>OX366514.1:272500-1620296 GCA_947256265.1 Acronicta leporina
TCCCCAACTAATGAAAATCCTAGTGTTCGAGTGATTACAATTTAATTACCTTATGTTCAGGAAGCCTGTTATACTACATGGGGCACACTAAAAGTTTAGCTAATCGGAACTATTTGAATTTCGAATGTTATATTTTTTTAAACGTTGCAACCTTCATAGTAATAAAAAAAACAATTGGCGGGAAATCATTGTCAATTTTTTTTTTTTTTTTAAAAAGCCTAGTAGCAATGTGGGTCACACATTACTAGTATTCTTGTTAACCCCTCGTGCTAAGCTAAATGCTTGTGTTACGAGTGGGTTCACGTCGGTAGTGCAATGGGTGGGGTTCGAACCGGCAACCACATGATCGCAAGTCCGACGCCCTAGCCATTAGGCTACCGCCGCTTTGAATTGATTTTTATCACACATCAAAGTTCTACGTACGCAACGAAAATGGAATTAAGTCGAAAAGATTTTAGAGCGATGATTTTTTTATGATTTTAAAAGTTCTCTCTCCGCAAGACTGTGCCGCTCGTCTTCAAAATGCTTTTGGGAGAGAAGCATTTTGCTGAATTTGAGAGAGGTCGAGTTTCTTTACATGACGAATTACGTGAAGGGCGGCCTTCAACTGCCGTCAACGAAAATAATGTGGCTACTGTTAATTAAGCGGCTAATTGAAGAAAACCCGCGGATTACCTATGAGACAATTCGAGGACTATTGGGGATTGGTATGAGCCAAATTCAGAAAATTTTACACGAAGAATTGAAAGTTCGGAAACTTTGTTGTCGTTGGACCCCTCATGAACTGATAGCGGAGCAGAACCGGGGTCGCGTGGAATGGTGCTCACAGATGCTACTGAAGTACGACCACGGACATTCTAATGCTGTTTATGACATTTTCACAGGAGACGAAACGTGGATTTTAACCAATTTTTAAGTTGATTGAATTGTTTTGAATCCGAAAAAAAAAGCAATTTTTTGAATGGGTGTTTGAAAATGAGAACAGGCCAACAAAAGTAAGGCAGGCGAGAAACGTTGATAAAAAAATTATTGCGTTTTTTTCCTCAGCTACGGGTCCCATCTGTACATTTCCACTTGAAGATCAAAAGAGTGTTAATGCCGAGTGGTATTCTACCATTTGTTTACCCAGGCTGTTAGAAAAAATTCGCGAACGACTACCCAAAAGCCGCGTTCTCCTACATCATGTCAACGCTTCTTCACACACGGCCAACAAAACAAAGTCATTTTTAGCTTCCGAAAAAGTACAACTCGTCACCCATCCTGCGCATAGCCCCGATCTAGCACCCTGTGATTTCTCTATTTTCCCCAAAATCAAAGATTTAATGAGAGGTTTCACTTTTACCAACTCCGAAGAGGCAGTGATAGCGTTCAATCAACACGTAGAAAACATGCCTTCAGATCTGTGGTCCTCCTGTTTTAAAAACTGGTTCGATCGCATGAAAAAATGTTTAAAATGTAAAGGAGAGTATTTTGAAAAGCAATAAACATAAAATTTTGGTTATAACATGTTGTTTTTTTAAGTTACGCAAAACTTATAGTGTGACCTACGTATTATTTAACTTATACATATTAATTAATTCAGCAGGTCGCTGAGATGTGGATCCGATGAAAACATCCGTGGTGATGGTGACCGAGGAAGGCGACCGCCGAGTTAGTCGTCGCTGCTCAAACTCTGCTCAACTACTGAATGTCCGCTCCTAGGTTAACACACATAGTCAACACGCATATCTGTAGAGACAGGTACTACGCGATAAATTATGATAATAATTAACGAGTGGTCGTTTAGTAACGAAACTCAACTGATTAGCCGATAACGAGTTCAACTTGACGTTAGGATATATTGTGGAGCATTTAAATTTATTATAATAAATGAACAATGGTGTAGATGTAGATGTTAGTCATGACTGAGCATAGACAAATACACAAGCTGCGAGGCGTGTCTCGTACTGCACGTGAGCCCCGCGCTGTGTTGTGACACGCATTATACTCATTCCCAAATATCATTCCCAAATTATGTAATAATCTACCGTAAATTTTATACAGATTTACACGTTTTTTATTGAAATATTATTCGATAACAAAAAATGACAATGTATTGTTAGAGTATTAAATGTTATATTTTTTATTGTATTTCTACACACATTGGTAGATGTATTTGTAATGATTGAAATATATGCTGCAATGAGCTGTGCCTTCGCTAGAGTTGCGCGCTTCTGTAATACTGTATGAAGTGTAGGTATTGTGATAGTGAAGTGCTGGTGATGAGTGGCGCATGCGGCTCGATGTGCCGCGGAGAGCTCTGTCTACTTAGTACTTAGTTATAACATTTTCTGTACGCAGTTGTAATGTTTCGTTCGGGCACGCTGTAAAAGTGTCATAATTATTATATATTGTTTGTATATTTCGCATGCGCCGCTCAGTGGTCATGTGCGTGAGCGGCGCATGCGCAGGCCGCCCGGCCGACACTTGCCAATGCTTAGTTATATTTTACTTTACGCATTATTATGAAATTAAGATGGTTTATCGTTATTATTGTAGCAGTAATTTAAGTATGTATGTAATGATGTCATAATTTACGTTTTATTTTTTGTAAGTAAACTGAGGAGCGATTCGGTGAGATTGGTAATGATTTGTAAGAAAACGTGTACAAAAGAAGTTATTATGTCATACTAGTTGTCGCTAGGAGTCACAATAGTGTTTTTGCCGACTCGCCCTCCGTCGAACAGATGACACTCGTGATGCGGGAGCGCCGCGCTCCTGGCTACGTTAGCTGAGACGCTGTAACGCTGTAACACTGTATCATTGTAACGCTGTAACACTGTAACGCTGTGATGTCCTCGTGTCGTTTGTGTACAAAGGTGGCGCTGCGCGGAAGTCAGTGCGCCGCCGCAAGCTATTTTACTCGTATTGTAGGTATATCCGTCGTGGCCACATCTTAGATTTGACCACTACCAAAAAGGGGTCTTATGAAGGAGACCCGGCAAGAAACTCCATAGATACTCTTTTTTTTTAAATACTTATTCCCAATTACAATATAAAGCTTTACAACTTTGTTTTAAATAGTTGCTGAGAATTATGCAGTTTGATGTGGTTGTATCATGATTTAATCAGCTACAACTAACCATATCGTTTATTTATACGTCAACGTTTGATGATAGATCAATCTACGTTTGGCCCTATCATTATGGTCTGGTTCTGTCGTGAGTCGAACGTTTGCCTAGGCAGGTCACGATGTGACTAACGTAATTTCTTACGTGTAAGTATGAATAATGACTACAATTCAGTTCTGACATTGTGGTCTAACCATTTAGTTCAAACATAACCGATATTTAGTTTTAATTTTCTGTATCGCGATGTGCCCAAGCATATAAACGATGAGCTCGCGACGGTTCTAACCTAACCTGTAAATACATTCTGAAATTCAAGGCTTATATATGTTGCGCTCGTTTTTTCGGTGACTTTACTTCACTTTGACTTTGACTTAAAATCAGAATCTGGGGGCACGGTAGTGCCCCCGCCAAGACGAGCGCGAAGAAAACACTGACGTACCATCTTTTACTGGAACCATTTCGCCGCATTTTCAGGCCCCTATATGAGAACCTCTGGCTAAGACCTGAACGCAGAAATTTTCGTCATCCGGTAAGCTATAATCACATACTTGAAATCCAAAATTTCAAGTCTGTAGGTCATTTAGTTCCGAAGTTAAGTGAATGCAAAGTTTCGCATTTAATACACACTCATGATCATCAAAATAAAACTAGTACTTCCCATAAACTCAGGAACTGAAATTTGGTACAGAGTTAGGGTTTAATGGCCACATAAAGGGAAAACTATAAAAACTAGAATAATCGAAGATCTGGAGTACCTGGAGACCCTGATTAGAAAACACAAGAGCCCAACCAAACTATTAGAGATAACGACATATGCCGCCTTCAAAAAAAAAGTGAAATCCCATCAAAAACATTATGTAAAAATCTAGCCAAGTCTCGATGGAGCTGCTTGTTTATCTCTAAAAAAATAATGAAATCTAGACAAAGTCGTGCCAAGTCTAAGGTTCATTACTGCAATTTCTTTATTATTTATAGTTAATGTTGTGTGACTTGTTGTAAATTCAAATATAAAGGGTTATTCAAATGTAAATGTTCAACACATTTGTACACAGAAGATTACGTAGTATGAATGTTCGTTGAGAATATAATTTGAACATTATTTATACGTTAGTCGTTACAAGTCAACGGCCAAGTCACTCAACATTACTATAAATAACTAGCTTCTGCCCGCGGCTTCGCCCCCGTGGAATAAAAAGTATCGGGAACGGGATAAAAAGTATCCTATGTCCGTTTCCTGGTTCTAAGCTACCTCTCCACCAATTTTCAGCCAAATCGGTTCAGCCGTTCTTGAGTTATAAATGGAGTAACTAACACGACTTTCTTTTATATATATAGATAAAGAAATCGCAGTAAGGAACCTTAGACTTGGCACGACTTTGTCTAGATTTCATTACTTTTTAGAGATAAACAAGCAGCTCCATCGAGACTTGGGTAGTTTTTTGCAGAATGTTTTTGATGGGATAAGAATTGACCGCCGCCGACCGATTATCGTGATATAGGCAGCGGGTGAAGTGTCAATTCTAAGATCTGGCCACGACATATCCATCATGTAACTGATCGTGAATTGCAATAAAAATATATAGAAGTCAACATAAGCCAACGTTTTATTACACACCATTTTGGATAATCGACCCAATAGTTAGAGCACAGGCAGTTGTGTTGTGGGGTCACTTGAGCTCGTAGGCGGGCGACGCGGGCGCCTCGTCCATGTAGGCGTAGGTGACGTCACAGCGGGCGCGCAGCGACTCCCGCAGCGAGCGCTCCGTGCCGAACTGCAGCAGGTACGAGATGGAGCCCGCCTGCCGAGCCCGCACACGCACCCTCGCTCTATCACTGCTCTAGTCGTGTAGTCGTAGCGCGGGCGCCTCGTCCATGTAGGCGTAGGTGACGTCACAGCGGGCGCGCAGCGACTCCCGCAGCGAGCGCTCCGTGCCGAACTGCAGCAGGTACGAGATGGAGCCCGCCTGCCGAGCCCGCACACGCACCCTCGCTCTATCACTGCTCTAGTCGTGTAGTCGTAGCGCGGGCGCCTCGTCCATGTAGGCGTAGGTGACGTCACAGCGGGCGCGCAGCGACTCCCGCAGCGAGCGCTCCGTGCCGAACTGCAGCAGGTACGAGATGGAGCCCGCCTGCCGAGCCCGCACACGCACCCTCGCTCTATCACTGCTCTAGTCGTGTAGTCGTAGCGCGGGCGCCTCGTCCATGTAGGCGTAGGTGACGTCACAGCGGGCGCGCAGCGACTCCCGCAGCGAGCGCTCCGTGCCGAACTGCAGCAGGTACGAGATGGAGCCCGCCTGCCGAGCCCGCACACGCACCCTCGCTCTATCACTGCTCTAGTCGTGTAGTCGTGTGGTGTGGCTTCATCTAGCTTCAGCTAGCTAGGCCACCATCGCCGTGATTGCATCAAGTTAAGCGCTCGAAATTTGTCGTGAAATATGGGAATTAGAGATTATCATTCGTTTAAAATTATCACGAGAATCAAAACACCTAGCGGTAATCTGTTTACGCCCAGAATTAGTCGTTATTTCGTGAAGATTTAGTCGCTAAATTACCGAATTGGTCGGTCTGTTGTTCAATACATACTTATTTGCGGAAACATTTTTATCCAAACATTTGGTATAGGTGAGTAGAAAATGAAATTACCATAACTGTTTCAGATACAAATATTATAAGTAATACTTACTAATTGTACAATAAAACTGTTGATATTCGAAAAGTTTGGTTATATTTTTCATTACAATGCTAAAGACAATGAATAATTTTAAGTGTTATAAATTGTTAAAACTTATTTATTTTTTCCTTACATACCCACACCAAAGTGGTTTCCTTATTATTGTATTTTAAATTCATAACGTAACATACCATCAAGCCTGTATTCCCCGAAGCGTTAGAGAGAGGTGAACTAATCCTACGCCCACAGTCAGCAGGTATGTTTAAGTTCCAAGTAATAGGGAGCTAGTTTATTGACATTGTAATAGGGAGCTAATTTATTGACATTAACCAGGCACAAATACAAACTCTGATCTGTTAATTTCATAGAAAAATTCAATAACACTCCTATTTATAGAAATAAATTATCATTAATTACTGCAACGATCAATAATTATGTATTGAGTTTTATTATTTTTAATACACCATTGTCTAGAGCGGAACTGATTAAAATTCTACTATATTTGTATTACCTTGCTCGGCTTTAAAATACAATGTGTGTATATTTTTGGCAATAAAAGAAGGGAAACCTATTAAATTCTGCTTACCTGGAAATTCAATTCATACAATTTTAATTTTCGTTTGAAAGTTTTTTCAGGTACATTAGCTCTTCGACTATCCGCAAAACGTGTCGAATGTCTTATATCTTTTTAACCACAGACCGACTAATTCTATAATATTTTTTTTTTAAAGCTTACTAGTAATGTGGGTCACACATTACTAGTATTCTTTTTAAGCCCTCGTGCTAAGCTAAATGCTTGTGTTACGAGTGGGTTCACGTCGGTAGTGCAATGGGTGGGGTTCGAACCGGCAACCACATGATCGCAAGTCCGACGCCCTAGCCATTAGGCTACCGCCGCTTTAATTATTTATATTTAATTGAGCGACTAATTTCGACAAATTTACGACTAATTCTAGGTGTAAACAGATTTCCGCTAGGTGCTTTGAAAATAAATAAATAAATATTCTGGGACATTTTTACACAGCACCATCTAGTCCCAAACTAAGCAAAGCTTGTACTGTGGGTACTAGACAATGGATATAATACTTATATACTTTTTTTTAGTAAATACAAAGAAAAACCCTTTGGCTTTTACGCTTTGGTAGTCGAAATACAGTGGTGGCCCAGCGAGGAACAGTTCTCTCTGGCTGGGCCCCCGGAATACTTACCCTTATAACTTTTTAACCACGGTCCGACTAATTTCCATATTTCAAGACATTTTTTTACTAATTAGCGACTAATTCTTTGATCAATAAGAATTCAAATCGGTGATGGTGGCTCCGTCAGAAAAAGCCACACCTCGCGATCCATGATTATGTCAACTAGACAGGTACCTACAGTACGCTCAAAATAACTGAGCGCCTCTGAATTTAGCCATTGCAACAATATCGTAATCAAGGACAATAATCACGAATGCAAAACATTTAAAATAGACCAGTACACACTTAGCGCTGTAGTGTACCTACTGTGAGTGTGTAGGAAGAGGTACCTTAGCACCGCTCGAGCTGGACTTGCGCGTTCCGCCCACGGACTGCTGGCCCGGCAGCTCCTCGGAGCAGCGGTCGTTGAGGCACAGCGACGCCGAGCAGTCGCGCAGCGCGCCCACCGCCCACCGCGCCCACGTCATGTCCTGCGACCAGCGCTCCCACTCAATACCGCCGCACCACGGGCGCCCAACCCAACCGCGCAACAAACATAAGTCAACACTTACACGTGCGAATATAGAGCCTGTAATGGCATAGGGAGTTTGCGCCACCGCCCACACGAGGGCGTCGCGGTCGTTGTCGGGGAAGCCGCACACGGCCAGCACGGGCCCGCGCAGCTCGTCGCACATGAGCTCGTGCGTGGGCTCGGGCACCAGGAACACCGTGGGCTCCACGAAGTAGCCCACCTCGGGCTCGGCGCGCCCGCCGCACAAGCGCCGCACCTTGCGGTCCGACGCCGCGCGCTCCAGGAACCAACACACCTGATGACATGTTTTATCAGGCTTTAGTACTCGAAGGGTCCAAACTTGTCGTGTTCATGTCCGTATATCCATATTTCAGGTTTTATAGCCAATCGGTTGGAACTACTCATCATCATCTTCCTACCCTTATCCCAAGTTACTTGGGGTCAGCGCAGTATTTTTTTCTTCCATATCTCTATCAGCCGTCATCTCATCATTCATTTCTTTTGTAGCCAAATCATCTTTCACACAGTCCATCCATCTTTTCTTTGGTCTTCTATCCGTCCACCCTTATATCCATCCACATTCATGCTCAAAACCTTTCTGGTAACATTGCAGTCTTCACTCCTACGCATTACATGCCCATACCACGACAAACGGTCACAGCACGGCCTTTCCGCAACTGGTGCCTCTTTCACTACTGGGGGTACTGATTCCTTATCCTTTCCATTCTTGAAACCCCATACCGTAGCATTCTTATCACACTATAGCTTTTTTTTTTAATTTTTATACCAATATTTTCTATAGGTATTATTAATTTTTTCTTTGAATTTCCCTTATTTTTCCTATTACAACCAATTAGATTTTTGGTACGGAACTATAGGTAAATGTGCGAAGGCCGACATACATTTGAGCGGATTTTTATATAATACTAGCTTCTGCCCGCGACTTCATCCGCGTAGCGGGATGATATATAGCCTATAGCGTTCCTCAATAAATGGGCTATCTAACACTGAAAGAATTTTTCAAATCGGACCAGTAGTTCCTCAGATTAGCGCGATCAAGCAAACAACTTTGTCTAAGGTTTGTTTGAACTTTGTGTTTATCTTTGAGGACGGAAATTCAGAATGTGAAGGCAAATTTCGACCTGCGGCTGGGACTCGCGGTGGCTTAGTGGTCATAGCGTCTGTTTCTTTAACCAAAAGATGCAGGTTCGAATCCTGCCAGCAGTCGAATTTTCCCTTCATTAAAATAACTGATTAATATATCTTTCCAAATAAAGCGAAACGAAACCTAGCCACCTTGTCATAGGCGTCCTGCGATGCGAGCGCAGACATAAAGCATCTGTAGTCCAGCGGATGGCACACAACGAGTGACTGAGCCACGTTCGCCAGCGCATGCGTGAAGCGATCTAACACGGACTCCGCTACGAACACTCGCGAGCATGATGACGACTTCTGTCCTGCCATCTCGAAGGCGGCGCGTGCCGTGCACGCCACTGCGTTGGCCAGGTTTGCCGACGAATGCACCACGTGGAAATTCTTCCCACTGCCGGTGCCAACGACGCGTGGAAACCGTGCATAACTCTCTACACGCCCACCGACTGTCCGACAAATATGCTCGAGAGTGTGAGTTGTACCACCAAATGAAATACCAGCTAGATCTGAATTCGAGCACACCGCGTCCAAGAAACGATGCTCGTCTGCCGGCACGAAGTTAATAACGCCAGGAGGTAGCCCCGCGCATAACAGACATTCGAGTACACGGTAGCAGGCGAGAACCGAGTAGTCGCTCGGCTTCCATACGACACAATTCCCTATGATAGCTGGTATGATCGCTAATTGTGCGGCTTGAGCGAGCGAATTGTACGGCGTGATGGCTGCCCAGAATCCTTCAAGGCCGTGGTATTGGTTGCGATTGATAGCGTTTTCGCCGCCGTCGATCACGCATCTGCTCCTCGTGAGCTCCCGCATATAGTAGCATCCGAACCGTAAGTAATCGATCAACTGACACATATTGAGCTCTGCTTGGATAGCCGTCATGCCCTGGCCGATCATAGCGGCGGCAATGACGCGTTGGCGATACACACCAGCGAGAAGATCGGTAGCGCGCTCCAGGACCGCGCAGCGTTCGTCCACCGACGTACGCTCCCAGTTCGGTTGGCAGGCGGTGGCCGTATCCATGGCCTGCGTAACAGTTTCCGGCCATGCACGATGATAGTACGCAGCGATAAGCCGGTGGTCAAAAGGCATAGCCTGCACGCAGCCATCGCCGGAAGTAGTTTTCTCCGGTCCTATAATAAGAGGTATTGTTTCGGGGTTGTGGCAGAGCGCGGTGAGCTCGTGCGTGAGGCAGACTCGCTCCTGTGTGCCCGCGCAGTGCTGCAGCACGCGCTCGTTGCGCGGCGCGCTCGGGAACACGGAGCACTGCGGCGACAGCGCCGACACCGACCGCGCCGCGCGCGCCATCAGCCGCACCTGCACCACACCGCACAGCCGGCACACCACGTCCAACTCTACTCTTAAGGACACCACACGAAACATTGCTGTTTGTATTTAAGTAACGACAAAAAATTTTGAATTTGTTCATAAACCAGAATTGATGTTTTCTAGATGTCAAGATCTTTGATGTCTGTGGTTAAAAAGTTACAAGCGTCTAAATTCTTCTTTAAGTGACAATGGATAATATTATTTATGATTTTGCCTATATAATTACGGGTGCAAATAAACTGTCTTTAGAAGTTACCTACTGGTAACTTACTAAAGTTAACATTTTCTACAATACCTATGGCACAAAATAATCACAAAAATCGCCTTCATTTTTACTGTACCACGTAAAAGACGATAACTACAATGAAGTACAATCTTTATATAAATAATTCTTCTGTACGTGTGTTGACAGTGAACTCCTCCTAAACGGCTGGACCGATTTGAATGAATTTTTTTGTGTGTGTTCAAGTGGATTCGAGGATGGTTAAGATTCAAAAATATGCCCGGCAGATGGCGCTGCAGTCGGTATCTAGGTTATTTATCTAAACTGCTGAATCGTTACTTTGTTTAATATCCTAATCGTTTGGTACCTATATCATGCAGGACAACGTCTGTCGGGTCCGCTAGTGTTATGTAAATCTAGCTTCCGCCCGCGACTTCGTCCGCGTGGAATAACTATTTAGACTTAGCGTGATGATATACAGTCGTGGTCAACTAATTAGGGACAATCTCTAGTTAAGCCAAATTGTGAATTATTTTTTTATTTTCCAACGAGTCTTAACAATATTCCATATCTTTTACATGTAAGTGTAATTCTTTGCCTATCTATCCCTGGACAAGTGACGCGCTTAATTCTATGAACAAAAAAGTCTGTCACTTTTAGTGCGGGGGGAGGAAACACTACATAGACATTGCTGCACACATACTGAAAATTATTTTGTATCGCTACGAACTCACACATATTCAAATCTTCACCACTAACACAATTTACGCACACATAGAGGTAAAATACGTCAACATACAAGAATCGACGACAATACGAACGTAAAAAACATTAAAAAATATTAGGAAGCTACTATGTCGATATTTTATATCGATAGATTATTTTAGGAAGCATGGATAAAAACGAAACAACGATTACAAATTATTTTTATATGTTATCATTTATTTGCGAACCCAAAAAGTCACGATTTTCAATTCTATATCATTTGCCTACACTCTCACACGTTCACGAACACTTAATGGTTAATTATCCACCATAATTACACAATTAACTTCGGAGAAATTCAAGTTTTGAAAAATAATATAAAATAGACAATGTGCACTTTTCATTTTCCCGCCTAAACCCCGTGGATGACGTTAGTTATAGTTTCATTATAAACTGTTGCCAGGTATATAAAAATCGTAAATTATCCGTACGATATTGGTCTAGCGATCCTAAATGAGTAAAAATGCTAATAAATCGTATGAGTACGATTAAAATCGTACATCTGGCAGTCCTGACTTTACTATTATCGTTACATTACTTATTAAAAAAAACATAATGAAATAAAAAACGACGTTTTATTTTATTCGCCTTTTTCGTAGTAACTTTATCGATAAGTTCACAGTTCACAAGAATGTATAATAAGGATATATCACTATTGTAGGTATGCGTGACACACTATTATTAATTCAAAATTTTCGATTCGATTTTAATCGATCGATTTTAATTCCAAAAGAAAATAGTCGTAAAGGGATATATATCCATTTTGTAATGTGAATTATGTGCAATGGTAATAAGGTTGAATTTAATATATGTGTAACACGTAAATGTGTGAGTTTGGCAACACTGGTTCTCAATTTCTCTTAATAAACGGGCAGAGTACGCTCCTTCCACTGTTTTCTATGTTCCGTGAGCCGGCCCATAAATAAATCTTGTACACGTTTTGTCTTGACCAATGATCTTTAAATATCAGAATCCTACAGAAATGTTTGCGCTACAAGAATGTTTAATCCTATAACACCGGTTGCCATGTAAAAACGACCAACTGGTACCTAGTCAACACAGTTGTGTGACTCTTTCTGGCTGGGCAATGAATTCTGATTGCACAGATAATTAGTTGCTAATTACTCGAAATTAGTCGTGAAATATGGCAGTTGGTTGGTCTGTAGTTCAAAAGTTATAAGGGTAGTCCGGGGGCCGGGGGCCCAGGCAGAGTGCTTTCTGGCTGGGCCACCACTGTATCTCGACAACCAAAGCACCTAGCTAGAAATCTGTTTGCACCCAGAATTTGTCGTTAATTATGGGAATTAGTCGGTCTGTAATTTTTATATGTACATAATGAAAATTTCAATGAATATTGATAGTAAAACGAGGGCACTTATTCCTGTTTTCCGCTCTCCCGTAATGTTGTTGTTTTGTATAAGTATAACTCTCTTAACAATATTAGGTACCTATATTTTCCTATTCGATTTCATAGTACCTACCTATTTTATTTGGAGAAACAGCAGGTACATACTTAGTTACCTACGGTCAAAGTCAAAGTCAAATGTTTTATTTCAAATAGACCAGTAATACAGGTACTTTTGAATTGTCAAAAACTAGGTGCGCGGTTCCAAATAGTGGGTCATGGAGAAGAACCGGCAAGAAAATCCATAGATACTCCTTTCAACAAAGATTATAACATTGATTTTTTTTTACAATTTAGTTCTTATAATGTGAGAATCGTGCATCTTGATGTGCTGATAACAATTAAATTTAATAAACTACGATCAATTGCCTTCCAAAGAAAAGAAAAGTGATTACCATAGCATGTCAAGAGCCGACCAGTCCCGACAGGCGGCGCCCGTTCACGAGCATGACGTGTGTGTCAGCGTCGTCTGACTCAACCATATTGTAGGGAATAAAACGACCCGACACACAACGCCACCATCAGCAAGACTTCTTAGTGAGCATGACATGCTCTGACGGTCGCCAGCACATCATGGTATGGTATGTGCCATATTTTATAATCCATAGAGGAAATTTGACAGCACACCACAAAGGTGTGCTAGTCTAGTGCCCACTGCCCGGTGGTTGTTTCGGCTTGTCGTAGCGGGGCCTCAAGCGTACGTATGCATATGCATCTCTTATTAGTCTGTGGGGGCCATTCCCTACCGTGATTACACTGGTTCTTAGCACTGGTATTAATGACATTACAAAGTTAAATAGAGGACTGGTATCGTTAAAGTCCCTCCCAGCTCGCCTCCAAACTCGCAAATGACAATCAAATGTCAGCTGAAGGCGAACTGTGACACTCAATGACAGGGTATTGTTGGTTGGGCTTTTAATCTATTCTATTTATAATTCGGGGCCGCCGGCAGGCACCAGGCGGGCGATCAGTCCTCATGTTGGGATTATTTCGCCCAGTTCCCCATTTTTGGTTGATCCCGTCATGGGTTACTGGCGCTCGGCGTCGCAAATCTTCCCGTAGCCTTGCAGAAGCCCACCAGTTGTCCGATGGAGAGTTCTGCTAGCTGTTCTTCATTTATCTCATCATCATATCAGCCTATTGCCGTCCACTGCTGAACGTAGGCCTCCCCCAAAGAGCGCCAATCATCCCGGTCTTGGGTAGCTCGCATCCATCCGCTGCTAGCCACCTTCTTCAAATCGTCAGTCCATCGTGTCGCAGGGCGTCCCACACTGCGCTTGCCTAAACGCGGTCTCCACTCTAGCACTTGTCTGCTCCATCGATCGTCTGTCCGTCTGCAGACATGACCGGCCCACTTCCACTTCAGCGTACTTATTCTTCGCGCAATGTCGGCAACTTTAGTTCTCTGGCGAATGACTTCATTGCGAATTCTATCCACCAAAGAAACTCCAAGCATTGCTCTCTCCATCGCACGCTGAGCAACCTTGAATTTGTGGACCAGTCCTACGGTGAGTGTCCACGTTTCGGCTCCGTAAGTCATCACGGGTAGGACGCACTGGTTATAGACCCTGGTCTTTAGGGACTGTGGGATCGACGATTCAATCTCATTTATCTCATCGGTTCCTAGTATTTCCCATCTAAGTAGCGCATACATTTTGCATTTTGCTTAGATGGAAGCTTGTTTCTTCTGCTTCCCCGCATGCTGGGCATAAAGAGTCCTCCTTTATTTTTATGATCGCCAGGTGTCTGTTAAGTCCACAGTGTCCCGTTGCGATCCCTACTGCTATCTTTATGTTTTCACTGCTCATCCTCAGTAATTTTTGGGATTTCCTTTCGTCATATGACTTTAGGAAGATTTTCGACTGTCGACAACCTTCCATTGTGTGCCATCTTTGGTTCGACTCTTTTACCATTATTCTATGGATGATTCCTTTGACGATATTGTATGGGATCGCTAGCCAATTCATCTGCTTTTTCGTTCCCTTTGTGTCCTTGATGACCAGGGACCCATACGACTGTCACCTCTGCCGTTTCCGCTAGTTCATTGAGTGCTTCTTTGCACTCTTTCACTAGTGCAGAGGTGACCTCCACTTTGTCCAGTGCTTTGAGTGTCGCTTGACTATCACTTTATATGACTATCTTGGAGCCCTCCAGTCTGTGGGCTTCTTTGACTATTCTAGTGCATTCCATAAGAGCGGCGGTAGCCTAATAGCTAGGGCGTCGGACTTGCGATCATGTGGTTGCCGGTTCGAAACCCACCCATTGCACTACCGACGTGAACCCACTCGTAACACAAGCATTTAGCTTAGCACGAGGGGTTAACAAGAATACTAGTAATGTGCAACCCACATTGCTAGTAAACCCCGGAGCCGGTCAATTTTGTGCCTTCCTTTCTAGATCCATCTGTATAGCAGACAACCGTGGATGCTTCTTTTCCGGTTGTCCATCCTTCTCTTGTTCCTATGTGTATTCTATATTTCTTGTCGAAGATTTTCTCTTTCTTGATCAGGTCATTATTGGCCATGATCATTGATAGATTGTCTTCGTACCGATTTGCTATTGTTGCGTGACCTTTCTCCATAAAGTTGCCTTTCCAAAGGTTTAGGCTTCTCAGTTTGGACCACTGCTCCAGAGCCCTTCTCTTGACCTGTTGGCTAAATGGTAGCAGTCCTAGCAGGACGTCCAGGGCCGCTGAGGGTGTTGGTTATTGGTCTTGGTTTTTGTTTTGTGCCACCAGACAATTGCTCCATGTATGACCTTGGGTATGATTATGGCTTTGTAGATCCAGGCTACTACAGCCGGTTTCATTCCCCAGGTTCTACCTACGGCTCTCTTGTACTGTATTAATGAAATTTTCGCTTTCTCGCACGTTTCCTTCATGTGTGTCTTGTATGACATAGTTTTGTCTAAGACCACACCTAGATATTTGATTTCGTTGACCACCTCAATTCGTTCCCCATCGATCCAAATTGGTGGTAGCTCCGTGTATTTCTTTTTGTTAGTAAATAGGACTAATATCGTTTTAGTGGGGTTGAGATTCAGACCTCTTTCCCTACACCATCCAAGAGTAGTCATAATTCCTTTCTTCATCACTTCGCCGATCTCTTTGTCTTTCTTTCCGGTGCTGATCACTTTTCCAGTAATTAGTAGCACTCCATCGTCCGAGTATGCTTGTATGTATATATGCATCTTACTTAGCTTCTCTAGCAGGTCAAGCAGTAACAGACACCAGAGAAGAGGCGAGATGCAGCCACCTTGTGGAAAACCTCTCACCGCTCTAACTGTGACTGTTCTGTTACCTAGTTCTGCCTGGATTGCTCTGTGTCTTAGTAAATTTCCTATCCATCTACACATGTAGCTTGCTATGCCTTCTCTTTGTAGGGCGGCCTCAATTGATGCAGAGTTGGCCTTGTCAAAAGCTCCCTCCACATCGAAGTAGCAGCCCAGTGCGAATTCTTTGTTTTCGAGAGCTCTCTCGATCCTCACCGCTACGTTATGAAGGGCTGTCTCCGTGGACTTACCCTCCATGTATGCATGTTGGTTGCTATGTAGCGGTGAGTTGCTTCTTTCCACTTTGTTTCTACTATATCTGTCTACTATTTTCTCCAAGGTCTTTAGCACGAAAGATGAGAGACTTATGCACCTAAAAGACTTTGCTTCTTGGTATGTCGGTTTTCCAGGCTTTGGAATGAAAACCGCTTTGACTTTTCTCCAGTTCTCGGGTATGTAGCCTGTGGCCACACTACCTCTGAATAGGGCTATTAAGTCTTTCTTAATATATTTGTATGCTTGCTGTAGTATCTTGGGGAGTATGCCGTCTGGGCCTGGTGCCTTGTATGGTTGAAAGTTTGCTATACTCCAATTCATACATTCTTCTGTTATGATTTCCTCAACCTCGGCTTGGGTTACCTCGCCTTGGTTTGCAGTTATCATTGTTTCTTCTTGATAAGTTTTACAGCCGGGGAAGTTGGTTGGGCTTAGTTCTATCTGAGGCTTAGTTTACGTTTACATACTACCTACAAGCAAATACTTTTTTTTCTTTATACCTAGTTTACCTACCTAAGAAATCTTATTCTAGTTCGATTATGCTGTAAATTTACAAAAGTAATACCTACTCATTAAAGTTTTAGATAAACAATTCTACAAGCAAAATGTATACATAGGTACTTGATTCTTATTTTAAACTAGCTTCCGCCCGCGACTTCGTCCGCGTGGAATTGTTACTTAGACTTAGTGTGATGATTATATAGCCTATAGCCTTCCTCAATAAATGGGCTATCTAACACTGAAAGAATTTTTCAAATCGGAGCAGTTGTTCCTGAGATTAGCGCGTTCAAGCAAGCAAACAAACAAACTCTTCAGCTTTATTTATAGAAAGTATAGATAAAGAAAAAGAAAATATTTATGGCGTAATATCTAGACTATAAATTTCGATACCGTCGTATTGTTTCAAAATGTGATGGGATCAATAATATTTTTAAACTACCTATAGTGTCATTGGATGGGACGGTGAAGGTCGCAGCTTCTGTGGAAACGAATATCGAATATCGACGTCAGTCAGTGACTGACTGTACCGTGTACCTTAATCGTGCAATTTTAGTATTGTTGTGTTTGTGATTTTTTGAACGACACGATTTACGTAACAGTCGCTCGCTACTGACAGTAGGAACTAAGAAGAAAAGACAAACACGACTAAATCCTAAAAATAATCAGCTGATCTGTCGAATATGTTGAGCATATGTACGAGGACTGTTCGTGGAGGGCGCGCGCTCAGTGAACGTGCGCTCTCCAGCATCGTTGAGCTGCCCAAATTCCAAGACTTTGGCGTGCAGAACGAGCCGGTTTTGGAATACCGCGAGTGCAGCGACGAGCGCGCCGCACTTTGTGAAGAACTCAAGAAGACCGCTACCATCACCGAGGAGGTGCCCATTGTCATCGGCGGCGAGAATATCAGGGATGGCGAGCCGCGTTATCAGGTGATGCCGCATGACCATGCTAAGAAAATCGCCAAGTTCTATTATGCAAGTGAAAAAACTATTCAAAAAGCTATTCAGGTATCTGTTGACGCGCAGGTGCGATGGGACCGCACTCCGCTTCAGGAACGAATGCGTATTTGGCGGAATGCTGCTGAACTGATGGCTGGAGCTCATAGACAAAAACTCAACTCTGCCACTATGTTGGGCCAATCAAAGAGTGTAATCCAAGCTGAAATTGATTCTGCTGCAGAACTCATTGACTTCTTCAGATTTAATATATACTTCTTAAAAGAAAATTGTAAATATCAACCTATTTCTGAAAATCCCTCAGTTACAAGAAATTCCCTTAGGTTCCGAGGTATTGACGGCTTCATTGCAGCAATCAGTCCCTTCAACTTCACTGCTATTGGAGGTAACTTGGCATACACACCGGCTCTCATGGGTAATGGTGTTGTATGGAAACCATCGGACACAGCCCTTTTATCAAATTGGAGGATCTTTAACATCATGCGTGAAGCAGGACTACCCGACGGGGTAGTTAACTTTGTTCCGGCAGATGGGCCAACTTTTGGACGCACCATTACATCCTCTTCTTGTCTAGCTGGTATTAACTTCACTGGATCAGTGCCCACATTTAACTGGCTCTGGAATGAAGTTGGGAAAAATCTTAGCTGTTATCATAATTATCCAAGGCTGATTGGTGAGTGTGGAGGTAAAAATTACCACTTTGTGCATCCATCAGCTGATATCCAAACAGTGATTACTGCCACAATCCGCTCAGCATTTGAATATTGTGGTCAAAAATGTTCAGCCTGCTCAAGAATTTATGTTCCAAAATCTCTTGCTGAGCCAATTAAGAGTGGCTTGATTCAAGAATGTGCTAGATTAAAGATTGGTGACCCATCAGACTTTAAAGTATTTGCAGCTGCTGTCATAGATGACAAGGCATTCAATAGAATCACTGGGTATATAAAAAATGCCAAGAAGAATCCTAAAAACAAAATAATTGCTGGAGGAGAATTTGATGGCAGCAAGGGATATTTTGTTCAGCCCACTATTATTGAAACCACAGATCCTCATGATAAGCTTATGGTAGAAGAGATCTTTGGCCCTGTACTCACTATGTATGTATATGATGACCATGAAGTTGACAAGACTATGAAACTCATTGGTTGCTCAACCAAATTTGCACTGACAGGGGCAGTGTTTGCGTTGGATAAAACATTCCTGCAGAGAGCTCTGGAGGAGCTCAAGATGACAGCAGGCAACTTCTATCTTAATGACAAGTCAACTGGATCAGTAGTGGGCCAGCAACCATTCGGCGGCGGTCGCATGTCCGGCACTAACGATAAAGCGGGCGGGCCCGGTTATGTAATGCGCTGGACGACGCCTCAATCTATCAAGGAAACATTTGTACCACTGCGTGACATCGACTATCCCTACATGAGAGATTAAATAATGACGAAACAGATTTGTCTAGTATAAGATTGACATAATTAATTTATCAGTACAATATGATAACAATAACTACATACCTATATAATCAATAAAAATAAATTATTGACCTAGTTAAGTTCCTGAATAATTAAATGTTTATAATGTTCTCAAGTCGCAACTTAAAGAATTTAAAATAATAATTGCAGTAAATAAACTAGAGTTACTAGGTAGGTAGTAGAAGACACTGAACAATGGATGTGTATAATTCTAAAAGAAATTTGTTCGTGTCATGTATGTTGTTTTAAGTAGGTAAGTATGTATATTCTACTTACTTATTATGTGAGGTAGAAACACAGGTTGATGAGTAGTAGCAGTAGTGTAGAAGATAATTTTGTGGTGACTTGATGTACCTAGGTTACTTTATTTTGTTTGAAATTAAAGTCGAACTAGTGACGTCTGGCCTCGCCTTCTATCACCCTGTGACTGTCTTATCTGATGGTATTATTTGCTCTGTACTCCTATCAGTGTTATTTATAAATAATGTTATCTGCTTTATTTACAGCTTTAGCTTCTGACTCGGTTGCATTTATTTGTTTTGTGTTACACACTTGCACACATCACACAGCATTAACTCAACTCTTCTAAGTTTCATGTTTGTTATTTGGTTAATGTTAATGTTAATAATAATTATGTACATTTGTTGTTCGCAATGTCAGGTGCTATATAGTTCCTGTTACTTGCTTGTATGACTAAGTTTGCTCTTTTATTCCAATAAATATAATACTGAATATTATGTATTCTATTTCAGTACCTACCTAATACTAATATCGACACCTACGTGTAGGTCTTCAGTTGCTGGAAGGAAGTGAAAATATAATTTACTAGCTTCCGCCCGCGACTTCGTCCGCGTGGAATAGTTACTTAGTCTTAGCGTGATGATATATATAGCCTATAGCCTCCCTCAATAAATGGGCTATCTAACACCGAAATATTTTTTCAAAACTGACCAGTAGTTCCTGAGATTAGCGCGTTCAAGCAAACAAACAAATTCTTCAGCTTTATATATTAGTAATCTCTACTATTTATTTATTACAGCATGGAAAGCTAACAGCTAAATACAATTTGAATAAAAACAGTTTGGGCAACAATGAGCCAATTTACAAGCCATTATTGTAAATCTATACTAATATATAAAGTTGAAGAGTTTGTTTGTTTGTTTGCTTGAACGCGCTAATCTCAGGAACTACTGGTCCGATTTGAAAAATTCTTTCAGTGTTAGATAGCCCATTATTGAGGAAGGCTATAGGCTATATATCATCACGCTACGCGGGCGAAGTCGCGGGCAGAAGCTATAATCCATAAAAGTAACTAAAATACAGTGTTTTGGATGTGCTCATATCTCCTTATACATACTATGAAATGAAAAAACTGCCTCATTAGCTAAGTGGTCCTGAGCGCGACTGCTACGCTAGAGGTCCTGGGTCCGATTCCCAGGTCGAGCAAAGTGTTATTGGGGTTTTTTTTAAAAATTCCCAGTAGCAGCTCGGAGTTAGGAATTTGTGCCCGGTTAATGGCAATAGGCTCGCCCCCTATTACATGGGACCTAAACGTACCGGCGAATTGTGGGTGTACATTAGTACGCCTCTGCCAGCCCTTCGGGGAATACAGGCGTGATGGTATGTTTGTATGAAATGAAAAAATATTAATATAGGGATATGTAACTGCCTCGAAATAATCAAATGGGCAAAACACTATCTCGAGTTAGTTACAGTGTTTTGGATTTACACGTCAGCGCAGCGTAGATACTTAATACGTTATTTGGATATTAGGTAGGTAGGTAGGTATTATCTATGTAATGTAAGTAAGTACAATATTAATTTACTTAATAAGATTTACGTAGGTAAATCTATACCTACTTATTTATAGTTATTATAAATCTATACTTATCTATCTATAGGTACTCTATACCTATCTATACTAATACTAATATATAAAGCTGAAGAGTTTGTTTGTTTGTTTGTTTGCTTGAACGCGCTAATCTCAGGAACTACTGGTTCGATTTGAAAAATTCTTTCAGTGTTAGATAGCTCATTTATCGAGGAAGGCTATAGGCTATATACCATCACGCTAAGACCAATAGGAGCGGAGCATCAATGAAGAATGTTTCAAAATCGGGTTTTTTTTTCATTTTGAGAGCTTCCGATGCGTGCGCTGTGTAAACGGTTAAAGTTTCGCAAAAATCATATATGACAGAATTGTTCCTCTTTAAAAGTTCTAAAAAAAAATCCACGACAGCATATGTCTATCTTTTAAGGTTGGCTCACTATAACCTTTTTTATGCTAACCTTGTTCTAAATTATTATATATCTAATTATTTGCGAAGGTGTTTTTATAAACATGATATTAATCCTTATCCAAATAAATACGTTATTCATCAGCCTTTAGAGCGTTTGTTTTGTATCCGAGCGAACCGAGCTTGGGTCCGCTCGGACCCAACAAACGCTCTAAAGGGCATAGCCCAGGGGGGGGACACTTAGAACATGCATCACGTCAATAAATACAGACATGCCATCTACTTTGCATAACAGAGAAACACTGCTACCTAATAGTTTCAAGTCTATCGATAGATGTCTCTTCTCTCAAACTGTAATGCAATTAATAAAATAGGTTTAAGGATGATCGTTTAGCTGGACCCGCCAAATTCAAATTACAATTGGTTTTTCGCAATTTCGCAAAGTTTTTGATGCGCAGTTGTGAATATTGTATAGCTAATGCCGAAATGACTACAACTTTGAATTTAGAATGTGTTATAGACCTATAAATTGCGAAAAACCAATTGTAATTTGAATTTGGCGGGCTCAGCTAAACTATCAGCCTTAATATGTGCGGGAATTTAATTCTGTATTAATAGCATTATTTATAGTATTTATTGTGCAGACCATTTATAACATGTTTGGTAAAAAATATCACATTATTTTATTTCAATAGCACTGTAGCTTATGGTAACATTGTTGTGAATACCTTTGATATTATTTAACTGGCAACATTAAACAATATGGTCGCTGAAACTTGTGTTTACGTATGTTAGTGTTTCGTGTTCATTATATGATGAATTATTAGTTTTTTTCAGTGTTTTGTCTACTTCAAACTTCGAGTTAAGATCTCTTCTTCGTCCTGATATGAGATTATATTTGGAAACCAATATTATTCTACCATTAAACTATAAATAAATGAAAACGTATACCTGTATTATATATATCTATCTACCTACCTATAGCTATCTATAGAGCCTTTGTTTGTTACTATTAGGAAATGCAGATGTCGCTTCATAACTTCAAATCGGGATGCCTGAAATTGGCTCAAGAGGGCTCTTTTGTACAAATATTATTATTATACTCTTTGGCATAGCCTCATTTAGCATTCTTTTATTATTCCTGTTCCCGTGACACATTTTACTAAAGTTCCGCTCGGATACTCAATACTCAATTATCAACTAAAAATATTGGCTATATCTTGAAGTGTCCACGAAAACATGTTTGCCCTGTTTGTTAATTAGTTTATGTGTTATGCGAGTTCGTGAGCGAGGACGTTCTCACGACTCGAGGGGGAGTGTATAGCGTGTGACGTATAGCCGTATAGGTAATCAATAATAGATAGTAGGCAACCCCATTAGTTTCCCCTGCTGCCCGCTAGGTGACGCGGGAGTAGTACGCGCCGCTGCGCGCGGAATACAAGTGCTCGACGAGACGCGCTCTGTGGTGCCACGATTTCCCCACACTCGCGCTAAGTATTTGTTTTGTTCGGTTGATGGTTTCATTTGTTGTTGTTTTGAGTTCAATAAATGTTATGAACCAGTCAAGAGTGTTTTCTGACCACCCCAATAGCCTACCCAACGCTATATTTTCTAAATAAATTGATATGGGTGTCAATTTCAAGGATTCTCAGGGGCTGATTACGAAAATCATAATTCTTAATTTTGAAACTAAGATTAAAATTTGGTTAATTTTTTTCAAGTTAAATATGAACTGTTAACTATTTGTGATTTTTTTGCAAATTCCTAGATATTATTATAAAGTTATTTTAGTGATGGAAAGACTCGACTGCGAACAGAATTTGAACCTGCGTCTTCTGGTTAGATAAATCAGATGCTATGATCACTAAGGCGCCGCGATTCCCACCTGCCAGGTCTAAATTTGCATTCACATTCTGAATTTACGTCTTAAAGGTGACGTCAGTGATATCCTGATTGTACTTGGGATGAAGTTCCTTCCGGAACGTACAGTACGGTTGTTGCACCCGCCTTCTTGCGCATGGAGTCAAGTGGAAAATTACTAATACAAATATCCTATTTAGTATTAGATCAGTAAGTAGATAGATTTTTATTTTATACATTGGCATAACATAATATACATCCAAAAAAAATATTTATTAATAAAAGCAGGCGCAGTAAATTCTCAGTAGGAGCTCGGAATTTGAAATTTGTGCCCGGTTAATGCGCTAAACATACCGGCGAACTGTGGGTGTACATTAGTACGCCTCTGCCTAACCCTTCGGGGAATACATGCGTGATGGTATGTATGTATGTATAGCCTTTCTCAATAAATCTATCGAACAGTGAAAGAATTTTTCAAATCGAACCAGTAGTTCCTGTGATTAGCGCGTTCAAGTAAACAAACAAACAAACAAACTCTTCAGCTTTATATTATATTAGTATAGATTTAAAATATGCCATTAAATAATAAAATTATTTTCATTGCAAACAAAATTATGCAATCATAGCACCTATTACAAAGCTCTATGTTCATTAGTCAAAAGCAACCTCATCTTACAATAAATTATTTATAAGCAAAGGTTTTAATACATTCAAAGGTATGAATATTGTAGTTATCGCCGTGATTACTACTGTACTTAGTACTAAATTAATGTCTTATGTTGGTACTTCATTAGGCACATTCTACGTGCATGGTAATATATGAAAAACAAATACCAGTTCTTCAGACATCTCATCTCACACTTTTCACGATAAAGTGGAGCAAAGTTAAACTACATACCACAATTAGCACAGATGTACATACAACCGAGTGGTTTCAGTCGTGACCAAAATGTGTTTTGATAAACATTTAATAAAATATTACGATTTTGAAGTGCCTAGAAAAAGATAAAACTATCAACCCTCCAAAGTAAAAGTTTGAAAATTCAAAAACCCTAAAACACATTTTTTATGATGAGTAGCTACATATCTCATTTTCAAATACCTACCTTTAAAAACTATTCACCCATACTAATAAGTATATTAACCTTCAGGCTTCAACCCCCGTTTCCTACCCTTAAAATTTAAAAATGCATAAATCATTAAACTCGTCACTAGGTATTTATTTGTAATGAGTAGCTACAAAAATTACAATTTTCACCCCAGTTTCTGCCAATAAAGTTTTATGTCTTGATGTTTATTGAATATTGTATGTATAAAAATATACTAAATTAAAAACAAAATTGAAAATACAAAAAAACTAACGAGAATAAAACTAGAAAATTAATTTAATAATGAAAGGATCAAAATTGTGTATAGGCTTGTACGCTCGATCTGCAGCCATGTGTGCGTGAAAAGTGCACACAAACATAGAATTTACCTAAACTCGATCGAGTGAATTTTTAGGACGGCCTCTTAAGTAAAGCGACAGAATTATTGATTGACTGATGAATAGGGTATTACTTACACCTTTTTTGAAAACTGTTTTAAATTAATCCTTAGATCGTAATGAACCAGTAGAATTTTTATTTCAGTTTTATAAAACCGAAAAATGCCTTAAAAACTATTTTTAATTGATGATTTTGAATTTTCGCGCGGAAACGCTAGCCGCCGTGCTACTTCGGGTCGTGACGTCACTTAGTTAGTAAACAATACAACTGCAAAAGACCAAGTAACTATCGGAGTGACATCACGTCGGAATCCAATATGGCGGATGGCGTTATAAAACAGATTAAAAATGACTATTTTTGAAATTGAATTATAAAATTTTACATTGCATTTTTTTAAATAAATACTAACGTTTCTCATTTACTTTTTTAAAAATCTATCATAAACATGCATTTTTCTTTTTTTTCTTACATAGTGTAAAATACCCTATTGTCTAGTAAAACTCAGTACCTCGACAGTACCTACTCAATTAATTGAACGGATCCTGAGATACAGTGCTCTCAGTGCTGCCAATGTACCTTTATTTTAAGGCTGATCGTTTAGCTGAGCCCGCCAAATTCAAATTACAACTGGTTTTTCGCAATTTGTAGATATAACACATTCTAGATTCCTAGCTGTAGTTATTGCGCCATTAGCTATACAATTTTCACAACTGAGAATTAAAACCTTTGCTTATAAATCGATATTGTAGCTAAAAGTAATGTCAATCGTCAATTTTGGCCTCAGATTTTGGCCATAATGGACGATTTACCCTACTTTCTGCTTCTGTAATGTTTAATAAGCTAAGTTTTTAATGCTCTGTTGTGAATATTGTATAGCTAATGGCGCAATTACTACAGCTATGAATCTAGAATGTGTTAGAGATTTACAAAATGCGAAAAACCAATTGTAATTTGAATTTGGCGGGCTCAGCTAAACGATAAGCCCTAAGATGCTGAGTATTAATAAAAAAATTAATTATCGAATTTACAATAAAAACAGATCGAATTTACAATATAGCACAGATAAAATATAATACTATGGATGAATGGCACATCTCTTAGTAGTATGTGATGAATGCTGTGTCTGACTGACGCTTGTCTGACGTCTGTGACTCTGTCTGTGTAGTGTATGTTTTTATTGCAATGTTTCTAGAATAAAATGGAATTACTGTTGTTCATTTTGTTCAGTATCGTTAGCGAATAAAATATTTGAATAAAATGTCTAATGTATTCGGGTTGATTGTCTCTGGGCGCTTTGTAAGTTGAAATCAAGGTTAAAAGTTATATATTTATGCTAATAATCCCCAAAATATTATAAGTGTTCCATGGGTTCTAACAGGTACAGACGGATTTTGCAGCGTTGTCGGACACGCAGTTTCTTATAACGATATCGGAGGCAGACAATATTAACCATGCAGTGGTGTTCTTAACGGGCGTGGCGCCGTTGCCGGCTGGCACCGTCGGCATGGTCTACTGGAGCTGGCCGGACCCTTCTGCGCCACCCAACTGGCAGCTGCTCGGACACATTTCTAACACTAAGCCCTCGGCTATATTTAAAATAGGAACATTGAAAAAGTTACATGAACTATCTAGTAAGATTCTTTGATTAACCATGTTTTATAATAATTCAAAGTTTATCCTTGTTTTAAAACGGTGCTTTACCCACATTTATCCTTATGGTTTACAGGTGAAAATAAATTCATCAGTGCATTTGGGCATCAACAGATATGCCACAATGCCCAGATCGGTATAGCTATTGAACCTGAATCTAATGTTCAACTTCTGGCCTCCTCAGTTGTAAGTATTTGGCATAATGCATTATTTGCCCTACATAAACATGATTTAATTAAAACAGCACTAAATATTAAAATATTTCAGGCACAACAACAAAATAATTACATAACATTTGCTCAGAAGATGCTGGAGCACCTGGTGAACTTTGTGGCATCATTCTCAGTGACACAGGACCAGATGACACCCACACCTGGTGTGTCATACATACCACTCAACACACTACATACATGGTACCAGAACTTTGAGAGGAGGCTACAACAAAACCCCAACTTCTGGAAAAACTAATCAAACATTTATAAAAATTATTTTATTTAAAACAGTGAATTCAATAACAATGAACATATTCAATGCAATCAATCTAGAATCGTCTTTGCTTTTATATTTTTATTTAGTGTGCACAGCCATTTCATGCATTTGTGAAATATTTAACTAAAGTTTAGTTAAATTTAATTGTTTTATGATTAGTTACTAAGTGTAACATTATAAAAAATCAAATAAACATGCTATCTGTTGTAGGTGATGTTAAACCTATATGTATGGAATGTTTATTATCTATGACAAGTCTCATAATCACTTGCTTTTCAGTGTTGCTCCATTTCTTAGTTGTGGAATGCAAAATGGTCACAAAATGTTCGATGGATATATACTGTAGTTAGCAATTTTATTGATAGTATTGTAGGGTGTTTCCTGTGGAAAGAAATTGAAATCACATGGTATAGCTCACTTGCAGTGCTGCTACTTCATAAAAGGGGATATTTCACAAGATGAGAATGATAATGTGGGTTATAACTTGAGGTGCTAGGAAGTTCTATAAGAAGTCAACTGAAACACCAATTGACAAAATTTCATCAAAATTATTTAGTTGCTAAAGCAAAAGTATTGTTTCTTTGGTTGTCTATCCTGAGTGGCAAATTTTTGTTTATATTTCTTCATTTGAGAGAAAAAATAACATGATGACTTCACTCATTGTGGAATGCATTGGGTTTGAGTTACTATTTGCCAGTGAACCACTTCCATAATACTATTTTCGAATCGAAAATTAGGAGGGCTATTTTATATTTTCCAGATATCGATTATTTTCATATTTATTTTGAACTTTGAATTTCTTTCATTTCTAAACAGACCTATAGTCCCACATAAAATGTGTAACTGAATAAGCGCAAAACCTCAAACACGTCATTTAAAATATCGAGTCATAATAAATTATCTCTATGCTCGGGATTCTACTCTAGAATCCTTCATCTTCTCTACTATTATAAAATTGTAAAAAAGCTGTGTCTGTACATTGAAGATATTAAAAAAAAAAACACGTGGGTTTATGGTATATACACGTCTCCGAATCCGAAAATGTGATTTTTAAGATTCTTGTCTATTTGTCTGTTTGTTACGGGTTGGAGCAAAAACTACTGAATAGATTTTAATTTTATTATCACTGTTAGAAAGTATATGCTCCAACTTGAAAACTGGTGAACTTTTTATCTCAATTAATTAAACGGATCCTGAGATACAGCTTGACCTCTCTGCTGTATACAGACCCATACCTACAAAAAAAGAGATCATCAATGTTGGTTATACATTTTTACTCCTGATATAGGAAGCTATATCAGGAGTAAAAATGTATATTTATGGCTACTAAAATTATAATAATGAACTCCTAAAGTAATTTTGAGACGTAATGCATATTTTTTTCAAGAAATTAATTAGACCAGCTAAATCCAAAACTGGTGGCCGTAACACAGTCTTACCTATAACAACTGTTCTACGATATCGGTGCGCACACGCACACAATAACAATTTGCGCAAATTGGTTACCTACAGTTTTCCATAGCTCAAGCCACTGATGAATCAGGGGGCCATAGTATCAGGTACTTATTGTAATTATCTTTCTGTAAGTGTTAATTTTTCCCGAAAAACCACTGTAATCGATTCATTACTTGAAATTCTGAAAACTACTTTTAGGTCTTGCCCTTATTCTGTTACAGGTTGTATATGTCGCACTTAGATTGAATAACGATGTTTTACATATCAGCTAGCTGTAACAAAACATCTTTATGTTAAACAGCTGAACTAAACCAAACCAATATTTAAATAGGCGGGTCTACACCGAACGATCCCGCGATACGCGATCAAGGATCACGGAGCGTGGATCATGTTAGACCAATCCAGTTTTGGAAACTTGCGATCGTAAAAATACGCTCCAACCGATTCTAAGACGATCCAACAGTCTAACTCTTGCATCTTGCAAGAGTTAGACTGGTGGATGGGGCGAACCATACACAAACGTCCACACCGCGCGCGCCACGCAACCACGCAACTGAGGCACCTTAGAGGCTGGCAAAAAATCCGACAACGTACGGATCGGGCACACCAGGGAGCGCGCGCTCCAATACGTGCGCATGGATCGCGCGCGGCACGTCCACCCCGCCTGCACATTTGGATCGTGCTCCTGCCGCGCGCGATCGGAGCGCGATGGATCGTCCGGTGTGGACCCAGATAACTAATGTCTTCCAAAAAGTGCTAAAGTAGCAGCACTGCTCTCATTATGCAATGTGACTGTGCCACGGATACCCGTTACCCCGGAGGTGATCAAAGTAATAGGTATCAGTAAAAATATTTACTATATTACCGGTGGTAAAAAGTAGCACTTCCCGGCTTCAGCCAATTCCTTCTAAAATTGTATGAAAATCATTAATTCTCGGTTGTCTCATTCATTTTGGCGGGAAATTGACAACAGATCGCATGCACCTAATACGCTACTTACTGAAACTTGTACCCAACGCTGGCACGGGCTATATGGTCGATGGCTGGCACATACAATCAAGTAAACTTGTGTGGAACTTTTTTTAAACTTGTCTATGTCAGAAATTTGCGCAAGTATCTTCCAAGTTCCAACACAGGTTACAGTATATACTTGCGCAAGTCTAAACGTGCGCAAGTAAATCGCTACGTGTGTGGCTGCCATTACTCTGACGTTTAGATTTTTTTTAATACAGATAAAATATAGATTTTCTATTGGTAGGGCTATTTTCTATTGTTTCGAACAAAAATTTTACTTGAATTATTTTTTGTTTAAATTATGATAACAAACCTTCATGGTGACTCAGCTGAGGCGAAGGCGAGTAGGGAATTGAAAAATTCAAAATAGAATAAGTGCTGATTCGCGCGCTTTGAGCAGAATGTGGTTTTTCTCTATCTATAATATAAAAATGAATCGCCAAATGTGTTGCTAAGTCCAAATCTCGAGAGCAGCTGAACCGATTTCGCTAATTATTTTTTTATAATATTCCTTGAAGTAACTACGAGAATGGTTCCTACGGAGAGAAACATTGCCTGAAAAAGTCTAAAAACAGCACTTCTTTATATTCCCATACAAAAGATTCGTAATAATTCTCTAGTGGGCCTTTCTCCATACAAACGTATTCCGCTGTTTCCTTCGTGGATAATGGCTCTAGAGCAATGATGTTTTCCCTAAAAATCTAGGGCGTGCTATTACATGCCCCTATTAATTCCTTTCTTCAAAAAGATAACTACTAAAATAATTATAACAATCCAAAAACTCGATAAAAAGGCCCGTTTTTACTGTAGGCCATGTTCAGACGACTATCAGACAAATTTGGTAAGTTTTTAACATAAAGTAAAAAAATAGAAGCATAGATATACTTTTCCTCTAAATTTTGATATAATTTTTTTTGGATCGGTCCAGTTTTGATCGAGAAAACAGCGAAATACGAAACGATGTTTAGTCAAGATTTTTGTTTCCCACTTTACGGGTGGAGGTTGGAGTAACGACGACGGCAATAGTTTCTTTCAATACCAATTTTTCGACTAGAGTTAAAAGTCGATTTGAAGTGAAAGTGAGATACAGCTTGACCTCTCTGAAGGCCCATACAAAGGAGAGATCATCTCTGTAGGTTTTTGATTAAATTATGGAATCCATTTCTAATCCCAATATAGCTTCAGGTGAGCGAAGCAGCAGGCAAAAGCTAGTTTATAAAGTTAGTTTATTATAAATTTTAATTTTTCGTAATTTACCTAGTGATGATGAAGGATATCATATTATGATATTTTGTACTAATGACTGCTAAATAATACATAAGTATGCCGTATATTTGTGATGATAAAAGTATGTACGAGGCCTATAAGCAATGAGTCGCAAAAAGGCAAATCTAATTATTTTCATATATGTTTATACTTACTGGTTGTTATTTTCCTCATAGTTGAAGTATAAAATACTATGCTTCACTCGGGGGAAAGTACTAAATGCCATCTTCGGATACATTATACAAACTCGTGTGGTTTGTACAATGCACACTCGTTAGTAGTAATGTAATGTCAGTTTCTCCCCTTAGTGAACTATTAGATGTTTGTTATTTAGATATCAAGACTGCTTAAGATTTTTTTAATAAATGTATTTTTAAATTAACTGTTGATATAAGGTTGTCTTAATTTTATCCTATTTTTTTGGGGCGGGTCTGCTTCTATGCTTTTGCTGTATTAGAATGACATGCTTTGCTCTGCTTTGTATGGTAGTATAGGTGCAGGCCTACCTTACCGCTTCCTTCTGAAGTGGTAAGGGGGTGAGGTCTTGGGGGAGAGCGCTACAGTCGTGTAGATCCCCAAGGCAAGTCCGGTGGTCTAGCCTTCTCGAGGTTGCCGCCCCGTTCTTGGTCTAATTCCTTCAGAATTAGACATAACAGAAAACACCGGGCGCCTTTGTATCCCATACAGCACCTATACCTAGTCACACGATCCTATTACCTGCTTCCTATTTAATCCTATCCCGAATGTCCCAACTCCCTTCTCATCCTATCCCTGTATGTAACCCAGTAGCTGGGTTCGGAGGCCTTCTGGCGCTATCACTTTTGGGTGGGTGGGTAGCGCCGATGTGGCAGGCAAGGAGGACACTCAAGGAAAAACCATGGAAGCGAGACTCGAAGAGAAACTACCCCAGGCCGGTACCAATGCATGCGTTGGAGAATCCGGCCCCGAGCATGTCTCGGGCAGACCCGCGTATTCTGGGGGGGTCACAGGATCGCAACCAATGGCTGGCGGGGCCAGCTCAACGTGGACGCCGTCTAACGGTGCCACAAAAGGACTCACTGAGTCAGTTAGGGACGCCAGAGGGACCGTCTCAGGTCGTGGTGCTCATCGAGGCGGGAGAGGAGGTTTAATTTCTGGGGCCCATATGGGAACCGGAGGGCCGAAACCCTGCCAAAGTGGTGCATCCATGCCTGGGGCAGGAACCTCAGGGCAAAAGGTCTCGAAGAGACCGTCAGGCGCTGAACGCAAGCGCCGACGGCTCCAGAGGCAAAAAGGTGTAGGGGCCGGGACTCAACAGGGACCGGCCAAAAGACAGCGGGAGGTCAGTGACGAGGCAAGTGGCAGCGGTGGGCCACCCAAAAAGACCAAGGTGCAGCTGTCTGGGTCTTTTCGGGATGCGGTAGCAGCTGTTAAACTTGCCATCGTCCCTGACAACCACCCCTACTCTTCGCTCGAGGCGGAGGATGTGGATCAGCTCAGGGGTCTCCTTTTAGAGAAACTTGCGGCTGCTCCAGATCCTCTGCCCATTCTGGATGTGGGTCATGGTGTCGTGGCAGGGGCCATACACGTCTCCTGCCACGATGACATGGCAGCGCAATGGCTCAAAGCCGCGCTGAGTGGGGTTCGGGTGAAGAGTGGGGTAGAGGTCAGGGTGGTCTTGGCGGCGGATCTTCCAAGACCGGTCAAAATGGCCTGGAAGAGCCAGAACACTCAATTTCGGGACGCGGAGCCGGACCTGAGGATGCTCCAGAGGCTGAACCCGTCTCTTAGGACGGCGGACTGGAAGGTGGTAGGCACTCAAGTTGAGAGCCGCCACATCCGTCGTGTCGTCCTGATGGACCGGGTCTCCTCTGAGGTCATCCGAGGGGCCGGTTACGCGATACCGGGAGGATTAGGGCCGGCGGTATTCAAACTCCTCGAAAATTCCGAGAGGAGGGGGGAAACACGCCGGGATCAATCAACGCACGCAGCAACCATCGGAGGGGGAGGGCAGGGTGGTTCGGGTGCTCCGGGGGAGGGTCCGGCTTCGCCAGTATCGGTGAGGACGGATGACCTACTCGGGGAACTGGACCTACTCGGTCTTGGCTCACCGACGGGGGCTGGAGGGGCCTAACTATAGGAACCTCATAACACCCATCTGTAGAGGACCAAGATGGAGGGACTAAGGTGCGTACAGATCAACCTTCAACATTCTAAGGCTGCCTCGGCCCTTTTGGCTAGGCAGTTGAAATTGAATAAATTTGATATTGCCCTCATTCAAGAACCTTATGTTTATAAGGGCGAGATTAAGGGTTTAGGCGGGACAGGGGGGGTAATCTATCAACATTCCGCTAAGGACGTGCGAGCCTGCATCTATGTCAGAAATGGTATAGATGCTTCCATCGTACGTGATTTATGTTCTAGGGACCTAACAACAACCTGGATCCACCTAGGGACGGGAAAGAGGGCACACAAGATCTTGCTCTCCTCAGCATACCTTCCCTATGAGAACAAGGAGCCAGTATCACCAATCATCAAAAAACTGGTGGAATATGGCAGCCAAGGGAACACAGAACTGGTCATTGGCTGTGATGCAAATGCGCATCATGTCGTCTGGGGCAGCACCGATGTGAACAGACGAGGGGAGGATCTATTGGATTACGTGGTAAGCGCAAACCTTCAGATTCTTAATAAAGGCAGCAGACCTACTTTTGTTAACAGGAGAAGGGCTGAAGTTATTGATGTCACGCTAGCCACTAGTAGGGCAGGCGCACACATTGAAAACTGGCATGTACCGAATGAGATCTCCGGATCCGATCATAGGTACATTTACTTTAGGTATAGGACCCATAACGATTATGCGACTGTACGAAGGAGGAACCCTAGACATACCGACTGGGATGCGTTTCGCAGAGACCTGGAGGTGAATCTAGGGAAACCTATTGGTAAGCTGAATTCTGTATTAGATATTGAATTTGAAGCTGATAGAGTTACTAAGGGCCTGCATGCAGCGTGGACAGATAACTGTCCTGAGAAAAAGGCACTTGGTAAGAAAGAGCCGTGGTGGACTCCGGAGATAGTACAACTACGTCGAGATACACGACAGGCTTTTAATGCCGCCAAGGCAATTAACGACTTTTCGGGCTACAGTGCTAGCCTCACAAAGTTTAACTCGGCTGTACGAAGAGCCAAGCGTAGGAGCTGGAGGGGACACTGTCAGGCGATCGAGAGTGTTTCTGAAGGCATGAGGCTCAGTAAAGCAATTTCTACAACTAAGGCCATTCCACTAGCATCTATTAAAGATGGGAATGGTAAACTGGCTGAGACTGGGGAGGAGGTCTTGAATGTAATGTTCAAAACTCATTTCCCGGGATCAGTAAAACTGGATGATGATAAGGAGGACTCAGTGACCCTGGAGGAGCTATCTATTCGCACCACCAGGGCTGACTGGGATACTGCTAAAAAGGTGGTAGATGAACATAGGCTCAGGTGGGCAGTGATGGGTTTCCAACCATTCAAGGCCCCTGGACCGGATGGGATCTACCCTATTTTATTACAGGAGGGGGCTGAGACTCTGATACCGCACTTATGCAGGCTGTATAAGGCGTGCGTAGCGTTTGGATACATACCTGCGCGGTGGAGGAAAGTCAAAGTAACCTACATACCTAAGCCTGGCAAGGGAGATTATGAGGATGCCAAAGCTTTCAGGCCTATCAGCCTCTCATCGTTTTTACTCAAAACACTTGAGAAAATGCTTGATAGGTATATTAGAGAGGGGCCTCTAAAGAGATACCCTCTCCATGGGCTTCAGTTCGCCTATCAGGCAGGGAAGTCAACAGAGGCGGCATTACATTACGTCGTAAGCCGCGCAGAGGCGGCACTGGAATCGCAGGAGGTTTGTGTCGGAGCCTTTCTTGATATCGAGGGAGCCTTCGACCGCACAACCTTTGAATCGATACAGCGAGCTGCGGAAAAACATGGCATCAACCAAACCATCATCAGATGGGTGACTTGCATGCTAAGGAGTAGGATCATTCATTCCACTCTTAGAGGAGACACACTCCACGTTAGGACGACCAAAGGCTGTCCACAAGGGGGAGTGTTGTCACCGTTACTGTGGTGCTTAGTAGTAGACTCACTACTAAGCAATCTCAATGAGGGCCCTTTGCTAACAGTGGGATATGCCGATGACATAGTCATACTTGTCAATGGCAAATTCCCGAACACGGTTTCAAATCTGATCCAAAGGGCTCTCTGTAAAGTAGAGAGGTGGTGCGAAGAGAATCACCTCTCTATCAATCCAAGCAAGGCAGTTGTCATTCCATTTACTAGGAAGAGACTGCTATCAGGCCTAGGCCAACTTCGGCTTTATGGCAAACAACTAAATTGGGCCTCAGAGGTAAAATATTTAGGGGTAACCCTGGATAAAGAACTGACGTGGCGAACACATCTGGACAATACCATAGCCAAGGCTCTAAGAGTCTTGGGTATGTGTCGCTCAGCGTATGGCAAAACCTGGGGACTTAGACCAAAGGTTGTGCAGTGGCTGTACACCATGATGGTTAGACCAATAATCACATATGGCAGCATTGTTTGGTGGCCTAGGACGCAACTAGGGATATGCAGGGAAGCCCTCGCTAAACTACAGCGAACGGCATGCCTAGCTATCACAGGGGCGTTCAAAACCACACCAACAGCGGCGATGGAAAAGGTACTCAACCTTGCACCGCTACATATTGTCATAGAGACTGAGGCCCGTCTTGCACTACACAGACTGGCAATAAATGGCCTGTGGGATAGTTCTAAGCCTAGAACTAGACACACAAAGCTTAAAATACAGGAAGGCCTTGACGAACTAACGAACATGCACTGCGACAAAATGCAGCCCATGTTTTGGTTCAAGAGATCTTACAAGGTTCATCTGCCGTCAAGGGAAGAATGGATGAAGGGACTCGACCCGCCAGAGGAGGGCAGTCTGATATGGTACACTGACGGTTCGAAAACCGAGTCGGGTACAGGGGCGGGCATATATGCAAGGGACCATAAGGTCAGTCAAAGCATGGGCAAATTAGCTACAGTTTTCCAAGCGGAAACATATGCTATTCTTGCCTGTGCACAACAGATGGAAAGTAGCGGTACCACAGGTAGGTCCATCTACATTCTTAGTGACAGCCAAGCGGCACTCATGGCCCTGACCTCCTACAGGATCGATTCAAGGCTGACCATGGACGCTGCCCGAACTCTTAATGAGCTGGGAAAGCGAAACAAGGTCGGGCTTGTTTGGGTCCCTGGTCATAGGGGTATTGTGGGCAACGAGCATGCTGACGAGCTGGCTAGGGAAGGTTCTGGAACCTCACTAATTGGACCGGAACCATTTGTAGGACTGGCTCCAAGCACAGTCAAAACGGCATTTCGGGAGTACGCAAGGGCGAGGCACACGGATGAGTGGTTGAGCCTCACGGGACTTGCTCACTCCAAGAAATTCATAGGTTCCTCATCGAAATGGCAAAATGCCATTTGGAACTCAAGCAGGCGGCAGGCCCGTCTTTTGATGGGGGCGCTGACCGGACACTTCGGGACTAACGCTCTCCTACAAAAGATGGGTCTGACGGATACATCAGCCTGCAGGGCCTGCAAAAGGGAAATTGAGAGCATGGAACACCTTCTGTGTACATGCGATGCAATGGCTGGAAAGCGAATGTGCCTTTTGGGTCAGGGTTATCCAAGCCCGGAGGACTACAGACTCATACCCCCAGGCCTCATTATAAAGCTCATGGAAGAGCTGTTTGTAGAACTGGGAGGGGATGAGGAATAGATTATCTAGGGGAAGCACAAAAGATCCCATTGGGTCGAAGTGCACTGAGGCCTTGCTGCCTCGGCCCTACACAAGATAAGATAAGATAAGATCCTATGGTTTATTATTTATTCAGAATATAAAATAATTTGATAAATTAAAAACGAATTTCTTAACATACTCTTTATTTAAAGACGTCGTTTACAATGAGGTAACATAAAAAAATATTCTTTAGAACACAAGACCTGAAAGGCACAAATATAAAGTCTAATAAATACAACATAGTTACGTTACATGGTACGCTTCGCCGGTCGGCGCGTTACCTATTACTCTATTTTGTACTCAATATGTAAGTAAATTTTACTGAGATCCCCATTAAAACTAATCAACAATACTAACCTCTATGGCGCTCTTATTTGGAAAAGAGCAAGTAAGGCACTCACGTGGTCGTATGTAAGTATATGGTTTTTTTATTTATTGTTAACTATATAATAAATAATAAAGCTCATCGTCAATCCATGACATGACTAAATAATATATATTTTTTTTAAATCTCACGCATTAAAAAATTACTACCTATATTTAACTTGTCGAGTCTGATGTTCAGTAAAGTTAAACCCACGAATTAAATAACGTAGTTTTTTTATTGATGTAGTCGGCAAACGAGCTGACGAGCCACCTGGTGGTAAGTATTTATAGTCACCCATGGACACCTACAATACCAGAGGAGTTTCTTAAACCGTATTTAATTAACTTTAAAAAAATACTCAGTTCCAAGGAATTTTGGAACAAAACAAACTCAAACAAAATGTAAAGTAACAGAAGTTGATTGGAAACAGGCGGTACTGTAGGATTTTCTTTAGCAAGGGTAGTATAGTACCCGATGCTATTCGTAGGTACGGTGCGTGCGCATGTGCCACAAGGCAGTGCGCTAGCGTGGCCGCGCGTCAGGCGGGTCAGGGCGGTCAGGGCGCGTCGCACAGGAAGGGGTGCGCCAGCGCGGCGTGCGCGGACAGGCGCGTCAGGCGGGTCAGGGCGGTCAGGGCGCGTCGCACAGGAAGGGGTGCGCCAGCGCGGCGTGCGCGGACAGGCGCGTCAGGCGGGTCAGGGCGGTCAGGGCGCGTCGCACAGGAAGGGGTGCGCCAGCGCGGCGTGCGCGGACAGGCGCGTCAGGCGGGTCAGGGCGGTCAGGGCGCGTCGCACAGGAAGGGGTGCGCCAGCGCGGCGTGCGCGGACAGGCGCGTCAGGCGGGTCAGGGCGGTCAGGGCGCGTCGCACAGGAAGGGGTGCGCCAGCGCGGCGTGCGCGGACAGGCGCGTCAGGCGGGTCAGGGCGGTCAGGGCGCGTCGCACAGGAAGGGGTGCGCCAGCGCGGCGTGCGCGGACAGGCGCGTCAGGCGGGTCAGGGCGGTCAGGGCGCGTCGCACAGGAAGGGGTGCGCCAGCGCGGCGTGCGCGGACAGGCGCGTCAGGCGGGTCAGGGCGGTCAGGGCGCGTCGCACAGGAAGGGGTGCGCCAGCGCGGCGTGCGCGGACAGGCGCGCGCGCGGGTCGGGCGCCAGCAGCTGTGCCGCCAGCGCGAAGGCCGCATCTGGGAAACCCACAACGCGCCGTGCCGGGTCGAAGTCCTCCGCCTGAAAACAACCGCTATTGTTATTGTTTTTTTCTGGGTGTATTAAGTGGATAACTTTAAGTTAAGCGCAATTCATACCACACCATACGAATAAATAAATTAAGTTTATGTAATTAATGTTGCAATATAGGGAAAAGTTATTCCTTTTGAAAGCTTCCGTTGCGTGAGTTACGTAAAACTAAAGTTATATACGTAAAAATCATGCCATATTACGGAGACGGAACTCCCAAAGAAATAGCAGAATGGATTTTTATCTAAGGGGCCACTTGCACAAACTTTTGAAATATGTTTAAATTGAATTTAATCACAAAATGACAATAGAAAATTGTGTTTAAATACAATTTAAACACACTTAAGAAGTTTGTGCAAGTGGCCCTTAATGTATATTTTACGTAAGAAATTACGCACTGATTTACCATAGTATGTCTACCGCTCTGAACTGGACGCAGCAAGCGTCAAATTGTACTGAGCGGAGCGCTTGGAGCGCCAGTAGCTGGCGCGCATATGAATATCTAAGAATACCTACGTAGATAATTAACTGCGTAATGCAACATTGTTTCTTTTTTAACAACACAGGTACCATGACGCCTGTATTCCCCGAAGGGTTACCCAGAGTGCCCAGAGGCATACTAATGTAGGTACACCCACAGTTCGCCGGTATGTTCAGGTAGGTCCCATGTTATAAGGGGCGAGCTTATTGCCAATAATTGGAATCCGAAAAACTATTCCTGACTACAATGATAGGCTACGGCGTTTTGGGATGTTAAGTTTACAGGTAAGACGCAATAATTCAGACTTACTAACTCTTTATAAGATCATATATGGTGTCATAGATGCTCCATTAGTAGACCACTTCAACTTTAGGTTTAATCAACGCAGTAAGCGTCATTATCGAATTTTTGAAATCCCAAGTCTACTTTAAACGCTACATTTAATAGTCCCCTAACACGCATGGCAAGGTTATATAATGAGTCGTCTATTGCAATGGATAGTAGAGTCATTCGGGTCAAGAGCACGCTTTTTTTTTGATGGCCTCCCAGACCTATAAAGAATTATATAATTGGCATGTTATGATATTAAAATATAATATTTAATAAATTTTCACTATTTAAGTAAATTTTCCATCAAGATTAATTAGTTTTAGCCCTACATAGGCTTAACTGAAAACTTTTCCAATGCGTACTCTTGACCCGATGTGTGGGTAAAATTACGCAAGTCTTAGGGTAAAGTTACGCACGCGGGGTAAACGTACGCATTCAGATTTCTAAGAGAATACAATTAAGGTTGGCAATAATCAACATTTATTAAATCTTGTGAATAACATTAACATTAAAAAAATTAAGAACTCTTTGTGTTATATCTATTATATGTGAATCTTGTCTTAAATTATTTATATTGGCAATAGTCACACTTTGAGATCAAAATAATTGGCAATTAATCCTTAGTTATTAATTTTTAAATCAAATTAAATGTTAAACCTAAGGTTAGATATTAGGTACATAGTAAGATTTACTCATTACAAAAGTCGCATCGAAATATTCCATTCGTATAGGCAGTACAATTTTCATGAAACCATTCATTGCAAATTAAGCATTGGATCCAATCTTCTGTTAGTGGTTCTTCATATTTTTCACAACAAACTGGACAGCATATTAACTTATTTGTTTTATCAATAAACTTTTCATTTCGTTTCTGTTTTAGTTTCTCTGTTGATTTATTATTGCTGCGTTTTTTGTTAATAACCTTTTCATTTCCTTTCTGTTTCAGTTTCTGTGTTGACTGATTATTGCTGCGTTTTTTGTTTATTCCCGATGGTCCTGGTTGGGGTTCAAAAGCTAACTTCTGATGAACTTTCTTGCTATTTCTCAATCGCTTTTCCTCTTCTAATTTTTGTTTTTCTTCCAACTGCTTTTTGTAAGGGCTAGAAGTTATAATTTCAGATTTTAAGCTAATTCTTGTTCTCTTTTTATAATCAGTCATTTTTGGAAGTGGATTTAGCTGAGCTATTATATTATTATTGAGAGGTTGATGGAACAGAATTTATGTTTGAAGAATCCACTTGTTTTTCTTTAATCTGTGCCTTTTTAAATTTGGAAACAAGTACGCTTTCCTTGATAGGATTCGAAGGTATACCTTGGGACCTCAAGCAGATTCTGGTTTGTTTTTTATCAGTCTCTTTTGGACGTGGGCTTAATTGAGCTACAGTTGCAGTCCGAATTGTTGCGGCAGTATCCTTGACGTTTGAACAATCTACTAGTTTTTCTTCTACTAGTGATGAAGGAAATGATTTTGATTCTTGAGAATTCTGTCTACATTTAGTCACAAATTTGATTTCCTTGTTGACTTCAGCGTCGTCTTCAATGTCACTTTCTATATAAGTAACGTCCGAATCAATCAGTTGGTCTTCGATTTCATTACCGATGGTAAATATAGTTGGACTTACAGGTGACTGAACTTCGCTTATCATTAAAGTAGCATCAGGAAAAGTCACTTGATCTATACTTTCATCACGGGCAGTAAATATAGTAGGACTCACAGGCGATGAAATTTCCATGATCAAATCTTGATCTTTTGAAGTAACGACATTGTTATTTGCTGTGGCAGGATCATTTTGATCTGTTACTAAAGACGGGGCAAATTCAGTTTCATCAAATAGATCATCTGCAAAGGGAAATATTCCAGTCGCTCTGAAGCCAGACTCGGCATTACCTATTGTGGCAACATGTTTGAAGGCAGTGTTAAAGAGACTAGCAACCTGAAATTGAGTTATACCTCTGCCAGGATGCTGATTCATCCACTTTTCACATTCAATGGCATACTTGGTTTTCAAAGGGCCATGAAGAGCCACATCCAGTGGTTGTAGTTTGTGACTACCATGTGGTGGGAGAGTTAAAATTACGATGTGATGTTCCCGGGCATAGTTAGTTCCCTCCAAACTGATATGCGAAGAGTGGTTATCCATAATAAGCAATACGGGATCATCTTTTGATGGATGGACGAAGTCCTTGAAATGATGTAACCATTCGACAAAGAGGCTTGTGTTTACATAACCGCTATCTGACACCATACATATACTCTGTGTTGGACCACCATCTAGTAAATCTGGCCGTATCCTTTTACGTGGATATATGAACGCTGGTGGTACATAATGCCCTGTAGCACTCATTGCACATTGGCAGTGATAGTAGTACCCCGTTCAGCAGACACAACTTTACCGACCACTTTTTTGCCTTTGACAGATACAACCTTAGGCGTTTTTTTTGGAACTGTACTCATTCCAGTTTCGTCCATATTATAAATTCTGTTTGGTCTAAAATTATGAGTGCCATAGACTTCTTTGAGCATATTGTAAAATCGCTGTACTTGAGTTTTATTAAAGCCAATTGCTCTGGCCAAGCTGATGGGCGCTGACTGACGTAAACTTAGGTGAGGATTTCTTTTAAGAAAACTTTCTACCCAGTCTCGACCAGCCATCTTGCATGAATCATCGAAACGGTGTTCTATATTATTGGCTGTTGCAAACTCATATGCCAATCTTCTTAAATCATTAATAGTAATACCAAAGAACCTATTGTACATATCTTCACAATGAACTGCAAATTGCGCTTCTTGGTCTTTGGTGAATGTAGGTTTAAAACGACCTAATGATGTTGGCACGTGGGTAGATTTTAGCCTCTTTCGTAAGGCGCCCTCACTGATGCCAAGTTATTCAGCAGCACGTCTTTGACTTTTCCCTTCTTGCATGAGTTTTTTCGCCTTCATTATTTGGTCATCTGAGATGAGGGTCCGCTGAGGGGCCTTCCTTATGTAATTTCTCGGCATTTTGGTGTATTCTGAAAGATTGAACAATTTTTGTTATTTTTATTTCATTTGGGGTATAAGTACGCAACGGGGGTAAACGTACGCATGCGTACTATTAATCTCGTACTCTTACCCCAATCGGCAAATATACCAAATAATCAGTCACAACACACACGTTAAATACTTTTTACGAATATGATAAACTTACATAAAAACTACATTAAATGAACAATAGAAATATAGTAGTAACTGCCTCAATAGCCAAGTGGTCCTGACCGCGACTGCTACGCTAGAGGTCCTGGGTTCGATTCCCAGGTCGAGCAAAGTGTTATTGGGTTTTTCTATGAAATTCCCAGTAGCAGCTCGGAGTTAGGAATTTGTGCCCGGTTAATGGCAATAGGCTCGCCCCCTATTACATGGGACCTAAACATACTGGCGAACTGTGGGTGTACATTAGTACGCCTCTGCCTAACCCTTCGGGGAATACAGGCGTGATGGTATGTTAGAAATATAGTATACTTACTGGCACAGAGCTATCCATTTAACTACAGCACCCTTTTCCGTGCACAAAAAATGGCGCGGCGCGTGGCTCCTAAACGGCGACAGTAGCGCCACTCTGTTTTACAAACACAGACCTCGCCCCCCCCCCCCCCTGTCGGAGATCGGACCACCGCGTACTTTTACCCACCGCGTGCTGTTACCCCGAATGATCTATTGATATATTTTCTATGAACTATGTATCATACAGGCGTGCCCTCTTCGATTGGTGCGCGCTCTGAAATCGCACTAATTAAGCAGAGTATGTCCGGGTGTCCGTGCGATATAGATATACATATTACTTACAATTAATATTTGCATATTCTTGCTTTTGATTTAAGTTTTATTTAAAAGTTACCTTCACGGTGTACTTTTTGTAGTCTCCTCATTATTTGTGTGGTCAATGTCATGCATACCTGTAACTAGTATGATTGCTAGAAAATCAATTTTACTTGTTATATTTATATTACATTTAAGTGATTGTATTGTTGGTGTGCTTATGCTTAAATAAATAAATAACCGGGTACAAATCCCAAACTCATACTACTGAGAATTTCATAGAAAAACCCAATAACACTGCTCGACTTGGGATTGGGAATCGAACCTCTAGCGTTGCTACGCTCGCTCAGTGTTCTCAATTCGTTTGTATTTTTAGTGAACACCCAAAAAATTTTCACGTGCCGCCTCTGTTACTGAATTGTTCCCCTTTAAAACTTCTAAAAAAGTCCGTGAGCCCATACGTCTATCTTTTAAGATTGACGTCCTTTAACGTTTTTTATTGTTATTAAATTTGTTCTGAATTATTACAATCATTACTTGCGAAGGTGATTTTATAAACATGATATTCATCCTTATCCAAATAAATACGTTATGAGCCGCATACTGACTGAGCGAGCATCCTCGCGAGGTTGCCTCGGACGTTTGCCGCGCGCCATTTGCCGCGCGAGGCATGCTCGGTCGTAGGATTTGCATTTAGAATGCCTCGCGCGGCAATTTGCCGAGCCGCAGTGAGGTGAGCATGCGCTTTCTTTAAATCACCTATTTGTATGTTCATTTCCTGGGTTATATTTCTCCACGCATCGTCTCTTAGTCCTTTATTAGTATAATCGGGACATTTTGCATCCCATAATCGTCTATATCCACCATATAGCTGTATTAATTTGAGACACTGTTCTTTATCCATGACGCTAACGCGCGACGAACGAGCGAGGCAAACACAACCGTCTTGAGTGAGCGCGGCAATCGGACTGAGGCGCCTTTGAGCATGGACAAAAACCGACAAAGCGCGGCTCGGGCCGAGGCACGCTCGGGCGAGGCACATCCTGGCTGACCGAGGCTGCCTCGCGGCATACGCGGCTATTAATTTTGAACAAAATCGCCCTTGACTTCTTTGCTTTCAATGAATATCTTAAGAGATATCATAGTTTTATAATAACTCCGATACATATTATTTTACTTGATTATGAAGTATGTGTGGTGTAACTCGGAATGATAGATTGAGAAATAGTGTGATAAGACAACGTTGCGGACTGAAAGATGATGTAGTGACACGTATTGAAAGGAATATGCTGAGATGGTTTGGACATGTTGAGAGAATGAATGAAAGACGATTAACGAAAGGAATTTATAAGGCGCATATCAGCGGCAACGTCAGAAGAGGTCGACCTAGAAGGACCTACACCGATCTTATTGGCGAAGTCCTTCAAAAAGGTCAGGTGCGTAGTACTCGCAACCGGCGCGTATGTATGAGAAGATGTATGAATGTCGCAGAAGCAAAAGAGGCATGCAAGAATCGTAGCAAGTGGCAGTCTATAGTTTCTGCCTACCCCTGTGGGAGAAGGGCGTGAGTGTATGTATGTATGTAAAATTCGACTGCGCGCAGGATTCGTACCTGCGTCTTCTGGTTAGATACACCGCTATGACCAATAAGACACCGCGAGTCCAACTATTGAAAATCAAGTGACTAACATTGCTTCTCAACCGGCATGGCTTACTTTGCAGTTTGCGATTTCGTACGATGCCACCTTAATTCAAATGTTATGGATTCAAAGCAAAGGTTTTCTAGGTCGTAGGTTTGATGCAAATAAATTTTGTGAGTTATATGTGATTATTATTTTTATCCAGTCATAATCCACTTACATAGATATAATAGTATCTGTAACACATAAATTTGTGTTTGGCAACACTGGTTTTCATAGAAAATTGACATGTTCTCTCCACCTGTTTTGTATATTTTGTGGGTTATTTACATTACCTTCTTCGTCTCATCGCGACACAGGCACTGATCATTCGGCAGACGGCAGCGGGCGCAGGCGGCGGCGGGCGGCGCCGGGCCGGACGCCCCGGGGCCGGCCGCGCCGGGGCCGGCCGCGCCCGCTGCCCCGCGCAGGCGCGCCGCCAGCTTGCGCAGGCACAGCCCGCGTCGCACGGACGATGCCACGACGCGTCGGCCTGCAACCACAAACATCATTCAGCAAAGCCCCGATTCATTGAAGGTAAGTTTTAGTAATTGTTCAATATAAAGATCTTATAACCTAGCGACTCGGCCGCCCGTTGCAGCGGCTCCGTGCCCAACAAGTCGGCGAGCTCGGCCAGCGCCGCCACGTCGTCTCCCGCGCGGAAGAACGGGTAACGAGCCGTGAGCGCGCTGGCCAGCACCACGCCTGCCGCCCACACGTCCACGGCCGTGGTCTGGTGCGGGTACTTGAGCAGCACCTCGGGCGGCCGGAAGCCCTGCGTGCCGGCGCGGGGCGCGCGCGCCGCCGGCCGCGCTGCGCATGCGCCGCACACGCCGCCCGCGCCCGCGCATGCGCACCGGACTGCGCCGCCCGCGCCCGTGCATGCGCACCGCCCTGCACCGCCCGCTCCCGCACATGCGCAACGCCCTGCGCCGCCCGCGCCCGCGCATGCGCACCGCCCTGCACCGCCCGCTCCCGCACATGCGCACCGCTCTGCGCCGCCCGCGGCCCCGACGGCGACGGGCCTACCGATGCTGAGATCTAACGCCACCCTCTTTGCAGCAGAAAATGATTCCTCCTAGAAGGGAATTTAGGTTTAAATACTCCCAAAATAATACAAACAATACTGCTGCAAATCCAGTGCACTGTAACTTAGTTCATACCTCCTCTCGAGTTCGCTTGCGTACGCCATTGGAGTGTGCAGGGGGCGGAGCTGGAACGGCGGGCGATTCCTCAGGCGCAGGACATAAGCGCTGCGCCAACCCGAAGTCTACCAGAAGATATCTAACAAATGAAATACATACTGAATGTATCACTAAAATAATAGATTGTACATTTTTGTGCAACCACACGAGTTTGTAATGTGTACTTTCCCCCGAATATTTTATTATTTTATACTTCATCTATGAAGAAAATAAAAATAAGTATCTATAAACATTGATCTGAAAATCATTATAGCTGCCTTTGTGTATTACGTTTTTTTTTTAAAAAAAACTTTGCCCTAATAGTATTTTCTCCTGTATCGTGGGTGCGTTTACAAACACAAATTCTGACATACACAAACGCCCACGGCCCAGACCCGGAAAGACTACCTGTACATCATAAAAATATTTGCTCCGTGTGGGTATCGAACCCACAACTCGTGTCGCAAAAGCCGATCGCTCAGCCGCTACGCCAAACATGTCGTCATTGCATGCCTAGTCAGTCATACCTACTTATTTTTATCACTAAATATATGGCATACTTATGTATTTCGAATTAGCAGTCATAAACGTATTATTTACGAAGTTAATTATGATATCCTTCATCATCACTGATTATCTCATTCTATTTCACAAATCAAGAAAGATAAATTAACAAATCAATATCAAACCCGCTACATAGCGCTCAAAGCGCGAATCAACACTCATTTAAATATTCAACTTTATATTCAATTCCATACTGCTTCAGTTGTGTCACCATGAAGGTTTGTTATCATAATCTGAACATAAATGCATTTATTCAGTGTTTCTTCGAAATTCAAATATAGTAGACCTTGCCAATCAAAATTCAATATTATATCTGTATTAAAAAAAAAACAGCGGACACGGAAGAAAAACTAATTTCTTTAGTTCAGACATATGATTGTCTTTATGACGCTGTCGGCTGCCGCGGCACGGCTCCGACGTACGCGTTCGACTACCGCGGCACACGTTCGGCTGCCACGGCAGGCGTACGGCTCCGTTGCGATGCGGCGCGGCGCGAGCCGGTTGGTCTGAATCGTACCTTAGTGTTCAACGCCAAAGAGATCGAACGCAAATATTGTTTGAATAAAGACTGGCTGGTACGACGGCCTAAGGTCGCGCCGTCGCCGGTTGATGAGGCGACTTTTATTTTCTCATAGTGGGTGATGAAAAGTAGTGTGTATCACTCGGACGCAAATAGTAGATTGTATCATAAGGGAGCAAAGTAATATTTTTACGGCGAGGGCGCTTTTTTGAATTCAGAGCGAAGTGAGGGATTCTAGAGTAGAATCCCGAGCGTAGCGTGGGATTCAAAGTACGTCGCCCGAGCCAAATAGTAGATTATGCACCGAGGGGCTAAAGTTGTGTCTTATGTCACGGGCGTCATATTGAATCTCGAGCGCAATGAAGGATTCGGGATTTAACTACTATTCGCTGCATTCAGGATACTTGTATTAACTAAAGTTATTACAAGTATCCTGAATACAGCGAGGGATTCAAGCTAGCCCAAGGCAAAGACACCTTTAGCCCTGAGGAGGATACTCTACTTTTTACACCTACTGTGAGAAAATAATAGCTATAGTACGAAAAACAAAGTATTTATTAAATAAACAAACAGTAAGAATAACATATTTAGAACTAGTTAGTTATGTGCACTTACATATTAATTGAAGTTAATGGTAACATTTGAGACATTAGTCCAGTTGTGCAAAGATAAAGTTCCAAATTCAAATCACATTATTGACCAGCGGGCGGGTCATAATGAAATCCAGTACAACATTATTGAACGGCTGTGCACCCGGACACTAATGATTCACTTTAGGTTAAGGTTGCTTGACATATAATTTGACATTTTCAGGTGGTGTGCAATAGTAGATTAGTAGCCAAGGGCTGTAAGGCATCAACTGCAGCCCGAGGTATTTAAGAGTGCATTTGATGCTTACACCCGAGCTAACTACTCTGCTTTACATCTCGATTGTGAGGTAAGTAAAAAAAAACCGGCATTACCAGAATAAAACATTTTAAAGTAAAAGTTTTCTAAATTAACCTCCTTTCAGGCAGAACCAGTAAATTAGATCAAACACAGGATGACAGTAGGCTAGTATGGAAAGGTCTCCCACAGGGTTCAGTTCTCAGCCCTATATTATTTAATTTGTATACGTCTGATTTAGGTTCTTCACTTCAAAATTCATCAAGCATACTGCAATATGCAGATGACTTAGTTTTGTACGCTACGGGAAATTCAGCAAGTTATCTTTGTTCTAAGCTATCTGACTCTCTAGATTATTTAAAAGTCTGGATGGACGAAAATGGCCTGAGTATATCTGCGAGTAAGAGTTCTTTAGTCTTATTTACTCGAAAACGTTTTCCCCCTCCAATAGCTATAGATTTTGATAATAACGACATACCAGTTAAAAAGCAGGTTAAGTTTTTGGGTATTGTTTTGGACTCAAAACTTACAGGTGTTCCTCACTGTGACTATGTTGTAAATAAATGTCAAAATCTTCTCAATTTGATGAGGTGCCTTTCAGGTGTTTGGTGGGGTGCGCATCCGTTTTCCTTAAAACTTCTTTACAATGCTCTGGTTCGAAGTGTTCTTGATTATGGAATCTTCTTATTGGAGCCTTGTAACGTGGCTGCCCTTAGGAAACTAGATTCCATCCAATCAAAGGCCTTGAGAATAATCACAGGTGCTATGAAATCTAGTCCTATTAATGCATTACAAACTGAATGTAATGAACCTCCTCTTAGGCTGAGACGTCAATTTTTAGCTGACCGATTATTTTTTCGTGTTTTACAGTTTTCTAATAGCCTTTTAATTCAAAAACTTCAGATACTTGCTGATCTCATTGACTCATCAAATTATTGGAATCACAAATCTCTTCCCTGTTTAGTTAAAAGTTATATTCGATTTAAATCATTTCATGCTCCGACACATCGATCTCCGAAACTTGATTTGTTTAACAGTGAATTCGAAACCTTAATCCATGAGCCATCTGTTAAGTACATTTTAGATATTGATAAAACTAACGCTAACCCCCACTTTAATTTTATTGTTGAAAAAAATTGGCCTGAGTGGCATCATATTTTCACAGATGCATCCAAGCATAAATCTGATGATTTTGTGGGGGTAGGAATATATCATGCACAGTATAATATTGTTCAGAAAGTAAAATGTCCACCTGAAGCAACAGTTTTTACTGGCGAATGTCTTGGCATCCTTAAGGCTCTAGAATACATTTTACTTTTAAAACTTGGAAATAGTTTAATTTTAACTGACTCCATGAGTGCCCTTCAGGCGCTCTTGAGATATCCTTTTAAGTCCAAACCACTTTTTCCTCTTATAGCTCATATTAGGAGTAGACTTTTTGAGTGTGTTTTCAAGGGCTTTTCTGTAGTTTTTGTCTGGATTCCGAGTCATTGTGGAATAAGTGGTAATGAAAAAGCTGACTGAATTGCCAATGAAGCAGTGATCTGTGGGGATACTGTACCGTTTAAAAATTATACTCATGACTTGGCTACCCTGCCTAAACATTATCTTGGGGATTCCTGGGATAGAGTTTGGGCAGAAAGTGCTTGTTCAAAAGGGAAATACTACTTTAGTATACAGTCGAAAATTCCTCGTAAACCTTGGTTCTCTGTCCTCAGACTTGGTAAGATTGCGACAACCATTCTAATAAGAATGAGGTTAGGTCACACTGCATCTCCGGCACATCTTGCACGTTTACATATTATAGATAGTCCTCAGTGTGAATGTGGACATGTCTTTGGGGATCTGAACCATATATTCTTTTCATGTCCGATTCATGACCGTACTTCCTTTTTAAATAGTTTGATATCCCTCCGTGTTCCTTTCCCTACTTCTGTAAAGACTCTTCTTTTTTCTTTTAACCCCTCCATATACAGTGTTCTTTCAGATTATATTTATGATAATAATATTCGTATATAAAATGTATAAATATTTAACTATGTAGTTAACAGGCTGTGCCTATTATTTATCTAAATTTTTTGTATTATGTAAGTATTATATTTTTTTACACATTCCTGATCCTGTTTCCTTTTTTCCAAATTCCTTTATATTGTCTTTTCGGGTTAAATGTTTCCTTACCTTTACATTCAAACAAACAAAAAACAAAACTTGACGCTGGCGGATGCACCCAAGTGCTAGCCAAGATCTCCTGAATAGGAGGGAAAAAAAAAAAAAAAGTTTTCTATTCCCGCCTTTTTTCAACTTTTGTTTAATTTTTTTTTTTCAAGAACGAAATTGAGCTTCGCCGTTCGATATTTAAAATTGATGACTATTATACTCATACGAAGACAAGGCTGAATAGCGAGGCGACCTCTTTTGTCATTGGGCTGAATGCATGATGTCTATTGCCAGTATGATGTTAGATGTACGCGAACTTTTTGAAAGAGTGAAATGTTTTTATTTTAATTACTTACCGCCCTAGCTACATTATTATCCCAGAGGGCGCTAATTGGTCACCTACAAGCCCCATTTGGGGGTAATAAGGACCTACTTACCGAATATGAGAGATGTAAAATATATTATTCACCTCACAAGCTCGGAAAGATTCTGTTTGTCATTCGAAATCTGCGTGGAAAAGTGCATTTTGTCCCCTATCGTGGAAAGTGTTTTTAAAATTCGAACCTTTCTGTTCAATAATTTTCTATACCGCCGGGGCCAATGAAAATGCATAAATACTTATTTCATGTCAATGCGCCAACCACATTTTTATAATAATCGCACTGGATTCAAAATACGTTGCAGAACAAGGTAGTAGGTACCTACTACCTTGTTCTGTAAGTATTCTATTTTCTGTGGCACTGGCCAGGAAGACGACTGCATGAAAAAAAAAACTTAAAATTTTCTTCTCTCTAATCAATTCACTTACCATCATTAATTTTAGATTGTTTTTTGATAAAATCGTAAGATATCTTATAATATTGAGTTCAGTAGCGACGAAGATATAAATTTAACACCTGCAGAGTTAGTGCAAGCGGTACATAATGCCGAACTCATTTAATATTTGCTGTTTTTAACCTAACCTAACATTTTCCTCGCTGTAGTGAGGTGAAAGTGAACCGTCTCTACCCTAACGAAAATAAGTGTAAAGTCATGACTTTCACCAGATCAAGGACTCCTCCTACTCACCACAACTATCATTTAAGTGGCACCACGCTGACGCGAGTCACCGAGGTACGTGATTTGGGTATCACATTCGACTCTCGTCTGGACTTCAGAACCCACATAACTAACATGACGAAAGCGGCTACTAAAACACTTGGTTTCATCATCCGCCAAACTTATAAGTTCCAGGATTGTAGACCGGCAATAATTCTTTATAACGCGTATGTGCGTAGTCGACTGGAGTACGACACTCTAATCTGGGATCCATACGAGTCGAAGTACAATACAATAATAGAGAAAATACACAAAAAATTCTGCCGAATTATTTACAGAAAATAACATGGATTCTATCCCTTTTTGTATCCCTCTCTGTTTGTTACGGGTATGATCGGTTTCGATACCCTGGAGCTACGAAGAAAATTACAGGCGATTATCCACTTATACCAATTGCTAAGCACTAAAATTGATAATCCTTCACCTCTGGTGGACATAAGTTTATACGTTCCTAGAAGTGCTACGCGGGGTGCGGGCGATGGGCGCGGATTGCGTCGGCGAAGGCCTCTGTTTGCTGAATTTTCAACACGTACTCGTGCTGCACGGAATGCCCCTACGCGGCGCGCCCGCGCCCGCGCCGTAAAAGTGCATTTTGCCCGCTAGCGTGGAAAGAGTTTTTAAAATTCGAACCTTTCTATTCAATAATTTTCTATACCGCCGGGTCCACTGAAAATGCATAAATACTTATTTAATGTCAATACGCTAACCATATTTTTAGAATAATCGCACTGGCCAGTACACTTCACGTCAGAGTAGCAAAAAGGTTTCAAGATATATGTCTTATAAAAGACTTTTAAAAGACATATCTTGATAACCCCCGCTAATCCGACGCGAAGTGTCACAAAAGGTAGTCGATTTCGGGTGACTTGTGGGTTGGAACGTTTCTGCATAACTACGTCCATTTAATATTTGCTGTTTTCCTCAGGATTCTACATTTGAACCAATCCTAGAATCCTTCGCTTGCTCAGGTTTCAACTCGCGCCAAAAAACAACTTTGCAGCCTTGCATAACATATAACTATTGCGCCCGAGTGATACACTCTACTTTTCATCACCCACTATGAGAAAATAAAAGGCGCCTCATCAACCGGCGGCGGCGCCGACGGCGCGAGCTTAGGCCGTCGTACGAGCCAGTCTTTATTCAAACAATTTAAAAAGTGCGCGTCAATAGTAGATTGTATCATAAGGGAGCAAAGAAATATTTTTACGCCGAGGGCGCTTTTTTGAATCCAGAGCGTAGCGAGGGATTCTTTAGTAGAATCTTGAACGTAGCGAGGGATTCAAAGTACGTCGCCCAAGCTAAAAATATGTTAGTGATACACTCTACTTTTCATCACCCACTATGAGAAAATATCTCTTTGTCGTTAGGTCGGCTTTTGACATGCTATGGTAACCACTTTTTCTTTGGAAGGCAAAAGCTGCTATGGCTCTTTCTTCAAAAGGCCTGTCCAGATATAGCCCTACATCGTAACACTCGCATAAATCTAATAATATTATTCTTGTATTATCAACTATTATTGTCTGGACTTTAAAAGAGACCATGATTCTCTGAGTTTGTTTCGGTGTTTCTTCTCAGAGGTCGTCAGTTAGGAAATGCCGGCGCCATCTAGTTCAAAAAAATGTAAAACATTGACTTGTAAAAGTGTCTTTAAAAGATCTATTTACAGAAATAAATATCATTTATCAAATGATTGAATTTAATAGTTTATTAAATTCAATTGTTATCATGCATATCAAGCTGCACGATTCTCACATTATAAGAACTAAATTGTAAAAAAAATCAATGTTATAATCTTTGTTGAAAGGAGTATCTATGGAGTTTCTTGTCGGTTCTTCTCCATAAGACCCACTATTTGGAACCGCGCACCTAGTTTTTGACAATTCAAAAGTACCTGTATTACTGGTGTAATTGAAATAAAGTATTTGACTTGACTTGAAAAGGCGTATCATCAAACGGCCGCGGCGCCGACGGCGCGACCTTAGGCTGTCGTACCGGTCAGTCTTTATTCAAACAATATTTGCGTTCGATCTCTTTGGCGCTGAACACTAAGGTGATCCAAACCTAAAAAGTGCGCGGCAAAGTAAATTGCGGCGCACTTATAAAGAGGATTAAAAGCTCATTACTGCCCGCTCAAAAAGTGCGCGGAAAAGTTAATTGCGGCGCACTTTGTTAAAAAAGCTTACTAGCAATGCGGGTCGCACATTACTAGTATTCTTGTTAACCCCTCGTGCTAAGCTAGATTGCTTGTGTTACGAGTGGGTTCACGTCAGTAGTGCAATGTGTGGGGTTCGAACCGGCAACCACATGATCGCAAGTCCGACGCCCTAGCCATTAGGCTACCGACGCTTCGAAAATTCGATTAAAAACTAATTACTGCCCGCTAAAAGTTTCTTATATAAAACACCACCTTTGGGTGCACTTAAAGGCGAACCAAGTCATCTTTTTCGAACAGATGGGATGAAAAAATAATTCCGCACTTGTTTTGCTAACGTACCGTCTGTTCTCGCGGTCGTAAAGGAAGTTACTGGGCTTGACGTCGCGATGGATGACGCCGAACGAGTGCACGTGCCTCAGCGCGATCAGGAGCGCGCGCATGTACTGCCGCAGCTCACTAGCATCCATCTCACCTACATACTCCTGACAATGTAAGTATCATTTTAGCTATATCAATATCTTGTAACTGTTGCAATATTTTGAATTAAGAATAAAAAGCAGTTTTCAACATGCATCGGTAGCTTAGTGTTCTTATTAACCACTATAATTATAATAAAAACAAGTCTTACTGGCTGCTAGAAATCATCCAGATTGAAGGCTAAAATAAAAAGAAAATCTGTTGAACTGAATTTGGAGGGATGAAAATAACAATAGATTTAGTGGAAAAAGTGAAAGGAAAAATTCCACTGTGGTCTGTGGGTAGAACCTGAACTTGCGTTCGTCTGGTTAAATACACCAGACACACCCACAAGTCGAAATTTGCCTTCACATTATTTGATTTGGCGGATGGGACTCGCGGTGGATTAGTGTCTAAAAAATCTTATTTACTATTACAAGAATATTGTACATTCATGAATAAGATACCTGAATAAACCCTTGTTAAAGCTTATTTGAAATAAAAACATTTGAACTTTGAACCAGTCCTCAGGCTTTACCACAAAACTGCCTCTACAAATTAACATCATCCATTTCACACTAAAATTACCACAATAACATGTGGTAAGACTTCTGAGTGCAGCAGTCCAACACCAAACACAGAAGCCATATAAATTCGTAAGCAGCCTAAATAAAGATTCATGCATTTGAATTTTTAATAGTAAAAACATATTTACCGAAAATTTCCTGTGGGGTATATAGGGCATAATAAAAACTATTGTGTCTAAATTACGAAGGCACAGCTCCACTCCTATGACATGGTCCTTGCCTCTGCAATAAGTATACCACCATATCAGAGAAGCAAGCAACTGCATTTACAAGCATGCACAAATGTTACACAAGCAATCAATTTCTTATTTAATTCTTTAAAGCAGTAAGGGCTTGGCTCAGATTTTGAATTATGATTATTTTTTAGTAGATTGAAAGTATGAAAGATTATTAATAATATAAGATTACCTGAAGATAGCCTTTAGATAATAATCTTTCTAACATTCATTCATTGCTACTAAGTTCACTTGAATAAAGAAGAATTATAATTATTTTTTGGATCAGGCTTGTGTGGAGACACAGGTCCTATGCATAAAGGGTCTTTGAAGAGCTTTTTTCTAAATATGGGATAGGGCACCAACCCAGGACACTACAACTGCACTTTAAGAGACAAAAGCTATGCTAATTATTATCTATAAATAAATTAGATATATTTACATACCCAATATCTTGCAAGCAGCGAAGTTCATGTTCAATTCTGGCCGGGTGAGCAGTTGGTACCAAGTGTTTGATAGCAAACCATCTCTTCTCTGCATCAGACAGATTGGTATGCTGCTTCAGAGAACCAAGATACACTGAACTAAATGTGCCCTCTCCAATTTTCCGGTGTACTTCAAATATTCGGTCCAATCTTGGCAGTTTATGCAAAAGTTCTTTTATTTGTATTTCTAAAATGCAAAATATGTCTTAAAACTTTTAAAATCTTATTCTTTTATCACTACATGTTATAAAACAAAGTCGCTTCCCGCTGTCTGTCCCATTTTGTCCCTGTCTGTTCATTTTGATGCGTTTTTTTTTAATAGATAGATTGATTAAAGAGGAAGGTTTTAAGCTATTTAACATCACGCTACTGACTGTTAGGGACGGGGCAACGCGGGTGAAACCGCGGGCGGGTCGCTAGTTCATTTATATACTTAATTAAAAAAATAAACCTGCCATAGCTGTGTTTTGTCTCGTTTTGACACATGATAATCTGTCCCAGGGAAGACAAAACATTATTATAGCTAAAAGAAGTTTATAAGACATTTGATTTTCAAACGAATATAAAAAATGAAAAATAAATATATATACTGGACAGTGTGCAACCAACTTTTGAAAGTAACACAGTAGCAGTTACACCATTTCAAGGAAGAACTTAAGAAGTATAGACTTCCCTCAGTTTGAGCCGTCCACCAGTCTTGTGCTACAACTATATTATTTTCATGCTATCCAAAAGACATCCACAGCTGGATAAAAGTTTGGTTTTGGATCCTACATGTTCCTAATTTCAAAGACCGTACAATTTCCACATTCATCAAATGGTTCCTGTTACACTATATATATACATAAACTACTATATGATTCAATTTGACATTTTATTTCTGTGAGTAGTTATGTTCTATTATTGTTCGGTTAAATTTTTTGTGTTTCGTCAATTCGTCGGCCATAGGTATTGTAGGTGACTGACTAAAAAGTTATATCCTCTATCCCTCACTGTAAAATTGAATTAATTGACACCTCATTTAGGCTAGTTCACCTCAGTAGGTTTTAAACTAGGATTGATCATCATTCATAGACAGACACATGCATACTGGTGTCTGGTAAACTCAATATCCTGCCTTTTGTCGTGTATGATTAAATGTGTAAACCTAACCTCAAAATATGTATTTCATTTCTTTCTTTACCAGTCTTTATCTTTTATTAGACGCATCGTTTCGAATTCAATTATACACTTACTTTCAACATCATCTTTCGAATTTGCAGATTGGTCCTCATTTTTCTTTTGAAGAATTTCGTTGAGACCGTATTTACGTGTTTGTAAGACATCTTTTTGAACTTTAACTTCTATACCTCTAATTCTAGACATCGCTGTTATTTAAATATTTACATTTTAACTTTTAAATCTACATAACAAATTTGATAATAATATATTTTCAAGCGAGCCGACGACCACAGACTACTAACTTACTAAGAGATAAGATACTAGTATCCGACCACAAACTACTAATTCTAACTAGGCCCTGCCCTGCCTCTTGCGCTTTGACTATCTATCCCTGGACAAGTGACGCGCTTAATTCTATGAACAAAAAAGTCTGTCACTTTTGGTGCGGGGGGAGGAAACACTACATAGACATTGCTGCACACATACTCAAAATCATTTTGTATCGCTACGAACTCACACATATTAAAATCTTCACCACTAACACAATTTACGCACACATACGAGGTCAAATACGTCAACATACAAGAATTGACGACAATACGAACGTATAATACAATAAAAATAATTAGGAAGCTACTATGTCGATATTTTATATCGATAGATTATTTTAAGAAGAATGGATAAAAACGTAACAACGATTACAAATTATTTTTATATGTAATTATTTATTTGCAAAATTAAAATCATCCATACACACCTTTTTAATATCTTCCGTCATAATTATTTTCAATGCAATGCTCTCATTGTATGCTAATGAAATATAAAACAAAGAAACTATTTAGGTATAGATAAATGGGTACATACTATGTAATTGGAAAATAAACGCACGGGTGAGAGAAATCGCTAACTTTTCGAAATACATATTCTATAGCCTATGTTAATCTTGAATAATAATGTATGAAATCGGCCTAGTAGTTTTTGATTTTATTTATTACATACATTGATACATACAAATCTTTCCTCTTTATAATATTAGTATAGTTAGAGCGGATATTGGGGACCTTTTGTTACAAATACTTTGATACCAATTAGTTTGATTCTTTGATTTTGATTTTTTCTATTCTTTGCCAGGCTGATATATGGAATGACACTAGACAGAGCGTTTTGTTTCCCACGAGATATAAGTAGGAGTAAATACGATTTTGTTCATTATGTCGCGCGTTAATATGTACAGAAGCGCTACGCTAGAGGTCCTGGGTTCGATTCTCCGGTCGAGCAATGTGTTATTGGAGGTTTTCTATAAAATTAAGGGTTGATGCCCGATTAATGGCAATAGGCTCGCCCCCTAAGTACGCATCTGTCTTACCCTTCGGGGAATAAAGAGGTGATGGTATGTCGTGTTTCGTACTCTCGTTATTTCTTTGAGCCGGATATCGAAAAAGAAAATAATGTGTTTGAAGAAACACCCCGAGAGGCAGGGCATAGTCGAATTGAATAACTCTACTTGCAATTGGAGCTGCCCAACTGGGGAAACACCTACACTTTGCAGAAAATAGTAGCCAAATAACATAGCACTGTACTATGTTGTGTTCCTAACGGTGAGCAAGATCGCCAGAGCTCCGCGAGGAAGCGTTATGTTGGCAGTGGGGGGTACCGGTGTTGTGGGTTGTCTACCGAGTGTGAAAAGATTTTTACAGGGTCGGCAACGGGCGAGTGATACCCCAGATGTTGCAAGCGTTCATATAATAGGCTACGGTAACCACTTACCATCAGGCGGGCCATGTGCTGGTTTTCCGCCTAAGCGGTAAAAGAAACCCCAGACCTTCAAACCGTACCCTATCTTAGAAATCATTTTCGAATATTTTTAAAATACGATTTAAATATGTTAATTTATAAATTCTTTTGTCAACACATTTATCTGCAACGGCTTAAGCTATTATTTATCAATCACACCTACTTCATTTCAAATGAAGGTTTTTTGTAGATCTGAAAAGTAACAAATAAAATATCTAATAGCACTGGATATCAAAAATAATCAATAATCTTAGTTACGTCATTTCCAAAAAATATATTTTATTAAAATATAGTGATATCATAAATTCATGATATTCATCTTTAGTGATCTTTAGCAATTATTATAATTTGGTCTTACATTGAACACGAAAATAATATACGACAACCCACAACACCGGTGTGTTGTGGGTTGTCTACCGGGTGTGAAAAGATTTTTACAGGGTCGGCAACGGGCGATTGATACCCCAGGTGTTGCAAGCGTTCATATAATAGGCTACGGTAACCACTTCAGGCGGGTCATGTGCTGGTTTTCCACCTAAGCGGTAAAAGAAACCCCAGACCTTCAAACCGTACCGATTTACCCGTAAATAGTGGGGGTACCGACCCCCACTGCCAACATAACGCTTCCTCGCGGAGCTCTGGCGATCTTGCTCACCGTTAGGAACACAACATAGTACAGTGCTATGTTATTTGGCTACTATTTTCTGCAAAGTGTAGGTGTTTCCCCAGTTATGCAGCACCAATTTTAAGTAGAGTTATTCAATTCCACTATGCCCTGCCTCTCGGGGTGTTTCTTCAAACACATTATTTTCTTTTTTCGATATCCGGCTCAAAGAAATAACGAGAGTACGGAACACGACATACCAGCATGTCTTTATTCTCCGAAGGGTTAGACAGATGCGTACTTAGGGGGCGAGCCTATTGCCCATTGCCTATTATTAATCGGGCATCAACCCTTAATTTTATAGAAAAACTCCAATAACACATTGCTCGACTGGGGAATCGAACCCAGGACCTCTAGCGTAGCGCTTCTGTTCATATTAACGCGCGACATAATGAACAAAATCGTATTTACTCCTACTTATATCTCGTGAGAAACAAAACGCTCTGTCTAGTGTTATTCCTAATATATCGGCCTGGCAAAGAAAATAAAAAATCATAATCAAAGAATCAAACTAATTGGTATCAAAGTATTTGTAACATAACGTCCCCAATATCCGCTCTATCTATACTAATATTATAAAGAGGAAAGATTTGTATGTAACAAATAAACTCAAAAGCTACTAGGCCGATTTCGAAAATTCTTTCACCATTTGCATGCTACATTATTCAAGATTAACATAGGCTATAGAATATGTATTTCGAAAAGTTAGCGATTTCTCTCACCCGTGCGTTTATTTTCCAATTACATAGTATGTACCTATTTATCTATACCTAAATAGTTTCTTTGTTTTGTATTTTATTAGCATGCAATGAGAGCATTGCATTGAAAATAATTATGACGCAAGATATTAAAAAGGTGTGTATGGATGATTTTAATTTTGCAAATAAATAATTACATATAAAAATAATTTGTAATCGTTGTTACGTTTTTATCCATTCTTCCTAAAATAATCTATCGATATAAAATATCGACATAGTAGCTTCCTAATTATTTTTATTGTATTATACGTTCGTATTGTCGTCAATTCTTGTATGTTGACGTATTTGACCTCTATGTGTGCGTAAATTGTGTTAGTCGTGAAGATTTTAATATGTGTGAGTTCGTAGCGATACAATATGATTTTGAGTATGTGTGCAGCAATGTCTATGTAGTGTTTCCTCCCCCCGCACCAAAAGTGACAGACTTTTTTGTTCATAGAATTAAGCGCGTCACTTGTCCTGGGATAGATAGTCAAAGAGCATTTATGATGACCTTACTGAGCGGAAACGATTCTTTTAATGAAAAATCGATTTCGGAAACAGTTTTGATAAACGCGTTAGATTTTTTAATCCACTACCTTGACAGAGGGGAATGATCATGAGAGGCGGGTCCTTATAGTTAAATAGTCAAAGCTCTTGCGGGGTGTTTCTTCAAACACATTATTTTCTTTTTTCGATATCCGGGTCAAAGAAATAACGAGAGTACGGAACACGACATACCATCACGTCTTTATTTCCCGAAGGGTTAGACAGATGAGTACTTAGGGGGCGAGCCTATTGCCATTAATCGGGCATAAACCCTTAATTTTATAGAATAACTCCAATAACAGCTCGACCGGGGATTCGAACCCAGGACCTCTAGCGTAGCAGTCGCTTCTTATCATATTAACGCGCGACATAATGAACAAAATCGTATTTACTCCTACTTATATCTCGTGGGAAACAAAACGCTCTGTCTAGTGTCATTCCTAATATATCAGCCTGGCAAAGAAAATAATCAAACTAATTGGTATCAAAGTATTTGTAGCAAAACGTCCCCAATATCCGCTCTATCTATACTAATATTATAAAGAGGAAAGATTTGTATGTATGTAACAAATAAAGTCAAAAACTACTAGGCCGATTTCGAAAATTCTTTCACCATTTGAATGCTACATTATTCAAGATTAACATAGGCTATAGAATATGTATTTCGAAAAAGTTAGCGATTTCTCTCACCCGTGCGTTTATTTTCCAATTACAAATTATGTATTTATCTATACCTAAATAGTTTCTTTCTTTTGTATTTAATTGGCATGTAACAATGAGAGACATTGCATTGACAATATGACGCAAGATATTTAGAGGTGTGTATGGATGATTTTAATTTTGCAAATAAATGATAACATATAAAAATAATTTGTAATCGTTGTTTCGTTTTTATCCATGCTTCCTAAAATAATCTATCGATATAAAATATCGACATAGTAGCTTCCTAATATTTTTTAATGTTTTTAACGTTCGTATTGTCGTCGATTCTTGTATGTTGACGTATTTGACCTCTATGTGTGCGTAAATTGTGTTAGTGGTGAAGATTTTAATATGTGTGAGTTTATTTATTTATTTATTTATTTATTTATTAACCAACTTATACTAACAGTTTACACCACACATACAAGTTATCGGTCATAATATAATAATACTGATACAACGCAATAAATTATTATTATTATTTTTTTTTTTTTATTATTCTGAAATATAGATATATAAAATTAGGTAAACAAGGTATGTAATGATTATTCATGAAATTGTGCTAGGTGTGGCAATAGATTCTAGGTATCGAGTAGCAGTGGTCAGGAATCTCAGTTCAGTGGTCGCAAAGGCATCCAGTGATTCATCATAATGTAATATATTATTAATATGCGTAAGTGCTAGATACAAAGGACTGGTCTTAAGGGTTACGGTACAGGTTTGAGGTATCGAAAATAGAGGACGCTGACGAGGACGAAGTGTATGTCTGATAGGCAGTGGAATATAATTTTTTTTAGGCGATACAAAATAATTTTGAGTATGTGTGCAGCAATGTCTATGTAGTGTTTCCTCCCCCCGCACCAGAAGTGACAGACTTTTTTGTTCATAGAATTAAGCGCGTCACTTGTCCAGGGATAGATAGTCAAAGATTGCAAGTGTATCTCATCCATCCCTAGCGAGTCCGAGAGGACAGTGACAACAGTTGACAGTTGACTTTGTCAAGTTTGTTGGCTTGCAATTGTCACTTCAAATTGTAATCAATTGTCAGTTTTATTTTCTGCCTCTGTTCCGTGTTCGTTGTTCTCAACTCATTTCTCAATTGAGTGTACCTAGACTAAAGATTAGATTTTATTCCGTTTCACATTTACTTCACTTCACAATATTATAGATTATAAGGTTTGTATTTAGGTCCTTATTCATTTGAATCAGTAAATTACTCAAAAGTGATACGAACACTTTATTTTCCTCACACAGGAAGCGGGAAAGAGAGTTGTGAATTATGTTTTCAAGAAAACCTATAAAGAGCTTTACACATTCGTTAAGACTGGTAAGTTTTTTCTTATTATCTAATGATCAGGTCGGAGCGTCGCCTTACCGGGCGGAGTGAGATAATGCAATCCCGAATAATTTCGTATTGTCTATACATACGATATCAGAATGACACGAGTACATTAAGTATTACCTTTAGCTTTAAACCCGTATTAAGGATTAGCCTCCAATTGCAGGCAAAGTTCGCCACCAAGAGCCCAAAGCCGGAGATTCCAAAGAATCCTTTAGCATCAGTATATTCAGCAACAAGTCAGAAAGATAATGGTGTTGTTTATGATAAGAAACCTTTCAAACTTACCCTAGAAGCAGGGAAGACGTACCACTGGTGCCTCTGTGGGCGTTCCAAATCACAGCCCTTGTGTGATGGTACACACAAGGATATCTACCTTAAAGTGACACAGAGGTAAACCTAGACCATTTATTTATTTATATAATGTACCTAATAGTGATCACTCATATTCATAATGCATATCAACATACCAACCCATGAATTGTCCAACATAAATCATTAGGATTGTTCCCAGAGGTTCATGAGTCTATTATTCTTGATAAATGACAATTCATACTTTACTTTCTTTTCGAAGCGGCGGTAGCGGCTAGGGCGTCGGACTTGCGTTCATGTGGTTGCTTAGAAACCCTAACCCACCCATTGCACTTCCAATGTGAACCCACTCGTAACACAAGCATTTAGCTTAGCATGAGGGGTTAACAAGAATACTAGTAATGTGTGACCTAGCGATGTAATGAATGTCATATTTTGGACATTCGCGAATGCAAATTGGTGGATTTCAAAAAAATTGTTCGTTGCGTAATGGAATTCCACCCAGAAAGAAAAAAACAATATGGAAATTAAACAAGTTATAAGCTAACGAGTTATATCATGTTTTAAAAAATAATGAAATTTAATATGATATGTTTCTAATTTAACGAAAAATACATATTTTAAGAAGGGATGGTTACTAAAAAGTTCCGTTACGCCACAAAGTTTAGATTAGTATTAAAACTCACTGGTAAATCAAATTATAATATATTTTAACAAGAACAGTCTTCAAAATCACAAACTTATAATTAGTAATATAAGTAACATCAACGTTTTTTCTACAAAAACTATTCCTCTACGTTACTTTATGGCACGTTTCATTGCACAGCCAAGCCTCTACTTTGGCACTTTTCTATAAAATATGATATAAAAAATTATGTTTCATAACACATTTAAATAATATTATTATAAATAATTTAATTCAGAGTAGTAATCTTATGAGAATATTTTTAAATTAAATCTAAATATCACCATGAAAGTAGGACAAGTGACGTTAATGGAACAAATCCTCACGTTTAGGAATTATAAGGCTGAGTTTACATTACTTACAATTGATCAACTTTAAAAGTAATCAAGTAAAGTCATTTAAAACACTATAAAATAAATAACATTTTGAGGAATTCTTAACATATAATTATGTAACGTAACATACGTATTCTTTTTCTTCTTCAGTTAATTCGTTTATCTTGTTAAAATGCTTCTTCAGTCTTTAAAGTTCCTTTTTTTTATTAATTTCGTGCTTTACTGGGTCTTGTTTTGTTTTCTCCCGGTATCTTTTCGACCACTCCGCTGCCTTCAACACCATAATGTAATCTAAAAAAAATAGTCCAAAGCTCCATAATTTACGTTTTAATTATCGAAAATAGTGATTATTACAAAAATCTGTAACTATTCGCTCGATTAAATTATTTTAATTAAACCTTTATGCCTTGCACAATTACTTTTCACTAAAAATAATCAATCAATCTCTCAACAATTTAAAATTATTTTTTTTATTTCAAATTGTTTTGATTATAAAAACGATACATGTGTAAACCATGCTTTAAAATTCCACTACGTCACATTTTGCGTGCCGCTAGTACAATACGTAGCGTATTGGACGTGACGTATGATGGCCTCACAACAAACTCAAGAAATCAATAGTAAAATGTAATTTAACGGAATGTTCCACTTAATTCCGATTAAAGACACTTTTTTTCTAATTAGCTATAAAAAGTTATTAGTCAAATAAACATTACTTACTTAATAAAATCAAGTTCGTAGTGGAAAATGCGAACAGGACTTCGTGACGCCCGAGCGCTGACACTCAATAATAGACAAAATTGCTGTTATTTAACAAATATAGTGGACATGTACGTTCTTAAATGCTGCCAACACTAAAAATATACTCTTAGTAACATTCAATTTTCTACTAAAAATCGGTAAAACAGTGTAGCGTATATGGAATTTTCCATCAACGTAATTTTGAGGGACAAGATAAAATGTGTATTTTAAATAATTTTGTACTCTAGTATCCTATGAATTAAGTTTATTATTCAATTTAGATCATATAATCCTGCCAAATTACATAAAATTACTGAACAAAAAGTCGGATAACAGTGATATTTTACGTTCGGAACTTTACAAAACCAGCGTGGGACACGTCAAAAATTATCTTTTATCTTTCTAATAATGATTAATTTAATCAATATTACACAGATTTTCGTACTACTGAACATTTTAATAATAAATTTAGAACGTATTTTATCGTTTTCTGATTAAAACACTAAGTTTGAACTGCATTTGCCTGAAGGATAGAGATTTGAAGTCATAGGACACGCAATTTTCGCATGAACATTTTTTTTGAAAAAGACCCAAATATCTACTGCCAACATTCGCGAATGCAAATATTCAATATTTGTTAGAATTTGGCGCCATCCGAATGCAAACCTCAAACTAAATGAAACAGAAGACACCCAAAGTGTCCTCAGCGAGTGGATGTTTAGTGGCACTGAACTTATTTACACGTCACATCGAAACAGACTTGACTTGACTTACCAGATTCTAAAACATTTTTTTAGAAAGATAATTGTATGTTTTTTTCAGGCCTGTAAGATTTACTGTGGAAAAGACGAAAGAGTACTGGTTATGTAACTGTAAGCAAACAAAAAATAGGCCATTCTGTGATGGAGCACACAAGCAGAAGGATGTCCAAGAGGCTGGCACTGTCAGACTGTAGACAAATGGTTGTAAACAAAATTAGCACCATGACCATCAGATTATTTTGAACATTAGATATATCACCTCATAGTTATTGTTGTAAGTGTACAAATAAATTATTGATATTTGTAGTGTATTAATAGAGTATTTTTATGGCCATAGATACCTGTTATCGCCCAATGACCCTTTGTAAAGTCGTTGTTTCTGACCATGTTGTCAAGTCTGTCTTTAAACGGAAAAAACGTCCCACGCGCCGCGAGAAGCCTCGCCGCACGCCACGCGCGACGCCCCGTGTCTTATGCCGTGTCTCCGTAAATGAGGCCTAAGTCAGTGGTATTGCATTCACTGATAAGTTAGGCAGACGCGTACATTGCTACGCCGGTATGTTTGGGTCCCATGTAATAAGGAGCGGGTCTATTGCCATTAACCAGGCACGAATCTCAAACTACGAGCAGCTACTGCGAAGTTTATAAAAAAAACACATAGCACTGCTCAAACTGGGAATCGAACCTACGATCTCTAGTGTAGTAAACACGATAAAGGAGAAAATCTAGTTATGGGGTAACATTGTTATTAAAAATTTAATTGATAATAATACTCTTCTCACCACTTAGATTTCATAAATATGCGCAATTAAAACGAAAGTCTGTGGAGAAATGTGAATGGCGAAGCACCGCTCAAGATATTTAGGTATCAGTTATTATGAAGCGGTCTAGACCCTCAGTTTCATATAATCTGCATATTTGTGCCCTTTACTTGTGTGGGGAAAACAGAGGTAATTCATATAACACTCAACTACAAAATTTTACAGATAAACTTCATAATTTAATGTTATCGCATGTGGCTGACAAGTTTATTATAATAGGTGATTTTAATTTTGGTAGCCAGGTTGACTGGACTGCCAATATAGGTAGTGATGACTTAACACCTATAAACTACTCCTGCCTTTATCTTACCGATTTTTTCGATATTGTAGATACCTGTAACTTACCCCAATTTAATAATGTGCGGAACGTAAATGGCAGACTATTAGACTTGGTTTTTTCTAATTATCATGTAACTGTATGCGAATGCGTTACGCCATTAGCAGTGCCCATAGACATGCACCACAAACCCTTATTGGTCCAGGCTGACTTCGTGGAATTGCACAAACTTGAGGAAAGGATAAGTATAGTTCGCGCAAAATAACTTGACCCAAAACTAAAGGAGAGGGGGAAAGTTTGCGCAGTACATTTGCGAGCAAAATGTACTAAAAAACGACTACTGCGCATCCGCCATTTTGGTTCAAGTTATTTTGCGCCAACTGTACCAAGTATCTCTTTCATAAGGGCAACTATGAGGTCTGTCAGGTCTGCACTCTAAGGAAGTCAGTTGGGATGACCTCTTGACTACAGAGTCGCTTGACCATTCAGTTACACTCTTCTATAACAAACTGTACCTACGACATTAGGGATCTGATCTACACATCCCCAAAAAATCAATACGACACTCATCACATCCTCCATGGTAGAATTCTGCTCTTAAAAAAGTATTGAAGGAAAAACACAAATTCCATTGCAAGTGTACGGGCTGCAGTTAGCTAACTCCGCACATTGTATGTGGTGGCGAGGTTAAGTTAGTGGAGTACGAAGAGAAACGATTCGCGTCACGTTAAAGTTAAATTTATTCTTATAAGTTACAATAATAAGTAAACGATGATTCTTTCTCTAAGTTGTTACTAGTTGCAGTATTTTATTCGTACTGTTAAATATGATATTATAGCGCGTCATAATATTGCAACTCCGCGCGCCTCACGCACGCGGCGGTTGCCAGATCGATTTCTCTCATAAGTGTTGACGGAACGGCAACGTTGCTCGCTCAACCGCTCGCACTCAGTCGCCGCTCCCGGCCCCCGCCCAGTAGTCCTATGCGCACCACCGCGAACGACGCACGCGCTCCGTATCTTTGCGCACTCCGGCGCCCCGCGTGTCGTCTCTTTAATTGTCGCGTCTTAGTTCTGTGCAGTACCTACCTTATTGTTCACCCACTATTGTTTGTTTTGTTTGTTCTCTATCAATATACACGTAACGTAACTCAGTGATTTAGTCATTTCAAAACCCCTCCCTACATCTGGCGCTCAACGTACGGCCGTGTCCCATAGTTACCGGTCTTACATCTAGAAGTTTCTTGTGTACCACACAATACTGTTACAGTGTAAGACTCAACATAGTGTTTTAGTGCTAAAAACAGTGACTTTCACGGGTTTTCTTCGCGTCCGTGGCGTTATATACCTACCACGCCGCGCCCCCCGTGCCGTTGGTTATCGTTTTTACGCACAGTGAACAATAAAATCACAGAACTTTTGTGTGAATAGTGACTGTATAGTGGATTTAGTGTTACAAACTAGTTATTTCGCGTCTTTAGTCGTTCTAGTGCATATATTTTACTTCCTAGAACAGTCGTGCACCTAGTTACAACAATCCACCGGCCATATCGTTATGGAAAGTTACGAAATCGTTGTGCAATAATGCCTAGTATTTACCTACTTGGTTATAATGGTTACGTACTTGATTTTACACGTTTTTTCATTCTAGTTTAGGTTACCTAGGATAGTCGTGCTGCAAGTCGTAACCCAAAACATTATTTAGTGTCTGTGTAGTGACGCTTCGTGAGTTTTAGACTCGTGTACTTACCTACTTACAGCGTACCTATTAGTGTCTTCTAGATAGAGACCTAAAAGTGTTTTAGTTATATTGTGTGAGTATAAGCTTAGGACATTAGCGTAGGAACGTTAGTGGTACCTACCTATGCGTTGTGTACGAACAGTGGTCGGACTCTAGTGACGAACTAGGTTACCTAGGTACACTAATACCTATTGTTGTGTCGGAACTTGGTGTATTGTGCATTTATAGACATGGTGCTTACACGGTCGCGTGCAAATAGTGCGTCACGTGCTACGCAGCAGCCCGAGATGTACTCGTTGGCTGGTGAACAGTTTGACGGTGCGATGCCGTCGACTTCGGATGGTGAATTCGTTGACGTGCGATCGTCGACGCCGCCGCTGGCTGGACGACCTTTGTCCGCCGGCGCCTCAGCCCCATCTCCACCGCCGCTGTACGGGCGTGAGCTGCCTGTGTACTCGCAGATGCCACAGCACGGGCAGGCTCCGCCCGTCGCCGCACCGCAGCCACCAGTGTCAGCTGCACCCATTGTTATGACGGACCAACAACTGGTATTCCTATTACAAGCCATACGGTCGCAGCTGCCTACACAGGGCGCGCCGCCACCGCCGACGACGACTGTAAGTACAAACCTTTCAAATTGTACGGCGAGATATAATGGTGCCGGCGATGTATTGGCGTTCATAGACGCTGTTCAAATTTATAAAGATTGTGTTGGCGTTCACGATGATATCGCACTGAGAGGCCTGCCAATGCTGCTCACAGATTTTGCCGCTACCTGGTGGCAAGGTGTTAAGCACTCTGTAACGAGTTGGCAGGAAGCCCTTCACTTACTTCGGCAAACCTTTGGTCCGCGTCTCCCACCTCACAGAGTATATAGAGAGATTTTCAGTCGGGAGCAAGGTGAAGAACGTACTGACGTCTTCGTGTGTCGCATAAGAGCCATAATCGCCCAGCTGCCGCCGCACTCACTACCAGAAAACCCAGTGCAGCTTGATATGGTGTATGGACTACTCCATAGAAGGATACGTGAGAGGGTAGTAAGGAGTGCCTTCACTTCGTTTGCCGAGCTGCTCCAACAGGCTCGAGTAGTGGAGGATGTACTCGAGGAAGTATGCGCTGCTGCACCTGCAAAGAGCCATACGCCTACGTCTACCGCCCCGTCACCGCCTCTGATCACGGGTTATGCTTCGTCGTCTTCTGCTGCTGGTCCAGCGGTGCACACTAATGTTAAAACACCGCAAGGCAAGACCAGACCAAAATGTTCGTTTTGTAAGATGTTCGGTCATGTCAAAGATGACTGCCGCAAATTAGTGAATAAAAGTAAAGTTATTTCGGAACCAGTTAAGAGCGAACCAGTTGCTGCACAGTCGGAGCAGCGCCCGTCCGTCACCTGTTTCGGATGTGGTGCGCCCGGTGTGATACGGTCGAACTGCGCAGTGTGTAAAGGAAAACGCACTGTGCCACCGCCAACGACGTCCTCTATACAATCAGTGTCCGCGTGTAATACAGTGTTGGACCCGCGAGTGCGTCCGATATTAAACGTAGAAGTGTTTGGTGTTGTAGATACCGCGTTGTTAGACACGGGAGCGAAGCAATCCGTTGCTAGTGAAAATCTTACTAAACTTTTGCAGGCCAATGGCCAAGTGTTTAAGAAAGTAGAAACCGAGTTAAAGTTCGCGGATGGCTCTCACCGTGTTCAGTTAGTCGAAACAGCCTTAGTTGATGTAAAGGTGCAGGGAGTTGCAATATCAACACTCTTCATGGTCTTGCCCGGCGCCACCGAGTCATTGTTAGGGATGAATTTTATACGGGACGCTGGCATGATACTTGATTTCGATAGGAATCGTTACTCCTTACATTCTTCAGGGTTTTACGACATTCAGTATGAACGCGAGGACCGCATTGCGGTAAGTTCTACAATTGGCCTACGCGAGTGCGAGGGTGTTCTCCTGCCACCAGCTGATAGAGAGAAGTTAGTTGAGCTCCTAGAGGAAAACACTGATATCTTCAGTGCAGGGGGAGGGCCGACGCCCTTCGCCTTACACAGGATTGATACAGGGAACGCCACGCCTATCTCTACACCGCCTTATCGGGTGAATCCCGCTAAGAAGGAGATAATAAAGGCAGAAATTGATAAAATGTTAGAATTGGAAGTTATAGAAGAAGCTGAGTCAGAATGGGCTTCTCCAATCGTGTTGGTACCTAAGAAGAATGGTGAGACCAGATTTTGCGTCGATTATCGGAAATTAAACGCTGTGACGCGAACGGATAAATATCCGCTGCCCTTAATCGATGACATCTTATCTACCACGAAAAGCAATTGTGTGATGTCCACCATCGATTTAAAATCTGGCTACTGGCAAATAGAAGTGGCCCCTGAGGACCGACATAAGACAGCATTTGTTTCGCCGTTTGGCACATTTCAGTTTCGGCGTATGCCTTTTGGCTTGAAGAATTCGCCGTCGACGTTCCAGCGGTTGATGGATCGTTTTCGTGCTGGACTCAAGGATATACGGGTCGTGGCGTATTTAGATGACATTCTGATAATATCAGCTGACCTGGATGCCCATTTACAGGATCTGAACCAGGTATTCGATCGTCTACGTCAATTTAACCTCAAGGCAAATCGAGATAAGTGTGTTTTTGCCAGGGAGAGAGTTACCTATCTAGGGCACGTAATTACAGCCCAAGGAATTGAGCCCGATCCGACTAAGGTCCAAGCAGTTGTGGATATGGTGCCTCCTACTAATCTGAAGGAGTTACTTACCTTTTTACAAACCTGTGCATGGTTTCGCAAATTTATTTCCCACTTCTCTGAAGTTGCTCAACCGTTAACCGACCTCACGAAGAAAAATAAACCTTGGAAATGGGGTGAAACGGAGGTCAAAGCCTATAACGAGCTCAAGCGGAGACTCACCACAAGTCCGATTCTGCGGCAGCCAGACTTCGAGCAACCCTTTATTCTGCGCACAGACGCCAGTGCATATGCACTAGGTGCGGTGCTCATGCAAGGTCCGGATCCGAAGTCTGAGAAGCCTATTGAGTACGCTAGCAGATTGTTAACGTCGGCAGAGATGAATTATTCCACGACAGAGAGAGAAGCGTTGGCTGTGGTATGGGCCCTTGATAAGTTCCGTGGTTACCTTGAAGGCGCCCAAGTCCGCGTTGCAACTGACCACCAACCCCTGAAGTGGCTGTTGTCTCTGAAGACTCCAAGCGGCCGATTAGCTCGTTGGGCCCTGAAAATTCAAGCTTTTAACCTAGATGTTGAATATACTCCGGGAAAAGTTAATGTAGTGGCGGACACCCTCAGCCGTCCGGTATGCACGTCATCGAAGGACGAGACCCCTAGCTGTGATCTGTGTCCAGTTTCCATTGACTTACCTCACCGTAGCTCAGAAGAGTTGCGCGCTGCTCAGCTTGAAGACCCTGAAATAAAGAAAATACTTACTGACTTCGAAGATAACGATGCTGCTGCCCGATGGACAGATCGTGGATATTACTTGACGCAAGGTGTTCTCTTTCGCTTCGATCCGGATGGAGAATCCGAGGAACCTCAGCTGGTCGTACCAGAGTCCATGCGCAGTGAGATCATGAAAGAACTTCATGATGCGCCCACAGCCGGACACTTGGGTTTGGAGCGTACCTTGAAAAAGGTCAAAGAGCGGTTTTATTTCCCCAACATGCGTCAATACGTCTCGAAATATCTGAAGTCATGCGACCTCTGCCAGAAATTTAAGGCTACCAATCTTAAACCGGCTGGTCTTTTACAAACACCGGTTCCGCAGCAACGTTTTGAACTCCTCGCAATGGATTTATTTGGTCCTCTGCCTGAAGGTAGTCGGGGTGAGAAGTGGATCCTACTGATTGAGGACACTGCGAGCAGATGGGTAGAGTTGTTTCCATTGGTCGAGGCCAATGCTGAAAATTGTGCTAAAATATTAATTGAAGAAGTGTTTATGAGATATGGGTTTCCACGCAGAGTGATCTCTGATAACGGGACACAATTTGTGTCAGCCGTAATGCAAAAAGCGATGTTCGTCCTAGGTGTTTCCCAAAGTCTGACACCAGTTTATCACCCTGAGGCCAATCCCGCGGAAAGGAAGAACCGCGAGATGAAGAAAATGTTGGCTATCTTGATTGATCCCGAGCATCGTCGTTGGCCTGAGGTGCTGCCTGCGGTGCGATTCGCCTTAAATACAGCACCTAATCAAGGCACTGGACACTCAGCCGCTTTCCTTACATTTGCGCGCGAGTTCCGGTCCCCAGTAGACGTAGCCCATGATCTACGCACAATTGTTGAACAAGAGAATTACGTGCCTCAAATCACGCCTTATTTGCGTGACTTCGTTCACCGCCTGCAAGAAACGAAGTGGAGAATTGAAGGTCAGCAGGACGTCCGTAAGGATGCTGCAGACAAGAATCGACGTCCCAGTCCCAATTACCAGGAGGGTGACCTCGTGCTCGTCGAAAGCCATCGTCTTAGTCAGGCCTCCAAAGGATTTACGAGTAAATTTGCACCGAGACGCGAAGGTCCTTATAGGATCAGTAAGGTTGTTTCTCCAACCACGTATGAAGTCGTTGATAAAGATTATGCCCCTCGAGGCAAGTATCATGCCAGTCTCCTAACACCGTACGTAGGTGATTCGGACGTTGTTGTCCATAATAGGAAGAGAGGTAGACCCCGTAAATTACCGGATCCCAAGCCAGCTCCAGAGCCTTCTGCTGACTTGGAGGGGGAGGATATAGCGCGTCATAATATTGCAACTCCGCGCGCCTCACGCACGCGGCGGTTGCCAGATCGATTTCTCTCATAAGTGTTGACGGAACGGCAACGTTGCTCGCTCAACCGCTCGCACTCAGTCGCCGCTCCCGGCCCCCGCCCAGTAGTCCTATGCGCACCACCGCGAACGACGCACGCGCTCCGTATCTTTGCGCACTCCGGCGCCCCGCGTGTCGTCTCTTTAATTGTCGCGTCTTAGTTCTGTGCAGTACCTACCTTATTGTTCACCCACTATTGTTTGTTTTGTTTGTTCTCTATCAATATACACGTAACGTAACTCAGTGATTTAGTCATTTCAAAACCCCTCCCTACAATATATTTGTTTTACATGTTACGTATGACGTGCATAGCGACAGTAGGTAAGTAGGTTGCATAGTAGGCAAGAAAAAATGTACGTCAATGAGACCGTACAGCAAGTATGTAGATATAAGCTTTATGGAAACATATCAGATTATAATTAATTTTCATTATTACGTGCTAGGGCTGTCAAACTAGAACAAAACTGTTTTAACACCTATATTGAGAAAGTTGAAGCCTCAATCATTAGTAACCGTAGGTGTTTCTGGTCATTTATAAAAAATAAAAAGAATACCTCTACCTTCCCCAATGTACTGCGATATCAGGATACATCTGCTGACACCGGAGAAAAAATTTGCAATTTATTTGCAAGATTTTTCCATTCCACCTTCCAGGACTCAAACACGGCTGTTAATGAGTGTGTTGCGAGTGATACCATACCTAGTGTTAATAGTATAAATTCTATACTGTGATACAGGTATCACGTGACGCTGTTCTTAATCTAATGAAAACATTAGACCTCTCCAAAGGAGGAGGACCAGATCTGATACCACCGGTTTTCATAGTGAAATGTGCTGAAAGCTTAGTCGTACCGAGTTGTATAATCTTTAAGCGTTCATTGGCAGAAGGGATAGCCCGCACATCTGGAAGTCTGCTTTTATAACACCTGTATTCAAGAAAGGTGATAAGTCTGACCTCGAAAACTATCGCCCAATTTCGAAACTTTGCTTATTCTCAAAAATTCTCGAACTTAAAAATTCTCGAACTTTTTATATAACGAAGTTTACTCGGCTGTCCGGAGCACTCTAGGCGAGGCGCAGCATGGCTTTCTGCGTAAGCGGTCTACCACATCTAACCTAATTCACTAACCTATCCACTGACTTTATTACTAAGGGAATGGAGCAACGCGCACAGGTAGATGTAATATACACGGATTATAAGAAATGTTTCGATCGTATCGATCACCGCGTACTTCTACTAAAATTACTAGCGGCCGGCATACACGGTGACTTGTACCGCTGGTTTTGTTCATACGTAGAAAACAACGCAGGCTGTGGTTCTGCAGGGCTATACTTCAGGGTGGTGCGTGATCCCTTCTGGCGTACCCCAGGGCTCACTTCTGGGTCCTCTTTTGTTCACTATATTTATCGCAGACATTACATCTTGCTTCAAAAATTCATTGTATACTATTATATGCTGATGACATGAAAATTTTAAAAGTCCTAAGCAGCTTGACCGATGTCAAACAACTTCAAGACGACTCGGACCGATTCACGGCTTACTGTGAGCGTAATAAACTAGAATTAAACATATCCAAATGTTCATATACATCCTTCACACGACAAGCGTCAAGCATCGGTATCGGTTATGGATACGCATTAAAAAATTAGCGTATTAATAAGTAAAAATTATAAAAGACCTTGGAGTAATACTCGATAGCAAGCTTTTATTTGATGAACACATTGATTATATAGTGAAAAAAGCCACAAAGGTCCTCGGGTTCATTATCAGGTCCACAGCCTGCTTTCAGTCGCTTAAGCCAGTCAAGATTTTGTATTGTTCGTATGTGCGTAGTCACCTCGAGTATGCCTCTCAGGTGTGGAACCCACAGTACCAAGTTTATATTTCTCGTATTGAAGGCGTGCAGAGAAAGTTTATGCGTTACCTTGATTACAAAGCACGACATTGTTCGATTGACTACTTTGACCGATGCAAGCGGTATCATTTCTTACCCCTTGATTATAGACGTAAGGTCAATGATATCTGTTTTTTGGTAAACATCGCTAATGGTTCTATAGATTGCTCTGAACTTCTATCTACTATTGGACTTCGCACTAATCAATTAGGCTTTAGGCAACGTCCTTTGTTGGTTGTACCTTTTGCCACTACAAACTATAGGCAAAATTCCTTCATCCTGCGCAGTGCAAGAGCTTTAAACAATCTTTCGCCGGAATTAAAGATTGACCTATTTTGTACTACTGCTAGTTCGATCAGAAGACGACTAAACAATGAATTGTTTAAATAAACCCACTAATGGTGCTCAGGCTGCATTCTTCAATCTTATCTTATCCTAGATTCTAGGTACATAATTGCTATTTTTAGCAATCATAAAGGTCTTTCTAAAAACATAGGAACTTAAGAGCCATTTCACAAAATGTAAGCGCTCGAGTTTAGGTAAAAGACGGCAGCATTGTGTATGTGTGCGTAGCTACCAACACATACCCAATGCAAACAGCGTAGCGCGAGTGTCGAGACGGACTGTACAATCTTGAGCCATCGCGTTATAATTCTAATCCTTGGTTTATGAAAGAGATTTATCAAATGAATTATTTTATTTGTTCAGTCTATTAAAGTTTTGTAGACGAATGAAAAGAATACAACGTTGTATTATGTAAATTAAATAATAAAATATACTCATACATTAATATATACTTTACATAATAAGTACAACTTTGTGTTTTTTTCATTCGTCTACAAAACCTCGTAAATTGCAATTAATTACAAGAGACAACAGACAATATTATATTGATAATACTATTCAGTACCGTCAATAGATGTCTGTTGTCTCTTTTAACTAAGTACCGGGTTACGGTAACATAAGCATAATACCTAAATTAATAAAAGTAAATATAATTTTCATTTATTTTATTAAACAAAAATATACAGGTTACTGTCCTAAAAAATAAAAGATATAATTAATATAGTATCTACCTACTACTTATAAACTTCTTGTTATAAAACATATTTTAAGAATGATGTAATATTATGTAAGTACTAAAAGTATTTACGATCGAGTCCGATAGTTCCAATGATTCGTGAAGGTCAGCGTCTAATGCAAAGGGATCATCTATACTAATATATAAAGCTGAAGAGTTTGTTTGTTTGTTTGTTTGTTTGCTTGAACGCGCTAATCTCAGGAACTACTGGTTCGATTTGAAAAATTCTTTCAGTGATAGATAGCTCATTTATCGAGGAAGGCTATAGGCTATATATCATCACGCTAAGACCAATAGGAGCGGAGCACCAATGAAAAATGTTTCAAAATCGGGGTATTTTTTTCCTTTTGAGAGCTTCCGATGCGTGCGCTGCGTAAACGGTTAAAGTTTCGCAAAAATCATATACGACAGAATTGTTCCTCTTTAAAAGTTCTAAAAAAAAGTCCGCGACAGCATATGTCTATCTTTTAAGGTTGGCTCACTATAACCTTTTTTATGCTAACTTTGTTCTAAAATTCCAAATGCATTATTTGCGAAGGTGTTTTTATAAACATGATATTAATCCTTATCCAAATAAATACGTTATTCATCAGAAGTATTTAATTTAAAACAAAAGTGCCCTTTAAATCATTGGATTTCAATGAATATCTTAGGAGATATCGCAGTTTTAAAATAACATCGCAGCAAAATAATGATCAAGTACCGCGCGCGCATTTATGATGTGCAAGGCAGTCATGAGGGGGAAGGGCGGTGAGCCCAGTTAGCTCAGCGAGTTAATTTTCTTTAGGGTATTGTTTCTGATTTTTTAGTACCTATTTTAAGCTAATTCTTTTACCGTGGGTAGGCGATATCTTATCGTATAATCTATACTTAATATATAAAGCTGAAGAGTTTGTTTGTTTGTTTGTTTACTTGAACGCGCTAATCTCAGGACCTACTGGTCGGATTTGAAAAATTCTTTCAGTGTTAGATATTTTTGTTATATAATAAAACTTACCATTTGGCTGAAAAACGCAAAAAAACCCATATTAGCAAACTTTGACCATGAAAAGTATTTTTTTGCAATTGTCAGATCGATGGGGACTTTTCACATTTCATTTATAATGGTGTTCCAAACATACGTACAAAATTCAGCTCTATGCGAATTTTAGTAACCTTACCACTATTTTCTGGGCTAACTTGACCGGACTATTAGATACATATAAATAATATGTAACTACTACGTCACCGATTACTGTGTTTATGAATCAAACAAAAATAAATATTTAGTACCTCGCTTCTGTTGCTTTCTATAAGGCTGCAAAATGTTTATTTTTCCTTTTTTTGATACAATGGTAAACGGAACCCTTACGCCCCATTGCTAAAACGAATAAAACATAAATATATAAAATAACATAACATACCATCACGCCTGTATTCCCCGAAGGCAGAGGCGCACTCATGTACACCCACAGTTCGCCGGTATGTTTAGGTACCATGTAATAGGGGGCGAGCCTATTGCCATTAACCCGGCACAAATTCCAAACTCCGAGCTGCTATTGGGAATTTCATAGAAAAACCCAATAACACTTTGCTCGACCTGGGAATCGAAACCAGGACCTCTAGCGTAGCAGTCGCGCACAGGACCACTTGGCTAATGCGGCAGTTAAATATAAAATAGGTATTATAGTTATTGTATAAACTACTAAAATAATACTTTACTACATGTTGATAAAAAAAACTTACCTAATAATAAAAAAAATCGAAGTGTATCAAAACTTTGCAGTCGTAGTATAATCATGCGTTCACGATACGTAAGCTCGTAAATCGGGACGCGGAAAAAAATGACACAGGCCCTTCCTCGACGGGCTCTCGAGCCGTACTAATCGGTGCCTGCTAGTGCATCGTAATTTATCTAATATTAGAGTGATTTTAATAACGTTATAACTTCTAATTAAATAAAGGGATTTTAATGAAACTTTGGAATTAGATTTGTTAAAAGACATAGTTTATTTTGTCATAATTTTTTAAATGTAATAACGCTTTATTCTATCCAAAAAATCGGGATAAAATAACAATAATAACGTAAAAATTGGCTTAGCAGTTTATTTTTTTTCTAATTTATGTTCTAAATTTTCGTAATTCTATTACTATATGTGACGACAAGATTATATCGGCTAATGCTTTGTGTATTTTTTCTGTCTTATTTATTAGTATTAATTATAGATATTGGAGTCCGAAATATACTCTGCGATGATTTTTCAGTAAACTAGTTGTGGGAGATTAATTACCACAAAATAAACAAACTAGTTTTTCTAAATCTGTTTCTATATGTGTCAATACGAAAGGTTGGTTTAGTTGAATACATTTCAACAATCAAGCAAAGTATTTCCTAACATGGTAAACTAAGCTACTGAAATGTTAGATATTCTCGCGAAAATGTAAAATGGCTCTTAAGAAATGCACAGAGTCAATTTAGACTAACTAAGGCAGGTACATATTTTTTATACATGAATCAGTCTTCTTAATTTTCTTAGCATAATTCAATACTCCAAAACTCAACATCTATAATCATCCCTATTCATAAAAATTATAAATTATTAAAAATGTTTTATGGCACATTAGAATTATAGAAAATTACGTCGTTGTAGCACCGTGAAGCAATTGACTCGTCCCGCTACCCGCGCGTAACTGACCAATCAGGCAATGTTGCTTTTGTCCTGCTAAATTCGACATTGACACTACTTCCATCTAGCGGAATTAACGGTAAATAAACAAGAGAATGTTTCTTTCGAAAGTTTATCAACTGGTATGTTAGACTAAAAAGTCATTTTCAAGATTTTGCATTTGCGTCATTGTAATTCTTTGGGTTCACTCCAAAACTCCATCGAAGCCTCAATAAAGTTTCTACCGTTTTATTGGGGCAATTGAACAACTTAAAGACTTGACACTGACGAACACAAAAAGTGTGGTGCTATAATATAATCCAATGATGGGAAATAATATGTAGGTACAGTCCGTTTTTTTGGACTTGTCTTTTTTGGTAAACAAACCCTGTCCGATGCGAAAATCACAAGATTTTCTTTAATCACGCACTTGATGTAGGAAACGATTTTACTTCTTCTTAGGGTCTAGGATCTTTTTAGGGATCACTTACACTATACACATACACTCTAAATTACACCAAAAACTGCTTCGAAATCACTATAAAAGCCTATTATTTTTAATGAAAACTAAATATTATGTAATTTCATTTTCACAGAATAAAATAATCATGACAATTTGACTTTTCAAAACTCTAGACTTTATACCAATTTTAGGAAAGTGACAAAACAATGAATGATTTTGATTTATGTGAATGAACAACTGAACTGTAATTTCAAGTTCAAATGAAATGGCAGCCAGTAAAAATGTTATTGTATTGCGCCTTCCGCCTTATCATTGCGAGTTAAATCCCATAGAATTAATACAGGCACAAATAAAAGGCCATGTTGGCAAAAATAAGAAATCTTTTAAAATGGCTCGAGTCAAGGAATTGATTAAAGAAGGCTTAACAAAAATAGGCACGGTATCATGGACCAATTGCATAAATCATGTAATCAAGGAAGAGGATAAAATATTGCAGCTCGATGACGTAATAGATACTGCAGCAGATGCACTGACCCAGAGGTTCATAATACATGTGTCAGAATCTGATGACTCTTCAGAGCCATCAGATTCTGACTCGTGTATTTTAAAGGAATACGATTAATAAATTAACATTTCGCCGTTTGTCGTTTTATTTATTCATATCCACACATTCACTTCATATTTAAAATTAAAAGATCAATTCAGTACCTACTCGTCAAGGTGAGAATCATTCAGTCTTGGCTAAGAGTATTTAGTTCAGTCATTCATTCATGATTTCCCAACACTATCTAACCACTATCAACTGTCTCTGGTTATTAGGACGCCATATTTGTTTACTAAAAAAGACAAGTCTGGGATAGACTGTACTGATTAATCCAATACTTGTCACTGGCAAATACACAAATAGTGTGGCGCCCGTGGCGCCATATTAAAAAAAAAGTCGAATCAAATGTAATAGGTAATAGGCAGCATGGTCTCTGACCTTAGCCTGTTCTTGCTGCCTCGGCCCCACACAAGATAAGATAGCCTCAAGCTTGTTCTGCAGGCTTACTCTTGAAAATAATCCAATTCCGATCCAAACGCAATCCGATTCTAATTTCAATTAGCCTGTCAGGCGATTTCGTACTCTTGAAGACAAATCCGTTAGGACTGGATTGGTAGTTTGATTGGTTTACGATTGAGTCGTTACATATAAAGTAGCTACGATGCTAGCCGCTCGAGTGTTTTTCCACTACGAAAATTAACCGTTACTACAGTAATTCAATCCGAATCGAATTTAATTCACTCAATAACCGCTCAATATTGAATCAATATGGCGCTAGTCTCGCATTCAAGAGTACGAAACTTGAAGAAACGTCATAATTTCAATGTCTATCTATCGGAATTCAGTTCCAGAGTAAGCCTGCTGTAAGTGTAAGGAACTAACGTACAAAAAAAGTACTAAGTAATTTGAGTGTCACTTGTCAGTGTCCTGTGTCACTGTCAGTTTGGGTTTGGTGATAACGGAGAGGCTATCATTTCACATTTTTTTATTCTCATTTCACTAGGGAAGTGTCTTAGTTCACACGTTGTCACTGCTGTATCATCGCAGCTTATGTTCACTCTGTTCTTGATTGTTTAGAGGGGTATACGTCTGCACCGGTTTTGAACTCCTGGGAAAGAATAAAAAGTGCTGACAGACAGGGACACGCGATGGAAGAGCAACCGAAGTTGTTCACGCGCGAGGAGCTGAAGTCGCGCTGTACGCGCAGTGACGCGGTACTTATCATTCACAACGAAGTATACGACGTCACCAACTTCCTAGCAGAGGTCAGTTTATTACCCTAACAAAACTCACAGGCGTTAAGTAAGATTTCACCCTTTCGGATAAGTATTACTATCATACAGAAACATTTTGGTAAAGCTACAACAATATTCTTTTTTATTATTATTATTAGCTTGCAGCTATAGTATCACTGTGACTGCAGTTTATCATGATCGCTACATTTTCATAAAATTGTAAGAAGAATTTCAATACTTTAAAGATTGTCATTTAAATTATCTTTATGAAATTTTATAAGCTTTACAGACAATTACTCTCATTGTCTACATATATTGCCATTGTTCTTTAAATACAAAGGACAATTGCTTTTTAAAATACTATTCAAGTTTAGTTGATAATTTTTTTTAGTGTTTGATGAGATTTTTCCATAACTGTGTTACAGTGAGTGTTGTTACATGCTCAGTGTTCCACATAGATTTGGGTACTAGCAAACACCTACTTTAAAATTTTACATATTGTCTTAATGTAAATAATTAGGTATGTAGGTATTTACAACAATTTTTATGGAATAGTATACATTCTTGAACAAAAGAAGGCTAGAACTATACTGATCTCACAGTTACACTGCACAGTGCATAAAATGACATCATAAACCAACATTTTCCATCTGATTTACAGATTGATAGGGCTTGTTATTAGAAGTGTGGGGTAGAACGTCCACATCAGTTATATAAACGATCAGTCTAGTTTAGTAAAAATTAAGTACCAAAGTTTACTGTTGTCAGGGTGTAGAAAAAAGAAAAAACCTAATTTCTGTAAAATTAATTGATTGTCATGATATATTGTCGGCGATAGTGCAATACCGCGAAACTAACACTTGGCTGTAAGGTTCATTTTTTATGTTTCCTATTTAATTGATAATCAGGCCTTAGACCAGGCTATGTGGTGAAATTTTCAATGTTATATTCATTGATAAATTAGAGCTTAGAGCAATAGCTATAAGGTTAAATTTTCAATTATCTTATAACTTTGCTTATTACTACAGTTATTTTAAATAAACAATCATGTCCATCCTACATACAACAAAATCAGCAGCCCATTCCATGGTAAGTTAAAAAAAATGCATTAAAGTTATACTACTATAATTTGACTGTGGACAGGATTTGAACCTGCATCTTTTGGTTAAATGCACCAGTAGCTATAACCACTAAGCTAGTCCCACCCGCCAGGTAGAAATTTGCCTTCACATTCTGCATTTATGAAGGTGATGTCAGCTTTGACTATCTATCCCTGGACAAGTAACGCGCTTAATTCTATGAACAAAAAAGTCTGTCACTTTTGGTGCGCGGGGAGGAAACACTACATAGACATTGCTGCACACATACTAAAAATCATTTTGTATCGCTACGAACTCACACATATCTAAATCTTTACAATTTACGCACACATAGAGGTCAAATACGTCAACATACAAGAATCGACGACAATACGAACGTAAAAAACATTAAAAAATATTAGGAAGCTACTATGTCGATATTTTATATCGATAGATTATTTTAGGAAGCATGGATAAAAACGAAACAACGATTACAAATTATTTTTATATGTTATCATTTATTTGCAAAGTTAAAATCATCCATACACACAGAGGTGTGTATGGATGATTTTAAATTTGACATAAAGACATTGCATTGAAAATATGACGCAAGATATTTAGAGAAATATCTTGCGTCATATTTTCAATGCAATGTCTCTCATTGTTACATGCCAATTAAATACAAAAGAAAGAAACTATTTAGGTATAGATAAATACATAATTTGTAATTGGAAAATAAACGCACGGGTGAGAGAAATCGCTAACTTTTTCGAAATACATATTCTATAGCCTATGTTAATCTTGATTAATGTAGCATTCAAATGGTGAAAGAATTTTCGAAACCGGCCTAGTAGTTTTTGACTTTATTTGTTACATACATACAAATCTTTCCTCTTTATAATATTAGTATAGATAGAGCGGATATTGGGGACGTTTTGCTACAAATACTTTGATACCAATTAGTTTGATTATTTTCTTTGCCAGGCTGATATATTAGGAATGACACTAGACAGAGCGTTTTGTTTCCCACGAGATATAAGTAGGAGTAAATACGATTTTGTTCATTATGTCGCGCGTTAATATGATAAGAAGCGACTGCTACGCTAGAGGTCCTGGGTTCGATTCCCCGGTCGAACAATGTGTTATTGGAGTTTTTCTATAAAATTAAGGGTTTATGCCCGATTAATGGCAATAGGCTCGCCCCCTAAGTACACATCTGTCTAATCCTTCGGGAAATAAAGACGTGATGGTATGTCGTGTTCCGTACTCTCGTTATTTCTTTGAGCCGGATATCGAAATAAGAAAATAATGTGTTTGAAGAAACACACCGCAAGAGGCAGGGCATAGTTAGAATAAAATAACTCCACTTGAAATTGGAGCTGCCCAACTGGGGAAATACCTAAACTTTGCAGAAATAGAAGCCAAATAACATAGCACTGTACTATGTTGTGTTCCTAACGGTGAGCAAGATCGCCAGAGCTCCGCGAGGAAGCGTTATGTTGGCAGTGGGGGTACCGGTGTTGTGGGTTGTCTACCGGGTGTGAAAAGATTTTTACAGGGTTGGCAACGGGCGAGTGATACCCCAGGTGTTGCAAGCGTTCATATAATAGGGTACAGTAACCACTTACCGGGCGGGACATGTGCTGGTTTTCCAACTAAGCGGTAAAAGAAACCCCAGACCTTCTAAGCATACCGTATCTTAGAAATCATTTTCAATGATTTTTGAAATACGATATAAATATGTTAATTTATAAATTCTTTTGTCAACACATTTATCCGCAACGGCTTAAGCTATTATTTATCAATCACACCTACTTCATTTTAAATGAAGGTCTTTTGTAGATCTGAAAAAGTAACAAATAAAATATCTAATAGCACTGGATATCAAAAATAATCAATAATCTTAGTTACGCCATTTCCAAAATGTAATTTTATTATAATTTATTAAAATATAGTGATATCATAAATTCATGATATTCATCTTTAGTGATCTTTAGCAATTATTATAATTTGGTCTTACATTGAACACGAAAATAATATCGATATCGATTCGAAATCGTAAACAATCACTATCACATCATTAATAAAATGACAAAACAAAAGAGGGACATAGTCTCGCTACACTTTTTAAAATTAGAGTTTTATGCATTATGTCATAATATATATAAGGCCTATAATTGCCAAAAAAAGGTAATTCTGCATTAAGACCTATAATTGGAAATCAAATGGTGACATCCTATTGGATGATATATAATTGAAAATCAAAAAATGACATTTTGATGGATATTTCAAATTTAAATCTTACGTTTATTAGAAGAAGGCTGATATTGTTAGTATAAAAAAATTTGCTAGTCTAGTGGGGAGTGCGGATAGTCTCGTGGGGAGTGCATGCTTGAACTAAACGATTCTTTTATACTCGATTATTGAATCGGTAACGTCCTCGATCTTTATTAATAAATTGTATTATGTGATTTAAATAGAAATAAATGAACTTTAATACTTACATACGGAAAATAACTCCATCTTTATCTAAATAAGATATTAGATATTTTTTGCATACATTAACTGCACGTATATCGGTATTTACTCGGAGCATTTATGATGACCTTACTGAGCGGAAACGATTATGTTTATGAAAAATCGATTTCGGAAACAGTTTTTATAAACGCGTTAGATTTTTTAATCCACTACCTTTACAGAGGGGAATGATCATGAGAGGCGGGTCCTTATAGATAGATAGTCAAAGGATGTCAGTGACACAAGTTCACACAACACACATGATAATACTGTCATAATTTTGGGCCAAAAATTGTGTTATTGTTTATTTAAATGAAATGTCTCTAAAATCTTCATGATTTCAATGGAAACTTCCATTGCACTGTTATTCATTGGATTGACTGTTCTTTTTGCGGAATCTTCACATCCGTAAACCAGTAGCACACCACCTCCTCATCTTCTAAAGTTCCAATAGTACGGTAAAAATAACTGCGACCGAAGATATTTGCAAGTGGATTTGCAGTGGTAAATTTTAATAAAAAAAAACTGTGTGGTTGTAAATGTCTCACATTGTGATTAATAATGTACTTATTCATTTCGATTTTTATTTTCACAAAAACACGTGGCAACTAGGGCCTTGATATCATCACTAAAATACAAAAATACATAATTTATTTATTACGTAAACAGGTATTTTTTTTACAAACCAAATTGTAGGAAGCTCCGTTTAGGCATATAAAAATGCCTGTGCCAGGAGCCCCCGCTCTTCCATACATTCTGTTATACCTATATAATATAATTATATTATATAAAGTTTTGAGCAAATCTTTACTAATTTCAATAAGATCTAAAAATTGTGCTTGTTTGTGTGTATGCGTATGTGTGTGTGTGTGCGCGTGTGCGTGTGTCTATGTGTATGTGTAGACCAGAATAGGTATTCGATTTAACTCACGACTCTTAATCATTTCTCAATTTCTTCATAGCTTACAGTCTTAAGCCAGTTCATTATAGTGGTATTGCATTCATGGAGACTTTTATTATAGATATGAAGTACTTTGTTTACCCTATTGTAGACAAATGCAGAACTGTTAGTGTATTGCATACTAGCAAGAACTGTTCTAGTTTGGGGCACTTTGATTACCCTGTCTTTCCTTCTTTTTTGTTCTATGCCCGGCTCGTATGTCTGAGATTTATGTTTTATCAAGGTTGTTTGTAAGATGTATAGTTTACGAACAGATAAAAGGCCGCTTTCGTGGTACAGGTCCTTTGTGGGGAAACGTTTCTTTTTAAAGTACATGACTTTCAGTAAAGCTCGTTGGGCTCTTTCTACATCTAATAAATGTGTTTTGAAAGCACCTCCCCATATGGGGATACAGTAGATTATAACAGATTGTACTAGGGCTAAGTATATATCATTCAAAAGGCTTTTATTAGAATCTGAGACATGGGTTTTTTTGGAGCAATATGCCTTAGGGCTTTAAATATCCAGATTAACTTTCTGATTCGCGTAGATAATTGCTCGATGTGGGGTTGCCAAGATAACCGCTGGTCAACCATGACTCCCAGATATTTTGTTTTATTAGCTTTATTTATAGTAGGACAACTACAGCTGTTGCTGTAATTACTGTTGCATTCGTGAATTTGTATTTTAAAATTCTGACTAGGTTGTAAATTATTATAAATACTAAAGCATATAAAGTTTGTTTTTGCGGTATTTAGTGTAAGAAGGTTGTATTTCAACCACTTTGCCACCGTTGCCATACCCTTTTCAGTATTAGTTTTAACGTTATCCCAAGAAGACAATAGCTGTGTCATCAGCATAAGAGAAAATTTGTGCATGTTCAAGGCGTATGTTGCAGAGGTCATTTATGTATATGAGGAAGAGGGTAGGACCTAGAACACTCCCCTGGGGGATTCCGCATGATACTTTTATGTCCTCACTTTGATAAAAATCAAGTTTGACCCTCTGTTCCCGGTCCGATAAATAACTTTTAAACAGGGCCAGTTGATTATGCCTAATACCTAGTTTTTCCAATTTTTGTATGAGAATGGGGAGAGAGACGGTGTGAAATGCCTTTTTGAGGTCTATAAATACTGACAGACATTTATTACCCTAGTCCAGCTGCTCTGTTATACGGGTACTGAGTGATTTTACAGCGTCCTCTGTCGATATGCCTTGCCTAAAGCCGAATTGAAATGTAGATAAAATGTTAAAATTATTTAGGTAATTTAATATTCTGGTGTTTAATATTTTTTCTAGAATTTTTGAAAGGGCGGGTAAGATAGAAATGGGCCTATAGTTATTAAAATCGTCTCTCACTCCACCCTTGAATACAGGTGTGATTATTGTTTTTTTTAACGATGTAGGAAATATATAATATTGTGTGTCCAAAGCTGTGGAGTTGTCCATGCCTGGCGATTCCCTCCAGAGTTTGGTAAGAAGAAATAAAAAGCTTTAATTTTCGTCCGTATGACGCACAACAAACCAAAAGAACAAAACCACAAATAATTTAGTAGTAGGCTTTTGGTATTACACAGAAGGGTTCTGGGCCCTGCTGCGTGCTACTAGCCCCTGCTCTTGCGAGTTCATCGGCACGTTCATTGCCAATGATTCCCGCATGACCCGGTACCCGTCTTAAAACTACCCTATTCCTCATCCCTAGAGAGTTTAATCGATAAATCGAGCCATGCAGTCTTCTACTAGTTTCGGAGATGACGTTGGAGTCCAGCGCTAAAAGAGCTGTTTGGCTGTCAGAATTTATATAAATGGTGTGGTTATTGTAGTGCTAACATACGGTCTACTGATTTCTGACACTAACGCGAATATTAGACATTGAAATGAAACTACTTTTTACGGATTTTATCGCGGTATATTAATATTGTTTAATTCCCGACATTTCGGATCCTTTACAACATCCATGGTCACGGGCAGACTGAGGTGTTGGACGTCTTAATGTTAAAATTACTAACAGCTAGCTATCCGATTCACGCAGAACGAGCTCACCGTATCCTTTGGTCTTGCAGTTTTGGGCTTGGATTTAGATTAATAGATTCTATAAATAATGGGGTCCCAAGCAGCTGGTAAGACCCAACCAACCCAACTCTATAGGATGTTTTTTAATTTCAATAGCCTCAGGAATCATCCTAGGTTGGAATCGGTTTTCTTTTGCGAGGTCTTGTGGTTTATCAAATCTGATGTAGTGCTGGGTCCTGTCAAGCGTATGTTTCTTACATAAAATGAAGCCTGTCTAGGTCACGTAAGATATTTAATCAGCACTGCTTAAATTCTCTGTGCGTCAATGATATAATATATTTAACTATATAATGATGTCATTGCTCTGCGTCCTCATAACATTCCTTTTGTCATATGGAATGTTAATAATTGGAACACTGAACATCGGATGGAATTTCTCATTTTGCGGAGAAGTATGAAGATTGGAATGCGAGGTGAAATAAGCCTGGGTACCGACCACGCTCTTGAAATCGCGATTTACATAACAAAACAATTATCTGTTCCTTTCGCTTACCGAAAGCATTCAACTCGTGATTGTAATGTACCTAATAGAGAGATACAAAATAGGGAATATGCATTTTTTATTTTAAGTATATATTTTTATGAACTGCCTCATTGGCCAAGTGGTCCTGCGCGAGACTGCTACGCTAGAGGTCCTGGGATCGATTCCCAGGTCGAGCAAAGTGTTATTGGGGTTTTCTATGAAATTCCCAGTAGCAGCTCGGAGTTAGGAATTTGTGCCCGGTTAATGGCAATAGGCTCGCCCCCTATTACATGGGACCTAAACATACCGGCGAACTGTGGGTGTACATAAGTACACCTCTGCCTAACCCTTCGGGGAACACAGGCGTGATGGTATGTTATGTTAAGTATATATGTTTAAATCAATAGTTAAGGCCCACTTGCACCAACTTCTTAAATGTGTTTAAATGGTATTTATACAAGAAATTTATTAATCGTTTTATCTAAAAACTTGTCATCGCGAGCGCCCCCATACTGTCCTTTTGGTTCTTGTCAAAACGTATAAAAAGTAATGATGTCCCATCATCGAAAATGAGGAAATGGGAGCCAAGTTCAACGTTAAGAATAGGCGTCGTTGTCGACTACGCCGACAAAAGAATTGACATTTAAATGGGTAGTGAACATGATTGTAGTGAATGACGGTGACTTATCTGACAAAGCATTACAAATGCTTTGTCAGTTTGTATTACTATTCCTATTATTATACCTTTTTTTTGCTGACCGTATGTATTACTATACCTTTATTAATATACCTTTTTTTATTATGAATATTTTTACCACATATTTATGCTTTTAAAATTACAACGGGTTCTCAAATGCAATACATTAACCTTCAATGTCCTGACATACTGTTATCGCAATATTGTACCAGTGTATAACGTAATAATTATCATTTTTTTTTAAAGAGTTTCCACGGAGTTTCTTTCCGTAATTATTTCCATAGGTTCCAAAACGTATAATGATAACTTGTAAAAGCTTATTTGAAATAAAAACATTTGAACGTGAACTTTGAACTGGCATTGTAGTAGTACGTCTCACAAGTTAATGTGTTAACAATAGAGATTGTCTTGTTTATGTGTTGCTATCCGTCGAATGATCGCACCTCGTTAACTTATGCCCCCGGCGACACTTAAGTATATTTTATTTCTGGATGCGTGTAACAGGATCACGGTCGTCTCCTGCTTATCAGATAAGTTGACATAAATTTCTTTAAACCGTAAAACTGCATGTTTTTATAGAACTTTATTAAAGGTATAACCCCTTTTTCTTTTTGAATAAGAATAGGACGCATTTAACTGTGTTTTATGTTTTGAGTAGTGAAAATAAATTTGTAGGTTAGAGCCAGAGCCCAGAGGTGACGCGCGTGACGGCGCGGCGCGTGTGTTCTCATTACATTCAGTAGGTACGATTTGGAACTGGTTCCTGCTGTAACGGTGTGTAATCATCACTATAAATCTTTAAACGTATCGAAATATTGGTTTAAACGGAAGAACTTAACATAGGTAGGTACCTGCATGTTATGCAATATTGGGCGCACTTCTTAACAATCATAAAACTGAGAATATGATGCAATTGCAATCCCGTCGGGGTCATCAGTGTGGACGGATGCCGCAGATCCACTATAATAAATACCAACCAATTATATTTTTATGATCTTAATGACGATTTTTATGATCTTTGATTTGTTGGATTTGTATCCACCCCGAATAGCAGAATAACTATTTAAACATCGGAAAAATTCACGAAAAAGAAAATTATGAAGAAAATTGATTTTCTCATACATTTTGTATCGCGGACGGATCGACTGATTTCCAGTAACAAAACACGGACAAAAATGAACAAGGCAACACAAGAACATTTCTGGTTTCGGTAATACCAGAAGATGGCGTTTAATGTGTCATGGTGGATAATTAACCATGAAGTGTTCATGATCGCGTGCGTGCGTAGGCAAATAGAATAAACTAATTTAAAAAAGGCTTGTACTAAGCTGTGTTCCATTACTGTACCTACTACATAACGAGTGCTCGATACATCTAAAACAAGGTAGGTAGGTACTGTGGCGTTAACAAATGTAAGTAATTAGATTACAAGAGAAAATTGCGGTCAACGTTTCATTACTTAAACTTGAATTAGTAATTAGTTGATAACACTGTTAACAGTCACGTTCAACGTCGTATCTATACAGTTATTTTTTAGGGACTTATCCAAAATTGCTTCATTTTGGGTTCTTGTGCTTGGAAAACTTTGGTTGCACTAATAGAAACACGTTTCTATTACTTTAAACGTGTGTTTAATCTAGTTTCAGATACACGTTTCCTTGAATTGTTTTGTAACTTAGAAGATAATTTGTATATGGTTTCCTTTATGCAATTTCATTACGATTACGGTTACGATTACGATTACGGATTACGGTGCTGCCTACTAGCAGTAGGTACTGCGACGCCGCATTACTTGAGTCTCAATAGTCATTTTCGCTTACCAATCCACCGTCATCAGGCATAGCGTGCCCGGCTTCAGCTGTCGTTCCGCAGTTCGTTACGATCGTTGAGAGCAATTTTAGACAAAATTATATAAGTACGGTATTTAATTATTTATTTATAGGTAGGTACATACATTATCCGATGTCTGCACATTATAGGTATTGAAGAAAAACTAATATGGGATGGTCTTTAATAGAGCAACAGAAGCCAAAACGTTTCTTTTTTGTGTATGTCTGTATGTTTGCACGTGTACCACGAAAAACTACTGTATGAAATTGGATGCCATTGTGACACGGCTATGTGGCATCAGTCTTAAACTATGGTCTTTTACTTTGGGGAAACTCCACAAACGTACATGCAGCGTTTATTGCCCAAAAAAAGGCTCTCAGAGCCATTTGTGGTGCTGCACCATGGCACTCGTGTAAGCCCCTTTTTGAAAAATTAAAATTATTAACTCTCCCCTGCATGTATATTTATGAAGTCGCGAAATTTGTAAGACGACACCCTGATTTCTTTACTAGAGCCAACGAGGTATATCCGAGAAATACCAGAAATCCGGATAGAATTGTCCTACTACGTGTATCAAAAACGACCCTTTACCAAAATAACTGCTTTGTTGTGTGTGGCCGTATTTATAATGCGATTCCAAGCAACCTAAAGGAACACCCAACCACAATATTCCTAAAAAAATTGAAGGTCTGGCTTATAAATAAACGCTTTTATACAGTGAATGAATTAATTAATTCCTAATTATAAATGATAATTGTGTGTTGTAGTAATGGATTATGTAATGAATGACAATTATAATTATTAAGAACGATATACCTAATATGACTCGTGTACTATTTGCATGTCAATAATATGACAAAGATGTGTGTGTCTATACTACCACTTGTAACACCTGATATGTACCTACCACATTTTACTGCAAATAAAGATGATTTGATTTGATTTGACAGTTATAATTATGGAGGTCTTAGACCGCACAACCTTTGAATCGATACAGCGAGCTGCAAAAAAACATGGCATCAACCAAACCATAATCAGGTGGGTGACTCCACATGCTAAGGAGTAGGATCATTCACTCTACTCTTAGGGGGGGGACACTCCACGTTAGGACGACCAAAGGCTGTCCACAAGCGGGAGTGTTGTCACCGTTACTGTGGTGCTTAGTACGTACGTCACACTATAAGTTTTGCGTAACTTAAAAAAACAACATGTTATAACCAAAATTTTTTGATTATTGCTTTTCAAAATACTCTCCTTTACATTTTAAACTATTTTTAAAAAAAAAATCTAACACCCTGGGTAAACAAATGGTAGAATACTACTCGGCATTAACACTTTTGATCTTCAAGTGGAATTGTATAGATGGGACCCGTAGCTGAACAAAAAAACGCGATCATTTTTTTTACCAACGTTTCTCGCCTGCCTTACTTTTGTTGGCCTGTTCTCATTTTCAAACACCCATTCACAAGATTGGTAATTTTTTTTTGGGTTCAAAACAATAAATCCACGTTTCGTCTCCTGTGACAATGTCATAAACAGCATTAGAATGTCCGTGGTCGTACTTCAGTAGCATCTGTGAGCACCCATTCCACGCGAGCCCGCTTCTGCTCCGCTGTCAGTTCATGAGGGATCCAACGACAACAAAGTTTCCGAACTTTCAATTCTTCGTGTAAAATTTTCTGAATTTGGCTCATACCAATCCCCAATAGTCCTCGAATTGTCTCATAGGTAATCCGCGGGTTTTCTTCAATTAGCCGCTTAACAGTAGCCACATTACTTTCGTTGACGGCAATAGACATGATGACGGTTAGCAAGAATTACTAAAATAATATGTTCATATACTGAAATATAATTAATATGTTTAGAAAAAAATATTTATTTTTATTTATAAGACGGGATTATTAATTTATTTGATAAAATAATACTCCAAAATACACAAGTCCGCCATGTTCAGTTGAACACCAATCATATTCAATTACGTCACATCTTCGTTGAACTGTCACCGTCACGTAATTTTCGTACGAATTTCGACGATCTCCGCGCTTAAAAATTGTTTATTATGTATTTCCTAATTGTATATGACTTAGTTTTTTGTTCTACGACTTGTTAAGAACTTATTAAGTAATGGAACAAGGGTTTACCAAGGCAAACAGCTCTAATTTGCCCAGAGTTGATTTGTTAATGCATGCTGGGGCAGTTCCTGGCATCAAACAAAGACTTCTGTTCAGCAGAATTTAGAAATGTTAAAACTACAATGTAAGTATTATTTATTATTAAATAAAAACTATACGTTACAATAGTAAAAAAAATAAAATCACTTAAAAAGCACAGCTTCATATGTTTAGTTTTAATAATGTTTTTATTTTATAAAATATGCTTACCTATCGATTTCTTTGTTTTAGATCCTCCAGGCCATCTTATGGGGACGACGCGATTAGCTACGTTCAGTTAAAACGCGATGGAAATCTGTGTATAGTTTGATCAAAAATCTGCGCAGAACACAAGGTCCACGCGAAGTTATATGCAGTGACGTTAATAGTGGACGAAGTAGAGGAAGGAGAGTAAGAGGTTGTATCGGTAGAATGCCATGACAGTGTTGCCTCACAAGGGGGCTGCAAAAATGCCATTGCATTTCTCATGTGGGTCCATCGTAGGAGTAGGAGTGAAGAACCGTCCGATACATCCATTGAATGCTACTGGATGAAATCAAAGCTATCTCGGGTTTGGACTACATTGAAATATATTACAACAAAATATTTATCCAATAGTAAACCTAGTTTGCAATTAAATACTGGAGTATTTGAAAAGTTTATTAAGGAAGGAAAGAAAAGGAAGCTGCAAAACTGTGTGGCTTAATCTCGCCGTGCAAGATTAAGCCGCTTATATCTTATTGTTTTGTTGTGTGGCACGTAAACAAATAATTTATCAGGGTATTTTTTGACGTATTATTACACTGGGGAACAGCACACCACTTATACACTTGCGAAGTCATGTCTAAATAAAAATTAACAAAAATATCATCTGATAAGTTGTTTAATCTCCTATTGTGTACGATGCCAAAACATTGAAGTGACGTCATAAGCAGACGCCATGACACCAGCGACCGTTTTCGCGCTAATTGAAAAACATTGAATTAAAATCGCATTTTTGTATCAAAAACCATGTTTTATTGCAGAAATAATTAATTTTCGGAAATAGTATATACATAAGAATATTTTAGAACAGTTTTTGAAAATCAGTCATCATGCCTATTGAGGGCCGCCCTTCACGAAATTCGTCATTGTAAAGAAACTCGACCTCTCTCAAATTCAGCAAACCATCGCCTTACGGTGCTCAAACAAGGTGCTTCTCTCCCAAAAGTATTTTGAAGACGAGCGGCAGTCTTGCAGAGAGAGAGAGAACTTAAAATCATAAAAAATCATCGCTCTAATATCTTTTCGACTTAATTCCATTTTCGTTGCGTACGTAGAACTTTGATGTGTGATAAAAAACAATTGACAAATGATTTCCCGCCAATTGTTTTTTTATTACTAAGAAGGTTGCAACGTTTAAAAAATATAACATTTGAAATTGAAATAGTTCCGATTAGCTAGAAGTGCAAAACTTTTAGTGTGCCCCATGTAGTAGACTCACTACTAAGCAATCTAAATGAGGGCCCTTTGCTAACCGTGGGATACGCCGATGACATAGTTATACTTGTCAACGGCAAATTCCCGAGCACGGTTTCAAATATGATCCAAAGGGCTCTCTGTAAAGTAGAGAGGTGATGCTAAGAGAATCACCTCTCTATCAATTCAAACAAGGCAGTTGTCATTCCATTTACTAGGTTAAGACTGCTTTCAGGCCTTGGCCAACTTCGGCTATATGGTAAACAACTAAACTGGGCCTCAGAGGTAAAATATTTAGGGGTAACCCTGGATAAAGAACTGAAGTGGCAAACACATCTGGACAATACCATAGCCAAGGCTCTAAGAGTCTTGGGTATATGTCGCTCAGCGTATGGCAAAACATGGGGACTTAACCCAAAGGTTGTGCAGTGGGTTTACACCATGATGGTTAGACCAATCATCACATAGGTATGGCAGCATTGTTTGGTGGCTCAGGACGCAACTAGGGATATACAGGGAAGCCTCGCTAAACTACAGCGAACGGCATGCCTAGCAATCACAGGGGTGTTCAAAACCACACCAACAGCGGCGATGGAAAAGGTACCTACTCAACCTTGCACCGCTACATATTGTCATAGGGACTGAGGCCCGTCTTGCACTACACAGACTGGCAATAAATGGCCTGTGGGATAGTACTAAGCCTAGAACTAGACACACAAAGCTTAAAATACAGGAAGGCCTTGACGAACTAACGAAATGCACTGCGACAAAATGCAGCCCATGTTTTGGTTCAAGAGATCTTACAAGGTTCATCTACCGACAAGGGAAGAATGGATGAAGGGACTCGACCCACCAGAGGAGGGCAGTCTGATATGGTACACTGACGGTTCGAAAACAGAGTCGGGTACAGGGGCGGGCATATATGCAAGGGACCATAAGGTCAGTCAAAGCATGGGCAAATTAGCTACAGTTTTCCAAGCGGAAACAATTATGCTATTCTTGCCTGTGCACAACAGATGGAAAGTAGCGGTACCACAGGTAATCTACATTCTTAGTGACAGCCAAGCGGCACTCATGGCCCTGACCTCCTACAGGATCGATTCAAGGCTGATCATGGACGCTGCCCGAACTCTTAATGAGCTGGGAAAGCGAAACAAGATCGGGCTTGTTTGGGTCCCTGGTCACAGGGGTATTGTGGGCAACGAGCATGCTGACGAGCTGGCTAGGGAAGGTTCAGATGAAACCTCACTAATTGGACCGGAACCATTTGTAGGACTGGCCCCTAGCACAGTCAAAACGGCATTTCGGGAGTATGCAAGGGCGAGGCACATGGATGAGTGGTTGAGCCTCACGGGACTTGCTCACTCCAAGAAATTCATAGGTACCTCATCGAAATGGCAAAATGCCATTTGGAACTCAAGCAGGCGGCAGGCCCGTCTTTTGATGGGGGCGCTGACCGGAGACTTTGGAACTAACGCTCTCCTACAAAAGATGAGTCTGACGGAGACATCAGCCTGCAGGGCCTGCAAAAGGGAAATTGAGAGCATGGAACAACTTCTGTGTACATGCGATGCAATGGCTAGAAAGCGAATGTGCCTTTTGGGTCAGGGTTATCCTCATCATCATGGTAGGCCTCATTATAAAGCTCATGGAAGAGCTGTTTGTAGAACTGGGAGGGGATGAGGAATAGTCTATCTAGGGGAAGCAAAAAAGATCCCATTGGGTCGAAGTGCACCGAGGCCTTGCTGCCTCGGCCCTACACAAGATAAGATAAGATGGAGGTCTAACTTAAAATCTGGTTCATATTGTATTTCATCTCGATATGACGTCTAGAAGGTTTAGTAAATCCTTTTGGGGAGCGAGAGAAACCGTGAGCAGCACATACTTTATCATCTTAGTGCCAATCAACTTTTAATTTTTTGCATTTATTATTCCATTCATGTATAATTTTATTCCAGCCATTAATAAACAAGTTCTTACCACCTATAGGTACATACTTTACTTTAGTTTTTTTTAATTAACTAGTAATTGATGTATCCACGACTATTCGTCACGAACGCAACGGAAGAGTTCCTTAGGGATTTTCGATTCTTTTGAAACACTGAACTTCTGTTACGCCTAAGTAGGTACTAAACTGAATATACAAAACATTTTTACTGATTTTTAATTCCCAGCACCCGGGCGGTGAAGAGGTGCTACTGGAGAAGGGCGGACAGGATGCTACCGAGCCATTCGAGGATGTCAGCCATAGTTCCGACGCCAGGTATGTACCTAAATTACGTGTTTCGTGCTACACAACACTGACAACAAGTTTCCATTACACTAATTACGGGTGTCTTTACCAAACCTAGTGACAAATTTTATACAACCTGTAACAGAATAACAAGACAGGGAAGTATTTTGTTGAGAATCGACTTCTGAATCGATTACAGTGGGTTTTAATATATGTTAATTTTTCCCGAAAAGATAATTGGATGAAACTATGGCTCCCTGATACATCAGTGGCTCGAGTTATGGAAAACTGCAGCCTACTTGCACATATTGTTATTGTGTGCATGTGTGCGCCGATATCGTAATCGTTTCGGGTATGACTGTTACAGCCATGAGTTTTGCGATTACCTGGTATACTTAGGTATTCTAATTCAGAAATAATAATTTATAATTCACAATATTATTTATACATAACATAATCTAATAAATAAATACACTTTGTTATTAGAGTTAATAATTTAAATAAATAGAAATATTAATTAATTCGTATAGCCCTCCATATTGCAATGCTTGCAAAAGGCCGCTAAGTTATAAGTTCACTAAAATGTACCTAACACCTTAATGTACACTTAGTAAGCAATAAATCTTTGAATCTATATAAATAATTTCTTGAAAAAAATATGATTACGTGTCTCAAAATTACTTTAGGGTTTCGTCATTATAATAATGACTCAATATTCTAATTGACGTGTTTGAGGTCTTGCGCTTATTTAGTTGTATAGAAACTTGCCGTAAGTACACCTTTCTAACAATTAATGTTGTGCCAAGAATAGGATATGAGTTTGGATAACAAAACTAGTTCTGTGTTTTGTACAACAGAGGAGTCAGTCACATAAAATATAATTTTGGTAAAATGTACATTGAAAACTGCTATCCTCATTTCTGGAACCTAACCGCAAAATAACTTGGAATTTATATTTAGAACTAGCTTCTGCCCGCGACTTCGTCAGCGTAGCGTGATGATATATAGCCTATAGCCTTCCTCAATAAATGGGCTATCTAACACTGAAAGAATTTTTCAAATCGGACCAGTAGTTCCTGAGATTAACGCGTTCAAGTAAACAAACAAACAAACTCTTCATATATTAGTATAGATAGATATAGATTTATCTATTTACTTCTACTTTTATTTATTTACTTAACATTATGGCAAATAAGTTAGCAGTAAGTTTGAGATGCAAGGTTAATTAATGTTAAGATCAATCTTATTCTGCTGTGGGTACTATATTAGGTACATGAAGGCACTTACTTACATATTATTATATTATTAACATTCATTCAGCCCCATTGTACTCAAAAGTAGCTCGAAATGGTTCGCGTACACGGCTACTGTGACGTCAGATCCTTTTTCTTTGAACTTGGCTGAATACGCTGCCGCGTGTCTAGATCTAAGCGGGTGGAGTTTAGATACATGATACCTGCAGGAATAAAATTGTCTTAATATTATTATAAGTACTTCGTACGTCTTCAACTTGGTTATGATGTGTCCTCAGGTCCCTGATGAAGAAATACAAGATTGGCGAGTTGGTGGAGGCAGACCGCGTTCAAACCAAGAATGCCTTCGCGCCGCAGTGGAGCAACGACCAGGCGCAGGAGCAGGGCAAGTGCGTAGTCGCCTAGAACCACTCACCACCACGAACCACACCTCACCTACATGCGTACTTTAGTCACATGCACACCAGACAAACAATAAGCTGAACGCAAACTACATAATAACTATAAGTACTAATAACTAGTACAAAATATGTTAAACGAATCTATGCGTGTATCGTGGTACGCATTTTAAATGTGTATAGGTATAAGACAAAGCCAAAAAAATGCTATTTATGCTTATGAAGATCTTAACGTATCATAATATCATGTTTACATTATTTGCAATAAAATAACTCCATTAATAACAATTTAGCTAAAAAAATAACAGGCATAGGTTCATATTTTAGGATAGGTGATAATTGTAGATAAATGTTTACAATATGTATTTACACAGTCCCTGTGCCTGTTATTTAGCATAGTGGCACGTTATACAGAAGCTGTCGGTTTTAGATTTTTTAATTAGGTATGCACTATTTTATTTTGGATTTTTTAGTGTCTGGCTACGGATATTTATAGATATGCTAAATTTCATATGATGGCACGAAATCCGACACAAACACGGCCCATTTTTATGTTATCAAATACTTTTGAAACTAATTTATTATTCCCAACTAAATCTTAATCCTTAAACTTAATTAAATCAAACATTTATGTAACATACTTTTCATTTATTTTGATAGTTGTGTTTATTTTTTTATTATCGTCTTACTATCTCGCGCAAAAAATCCGCCATATTTTTTTTTAAACACCTTTCTAATGACACATGTTTTAAGACGAATACAACGATACCTTAACTTTGGAAATCTACCCAACCGATTGTTAGAAGAAAGAAATTTACAAACAAACATACTTACAAGATACGCGCGAAAAACATAACCCTTCCTTGGCAGTCGGATAAAAACCGCATCTAATTTCGTGCAGTAGGTAGTTTTTACGTGATGTATATTGCAGACATCAATTATTATAACAGCAATGGAGAACTTGCATTCCTATAGTTTTTTTTAATGTATGTTAAAGATTTAAGTATTAAATATAGATACTTACCTAATTTTTTTGTACTAAACGTGCATGATTAACATTCATCAAAACGAACACTACACACGTACATGACTTCTGTGAAAAATAACAACTGCATACTTACCTACTTGAAAGCACTGAATCAGACAATCAGTTATGACTGGTGACGCTTTATTAGATCTGCTATTTCAAATATATACGTTTTATAAATGAAATATTTATACTTTATAGATTATTAGTAGTGATTCATCATATAATCGAATTAAAATCGAATAATTCATTCCCATATCACTATGTTAAAAGACTTGGCAAATGTTATTAATAATAATAGATTAGCTCTGTTATCGCTAGTAGAACATTGGCAGGACACGTGTGTCAACCACTATCACAGTACTAATCACTTATCGTGCGGCACGAGAACTAAGATCTGCGCCCGTTGCATCATTTACATTTTAGCTTCTACGTTGGCCACAAGAGGCGCACATACGCATGGCTCTGTGTAGCGACTACTAACACCGCTCACCTAAGCACAAGCACACCACAAGTGTTTCATTGCGATTATAAATCTAACCTGTTAACGCTTCTCTACTAAAACTTAGGTATTATGGTACGTTGCTATAAACACTAATACAGAGGAGATATATCTTATTATTATGCTTAGAATTAATTCGCTCATATGCATTGATCTCTATTCAAATTCCACTATTTTTATACTGTGCTTGTTTTAGTAATTGCACAATATTGTTTAATTTAGGCTTATAAGTTAGAGGTACTGCTAGGAACATATTTATGTATTATTAATTTCTAACGGACGTGGTTGGCCTCGTCACTTGGTGCTTTTCATTTTATTATCTTGTTAAGGCTTATCTGTATTGTAATAATTATTGATTTAACTATTAAAGTGTATAATATTTCATCCGCCTCATTATTTCCAAATATTATCCTCTTCATTTGTTTTTGCTACACAGACCCATTTGTGTTAAGTATGTAATTAGTTTCCAATATAGTATGTAGTTTTGTTTGGTATACGTCTATTGTCAAGCCTAGAACATTTCATATCATCATCATCCAATATCCATGCATTGGCGTCCTTATTCCTGACCTTGGCACTGTACTTACTCAATGTCGTCGTAGATAAGTGGAGACCGATTAACAGTTTAACTTTAATGCATCGTGGGATTTGTATCATTGGTATGCATTTAGGTACGCCAGATAAAACCATATTCTATCTTAATAATATTTTAAGGGTCAGAACGGAGTGGAGTGGTAAAATTGCACAATGGAGTGGTGTAATTTTTAGAAGGATAATTGATAATGTTTCTTTATTCCGCCAGACAGACAAAGATTATAGGTACGAACATTTAAGACATTTGAGATATAAGAAAAAGAAAAACTCCCTGATAAGTAAATAATATGCTGTATGAACATACATACAACCTCTTTTTACCCGACTGCCGAAGGAGGAGGGTTATGTGTTTGACGTGTATGTATGTATGTATGTCCGTTCCTATGTCCGCTCGTAACTATTCAACGGTGCAACCGATTTAGATAAATGATACCTCATTAGATTTGTCTTAATGGCACGAGTGTCACTGGGTACATGAAATTTAAAAAAAAACAAAATGGCGGATTTTATGCGCTCTAATGCGTGGGCTGAAAAATATGTTTTGAGCATTCCGTATCATTTATTCTCAAATTTTCGGTAGCAATTAGCGAAAGCATTACATTACTTTATTGTTAAGGGACTGGTAGGAAATCATCTACTTTTTCATATACTTAAATAATTTTTCGTAGTTTTGCACTAAAAATCCGGAAACAAGTTACGTAATTAAAATACATAAAATAATAAATTATAACGTAGAATAAAGTCAATCTTGCCGTCGGGACCCATTCAAAATCGTGACCGTCTCTAAAATTCCCAGTAATGGGTCCCGACTGCAAGATTGACTTTATTCTACGTTATAATTTATCATTTTATGTATTTATCGATCATGAAAACGTTTAAATGGTGTAGTTATTCAATATTACTTTACATAGGTCTGGACTACTAGACTTGTTTTTGTCTTTTTAGTTTTTTTTTAAAGTGTTTTTATGCAGTCGGGTTTTTTAGTTATTTTAATTATTAGAAGGATAATTGATAATGTTTCTTTATTCCGCCAGACAGACAAAGATTATAGGTACGAACATTTAAGACATTTGAGATATAAGTAAAAGAAAAACTCCCTGATAAGTAAATAATAAGCTTTATGAACATACCTACATACAACCTCTTTTTTGAAGTAGCTTTTAAAATGTACCATTTATTTTATTAGAATAAGTTACTAACAGCATTAAAGATATTCCACCAAGTTTTCCTTGGTTTCCCAAAGAAAAAGTGTGTAGTTCCAGTAATTAGTATATACATAATATATATAAGCCAGGTACTTGGGTAGTATTTTACACTAATTACCGATCACCTTACCTATACCCTATACATTATATTGGTTCACTTCACAATCGTCGATCATTAAATAATTAGGCATGGAAATGAATGCCACATTTCATTTATTTTCATTTGATGAATTTAATATTAACACGTGTAGTTGTGTGATCTTCATCTAGCACACGTTCGACGGTCGGGAATTATAACTCACACGAACTGCGTCAGTACTTAAGTTGTTACTACGCTGTAGGTTTACCGAGGGCCAAATAAACCGTGACCGTGACTGTAGGAGAGCCATGCTTCGGCACCGTTTAATTAAGAGCTTATGGTCAAAGGCGCGAAATGACAAATGGGTTGCATTTTGTCAAAAGCCTAAAAGTCAAAGGCGCACATAGTTACAAGCTCGGGATGATAATATTCAATTGTTTACATAATGTTTTTTTTAGTGAGGCTTGCACTCTCAAACGGATACCTACACAATTATCCTTTAATCCAAAATGTTATATACATAAAGACTTTCAATTAAGAAATATTTAATATTGCTTATCGCTACCAGGCGATCCTTTTGCTTGTCTGCCCCCCTGCCATAAAAAAAATTAATTGCCATAACAATAAAAATTTAAATAGTTTAGTTAGTATTAGCATGATGTGTTGATGTGCAGCACGTGGACGTCGTGGCTGACGCCGCTGCTGCTGGGCGTGGCCGCCACCGTGCTGTACCGGTACCTGTTCGCGTAGCCCGCCCCGCCGCCGCACACCACACGCCACACGCCACACGCAGACGAGCCGGACACAAACCTCCATACACTTTCAATTAATTTTACACGGATAATATAGATTAGGTAAATAAAGTGAGCAATTATCGTCCAAGACAACGATTTCGGTTGAATAAGAAAATAAATTTAGGGATTATAATAGGTAGGTCTGTCACCTTAATGACAAATAACTAGTTACTTAAGCGAGTCGTTAGTGTTGTTAGCGGCGCTCAGTGAAGGACAGGCAAGTATATACGTTGGATTTGGAGACATGAGTGAACGGCTATCATCTCTGTGCGCTCGCTGCATCGTAAACCTCATTTTTAGCTTTTCGTAAAGGACCTAAACATTTTTAATGCACTGATGACTGAATAGAGCAATATCTGTATGTGTGGTATGTCTTAAATCTAGTGTAGACGTGGTGGTAAGTCTTGTGGGCCCAATAACATCAACCTAGCTAACTACAAGTACCTACCTACTTATCTATCATTCCCTGTAGGAGAAAAATATGCATAAATAAATATAAATAACGGAATCATTTCCGCTGGTGCTGCATGGCTCTATGTCATTGGGATTAGGGTTGAGATGCGCGTTAGACTTGGCGAGGCTGCTACAGTATTTATGTAATTGATATTTTTAAAACAATTTCATGTTTATAATGGTGTCAGTAGTTTTAAATTATTATTCTATTACTAATACTACGTATTCAAGTCGCAAAATAAACCTGGTAGGAAGATAATATAGAATCATGAAATGGTTAGTGATAGCGATTGAGGCCCACCCACAAGGTCTTATAATAGACCAACAGGTATTTCGCGCTCAAAATGATCGCGTGTCAGATCGCATCGCATAGAGATGAAACCAACAATAAGTTTACACAGTTAAGTTTTTTTTTACTGACCTTGAGTTTAGCGCATTCTGGATACCATATATATAAAGAGTGTAACACCTTGTTAATAATCAAATTTTTTGCAAGTGCGTGCGTCTAGTTAACGGACGTTACGTTTCATAAATGCCTGTGAATGCTTATTAGCTGTAACAGTATTTTTAAACTTGAACATGATTTTAATGAAATGCTGGTCGTTTATGGATATCCTCCGTTTATAAGCAAATCTCTCATACACTCAATCAGCGCTCAGCCTCAAATCGAAGGCGTAGTGTAGTCAAACAGTCGGCCGGTAGTTAATTAAGTTTAAAAAGAAATGTATAGCCTGACCTGAAATAAAACACCTGGTATAGGCTGGGGCGCTTACACTTCTACAAATAAGCCGAGATCTTTTAAATAGGTATGATAACACAGCACCATTATTTTAAGTATACGGCGTATGCCATTGGAAGTTAACAACATTCTAATTAACTAATTCAACTGACACCTATAAGTACTCTAAAGTATATTTTAAATATATTTCATTAATCAATTAAAATATTCGACTAAATTATCATCATTAGCCTAGTGGTCTTAAGCGCGACTGCTACATAAGAGGTCCTGGGTTCGATTCCTAGGTCGAGCAGGGTTTGTGGTTTATAGTATAACAATTATGATTATGCATTTGTATAATGACTGAATTAACCAAATATAATAAATTAATTGCATACAGCCCTAATTGTAATACAACTTTGCGTGTCTAGTAGTAGTGTTGTTATAGCAATAAGATTGAATGTGACATAGCAAATAACAGAAAATAAGACGAAATCTTTAAAAAATACGCGATTTCACCAAAGTTCAGGATTTTAACGAAGCCCTTCACTGATTAGATACTACAAGTAACTACCATGTCTAATTACTTCTTCATGTTTCAACTCTACCATGCCAGTATAGTTACTACCGAATCCATAGTTATAGGATGTTAAGGCTTTATTAGATAAATAAGCGGAAACTGTATATTATTACTTATTTTTGTTTGTATTGAGCAAAAAGTTTGCTATTTACCCAGAGTCAACGTGGTGAACCTCTCATAGTCGCTTTTGAAATGATTCCTTGTAGTTAAGCCAATCTTTCTAAGTACAAACACGTTATCTTTTTCGAAATAATAAAATGACAAATGCGCATACAGGCCGCCTTATAGTAAGCGCTAACCGCAAACAACACCAGGGTGCCGAGACAAGATCCAATCTATCTCTCAAATTGACCAATGAATTGAAATAAAATGTATGGAAATGACACTTGTGCATGCTTGAATTCTCGAAAGCTATTTGAATTTCAGATTACGACTTGTCTACTGAGCCCAGTAGTATCGATAGCCCATTATCCTATAGTTATTTCACTATCTACATTATACATGGGAAATGTGCTGCTTTAATGGGTCTTATATCATATACATGTTGTGCAAAGGTTTAAAAAAACAATAATTAATATTTATTATGAATGGATGAGGGTAATTTATTAGGTGCTGATTTTATATATTACCTAACTTATATTTAAGTACCTATATAAAAATATAAACGCTCAGCTTGGAAAATTTTGCGTGTTTATCATGTCAATTAATAAATTAATATTGTAATACCATGTCCATAATTATTATTACGAAGTTTTGTCACAGTGGTTTTATGCACAAAATACCTATTATGTATATATAATATATATATATTTTTATATCGTTATCTGTTTATTGACTTTACACAAGCATAATTAACTAACACATAAAACTAAGTTGTGCAATATTTATGGAGCCAGGAAGAGAAGAATATTTGTTTTTAAATTGTTAATAATCAATAGGGGTCCATTTGTATATCAATTCAGTGAGTTTGTGTAAGGGAACTGGAGCACAAGAACAATAGTTATTTTGCAGGTTAATTTGTTGTGATTTATGTATGTAATTGTAATCATAACACATGATATGGTATATTTGTTTATAACATTGAGCCTTGTTTTATATGTTCAGAGAATAGTTATAAATAAAATTTGTAATAAACTTGTTTTGTTATAATTATATTTCATATAAACAAAATTTGTGTTATGTTTTATTTCATTAGAATCTATATTATTGGGTGACAGCCTTTTAATAATAATATACTAATACACATATATTTTACCTAAATACTTAACAAAATTTATTCTTATTAATATTATAAACAAAGAGATCAATCATTCTACTTACCTATGCAATATAATAAACTGTTTAATTATAACAAGATATACATATTTCTGAGCCCTCCATCCTGCAAAAAAATGTATTGGTTAATATTTAATTCATAAATACTAGTTGTTGCCGTCAGTTTCACTCACATGGTAAAGGACTATGACACAAAGGGTAGTATACATATTCCAACAATATAAGTATGACACTTTCATAAGTATATTTGGTTTGCAAAAAATTTAGGTCTTCATTTGTATTATCTCTATCATGCACATCAAGTTACAAACTATAGTATGAATAAATATTAATCACTTACTGCCCTTCAAACTAGAACGCACAAACACCTTTATATATAATTGCTTGGCAGCAGAACATTTGGCAATAATAATAAATACCTACATTGGACTGACAAGATAAATAAGATCAGGTTTGAAACCAAGGCTATACAGATCTGTCAAAATTATATGTATTTTAACAGTAATTTAATATGGAGGTTTGATGAGGATATTTATCTTATAAGAGTTGCTTTCACAAGTGCTTACCCAAGCATAGTGCAATGTTGACAGTGTGGTCGCTCACAGTGGACACAGACATGCTGACAGCTGCAGCACAGGCTTGCATCACAGTAAGCACATTGGGACTCTGTACTACTGCCACAGGTGCAGTGTTTTACTTCTAGCTTACTGTTTACCTACAAAAAATAATTCATTTAAAAGAAGTTACTTAAAGAAGAAGCATGAGTACTGTTACAGAAGCTGAAATAGTATTTTACCATGTTCCCAGAATGCAATAGTACTCCATCTTTACCAATATACAATTGTTTCATTCCGTCTCTTTTATTTGTGATACTCAACGCCTCATTACTGTGGGTGATGACAACTTCTTGCGCGGGTGATTTTTTGGCGCCTTTAAATAAAAGCAGCAATGTCTTCGCTAAAAAACAAATAAGTCTCTAAATGATTCAGTAGGGGAAATTATTTTTTAGGCGATATTAAGCCGCTTACCATAAACCTTTTTCAGTCGATCCTCATTATTATTAAACTGCTTCATACCCACGTGTACTTTGCTTTGTGGGACGAAGTCTTCGATAAACGGATTTGCTCTTTTTGCCATTTAATTTATGGAATAATAATCTGTTCAGAGAGTTGCCTTCGGGGTCTTCGGACAATTTGATTTGTTGGTCTTGTAATTTGTTTAATGTTTGTCTCTGTGCATATTTCAATTTCATATAATAATTGACAGAGACAGAGTACAGAATGTCTCTCAGATGTCTTTAACTCTTCACAAAGAGTGTAAACAGTTTTTTTTTTTTTTTTTTTTTTTTTAATTATGGCGCCACACTTTTTGTGTATTTGCCAGTGTCAAGTAATAAAGTAATCAAATAATATTTCCCATTAGGGGATTGTAATTTATGGCACCACACTTTTTGTGTTCGCCAGTGTCAAGTATAAGTTGGTGAGTTGCCCCAATAAAACGGTAGAAATTTTAAAGAGGCTTCGATGGAGTTTAAGAGTGAACCCAAAAAGTCACGATTCTCAATTTTATATCATTTGCCTACACTCTCACACGTTCACAAACACTTAATGGTTAATTATCCACCATAATTACACATTAAACTTTGGAGAAATTCAAGTTTTGAAAAATAATATTAAATCGACAATGTGCACTTTTCATTTTCCCGCCTAAAACTCGTGTAAACAGTTGTATTGTCTTTAAAATAAAGACAGCAGTCAACTAGTGACTGACTGACAATGACACTGTCATTGTGACAGTGACATGAATGGTTGATCCAAGCCACAGATCCAAACATTGAAGTAAGATTGTTACTCTGAGGATCCAAGAATTTGCTCGTTTTACTAATATTACTTTGAGACTCGTTTGCTCTGGTATTTTAGCTGTTTGACACAAGCCTCCCCTCAGCATGAGAAGGATTCATTCAACACACATACCGCGTCTCAGACACTGATGCTTGAGAAAGTTCAGAAAACCTTCCTGAGATTTTTGTATCAAAGGCTGTACTATTTCTTTCCATTCTTGTACCGAACGAATTATCTCCTAGGGGTATTGGGCTTCAACTCGTTGGAGGTGAGAAGGGGCTTTGATCAGCTCACGATTGCCTGTAAAACCCTAAGCGGTCGTATTGACTGCCCTGAATTCCACGGACTTTTCTGCCGCCTATTTGTGCCCGACAAATACCTTCGGCACCGTCAAAGCCGCCGTCATGAGCTGTTCGCACTACCGCTATCTAGATCTGTTGCTAGAGCCGAATCCCCAGTATGTCGAACCCTAAGGATGCTAAACGCCCTCCTGACTGCCGACCCTGGATGTGATGTGTTTGCTGATGAATGGAAGAGAGTAATGCGTGCTTGTCTGGTGTTCTGTGAAAGACAATATGCGAGGGTGTCCACTGTTACATGCTAATTTATGTTAGTTTGTAATGTGTTTAATTTATTTAACCATTTTCTTAAGTTTATCCACGAATTGTTTAACTTTGTATTTAATTTTTCTATTGTATGTTATCTGAATGCTTATTTAATTTTAATATTTATAACTATGTTAATTAATGTAGTTGGACCTGTGCCGTTTTAATTAACTATAAATAAATAAATAAACACACTGGACCTTGAAAATTTTCCAATTAATACTGTTTACCAATTGTTACTAAAAACTATGATCATGGCAAAAAAATATTATATGTTATTATTATTAAAAAAAGATATAATATTTTCATTTTAGTTTTCCGAGAGATCTAGCTAAAAGATGAAAATAATCTATAATCAATATTTATGCCTGATAGACGAAAAACTAATTATCGATGACCTGATAATTACTTCATGAAGAATTAAATACTAATAATCTAAACGAAGAATAATGGGCTTTATTATTTTTATTATAAAACTAACGTCGCGTGCGCAGCTTCCCGTGCAAAATATTTAACTAGCAACATTTCCGAATTTTCTGGTGAATCAGTCAGCTTAATTAAAACAACAAAAAACACCTGGTTGGTCGAAGCGCTTTCAAGTGATGGTTGTTTATACATGCGGCAATTGATTTCTATTTATATTCTGCAGTTCAACTTATTTACCGAGGGCCAAAGAGTATAATAATATAGTTGTACGATGGAGAGCCCTCTCGAGCCGATTCGAGGCATCCCGATTTAAAGTTATGAAGCGACATCTGCATTTCCTAATAGTAACAAAAAAAACGCTCTGTAGATGTAGGTAGGTAGTAGATAATTTTTTGGTGGTTAGATAGTGTTGGGAAATCATGAATGAATGACGGAATTAAATACTTTTAGCCAAGACTGAGGGCCACTTGCACCAAATTCTATTTAAATCATTCTTTTATGCATTTAGTTAAATATTTTTAACTCCATAAACATAACACTTAAAAGATCGTCTTGCACCAAGTCTGTCTTATGTCAATTTAGTTAAATGAATTGAACATGTCGTTAAAACAGTTCTCTACGTTCCGTTTTTACATTACATCTACATTACATCATAGTAATGTGAAAAATCTATTAAAAAAATTATGTTATGAATAATAGATATAAAATTAAATCAAATTTAATGATTATTACAATTATAATAATTTTAATTAATGATAAATCGATGATTTTTATTGAAAATAGTCTGCATGTAACGAAACGTACGCCATTATTTTGACTTTTCGTTGCCATGACAACCAATCCAAACAAAGTCATATTTATTTGTTGTGTTTTTTATTTGATAAAATGAAAAAATAATCTTAAATAGGTGAATAATCTCACATAGAAATTACTACAAGGCTTCTAGTAGTATTTTATCTCAAAATAAACTCCATTCGTCAGATGACAGTTCAATAAACGGCCATTCATATTTAAGTATGATTTAAATAGGGTCTTCAGCGTATTTAACTTTGACAGGTCTTTCAACGTACAGATATTTAACACGGAAATTATTTTGGTGCAAGACGAATGTTTGACTTAAATAAAAAATCGTGTTTAAATACAATTTAAACGAATTTAAGAAGTTGGTGCAAGTGGCCCTGAGTGATTCTCACCTTGACGAGTAGGTACTGAATTGATCTTTTAATTGTAAATATGAAATGAATGTGTGAATATGAATAAATAAACTGACAATCTGCGAAATATTAATTTATTACTCGTATTCCTCTAAAATGCACGAGTCAGAATCTGATGGCTCTGAAGAGTCATCAGATTCTAGGAAAAACTAAAATATTATGCAATTTTGCAATTTTAAAAAAATGCAATTTTCCAGTTTTCTTGATACATACACCAAACGCATCGATAACTAATCCCATATAAATATAGGACCAAGGGCTTTGAGGAAAACTGTAGCTGAATCTCAAGAAGTAGTACCGGTACCCAAAAAGAGGAAGATTACCAACAAAAAGAGATGAAATGCTCCTAAAAACATAGCATAACATAGATCTGTGAAAATGAAATTACATAAAATTTTGTTTTCATTAAAAATAATAGGCTTTTATAGTGATTTCGAGGCAGTTTTTGGTATAATTTGTGATTGAAATTGAAACTTGTGATTTTCGCATCGGGCAGTCCAACTTGTCTTGTAGATATATACAGGTAACTATATACGTTTCCATTTATTTATAGTTTTAAGGTAGAATAATATTGGTTTCCAAAATATAATCTCATATCAGGACGAAGAAGAGATCTTAACTCGAAGTTTGATGTAGACAAAACACTGAAACACTAACTTAAATGTACGTAAACACAAGTTTCAGCGACCATATTGTGTAATGTTGCCAGTTAAAAAATATGAAAAGTATTCACAACAATGTTACCATAAGCTACAGTGCTAATGAAATAAAATAATGTGATATTTTTTACCAAACAAAACACGTTATAAATGGTCTGTACAATAAATACTATTAATACAGAATTAAATTCCTGCTCATATTAGACATCTATCGATAGACTTGAAACTATTAGGTAGCATTGTTTCTCTGTTATGCAAAGTAGATAAGCATGTCTGTATTTATTGACGTGATGCATGTTCTAAGTGTCCCCCCCTGCCGAGGGCTGTGCCGAGGGAGAGCCATGCTTCGGCATGAATGGGCCGGCTCAACCGGAGTGATACTACGGAACCTAACAGAAAACAGGCGTGAACCTAGTAACTATATTTTTAATATGTTAAAACGTTACAAAAAGATAGATACTAGGTAAGGTGGCATCGTACGACATCAAACTAACTGCAAAGTAAATCATGTCGGTTGAGAAGCAAAGTAACTTATGCATGTTACTTTGAATAGTTGTCACTGACGTTACCTTTAACAAGTAAAGTCAGAATGTGAAGGCAAATTTCGACATGGTGGGACTCTCGGTGGCTTAGTGGGCATAGAGTCTGGTGTATATAACCAGAAGACGCAGGTTTTAATCCTGCCCGTAAGTCAAATTTGCCCTTCTCTAAAATCATTTTATATTAGCATGGAAAATGCTAAAAAATTACAAAAAGATATTTACAGGGGTTCTGGAACTTCTTCTTCTTCTTCTGGAATTATTGTCTTTAACAAGGGTTTTTCTACACATCAAGCTAAACAGTAGTAGTTCCAGTATATGGTAACCTCTCATTATCTATATCTTTAATAGCATATACAATGCGAGTTCAGCATATACTGGAAATATATAGTTTCTTAGTTAGCTGTGTACCGTATGCAAAATCATTGTCACCCTGAATAAAGAGGTAGATACAAGCAATCACTGTAACGAGCGTCTACGTAGAGATCCTATTTATAGTCTTCAGTTGAATGTTCTCCGCGCAAAATGTAGATATGACATTCTTGGGAGTACCTACCTCTCAGACCTACCTATCTTTTTGTGGAAAGAACAGACAATTTGTGGAATGATCCATTGTAAATTTAATCTTTGATCATGACCATAGATTATTTTTACATGTCACAGACTACTAAGAGATGCTTATTTAATACATGTTTAGAATAATTATGCAGCTACAATAAATTCTTAATTTCATAAGCTTTGTAAGAAAGATATCATAAGACTATTTCTTTCTAAGTAAATATTTAAATGATGCCTGCACATTTGTCATTTGTCATGCAGATTGTTTTAGTAGGAGAAAAAAGAAATTAGAATGGCTACACTGCCAACAGGGCACCTTCGATCGGTGGGCTGCTGTCAACAAATTCTTTATAAAATATTTATAAACTAGATTCTTTATTAGACGCAGTTACTCCTGTAACGACAATATAATCTCGGCCGATGTAAAAGCTGTAATAATATTAAGTTCATTGTAATGACAACATTTAGTGCGATAGTGAAAGTGTTTCTGTAGAGGTTTATAAGATAGTGACGGGGCTGTTAGTTGCAGCCGTAGCATATGTGAGCGGAGTCCTTGTGAATGTTATGTAAGTGGTGGTTGCTCGCGGCATGTCTTGGATGAAGCGGCCTCAGGGCGGTGCGGCGCCGCCGCCGGGCGCCGAGCGCCAGCCCTACGCCGCACCCCAGGCACAGGTGAGCCGAGCAGGTTAACTGCTCAAGACGTAAACAATGACGTGGACCAACCGCACTACTTGACATAAGATTGATCCATAAACATTCACTTTTACTAATTATTTATTATTTGTAATCTGTTATTAATTTTTCTAATTCGAATTGTTAACATCTATAATATTGGAAACAATATAATAGTTACGTACGAACTTATATCAAGTATACACTTCTTGCATTGCAGCCTTTTGGAAATCAACAGAACATGTACCCAAACTATCAGGGAGGAACAACAGGCAATGTGCAACCACAGCAGTTCTGGCAAATGCCACCCCAGCAACAAGCCCAATACAACCAGCAGTATGGCCAGGTGTACCAGCAGCAAGACTATCCTCCCAATGCTAATCAGTTTTTTCAACAGCCAAATGCAAATCAGTTGAACCAAAACTATACAAGCCAAGGTTTAAATAGCTCCCAACAACAAAGCTATTACCAGAATCAAGGAACACAACAGGTTTTTCCACAGAACAAACCAAATGCCGATAGCTGGGAAGACAATTGGGACTGGGGTTGGGAAGAATCAGCTAAACAAGCACAAAAAGCCTCCCAAAATACCATCCAGCACCCACCTCCACCTCAGCAACATGTGTTCCACAATGCTAATGTGATAGAGGAGAGCTTTGCTACAACTGATAGTTGGAATTGGTCTATGTATGACAAAAAAGAAAGTAAACAGCCTGCCACTGTGCCTCAAAGTAATAATAGTAAGGAATCGCCACCCACACTACCTGTGGCAAACCCTCTTGTAGAAAATAACATAGTGCCCATAGTGCCTGAACCTTCAAGTGTTGCTAATATATCTGCTCAACCTGAGGATGTCCGGACATTAAACGATAGAGAGATGATTAAGGAAAAGTTACCTAATCTAGCACTAGGCAAACGGTTCCATTTAGATAATTTAACACCTCAGTGGTCCATTGAATCACAAATGTCACAAGAATCAAGTGATGGGCTTCATACTCAATCTGAAGGAACTTATAGAAGTGAAAATCAATCTAGAAACTCAAGTAAAAGTAGTCCAGGATTAAACACAGATAATTCTAACTTTAATTATTCACAAGCTGGATTAGAAGAGGGTTATCCCCAGAATAGTGAATGGTCAAGGCCTTCCAATGAACCTACTTTAATTGATAGCATTCAGAGTAACAGCAGACGTGAGAGCCATGATGAGCTTTCTAGTTCTCTGCAAGAAATGAATTTAAATAATCATGAGAACCCTTCAGCAGAAGTATTAAATCTAGGTCTTATGACAGGCCCTGATAGCCAGGAACATGTTTCATCAATACAACCACCACCTGCAGTAACACCCTCTAATTTCCCTGCACCTGCACCCTCTAATCTTCCTCCTCTATCAATATCTTCAACTATGCCACCTCCTCCCCCAGTCTCATCTGTGTCTTTAGCTCCTCCAACATCCTCATGTGCTGCATTGTCAGCACCACCCTCTTCTATTGCTTTACCACCACCCAATTTTCCTCCACCAACATCAAATCAAAATCCATTCAAAATGAATGCAGGTCCATTCTCTCACAAAACAATAGCTAAAGTGTCAACAAGTGCTACAGTAGTCCAAGGATTCCCACCTCAATTACCTAGTACAAATCTGACATCACCTACAGTTGTCAGCAAAGTGTCTCAACACAACAGAGTTCCATTAGGATTTGAAGCAAACTTGGAAACTACCCCAGATAACTCAGAACGGCCCGATCAGCCGCAAGTGTCGGCATTTAGGCAGATGACGGTTTCACAAGTTCCTGACAATATGGAAGTAGCACCGAGGAATGATAGAAATGAATATCTACAAACTGCACATTTGTCTGGCAGTGACTATGGTGAGAATACAGATTTTAGTAGAGGAGCCCCGCCACCTGGCTTGCGACGAATGGTAGTTGGCCAGCAGGAGTCTGAATACAACCAGAGCTTGAACAATTCTGGTGATGAACCACCTCCAGGTTTAGCTAGAATGGTACCAGGACAACAGACTGAAGCAGACAATGCATACAATCAATCAGGAGATAATTTTCGAGATCGCCTCATTGATGGACAGCCTACTGAAAGTGGCTCTCGACCTTACCAACAGGCTGATGGTCAACAAACCTCAGACAATTACACACAACCAGCAACTAGCAGGGTCCCAGAAAGGAGACCAATTGGTCTTGACAGAATGGTGCCAGGTGAACCGAGTAATGATGAGTATCCTCAATATCAGGGTTCTAACTATGGTGGTGCTAATGAACAACGTGTAGTGACCGGCTTAGATCATGAATTTTCTGTACCAACTGACACAGGACCACCTGATGTCAGAGAGCAAAATGTAGATGGTTCCGATTACACTGAGCAGAACTCTAGAAACCCGCCGAGAAATATAATTGGTGCGAGGGAATCCAGTAACGACGCATCGCCGGACTTCAGCGCGCCGCCGGATGAACAACAGAGGGAAGTAACCATGGAGGGTGAAAATCTGCAAGATTTGAGCATCATATCATCGACAGAATTGACGTATTCGCGTGAACAGGTGCTAGATGGTGCCGATGTTACTCTCACGGACGTGGGTACGGACCGAAAGACGGATTTATCTGATTCGATAGAGCATACAGCTACTAGTTCTAGGAGGCAGTCCCTAAATAGAGTGATCAGTTCTGGGGAGGATTCTGAGAGAGATAGAGCATTTAAATCCTCGCCAAGGAGGGACAGAGACAAGCACAAATCGACTAGAGATAGAGACCAAAAGCGGGATAGAGACCGTGACAGGGAGCGAGATAGAGACCGAGAGAGGGAACGAGAAAAAGACGGCAGATTTTCTCGAGGAGACCGCAAGTATGACCCTGACAGAAGATCTGTGAGGGAAGACCGTCGTACAGAGAAGGACCGACGAGAGCGAGACGGCTACACTCGCGACCGCAAGGACCGAGAAGGTAGCCCTGATGCTCGGCGACACCGGCGCAGCAACCGCAGCCACCGGTACGAGACTGAAGACACTGACTACTATAGCGACAGGGAGAGGGATCGGAGGTCAGTTGGATGGCTTAACTGCTGCTTAGATTTTATAATGCGCAACTTTGTTCCATTTTGAATACCATGTTAATAAACTTGTTAAAGGATATTTGAAATAAAAAACTTTTTAATTGAATTAGAATTAATCTTGCCCTGTCAATATTTCAGACGTCACCGAGAAGGTTCGTACACATCGTCAAAGCCGCCCCGGCCGGACGAAAAGGAGCGACGCTACGGTGATGAGCGAGACCGTAACAAACGGTACCACACGATAGAGCGAGACAGACGATACGACGAGGACCACGAACGGCGTGAACGGCGGCGCGGTGACCGCTACCGGGACCGGTACGAGCGTGCCTACCGTGACATAGACCCCAACAGGAAATACGGCAATCTTAGGCTCCAGCGCGACAAGGAGGATCCCAGAAGAGGCGAGTCGATACAATTTATTTTTGAGTAATTTCCACTTGGACTTCCTTCCTAGAATGCCCTTGCTACAATCGTTGATTTTTCTCACCCCTGTAGCCTATTCAACTGTACGGACTGTAGACTATAGTATATTTATTCTATAATTAGTTATACATTTTATTATAAAAACGTTCTGAAAAATCTTTAATCTATGGAACGAGAACTTGCGATCTAATCATATTATATCCCATATTTATCAAGTTTATCACTTATTTTTGTTATACAATGTTCGACGAACTGACCGACAGAATATTATATTTATTTTGCAGTTGTGACATTCTCGAGCGATGCAAAAACTAATGATAGTTGTACGAAACAAGGTACAAACAACGCTACTTTTTGTGTCATGCGGTGAATGACGTAGCACAGTGCGCACGCGCCGCTTGTGTTAGTCTGGAAATATTGTTATCCCGAGGTCAGCAGCAGACGGTGACGTCGGCGGTCTCGTACCGACTTGGTGTCGCTGATCGTCAGTCCTATACTATGGACATAGAATACAAACATACAATATGGTACCATATTGTATGTTTGTATCCAAAGGTCCGCGACTTCGGCGTAACAGTATGTCCAGCTTTAGACTGATTTGATCAAGTAATATGCAGGTTGACTTTGAATTCATTCTTGACCTTGACCTGGCGAGTGCCAGAACCGAAATGTAGCCATTTGAAGAAATTTGGGTTAACTAGACGAGCATAGGCCATTGTTATGACATACAACGCCTAGCGCTGAAGTTTGCAACTAAAATCTACCATCCAACATTTCATTTCACAATGAATACACTGTTTTACAAGACAGCTAAACATCAAATCGCTATATTGATGAACGCAAACATTCATTCCATTCCGCGTGTTGAAGGTCACCAATAATGGCTATTTTCTAAAGCAGCTAGCGATTATGTAAAATAACGAATTATACAATTCTACTGCGACATATACGTTGACAAGTTTTCTGTTTCATATAATCACAATTCATTATAAAAGAAAGTATACGAGCTTTGCTTAGTAATGACGTAATCGTCACATATCTTGTCACATAAAAGTCTACACGTTTCACGTCATATTCATACAATATAGTTTTAATAAGATGTAAACAATCTAGCTATTTTTTTATAGTATTTGAATGATGAAACGTCGGATTAGAAATTTTAATTCTAAAATTCGGCGCTCTTCTCGCTGTATGGCATAACTCACAGTGGTAAAAATTCGTCACAATAACCGTAATTTATTTTATGTAAGTATAATGGCTTAAATTCAGTTCTGGCGTCGTGTCGTTTCACTTCTAACCTAACCTTGCCAGCAGTAATATTTTTCAATCCGAATATACCCGGTCAAAACTAAATTTGTCTGCAAATGAAATAAATTTATCAAATCAAATCAAATCAAAATTTATTTCAAATAAAATACACAGAATGGTTTTGCGGTGGTTACTGCACTAAGCTCGGGGCTTGTATCGCAGATACCAACAGAGTTTAACAATTCCTATTTTAACATTGTTGTATTATGGACTCCGTAGACATCATAGGCAAGTCGCAAAAAATTAAAGTAAATTAAATTAAAATTACATTAAAATTAAATTAAATTCAGTTACAATTATTAGAAATGAACGCAAAAAAGAAATCGGTGACTGAAGTAACAAGATAAGCTATGTTTTGTCCGTGTTAGTCAGTGTATCAATTATATGAATATATATATGAATTTAAGTGTGTTTGTGTGTGTGTGTGCGCGTGTGTGTGTGTGTGTGTGTGTGTGTGTGCGCGCGTCTGTGTGCGTATGTGTGTGTTCTGAAATTAAATGTCAGCTAATAGTTAAAATGATATTCTCAGTTTCAAGATATGAATGATTCCTTAACCAGCTTTTTAATGTACTTTTGAATTTACTCGTAGGTAGGTTTATAATTTCTTTTAGAGTGTGGCATACTTTGTTGTAGATGTGTGGGAGAAGAAAAGTGGGTAGGCGTTTTATGAAAGTCGTCTTTATAGCAGGAATGGGGACCCGAAAGACGCGACGGTTGGTTACGTGAGAGTGCTCAGTAGAACCTATAGTTTTCTTGTGCATCGCCATTGCTGCTTTTAAAATGTATATTTGGCGTACTCTAAGAACTTTGCATTCTGAGTATAAATCGTCTGTGGGAAATCTGTAAGGTTTTTTCAGCATTACCTTCAGGACTGCCCGCTGAGCCCTTTCTAACTCAATCATTTTAGTTTTAATCGCTCCTCCCCAAGCCAGGATGCAGTAATGAAGTAGGGATTGGGTGAGTGCTTGGTATACCATTAATAATATGTTTTTAGTAGCACTTTGGCGCAGTGATTTGAGAATATATATGGTTTTTCTTACTCTTCCCGATAGATTAGATATATGTTTTTTGAATGTTAAATTTTCGTCAAGTAAAACCCCTAGGTACCTAATACAATTTATGTTACTAATTGTATTGCAGCTACAGTGTAAGGTGTGGGTCAGATCGCAAGTATGGATTTTGATTGGTGGCAGAAACATAGGCCTGGATGCTAGAGTTTTGTGAAAGGCTACATACTTGGTTTTTTTTAAGTTGAGTGTTAACAAGTTTCTATCGAGCCATTTGGCGATACTTGCCATATCTGTTTCAGCGGCCTTAAATGCACCAACCCATGAGCGGTTTTTGAAAATCACTGCTGTATCATCTGCGTAACATACTACTTCAGAACCACTGGACAAGGGTAGTTCTAGAATGTCATTAATGTATATGGAAAATAGTGTAGCTGCTAAAACGCTTCCTTGTGGTACTCCGACGCTTATGGGGAGCGGCTCGCTAATGTGCTCTCCAACTTTTACTCGCTGGCTGCGATTAGCAAGGTAGCTGCGGAACCATTCCAATGCTAGTCCTCTTACTCCCTTCCCTTCGAGTTTGCGCAGTAGTATGGGGACAGACACAGTATCGAACGCTTTGGCGAGATCGAGGAAAATACCTACGCAGCATTCGTTTCTATCGAGGGACTTAGATACTGTGTCCATCAGTAGGACAACTGCGTCCTCCGTTGATTTGCTGGCCCTGAATCCAAACTGTTTATCTGATAGGAGATTATTTTTATTTAAAAAAGAGGTGAGACGCTTATTTACTATTTTTTCTAGCAGCTTAGAGAAAATACTAAGCAAGGAAATGGGTCTATAGTTGCTCGGGCTCTTTTTGTCTCCGTCTTTATGGATGGGAGTGACGACTGCTAGCTTCCAGCACTGAGGAAAGACTCCTGCAGCTAGACTTATGTTAAATACATGTGTTAGTGGTTCCAAAATCGTATTTATGATTGTTTTAATTAAGATCGGGGTAAAGCCGTCTAGACCAGGGGAACTATCATTTTTCATATTATCGATAAGCTTGTTAACTTCAAAGTGATCTGTAGGCTGCAGGAAAAGGGAGTCAATGGGGGATTTATTTGTTCTGTAGTCTGTAGCTAGGGAGGCTTCAGATGTGTTAAGTTTACATAGTGTTTCATTGGCCAACCTTCTACCGATATTTGAAAAATATTCATTACAGCAGCTAAGTGATGTCATGGGGTCTGTTTGAATTGTAGTTAGCTCGATTGCGTCTGAACGATTATTTGGGATATTGCAGATGTTTTTTAGTGTTTTCCAGAGCTTTTTGGGGCAGTTTTTGTTTTCTTGTATTTTTTTATTTTCATAATCGGTTTTTAATCTATTTTGTAGGTTATAGAGAAAATTGCGATATCTCTTGTATATTACTTGGCATAGTGGGTCATGGGGATTTTTTCTAGCTTCACGGTGAAGTCGATCTCGATTTTTTTGGCATCTCATTAATCCAGGGGTGATCCAGGGTTTAAGAGAACGTTGGGAGCGTTTAACCGTTTTAAAAGTCGTGTTTTCTTGAACAATTTTTTCTAGTGTGTTGCTGAATTTTGAGGCTGCTTCGTCAGCGTCTTTTATGCTCGTTATATAAGACCAGTCAATCGCTTTCAGAGCATTCGTAACCGCATATACATCAATCTTACTGATGATACGTCCCCTTTCAGACATGCGCTTGGGTTTTTTGTTTAGAGATGTGCTTAACAGGCAGATGTCGTGATCAGTTATTCCTGCGCTACACACCATGCCCACCGCAGAAGTTGGGTTTTTTATGAAAATATGATCTAAGCAAGCCGAGCCCCTAGTGGGTACATTAATAGCGGGCAGAAGATGATGACTTGCTAAGAGACAGAGGTAATCAGAGCATTGGTCACTTAGAGTGTCACAGCAAATATCTAAATTGATGTCTCCTGCTACTATGACAGTGTGATGGTTATATAACTCTTTCAGAGTGTTGTCTAGAAATGTAATAAAGATATCCGTGCTCTTAAATGAGGGTGATCTGTAAATACCTATGATTGTTGTCTGATCGTTTATGCTAAGCTTGAGACAGTTACATTCGTTACAGAGTGGTTCTTCAGCAGTAGCTGAGCTCCATATGTCCCTCACATAAGCTGTAACGCCACCACACTTGTTTATATAATTTTTAGTATGAAATGATTTATAACCCGGAATCTGGGGTATAATTGAGTTCTCGGTGAGCCAGCATTCAGACAATATCACAACATCTGGGTAATATTTCAAACGTTTCAATGCGACAAGGAATCCGTCAATGTTACGGTGGAGACTTCTGATGTTAAGAGTTAAAACTTTAAAACTGACATCATGTTGTGGCAACATATCGCAACAATCCTCAAGACTCTCGAGAGTATGACAATTAATGGTAAACGTTTTATCTATGTCTTCACTAAGGTCAAGCATTATTATAGTTAGGGAGCTGAACGGTAAGTTGTATTTGAGTTAAATGGTCTTTAGTATTGTTGTCATTTCTTGAGAGCTCTGTGGTCCGTGCGAGTAAATAATGATTATGCGACATTTTATATATATATTTTTTGTTGTATTTTAGATATGAGGTTGTGTATGTGTGTGTATTTTGTGTGGGTATTGTTGTGATCCGTATAATAGTAATATTAGTACCGGTATATGCATTTAATCGTAAGTATTTAGATGGTTTAGTTGTGGGCATGTTCGTCGGCTTGAGTTGGTCCCAGCTTCTGGTCCAGGTCTTCAAGAGATTGTATACGTATGGCGGGCATTCCTTCAGCTTTCTTAATAAAAACAAAGCCGTTGCGCACCCAGCAAAATCTGTATCCGTGTTTGGCCGCTCTAAGTCTCGCTTCACTTTTATCATTGGTTATTGTTGTTATTTCTTTGCCTGTTGGATGCTTAGGCCCTGCTCGGGTTATGTCATCTACATCTGATTCGGTTAGTTCGACACCTACTTTTTTTGCAGTCAACAGAACAATTACTACATTATTAAATACTAAGTAATATTAAATCAACGCAATAAAATCCGTAGAAAGTATTATTTTTCCATGTCTTATATTTGTTATGTGTCAAAAACCAATAAGGTACTTAGGTAGTAAAAGGATAATAATGCTCAAAACGTCACCTGTATAGTAAATAATAATATATTGCTTATTATAAAACAAATAATATTTGAGCAGCGGCGCGTGTGTAATGTGTGCAGCATGCATGCCACATGTTTGGAACTGTATTTATAACACATTTTTACATGTTCAGTGGTCATCGGACCGAATTTCCCATACAAACGTAATATCAACATAAATTGTAATTCAAACACAATTTAATTTATTTGTATTCCGATACCATTAATCTAGGTTCCTGCTCTACCAATTCGTCCTAACTGGAAATAAATGTAAGCGAATGCATTTGTTTATAACTTTACCAAGTTTGGTAGTTTCCCGGTCCTTTAATTGCAGTGAAATTAAAAAATGGTACGGTAGAAACGTACTCAATCCGAATAATATCACAATTTGATAAAATATTGATTCGATTAGGTACGATTTTTTATATTACGTTTAAGTGGGCAATTCAAGGTCCGCCGGACCCTAATATATTTAATTTTCATTTGCGTTGAAGATTGTATTCATTTATTTGCTGAACCTTTTTTGATTGGTTTAATTACCATCTAATGAGTTGTTTTTTTTAATGCTAAACAGTTCAATACAAGTGTTTGATAACTTATGGATCATTGTCACTGTTCAATCATGAATGTAAAACAATAATGCTGGTCTCTGGTCCTCACGTATGGAACAAAAGAGTCTAGCCGGATAAGTACCCATAGCGAATCGGCCCCTAAATGAAAACCTATTTTGAAACTTAAGTTTGAATACTACTTGGTGTAGGAACACGATTTATATGACTTTACGCGCCGTACTACGCTATGACCTTGAGATATAAAAAAAAGAGCATAACTATAAACTTTCAAAGTGACATAATATAATAATATCTCAGTAACGTTTAAAGCTACAAAGTTACTGGAAACGATATAAGCGAGGATGCCATAATGGATGAGACTTCATTAATTTTTTGGTTCTATGACATCGAAAGTCTACCATTAACTTTCTTTCGCTGCTTTTTTATACATACATACCATCACGCCTGTATTCCCCGAAGGGTTAGGCAGAGGCGTACTACTAATGTACACCCACAGTTCGCCGGTATGTTTAGGTCCCATGTAATAGGGGGCGAGCCTATTGCCATTAACCGGGCATAAATGCCTAACTCCGAGCTGCTACTGGGAATTTCATAGAAAAACCCAATAACATTTTGCTCGACCTGGGAATCCAACCCAGGACCTCTAGCGTAGCAGTCGCGCTTAGGACCACTTGGCTAATGAGGCAGTTTTTAAAATATACGTCGATTAAGATCTAAAACACCAGTTTCAATATAGGTTCGTTTGGGGGCCGATTCGCTATACTTATCTAACTACCTACTTATCCGCTAGACCCTTTACACGTATTCAAAAAGATTACATTACCACATCTCAAATATAGCCCTAGACAGACATATCTACAAATGGCTAAGTTAGTATGCATGCATGTGTATACTCCTGTACATATTAATATGTACTCATTGCTTTGTACATGCATATATACGCTTCTACCCTATATACTTGTTTACAAATATCGGTGGGACCGATTTGTTTAAGCGGATTGGCTATTCTAATTAATGTGTGTTGCATTACTTGTGTACCTAAATATTTTTATACATTTTGACACTGCTAGAAATAGATTCTAGAAACAGACACATATTATGTACCTCAATGTTCAGAGCCAAACATAATCATCGTATATATTTGACACATTCAGTTTTGAACTACTTTGTGTTTGTACTAGGTACTGTATAAAGGGAATTAGGGATAATTATTGTATTTTAAACTTTTTTGTATGTTTGTCCCATACTTAGTGGTTTATCTCTGTATCAATAGATATCTAGGTATCTCTTTACACAAAGATTCCAACATCTACATCAATACTAGAACTTATCTTGTCAATCAGTGAGCCATATTTATCAATATCATACTTTTATATTTACACATTTGTAGATGGTTATCTTCCTTCGATGTTGGATAATTTAACACACACCACTTAAAACAAGATGTTTTCTGTCTCAGCCCAGCTAAACTGAAGGTGTGCAGGTCATGATGCTTGAATGCACCCAGTTCGATGGGCAACAGTTGTCACCTGGACGCCTGATAGTCGACAGTGCCGTCGAGGTCCCAGAGACCCAGCAGTGGGAAACAAATTAGGCTATAAAGAATCTGTCTCCTCCCCTCCTCTTGATCCTATGGATTTCAAAGTGGGTTTCCTGATCTTAATTTGGCTTAAGTCTTTGAACGGACCCAGACCTGAACCATAACATTTGATGACATCCCAATTACCTAAATTGTGATGCATGAGACACTGTGCATCAAGCAGATACAGTATCCCTATTTATCTTCGCGTTAATGAATTAATAGTTTTGTTAGAAGAGAGACCAGAGAACCACCAAAGTTTCCATACATATTAATTACGGTATTCATTCCTCATATATTATGCAACTTGTATATTCGTGTACTAACCATTGTGCGGTGTGACTAGGCGAGTTCTCGTCGCCGTCGCGGCCGGACTCGCGCGAGGCGACGGTCACCGACGATGACATGACCGACTCCCGCCGCCGCGGAGACTCGCACCGCCGCGCTCTGCGAACCGCCGACACATTCTACGATGGTAAATACAATTCACAAGTCTAGATAAACACGTCCACCTTACACAATTTGTTGCAAAACCTTAAAGCGTACTATTCAAGCGCGTTACTTATAGGTATTTTTTTATGGGATAGGGGGGCAAACGAGCATACGGATCACCTGATGATAAGCGATAACCGCCGCTCATGGACACCCGCAACACCAGAGGAGTCACAAGTGCATCGCCCGCCTTTTAAAAGAGTTAGTTGTTTCACGCCGGTTTCTGTGAGGCTGTGGTATCACTCCGGTCGAGCCGGCTAATTCGTGCCGAAGCATAGCTCTCCCATGTCTTACAGAAAAAAATAGATGTATGATTAACAAAATAACAAAATTCCGAGAAAGTGAAAGTCTTGGAAGATACTGTAATGGTGATTGTGTTCTCACTACCCTATCTGCAGTACTAACTAGTAACTACGAACAACCATTTTTTTAAACCACTAAAGTGGCAAACAAGCATACGGCCCGCCTTTACGGCCTTTTTATACGGCCGGCGACGCAGTAGAAATCTTTTCACATCCTTGCTGTAGTCCTGAGGGAAAACCTCGGCGGGGAGCTGATTCCGCAACTTTACACAACTTGAGCAACCTGCTTAATTGTGCACACATATCGAAAGAGTCTACGTGTCTGAGTCAGTCTCAAACCCTCAAGTAGTATGTAATTTATATGGAATGGTTTTAAAATGCTCTGTTATTCAGTAACTTTATCAGCAGCAGATGTGACTCCCTTAACAATATCTACCCATCGTTTTCGGTTGGTGGTCATTCTAGTACACTTATGCAAGGGCCCGTCCATATAGGGTTTCATGGTTCGGTGAACTTCGGTCCTTCGCATGAGTGACTTTTCGCGTGTTCTGGTGCCTTCCACATTCACGCACGTGCCGTTATGACATTGCTATTTCTTTCTTCAATAGCCCAGATTATGGAAGATAGTCTTTTCTTGAGCATACGTGTTCTATATAGGTGGTCCCTGGCTTCATAATATTTATATCTGCATGTGCTTTGATCTGTTCCAAAAATTGGTCTTCCCTGGAATTTACTTGTGTTTGTGCAGACAATGTTTCGTTTTGCTACAGTACCACCTCTTGCTCTCACTTCACGTCTCTCGTCAACTAGTCTTAGAGTGTCGTCAGGTCTCCTTTAGCGAATTAGACCTTGATATTTCATCAATCAGATTTTGGATTAAAGTTTTCACACGACAGTAACTTTAAGGTACAATATTCCAACAAAAAATACTACACTTGCTCTAAAGATGGTGGTTGGATTGCGTCATTTAGATCATTTATTTGTTTATGAATACCTGCTTACGAACACAATGGGTGACAATTAATAATGTCAAGTACTTGATGAACACCGCACTACTATATGAGATGTTTCGATGCCTTTTTTCTTGCTGGTGTGTGAGATTGCTTAATATAGTAAATAATATCTGAATACAGTTCGATGAGGAACTATTACATTAAATGCACCAAAACATTTGCAGTTGATTGGTCCTTGTTAATAGTTTATATAAACTAGTACTAGTTGTGTTTATATACATTTAACTGAAAGTAAAACCATTATAATTGTGTATAAGATTTCATTCCTATTTCTACTTCTAATAACTACTTAATCTATAAAAAAGGTTTTATGATTATTTCGTCTATTGTGTATACCGATGGTTTTTTTGGAATTAGAGCGGAACTAATCGAAATAATTCGCGTTCTTCGCTACGATTTTAAAACAAAACAAACAGATTAACCGAGTTGTGTGGGGTGAACGCGATGCGGAGCAAATTAGTAAATATCTAAGTTACTGTCATTCACGTCTTAAAGAAATAGATTTTCCCATAGAATTGAGTAAGTGTTGTGATAAAATGTGCTGTGACTCTAGTCACTTGCCTTTGTTGGATGAAATGTACCATAACTTAAAATGTATACTGTCAGAAGCAGCCGAATACAGTTATAAGGTAAGAAAGTTAAGAAAGGGTACATATGTTACGGGATGGAACGTGCACGTTCGAGACGCTCATGCCGGGGCGAGGCTGTACTACAATGTATGGTTACTGAATGGTAAGCCCAGCTCCGGTAGAATTCACCAAGACATGTTTGAATCTCGGAAGTTATTCAAGTCTAAGTTAAAATGGTGTCAAGCCCATCAAAACCAAATTAAAATGGACATCATTGTAAAACATCATGCAAATAAAGACTTCTGTAAATTTTGGAAATCTACAAATAAGCTCAATAGTAAGCCTAGCCTTCCGGTAAGCGTTGAGGGCGTGCATGATACCCGTCAGATAGCGGACCTGTTCCGACGACACTTTAGAGTTGAATCTCCATTTACTGGAGTGCCGCCGCTGCGGATGTTCGATGCTGGGATGGTCTGCCCTGAGCGCACTGTGTCATTCACCGCAAAGCATGTTGCTGATATAATTAAAAATATGGTAAGAGGCAAGTCCCCAGGGCATGATAGTCTCAGTATCGAGCATTTGCAGCATGCCGGGGTTCATTTGCCTAGAATACTATCTATGTTTTTAAATGTATGCTTGTGTCATTCTTATTTACCTGAAAGATTAATGCGTACTATTGTTGTTCCAATTATTAAGAATAAAACCAGTGACTCTTCTAAGGTAACAAATTATAGACCAATTTCCTTGGCGACTGTAATTGCTAAGGTTCTGGACAGTCTGCTTGGTCGCCAGCTGGATAAACACTTAAAAATCAATGACGCCCAATTTGGCTTTAGGCCAGGTTTGTCCACCGAAATTGCTATCTTATGCCTCAAGCAGACTGTTCAGTACTATACAGCAAGAAAGACTCTAATTTACGCCTGTTACCTGGACTTGTCAAAAGCTTTTGACCTGGTGTCATACAATACGTTGTGGAACAAGCTAGTTAGTGAAACCTCGGTACCTCTAAACCTCGGTAAATTTTGGTATGGTAATCAAGTGAACCATGTGAGGTGGTCGGACTCTTTGTCGGAAAAGTACAGGTTGGAGTGCGGGGTAAGACAAGGAGGTTTAACCTTCCCTGCGCTCTTCAACCTGTACATGAATAAACTGATCGATGAGCTCAGCAGCACCAGGATCGGATGCCATATTGATGGCACGTGTATCAATAATATTAGTTATGCCGACGATATGGTGCTGCTGAGCCCTTCGGTAGGTGCAATGAGAAGGATGCTCTGTCTTTGCGAGACTTACGCGAAGGCCTACGGGCTAAAGTACAATGCACTCATAAGTGAACTAATGGTTTTCAAAGCCGGTAGTAAAAACTATTCTAGAGTACCACCAATCACACTGGACGGCATACCACTAAAAAGAGTTGCCAAATTTAAGTACTTGGGCCACTGGGTGTGTGACGATCTTAAAGATAATTTAGATGTGGAAAGGGAGCGCAGGTCGCTGGCTGCCCGATGTTGTATGTTGGCCCGCAGGTTTGCTAGGTGTACTGCACAAGTTAAGGTAACACTTTTTAAAGCTTTCTGCCAATCCTTTTATACGTGCAGCCTGTGGGTGAACTTTACGCAGAAGGCATATAGCGACCTGCGTATACTGTACAACAACGCTTTCCGGGTGTTGTTGGGGCTGCCGCGATTTTGCAGCGCGTCCGGTATGTTTGCAGACGCCACAGCTTTTCGACCGTCATGCGCAAAAGATGCGCATCATTATTACATCGGTTTCGCGCCAGCCCCAACACTATCCTGATGAGATTGGCCGACCGCTGGGACTCTCCGATGTTAGGACGCTGGATACGACTCCATGCAATTAAATAGACTAGGATGGGAGAGTCTCATGCTGGTACACACGTAGGTTAATAAGTTTATTCACTAACACTAGTTGTAAGTACTGTTACTAACAAAATATGGAACCTGGTTCTGAAATAAATGTTTTCATTCAATCATTCATTCATTCTTCAAATTATAATGTATGCATATTATGAAACGTAAGATTACACTTATAGAATGACTAGCTTCTGCCCGCGACTTCGTCCGCGTAGCGTGATGATATATAGCCTAATAGCCTTCCTCAATAAATGGGGATCTAACACTGAAAGAATTTTTCAAATCGGTCCAGTAGTTCCTGAGATTAGCGCGTTCAAGCAAACAAACAAACAAACTCTTCAGTTTTATATATTAGTATATAGAAGTATAGATTCACAATTTAATCAATTTGTGTTATTATCCGGATTCGGATACCATTAACCTAGGTTCCTGTCCTACCATTCATCTACCGTAATTCAAACACAATTTGAGGAAATTGCGTTTGAATTATGATTAATTTTGGTTTATCGGTTGTATGGAGAATTCAGCATCCGCCTGGTCCTTATATGTATCGTGGTCGTCAGATTATGGCAGCGGCGGTGGGTACGCCGACCCGTACCTGGTGCAGCGCCAGCAGTACCAGTACTACGAGCACCTGCGGCTGACCAACCCGGGCGCCTACATGCAGGTGTACAAGCAGCTGATGGCGGGCCACGCGCCGCCCGTGCCGCACGACTACCGCGCGCCCGCCGCACACGCCGCACACGCCGCACCCGCCGTCGCTGCGCCGCTCTACGACGGTGAGTGATGGTAGTCAAATAATATGACGAAGCGGCGGTAGCCTAATGGCTAGGGCGTCGGACTTGCGATCATGTGGTTGCCGGTTCGAACTCCACCCATTGCACTACAGACATGAAGTACTCGTAACACAAGCAATCTAGCTTAGCACGAGGGGTTAACAAGAATACTAGTAAGGGGTCATCCATAAATTACGTCACACGAATTTCATGGTTTTTTGCCCCTCCCCCCGTCCTTGTCACATCATCATCAGCTGGTCACATTTGTGAGACTCCCCCCTCCCTAGTGTGACGTCACATATTAAAACTTTTTTTAAAACCGTCTTTCTGTACTAAATATACTACATAATTGTTTATGGTACCTAAAATTTTTCTATAGTGTAAATAAAAGAAATCAAAGGGTGTCTCGGTTCGGTCTCGGCGGTCGGCGATTAACACTAGTAGTGCGAGTGGTCGACAACCTTGGTATCCAAAAGCGGCGGTAGCCTAATGGCTAGGGCGCAGGACTTGCGATCATGTGGTTGCCGATTCGAACCCACTCTTAACACAAGCATTTAGCTTTAGCACGAGAGGTTAACAAGAATTTGATTGAAGAATTTGATTTGAAACCACATTGATAATAAGCTTTAAGAAAAATATTGACTCAGATGTATTATGTTTTTGAAGTTTTCGTAAAGTAATAGTTTAAAGTTCGTGTTTTAACACTTAGGTTATAATATATTTTGAAATGTGACATCACAAAATTTAGGACCCCTCCCACCCCCTTGTCACACAATGTCACTCTTCGTCGACCCCTCCCTCCCCCTTAACGTGTGACGTAATTTATGGATGGCCCCTAATGTGCGACCCACATTGCTAGTAAGCTTTTTTTAAAAAAATATACATATATATATATAGTCAAAGGGCTGATCGTTCACCTGAGCCCGCCGAATTCAAATTACAATTGGTATTTCGCAATTTGTAGTTCTTTATCACATTCTAGATTCATAGCTGTAGTAATCGCGCCATTAGCTTTACAATAATCACAACAAATAATTACAATCTTTGCTTATAAGTCGATACTATAGCTAAAAGTAGTGTCAATCGTCATTTTTGGCCGTTGGCACAGTTTTTAACAAGTTTTTGGCTTGTTATGGATTTTTAAGCCAAAGTTTTAATTAATACTAGCTGACCTGACAGACGTTGTCCTCTCCCTACTAACCACCTCGAAAAATCTGGTTTTCCATATTTTTAATACACTTAGCGCCATTGACCTTATTTCTTCTTCTTCTTCCTGCCCATGTCCCAAATAGCGCCATTGACCTTATTTCTTCTTCTTCTTCCTGCCCATGTCCCAATCTATTTGGGGTCGGCGCAACATGTTCTTTTCTTCCATTCATCCCTATCAGCCGTCATCTCACCACTCACTCCCTTTCCCATCATATCGGCCTTAACACAATCCATCCATCTTTTCTTTGGTCTCCCTCTACCTCTCTGTCCCTGCACTTTCATACTCATCACTCTTTTAGTCACATGCGTTTCATCCCTTCTCATCACATGCCCATACCAAGACAAACGATTCCCTTTCAGCTTTTCTGCCACTGGCGCCACTTTCAGACTTCCTCTAATATACTCGTTTCTTATTTTGTCCATTCTAGTCACTCCACACATCCACCTTAACATTCTCATCTCCATTGACCTTATTTCTGACCTATAAATTACTTAATTTCAAAAATTTGTTCACATGGTGTTGACGTGAAGTATGGAAATATAAACAGTCATACCTACATAGATAAAATCTCAAATAACTGTTTCGGCATCAGTATCTAAAGATTAACGCACGTTGCATTTGTGTGTGTTTGGGTATATTATATTTAATTATTTGATTAGATGGAAACTCTTTAGTTTCTCAAATAAAGTGTGCGCACGGTATCTACACTATGGAGGTTTCACATTATAAAATCAGTTACTATATAGCTGGATGCTTTAAAGAAGAAAACAATAATTTTCTCAACTCAAAATGTCACCTGTTATCGAATCAAATTTCATTGAGGTAATATCGATGTCGTGTTAGTCCGCTAGAAAATAAGTTGTCATTCTTTGTTTACTTCTTTAATCTACTCAAATATTTAGTTTTTACACCAGCTTGTGCTCGCTGGATAAATCCATAGTTTTTTTGTAAATATAAGCAATGTACAGACACGGCTCACTTACATTCTTATTATATGTAAGATGTATTGTAGACCTGCAAAATTCGAAAAACTGATTGAAATTTGAATTTGGCGGTCTCAGGTGAACGATCCGCCTTAAGCGAAGTCGATAATTATGTATATGTACAGTGAAACCAAGTTGAGTGAGACATCAAGGGTCCTGCAATGTTGTTTCACTTATAGAGGTAGTCCACTGACCCAGTGTCTCAGATATCCAGGTATAAATAAATATCTGTCTCATTTACAGAGGGTTCCATTAACAGAGGTCAGAATACAGGTTATTTAGCTTCGTCCCACTAACAGGGGTAATTCAGTGCCAAAGTGTTGGGACCTCAGCATGTGTTCCAGTTATGGAGGTTTCTCACTTATCCAGGTCCCACGTAACCAAGGTTCACTGTAATATGTTATAATTGTCGGTGACCGTCAGATTTCGGTGGGCTGGGGTACGAGGCGCGTCGCGAGGAGCGCGGCAGCGTGCACTCGGGCCGCTCCAGCACCACCGGCCTCAAGGGCAATGACACGTAAGTCACACTGACACTTCAATAACACTCACTTCACTTCACATAGATGCTTTAAACGAGAGTTTTTGAACGTTTTACACATCAATGCATTGCGTGCTAGCAGAGACTAAGGTCCAGTAATGATATTTTAGTGTCGCTTGGCAATATTTAGTCTCTCCTAACATGTAATTACATATAATGTCTGTAAATATCTACATTGATTCACTTTTGCTTCCACTGAAGTGTACATAGCATGGGGAGCCAGGTGGTTCAGGAACACACCGGGAACCTTAGAGCTACAGAGATTTGTGCCTGAGCAGCTTTCAACAATATTAACACACATTGCATAACATTATACTACGGGCGAGTTTATATACTATCATGTGATGGTTCATTGCATTTACACATTACCATTTATTATTATAAAAAATACAGCGATTATTACAGTCTAAGATCCACATCATTAATTTAATGCTGAGAAGAAAAATGAAATTCTTTTCTCCATTTTCCTTCTCGTTGCATAAATAAAAAAAGGTATCGAATAACACATCTTATTCATTACTAATGCCAACATTTCTATTCCATAGCGTCATACGCGCGACGAATCGTATTGAAATGAATTTATAGTACATAGCGGCTACTGTTATTGATTAGACTTCTGAAACTGATAAGGGATTTAGTCGAGGGATTTGAAAATATTATTTAATCCCTTTTATGCTTTCCAGACTGAAATTTTGGATGTGCGTTGATAGATCAGTTAGTCAGGATAAAATATTTTATAAGTATAGATTTGTCGGCATCCAATAATTTTTGGCAAAGTTCACGTTGTTCGTCAGAAAGGAGCAAAGTGGCCCTTCTCCCGGTCCAAACAGCTCTATTTTTTTAGCAGCCCTATCCCTCTCGTAACCGTCTGGGCTGACCGTCGCCACGTCGCTGCGAATATCTGGCGTGACATGCGACAGACGTATCCTGCTCAGTCATATTTAAGCTATCTATCTATCAGCGATTTGAGTTTTGTAGAGACCTTCTAATGACCGCCAAAGACCAAGACTTGCTCGCTTAACAGTCAATGCAGACAAAAACCCATGTTATTAGTATTCTTCTTCATCTTTTCGAATCGACAGTAAACCGAAAAAGAAGGGGAAAAGAATTGAAAAAAAAAACTAAATTGGCCCAATATTCCAATTCTAAGCGCACGCCATTTTCTGTGGTCTTTGGTGTGTTCAGGTGTAGGGGCTCGCTGGCTACGATAGCATATGGGCCATATGTTCCACTGCACCAAACCTACAAAATAAGTTAGTTCCACTAGAGAGTCCCCACCGGAACATGTTAACTTTGCTCCGGCCGACCTGGGTACGAAGTCTTGAGAGACTTCCAGGTTGCCCAGGAAAGCCCATGTCCCGATGGTAGTATGCTGCATTATGATGAAACTTCATGCAAGACGAACCATGAAAATTAAACAAAAGTATAGAATACACTTGGTCGTGTCCGTACGGCTGTAGTATTGAGAGATGTTGTGGTGTGTGTGGGCAGGGTCGGGGTCTACGGTTGGGGAGCCGCCGCCGCCGCCGACGCCGCGCCCTCGCTGCGCACCGACCTGTCCGACAGGTACACACACTTGATCTTATGAATCTGAAATGCAGTTAATTTAGTTTTATTTGACACTTTTTGGTAGCCTTATTCACTATCAGGATAAAGTTTCACAGTATATTTCAAGCAGTCATGGAACAAAACACAAGTTGTATTTCGTTTTAAAGAGATGGTACTAGTAATATGTAGTAACAAAGGCACAGCAGCTACGATTTCCTTTCGTCCAGTATTAGATTTTCTGTAACACCATAAAGCGTACGATAATCTGGGGATCAAGAAAGACACCTCAAATTCAACCGATTTGTCCAAAATAGAGTTTTTTTTATTTCGGTTTTTAAATTTTGTCGGCCAAGTTGTTTTTCCAGAAATTCACACTTAACGCTTGCTGCATAAAATAAATTCGCGGGTCGCGGCTTTGAAGTTTCTACCAGATGTACGAATCAATAAATCGGCCTCAATTTTCTGATCCTGTTCCCCTTTTCATTCATTCCATGGTGTTCCATGAGATGAGAATATCTCATCTTTTCATTTTTATCATTAATGTATATATGCATGAGTATAGTATTCACAAGTGCTTCACGTATTGACTTTCATTACAGTATTACAAGGTTCATTTTACATTTACAAAACTCATTGTATTAACGACGCTTAACTCATTAGCTTTTATACATACCTACTTTTATATGCTCTATCATTATATAGTAATACGGGATACGAGATATATGTAGATAAGAATTGAAAAAAATTGAAAATGTTAATTTAGAACAAATAAATAACTTGTAACAATCTTTATTATATATATTTTTGAAATTTTATACAATGTAGAAGTACGTGTTGTTTGTGTATGTGAACATGTTCCCTTGTGGTCAGGGACCTCAATACCGACATGTCGCTCAACCTGCACCTGGAGGAGTCGACAGTGCGCTCCGAGAGGATGACGCCCTTCAGATACTCCACGGCACACATCAAGGTACGTAGACGCATTATTTAATATTAACAGATCAGAAGCGCCCCATTAGTATAGCGTTCCCAAGCGTATTGTTATGCTAGAGGTTCTGGGTTCGATTCCCGAGATGAGCAGTGTTAGAATAGAATAGAATAGAATTTTATTTTGCAAATATGGGTAATACATAATAGTTCTTAAGATTACATTTAGCTCAGCCACATTTTACCAATCGGCATGCAAACATTTGTTATTGAGTTTTTCTATTATATTCTCATTAGCTCGGAGTTTGAAATTTGTGTGTTGTGTACATTAGTTAGCCGCTGCCTAACCCTTTGGGGAATACAGGCTTGATAGTATGTTATGTAGATCGGAGCGGCATTGGAATTGGATCGTCACCTTGTCGACGTGGTCTCTGTGCAGTGTAGTGACTCAGTGTATATAAATAATTTGAATCCTTGTTTGATATAGCCGACTTCGGTCAAACTTGGATATCCTCTTCTTTCAACGTCCACACATCTTGTTATCGCAATATTTTACCAGTGAAGCTTGTAACATAATTTATTTTAAAAGAGTGTCCACGGAGTTTCTTTTCTGATTCTTCTCCATAGGATCAACCTTTTGGAACCGTGCAACTAGAATCATAACGTTTCATAAACGCTTGTAAAAGCTTATCTCTAATAAAAAAATGAATCGTTAAATGTGCTAAGCGCAAATCTTGAGTGCAGCTGAACCGATTTCGTTAATTCTTTTGTTATAATATTCCTTGAAGTACGAGGATGGTTCTTACAGAGAGAAAAATTAAAAAAATTGCCTGAAAAAGTCTAAAAACAACACTTTTCTATATTCCCATACAAAATATTCGTAATAATACTTCAAAGTCAATTTGAACTTTAATACCTTACCATAAAGTTTAAGTGTTAGTGGAGGGGTATCGGGGAGGCAAAACAATTGAGTGACGTTAGTTTCAGTATCGACTGTTAGGCGGTACGAAGTCGGTCAGCTAGTTTGAATAAAAACATTTTTTTTTAAAAAAAAGCTCTCTAGCAATGTGGATCGCACATTACTAGTGTTCTTATTAACCCCTCGTGTTAAGCTAAAATGCTTGTGTTACGAGTGGGTTCACGTCGCTAGTGTAATGGGTGGGTTTCGAACCGGCAACCACATGATCATAAGTCCGATGCCCTAGGCCACCGCTGCTTTAATTTAGGAAGTTGAAGTGGAAGTATCCCCCCTTAGGGCAGCATATCGTCGCGCGACGTGGTGGTGGTGCGCGCGGCGTACCCGGTGGACGGCGCGCCCGCCACCGTGCACGTGGTGTCGCTGCGCGCGGCGCTGGCGCAGGCGGCGGGCGCGCGCGCGCTGGCCGCCTTCCCCGGCCCGCTGGCGCGCGCGCGCACGCACAAGACCAGCGTCATCGACTACTGCGCGCAGCGCGTGCGCGCCGCGCCGCAGGAGGCCGCCGCCGACCTCACCGGATACGTGCTGCTCTGGGAACTGCTCGCGCTCATGCTGCGACAGAACGGGGTAACTGACTTATCTTACATTTTTTTCTGCCAAAGACATAGTTTATTTTCCACAATGTAAATTTTTTTGACTATATTGTTGAACTTCACTGTTCTAATATACACTAACAAATTTAACTCAAAATATCTTTAATGAATATAAATTAGTATAACCTAATCCCTCTCATTGCGAGAGGAGACTCGTGCCCTGCAGTGGGACATATAATAGGTTGGTTATGTATGTTGAATGAATTGTTTATTTGTAGATATTAATGTTTAAAATATATCAAATTACAGGTGGTTGTGGGCTCTGATATAGCGGAACTACTGATGAAAAACACGCGTGAATACGAATACAAAGTACCGCCACCCAAAACGCACAATGGTGAGACACTCATTATAGATATTATCCGAGATATTAAAATATTGTGAGATCGCCTTTATATATAATATAGTTTGTTCAAATATAATTATAAAAAATGCGAACTTAATAATAATAAATAATAAATATTCTGCGACATTTTACACAGCACCTACTTGTCCCAAACTAAGCAGAGCTTGTATTATGGTTACTAGACAATGGATATAATACTTACATTTTTTTTGTTGTAAATATGTACTTATAATACATAAGAAACACCCAGACGAACACAAACACTTATATTGATCACATAAATATTTGTGTTCTGTGAGAATCGAACCCACGATCTCGTGGTCAGCAGTCCGGTACTCGATAATTATAATTATGTTGCCACGTAATGCTCTCGTCCATAAAATAAAAACTATTTCAGCTTGTATTACGTGCGAGTGTTGTTACAGAGAGTCGTCGCGACTCGTCGGTGTCGGGCGAGGGGCGCGAGGGGCGCGAGGCACGCGAGGGGCGCGAGGCACGCGAGGGGCGCGAGGCACGTGACGACGAGGCACGCAGCTCGTCTCCTGACCAGCCATCGCTCTCCATGTCCGACAACCTCAGTGAGTACACTGGATTATTCTCTGTCCGTTCAAATTAAAAAGTATTTTTATTTTATTTATTATATTATATTTTGACCTCTAAACCGTGAGGAGTGGAAGAAGGGCAGGACCACTTGGCTAATGAGGCAGTTTGACACTGAAATACAAGAATGGACATTATAAATTACTCTAAAATAAAATGCTTTTGGAATATTTCATAATTGTGGCCAGATTACCTACGATGCATTCACACCAAGCACGATCGATTGTGAGAAAAAGATGGCGCTATTTAATGCGTAGAGCGTCTCTCTCTCTCTCTCTCCTCATGTCTATATCTCAATAACACGTCGTGGTAACTAATTGTTATTAGACCAAGAATCTTCGAGTTCCCCGGTGCAGTCGGCGGTGGACGAGCGCGCCGCGCTGGACCGCCTGCGAGAGCTGCTCATATACGGAAACCGGCCCGAAGCACTCGGTAAGTAGCCCCCCCCCCCACCACCACACACTGTTATGGTCAGACAGATTTCCTATGAGTGCGCAATTTGTGTAGGTATATTATTATGTAAGCTACATTATTATCAAAATATAGTTGTTCACGCGCATCACTAATTTAGTAATAAAAAAATGGCAACACTGCTGGACTTCCCTAGTGAAGCTTTTTTCCGAACTTTTTCTTTTAAATTCAGTGATAGTACTATTTAATTAGTTCATATGGCTACAAAACGAAAAATTTAACCGGATTTTAACTAAAATGTTCGATGATAACGTCACTTATGACAATTTTATTGTAAATGGGTATTCATAGCTATGTAATTGCACTAAAATTTTAGTGGATGTGCTTACAACATCGCAATGTAAGTATTAGTTTTGAGTCGAGAAAGTTCTATAAGAAGAGATTTATATATATTTTTTTGTTATTATTAGCCGCCTTATGTAAGGATTTGGTGGTGGACTCAATTTTTTTATTTAAAAAAAAAGGTCATTAGAAATGTGGCTTGCATATTATTAATATTCTTGTTAACCTTTCAAACTAAGTTAAATGCTCGTGCAATGGGTGGGTTTCGCACAGGCAACCACATGATCGCAAGTGTAACGCCCTAGCCATTAGGTCACCGCTGCTTAGTGCTTATAGTAATAGTTGTGTGTGCGTGTGTGTCGCAGAGTGGGCGATGAGCAACAAGCTGTGGGGCCACGCGCTGGCGCTGGCGGGCGCGGGCGGGGCGCGTGCGCGCGCGCAGGCGGCCGCGCGCTTCGTGGCCGCGCTGCCGCGCGCCGACCCGCTGCACACGCTGCACGCCGCGCTCGCGGGCCACCCGCCGCCCGCCGCCACCGTCAGTGCACGCACCCCTACACACCGCTACACAACACTACACACCACTACACACCACCACAACACTATACACCACCACAATACTACACCACTACACACCGCTACACCACACTACACTACACCACTACACAACACCACACCACTCCACTACACCGTTACACCACCACAACATTACACCATTACAGACCACTACAACAAAACACCGCTACACACCGCTACACATCACTACACTATACCACAACACCACTAGAGATAGTTTTACGCCAGGACATTTTTATGTATACACCATGCTTACAACAATACATTGCTTTTTACTATTAACATATATAAATATTAATTGGATTATTAATAATCTTGTACGCGATTTCTATACTAGAATTTTAGGGTTTGATTCACAGGTCAAGCAAAGTGTTATTGTGTTTCATAAGAAAATCGCAATAGCAACTCGGAGTTTGGAATTTGTACCCAGTTAATGGCAATAGGCTCGCCTCCGTTTACATGCGACCTAAACATACTGGTTAACTATGGATGTACATTAGTACGCTTCTGCTTTTTTCCTCTGGGAATAAACGCGAGATATGATATTAATATTGATAAACAATTAGTCATATCAGTTAATTTCGTCAATAGTCATGCATCCTAAAATGATATGTTTTAAGTATGGTGATATAATAATAATAATATGTGTGCAGTGCGTGTCGGACGAGCGCTGGGGCGACTGGCGGCCCCACGCCGCCGTGCTGCTGGCCAACCCCACGGCGCGCCCGCACCACGACCGCCGCACGCTCACGCAGCTCGGTACGTACCACACCCGCACCCACACCCACACCCACACCCACACCCACACGTGTGAGTCACGTGATGACATGAAGTGTTGTCGAGACGTCCTGCCCTCAATAGTATATTACATGTATTATTACACATGACGGAACGGAAACGGTCATATTATTATACGTTTAGGATAAGACGGTGTTTGTTTGCTTTTAAAACGAATTTGGTAAATGAAAAGCTTGGATTTCGAGGTCCGGGGCTCCTAGTTATATGGCATTTGGGGCGCTGGCTGGACCCCTAAGCCTGGCCTAGGGGCCCAGCCCTGTTGTATAATTAATATTAGAAGTTGAGGGTAACTTGATATATCTTACTATTAGGGATTATGTCGACTACCACATATAAAAATAAAGTCAGTAATTATCTAGCAACGTTGTGTTTCACTTCATGGTGACAGCGGTATATACGAATTCCGTGATTTAAAGTGCTCAAAAGACATAATCAAGTGGTGTGTGTAGTAATAATAGACATTATATTACGTAAATAATGGAGTTTGCAAGACCTCCGACCGAATTAGTGTTGGAAGGTGGACCGGCGAATCGAGCGGACGCGTGGCACGGGATGCGCAGTCTATGCGCATCATGCGCCAGTCTAGAGACCTTGTTAGCCTAGGCGGAAATCCAGCACTAGTTACTTAAAGAACTTGAAAAAATATTTTTAAAAAATCAAAACTAATTTAAAACAAATAATATTGTGTTACGAGTGGGTTTATGTTAGTAGTGGAATGGGTGGAATTCGAAACGGCAACCACATGATCGCAAATGTGATCTCCTATGGCCTATGCCCTAGCTAATAGGCTACTGCCTGCTTCAAAATTTATATTTTAAAACCAATAAAAAAAATTTAAACAAAAAAGAAAATATTTTTAACATAAAAGTATTTTATAAAAATTTAAACACAAGGTATATTTTGTGTTGTAATGGTGTTCGCAGGCGACAGTTTGTCGTCGCGCGGTCTGCTGTACAGCGCGCAGTTCTGCTACGTGTCGGCGGGCGAGCCCTTCGCGCGCCACCCGCTGGCCCCGCTGGCCCCCGCCCCCGCCCCCGGCGCCCCCGCCCCCGCCCCCGCCGCGCACTCGGCCCCGCGCCTGTCGCTGCTGCTGGCCGAGCCGCGCGCCCCCACGCTGCAGCAGTTCGCGCACAACCGCGCGATCTTCGCCACGGAAGTCTACGAGTATGCTATGTCGCTCAACCAGGACAACTTCGCCATCACTGAGCTGCAGGTCTGCTTCCATCACTTTATTATATTGCAGTTCTACTTCTATTGACGCGTAACTGATTGATAATATAATGAATATTGTGTCGGCAGCCGTACAAGTTTGTGTTGGCGTGTCGGCTGCTGGACTACGGGATGTACGAGCGCGCGCTGGCGTACACGGAGGTGTGCGCACGCGCAGTGACGCGCGAGCCGCGCCTCTACTCGGCCGCGCTCGTGGCGCGCCTCGCCATGCTGGCTGACAGGTACTGCTAGCCCGCGCCCGCCCCTGTGGGGCTGTGCCGCGGCCCCGTGCTAAGACCTTGTCCAGAAGGGGCGGATTAAATCATTCGCGCGTTAGGGCCCACTTGCACCGACTTCTTAAATGTGTTTAAATTGTATTTAAACACGACATTTCTATGAAAAATTGTGTTTAAATATGACTTAAACACATTTAAGAAGTTGGTGCAAGTGGGTCTAGGTGCCAAATCATCGCGTCTACAAGCTTCGCGCGAGGTCAAAATACGCGTGTACTTCAACAGACTCTCGACTCGCGCTTGATTTGCGCGTATTGCGCGCTATTCGAGATACTAGAGACGCCTTGTTGCATCTAGTTAACGCGCGAACTCCAGAGCGAGCGCACGTATCAAGGGAAATGGAGCGCCAAAAACGTACGCTCCTTTTGGACGCAACGGTCGCGCGCGATACGTACGTGAGATGGCCTCGTTGTGGGCAAGCTGTAACGTGTTGTGTGTGTGCGTGTGTGTGCAGGCTGAAGTACCACGACGCGGCGCTGCAGGAGGGCGCGGCGCCGGACGACGCGGACAGCGCCGAGCCCTCGCCGCAGCACCAGCACCAGCACCAGCACCAGCACCAGCACCAGCAGTGGCTGCACGACGTCACCAGCGTCGCCGAAATGCTCACTGTGCGTTACACTATACAACTATACTTCGACTTTTAATTGTATTCAGTAACTTGACAGCTGAAGGGTTACCAGTTTTTGACAAAAAAAAGATAGTGAGGTGGTCAAAGAATGAACGAAATTAAATGAACTTAAATAATGTCCTTACATGAACAAACTTTTTATGTATATTTAAAAGCTAGTCTTCAAAACACAATATAAACTATTAAAATAGTAGAATTTGTTTCTCAGTAGTAAGTTTAGTACATTACTGCCGCGGTCTATAATGACTACTTTGCTGGTCGCGCTGATGATGGCCGACAGCGCAGCGTAGCGCAGCTCCAGGCCGACACAACGCGGTCAGCGTGCAGCACTTGGTGGACGAGCTGAGATAAAGGCCGAGACCGTAGGTCGAGGCCTTTACAGCAAGGACAGCAAGGGCTGCAATGATGGCCAAGCTGAAAGGCCTAGAGCGTAGCTAGGCTAGCTCGAGACAATCATAGCGTGACGAGCGAAGCAGTCATTGTGGGCCAAGGTTTCTATAGAGCTTTACTCAAAAATGCAAGTACCTAATCTAAATAAAACCAGCAAGTAATTTAAATAAAAAATATATTAATTAACTAGAATTTAAATTAAAATGACAATTATGAAAAGTACAGTTACTAAAATTCAACACCGACTTTCCCGGTTTAATATTATTAATAGTTTCCGATACTTCTAATGCGGTGTTTGACTGCTGTATTATTTCTTCATTCATTTATCACTAAATAAAAACAAAATATTCGCTGAACCGAGCTCTTGTTACTTCTTTGTTTTTTTTTGAGCAATGGTACTATACAGCCTAATATGGAATAAAATCTTTTTGTACCTATCTCTATAGATACAAACAGCTTTGTTTTAAAACAAAACTTTTTGGATTAGATTTTTTAAAACGTTGAAACGTCAAAATAGCGGCCGGCAAAACATTGCCGGCCTGTAAGCTTGCCTCGAGCTAGCCTAGCTACGCTCTAGGCCTTTCAGCTTGGCCATCATTGCAGCCCTTGCTGTCCTCGCTGTAAAGCTTATCTCAGCTCGTCCACCAAGTGCTGCACGCTGATCGCGCTGTGTCGGCCTGGAGCTGCGCTGTCGGCCATCATCAGCGCGACCAGCAAAGTTATAGTCATTATAGACCGCGACAGTAATGTACTAAAAATGTCAAAAATTACAAAAGTAAAAAAAAGTTAAATTATATATTTTTGGTTGGTTTTTATTAGAAGAAAATAGAAAAGGAAATTACTTTGATTAATTATTCTTATATTTTACATCTTATTTACGAATTTTTAGTTTAATTTTATATTAAACCATTTTTATCGATCAATCTTTACACAAAATCATTCACCACCCTTGGTTGTAGTGAGGTATCATTATTTCTCTTCGAACTGTCAAGATACTGAATACAATTAAAAGTCGAAGTATAATATCTGTTATTAGTTCCCCAAGCACCATTTAACAGTTTTCTTTACCTTATTAATATCGAATGTGTGTATTAACTTATTTGTTAAAACGGATTTGTATAAAGGCGACTAACATATTGTTGTGTGCGTGTGCGCATGCATGATCCCATGTAGGCAGAGAGTGCGTCGCAGCAGACTACGCCGCAGCACAACAACTACGAACCACAACAACAATACAGTTGGGGGGAACAACAGGTGAGTACATAGAGACATTCTCCATACACTAATATTGAAGTATATAAAGCTGACTCGCACTGGTGAATGTTGTTTTAATAATACTTTAATACCGAAAGTTAGCCTGATAGATATCTATATCTATACAAATAAATAAAGTTGGAGTGTCTGTTTGTAATATTAAAATAACCGCTTTTTACTAAGTGCATTTGGATGTATACACGGTACATATACCAAAACAACATATTTTATTTTTTTTGTCTGTCCGTCTGTCTGGCAGTCTGTCTGTTTGTTCCGGCTAATCTCTGAAATGGCTGGGCTGATTTTGACGGGACTTTCACTGGCAGATAGCCTTTGACTATCTATCTATAAGGACCCGCCTCTCATGATCATTCCCCTCTGTCAAGGTAGTGGATTAAAAAATCTAACGCGTTTATCAAAACTGTTTCCGAAATCGATTTTTCATTAACAGAATCGTTTCCGCTCAGTAAGGTCATCATAAATGCTCCGTGTAAATACCGATATACGTGCAGTTAATGTATGCAAAAAAATATCTAATATCTTATTTAGATAAAGATGGAGTTATTTTCCGTATGTCAGTATTAAAGTTCATTTATTTCTATTTAAATCACATAATACAATTTATTAATAAAGATCGAGGACGTTACCGATGCAATAATCGAGTATAAAATAATCGTTTAGTTCAAGCATGCACTCCCCACGAGACTACCCGCACTCCCCACGAGACTATCCGCACTCCCCACGAGACTAGCAAATTTTTTTTTACTTACAATATCAGCCTTCTGCTAATACACGTAAGATTTAAATTTGAAATATCCATCAAAATGTCATTTTTTGATTTCAATTTTAGATCATCCAATAGGATGTCACCATTTCTGATTTCCAATTATAGGTCTTAATGCAGAATTACCGTGTTTTGGCAATTATAGGCCTTATATATATTATGACATAATGCATAAAACTCGAATTTTAAAAAGTGTAGCGAGACTATGTCCCTCTTTTGTTTTGTCATTTTAATTAATGATGTGATAGTGTTTGTTTACGATTTCGAATCGATATCGATATTATTTTCGTGTTCAATGTAAGACCAAATTATAATAATTGCTAAAGATCACTAAAGATGAATATCATGAATTTATGATATCACTATATTTTAATAAAATAACATTTTTGGAAATGACGTAACTAAGATTATTGATTATTTTTGATATCCAGTATTAGATATTTTATTTGTTACTTTTTCAGATCTACAAAAGACCTTCATTTAAAATGATTTAGGTGTGATTGATAAATAATAGCTTAAGCCGTTGCGGATAAATTTGTTGACAAAAGAATTTATAAATTAACATATTTAAATCGTATTTCAAAAATCATTGAAAATGATTTCTAAGATACGGTATGGGTAGAAGGTCTGGGGTTTCTTTTACCGCTTAGGTGGAAAACCAGCACATGTGCCGCCTGATGGTAAGTGTATATATAGTGTTAATGTACCCTATTATATGAACGCTTGCAACACCTGGGGTATCACTCGCCCGTTGCCGAACCTGTAAAAATCTTTTCACACCCGGTAGACAACCCACAACACCGGTACCCCCACTGCCAACATAACGCTTCCTCGCGGAGCTCTGGCATTCTTGCTCACCGTTAGGAACACAACATAGTACAGTCACAGATAATAGAATACTAGTAGTACAGTGCTATGTTATTTGGCTACTATTTTCTGCAAAGTGTAGGTGTTTCCCCAGTTGGGCAGCTCCAATTGTAAGAGAGTTATTCAATTCCACTATGCCCTGCCTCTCGGGGTGTTTCTTCAAACACATTATTTTCTTTTTTCGATATCCGGCTCAAAGAAATAACGAGAGTACGGAACACGACATACCATCACGTCTTTATTCCCCGAAGGGTTAGACAGATGCGTACTTAGGGGGCGAGCCTATTGCCATTAATCGGGCATCAACTCTTAATTTTATAGAAAAACTCCAATAACACATTGCTCGACCGGGGAATCGAACCCAGGACCTCTAGCGTAGCGCTTCTGTTCATATTAACGCGCGACATAATGAACAAAATCTACTATATCTCGTGGGAAACAAAATGCTCTGTCTAGTGTTATTCCTAATATATCAGCCTGGCAAAGAAAATAAAAAATCAAATTGAAAGAATCAAACTAATTGGTATCAAAGTATTTGTAACATAACGTCCCCAATATCCGCTCTATCTATACTAATATTATAAAGAGGAAAGATTTGTATTTATCAATGTATGTAAAAAATAAACTCAAAAACTACTAGGCCGATTTCGAAAATTCTTTCACCATTTGAATGCTACATTATTCAAGATTAACATAGGCTATAGAATATGTATTTCGAAAAGGTTGCGATTTCTCTCACCCGTGCGTTTATTTTCCAATTACATAGTATGTTACACCTATTTACCTATACCTAAACAGTTCCTTTGTTTTGTATTTCATTAGCATGCAATGAGAGCATTGCATTGAAAATAATTATGACGCAAGATATTAAAAAGGTGTGTATGGATGATTTTAATTTTGCAATTAAATAATTACATATAAAAATAATTTGTAATGTTGTAACGTTTTTCTCCATTCTTCCTAAAATAATCTATCGATATAAAATATCGACATAGTAGCTGCCTAATTATTTTTATTGTATTATACGTTCGTATTGTCGTCAATTCTTGTATGTTGACGTATTTGACCTCTATGTGTGCGTAAATTGTGTTAGTGGTGAAGAATTTAATATGTGTGAGTTCGTGGCGATACAAAATGATTTTGAGTATGTGTGCAGCAATGTCTATGTAGTGTTTCCTCCCCCCGCACCAAAAGTGACAGACTTTTTTGTTCATAGAATTAAGCGCGTCACTTGTCCAGGGATAGATAGTCAAAGCAGATAGCTGATGTAACAAGGAGTAACTTAGGCTACTTTTTTTTAATACCACGCGGGCGATGTCGCTGGTTACAGCTATTCTGGTCTAAAATCACTGAAATTATTTAGTGTTTAAACATATACAACAATGTGTTAAGAAAATCGTGTCCGACCCGTAAAGGTATCGGCAGCTATCGAGCTCCGAGTATGTGTATTTGTATAAAAATGTTTTTTTTTTTATAAAACGAAGAACTTGGAATGTCAGTAGGTACAGTGGAAGCGACACCGTTCCTGGGTGCAAACATACTCAAGCCTATGAAGGTTTCATAATATTTAAAAAAAATGTAATATGTTTACTTTTATTGTTAAATATTTCACATTTTATTTGGTGATGTTATTAGGGATACCCATATGCTCCGATCGGACAGGGGTTTTAGTAACATTTGTTAAATCTATTGTTTTTGTGCTCCCAGCCCTATACAAATAAATATTTCAAATCGGAGTATAAATTTAAATCTGGAAACACGTTATAGATGCAGGCGCCACAGTATCAACAACCCGTGCAGGCGTACCCGGAGCCGCTGCCCGAAGAGACGCCCGACTACGCGGCGCAGTACTACTCGCAGCAACAACAACAACAACCACAACAGCATCAGCAGGAACAACAGATGTCGCAGCAACCAGCACAGCAACCGCAGCAGATGTCGCAGCAACCAGCACAGCAACCGCAGCAGGTGGCGCAGCAGCCGGCGGCGGGCGAGGCGCCGCAGTACGGCGGCTACGAGGAGTGGGGGCGCGACGAGCCGGCGCCGGCGCAGGCGCAGCCCTACTGGCGCGGAGACAGCGCCTACGCGTACGGAGAGGTAAGCGTCGCCGTCGCCATTATCCCACCTCTATTTCATGTCAACAATCTTTTTACGTCTATTACATTCATAATTGAACCCATATTTTTAGTTTTACTTTTTGAGAATTAAAATTTATTTATAAGAGTAAATAGACAGAGATTGTTTACAATTATCATTTAAATAATATTAAAGAACTGTTAATATAGCAAACTAGAATTTTTATAAAAACATCATTTACTACTTAATGTGCAACAATGGCGAATATTAAAAACTTATAATAGTACATTTCACACCTGTAATATAATACTATAATGTCAATAATGGGTGGAGGAGGAGTGAAGCTATCTAACTTATGGTGTTGGGATTTAATACAGCAGTAGCTATAATTTAAGCTATTGTTGTAATTATATCGGACAACGTTTTGCTTCTTAAAAATAAACATTCAGACGGGATATGTCTACTTGGTAAACCTCATAAGGTTTTCTAAGTTTTTCGTTATTCAGTCATAATAAGAAGTCAAGTCTATATTACGAGTATTTTATTATATTTTTTGTTGAGATGCGTTCGACTGGCCGTCCGGTACATTACTGAAATCTCTTTATTCCGTGACGATTCTGTGTCCGTTCGCCGACGAGTGGTCGCTTCGACGTGAGTGCGTCGAGCCGACTCACTCGCGGTACTAACGAGTTGTGTGGCGCGGGTGTGCAGTGCGGCCGCCGCCCGCGCCGCCCCGCCCCCGCGCGCGCCCCGCCCCCCGCGCGCGCCCCGCCCACCGCGCGCGTGGCGCCCACCACCCCGGCCCACGCGGCGCCCGCTGATCATTCTGACGATATGGAGCTCGTGGAGTTCAACCGGTTGCCCGCACTGCGGCGCCGCGTGCACCCCAAGCCGGAGGGCGGCGCCGCGCCGGCCCGCACCGCGCGCGCGCGCCGCCGCAGCCCCCCGCGCGCGCCGCTGTCCGACCTGGACGTGCAGCTGGCGCACGCGGCGGGGGCCCGGGCCGCGCGCGCCGCGCCCGCCGCCCCGCGCGGCCCCGGCCCCGCCCGCGCCGGCGCCCGCCTCATCTCCGACACGGTGGACACGTGGGCCCGCAGCACGGTGCGCATGCGCGACGGGGGCTACAAGCCGCTGGTGTTCGGCGGCACGTACCCCATAGACGAGCCCGCGTCCCCGCGCAGCTCGCCGGGGCCGCACAGCTCGCCGGGGCCGCACAGCTCACCGGGGCCGCGCGCGCTCGCCGGCGCCGCGCAACGCCGCGACCTCAGGGAGACCATCGAGCGCAGCCTGGACAGGTTCGAAGCTATGCTAGCGCGGCGCGAGGCGGCCGGTGGGGGCGGGGCGGGGGGCGCGGGGCGGCGGCCGCGGGGGGCGCCCACGTTCGACATCGACGCGCCGCTGGATGCGCAGGCGCCGTTCGAAGCCGCATGTCGCGAACCCGACGCCAAGTACTACGTGGCGGGCCCAAAGACCTTCAACATCGACGAGCCACTCAGCTACATGTAATGCACGCCGACCATTGTGCACATTATGCATTTAACAATACTGTGGTCACCAAGGGGAAAAGTGACAGCTTTTTGGCGAATATGCATTTGATTAAACTAGACAAGATTCCCCAAGAAAATATATAGTATATTTACATCACCTACCAAAAAAATATTCCCAGTCTTAGAAGGTAAATTGCAAAGGGTTTTATTACAGTATTCACTGTATGAATAACCCTTCATACGTATTATAATTTGTTAGTGAAGATGTTATTTACAACTCTATTTAAGATGATGTGTCGTAATGCAAATAAAAAAAATTAACAAAACTTATTTTACAACTACGAAAACACAGTTCAGAATATACCCCACGCCGTGCTCTATGCCTTGGCTGTATCACCAAATCTGTAATTATTTTATCTGTAATCCAGATTAAGCTCACTTCCTCCCCAGTTATCTGAGCAGTGAGGACACGCTTTCTGAGTGGGTGAAGTAAACATTTTACTTAGATAATGTAATGCTTTTGTATTGATTCTCTAAAATACGCTGTGATATCCATTGATCTGAAATTAAAGTTACATTTATTTATTTTATAATTTATCAAAGTTATTACCTTATTACCAAATCTAAAATATGTTAACCATTAAAATGTATTCAATAATCCGTCTCACGCTAAATTATTTTATGTTATGTTGTTAATACACTCTCGTATTGTATGTTTATGTACTAGTTTGTTATCGTTGTAACCTAGAAGACTATTACTCTTCGCCGATGTGTAGAAACTTGTTTATGGCAATTAAATGTTGAGTAAAATAATGTGTGTGGTTTTCCTAACACACCCGCATACATGTATGTATGATGTAGTGCCGCCTGTACGCTTTGTGTGTTCCGTTGCTATCGATTATTAAATGTGTTAACAATGTTGCCCTTTTACTACTTCGCAGCTATTTCTAATCAAGACTGCAGCTATTAACAGTTTTATTGGAAATAGAACCGCACGTTTAATGGCACACGCAAATTGTGATGTTCAAGAGGTTTATGTGGCGTGCAGTCGAGCCGGTCTCTGTGAATACATTGGGTTGTTTTTATAATAGCAAAACCGCTTCCCTGTTGACGCACAGTTTAATCTATTATTTTCGTTCTAATTCAGGATTCAACGGGAAACACCTTTGAATCCTGTATGTAAATGTAGATAAAATAAAATCATTGCTTGTGTTATAAGCAAGCGTATACAACGCGTGGAGTGTACTAATATAAATGAAACTAATTCGTAACACAATGAACATAACGTATTGTAGTACAGTGTAAAGAGAATATTCGCTGATTGTTGCACGTAGCCCAACCTGTAGCACTCGTCCCCTTATATTTATGTTATAAGAAGCCAACATAATGTTCAAGCACACATAAAAAACTATACTGACAAAAAAAAGTTTTCTAATTTAAAAAAGCCTAGTTGGATTTCTAAGAACAAATCTTTCTATTACGTATTTTTATCAATATTTGAGCGAAGAACGTTATGTTGGTTTGTTGTTGACCGTGCGAGTGGTTAGTACTAAAGTGGTGGTGCAGGGCGGGGGCGGCGGAGTGGGGGCGGACGCGCCCAGCATCACGATGCCGGGCGCCGGCAGGCCGCGCGCGCCCTACTACGACTACGATGACGCGCCCCACAACGACGTGAGTACCTAAAGCACATACTATGTTACACAACAGTCATTGGCTCTTTCTTCAAAAGGCCATCTCAGACATTGCCCTGCATTGTAACACTCACATACTGCTACTACTATGTCTGGACTTTAAAAGAGACCATGATTCTCTGAGTTTGTTTCGGTGTTTCTTCTCAGAGGTTGTCAGATAGGAAATGCCGGCGCCATCTAGTTTAAAAAACATTGACATGTAAAAGTGTCTTTAAAAGATCTATTTACAGAAATAAATATCATTTATCATTACCGGTTAAAACTTATTTTGGCTGCAAATTCAATCAAAACTAATTTTGACTAAGGATGTCGTTTTTTGCCCGACATGCGACGATTGTGATGCCTACAATTCTGTTCTAGAATCCGCCGGTGGCAACCGCGACACCAGTATAGCTAGAGAAATAAAAAAAATGACTTGGTTCTAACCTAGTTAGGTTAGAACCCTCTCATTTTTTAAAGAAATAAATATCAGTTGATATGTTTTTCTTTCATCTACAATTTACCTGGTCAAAAATTATTTTGACTGGAAAAATCAGACTGAAGATGTTATACAAAACAAATTTTGATGGCTCTTGTTGACAGATAGTTTATAAAGATGAATCTGTCTGTTTGCGCAACGTCTATTATAAAATCGTTTTTGGAGGCTCCACTCCAACTACCTAAATACGAATCTCACGAACCCCAATCGCTTGGGCGTTTGCAGACATAAATACCGCGAAATAAGTAACACACATTGCTAGTATTTTTTTTTATGTGAATATAATATGAAAATTTAATAGCAACAGGACGAGCGCGACACTGACACCCCGAAGACTGCTGCCGACAAGAAGCAAGAAGCGAAGTCGAAGGAGGAGAGCGGCAAGGACGCGAAGGGCAAGGGCGGCGGCTGGCTGGGCGGCATCCTCACCAAGCTGTCGCTCCGCCCGCCCAACCAGATGATCCTGCCCGATGACAAGAACCCCTCCGTGAGTGTTGCCACCCCTCGCTCGCGCACTGACATGCCCACTTTATTGTGAACGTACATTTGTAATATGCACCTTTTAGATTTTACAAATCACTTTGTCCTTTTTGACCAAATCAAATTGATGACCGACGTAATTTAAAATTTAAGGTTCAATAAGTACCTACCTACCTACCTAAAGTAATATGTAATCAGACGATTTATAATCTATGAATGCCCTTGTATTTTATGGTCTTGTTCTGTTGAGTGTTCTTTGTAGTTTGTTTAGAGGGTTGTTTTGGATCTTAGTTCTTGTATATCACGTAGTTAAATTTCGGATCGGTTTTTATTTGTTCGGATTATGAGCATCGTCTTTATTTTGTTTGGTATCACAACATCTATTCGCCATAGTATAACATGGTGATGTTGCTTATTCGCTCAAAATAGCGTATTGTACTTTTATTTTTAACTATTATGTATGATATTTATATATTTATAAGTAGTACCTATTTACTCTTTCTATATTATATATTATTTTCTGTATGTATATCTTAAATAAACTATATTTTTCATTCGCGTGTTTTTATTGCATTAATATTTGTGAGGCCTATCACTATCAATTCTTAGAAAAGTTCTAGCTTTTATTCAATTTCAAATTCTTTTAAAATTCTATTTAGATTCATTTTAAATTCTATTTAGTACCTAGTTACCAAAACATATTTTTAACAGACCTGGAAATCTTAATCAGCTCCTAAGAAACATTACACAATTTGATCTTTATTTATCGAATTACAAGTATAGCTTGAAATATCGTAGAGTAAGTTACTTGAGCCGTAGGTGTGACTAGGTTGTAGGTACTTACTACTATGTACTGTAGCAGCAGTGAAGAAGACGTGTGTGTGTGTGTGGCAGATCGTGTGGGACGCGGAGAACAAGCGCTGGCGCAACGTGGACGGCGACGGCGACGAGCCGCGCGCGCCGCCGCCGCCGCCCCGCGCCGCGGACCTGCCGCACCTCATGCAGTCAGTATACATTTTTTTAGTTTTTACCGTATATGACTATCATACTGAATTTTGTAAATCAAGTTGGAAACGGTATTTACTGGAACTAGTCTATAGAAACTCATTAAAACTATGTTATTTTATTCTTATTATCGTACATATATTCATGTTATGTATTTGTATATTTCAGAAGTGCATCCCCTCCGCTACAAGCCGCGGCGCCCGCGCTGAGTGCGCCGCCGACGGCACCCGTTTCGAACATATTTAAAATGCAAAAAGGAAGACGTGAGTGTTTTTTTAACTTAACATTAATTGAAAGAAAAAGAAAAACAACATATTCAGTCTTGAGACTCTGAGCTGTCTCTGCCTCGTTCACAGACATAAAGAAATCGTACGTGGACGTGCTTAACCCGCGGGGCGCGGCAGCGGGGGGCGCGGGGCCGGCGGGCGCGGGGCCGGCAGGCGCGGGGCCGCCCCCCGACGCGCCGCCCCCGCCGGCCGCGCCCCCCGCTATGCCTACGAACTACTTCGTGCCCGCACCCGCGCCCGCGAACCAGGTAAACATTAGTCATACTTATTTATTTAAACGAGATAATCGAGGAGCACCCTTAATTAATAACAATAGCAATACTAGTAGTTCTTCACAGTAAAGATGGCACGTACCTTACCGAGTCAAATTACTCTTTTGTTCTCCAATCTTCAAAATAAAGCTAATGAGATAAATCACCATAAAACTAAAACCGAACAAACATAAATATTAAAATTGTTCCTGCAATTAATCACACAACCAATTATTGATTTTAAGCTTAGTAATCTGGAAGCCGAGTTGGAACCACGGCCAGAAGCCATAGAATTGATGATCCCATCCTCTCCTTCCCCATCCAATTCGGATACTCCTCCTTCGTCCCCAATCCCAGACCCGGATCCGAACGAGGTACATTATCATTGTTCTCTTATAGATCAATTAAGACTCGCGAGGTCTTTATGATAAAAAAATGAATCTTTTTAGTATTATGTGTAACATTACCACATGCAGCTTCACATAAACAATCGAATTTCGCTTCCCGTATCGTCTCGCCGGTCGCGCGTCTTAACGAACTTATCTAGAGGTTTTGACTAGCTATGACCATCACCTCTTATAGTTTCGCTAATAAAGTAGTTGAATTATATAATATATGTTTTGCAGTGTCGAATCGGGTTCAGAGCGGTGATAAATTGATAGTATGCCTTCGCGTATAGGTTCCTTTATAATGGTTAAACTTATTATTTTATTTATTATTAAGCCTGTATTGTCCCAAAATTAAGCAAAGGCCTCCCCCGCTTTTCCATGCTAGTCGGTTACTTAAGTATACAATTAGTTACAATTGTAAGTACAGTGTATAATATTATTGTTCCACGCTGCTAGGAAGTAGAGAACCTGCCCAATGGACACTAACCGTAAGCAATAAGTATCACAAGTATCAAGTTACTATTGTCTTATGACTGTTCACGATTCAGGAGCGATCTGCCCCTCTAGACAAGTGATATTCTGTTACCGTGCATGTCACGTTCAGGAGCAATTTGTGTGCACATCACAATGGGTTTGACATTTTATAACGTTCTTCAATCACGTGTTCATCAGTGTCTATCCCATACATATTCATTTCCAACAGAATAACACATCTCTAGAGGTCCAGCCCCTTCAGATCTGAGATAGTGATAGATTTTCCTAGCTCAAAGCTTTTTAGTTATTTACAATTGACCTTACTGGCAGCAGTTCACCGAGTAAGTTCCCGAGTAAATTACTCCACAGTTAAATGTTTTCGGCTACTCCGACACAGTGAAATGCAGCCTGTCGTTTTTGTTATCGTTAATAGCAATATAAGCCTAGTGATATGACCATTTGGACTAACAAGTCTAAGGCACGAGGTACGTGCCTTATACTTGGTAGTCCATACGAAGTCATGTACCTATTAATAGATATATAATAGAGACTTCGGAAATAATCCCGAGTGGGGCAAAGTTTTTTTTTTAAAAGGAAGTAAAAAGTATAGCTATGGACTGATTATAATAGACTATTATGATTACTAAATTATAGTATATGTTTCCACAGCTTGAAGATAATAAGATAGACACTAAATATTTGGTTTGTATTTAGCAGATTGGCATGTACGACCCGTCGATGTTGGAGTTTGACGCGGAACCGTACCAACACTCCGGAATCTAACGCCGCCTCCGCTCATATACCATACTCGATACACACACTCATACGCGACGAATCTAATCGTATACAGTTACTAGTTTCACGAGGTTTCTTATATTTTTGTCATAATATCGACATTAAAGGCAAAACATTTCACACAATAATCAGGGCCTACTAATTAGTACCTAAATCGTTTTGGAGAACAGGTATTAACTGTATCATTGTTGTTATATGAAATAAGTCCGTTGTTGCTGCGTTATTCCAGTGTCTTACTTAAGATCCGTAGAGCCCACGCTTTGAAATTGCGAATACATAGGTACCTAGATATTTTCTTACTATTTAATTACAACAGTTATTTTTTATGACCAAAGCAGGTTTTGCGTGCTAATTATTAATGTTGCGACTATTATGAGTATTTTGACCATATTCGTGCGCACCTTAATATTGTCCATAAACTTAATCGTGTAGCCAATTATATGCTAGATTTATTAGGAGTAATGATCAATGAGAAGTTGTGTGGTGTGATTGAGTGGTGACCGCGGCCGCTGCGCGCTGGCTGAGCGAGCGGGCCCATGATAACATTGTTATAGTGTTGGTTACTGTACAGACTCGTTCCATAGTTATAATTCTTAGTTCTCACTCTTTATACTCATAAAAAATGGATTTTTTGTTAAATTATAATTATTGTAGTTAGGACCCAATGGTATTTTGATTTGAAAAAATGAAGAAAACGTATTATTTTTAATTATTAATCATATATGTATTAGAATTATTATTTATATTCTTAAAATTTTATCAATTTATTTTTGTTAATCTTAAATGTAACTAAAGAAGTCTTCTGTAGTTGTTATGTATGTTGCATCGGTTTCCATTTTGTGTTCGGTCTACCGGTGCAATGATTATTTTGTTCTTGTCCCTTCCTTCGGGTAAATATGTAGACCCGACTTCATGTCTATAATGCGAGTCATGTTGTATGGGTAGCGAATTATATTGTAAGTCGGTGGGCGTTGAGGATAGGTTGTATAAAATGTTAAATGCCTTAGTAAACATGGTTCCGAGGATAGCCGTTCATTTGTATAAAAGCATAGTTTCGGTTTATATGTATATTGGGTTGGAGACAGGCATAGACGCGTGTAGTTTTCAGTGTATTATATAATTCAAATCTTATGGAAAATATTTAAATAAAAATGTTTATGTTATGCTTATAGTGCGTTTTATTGCGTCAACACATCGTAAACTTGGATATCGCTGACTGTTTAAGAGTTGAAATCCTCCGCAAGTATGAGCCTAGACAATAGTAGACAATAAATAATAATAAATAAATATTCTGGGACATTTTTACAGCACCATCTAGTCCCAAACTAAGCAGAGCTTGTACTATGGGTACTAGACAATGGATATAATATATATATACTTTTTTTTGTAAATACATACTTAATTAAATTAATACATAAACACCCAGACGAACACAAACACTTATATTCATCACATAAATGTTTGTGTCCTGTGGGAATCGAACCCACGACCTCATGGTCAGCAGTCCGCTACTTGAACCACTAAACCACAGAGGTCTTCGAATACCTAGTCAATACCTTACCTGTTCGTATATTTCTGCAAAGGATTCCGGTAGCTATTCTCATTGCTAATGTGGTACCTACCTACATAATAAGGTGACGAGAATTATATCGATTATATATATTGCTACTTTATATGGCGCTAAAAATAATTATGAAAGTTATTGTGTTACAAATATAAAATGTATTGTTAAAATATTTGAAGATATTTTATTTGGTGTTTGTATCATTTTCGGGTTGGATCACCTCTAAGATCACCAGTCTTCTCCCCGGATCAAACGACACTGGCTCACCGGCACGTATTTTAATGATCGGAATCGACAACATGTTCGGCGAGGTCTCTTGCGTGCGGCTGACATTGTTCTCGGCCGTTGATGATATTTGTGTCGGCATTGCGCTGGTGACAGGATCAGATCTATTCGTTATTTCCTTGAGTATTTCTTGTACTTCGTTCCCCTCGACGTTATTATATAGCAATGGATAATTCGTTGCGTTCTCGACGGGAACGTCAGACAGCTTTTTGTCTTCAACTGCCGCTATTATCTGGAGCACCGACGCGCCGATGGAGCACACGACGAATGCCGCCATGAGCAAGGAAATCACCAACAATGCCTTGTTGGCACACACTATAGACACGAACTCGTTAAGTTTGTGTACAATATGTTGTGAATACACAACATCGATATAAGTAAAAAGTGTTCAAAAAATACGTACTTAGGATGTCATCTGTCAAGGATTTTCTGGCGAAGACAATAGTAAAACTTCAGAGGAAGCAGTTTATTCTTAAAAAATATTTGTTCTGACAGTTAAACGCTCTTTGCTACTAAGACATTATTATGGATATTTTTTCTTTATGGTGCAATATAGAAATTTGTCCCGCCTGTTGGATATCTGGAAGTATTTACCGAAAGTACTAGCCATTACCTATATTTAGCAATCGCATAAATAATGTTTGGGTAAACGGCCACGTTGTACGTCTCGATCGTTTAAACTAGAAACCACTCTGATGATATCCCTATTTACTCACACTTACACAAACGTGTGAGAACAGGCTACTGTACGTCTTGGCTGCCGCGTAGATATATGAGTCATTTGTCATTTTTTTTCGGGCACAGGTACCTACTGATACAAGTCTTTATAACGATACTTTACTTGTGCATTTGAATGTTACGATGTTGCACACGTAACCATGATATTCAGAATGATAGACACTGTTTTCTTATGGTACCTATAAGAATTCAGATACTCCCAACATAATATATAATTTTAGCTCCTATATTTTCCAATAGTCTTGCTCTCAACTGAGATAGAGTATCTGGCAAACCTCCGTCAGTATTGTCAATAAAAGCAGAGCATTAAAATAAATATTAAAGTTTATTAATCAATGACGGAGTCGATCCAGTCGCGCAGCGTGGCGATGTTGACGTAGAGCTGCGGCTCGCAGGTGAGGCCGCACGCGGGGTTGTCGCTCATGAGGCCCAGCAGCGTGGAGCCGCGCAGCAGGGGCGCGCCTGCGCAGTAGTGGCACGCGCGGCCGCGCTCGTCGCGTGCGCCCGCGCACAGCGGGGCCGCGCCGCAGGCCGCGTGCGCGCGCGCGCCGCCCCGCGCCAGGTGCCGCGCCGCGCCGCCGCCGCACTGCGCCGCCGCCGCCGTGTACACCCACACCTGCCGCAGCCGCCCGCGCCGCTCCGTCGCTTCCGCTGTTCTAATCGAACACTACATTATATCACCGATTTACCTTTATTACCGTTACGAGAGGCTCCGCATATATTTCGGCAGTGGATACGTACTCAGCAAGCATACGAACGAATCAAGAATAGAGATTCTAAAATGAACCATATAGAAAGTTCTTTATCTAAACTGACAAAAGATGCATACTAAAAGAATACCTCTTTTGTCATTACCTGTATCCACCATAGCCGAGAATGAGGAATCTCTCCCCGATGGCGATAAGGAAGTAGTCGATGAGTCGCGGCAGGCGCAGCGGCGGCTCGCGGCCCGCCAGCGCGCGGTCGCTGCGCAGCGCGGCCAGGTCGTGCAGCCGGTCCCGGCCGCGGGGGGCGCGGCGCGGGTGCACGCGCACGTCGGCCACGGTGCGCGGTCGCGACTGCTGCGGCTCCCCCCAATTCTCCATTATTACGAACGAGTCCAACGAGTCTATCTCTTCGATAGACTCTATACAACTGGCCGCCGTCAGTGTCCAAAACTTTGTTATCTTAGTCAAAATGCAACCGAACGTGACGTCTCCCGCAGGCTTCAACTTTACTAAAGCCACAACCTGGCTTTTGTACTTGTCCTCAGCTATCTCACCGTCTGGGGGCTCTAGGAACTCGACGTCATCATATTCGTAAGACGGTTGTAGAGACGGCTCCAAAGATTCGGTGGTAATGGCCTTATCCTTGGTAAATCTGAATAGTGTAGTTCTGGTCTCACCGCGTGAGTTATCAATGTCCGTCAAGTAGTAACGCTTTGCCGCAGAAGTCTTCTGAGAAGGCTCCCACGTGCACTCGATGTCTGGCGGGACAGTGCTGGTGAAAATGGCGGGCTCTGCAGTAGTAATGGTCACCGCAGATGTCGGCGATGAAGGATGCACTGGTGATTCGTCGGTTACACTCTCCAGATGTCTACGACAGGCGCCAAAGTGAAGTATCAAAAACACTAAAAAGCTAATAAGCACCACAAGGAGGATCGCTTCAAGGATTGAGAGGAGGCCCTCAGTCCGTGTGAATGACTTGCACCAACCCTTCAGCTCCTTGCAGCACACATAACACATTATTTGACGCAATTATTCATGTTGTTGGTTTGTGATTGATGGCTGACACACATGACCAATGAGATCATATTTAAGATTATTTAAATAAAATACATAACGCATTTAACAATTGTGTTGTCAATATATTCTCATTATATATAAATTATCTTCTGCTTAGCTCATTATTCTTTTTTTGTGCAACCATGATTGGTCTCCTGAATGGTCTGTCCTGACACCCGAATCTAAGTTGGCCGGACTCTTTCCGACCACCAAAGCCCCCGCCGAGGCGTCGGGGGCGCCACCCGGCCAGCAGGCGCTCCGCCTCGCGCTCCACAATCATCTCTGCACCGTCTATGTATTCCTTCTGCATCTCTTTGAGAGCCCGATCCACGCTTCCCAAGTTTTCAAACTCGATGAATGCATATTGTTTAGACTTTCCAGTAACTATGTCTCTTACAACCCGGCAATTGAGTATTCTGCCGAATTTCCCGAATTCTGATTTGAGAATGTCCTGAAATATTTTATGGTCATTGTACTTTTCAGATGGGAGCAAGATATTTATATAATATGGCCACCACAACGGCGCGTCTTGGAGACTTCTAAAATGAGTACTTGTGTGTGACTTACTGCAGTAGTTCTTGGATTGAGTCTGCCAACAAACAGTGTGTTGATGGGATTACCCTTTACCAGTTTGTTAGGGATGTACTCTGAGTGTAGAGCCCGTAGGATTCCCCTATCATGAGGCTCCGTGTCTGTACCTGTAGACAAATATTTTACTTTCATTTTTATCCATGCCACATAGACATTATATTAATAATTGTATAAAAAATATTTTTCTTCCACAAAGTTGAAATGATGTTGAGTAACTAATTCTTATATGTTAGCATATACTAGAAGTCTTATCTTCTAATATGTTACCTATTCCTATTCCTCCGTGCAACACTGGTATCTCATATTATTTGCCCTGGGAAACCCTGTCACACAAATTACAAGCCTCCCCCCTGCATAATGTAGAACCTTAAAATGTAGAAACCTTTATTATAACACAAATGTTTCTAAATTAATGTTTTATATTATTTACTTAGTGTTAATATCATTTATTTTGTTAAGGTTCTATTTTATTATTTACTAGTTTTTGCCCGCGGCTTTACTCACGTGAAGCTATATAGGGATTAGAAATGGATCCCAAAAATTACAAAAACCAACTTTGATGATGAGTGACTTTCTAAGTGATAACAAAATTAAAATTTATTCAGTAGTTTTAGTGCCAAATCGTACCGTTACAAATAAACAAGAATTTTTACCTTTATATACCCTAACACACTTGTTTTTTTTTAAATATCTTTAATATACAGACAGCTTTTTTACGATTTTATAATAATATTATAAAATAATAAAAAAGCTGTTTTAATTATATCATAACATTATTATAATATAATTATTAGTTTTGAGTGAGAATGAACAAGAACCTAACATAATACATAATGAGAATTTGCATTAGCAGTTTAAGAGTGTGTCATGCCTAAGTGCATGTAGGTATGTATGTATGTGTTGTGTCCATGTGAGGAGATGCTGATTCGTTTTGGGATGTTACAACAGATAGGGGGTAAGATGTTTGTAATTAATATTATCTGTTATCCAGTATTATGTAAAACTATCTACAGTCTGCAGTTTCATTCACATTGCTAAGCAACTTTTGAGACAAAAGAGTAAGACCTAGATTGCCTAGCCTTAGGTTGCAAACTATGTAACCAATTTTTTTACGACAATCAGATAATTTTCATTAATATTTATTTGGTAATGTGATTGAGATACCTGTATCTTTATGGATTGGACAGGGTTTTTAACATAGTGTATAATCAATCCCATCTACATATAGGCTCCATTTTTACATTATGTAAACCATAATTTGTTGCACTGTGTCACCATGATGATTACTTGGTGTCTGCTGATATAATTAAACCAAAACTGTACCTAGTTCTAGTTTTAAACCTACCGTCGATAGATCCAATCTTAATAGGATCATACTCCGTTGCATATTTCTTAAAATCAATATCTGTTCGAAACATTTTAGTTGAAATTGAAAGATGTAAATCACAAAATGAAAAAGGATTATTATTTTCGATTTCACAGATTATTACTAGACTCTGACGGATTTCAATTCTTTAATTACCAAATAAATTGAAAGTAAACAATCCATGAATCCAATGAAACCATGAAACAATCTTTTTTTTTTTTTTTGTACTTTTGTTCCTTACGGAACAGGCTAAGGTCAGAGACCATGCTGCCTAGTCATTAGTATTATAATATTCCATATTTTGTAAAATTCGAGGGTAAGTCATAAGTATTCGTTTTCTTCTTTGTAAAAATCCATGTGAAGTCATTAGTATATAATTTTCTTTTTTTTGTAATAATCCATGTTAAGTCATTAGTTGGTATATAAATTTACATTTTTGTAAAAATCTATGTTAAGTCATTAGTATTCGTTTTCTTTTTTGTAAAAATCCATGAGAAGTCATTAGTATTAAATTTTTCATTTTTTGTAAATGTCCATGCTAAGTCATTAGTATAAAAGATTATATTTTTGTAAAAATCCATTTTAAGTCATTAGTTTGGTAAATACTTCCAATTTAGGTAGTGTTCATAAAAATCATTTTTTTGTTGTTTAGGATATTAGTACAATCCATGTCTTTTTTGTAAAAATCCGTGCTATCTCTAATCCAGGTTAATGTTCGTATATCAAGGTAGGTACCTACATGCATGTAAACAAGAATTTACAATGCATGATGGATGACATGTCACCATTGTCACTGTCCTATGTCATTGTCACTGTCGTCCCTAGGAATGACAGTAACAAAATAACCTCATTACCTCACTCAAATCGCAATGAGAAATTGAGAATCATCAGTTATTTTTTTTTTTATGTACAATTTTATCAACAAGTCAGAAATATGTATATTTTAAACTTTTGAGCAACATTACATAAATGCTCCTTAATAACTCCCTAATATGATAAAATAAATATCTATTTACATAATATCTATAAACCTAGGTACATTTATCTAAATTTGCCCAACTGTGTTATGATGAAATTAAACAATGTTAAATACGTAAAACTATTTGCAAGAAGATCCTGGATTGTGCACGGTACCAAATCAGAACTACCATATAAATCAATTAGCTCATCCATTAGCACAAGGCGCTGAATGCCAAAGAATGAACATTCAAAGAAAATGTGAAAAAGAGATTGCTCTGCTTGAGAATTACAATAGTCACATTGAGAACTTTGAACCATTTTCAAACGAAAAAGATGAAAATTTAAAGAACAATGCCCAAAGCGAAGCCTTAAAATAGTGGTGTAAAATTTTCTGTTTATGTAAATATTGTTTTTGCAAAACCATGGCATACTTCCAATAGGAACATTAAATGTAGCATACCATAAACCTTTGTTTTCAATTTGAACTGCATAGTTCCAGTGTATTTTCCATAAATCAGAGGCCCTTTTCTTTAAAAGGGGAACTATGTCTGAGCATGGGACTGAAATATTTAGATAGCTACTGGAATCAGAAACAATGTTCGAAGACTTGGTTATAGTTGTGGCTAGATAGTCAGCCTTCTCATTTCCTACCACACCAACATGCGAGGGACACCACATAAATAAGACTTTTATATTATTTTCAAGGAACAAATCCTGCCAGTATTTTTTTATTATATAAATAATATAGTTATTGTTGGCATTGAACTTATTATTTTTAAGATTTTCGAGCACACTCATGCTATCACTAACTATTATCCATTGACAACTACCATCATTTTTATGTTTAATGTGTTTTAAGGCAGCAAGGATAGCCACAGCCTCAGCTGTGAATATACTTGTGTTAGAATTTATTTTATATCCAATACCTGAGTTTAGTAACCCATCAAAAATGGCAAAAGACACTGCATACTGAGTTTTTGAACCATCAGTAAAAAGAAATCTGTAACCAGTGTATTCAGAAAATTTACTGTATACATCCTCCTTAGATGATAAATGACGATCAATAATAATGTTTATTGCAGGGAATGCACATTCAAAGTCCCCCTGATAGCATGACAGAAGAGGTGATCTATAAATTTGGAGAACTTCAAGAAATCTAACACATTCATCAAAACCTTGGAGTAAATAAAAAGAATTACGAATGGATGGTGAGGCAGAATGTTTCAAATTTAAAAACAAAGGATTATTATATTTACTGTACAATCTTAGTATATATCTTTCTCTTAAATAAGAGAATCTTATACTTAATGGAGGAAGATTACACTCAACTTGCATCACATTAATAGGAGTGCTTTTAAATGCTCCAGTAATAAGTCTCAAGCATTTATTTTGTACTTTTTCCAAGATATCTACCAACTTACTATCACCTGCATAACATAGAAAACCATATTCAAAATGACTACGGATCAACGATTTGTACAAAAGCAACAAAATTTTTGGATCTGCTCCCCAAGATGCACTACACAAAGATTTCATAATATTAAAAACTTTATTAGCTCTTGCAGTTATTAATTCAATGTATTTTTTCCAGGAAAGATTATAAGTAAAAGTAACACCTAAAAATTTAACTTCATGAGAAACAGGAATAGAAATTTGATTGTAAAATACAAAAGGAATGAAATTGCTTTTCTTACCAAAGACAACCAATTTTGATTTTAATGCATTTATATCAAGGTTTAAATAAGAAAAATATGCAGACAACCCTTTCAAGGACTTATTTAGAATATTTGTAATATTTGATAAATTTTTTCCAGATGCATAAACAACCAGATCATCAGCAAACTGAAGATTTTTAACGTCTGAACCCAAAATCAGATTTAGACGTCGAATATATAGAATGAAAATTAATGGAGAAAGTATACCTCCTTGACAAACTCCAACAGAAGCAAATCGTGGACCATATAGTTTACCATTATACTTAACATACACTTCCCTTTCAGTCAAGAAATTATATACCCAGTGAACTAGTTTATTTGGAATACCAACAGAAAGCAATTCTGAACATAGAACATCAATATTGACACTATTGAATGCTCCAGCCACATCAAAGAATACCGACATTAAAAAACTGTTATTATTCATGCTATTTTGAATATCAAGCTGAAGCTGACAGAAGCTTTCACGAGCCGACATACCTCTTCGAAATCCAAATTGATTAGCAGGTAATATATTATATTTTTCTACATAAAATTCTAGCCTTTGTTTTAATAATTGTTCGAAAATTTTGCCAACACAAGATGTTAACGCTATAGGACGATATGAGTCTGGATTTAACTGATCCTTATCTGGTTTTAATATGGGTACCAAACAATCAGACTTCCATGTGCAAGGTATGTAATTATTTAACCACAAATCATTTAAAATTTTTAGAAAAATCTGCAAACCATTTTCACTAAGATGTTTCAACATTATGTAAGGGACACCATCCAAACCAAAAGCACTATCCTTTCTAGAACCAATAGCAGACATCAACTCTTGCAATGAAAAGGGATTGATTAAAAAGCTATTTACATAATTAGATTCACTAACAGAGGTGACATTTATTTTATTATTTACATAGTCTGGAGTGTACTTCTGCAAAAAACCTTGAATCCAGCTATCATCATTATTGTTGAATGAGAATGTTTTATTAAATTTACGCATATATTTCCAGATTCTAGACACAGGAGTGCATCGATTAAAGGAGCTACATAATTCAAACCAACTATTTGATCGTTCTGTTTTTAAAGTAAGTTTTTTGAGTGCTTGCATTCTTTTAAATTCTATAAATGTTTCATCTGAAGGGTTATTCTTGAAGTTGAGATAAGCACACCTAGATTTTAGTACAGCTTCTGAACATTTTTTATTCCACCAAGGGAGAGGAGGATGTTTAATCTGCCTATGAAAATTATTATTGACAGAAGTGGAAGAAGTGATCGTATTTCGATGTGGAAGGGACTTATCAACTGCAGAATGCAGAGTATTACAGAACAATGTATAAGCTTCCAATGGCGTTAAATTTTGCAACTGAAAATTAGAAAATTCTAAATCTACATTTTGTTTATATATTTTCCAATCTACCATTCTAAAATTGGGGTAGATTGGCAGAGGTATACTTCTATTATTATTTGTGAGACCACTATTTACATTAACATTATTTACACAAACTTTAATAATTACAGGAAGATGGTAGCTGCCAATTGGATCTTGATGTACAGACCACTCACAAGAAAGAGCCAATGATGAAGAGACCAAAGATAAATCAAGAGCATTCGGACGCCATGTCAATGAACCAACAGTTGTCACTTCACCGGTATTCAGCAAAACTAAATCATTATCATCAATGATCTCCAAAATGTCTCTACCTCTTGGATTAACAGAATTACATCCCCATGATGTGTGATGAGCATTAAAATCACCAGCAAATATCATTGGTTTAGGAACTGATTTTACTAAAGACTCAAATTTATGTTTGTCAAAGGATGGAGTACAATTTGTTGGGCAATAAAAACTTACAATACTTATTTCTTTATTATTTACAACAATTCTAACACAAATATTTTGTAAGGAGTTATCAGAATATGTGCTAATTTTTCTATAGTTTATACTGTTATGGATTAATATAGCAACACCATTATGAATGTTGCCTATGTCATTTCTTTCTACTTGATATCCTCTTATATAAAATTTTTTAGTAGGGGTTAACCAAGTTTCTGAAATTATTGCAACATGAATATTATTATCATAAAGAAGGCGTGTAAATTGTAGCTTATTACTTAAAATGCTCTGAGCATTCCACTGTATAATATTAAGATCCATTAATAGAAGAAGTGCTATTTCTGAAAGTTTGTTTTAGGATTTCTCTTATGGAAGCTGAATTTATTGGATTGTCTTTTTGATTTAGTACTATTTTTGTTATTGCATTTGTTATGATATTCATGAAAAGGTCTGATTTTGTTAGGTTTTGTATATGAGTTTCAATATTTCTCATTGATAATTGTGGGAATGAATTTTCGTTAAACAGTTCTGAGTATTTGATGGCTCTTGATTTTATTTTATTTTCTTCAATTTTGATTTTTTTTTGAGGACAAGTATTAGAAATGGCGATGTGATTGCCACCACAATTTGCACATTTTGCATTTTTAGTGTCTTCTTTGCAGGATTTGAAGTTATGATCTAAAGAGCATATCGAACATACTTCCGAGTTTTTGCAGTATCTCGCAATGTGCCCAAACTTTAGACAATGAAGACACTGTTTCACAGGTGGAATGTAAGCACTTACCTCGTGTCTCCAGGAGTCGAGGTAAACATATTGAGGCAATTCTGTTGATGCGAATGTTACAGCGACGGTCTGAGTAGGTTGATACGATATCGTACCACACTCGCTCCGCACGCGACGCATGAAACGCCTTACCTGAATTACATTTCGCGAGCTGCCAATTAAGCAAAATATCATTTTGTTGGATAAGTCCGTAGGAACTGAGGTCAGAACCCCAGTCACCTCCGTGTCACTAGCCGGAATAGTGGCTTTTAAAGATAATTCGTCCAGTAATTTTTTATTTTGCAAAAAAACATTTGCGTTATTTGATACATCAAAGGTAATTCCAATTTTATATTTATTAATAGATCGAAGATGAAGAATGCCAGTAATGCAATGTTTCCTAATGCCATGGGAAATAGCCAGCCTATCTTTGTCTGAAAAAGATTTCTTGTCATCCTGGTGAGAAACAAACACTATAAATTCTTTTTTGTTACTATTATCAGGATACTTTCTAGAGTACCCAGACACTTTGTAGACTTGATATTTTGTGCTATTATCGTCATCAGAGTCTGATGATGTTATATGGGATGAACGGTCATCAGGAGGGTCCGTTTTTTTTCGTTTTTTTACACCTCCCATCTTCTATTTACATATATACCGCACTTATACCACTATATTTACAGTTATTTTTATAATTACAAGAAATAATATCACAATATACAAATTTTTAAGATTAAATTATAATGCGAATCGAAATTTGGCGCCTTTCACGTTTCAAGGTTCCCGCGCTTTTTTTTCTGACACTTTGTTTTTCCATGAAACAATCTCTCTTAGAGTTTGACACTTGACACAGACGTCAGACACATTGACACTTGACAGGCCACAGACTCCATAGAATATGTAAATACGACCTTCAAGAAAAGAGCGTACTCCCTTTTAAAAGGCCGGCAGCGCACTTGTGACTCCTCTGGTGTTGCAGGTGTCCATGGGCGGCGGTGATCGCTTACCATCAGTCGATCCGTCTGCTCGTTTGCCTGCTATCACATAAAAATGAAAACTACCACTGAATTCTATGTCCTGATGATAGGTCAGTGGCTCCATGTACCTATGTACTCTGAGATATAGTACATAGTGTTTATTGTTTAAAATGATCGTACTTAGTGCCAGATTTCCGCCTAAGACTACAAGGCCCAGCCGTGGCGAGTCCTACAAATAAGCTCAAAAGCCTGGCTTGCTTCGAAGTTTGAAGGTGTCCCAAGTAACTAGGGGTCCTGGACCTGTATGTCCAGATCGTACTGGAAAATTATCGTACAACATGCAACGAAATTATCGTACTTTTTAAATAATTACTAGGTATGTATTTCATACATAAATAAATGTTAAGTAAGTATTATACCTAATACTAGCTTTTGCCCGCGGCTTTGCTCACGTGAAGCTAAATTAGGAATAGAAATGGATCCCAAAAATAATTGAATAGAAAACCAGCACTGAAAACCAGCATTAATGATCTCTTCTTTCAAAGACAAAGATATTTATTGCTCAAACTGTGTACAAACAACGGCGTTATATGAAATATAATAAGTCTCAACAGCCTACCCAATCGGGTGTAGCAATTATAATAATAACTAATAAATATATTAATGTTCTTATTTATTCACAAAGTATTCGTTCAAATTATAAAACACATTTTTAGTTAGAATTTTTTTTAAAGCATTTTTAAACGATTTACCGTCCAGTTCTTTAATTTCTACTGGTAAGTGATTGAAAACTCGTATTGCTGTTATGTAGGTGCTTAGTAGATCATAATATATTATAAAGATCTTTGTATGGGTCTGTAGGTATACATCAGAGGTCAAGCAGTATCTCAGGATCCGTTTAATTAATTGAGATAAGAAGTTTACCAGGTTTCATGTTCGAAGTAGAGATAAAAATATTTTTTAAATTTCTTGTAAAGTATTATCCTATACATTCCCTGTAATGTAATATCTAACATATATTTTACATTATGGCCTGAACCATGGAACATTTTACCGATAGCATGTGCAAAACATATGAAATAATTTTTCATACAGTTGGCGCAAAATAACTTGAACCAAAATGGTTGAGTAGTCGTTTTTTAGTACATTTTGCACGCAAATCCTCTGTGCAAACTTTCCCCCTCTCCGTTAGTTTTAGGTCCAAAGAGTATAATAATATAGTTGTACTTTAGGTCGTTACTTTGCCCAAACTATACCTACCTGTGATTTTTTTTCACACAACCTGCTCAAAATCGCAATTCAATGATTATGTATTTCATTTTAATGAAATCGCATTTTGTTCACGATTTCATTACGCACGCCTCGTCATTGAGGTACCTACCTACCTATCGTTATTTTAAAACTAATCTTTGTAGCAGGAAAGCTTTAAATTCCCATGCTACTATTTGTAGCAGGCCGCAAAATAATTTGTTTGTGATCCTTATTTTAAAACTAGTGGTGTAGGTATTAATCTTGAAAGCCAGCACAAGAATACCAGAGGCCCAAAGCTCTTTAAAGCTTGCCATTAACCGGTCACAAATTCCAAACTCCGAGCTGATACTGAGAATCCCATAAAACATTACTTACCATCACGCCTGTATTCCCCGAAGGGTTAGGCAGAGGCGTACCAATGTACACCCACAGTTCGCCGGTAACTATGTTTAGGTCCCATGTAATAGGGGGCGAGCCTATTGCCATTAACCGGGCACAAATTCCTTACTCCGAGCTGCTACTGGGAATTTCATAGAAAAACCCAATAACACTTTGCTCGACCTGGGAATCCAACCCAGGACCTCTAGCGTAGCAGTCGCGCTCAGGACCACTTGGCTAATGAGGCAGCAGATCCCATAAAAAAAACCAATAATACTTTGCTCGACCTGGGAATCGAACCCAGGCTTCTAGCCTAGCACTTGGGACCACTAGACCGACGACTAAGTAGGTACCTATTACGATTTCAGTTTCCTCAGACACGTTATTTAGAATATCGAGTCATTGTTATAATATCGAAACCCTAAAGTTGAGATTAAAAAGCACCCAAATTTCAACAGAGAGGATGGATGGGTATTGGCACCTGAACCCTATTATAGACTCTATTAGGTCTAAATGCACGCCCAAAACTGCAAGACAGAAGGTACGGTGAGCTCATTATGCATGAATCAAATAACAAATGATTAATGTAAAAGTGAAAGGGAGGGGAGCTGTTCAATAAATACAACAATAAGACGCATGACACCTCAGTCTGCCCGTGACCATGGACGCTGTAAAGGGTCCGAAACGTCGGGATTTGTATTGTATTGTATATACTAATATAACGCGATATAATCCGTAAAGTAGTTTTATTTCAATAAGTATGTCTGATATTCGCGTAAGCTTCAGAAATCAACTGACAAATTGGTAAATTTAATGTAGAATCTCAAGCTCAATTTAATTTAGTGTAGACCGTATGTTTTTGAAGATAATAAACCTAGTATATGATGTATACAAATGGTAGCATAAGACCCCAAACTAATATTAAATCCTAAGAATAAGAAGTCAACTAAAATAATTGATGAATATTTTGATTTTGGGTTTGAAATTATAAATGAAATACCCAATACCCCATACTTAAAGCTTTGCTTATTACGAAGAGTAAAACAAAATAAAACCATCATATTATAATTGAAAAAGCATGTTACACTATAAATGACTAACTGAAAATATCTTTCAATATATACTCTTTGTAATGCGACATTAATGTGCACAGCTATTTTACATGAATCTGACAAATTAGAATAATCACAACTAAAGAAAAGATATTCAAAGATGTTTTAAGTTTACTAGGAATAATCAATAAAATAGGGGCAGATAGTGACCATATTGGTTTTGTTAACAAAATATTGGTGAACATTACTTTTATAATTTGTATCAATATCTTTTGTAACAAAGTCTTGGTTAACAATAAAGTTACAATATAAATCAAAGAAAATATACAAAATTTATGAATCAAATCAATAACCATGAGGATATTGTTAAGGAAACTTGCCAGAAGAGTTCCTTGTAACAGCAGATACCCTACTTGGTTTATATATGTAGATAATGTTACATTACAACCAATTAAAAGGTTACTTTCATACTTCATAACATATTTCTGAAAATAGGTATGATACAGTTCAGTACATACAACATCCACAATATATTTATTAAGTTAGAAAGTTTGCTACTGTCTTAGTCAATACCTAAACAATAGGTACTGAAAGGAAGGATGGCTGATAAAATGTTTTATGATAACATCACCATTCCATATTGTCAAGATAACTTTCATTCTGATCAAAGTGTACAGTTGATATCTAAGTTAACAATGAGACTACAAAACAAAATACATGTCAGCATGTAGGTGATACGTTTATCTAGTTATAAAAAATAAACTGTGTTTGTACAACAAAGCTTTGTACCTATGTTGGATAAGTGCAAGTATGTGTCAATATAATATGTCGTAGCTTCTCCTCCAGAATGCATTGCAGTGGTGACAGAGCTACACTCAATACTGAGCAGCCAACAGTTAGTTAATTAGATTGGAGTTGATTTTGTCACAGCAATTTTGATATGAAAATAAATTTGTGTTTTAGTAGTCAGCTAATGACCAAATTATACTTTCAGTATGAACTTGACTGTAAAATTATATTTTACATATTATTTTTATTACTCTTGTATAAAGCTTATTGCTTAATTTATCAGATCACTCATTTACACAGGTAGCTTGGAGCTATTTTCACAACATTGTACTGATTATTACTATTTCAACAAGCACAGTCCACACTGTGTCAATGTTGTGCTGACTGGCCCTGATCAGTTTTCAGGACACCAAATTTATGCAAAATAGCTGCCTATACCAGTGTGAGAATCATCCATGTGAAGCCTCAATGCAATCCGTCCAATACAATTTTTTATACATAATACATAAAGTAATGGAATTTTTAGCGACATTATTTATACATATCTAAAGGTACTTTTGACGCATTCTTCACTTTGTCACAGTACAAGTTCAGACCAAGGGGTCATCAGGAGGAGGAGTTCGTGCTAGTTGAGCGATGGTGACTGTCCATCGTCCCACACCACGTCAATGCTGGGCCACTTAGTCTGCAGACATGTTAGCATGGGATCCGTGCTGGCAGCATGCATTGGGCATTCAAGTAGCGCGGCGCGCCCAGTGCGGTACATGACGCGTGAACCAGGGTTACTGCGCAGCAGGCCATTGTAGTGATGTAATGTAAATGTGTCAGGTGCACCACGTTCACACCCCGGAAAGAACTCGTCCATGAATGCACTTAAGAGTATAATGCCTAAATTCTCAGAATCTAACTTCCGTCTCATTAAGTCCACATATTCTGGTTCACTAACGAGGTCAGCTGCACACAGTACATCCTGTAGAGCCTCTGAAGGAATAAAGTTGTTGCCTTCTGGATCAAATGAGCGGAAGATTCGCTCTGCTGACTCACCAACTGTCTCAGGTGCAGCTAATCGCCGTTCCAGAGAGAACAGCACTGTGAGATGTGTGTCTGAAGCTAACACCCAAACAGGATGTTTAGGATTCTTGTAAAAAGAACCAACTGTGCAATACTGCATATGTTCCATTATAGTGAGGAAGCCAATATCATTTTGTCTCTCAATTCCGCGCAGGCGAAGTCCTCCCACAACCTGGTCATGGTCCCACACATGTGCTACGGCTCTTCCTGTGAGCATTAAGTTTATAAGTCCCTGTGAGCCATAGCCATATGTTGAATGTATGAGTGGGTCTGACAGTTCTGCTAGCTCTGCCTCCACCACAGACACTCCCTTGCTGAGAATAACACTATACAACAGAAGTAGAACACCATACTTGTCCTTCAATATCCGAATGTTCCTTGTGTAGAATGCTTCAACTTCAGACAGTGTCTGAAATGGATGCACCTCAATCCTTCGATGGAATTGTTCTAAGGTATCATACACAGAGTTGGATTGTTCTTCCACACTGATGTTATTGCCACTGCTAGTCTCAGCAACAGATTCATTCTTCCGGTACACAGCAACATTGTACTTAGGAGCTAGACACTGGCTTAATATTGTACACACAGCCCTAACCAGTAGAGAATTGCACTTCTCTGATGTCAAATCCTGAAAACTGTGTCCAGGTGTCTCTGACAATAGTATTTTGAGAAGAAAGCCTTGAACAGGTGCAATAGCGGCGCATGGACCACCTTCTTGTTGAATAAGAGCGCTAGGCTCGTCTGGACTAAATTGAAAGCCCTGCGCCCATCGCCGGAAGACATCCTCCTTGACATGGTCTCCCCACAACAGGCGTCGCGTGCTGGCCAGCTCACGATCCAACGTCGCACTCCCGGCGCTCATGGTCTCTTTATTAGATGTTGACACAGAACTATTCGTATCGTTTGATCCGTTCAACATTTGCTTATGTAGCCCGATGTTTACTCCACCTAAAAAATAATGACATAAAGAAAAGACAGGTGAAATGAAAAAAAAAAAACTAATAATAATCTAGAAATTAACATATCGTGTATATTAATTCAAGCAAATCTACCACTACAAAAGAATCATAACCACGTAGTACTTACAGCCAATATGAAATTCATGACTCACGACATTTAAACAACTATATAATTGCTTCCGAAAACCGATTGACCATCTGGATCGCTTGAAATAGCATTATAAATCTTCCATATAATGTTATTAAAAACTTTTCATTTGTAGAAAAGAAAAGAAAAGCTTACGACATGAAGGCTGCCATTTTTTGTGAAAAATAGCAACATTTATTTCGTAATGTCAGTGTCAAGCAAAGACGTAAAAAGTTATGGTACTATACCTTTGATTATATAGTCAAAGTATTAAACTCCTATTATTTTTTTAGAATCATCACTATGTCAGCCTCAGTTTCAGCCTTTGACTATTTAACCAATGGACTGGTCACGCGCTTAATTCTAAGGACATTACATAGACATTGCTGCACACATACTCAAAAACATTTTGTATTGCTACGTACTCACACAAATGAAAATCTTCCAACCACTAACACAACGACGCACACATACGAGTTAAATACGACCTCTGTGGTTTAGTGGTTCGAGTACCGGACTGCTGATGCTAACCATGAGGTCGTGGGTTCGGTTCCCACAGGACACAAATATTTATGAGATGAATATAAGTGTTTGTGTTCGTCTGGGTGTTTCTTATGAATTATAAGTGTGTATTTACAAAAAAAAAGTATATAAGTATTATATCCATTATCCCATAGTACAAGTAATAGTACCCATAGTACAAGCTCTGCTTAGTTTGGGACTAGATGGTGCTGTGTAAAATGTCCCAGATTATATTTATTTTATTTAAATACGTCAACATACAAGAATTGACGACAATACGAACGTGGAAATATACTCGCTACATTTTTTTAAAATCGAGCTTTCTGTAATTGATGATCTCTGATGTCTTAATGTAATAAGATCTGTAATTGCCAAAAAATTATGAAAATTGTAATTCTGCAATTATAATTATACGTCTTCGCCGGAATTCACATATACTGTTCCTTCTCTACAGTGTTCTGTTCAATTCTTCTACTCCCCTTTATCTTAAAGAATGTTTTCAGTTCCTTCATGATACACATACTAGATATCTGCGATCATCAGAAAATATGAGGCTCGAGATGCTATTGCACTCCACGATTTTCTTTGACAGGGCTTTTTCCGTGCAAGCTGTACGGCTTTGGAATGCCTTGCCTGTGTCAGTTAGGTGTGCACACTCTGTCTGTATTTTATGTGTTTGCATGTTTTATTATAAGTATAGGTCTCTTGTTTCTATTATGTACACCTGACTACCTTGTTATTGATTTCTTTTCTCTTCAGTCTATCCAAAGGTTGTCTGTAAGAGATCGGTTTTAGCGATAGGACCGCCCATTGTACTATTCCAGGATTAATACTTGGAAGCATGTACTTAGCACTAGTTTTGGTGTGCAATAAAGTATATTCTATCTATCTTTCTATAATTATGACCTATCATTGAAAAACATAAAATGACATATTGATGGATATTTCAAATTCAAATCTTATCTATATTTATAAAAGGCTGAAATTGTTATTAAAATATATTTTGCTAGTCTCGTGGGGAGTGCGGGTAGTCCCGTGGGGAGTGCATGCTTGAACTTAAAGATTATTTCATACTCGATTATTGAATCGGTTAAGTTCTCGATCCTTATTAGTATACTGTATTACACGGTTTTATTAGAAATAACGTAATTATTACACCTTTAATACTTTTAAAATGTACAGTATATCTTTTTCTAAATTTGAGATGTTATATTTTTTTGCACGTATTATCTGCACAAGATGGCATTTTGCACGGGGCATTGATGACAACCGTACTGAGCGAAAACGATTCTAATTCTGAAATATCGATTCCGTAAACAGTTTATTTTATTTTTAGATTTTATAATCCACTACCTTGACAAAGGGGAATGATCATGTGAGGCGGGTCCATTGGGGTATATAGTCAAAGCTCTCCCACGATGTTCTAAACTCATAAACTCAAAATTTTTGTTCTGCCTAAAGGTCTATGTTACCAGGTTATAAAAAAAATAAGCAGAAAAAAAAACAGGTTGTCAGTCAGTGTGCTGAGTCTACTCTGCAGTCAGCTGTCATTTCCGTCAGTCAATATAAATCGTTTAGTGTGTGGAGATGTTTCCTTTTTCGTTTTTATTTTCGTGACATCAAAAGCTTTGTTTTGTTGTTTAATTTCGTACCTTATTACGTATTTAGAACTTTGTTTAACTTACCCTGAGTGTATAGCAAGTGAATTATGAATAATTTAAATAAGTAATTGATTTTATAATTTAATGTAGGTGTTTCTATAATTCTGCCGTACAATGTTTGACAACGTTGTTTGGAGGCGACGCGGCGCTGCAAAACTAGCAGGTTGGTCCAAACTGCAAACTTTTTTCTTTTCAGTAAAGAGAACAAATAGTACTTGTACCGTTGTACTTCATAAATATCCTTTGTGAAAACCACAACAGTAAGCTTGTAAAGTTTATAGGTAGTCGAAACTTGTTGATTTCCTTTACTACTTTGCATCCGTGAAAGGGTTTTGTGCAGACTGCCCACTGGTTTCCGAACTAAGCTTAGCTAAAACTAAAGCCTGAGACTAAACCAGTTAGGTTGCCTTGCCTCATTGGTTGCAGTTTGACATGGCAATACAATTTCACCTAAAGCAGCAGCATGTAATTAATTCTTAGGTATAATATCGAATGAATTACAGTGGTCCTCACATCAAGTATCATGATCATGTTACCACTATTATTCAGGTGATTCCTCTATACTGTCATGTGTTTTTTTGGATAAGTGTTATAATTAGGTATTTTACAAAAAAAGTTGACATGGTGAAGTGTTTCTGCGTTAATGTGAAATTCACAGAGTCAACCTTCAACATAGACACTGACAAGATAAGGTTAACAGCTGTGGATTTTCAAATCCAAATAAATATTTTAGTGCTTTCTGGGGGCTACATATTTATCTGTGATTCAAACTGTTGCTCCTCATAATTTGAGACTGCCACAGGACACATGGAATTTCCATTTTAGTCTGCTCTACCTAGCAAGTATAAATTACAGACACAATGCAAAATCTATTGTCCTGGTGCCCTAGGCCCTAATGCAATTCAATAAATTTAAACATTGCCTATAAATGAAAGTATTTTAAAATGTTTCTTGCTGTCATAATTTATTCAGTGTTTTTATGTAAAAAAGGTGGTTGCTGGTGGCACCTACAGTCAATAAATATCAGTTGAGTTTATTTTATAGTGCTTATCTTGGGTGATTTGCACTATGTTGTCACATACATGTGTCAGGTAATAAATTGCTAAGAAATACATACTTTGACTAGCTATGGCACTATAAAATAACATCTTGGCTAAAGAAATGGTATACATGGTTTAATGTTCCCAAGAGCTATTCAACTCCATTACTTTCACACATTGGTTTGGTTACTTTTCAAGTGGCTTAGTCAACTATGCTATTCTTATGTTGTTAAATTTTGTAACTTTAAGTATTCTTAACCATTATTATTATAACTATTGAAAAAATTGATAGTGTAATTATTGCACAACTGCACAAGAGGGTTAATACTTTTGAATGTATGTATAATTGTATATTTTATACATGTACCTATGTATTTATCATAATAAAAGGTTTTATAAATGGCATACAAAAATATATACAACTTGTTTTAAATGTAATTTGGAATGAAAAATGCTCAAAAATCGTAACTAAAAATTGTAAATAAAAAAAAAATATGACCAATCTCATGCCAATCAGAACTCTGAAGCAATAGGTCTCTGGACTTCAATTTAAGGTGTTGCCTCTGACAACTCTCTTGGCAGTCAGTTTTTTTACATTAGTATGTTGCATGGTGTATGAAATATTTAATAATAGGTAATTGGAGCATGAGGGTGCCAATTCATATTGGTTGTTCTCAAATCTATATATGTATATATAAAATGAGTCCCTATTTTAACCTAACAACAACAGCAACAGGGCAACAGCTAGTCTGAAATATGAAAATAACCTAAGTATTTCTCTGTCAATGAATGAGATACTCTGGCGCTAGTTATCAGTGGCCTTGTCACATTATCTAGCTATGTAAATAAAAAATAGAGGCCTTGACTGAAATACTAAATAACAGAAATAGCTATTTCATACCCAGCCTTGGTTATTATGACACTGTATTGACTTTACTCTATGAGATTAACTTAAATAGTATAACATTCTGTACTATCATTTATTCTCCCAAGGGTCAGCTGGAGGCATACTAATGTACACCTAAAGTCCTAATTTAGGTTCCATGTAAGAGGGGTACGCTTATTGCCATTAACTAGGCACAAATTCAAACCCAAAGCTACTGAAAATTTTATAAAAAAACCCAACACTTTTCTTGACCTGGGAATCGAACCCAGGTCCTGTAGCGTAGGAGTCGAGCTTTGGACTTTTTTACAGTCCCAGAACAAGTAATTCTTCTGGGACTGTAAGGGTGTTGGTCATACAAATATTTGTTCCGTGCGGGGATCGAAGCCCATCCCTCAGCCACTATGTCAAATGTGGCCTAAAATATTTCAACTAATTTAATTTATTGCATGTATTCAAGTATACTGCTCATCCTACTGGCAACAGTCACCACTTTTATCAGCCATTAGTAATAATTAATAATAGGCAAAATTAATAAAATAAAAAAAATAATTAGTATCATCCTTTTAACTAACAATGTGAACTGGTTCACAAATAACATTAACATGAATAGATTAATTAGTTCTTATTAATAAAATAACAGTAGGGTTATGTAGCTCCAACAATAGCCATTGTTTAGATTTGGTAACATTTAAAACTTTCAAACAGCACTTGCAAAGTTGGTAGATGATTTTATATCATTGTAGTAAGTTAGGCAATACTTAATATATTATTAAAAACTAAATTTAGAAAAAAAATACTATGTCAAATAGATAAAGCCTTTACCATTGGAGTCACACTAGTAAAACACATGATGGATCCTTGTGTAGGGTCACATGGTTCTGTTGATACATTTTGTGAACTGTCAAAAGCACTTTATTGTGTTGATTACAAAAACCTGCTGCTTGAATTACATTATGAGGAATAAATACAATTATTTAAAGTCAATAAAGTCTTACTTGCTGCATAGAATACATAAATAAATGAATAAAATTATACTTATTGTTGCTTCAGAACTTGAATTCCTAACCGCAAATCACAAGTCCAAGGTACTATTTTAGGTCCATTCTTGGTTTTGGTATAAACAACCGACTGATTTTACATGTTTTATTGTATACACTACATACTATCACCTCTATTCCCCAAAGGGTTAGGTAGAGATTTACAAATTGTGCACCCACTTTCGCCGGTATGTTTAGGTCCCATGTAATAGGGAGCTAGCTATTAAATATGATATTGCCATTAACCGGACACAAATCCCAAACTCCGAGTTGCTGTTGAGAATTTCATAGAGGAACCCAATAACAGTGTTCGACCTGGGAATCGAACCCAGGGCCTCTAGTTTAGTAGTCGCGCTTTGGATCACTTTTTGACCTACTCCCATACAAAGTTGCAATTAAGAAGCAGTATCTGCTTTTATTAGGTACCTATATGTTTAATCGCAATAATCTCATAAGAACTTCGTACACGTATCATCTTCGTAGGAGGAAAACTGTGTTACTTCCCTGCCTATCTGGCAGGTGCATTTACACGCGTACGAATTCGAGTATTCATACATATTTTTTACATGTTAACATCTTGTTTTTCTGAGCGATGTAGTCACTAATCTACAAAGTAAGAGAAACTTGTGAGTTTCGGTGGTCTCTCAGCCAATGAAAGCAGCTCGCACGGCCATTGTTTGTGCCGTGTGCCGTATTGTGCCGGTGCAATGTGCTGAAGCCTCACTTGCAAGTGGAAAGTGCGCACACAACACTTTCGCATTGTTTCCGTCATGTTGACACCGAGATTTTAGTGAAATGAGGTGAAGGCTGGTCGTATTAATACCCCTTTATGTCGTGGTTAGTCGTGATAGTCCTAATAGCTACGTCGCTTTTAATTCGTATTCGCTGTAATTGTTTGATAATATTCCTTTTAAAGAACTATGGGATCTTGTGCCCAACAGTATATTCGCTTCGTTTTTGGCTTATATTAATGACATTGGATGCCAAACCTGTTAACCTGACACTAATGAAGCGGTGACTCATTCTTGTACTAAACAAAATCACCTAAAATGTTTAGGAAGCTATCAACCACATATACAATAAACAATTTCCAGAGAATAACATTAATAATTCAAATAAAAAGCAGGTTAGTTTTAATGACCGATAACCGACCTCATCACCGATAGGCGTTCCCAAATATGTTTTTTATTAGACTTAAAACTTGTACATTTAAGTATCTTCTTTAATGTATAACAGGATTTGAGCTCCTCTTTTTAGTCAAATTAACTTAATACAACAGATAAACAGTCAGTCGGGCGTGCGTCCGTAACGCTGCCTCTGGCTTCCTTGTCCTTCAACGTGTTCACGAAGTTACCATTGTTTGAATATGTTAATTACTATTAGTTTGATATTCGTAATAATCATGCATTACGTTAACCGAATAAATGAAAATCTAAACATATAGTAATTGAATATACTGAAAATAATTTCTGGCCCCAGGCACCTGCTACACCTGCAGATAGCGAAGTTGTGAACTTATTACTAAAGATGATCTGTAAGCTGATCCCAAACTAAAGCCACACTAAAAAATATCCTTAGCTTTCAGTCATATTGCAAAAAGAAATAGGGAAGGCATTATGCTGATTAGGGACCTAAGCGGTAAAGATCACACTCTTCCGAGCTTACTGTACTTCTTTCTACACGTGCAGCCTTTGGGCCAGATATACTCAAAAGTCGTACAGCCCTCTCCGCGTTCAATACAATAACGCGTTTAGAATACTGGTGGGGCTGCCTCGCTTTTGTAGCGCATCGGGGATGTTTGCTGACGCACACGTTGATTGCTTTTATGCGATCACGCGAAAGAGGTGTGGGCCAGCTCCAACAGTGTCCTGAGTATGATTGCTGGGCGTCTGGATTGCTCATACGTGATTTATTGTTGTTCCGTCTCGCATGGGATGAAGCAGCGGTGAGATCAATAAATTATTATGTAAACTAGATTATGAAATGTTACTAACAGTTTTAAGTAATACTAACATTATTGAGTCATGGTTACTTGAATAAAACATTTACTTATTTACTATTTATAAGCGCTATGATCAACGGCGACGCTGTTCTTAAATTTATGGTATTGGCGATGCTGATGATCAGATGATCTGTTAGTGTCACGGAGTTCCCGAGACACTATACAATCATAATTTATCTTATCTATCTATATATATAAAAGAAAGTCGTGTTAGTTACTCCATTTATAACTCAAGAACGGCTGAACCGATTTGGCTGAAAATTGGTGGAGAGGTAGCTTAGGACCAGGAGACGGACATAGGATACTTTTATCCCGTTCCCGTGGGATGTGATGACAGACCGAATTCCACGGGGGCGAAGCCGCGGGCAGAAGCTACATGACCGCTACATGACTATTCATCTACAAAGCTTGCTAATCCAAATCCAAAACCAGACAACTGGGGTAAACAACGAAAGCTTATACTCGTAGCAAAGAATTTGAGTGGTCGTGGACTCCGTCCCATTAATTCGTTGGAAAGAAAACTTTATTCATCAGACATTAAGTCTGATGATGCATCGTCTGAACATATATTTTTGGGCAATACCGGACGGGTGCGGTGCACGGCGGCGGCGCTGGCGCAGGTGCCGGCTGCCGGCAACAGTGCGTGACGCCCCGACCTTTAGCCCCGACCCCGCTCGACCTGCAATACGTGACAGCTGCCATTTCTCATATCACGTTCAAAATGCTCGCAAATTCTGTCATTTATTATTTATTACCGTCGCTATTATTATAGTTTTATTGACTAGCTAGCTGTTCCCTGTGTTTAACTCGTGACCTAAAGTGATGTTAAACTTACATACCACCCCCTCTTAAACTATGAAAATGCAATTCCCTGAATTATTTTAGATATTATTTACTTGTTTCAGAAAGCAGTAATTAATATCTTCTACACTTACTCAATTAGGTGCTTATTACACATTGAAATAAAACTACTTTTAACTTTTGAAAGTTTTATTTTTTAAAGCTTTGTGGAAGAGAGAAAATAAAGATATTTTTATTATTATTTATTTTAACGGATTTTATTTTTGTTTCTAACTTTAAAAGGGCGCCCTTTAAAATGTGAATAACTAAAAACCTGAAACAAGTGTTTTTAAACAAATTTTGATTGAACCTGAAACAAATTTTTATTACAATTAGGTACTGAGAATTAATAAATTAATTCTCAGTAATTGTAATTAAAATTTTCGTGTTTCTAACTTTAAAAGGGGCCTTCTTTAAAATGTAAATACCTAACTAAAAACCTCAAATAAGTGTTTATTTATTAATTATCAGTAATTGTACCTAATTAAATTCGTGTTTCTATCTTTAAAGAACAAAACCTTTAATACAAACCTATACCTATATGGGTATAAGTCTTTGTTACTTGAATTGTTTAAAGTTGAAATTTCCAAAAATTCTTTCTTAGCGGATGCATACGTTATAAAATAAACCTATAATTACTACGGCTTTCTAGACTTTGTAGTTTTGGCTGTACGTTAATAGATCAATCAGTCAGTCAGGGCTGGTCAGGGCAAGGCTGGCCAGGACAATTTTTATAAGAATAGCAGATTTGTCGCAATTTCACCCTATACAAGACTTAGTCGAGCATTATTGTATTGAATTGCAATTATAAGTAAGTAATTGTTGTAATTTTTTTTTCAAATTTTTGTCAGTTTTTTACGGTTTGGTGCAAAAACTACGGAATAGATTTTAATTTTGTTATAAGTATTAGAAAGTTTATGCTTCAACTTAAAAACTGGTGGACTTCGAAACGGGTACATAGATACAGCTTGACTTTTCTGACGTATGTATAGAGACCCATACAAAGAAGAGATCATCACTGTTGGTTTTTGATTAAAATTAGTTTTGGTGTCCATTTCTAATCTTAAATGTAGCTTCAGGTGATCGAAGCCGCGGGCAAAAGCTAGTCAATATCATAAGATATTGCTTAGTGTGGATACCTCGATAAATCCTTTTTTTTTTAAATGACCTCTGCGTACAGCTGTTTATGTAACGTCATTTTTTTAGTGAAATCAGTAATTTATGCCGATTTGTATTAGAAAACTTATTCATATTGTCGGAAGACTTGTATAGCACGTTACTTCGGTTCCGATGATTGGACAAAGTTAATAATTTCGTAATTATTACGTATGCATTACGCGAAACCTGGCAGATACGGCGGTCCTGTTATAATTCAACCCGATACGGTGTCTCCGGCGAACGTTGAACCCGCTGCGGCCGCAACGCTCCAATCTTACTATTTTATTCATACGCAGACGAGCACGCCAATCGCAGTTCGTAGCACACCCACCACTGGACCGATACTTAATTCACATTTATGTCAATTTCTATGTTGAAAATCCGGTAAAGTGCAAGTCTGTCTCACGCACCGAGGTTTCCGTACAAACTGTATTGAGTGAGGGACAAACTTAACTTTGCCGTTGGAAAACTCATACATCAACTTAGGTAGCGATTAGTTTACCAACTGCAATGAACTTGGTAATCATTATTTTTTTTGTGATGCACGTGTATCTGCAAATTTGCGGTTCTCGAATTTTTCCCTGGATACCTTCACGCGTTCCTTAGAAAAAGTGTCTTGACAGTCGGACAACAAAGTGATCCTTTATGGGCGCTGTTTTTTCTTTTGAGGTACGGAATGCTAGAATACTACGAAGTTTCTAGTTCTAGGCGCCGCGGATTTCTGCCTTGAAAGGTTTAGCTTTAGGGCTACCTTTACCCATGACGGAACGAAGACGCTATATGCGTTTAGGGTATGAGGTTGTTTGTTTGTATGTGCCAACAAACGAATGTTATAAATTACCTTTCCTACTAATAAGAATATAGCTTAATCTAAACAATACGTTTGTCTTTTTTGTACTGCTATGCTATCATTCACTGATTAGTTGCCAATTTTGCCAATTATGTTCTGCGTAATTAGTGCTGAGCTATTTTTTTTTTATTCCAATAAAACGTTGCTCCACTAGGATTTTCACCTGTACTTCTTTGCTTTTAACACACCCGGAACCTGTAGGTCATACAAATATTTGTTACGTGCGGGGATCGAATCCGCAGTAGAAGCCAGATCGCTTAGCCACTACTTCCAACGTGCAGTGTATTACCTATTTGCTTTGGACTGCATTTAAATGAATTATAGCATTTATATATACCATATTTTAATTAAAATTCAGAACAAAAATGGGGGTGGCAGCCCCTTCGGATTTTCGTGCAGGCAAGTGTACTTATAGTTTAACCGATATTTGTCATTTAGTTGGGGATTTCGAAAATATTTATCCTTTGACATTCGTCGTGGGTTTTTTTCACGGAACATAAAAAACAGTATTGTGTATTCTTTGTTCTGTGGTTTTTTTCATAGTACCTATGTTTTATTTATAGCGGAACACAGCTCCTAGCGTAGCTATAATACATATTTTTCCATCGTAAGGACGAACAAGACGCGAGACTATTACATATATTCTTTACTTATGTACAATGACGTAAGCAATGTATGAATACAGTACAGAGGCCGTATCATGAGGTGTTATTGCCATAATTTTCCGAGTGAAAGAGAGGGATGCTTCTATACAGATCAAATAGCCCTATCCCATTCTCACAACCTAAAGATGATGGCGATAACACGTCGTAATACAGCCCCAGATCCCTATCATCTATCTACTCCATTCTAGGCGAGTGTTGCGTCGTGGGAAGTTGTTCACGTCGTACCTGATGGACTAGTTTCTATTGTTTTATATAATTATAATATTAACCGTGCGATGTCACGAAAACAAAAAAACTGTCCCACGAAACACAGACAAAAGCCTTACTCTCAGAAGAACACCCAAACCCATCTGTCAGAAAATTCCTACTAATACAAATCGCAAAACGGCATTACCTACCTTTTTGTATATAAACTGTACGACAACGTGTATTGTTTAAATATAAATTATGTTCCAATGCAAATCTAAATTAAATTAATACTTGCTAACCCTGAATTACGAAGACACGGAAGAATTACTTAAACTATAACTCGAATAATTAAATGCCTTATGTATATTATTTATGCGGCCTCACATATCCCGCAACAAAGTGCGGATGCTTTTCCACCAGGGATGTGCTATGTAGCTAAGCTTTTTAGATGTGTAAGCTATGCTACGAAACTCGTATGTGACCGTTGCCACCTAAGCCAAGCTATGTAGCGGGGCGAGTAAGATGTCCTATGTACACGCGCAGCCCGAGGTATTACCAGTTATTATGACAGTGATATAAATGTATTATCATAGGCTACATCTTTCAGAATCTCAACAGGAAAATATTGGAAAAATGTCTAAAATGCGTACCTAGTTACGTGGAATAAAATAGAGATCTCAATCGTTTAAGACTGCCTGAACATTATGGTATAGTATCATGAATGCAGCTGTTCTGCTACCGTATTACGCTCAGTAGATAATACTTGGAGTTTATCAAGTCTGCTTATTCCTAAACGATCGCTGCTAACGCGCTAAGAGAAAGCTGAAGTGGTTATAATCTTCATTCTCCAGTGCTGTTTCAATTTATTTTATGGGCTGAAAATGACAAAATACATGTTTAAACTATATGTAATATGTGTATATTCTAAAGATTTTATGAATAATAAAAATCTAAATGCAGTATGAATAATGTAGGTAGTATGAATATGAGCGACGTACGTCCTTTCCACTGAGTTAGCATTGTATTGTATTTTAGTTTGTTTGTTTCCACCGTTCCGCTTTTTAAGCAAATTGTTATTTTGTGGCACACAGAGTGCAGCGATATTACCTAGTGCTAATTTCCCTGCTTTATAAATTAATTATGTTAAAGACGATACAAATTTAATTATGAAACGTATCGCTACCTATGTGTATCACGTATTCACTCGCGATTCAACCCAAAATTATTTTCTTTAAATAATTAATTTCCCATTTTGCAGCTGTTTTTTTTTTAAAGTAACGATACTCCGGTACGTAGCTTCAGCGCTAGCCCTTTCTTTTTGAGAAAATCCATTTTCTTTAAAGTTTTTAATGAATTGAATCGATTGTAACTTCTCATTGTCATTCCTTGTAATTTTTTGACTTAATAATCCGAATCTACGTCGTAAAGAATTCAATGCGTTGACGCGTTTTGTTTCTATTTTTCTAGCAATGAAACTAAACTTTTTTTGGTTAGGTACTTTAAAACGCATGACAAGTGACCGTTGTGAAGAACAGACTTGGGTCACGAATCCTAGCGCCATGTCGCGTTGAGATCTTCTACTAAGTGTCACGCGATAGTGCAGGCAAAAACAGTTTCCCACACTATTCTATTTCGCCCACAAAAAAGTTGTGTTTTTGTTAATCCCAGATACCATTCAAGTGCTGTTAAGTTAAATCCCCGGACACTGGATAGCTTACCCAGTTGGTGTCGATCTCAAGGGTTCAGAATTTAGTTTTAATGGTTTTATAAAATATTGTAACGTTTAAAGAATTTGAGAAGAATTAAAGAATTTCCTCATCCTCTCCCAGTTCTTGAAACAGCTCTTCCATGAGCTTTATAATGAGGGTATCAGTCTGTAATCCTCTGGTCTTGGATAACCCCAAGAGGCACATTCGCTTTCTAGCCAGTGCATCGCATGAAGACATACACAGAAGTTGTTTGCCATACTTTCTACCAGTCTACCTTTGGGTGGTGCAAAAACAAACATAGCAGGTGCTTAAACACTAAGCGCCTCTTGCAACAACTTCCTAAATATATTTAAATTATATTTAGGGCCACTTGCACCAACTTCTTAAATGTGTTTAAATTGTATTTAAACACAACATTTGTATGAAAATTGGTGTTTAAATATAATTTAAACACATTTAAGAAGTTGGTGCAAGTGGCCCTTAAACACCATGCTGTTAAAATACAATTTAAACATATTGAAGAAGTTGGTGCAAGTTGGCCCTAAATGCTTGCTTAATATTATAAATGCAAAAGTATCTTTTTGATACGTTTTCAAGCCTCAACCGCCTAAACTAATCTTGATGAATTTTGGTCTCGCTATAGATTGGACCTCGGAGAAAGAGATATTTGTAGGTAACCTCTTGTCTCAAAAAGTGTTTTAGGATGAGCATGCGAGAAAAACCCCGAACATAAGTTAGAACAAAGTAAAAAAGATAAGTACTTCACGATTAATAACGGATTTCTCTACTATCAATACAATAACTAGTGAATTGTTAATTTTTACGAAATAATGTAGGCAGGTTAGATGTTGTGCACGCGCAGCTGGTCGATCAATAAATCATATAATCTGGACAATTTAACGCGATAAGTATTGTTTCTAGTAACGCCACATCAACTTTTGTTATGTTTCAGTTAATTTATTAGACGTCGCCTTCGTAATTTCGTGGATTTACTTTTGTTTTTAAAGAACGACCACACTAAGATTTTCTCCTGTATCCTGGGTGCGTTTACAAACACAAATTTCTCACATACACAAACACCCTGACCCGGAACACCTTTACCTGTAGATCATACAAATATTTGCTCCGTGTGGGGATCGAACCCACAACACGTGTCGCAGAAGCTGATCGCTCAGCCGCTACGCCAAACGTGTCGTCCAAAATTAATTTTATAAGCAGGTATTTTATAGTTAATTTTGTTGTACAATGATAATAATAATGAAAATACTATAGGTACCTGTTCTTAGGGATCATATTATTATTTTAGAATTGTTTTGTTAATAGAAAGACAAAAATAAATGTTTTTAATAAGTTTCAACATACACAATATGTTTTATACCTATATTTGTTTATTATTTAACTAGTACAGTATTTATTTTTGCAACAGAACTTAAAATTGTGTAGTGTCAATAAAAATATCTATACTTATACATATATATACTTATATAAAAAAGTATAAGTATGTATAAAATAAAATTGTTAACAGATCTACGCGATATATTTTCGCAACGATTTTTTATAGCAGTGCGCTCTTACCCTTATAGAACTAAATGCAGCCCCCGTTAAATTTTCTTGTAGGTTTGTGAATATGTGTGAAACTTTTTAGAAAATTCCTTTGAAACTCAGAGTCATTAAGTACACATAATGTTACTTTTTACTAACAGAGTTGAAAATGTTACAAACCGAAAGCCTCTTACTATAAAAAAACATAAATGTATAGGTACCTGCTCCGTTCCGTCGTGGGTGAAAACAGCTGCATTATTCACAGATCAGCAAAACAGTTTAAATCGTGGATTAATATTTATGTTGGTAGGTCTCTACTTAAGCAATGTTTTCACTACATTTATAATTAATTTTAATTAGGTCAAGAGTAATAATTTAAACTAGAAAGGTATTGCAGAAGTTGCATTGAATGCGCGTTATGTCTTGTTAATTAGCCATGTTTCAATAATATTAATTTCAAGATTAAATTATTAGGATGAAACAATTCTTTTTGTAGTGAGACTTTTGAAATAATTTCTAACGAGTAAAGACTTGAGAATTTGCGCTTTAAATGTATGCAACGTTTTATTTAAAAACTTTTAACAATTGTACAAACGCTCTGAAAGACTTAAAAAAAACCTAAGAAATAATGTTACATACGTGCAAAACAGTTTTGGAAGTCGATTCCTCAGATTTGGTCGGTTCTTTGTTTTCGCCAACAAATTTCGAAACTGTTTTGCACGTAGATATCATTATTTTTTAGGCCTTCGAAGGCGGTTTTACTTTTTGTATATTATATTAACATACCATCTGGCCTGTTTTTCCCCGAAGGGAATAGGCAGAGGCGCACCAATGTACACCCACAGCTTATTGCCATTAACCGGGCACAAATTCCAAACTCCGAGCTGTTACTGGGAATTTCATAGAAAACCCCAATAACACTGCTAGACCTGGGAATCGAACCCAGGACCTCAAGCGTAGCAGTCGCGCTAAGGACCACTAGGCTAATGAGGCAGTATATTCAATTACCTATTTATAAATTTTGAGCTACGTTGACGATGCATGCCATCGTTTATAGCAATGTTACGCGTTATTGTGGTTTTTCTTCTAAATTGTGTAGTCAGATCTTGACCCGCAATTGACAAACACACACTTACCTTTTAACTATGCGATCTTTACAAAACCTAAGTTCAGCATCTCAGCATTTTATTTTTTTTCTTTATGGGCAAACGTGGAGACTGATCACCGGTCGGTAAACGATTACCACAGCCCATGGACACCCGCAACACCAGAAGAGGCGTAAGAGCGTTGCCCGCCATTTAAATTTGCTTCAAGGGTCGTGCAACGTAAGCGTTGTTTCACGTCGGTTTGCTGTGCGGCACTCCGGTGAGCCGACCCATTCGTGCCGAACCATGGCTCTCCCACGATTAAATCTAATTACTCTATAAATAGAATAACTCTATTTAAATAAGCTGTCGTTACTTCACAGACCAGTCAACAACAAAATTCTACAACAAGGGTTAAATCTGTGCTGCATGTGAGTTCGTCACATGTGTCAACGCCTTGCACTCTCAACGAGTGCGTGCCACGCGCTGCGGCTTACCCCGATATCGATCTGTCTCCATACTAGATAAATAATTGCTTGCAACATCGCGTTTAATTACAATGGTCCCTACATTACTAAGTATTATGCGGACACCTGTCCTCTCCTACCATTAACTTACCATTAAAATTTCGGCATTATAATAATTAATGTAATATTTTGGTTTTGTATTTTTCTTATTTATTTACGTACTCGTTTTAGTTATTGCTTTTATTTTAATTTGGGTGCATGTGCACACCAAATTTAATATGAAAAAAAAAAACTGAAATTAAAAATTACAATGAAGACTTTTATAAAAGAACCTTGTTTGCTTTGACCAGGGACGGCACGGCACGATTTAATAAATATTATATGTATTTTATTATATGTATAGAATCACTACGTAGTATAAAACAAAGTCGCTTCCCGCTGTCTGTCCCTATGTATGCTTAGATCTTTAAAACTATGCAACTGATTTTGATGCGGTTTTATTTAATGGATAGAGTGATTTAAGAGGAAGGTTTTAAACTATATAACATAACCCTACGACTCTGAGGAGCGGGGCAGCGCGGGTGAAACCGCGGGCGGGTCGCTAGTATTTATATATACCACGACGAATGTAATCGTAATCTCATTACGGCGGCATGCCATTATAAACTAGGCACCACTGTTCGTGGACACAGGAAAATTTTCTTATTTTATGCTTTTCAGTTGAATTTTTTCGTAGCCGAGTTTAAGTAGAGGCTCATGCTAACTTTATTTACGATCAGGATGCAAGCTTCACATTATATTTCATTCCAATCGGTAATGGAACTAAGAAATGGGGCTAGTAATAAGTCCCAGCATTTCATTGTTATCCAGTGTTTGCTATATTGCATTTCCTGTAATAAGAAACAGGAACTCTGGAACAAGACTCTGGACCTCATTTGTTGAAATCGAGTCCTTTTTTATCGGCCCTCTTTTTGGGTGTTGCCGTAAAAGTCATAGCCTATGATACCTACTCTTACTGCAAAAACGAATCAATCGACACCTTATTCGTATTCGGCTAAAAAAATAAATGACTTCGTAACGACAAATATTTTAAAGGCAAAATTTTAATAATGTTTACCCCTCGTCGGAGATGCTCATACATAATGTACTTACCCAAGTACTTGTACTGAGTAGGCCCAGCCGTCAGAGGGACGGTGTAATGTAACAGTTGGGCGGCGGCGTGTGACATGCGCAGGCGCCACCTCCCGCCCGCAACGAGCCACCGTTATCTGAACCTGCTCTGTAATATCGGAGACACCTGCAAAAATCAAGATCGATTTCCATAATAATGGAAACCTTGCTGAAAATCCGAATAAGTAATTTCTCTGAACTTTTTTGTGTTTTCTATGCTAAGATTATAAAACTTATTTTAGCGAAGCAAAAATTTTACTGCGGGCAGGATTTAACCGAAAATGCGACTTAGCGGGTGGGACTCGCGGTGGCTTAGTTGGTCGTAGCGTCTGGTGTATTCAACCAAAAGACGTAGGTTTGACTCCTGCCCGCAGTAGATATTTTCTTTCGCTAAAATAATTTATCTGAAATTTGAATCTGCTCCTTCTAAGGATTTAAAAAATAATGCTAAAAGTTTTTAAGCACAGTACTTTAAAAACTTTCCTGTATGAATATAACACTTGTATTGATGTACTTGAACAGTTCCTATTTGCTTTTATTAAATACGATGAAGGTAGTAAGGTAAACTTACTATTGATTAAGTAATAGAAACTTCCTATGAAATATGATTTGTTAACAACTCTCAATGTAGAGGTAGTGTGTATTATTGGTGGCTCTCTTTTTGCACTGATGCTTTTCATAAAATTGTATTACAATCTAAACGAGCAAATGCACTGTAAGTATCAACTTTCGCACTCCGGTAACACAATTTATGAGATTTTATTTCTTCACAATTATGATATTCCTATAAAAATTAGAGAGTAGCTAGTTTTTATTGTTGCGTTGTATCATTGACTTTCCAACACCAATCAATCGTTACTGCTTTGTCAGTTATCAGCTGGGCGCGCGGTCCCGCCGCCAATTCGGTTCAGAGCTGAAGGCCGTTATGTCTTGCTTACTGTAATTCGTTACGAAAACCAATGGATAACTGGCAAACGTACCATGTCAAGTAGAAAGTTCTTTGTTTTGAATCTGGTGCACAATGTCTGTGAAACTGTTACGAATGTATAATGCCCTGCCACAGTTTTGTCGCGACTCGCGTGCTTATGGAAAATAAACTAACTTGTTCCACAATCATTGGAAGTAATACCCCAAATTAATGAATAGTGTGTTATGCTAATCGAACTCTGGCAAATTTAGTGCCATTCACCTGGAGTTTACTTTTAATAGCACCATAACACTGAATCGTTTGTAGAACAGTTTTTTTGTCATTTAAATCCGGTTCTGTGAAACTGTTTGTTTACCTGAAACAACCGTACGTGATACTTACTATTGTATACCATGAATGAAAGCCTTTTTACGGCTTTTGACTCATCTGTTCTGTTCCTCTGGTCCGTCGCTTCCGCGAACGTTATTTCTTGGAAAGTAAAGGACTATGACTTATGAGTCATTAGTCGTTACCTGGTGCCGGTGACGTCATCGTGCCGCTATGCGCACGCGCATTGGTCTACCGAGCACACGTTGTTAGAGCCCACATTGTTTATGGTGCGCTGTGAATATCTGATCAGTGTCTCAGCTGTATTGGTCGTAAAATGGCTGGAATTTAGCATTGTTCAGTTAGTATAATACAAGTTTTGTGTTATAGCGGCTCTAGACTGAAGTACCTAAGCTATGGCACCAGGTGGGCGAGCATAGAGCCGACTCATAACTTGTCATTGCTCTAGTACCGTTATCATATTGTTAAAGGTTTTAACAAACCTTTTGTCTTTTTTAGATTCAATAGATTTATAGACAGTGTCATTTTAAAGTTGTTACTTTAAACTGGGAGGTCAGCACCTGAAATTGGGCTTAACCTAACTTCAGGGTAGGCAGAAACCACGGAACGCGATTTGCTACTATTATTGCATACCTCTTTTGCTACATCCTATAACTATCTATCTTAAATGTAATCCTCCATATCTTAGTTTGCAGTTATGGATCGCCGTTGAAATCACACGTGTTAACTGCCTATTGTGTAGTCCGCCTGTCGAATCTGCACTCTGATACATTGTTACTGATTCCACTTTTGTCTGTTGGATGGGACGAGAATCTCAGGTAGTGGGATAGTGTTGCAAGATTAACCTCGACGCCCACGTATTGTCTACGGCTGTGACGTGGTATAATGTTAACCTTAGGTTACTGCTACTGATGTTCATTATTGTAGAGCTTCGAGATTTACTAGAGAGAGAGATGAGGGAATCTACATACTATTGGCGGGTATACAATTTTGTCAGTTTTAAAATTCTGCCTTTCTGTACTAACTTGTCAAAAAGAGCTAACACCCCACAAAATTCAATCATATGTAGGCATTTCTAAGTATTTACCCTCTCATCCAAAGCGTCTTACAAACTTTTTATAGCTATAATGTTTCTTTTTTCTGTTTTTCTTTTCTTCTTTTCCCCGTCACAGAATATCACGTGTCAATACAAGACAAAACATGTTATAGTTACCTACATGTAAGAAGTTTTATTATTTTTATGACTTAGGTAAAACAACCTTCTGTAGAGTGAGCTCAGTTTCTGGGGCAGTTTCGAAAGCTTTAATCTTGAACAATCTGAAGAGGTTTAAGTTCAGTGACTCCGTGTCGTTTAGACAGCACACGGCAAGTGTGTCATTACACTCATTACATCACGGTCTTCTGCGATACATAGGATGCCCCACATGTCTGCGACACTACCACAAATACAGCCTGTTTAGCTGGGAAAATTATAGGTAGTAATGTATAAGTATGATATTGAAAATGTTGAAATTACCATGTATGGTGTGTGTTGCAGTAGCATAAAAGTTAGAAGCTTATGCACTAATATACTGTAGCCTATTGACATTTATTCTTCAATTAAATTTGTAAACCTGAAAATTCTAGCACAAGGTTAAGCTAATTTCCGAATTTTACGATTGTTACGATAGCGACTCACCGGTAGACGTGCATATCCGATGCGCTTGCGCATGCCTGCCTACAAATGTTGTGTAATGTGCATTATTGAATCGGTTGCGTGGAGCAGCAATGGAACACTTTCGATGTGTGTTTAATAAACGGAAATCTATTGCATTGTTTCATATTAATCTTGAAAGTGTTTGTCCAATCAAACTGGTGAATTAAGACATGGTTTGTTTTCAAAGTTAATAATTTATGGGCATTACATATTGCTAGGAAGTAGGACGCTCTGTGCCTGCACATACATGTACATATAGTCAAATCAGTAGATCGATTACCTGGCTTCAGTTCCAGGTACTAAGGTCCTGGTTATGTCAGCATTTCGTTTAAAGTTAATCCTCCAAAAATATTACCATGGTGCATAGCAATTTGTTAATCATATCAAGCGCTGTTTGCTAATGCTTAACCTGAAACTGCAACTGTAGTGAATGCTGTTTAGTACAGAAGGTAGTTCCTTCCTTCGTTTCAGTGATTTCACGGATTATTCGTCAGTCACGTCGTAGACACTACAGATACATTGGAGATCTATGAACGCAGTTAGTAGGAACCGCTCAGATACGCGTGTTTTCCCTTACTCAACCTACAAACAACTTATTGCAATGTAGTAAGACACGAATACCTACATTCATTCACAACTCGCCGTGTCACACTGCAATAAAAATAAATCGTCTTCATTCTAGAACCACAACGTTCTGAGGTCGTAGTAAATGGCCACAGTGATTTGTGCGCTTGTCAAGGTGAAGGTTTTATTTGGAATGTTGCTTCCGGAAATATACCGAAAGATTATTATGCGAAATCAGCTTTTTGTTGTGTAGTTACTTCATGATGAGGTTTATCCGTTTGCTTATGCAGTAATAACTTGTGTTTGAGCTCTGTACTACCTAATTTAATCTTACTATTAAAAGATTGTGCGCAGTTAGTTTCCCATAAAGTGTGTTGTGGGTCAGTGGTAGTTAATAAAACCGTCATGATTGGCGGCCGGCTACTCGATCTCGTGTCGAATCGATTCTAACTCGATTATGTGGAGAGCGCGTGCTCTGCTCGCGCTAGTGCCACTAATTGGATTGGTGTATTCATGACGATAATAACGGTCAAAGAACTCGAGACTGCGATGACATTGGACTATGTACAACTTTTACTCCAAAACTATAAGGTTTCTTGTATTGCCTTGTATACCAACATATTAGTAAAGGTGCAAGTTTCAATAACTTTTGCACTTTTACTTAAAATGTAATTTAGTGTCGAAATAGCTCCTAGCAGTTACGGTTTGGTTTTAAATTGTTGCAAAAGCATTGTATCTGGCGTTCGAAATATATATATTAATTAAATTTATAAACATGGCTGCGACAATCAACTGAACAAATATTTCCAACTGAAAAAATATGCAAAGCACTGACCTAAGTATAATACAACAATTAAAAATGAAATAACTATTAACAAAATGTCTTCAAAAACAAAAGTCAAAGTCAGAAGAAAAGAAATCGGTGCCTTTGATTTGTCGGATCTTATATTTCAACATTTTTAATGGCGAATAGAATTTGACGTACCTCGATGACGTTGTGGTTTACTCGGTCGTACGTCATACGTTTTATTGTCATTTGGTTCTCACTTTTTTAATAAGATTTTCATCTTTGAATGGGACCGAACATAGAACCTCCTTCTTTTTTTAGTCGGTTAAAAATAAGATCTATAATTTCTGCCTACAGGCGCTAGCGTATGTATGTAAAAATACCGGTTCAGTAGTGTAATCGGTTTATGAGTAGGATATTCCATATTATAATTTTCAGTGTCCAATCGCAAGGTAAAAAGATAGGCATCAGGTAATAATAATACTATTTGAAACGGTATGCACAAAATTTTTGTGTATTGGGGCCAATGCAATCACGGATGGAATACCGCGACCGCCATTCGTACAGTCATGGTCACAGAATTTCGGAGCGCGTGCAGTAACAGTAAATAAGCCAGCGTTTTAGGTACGTCTATAGGTAATAAATTGGAACCCCAGCCAGCGGTCCATCGACCATCGGAGCCCTGGTCGAATGTCAGGCGCACTCACTGAACTGGGGTGCAAGGGATCGAAGAGAGTGGAGACTAACCAATTCAACTGATATTTGATTAATGACCTTAAGAATATTAAAGAAATGTGGTACTTAACCGTTAGTAACAGGGTTTGTCATTGATAATCTGCTAGGAATGTTAAGTATACTATCCATATGACGGAAAGACCACAGCAAAAAATACACTTGATACGATTTCTTCATTAGTATGTGAAGATAAGGCGCCTAAAATTTCTCCACTTGTATCTTAATGGGTTCCAAATGCGACTTTAGGTGCTACAGAATACGCTTATTTGTATAAAAAGCCTTTTCTCTGAAAACTTTTTTTGGTTGCGTTCGTTGATTACGCGGTAGGTCAAAGATGTCAGTTGTGTCTAAATAGTGAAAGGTCTGTGTGCCAAAGACGTACGCTGCTTGCTACTTGCGTAACGTGTTAGATGATACAGTCCACTCTTTTTTTGCATTATCATTTCTAGGCCCGAAATAAACGTTTTACAATCGAGGTTATATCCTGAATTCCTGTGTTTCCCCATCCCGTTAAAAAATAATATGCACTGTGCATATAAGCATAGAGATTTCTCCAGATATAAGTAAAGTAACTGTTTTGTTTCTTAGTTCTTTTATTTTTGCAGAGAAATGTCTAATTTACTTTTGCAATCGCTGAGTCGCGAGTCTTGTGCCACCTGCAGTGACCTGGTTTCGTTGAGGCTCTACCTATGCGCCTGTATGCATATAACGTTTATTCCCCCGTATCGAACTGTTTGCACAACGCACACAAGTGACCGGCCGGCACACCAATAACTTATTGCGAGTGACGTCTGAACCGATATATTCTTTGTGGTATTTTTTATTTTGAATTTCTGAATGCGAACTCTGTGGAAGTCTTAGGCACGCCTGATGCAGGATAGTGCAGATAACATACGAAATATTTAAAAAAATATAATCGATAGATGTAGTCATCTTGAAATCCCTATGGGAAGAGGCGAAAACACCGACTTTTTGTTTTCTTGTTTTCTCTATGTTGTGCGTACTAAATATTTTTCCATTTGCTTGTTGCAGCGTGCTGCGCGGTGCTGGCGGTGTGCGCGGCAGCCACGCCGGGAGAGCGCGCAGCCGGCCCGCTCGGCCCCTCCGATAGGTCCGAGGCCTACTTCAACGGCAGCTCCTACATCCGGCTGTCCAGGCCAATATCACTCAAACAACTCGTTGGACTCAGCTTCCGGACATGCGTCGGTAAGTTATTGGAGAATTTGGTAAAAATATAAGAAAAAAGCGGTACATACTATACATGTATGCTTAAAAAAAGTCAATTCTGCTGTGCCAACAATAAAAATACTTTGAAGTTTTGGCATAATTTCAGTTGTAACTGCATGAATTATCCAAAATCTTTATTAAGTATTTGGTCGTTATCTGTCAAAATCATCATGAATTTATGACGAGGAATCTGAAAGAGTGGGAGAGAGTGAGATTTAATGTATACGGTATACATTAAATCTCACTCTCTCCGGATTCGGTTTACTCAATCATCGAGTCTTCCTTAACTTCAGGTATACAGTATACCTGAAGTTAAGGAAGACTCGATGATTGAGTAAACCGAATCCAAAAAAAAACGATAGAGTTCCTGGGTTCGATCCCCCATGTCGAGCAGTGTTATTGGGGTTTTCTATGACATTCTCAGTAGCAGCTCGGAGTCTAACAATATCAAGGCTTGGTTTTACATGGGACCTTAAACATACCGACGTGTATATTAGTACACCTATGCTAAAGCTTCGGGGGAATACACTTGGAATGGTATGTTATGTTATACAACTTGTTCAACAGTTTTGAAACTTCTTTTGGTGATGGGCACGTAGAGCATACCTTAGTATCTAGGTATTACGATTGTATAAAGAGGTTACCATTCTCATCTGATGTCTTAACTTAATGCAGTCAAGGCTAACAGAAAAGGCAAAGACTTGATTGGTTACGTAAGCCGATGTTCGAAACAGCAAATAATTCTTACGACAAAAACTTCCGACGGCGACGATATCCCGCCTCCGCCTCCCGAAGAGGCGCGCATCAATCAAAAATTCTCCCAAACGTCATTACCATCAGCAGCAAGACTTCCATCGGCGTGTTTTTGCCGATTAGTATGTACGCGCATCGCGTCCACATTGCAGCAATACGCTTCGTGATTCTGAGAATCGCTAAGATTGGCGACGTGACGTTGACAGATGCTGTTCTTTATTGTAGTTTTATGGAACAATTTCCAATCAAACATTAAATTGAATTTGACCTTTTTTGGTCAGTTCTAGATCTTTCATCTACAGCTGTAACGTATCCATTTATAAAACCACGATAATCTTTGAAATAAAACTAAACTTTTTGACATTAGCGTTTACTATCCCCGACAGCTCTTCCTAGTCTGAATACTAGATTTAGGGCTTCATGTATTCTGTCAATAAGCCTCCTTCTATGTTATTCACCTCTGTTTTGCGTAAATCATCTCGCAAGTCTTTCAAACACACTTTACATGACAAAGTATAATAAAATTTAATTTCAAGTAACTTTGGTTGAATCATGCGATCAGCGAATCAGTTAACCTTATAGAATAATACATAAAAACACATCGTTTCGGCCATTTGTATAGCAATGAATTCAAGGCCAAATGGCTCCAATGGGCGGATGAATTATCGTCATATTAAATCATCGGCGCGTACGCAAACCATATGTTGACGTACGACTGCATTAAGCATATGATTAGACTGGCGATAGTGTTGTGTTGTGATCGATGTTGATGTGTCCACTGATCGTGAGCCGGCGCGCAGCGTGGCGTGGCCATTACTGCGACATTACGTCACAGCATCACGCATGCGTCCGCACACCAGCCGGACCGGTCGCAATTTACGGCGTTGTTGTAATAATGATTTGCTGAGAGAAAGGAGGTTCAATCAACTCAACCGATAGTTGATACACTTCAAGCAGCGCATAAATATGATATTAGATTATTGAATCATGACTATTTATGAGTCACGATTGTCAGGCCGATGAAATTAAGCACTCGGGAGTGGTTCTATGGTAGTCATCCTCTTTGAATTTTATAGACGAATCATTAGTTTTAAAATTGCAGCAATATGTAAATGTATAGAAGGTGTTTTGCAAACGGTGTGTAATATGCAATCGCATGCATCGTTTGCGAAAAAACGTCCAATATATCTTATTATTATAATATATTGTATCTTATAATTTATGGCTTAGGATGGGATTAAAAGAGCCTCCTATGCATAGTTATGGATGACTCGCAGAAAAACGTTTACGTTGACGAACTTGGAATGCAAAGCTATTAATATTATACTGAGTTGATTGATTGATTGTGTAGTAAACGTATCAAAACATTGGTAAAGCGTACTATGGTGTTTGTTTAGTTGTAGAAATGACTACATACCTCGTGTTGACACAATTCGCTGCGACCAACACAGTGTTATGCTTGCCTCGTCACAAATGTCTCCTCATACTCCGTATGTTTCCATTTTCACACACTCTGTTTCATTAATTTGGCAGACTCATGGAATTCATCGTGTTTCACATTAGGTATTTTAACATTCCTTCATAATAGAAGTAGACGCTAGAGGTAAAGCATGTTGACCTTAGAGCTAGGTGAAGCAGACAATAAGGCAGGTGCCTGTTTGATCTTCAGGTTAAGTATCTTTGTCGGTGAACGGAAGAGATATCTCGACAATTTACTAATGATTACCTAGAGCGGTGGGTTCCAGTCAAAATTATTAAACTTCAATGGGAATGTGAAATATTTCTTGCAACGAGAACATCTGCCTGGCTGGCGGCACCTGCCTCCATTGTCTGCGCATACTCAACGCTAACCACACGCAGTAGCGCCGGTTATGGCGACAATTTTACATAAATTTCATTTCACTGTTAGTCTCATTTTCCGTTGACCAAAATGTTATCGAGAGAATTGCTTAAACCCGGTCCCTGAACCGTTATGTGTGGAGAGTTTGAGTTTGAGAGGTCAATGCGCACTGTGCAGTACCTATACGGAACAAATTGCATACCTTACACCTTCTTTACACATTTGTCTTTCTCCTAATGATACTTTAATACATTGCTAATGTTTTGTATTGCTAAATAGTTAAATACGTAACAAAGGGCAAATTGATTAGAATTCCTCGTGGAACCAAACAACTCTTGCTATTCTTATCAATTGCATTGCTGCTGTACAAGATCGTCGTGTGCACTGCAGGTGGCGAGCTATTCTCGCAGCGGTTCGAGGGGTACACGCTCCACGTGACGGCGCTGTTCGAGCAGGTGGTGGTGTCGTGGGCGCGGCCCTCGCAGCCGCACCGCGAGGTCGGCCTGGCCAAGGAGACGCTCGACAACCGCTGGCACTGGGTTGGACTGCGCTACAACTCTGACCCGCCCTCGTTGCTGCTTGAAGTCGATAAGGATACACAGGTATGTGCACAGAGAAGTTAAAATGAGCTATACTTCAGCCAAAACTGTTTACCCTGCTATATGGAAATCAAGAAGTGAGGCAAATTTTTTGCAATCGCTGTTGCTGTCTATCGCGCGCACATGATCGATTTTAACACGACCAGCGATACTTATTAACAAAACAAAATAGGTTAGTGGATCGCTAGCACGTTTGTGGGAAGTAGTCAGCTGCAACCTGCATGACAACGTGGACGTGATATTTGCCGCATGACGCCACCGAACTCTTTATTCCGTATTTATCACGCCTTTGTTCAGCACTTTCACGACACGTGCGTGGTGCAGTTGTGCTAACAAATCTCTACGTATCTGTTCTGTTGATACAGATGGTATAGCCGAGGTATGTCATGAGCTACATAAAAAAGTTGTTGCAAATGTCGCAGAAGTAATCCTGACAGACGGAGGTGTAAAAAATGTCCAAACATTTTTGTGTGTGTCTCAAACTACAACTGCAATAGACCGTTTCTCCAGTGTCTGTGAGCCGGTAAATGTTGGAAATTGTGGAGATACTGGCTATATTTATGAGTTCGCCATTAAATAACTTGTTTAACGGACCATTGTCAACATTGATGCGCTATTAAACGTTTAACGTAGCGGCGAACACACTCGTCTGTTTTAAAAGTACACAATGTGACATATTTATGTGTTTCTTGTATTTACTTTAAGGTGATTCATAAATGCAGCAACTCAATTAACATTTTATGACTAACATATACGTGTAGACTGTAGACGTTTCGTGAAGTTAGTGTCATAGTAATGAAATTCATAACAAAATGTTGACGTTTTAGGAAACTGAGAACCTACCCAGCATATTTGTTAATCACACGCAGATTTGGACTTTAATAAGGAGAACAGCTTATCATCTTATACGGGGCGCAAATCCGAACTCCGAGCTGTAGTTACTCGGACCCGACGTGGAAAACGAAACTACAATTCCAAAGGCTCTGTTCAGTGTTTGCGTTCACAAGACCAGTTATAACCATTATATTGTTCGTTGAAGATAATATCGAACGTGACGTGGAACCCGGAGCTGTTGTCGCCGGGCGCGCTGGAGGCGGGCGGCGCCGTGCTGCTGGTGGGCAACGTGTTCAGCGGCTGCATCCTCGAAGGGCCGCAGCTCGAGTTCTACGCCGCCACCAGCCAGACACGGAACGTTGTGTTCGGACACTGCCCGCTCACTACTGACGAATGTGAGTGGAGATTTCACATAACTGCTTTTTAGAAATTTTATCGTAGAAAGAGAGCTGTAAATGTATTCAACATCAAATAAAGAGAAAGTAAAAGAGTAAAGTTAGAGCGGCGGTAGCTTCATGGCTAGGGCGTTGGACTCGCGATCATGTGGTTGCCGGTTCGAAACCCACCCATTGCTCTACCGACGTCAACCCACAAGTAACACAAGCATTTAGCTTAACAGCATACTAGTAATGTGCGACCCAAACTGTTCGTAAGCTTTTTATATACAAAAAGTATGTTATTTCACCCGAAAAAAAAGTTAGGGTATTTTTATGTGACACTAGTAATAATTAATGATATCATTTGCAGGTATTGACAGGAAGGATGTGTTGCGCATCCCGCCGAAAGACCACTGCTACAATGAGCCATGCATGCGACACGGCACCTGCATATCGCGGCACGACAGGTAAACCTCACAAATGTTAAAGTCAGCTGAATACTGTAGCTAGCTCTGAATATCAACTCCTTGCATCGATTTTCGATGGAGAATATGACTTCAACATTTTCATGACTTCTACCGAGCCCTAGGTTCTCCAGTCCTTGGTCAATCCCAGCGGCCGGCACTTGGTTTAGGAAATAGAGAATCGAGGTAAAGCCATCAACGAACGTGTGCGATCTTTTCCACAAAAGCATCGACCGCTCCGCAGTAGGTTTAAGATCGCCCCGTAATAATTTATCCCAGATCCAGCCGTCCCTAGCTGTCCCTCCACCGAGGGCCGAGTCCCGTTAGGGGATGTCGTTAGCTGCTGTTGCTTAGTTTATATTAGGCATTTAGTGGCTCGCCACCACGTCCGGTTACCCTGTAAAGATTCCCTGAAACTAGCTTATGAACGAAGTGAGATGTAAACCAGCTTAACTAATCATTAGAGTCTGCTGCTAGTAATAGGTACTTCTACCTTGTATCTGTTTAGAATTTTGATGTTTTCTTATATATTAGACAGGGGTGGCAGTTGCCTTCCTTTATCTACGGTGATGAGTAGCGCCGAGACGCAGGCTTAAGGTCGTTTACACAAAATTATGACTCGTTATTCAGTAAAGTTAGCAAGGGATGGCTTGTTGTTGCATTCAATGTATCATTTATTAATTTTACATCGCCCGTCTTTGACAAACATAATAATATATTATGACTCGCGTGTTTTTTTTAATATAGAGCTGTAACACATTGCACAAATGTGTCAATAGACTTGATGTTATTAATTAAGACGCTATTCGTTACACCGGTAATTGACTTCAACTGTATTTGTTATGTGTAAACAAGATTGTTTTGATAAAGAAACGTGAAGAAAAATACTGAGTACGTAGATAGAACTGAAATACATAATTTAACATATTACTTATAGTTACATAGTAGAGTAGAACAGACAAGTATTAAAAAAAATACTGATCAAATTAGACTCACGGCGGAGTTTCGTAGTTGACCCCCTCTCCTAAACAGCTATTTTGACATAAAAATTGACATTTGATATAAAACTGTCCCTAATTGTCACTGGTCTACAGGTCCCCCCCCCCCGTTTCCCCCTCCCTAAATAAATTCCTTTCTACAATGTTTCCTTACTATACAGGGTCACTACATTTATGTAAGTTACAAAATACTGTGAAAGTGAAAACTTTCTTTTATTTTGAAAGTAAACAAATTGCATTCACAATCTTTTGACAAGTCTCTTGGCCTGAATCCAGTTAACATTAACATGGCGAAAATCACACTGTATTTTTTATGGCCTCTCAGCCGCTAGGATATTTTAGAATGACAAATTAATAAACAGAGAGTTTCTTGAGACAAATAAGTGTGACAAACAGACGGACCGAAGTCTTGCCATGAGGTCAGAGTGTTTTATTTTTTATACCACTAAGGTTAAGCGGTTACCGTAGCCTATGGACGCTCGCAACACCAGGGGCGTCACTCGCGCGTTGCCGACCCTATAAAAATATTTTCACACCTTTTTGAGAGGGTGGGGTAAACATTAAGGAGGAATAGTAGAGCTGGCAGCATAGGAGACAATAAGTGTGATGCTTAAACTACCCTGTTCCCTCCACTGCCAACACAACGCTTACTCGCGGAGCTCTTGCGACCTTGCTCAACGTTAGGAACACAACATAGTACGGAGCTATGTTATTTGGCTACTATTTTCTGCTAGGTGGAAGTGCTTCCCCAGTCGGGTAGCTTGTTGTGAGTGGAATTATTCAAGTCCGCTATGACCTACCTCTATTTTTATCATTTACGGTCTGAAATCTTGAAAACAGTTACAATTGTGACTTTTATACATATAATTATGTGTGTTCGATTTTGAAGATCACTTCGCGAGGCTCTTGCCCTTAAACTGTTGTGTGTGTTGTAGGTATGAGTGTCACTGCACGGCGCGCTACACAGGCAACAACTGCGAGGTGGACGCGGGCGACCCGTGCGCGTCGGGCCCGTGCCAGCACGGCGCGCGCTGCGTCGAGGACGTGCGCGGCGACTACTCGTGCGACTGCCCGCCTCACTACCATGGTGTGTATGTCCCATATGTGTCACTGCACCCGCAACAACTGCGAGGTGGACGCGGGCGACCCGTGCGCGTCGGGCCCGTGCCAGCACGGCGCGCGCTGCGTCGAGGACGTGCGCGGCGACTACTCGTGCGACTGCCCGCCTCACTACCATGGTGTGTATGTCCCATATGTGTCACTGCACCCGCAACAACTGCGAGGTGGACGCGGGCGACCCGTGCGCGTCGGGCCCGTGCCAGCACGACGCGCGCTGCGTCGAGGACGTGCGCGGCGACTACTCGTGCGACTGCCCGCCTCACTACCATGGTGTGTATGTCCCATATGTGTCACTGCACCCGCAACAACTGCGAGGTGGACGCGGGCGACCCGTGCGCGTCGGGCCCGTGCCAGCACGGCGCGCGCTGCGTCGAGGACGTGCGCGGCGACTACTCGTGCGACTGCCCGCCTCACTACCATGGTGTGTATGTCCCATATGTGTCACTGCACCCGCAACAACTGCGAGGTGGACGCGGGCGACCCGTGCGCGTCGGGCCCGTGCCAGCACAATCAAACGAACAAACAAACTTTATAATATTAGTATAGACACCAAACTCGGATAAAATAAGTATTTGTTCGGTTTCGAGTGTTATGTCAAAGGCAAAAGGTTTTATTTGAATAGACCATTTAAATAAGTACTAACAAAGTCAAAACTAGTTGTATGTTACATAATATGGTAGAATAAAGTTCAATGTGTTTCAGGCGCGTACTGCGAGCTGGAGGTGTCGTTGGACCCGCAGTGCGTGGCGGGCCCGTGCCGCAACAACGGCAGCTGCAGCGTGCCGCCCGCCGCCGACACCTACGTGTGCGCCTGCCCGCCAGGTGTGTGCACACACACACACACACACACACACACATCACTCACACAACTCATGTTTTATACTGTCGTTAGTTTGTTTAATCGTGTAGAACGAGTCGTAGACAACGTAACTTGACCCAAAACTAACGGAGAGGGGGAAAGTTTGCGCGGTGCATTTGGGTGGAAAATGCACTAAAAATCGACTTCTGCCCATCCACAATTTTGGTCCAAATTATTATCCGGCAACTCTAAACTTCCTGACACTAAATTATGTTTTTTTTTTATTGAGATTTCATTTGTGATAATAGCCACTGTAGCTGTACTTTAAATAAATTAGGAATAAAAAAGTAGTTGCGTAGCATTGACATGTGTGTGTGGTCGGCTATGTAATGGTAGGCTATACCGGTCGCAACTGCGAGACGGACGTGGACGAGTGCGCGGGCGCAGCGGGCGCGTGCCTCAACGGCGGCCGCTGCCAGGACGCCGTCAACAACTTCACCTGCGACTGCACCGCCACTGGTATGCACATTACATCACTATTATAATTCCCTTCTATACATCGACTTTTAATTGTATTCAGTAACTTGACAGTTGAAGGGTTACCAGTTTTTGACAAAAAAAGAATGAACAAAATTGAATGAACATAAAAATAATGTACCTACTCACATGAAAAAACTTTTTATGTCAAACTAGCTGACCGTTCGGCGAATTTCGTACCGCCTAACAGTCGATTCTGAAACTAACGTCACTCAATTGTTTTGCCTTCCCGGAACCCCTCCACTAACACTTAAACTTTATGGTATTAAAGTTCAAATTGACTTTTAATTATTATTACGAATCTTTTGAATGGGAATATAGAAAAGTGTTGTTTTTAGACTTTTTCATACAATTTTTTAAATTTTTCTGTCCGTAACAACCATCCTCGTACTTCACGGAATATTATAAAAAAAGAATCAGCGAATTCGGTTCAGCTGCTCTCGAGATTTGCGCTTAGCAACACATTTGGCGATTCATTTTATAGATGTAATAACTTGTCTTCAAAACACAATATAAACTATTTAAAATTGTAGAATTTGTTCCACAGTAGTTATCTATAAAATGACAAAAGTAAAAAAAGTAAAATTACATGATTTTTATTTTTAGTTTGTTTCTATTAGAAGAAAATAAAAAAGGAAATTACTTTTATTAATTATTATTAGTAATTATTGTCTCACTGCCTCATTAGCTAAGTGGTCCTGAGCGCGACTGCTATGCTAGGGGTCTTGGGTTCGATTCCCAGGTCGAGCAAAGTGTTATTGGGTTTTTCTATGAAATTCCCAGTAGCAGCTCGGAGTTAGGAATTTGTGCCCGGTTAATGGCAATAGGTTCGCCCCCTATTACATGGGACCTAAACATACCGGCGAACTGTGGGTGTACATTAGTACGCCTCTGCCTAACTCTTCGGGGAATACAGGCGTGATGGTATGTTATAGTAATTATTGTATTTCACATCTTATTTACGAACTTTTACTTAAATTTTATATTCAACCATTTTTATCATTTATTCTTTACGCAAAATCATTCACTATACCAACCCAACACTATTACTTGTAGTGTGGTATTATTATTTCTCTTCGAAATGTCAAGTTACTGAATACAATTAAAAGTACATCACAAATTTAGTCAGATACAAACTCTTTTTTCTTCTTTGAACATGACATGTATACCGTGATGTTCTGTACGCAGGCTACACGGGCGCCCGCTGCGAGATCAACGTGAACGAGTGCGAGGAGGACCGCAACATCTGCGGACACGGCGTGTGCTACGACACGTACGGCAGCTACGTGTGCGCCTGCCAGCTCGGCTACAAGGGCGAGCGCTGCAACAACGTGAGTACTGCGACACGTACGGCAGCTACGTGTGCGCCTGCCAGCTCGGCTACAAGGGCGAGCGCTGCAACAACGTGAGTACTGCGACACGTACGGCAGCTACGTGTGCGCCTGCCAGCTCGGCTACAAGGGCGAGCGCTGCAACAACGTGAGTACTGCGACACGTACGGCAGCTACGTGTGCGCCTGCCAGCTCGGCTACAAGGGCGAGCGCTGCAACAACGTGAGTACTGCGACACGTACGGCAGCTACGTGTGCGCCTGCCAGCTCGGCTACAAGGGCGAGCGCTGCAACAACGTGAGTACTGCGACACGTACGGCAGCTACGTGTGCGCCTGCCAGCTCGGCTACAAGGGCGAGCGCTGCAACAACGTGAGTACTGCGACACGTACGGCAGCTACGTGTGCGCCTGCCAGCTCGGCTACAAGGGCGAGCGCTGCAACAACGTGAGTACTGCGACACGTACGGCAGCTACGTGTGCGCCTGCCAGCTCGGCTACAAGGGCGAGCGCTGCAACAACGTGAGTACTGCGACACGTACGGCAGCTACGTGTGCGCCTGCCAGCTCGGCTACAAGGGCGAGCGCTGCAACAACGTGAGTACTGCGACACGTACGGCAGCTACGTGTGCGCCTGCCAGCTCGGCTACAAGGGCGAGCGCTGCAACAACGTGAGTACTGCGACACGTACGGCAGCTACGTGTGCGCCTGCCAGCTCGGCTACAAGGGCGAGCGCTGCAACAACGTGAGTACTGCGACACGTACGGCAGCTACGTGTGCGCCTGCCAGCTCGGCTACAAGGGCGAGCGCTGCAACAACGTGAGTACTGCGACACGTACGGCAGCTACGTGTGCGCCTGCCAGCTCGGCTACAAGGGCGAGCGCTGCAACAACGTGAGTACTGCGACACGTACGGCAGCTACGTGTGCGCCTGCCAGCTCGGCTACAAGGGCGAGCGCTGCAACAACGTGAGTACTGCGACACGTACGGCAGCTACGTGTGCGCCTGCCAGCTCGGCTACAAGGGCGAGCGCTGCAACAACGTGAGTACTGCGACACGTACGGCAGCTACGTGTGCGCCTGCCAGCTCGGCTACAAGGGCGAGCGCTGCAACAACGTGAGTACTGCGACACGTACGGCAGCTACGTGTGCGCCTGCCAGCTCGGCTACAAGGGCGAGCGCTGCAACAACGTGAGTACTGCGACACGTACGGCAGCTACGTGTGCGCCTGCCAGCTCGGCTACAAGGGCGAGCGCTGCAACAACGTGAGTACTGCGACACGTACGGCAGCTACGTGTGCGCCTGCCAGCTCGGCTACAAGGGCGAGCGCTGCAACAACGTGAGTACTGCGACACGTACGGCAGCTACGTGTGCGCCTGCCAGCTCGGCTACAAGGGCGAGCGCTGCAACAACGTGAGTACTGCGACACGTACGGCAGCTACGTGTGCGCCTGCCAGCTCGGCTACAAGGGCGAGCGCTGCAACAACGTGAGTACTGCGACACGTACGGCAGCTACGTGTGCGCCTGCCAGCTCGGCTACAAGGGCGAGCGCTGCAACAACGTGAGTACTACCACAGCTGCGAATGCAGACAGCTCGGCAGTATGTGTACTATGAGTGTATTCCACTTAGCGCCCACAACGATCAAAATGCTCATTTAGTCGTTCCATATAACACTGCAGTCGTTGTGGTCACGGCGAAAACGTCACTCATGACGTCATGACTTACGGTCACGCGAAGCTCACGACGATCCATCTAAAAAGGTGGGTCCTAGTAATCGTTGAGACAGTTAGCGGCATTTTCAAAACTCATAGCATCAAAGATAAGAAACTTACGTTATAGTTATAGGATATTTTCAAGGCTTACAGATTATTACGTAACCTCTTAAATCTTTTGCTTTCTTTTTACTAACTCACCGTTTGTATTGTTTACCTCCACGCTCAAAACGATCTACAATCCATTCCACTTGAGTTGAGGACAGTAACGCTCACAAGCAAGTGTGTGTGTGTGCAGGTGTCAGCGTGCGCGTCGGGCCCGTGCGGCGCGGGCGGCGCGTGCGTGGAGGAGGGCGGCGGCGCGGGCTTCCGCTGCGTGTGCGCGCGCGGGTTCGCGCCGCCCTACTGCGCGCCCGCCCCCGCCCCCGCGCCCGCCCCCGGCCCCGCCCCGCACCCCGCCTCCTGCGCCGACGTGCAGTGCCCGCCCAAGTCGCACTGTGAGTACTGCTACACTCACTATTCATCTCCAAGCAGTTAGTGTATCTACCGCTACATAATATTGAATTAAAACATTCGGTTGCAAGTAAAAGTATGTAATGTATAAACAATACCAATGTACCAATTATAGTTTAGTTTTACTTCAACCGTTCCATTCACTAATTTAACCCTACATTACAATACGGTTTAGGATTATTTTTATTTCCCATAAGTTCAAAATATTCACTTACCTACATTCTTTATAAAAGAAATAAATTGAAATTATTGCTTATTTTGATACAGTATTATCAAAAAAAGGCAGTGTCTTCCATCTTGGCAAATGCACATTTGCACGGATTTCTTTTTAAAACATAATTATCGTGTTTTACCAGGTATACCCAATACGGTGATAGCTGGGGTCATCGCGAAGCAAGTGATGTGCGTCTGTGACATCGGATACTACGGTAAAACATATTTATAAAAACATAATTTCTTATTTATTGCAGAATGATTATCTAAAACACACCTAAAGTAGAGATTTTCCGTAAAAAGTTCCTTTTTTTTTATGGGATAGGGGGGCAAACGAGCAAACGGATCACCTGATGGTAAGCGATAACCGCCGCCCATGGACACCCGCAACACCAGAGGAGTCGCAAGTGCGCTGCCCGCCTTTAAAAGGGTTTGGGCCTCCGGTAACCTCAACTCACTCGGCGAAACACAACGCAAGCGTTGTTTCACGCCGGTTTTCTGTGAGGCTGTGGTATCACTCCGGTCGAGCCGGCCCATTCGTGCCGAAGCATGGCTCTCCCACGTAAAAAGTGAACTTCTTTGAAGTGTCATCATTAGTATAAAAGAATAGGAATAAGATGCCTTAGCTTTTATTATTTCAAATGGAAACAGGCAGGAATCTAGGCTGTGACTGATACTTGTGGCAAATGACACGAAGTCCATGACCACCTCTCTAGGTGGTAGATGATCATGAGGACATTCCTCACCTCAAAATAAAAACATAAAACAGGTTGTGATTGATACTGTCAACTATCTTAACTTTGCTCGTAAACTATTTAATATAGTTATTATTATTTGTAATTTCATTATAAGTATAAGTAATTTCAGTGATATTAGGACTAAAGTGGAGTTGCAGGCCAGTTCTTCAACGTAGGATTAACGGCCATTCCCAATAACAAATCAGTCAGTAGATTTGTTTACTAGAGTTAGGATTTTTACATAATATCCATACAAGTAATGTCAAAATGCATCTCCATTTTTTAATAACTTCGTGGTGGTACACACTTCTGTTAAGTATGAATTAATCTGTAACCTGTTACTGTACCTATTCAATAAAATAAAATATAATAAAAATAAATAAATACTTGTAAGCAGTATATAAATAAATAGCCGTGGCTGTAATTACTTCCACGTCCATCGCAAGTGTTTTGCCAGGCAGTAATGAGCCTTGCGCGATTGTGTGAACACCGAGTGATCGTGGCCATCATTACAAAGCATGGCCCATCACAGGTCACTGTGTACTGGGGCCTTAAGGGCCTTTGCACACAACGTTTTTTAAACGTGCCGTTGACGCGCGTTTGTAGCGATACAGACGCGATACGCACGCAAGTCAGACGCAGCCTGTAGACATTTGCAGGATGAAAGGAGTTTAAAAAACGTGGTGTGCACAGGCCCTAAGATAACATGGTGTTGCGGTATGTAATGTGTTGTGGTGTGGGGTGGCAGGAGCGGCGGGCGCGGCGCCCAACTGCAGCACGGGCGACGTGGCGTGCGAGGCGGGCGCCTGCCTCAACGGCGCCACCTGCGCGCAGGCCGCAGACACCTTCAACTGCTCCTGCGCGCCCGGATACAAAGGTACCCGACGCATTATATCTAACATGCTGTTTTGTTAAGCCTGTCCTAGAACGTGTAATGAGAATGTCAGCGTGTTTCGCATTAGACCACATAATTCGCATGCGATTCAGCTCAGATTATGTGCTCAAATGTGAACATTGTTTTATTTTTACTTTTCTTTGATGTCTTTTGCCTGTTTAGATGTTATAAGAATCGATGTCTTAGTTAACAGTGGCCGTGATTGATCTCTTGCATTTTGTGTCTCTTATCCACTCGCTGTGATGTAATGTTTGTGTCTAAAATCATAAGTCATGCGATTATATACCATACTAGTCATCTGAATAGAATATTATTTTCATCATTTTCTTCATAAATGCATGAATTTGAAATTTAACATCGCCAATCAACTCGTTGCCATTAGCTCAACAGCTACGGCTATTCGACTAGTAACCGAGAAATGGCAGATTCAAACACTGCTCATTATTTTGGGTAAATTCACTCACTTAAATGTTATTGATTGTATTGGTGATGTTAAGTACGTAGTGTTGCGTGTTGTTGTGCTTACGTGCGTGGCGTGCGTTACGTGTGTGTAGGGCTGTACTGCGAGCAGGCGGTGGGCAAGGCGCTGTCCGACCTCAAGGCGCCCGAGCGCTGCGCCGGCGCACCCTGCCTGCACGCCAAGGCCTGCCAGGACCTCGTGAGTATACCGACTCAAATCAGCTTATTGTGCGCTTCTTTTTGTATCTCATTTTCTTGCACGTGTTTTTTAAGGTAATTTTTAGTATTACTTAGCTTTATGAGTGACTAGGGTAAGGTAGGATTTAATAAAATGCTTCACGTTTCTCTCTCTCTTTGCTAGTGACGTAGGTATTAAACAGAATAACCGTATTTATAATTAATTTATTGTTCTGGTGTTTGGTATTTTTTTAGACCACAATAATTGCGTTTACAATAAACATTATATTATAATACACATATTTTAGTGTTATACTATGATCACGTACCTAGAGTAGAAAGTACAAGGATATTTGGGTTTGTCACGTTTTTGCAGCGCACATCGTCAACTTCTGCAATTAAAGGCAGTATTCATTAATGTCGGTGTGTACAGGCGACAGGGTTCCGATGCGAGTGTGAGGCGGGCTGGTCGGGGCCGCGCTGCGACGTGGCGAGCGGGGCGAGCGGGGCGGGCGGGGCGGGCGGCGCGGGCGGGGCGGGCGCGGCAGACGCGTGCGGCGCGCGCGGCTGCGTGCACGGCGTGTGCCGCGAGGGCGCGTGCTCGTGCCGCGCGGGCTGGGCGGGCGCGGCGTGCGACGCGGCGGCGGACTGCCGCGCGGCGGCGGCGGCCTGCGCGCCGCAGCACGAGTGCGTGGAGGCGGGCGCGGCGTGGCGCTGCGCGCCGGCGCCCGCGGGCTCGGCCTGCGCCTCGTCGCCGTGCCACAACGGCACCTGCCTCGCGCTCGACCCCGGACTCTTCCGCTGCCAGTGCCCACCCGGCAATAACGGTCAGTCTATTTACTTATAAACAAAACCACTCATTTTTTAACACATACCTATAATATAAGTCGACTATTATTCACTATATACTAATACTACTACCTTCCGTCCGCCCGCAACTTTGTTTGTATGAATAAGGTTACGATAAAGCCCAAATATCCCTAGCCCTATGGCTCACTGTTTAGTTTTCTCTCGGTGAAAAAAATCTGAATCTGATCCTGAGATTACCTCCACAACAAACATTGTATAGAAAATTAAAATCTTAAATTGATAAATTAATATTTCTTATACATAATATTGTCACTATTATATAATAAAGCAGTTCGCGCGATGACGCTTGTATAGTATTTGTAGCTTGCAGTATTTAAATATTTAGCTAAATTATTGAATTGTATAATTCACCGTACACATCACAAAGTCTACATCTTTAAAATAATAATTGATCTAAACTGAATTGATGGCGAATTTGAAGAAGATTCATAAAAAAAAATTGTCAATCAAATGAACAAGTAAAAACAACATAATTTTTAATTACATCTTACTCTTTAATGATTTTTTCTATGTTTGACTTATTCATACATCTGTCTATGCCTGATCGGAGAAAACTCTTCCTACTAAATACGCCGGACTATCTCGCAATCTTTTACCCTTTAAGTTGATAGAATACGGCAGAACTGATGGGTACCGCCGGTAGATGCCCCTGGCTCCAGGCGTCCATGCGCGTACTTTACATACCGTTCCTATTTTAGCGGTAACTCCAACCCAAGCCACGGATGACAACACTATATCCCCACAACACCATTTTGGTCCTTCTCCAGAGAACTCTAACAATTGAGCACCTTGCTGCAGTCCTGGCCAGCTCTTCAGTCTCTCAGCTCCTCCGCTCGGCGCTGCGAACAGCTCCGTACCCACAAATTTTTCATAAACCTCATCAGCATCCTCAGTCTTAGTCACAGTGATTGGCAATCCTTCTGAACAAAATATCGTAAAGCGACAAGGGTCCGCGCTATCAACGAGGTCGAAGCGAGCTAAACCGCCAATGAATATGGTCGACCCCGCGTACATGAAATATGTCTGTGGTCTGATTAGTTGCTTTGGAATGGTCACAAGCAGTTCCTCAGTACTAAGGAGAGACAACACTTGATCAGGATGAATGACGCCAGGGGTGTCGTAGAACCATCTGCTATTAGCAAAGAGTTTGTGCTTCTCATCAAACACCAGCATTGCTTTGCTGCGTGGGTCTCGGTCGTCAGCTTCAATGAACTCTGTGAACGAGCGCCCTATATGTCCGATCAAGGCAGGCGCTTCGCTCGCCGTTTTGCCTTCCAACTGAGCACTTCTTATTTGTTTCTCTATCTTGTATAATTTGGCTTCTGATTGCAGTCTCCTAGTTCGCTGATATATTTTCCATCCAGAAGGTCTATTTATCGGGAACTTTAGGAGATTCAGCGTCGTTCCTGGCCATCGGCTGACTGTGGCGCGTTTAATGATGTCTACAGCATGTACTTTACAGTAGTCTGACTGTAGGAGCGTATTGAACAGGGAGCTCTTGCCAACGTTGGTGCATCCTACGAGGAACACATCTCCCTTGTACAGCCACAGTTTGAACATGGCTGAGATCAAATCCTCTACTCCATAGCCAGTCTTGGCAGATATCAGAGCAATATGCTTGATGTTGGCTTCGCTTAGTTTAGACTTACCAATTTCTTCTACAAGTGATTGCTTAATCCGTTTCAAGTAACCAACACTGTCTCCAGGAAGCAGGTCTACCTGATAAACAAATTGTTTGTTTTAATTTCCGAACAGCAGACTTCTAGCGTTCTTACTTTGACCATATTAGAAATTGATTATTTCATACATTATAATTATATAGATATAAATTCATTAAACTTTACTATCATTAACCCTCCAGTAGGTCAGTTTCTTTAATAAAATAATGAATATGTTTAAAAATTACTGCTCACCTTATTGCCAACTACTATAATAGGTCTCTCTTTGCCTATGATGTCCACAATGCCTGGCCATATGGAGCAAGGGAAGTCTAACAGATCCACCATGAGCATGACCAAAGATTTGACATGTCTGAAAATTGAATTTAATGATTACAATGATTACAATATTTTATTGTTTGGGCAATGCTCTGCTGTGCTGTAAAATTCAATAATAACAATTCCATGGTTATCACGGAATTGTTGTTATGGAATATGTTTGTTGTTATTATAAATATTAAAATAGTAGTAGTAGCCTCTTTTCTGACAGAAGTCTAAAGTCAACAATACCATGACATCTAAATAATTAGGTATTAAAATGTGGTAATTAATTCAGACTGTATTTACGTGTTTACACAGTATTTACCTTATTGACTGAAGCAGTTTTTCATACTCCTCCGGCTGCACACTAACATCCAGTGCAATGTTATACTCCTTGAGGAAATGGCATCTCTGACACTCCATTGTCTTCAGTTCTTGGTCCTGTCTGTTCTTGAAGATCTCACTTGGTAGGTACCCTGGGATTGCAGGGTCGCTACAATGCAGTAATGCACCACAGCCTCCACATGGCACTCTGCTCACACCTACTGTAGGGTCTGGAGTTCCATAGTTGTTGCTCCATTCATTTTCAGGTATATCACGATCTTCAAACTCCTCAGATGTAATTTTGCTGTCATCAAAGTACTCATAATTTGTCATCCATTTATTCATATTGGAGCGATCAAATTCCTTTTCTGTGGTAATGTCAACTTTGTTATCTTCGGCAGTGACAAGTTTCTTGTCATCATAATCGATTTTCGTAGAGGTACCAAATGGCAGTTGGAATTCCTTGTCTGGTTCAGGGATATTCTCAACATTTTCATCTTGAAGTAATCTTTCTTTGTCAACATAAAACTGTAAGGACAAAGGCAGGGGCGGCAGCCGCCGCTCTTGATACTCTTTTTGTATAGCAATCTTCGCGTTTTTCACAGTTTTCCTGTGATACTTGTAATGACCTAGCCTTAGCTTGTCTTGTTCCAAGTAGGAGTTGAATGTTATTTTGTCTTTATATTTTTGCAGTAACTCGGGAAAATCTTTATGGTTGTCGCGTTTATTTATATTCTGTTCGTTATTAACGCTATTTATAGCCCGCGCTTGAGTAAAACGTTTGTTTTGTAAAACTATTTGTCTGCGACATAACCTCAAAACATAACGCATTGAATAAAGCATGGCGACGATTCATACACTTTGCAATTGTATCAAAACTCATGTGCCTATGTTTTTTGAATAATATAAACGTCTCAAGATATTAATATAATAACTTTTCATTATAAAAACAATCTGGGTCACATCAGCACGCAAAACAACACAACACAACACAAGATTGACAACATAGCTGTCACTGTCATTAAAATTTGAAGTGCCAGTGGTGAGCATTTACGAAACCGAATATTTACGGTAGTATTCGATTTCGTTGCCGGTCTTTATTAAACAATGCTACATTTTTATTTGAATTAATTAATTATTTTAGATATATACTACGAGGTTAGTTACTTTTAAATAAAATTACAGTATAGTTATTATATTATTAGGTTTTACTATAAAAAAGTTATGACACTATTTTCCTGTTATTGTTACATCAGTTTTAGTAACACCGTTCAACAGTGCACCTGTATAAACTCATTGTGGAATACTTATTATGTGACTAATTTAATTTCTGAGATATAATGTGTACTTATTTTGTGTGATTTACATCTATTTATTTATTATTATTCCATGTAACAGTTTCATACAGATGATTATGTTAATTAAATTACTTTTATTGTTCTCTTTTATTGGAGGTAACATTATTTTAAATATCATGCCGCTTTTATTTTATAAATATTTACTAATGTATTCATTTTATTTGCAGGACGTTATTGCGAGTTGGACATTGATGAGTGTGCAATTATGCCGAAAATATGCAATCACGGAGTTTGCGTCAACGTGCCCGGATCGTACCAGTGCTACTGCAGGCCCGGTACGTGGCGCCGAGCGTCGTCTCTACGTGCACTCGTTTGCAACACAATTAATTATGTAAATAAATCGCTATTGTTATGCAGGCTATACGGGCGACAGCTGCGAGCAAGACATCGACGAGTGTCTGTCGTCGCCGTGCAAGAACGGCGGCACCTGCCAGAACCTGGAGAACAACTACGAGTGCACCTGCATGGAGGGCTTCGAAGGTCGGACGATTACTATGATAATTTTATCAATATTGATGTGAAGCTACCCGCATTTTATGGTAAATTGCTTGTATACAGGCAAGGATTGTTCGACAAATATAAACGAGTGCGAGAAGAACCCGTGTGCGGCGGGCTCGACGTGCGTGGACGGCATCGCGAGCTACTCGTGCGTGTGCCAGGACGGACTGACGGGGCCCAACTGTGAGATAGACATCGACGATTGTGAGGTAAATCTACTGGCCAAGGTCAAGTTGATTCTATTGTTAGTTGCTTATATTAACAACTTATCACGTAATATTAATATTTTTTAATTATTCTCAACTTTTTTGATTACTTACTTAATTGTTATTTATTTTTATAAAGTAAATTATTACTTAGTAAGTAAATTATTTATGTGGGTATGTTGTCAATGTTAAGTGAAAATATTTTGAATTTGGCGGACAAGCTAAACAAAAAGAAAAGAAAACACAATATAGTTTAAAATGTACACCAATGTATTTAAAAAAAATTAAATCAAATTGAACGCAAATAAAAAATAAGTCTGTTTAGTGTAAAATATCTGAGTAACCTATGTATTGAGTGTGCATAATTTCCGCAAATATTGTATTTTAATAGAAAGTATTATGACTCGATTGACTTAGTGATCGATTAAATCAGCTGCGGTGTTATGGGTCGCGGAATCGATCTCTGCAAGGTTCAAATATTTGTAAGGTCTACAGATAGTTCTTAGGAGTCTGCGCGCATTTCATTCGTACCTAAGTAAATCTTTTACATTGTGCGTTATTATTTATTAAGTACTAGTGGCCCGCCTTGGCTTGCACACGTATTTAATAATAAATAATTTAAAAAAATCTAGGGTTAATGTAGGATTTTAATTGTGAAAGAATTTTTCAAGTAGTTTAAGAGTCTATTCAATGGAAACTAACAATCAAATGTTATCTCTCATGTAATATTAGTTTAAGAAATAGGATTGCAAGTGCACGTAGTTGGTTGTCGGTTGTGCAGTCGCAGCCGTGCCAGCACGGCGGGCGCTGCGTGGACGCGCTGCGCGGCTACAGCTGCGAGTGCGGCGGCACGGGCTACGCGGGCGCCGCCTGCGCCACCAACATCGACGAGTGCGCGCCGCAGCCCTGCCGCCACGGCGGCACCTGCCTCGACGACGTCAACGACTACCACTGCAACTGCTACCCCGCCTACACCGGTATGCGAACCACCCACTTACACTTACTATACTACTTGTTTATTGTATAGCCTAGTAATATGACCATTGAAATGCCAAGTCAAAGGTCTCAAAGAGTTCAAATCTATAAAAAGATTATCTTCATTTAACTTCATATTATCTTGTTATAGTTACCTAAATTGCATGCTCTTGTAGTAATATTTATAACATGTCGCTTTCCATGGAAGAGGACGCTGACTCCTGTAACACAGGTACAAAACCTAGCATAGGAGTCAGGGACTTCAATCAGAAATATACCCAAAAAATTTTATGCCAATATAAATTCAAGGCACGCACCTCTGATTATTCATTGTATTGTATTGTTATCTCAGAATTTTTCTGAAGTTAGTTTCCAGTCTGATGACATGCGGGCTGAATATCAGTATTTTACATTAAGAGATTGTCACGTTTCCGTACTCTAATTTCTGTGGAATACTCATATCCTTTAACCGTTAACGATATTTTTTTCCTCTACATTTGTTCTTCATTTGTGGAGACTGAAAGCACCCATTTATAGCGTCAGCTTAGTTATTTTTGAACCACGTGCCTCTCCAGAATATTTAATAATGGTATGTTTTCAGGTAAAAACTGCGAGTTGGACATAAGCGAGTGCGAGAGCGAGCCGTGCAAGTATGGCGGTGTGTGCCTGGAGCGCTCCAACGCGAGCTTGTACGTGGCGGACGGGGCGGACGGGGCGGACGGGGCGGCCGGGGCGGGCCAGGCGCCGCGGCCGCAGGTGGGCCCGCAGCCGCAGATGCTGCTGCCAGCCGTCTTCTACCAACCCTTCTCGCTCGAGAACGCCAGCGGGTCTGTACTGCACATACTCATTCTATATTCATTGCTCCAGTCATTGTAACATTAACAATACTATATTCACACACGCAAAAATGGCAAAATGCCATTTGGAACTCAAGCAGACGGCAGACCCGTCTTTTGATGGGGGCGCTAACCGGACACTTCGGGCCTAACGCTCTCCTACAAAAGATTGGTCTGACGGAGACATCAGTCTGCAGGGCCTGCAAAAGGGAAATTGTGAGCATGAAACACCTTCTGTGTACATGCAATGCAATGGCTAGAAAGCCAATGTTCCTCTTGGGGCAGGGTTATTGAAGACCAGAGGACTACAGACTCATACCAGGTCTCATTATAAAGCTCATGGAAGAGCTGTTTGTACAAATGAGAGGGGATGAGGAATAGGTTATCTAGGGGAAGCACAAAAGGTCCTATTGGGTCGAAGTGCACTGAGGCCTTGCTGCCAAGGCCCTACACAAGATAAGATAAGATACACACACCTGGGTAAAGAACAAAAAAAAACTTCAGAAATCAATCTTCAGAAATAAAAAAAAACTATCTCTTGCAGGTTCGAAAATGTCATGTTTAGCTATCCACAATGGTGTGCTGGTACCTACACTTATGTATGGAAGTGAATGTTGGGTGTGGTAAAAAAGGCATGAAAATGAAGGAAATGCGTTCCTTGCGAAGTATGTGCAATGTAACTTAGAATGATAAATTGAGGAATAGTGTGATAGGACATAGGACAATGTTACGGACTGAAAGGAATTTATAAGGCAAATGTCAGCGGCAGCGCTAGAAGAGATCGCCCTAAAAGGACATACACCGATCTCATTGGCGAGGTCTTCAAAAAGGTCAGGTGCGTAGTACTCGCAACCGGCGCGTATGTATGAGAAGATGTATGAATGGAATGACACTTGTATTTGTATTTTCTGCCTACTGCAATGGGATAAGAGTGAACATGAGTATATCTATTTATTTATTTATTCGCTTTCAATGGCAAGGTTCCATAGAGATCAATTCTCCCATAATAAAACGTTTGAACGCGACCTTGAAGGCAGTCTTATCAACTTGTTTATACCTAAATGCTGATAGGACTCACTTGTGTAATTCAATGCTAACTAGGCTAATTCAAGTTGCGATTGTATTAAATACCGGAGCAGCACCTTATCTTATACCAAGTCTCAGTCGGTGGTGAACAAAAAAATTCTTGCATTTTTGGGACGGTACCGCAGAGTACCAGCTTGAAGCACTGAAGGTGATTGAGATTTGGTATTTTCCTGTCGCCCATCTGTAGATATTATCTTCTCCGTCATATTATCAGGCTAATGAACGTTATTGAATAAGGAGGATTAGTGTGCTATTAGGTATGCAAGTACATGTTGTGTGTGTTTGTTGTAGGTACGAGTGCGTGTGTGTGGTGGGCACGACGGGGCCGCGCTGCGAGGTCAACATCGACGAGTGCGCCTCCGCGCCCTGCCACAGCGGCAAGTGCATCGACGGCATCGGCGGCTACTCCTGCGACTGCTTCGCCGGCTACGAGGGCGAGCACTGCGACCAGGAGATCGACGAGTGCCAGAGGTCAGCCAGACCACACACCACACACCACACACCTTGAGCTCTCGATCAGAGACACGAATTCATTTTTGGAGGGGGTTTCAGCTATGGAAAGACAGCACTAACAACATTTTTTATAGACTAGCTGTTTCGGCGTGGGTTTCATTCACACAAACACATTCAAACTGAAAATATCTAATATTACTTTACTCAACCTAGGAGTCGATTCTAGGAGTCCACATCCACCAACTGCGATTCTCTTTTTTAGTCTGGCACGATGCTGCCTATCGGTGTCAGACTGTCAGGGCTCCACTATGTCAGAACAATAATAGTCAGTTTGTCTTCAAATGGGGCACAGATATGAACCATGCGCCCACGGCAAGTGTTTCGACGGTCGCGCGACGTACTACTGCCTGTGCAACAAGGGCTGGGGCGGCCAGAACTGCTCCGTGGTGCTGCAGGGCTGCCGCGACTCGCCCTGCCGCAACAACGGCACGTGCCACCCCTGGCTGCACAACGAAACCGAGCACCGGTTCAACTGCTCCTGCACCCCGGGACACTACGGCACCACCTGCGAAAAGGTACCGAATTTCACTTGACCACTTGCCATGTTGTTGATGTTGATGATGATGACTATGACGATATTTATATTGTTGATGATGACTATGATGATGATGATTGTATTATTGTTGATGAAGGTGATGAATGCTGTTGATGATAAGTATGATGATGATGACGATAAAATTTATGTTGATGATGATGACATGTTGATGAGGATGACTATGATGTTCATGATGATGATGATGATGAATATGATGATAATGATTATGATATTGATAATGACTATGTTTTTTTTGATGATGATGACTATGTTGATGATGATGATTATTATTATGACTGATTATCATGACTACGACTGCCAGAAACGAATTGTAGCTATTGTGCATACATAAATGGAAGAAATAGATTTTGATGAGCTTTTACTGTTGTTTTTGGAACTAAACTTTAATTACTCCGTGAAATGACCTAAACTTTCATTTCACGGTATTTTACAATACCGCTAACAGAGCTATATGGATATTCTTGACGGCACGTTTGGCGTAGCGGCTGAGCTTCTGGCTTGGCTTGGCATTGGCTTCTGCGACACGTGTTGTGGGTTCGATCCCCACATCTACAGGTAGTTGTTCTGGGTTTGGGCGTTTGTGTATGTGAGAGAGGATGGTTGCAAACGCACTCACGATACAGGAGAAAATCCTAGTGTGTGGCAATGTTTTAAAAGAAAATGTGTGTGATACCAGATAACAACGATGTCGCTGGAGAAGAGCAGCTACGCGGAGGTGAACACGTCGCGCGAGGAGGGCTACGACATCTCGTTCCGGTTCAAGACGACGCTGGGCAACGGGCTGCTGGCCATGGGTCGCGGCCTCACCTACTTCTTCCTGGAGCTGTCCAACGGCCGCCTCAACCTGCACTCCAGCCTGCTCAACAAGTGGGAGGGCGTCTTCATCGGCTCCAATCTTAATGACAGTAACTGGCAGAAGGTAATTGTGTTTTTTTTTTAGCTCATGTGCACTTTGTTCGGTAGAAAATAGAAATATCTTAGAATACGAATATACTATATTTATAAACTAACGTCCGGCGGACCGAATTTCCTATACAAACGTATTACCAAAATAATTCGAAATTCGAATACAATTCTGTGATTAAAATGTATACGATTTTTTTTATTCAGATTCCGATAGGGTTAATCTAGGTTCTTGCTTGACCATTTCATCCAAAATAATTCACTGGAAATAAATGTAAGCGATCGCAATTCTTGATAACTTTAACAAGTTTGGAACAATTTTACGACTTTTATTTCCAGTGTATTAGTAGTAGACGAAAAGGCACAGTAGAAACCTAGATTAACGGTGTCTCAATCCAAATAAAATTTCAAATCAAAATTTGTTTGTATTGCGACGTATTTTAGTATTAAGTTTTAGTAGCCTCAGCTGTTCTTTTTACAGACGTAAATTAGACTATGAATGTAATTGCAGGTGTTCGTGACAATAAACTCATCACACTTAGTGCTGGCCGCCAACGAGGAGCAGACTATTTACCCCATCAGCCAGAACGAGGCGTTCAACTCGTCGGTGACGTCATTTCCGTCGACGCGGCTGGGCACGGCCGGCTCCTCGTACGCCACGCTCACGCACGGACCCAACTTCTTCGTCGGATGCTTCCAGGACGTCGTCGTCAACAGACAGTGGGTGAGTACACGACATTATAACTGGAAAAAGTCTCAGGGCCACTTGCGCCAACTTCTTAAATATGTTTAAATTACATTTAAACTCAATTTTTCATAGAAATTTTGTGTTTAAATTCAATTTAAACACCTTTAAGAAGTTGGTGCAAGGGGGCCTATGTTATTTTAATTATTTGTTTTATAACTTGGTGAAATGTATTAACACAATAAGCCATTCGCTCGACACGTCACACGCGTATTAGCAGAAGAAATTCTTGGGAGACTCTTTCATAGGACGCTATCGGGACAGTAGCTTCGGCATTCGAAGACGTCAATCGTCGTCAAATCTTGGTTTAATCAGCAAAAAGAAGTTCACTGCTGAATAAAGGTCTCTCCTAATGACTTCCATAAGGACCGGTTGTAATTTGTATACCGGTTATGATATACTTGTTAGTGATTAGCTAATGATGATGAACGGTAATAGGATGTCTCTGAGTGCGGCAGTCACTATGTCTGCTAGTGTTGATGTATTTTTTGACGTGAGTCAATTTTTTTTTGATAGTTTTTTACACTTTTCACTATGTTTAGTAATCTGTTGTTTGGTGATGTCGAATTTTACACGTAGTTTCGCAGTTTTATGCCTTGTCTCTGTTAATGATCCGGTTCCAGTTTTGTTTTTAGAATTGTTCCAGTTTTAGTCCTTGTTATTGTTTTTGTCTTGGTCCTAGCTTTTGTTGCTGTCACCTAAAATAAGTATCGTGTGTGTCAGGTGCTTCCGGAGGATTCGAACGCGACCGGTGCGGAGACTACAACCGAGCTGATGTCGGGCGCGTCGGGCGACGAGTCTGGCGAGTCGGGCGCGGACGAGGAGGAGGGCGCGGGCGGCGCGGGCGGGGCGGGGGCGGGCGGCGCGCGCGTGGTGCTGCGCGGCGTGCTGGCGCAGTGCCCGCGCACGCCGCAGTGCGCGCCCAACCCGTGCCGCTCGGGCGGGCTGTGCGACGACGCGTGGACCAGCTTCGTGTGCACGTGCCCGCGCCCGCACCTGGGCGACACGTGCCAGTACAGTGAGTGTGTGTGTGTGTGTGTGTGCGCAGACTACACGGCGGCGACGTTCGGGCAGGAGGCGGCGCGCGCGCGCTCGGTGGTGGCGGTGGCGGTGTCGGAGGCGGCCTCGACATCTCCATGTTCATCCTGAGTGTGTGTGTGTATGTGTGTGTGTGTGTGCGCAGACTACACGGCGGCGACGTTCGGGCAGGAGGCGGCGCGCGCGCGCTCGGTGGTGGCGGTGGCGGTGTCGGAGGCGGCCTCGACATCTCCATGTTCATCCTGAGTGTGTGTGTGTATGTGTGTGTGTGTGTGCGCAGACTACACGGCGGCGACGTTCGGGCAGGAGGCGGCGCGCGCGCGCTCGGTGGTGGCGGTGGCGGTGTCGGAGGCGGCCTCGACATCTCCATGTTCATCCTGAGTGTGTGTGTGTATGTGTGTGTGTGTGTGCGCAGACTACACGGCGGCGACGTTCGGGCAGGAGGCGGCGCGCGCGCGCTCGGTGGTGGCGGTGGCGGTGTCGGAGGCGGCCTCGACATCTCCATGTTCATCCTGAGTGTGTGTGTGTATGTGTGTGTGTGTGTGCGCAGACTACACGGCGGCGACGTTCGGGCAGGAGGCGGCGCGCGCGCGCTCGGTGGTGGCGGTGGCGGTGTCGGAGGCGGCCTCGACATCTCCATGTTCATCCTGAGTGTGTGTGTGTATGTGTGTGTGTGTGTGCGCAGACTACACGGCGGCGACGTTCGGGCAGGAGGCGGCGCGCGCGCGCTCGGTGGTGGCGGTGGCGGTGTCGGAGGCGGCGCGGCGCGGCGTGCGCGCGGCGCTCGACATCTCTATGTTCATCCGCACGCGCAAGCCCACCGGACAGATCTTCTACCTCGGATCCATCGCCAGGTCACTTACATTCACTACTATTTACTTAGTCCTATTTCAGTTTTCGACGTGTTTCACGAATATAACATTTTTATTAATTACTAGCTTTTGCCCGCGGCTTCGCTCACCTGAAGATAATATATTAGGATAAGAAATGAATTCTAAAAATAATTTAATAAAAAACCAACAGGGATGTTCTCTTCTTTGTATAGGATTCTATACATCAGAGACATCAAGCTGTATCTCAAGATCCGTATAATTAATTGAGATAAGAAGTTCACCAGTTTTTAATTTGGAACATATACTTTCTAACAGTGACAACAAAATTAAAATCTATCCATTAGTTTTTGCTCCAACCCATAACAAACAGACAAGAATTTTAAAAATCTATTATATACCCTATCCCACTAGGTTCACTTCACTGCCCGCCGGTCACCGGTGGCCGGACCCCGTCTTGTATCTACGCGCCGTGTTGGTCACCGGTGACCTCGAGACAGACTTGTTTTTGGACAGAATTTTTACGCCGGTGGCCACGTTTATCGTACATTTTGTATATGCAAGTGACCGGAGTGGCGCTGTAGACTGTTACTTCGGCGTGGTTTCGGCGTGTTTACGAAATTGTGAGAAATGTGGGACAAAAATGAAGAAACTAAGAGAATCAACGTAACAGTCAACAAAATTCAAGGATTTGTTTTTATTAATGTGTGAAATATAAGTAAATAACAAGTAACTAGGTATTCTAAAATACAAATTAAAAAACACGAGCGTCCGTAAGAGCGGTTACGCACTACGTCCGATCCGAATCCGAGTGCATCCGGTACACATGACTTCACATCAATTTATAATTATGGCGTTCCCTTTATAAGCTGACCTTGAACAGTATAGGATTACGGTACAATGAGAAGTCACTATAGTATATTATTCAATACTAAAAATTATAGCTTGATACGCATCAAGTTTTCACGGGTTGGGATCGGATTCGGATCGGATGTAGTGCGTAACCGCTCTTACAGGTGCACTGTCCAAGCGCTAACAGACGACTGAGGGTGCGGCTGACCGGAGAAGTGCCCGCCCCGGCTCTCCGATACGGAATTCATATTTTTACTATCAAGGCGCCACGTAGGTCACCGGTGGCCTCATGTGGTTTTTTTTAAATAATTTTGAAACGCAGCATCTGATCAAATCCTAAATTAGATATATTTTAAAATATTGCTATTGCCCCAAAAACCTATTAACCTATTTTCTCCAAAAAGATGTTTACTGATTTTTCTCATTTACACTACGGCAGTCAACATGTTAATATTTTCAATGTACAAACACAGCTTTTTTTACGATTTTATAATAGTAGAGATTAGTTGGATTTTTCCAGTACATAGTAAATATAATTTTAATAAATTTAGTAAAATATCTGCCTCATTTATCTAACTAATGATCCTCATTACGACTTATTCTACTAAGACCGGTTCCCAATAACAAATCCCTCGATAGATTAGATTTACTTATTGCGGGTAAGATTTTGACATTACTGACTGGTTCGTTATTGGGTGCCCAGCCATTAGTGTTATTAGGTTTTTCTATAAATTGTGGGTTGTATGTTGCGGCAGGTACGGGCAGACAGACGAGACGCAGGTGGGCGCGTCGCTGGAGGGCGGCGAGCTGCTGGTGCACCTGCGCTTCAACCAGACCCCCGAGAACTACACCGTGGGCGGCACGCGCCTCGACAACGGATACCTGCACCTCATCGAGGTGCTACACACACGCATGCACACAAATACACACGCATGCACACAACACACACTCGGCAATGTTATGGTATAGTTCCGTTTCCGCGTGCAGGTCGTGAGGAACTCCACGCTGGTGCAGGTCAAGCTCAACGGCACCGAATACTTCCGCAAGTCTATATCCGCGGCCAAGCAGATCGACGCTCAGGTTAACTTTTGTTTATATTTCACATATAACTTCTATGATGTCTTGCGTTCGTGAATCCATTTCATATTCCAATTCATTAAGTAAATATTTAAAATTCCCTGTAGTGTCCCCCTACTTGATAGTTGGTTGAGGTTTGCGAGCCGCTGGTGGTGCCGTGTATGTATGTAAGATGTTGTCGTAGGTGCTGTACTTGGGCGGTCCCCCGCCTCCGGTGGCGCCGCCCACCACCACGGAGTCGTCGGCGCCGCTGCCGTCGGCGGCGGCGCTGGCGCAGGCGCAGGCCCCGGCGGCGCCGGCGCCCAGCGCGTCGCCCGCGCCTACCGCCCCGCCCACGCTGGCTCCCGCAGCGCCCGCCGCCCCCGCCGCCCCGGTCGCCCCGGCCGCCCCGGCCGCCCCGGCAGCCCCGGCCCTGCCCGCCGCGCCTGAGCCCGATGACAGCGCCTACTTCAAGGGCGTCATACAGGACGTACAGGTACACCACTACCACTACATACACACTACGTCACAAACTATATTCGCTCTCGCACTTATGATTGCGTCGATCTGTAACAGATCTTACTTTCTTTTGTTTTTAGGTTTAAAAAACTTTGTTTTTCCTCAAGAACATTGCAGTTCATTTATGAACATTAAATATTTATACTTACTAGCTTCTGCCCGCGACTTCGTCTGCGTGGACTTCAGATAAAAAGTAGCCCATGTGTTATTCCAGACTATAATCTATCTCTGTGCCAAATTTTATCCATATCCGTTCAGCCGTTCTGGCGTGAAAGAGTAACAAACATCCATCCATCATCCATCCATCCTTACAAAGTTTCGCATTTATAATATTAGTAGGAAGTAGGATTTAAAAAAGATATAACAATTGTTCGACCGTAGGTATTTAAATATAGGTAATTTTATTTAATCTATAAATAATATGGTCCCACTACTAAACAAAAGTCTTCCTTACCTCCTAAAACTAACTGATCACGTTTAGGTGTGACCAAGTAAGTGTCCACGTGGTCCCACCAGTGTTATCTGGGTCAACTTCGGCGTCGATGACCTTGACATACTGCGGGGTTGTTCTAATTGAAATAAAATGATGATAACATAGATATCGAACGGCGTGAACGTGACGATCGTGGAGTTCTTCCCGCTGCGCGTGGAGGGGCTGCAGCTGCCGCCGCCGTTCGGCGAGGTGTGGCTGGACCCGGCGGGCGTGCTGCCCGGGGTGGTCTCCGACGACCTGTGCGCCTCGCGGCCCTGCCTGCACAACGCCACCTGTACCAACACATGGAACGACTACACGTCAGTATATTGTACTACTTGCTCAGATATTTTGGAAAGTATCGATGAACCCCGCCCGGCGGGCAGGTTACTGTGAACCGTTAAAGACTTCGGCATGGAACAATTCACAGATGGAAAATAACTTATTAACATTTGCAATAACTTTTTATGCCATATGCATTCATATGAAAATTTTATTTAAAAAAACAAACCTGATGAATCCTGTTCAACTATGAGGAAAAAACCAACGTCTGCTCGATTTCATGAAGTAGTGCCATTTTTTTATAATTTAAACTTAGTTGTAAGTAGTGAAGTAGCAAATGTTACATTAAATTATCCTAAATGAACATTCATTGTAATGAAAAATAGCAGGCTGCGAAATTTCACAAGTGAAATCACTGAAATATAATGATAATTTCATAAATGAAAAATAATAAAGTTCACATTGATTTTAAATGGCTTATGTTTAACTGACCACCAGATCTAGTAAAATGTGACGGAAAAAAATCACTTTATATTGACAAAAATAGTAACTGATAACCAAAATAGATCCCCATTTTAGCGTAAAATTAAAAAATAGAAATAAATTGACCAACGAAGTAGGTATAATAGGTAGAATTCGGCAGCAGTTGTGGTCACAGTTCTACCCTAACTTTAACTACCTAACTAAACCAATTAGGTATCTATTTTGGTAAGCATTTTGGTGATCAATTTACTAAATTTGATGTTTATTATATTTATCCCCATTTTAAATTGTTATGAGCTCTTAGTTTTTGTCCGCCAATAATACATGTTTGGTGGCGCAGGTGTCAGTGCCCGCGCGGCTACAAGGGCAAGCAGTGCTCGGAGGTGGAGTTCTGTCAGCTGCAGGGCTGCCCGCTCAACTCGCACTGCCGCAACCTGGATGCTGGGTACGTACACACCATACTATTATAATTATACACACAAGTAGTACTTATAAAAATAGAAAACTGGCGTGAAACAACACTTACGTTGTGTTTCGCCGCGCCGCGTGAGTGAGGATATCGGAGGCCCAAACCCTTTTAAAAGGCGGGCAGCGCACTTGCGACTCCTCTGGTGTTGCGGGAGTCCATGGGCGGCGGTAATCGTTTACCATCCTTATGCTCGTTTACAGCCTTATCCTATAAAAAAATATGTTAAGTAGCAATGACATTGACAGTTTTGTTAATGTCAGTATAATGTTAAAAAACATAAACATTATAGTAAATGTTATGCAATTATATAGACCGCCTTATTAGCCTAGTGGTCCTGAGCGCAACTGCTACTCTAGGTCCTGGGTTCGATTTCTAGGTCGAGCAAAGTGTTATTGCTTTTCCATGAAATTCTCAGTAGCAGCAGGAGCAGTCTGAGCTTGGCATTTGTGCCCCCGGTTAATGACAACAGGTTCGCCCCCTTAACATACCGGCGAACTGTGGGCGTACATGATTACGCCTCTACCTAATCCTTGGGGAATACAGGCGTATGTTATGTAAATATAAATTTTAGGCAACTAGAAACCGTAGAATCAAAAGTAACATTAGGGTGTTTTATCTGTTGCTATAGATACGAGTGCGTGTCGAACGCGACGTTCGACGGCGTGAACACGACGCTGGTGTACCGGCTGCGGGTGCCGCGCACCGTCAGCATCGCCGCGGACGACGACCTGCAGCTGCCGGACACGCTCACCATCACATACAGGTACCTTACACTTATAACTCGGTTTGTTTATACTGTCAGTCTGTCTGCGTTTTTGTGAGTAAGAATAATTTTGTTTTTATTTATTTTAGTAAAATGTTGTTAAAGTTTTTCATATAAATCTTCAATTATTGTAATTGATCTGTAAGGTACAGATCAATTTAATTTAAAATATTAATTAATTTAATCGAAGTAAATATTTTTGATGCAAATCAAAGTTAGTAAAAAGACTGGATCCCAATCTTTTTGGTCGTCCTGAAGTTGGTGCACCCGCCTTCTTGCGCATGGTACAGTCGAGTGGAAAATTACTAATGCAAATATCCTATTTAGTATTAGATCACTAAGTAGATAGATTTTTATTTTATACATATGCATAACATAATATATTATCTCAAAAATATTTATTTATTTAAACCAATGTAACACCTTCCTTATAAGTCACACCCATAGGAAGAGGTCCATTCCATTGGAAGAATGATTGTCTTCGTCTTCCAAATCCTTTTCCGATTCATCAGATTCCTTTCGCTTCCAAGAATGCACAATTCATCAGTCAAATTTATCAATACTTCTGTCGCATTCCTTATATTCTTGCTCGATATTTCTTATCTACTTTATTGCATAATGTCTTCCAAACCGGTAACACGATACCGACAAACAATAATAACAAAACACTAACTAATAATAGCAAAAACACTAACTACCAATAACAAAAACGAAATGAACGATTCTGAACTCGACTGTATTCTCAGAACGCAATGAGCGCGTGGTTCACATACGGACGTAACACTCACACAGTTGCAAGGACGCGAGCGGGAGGAGGCGGCGCGCGGGGGACCGGTGGTCGCTCGACACCCGCGCTCTTCCATCTTCCCCTATGATACCTTAATATGTATTCTGCGCAGCGGCTCGCGCCTATGTTCAGCCCGGCCAAAAAGATTGGAGAGTACTGTAATATTATTGTTCGGCAGGAGCAAGACGGGTGGTACCCTGTTCCATGCGGAGAGCGGGGACGCGTGGTTCACGGTGGGCGTGTTCGGGTCGCAGGTGTCGGTGCAGTGGCGCCTGGGCGCGCCCGCGCTGCCCGCGCTGCGCCGCCTGCGCGCGCGCACGCACCTGCACTGGACCACGCTGCGCTTCACCTTCACCGACAACCAGCTCAGAGGTACACACACACACACAGACACACACACACACACCGCCTGCGCGCGCGCACGCACCTGCACTGGACCACGCTGCGCTTCACCTTCACCGACAACCAGCTCAGAGGTACACACACACACACACACACACACACACACCGCCTGCGCGCGCGCACGCACCTGCACTGGACCACGCTGCGCTTCACCTTCACCGACAACCAGCTCAGAGGTACACACACACACACACACACACACACACACACCGCCTGCGCGCGCGCACGCACCTGCACTGGACCACGCTGCGCTTCACCTTCACCGACAACCAGCTCAGAGGTACACACACACACACACACACACACACACCGCCTGCGCGCGCGCACGCACCTGCACTGGACCACGCTGCGCTTCACCTTCACCGACAACCAGCTCAGAGGTACACACACACACACACACACACACACACCGCCTGCGCGCGCGCACGCACCTGCACTGGACCACGCTGCGCTTCACCTTCACCGACAACCAGCTCAGAGGTACACACACACACACACACACACACACACACACACCGCCTGCGCGCGCGCACGCACCTGCACTGGACCACGCTGCGCTTCACCTTCACCGACAACCAGCTCAGAGGTACACACACACACACACACACACCGCCTGCGCGCGCGCACGCACCTGCACTGGACCACGCTGCGCTTCACCTTCACCGACAACCAGCTCAGAGGTACACACACACACACACACACACACACACCGCCTGCGCGCGCGCACGCACCTGCACTGGACCACGCTGCGCTTCACCTTCACCGACAACCAGCTCAGAGGTACACACACACACACACACACACACACACACACACCGCCTGCGCGCGCGCACGCACCTGCACTGGACCACGCTGCGCTTCACCTTCACCGACAACCAGCTCAGAGGTACACACACACACACACACACACCGCCTGCGCGCGCGCACGCACCTGCACTGGACCACGCTGCGCTTCACTTTCACCGACAACCAGCTCAGAGGTACACACACACACACACACACACACACACACACACCGCCTGCGCGCGCGCACGCACCTGCACTGGACCACGCTGCGCTTCACCTTCACCGACAACCAGCTCAGAGGTACACACACCGCCTGCGCGCGCGCACGCACCTGCACTGGACCACGCTGCGCTTCACCTTCACCGACAACCAGCTCAGAGGTACACACACACACACACACACACACACACACCGCCTGCGCGCGCGCACGCACCTGCACTGGACCACGCTGCGCTTCACCTTCACCGACAACCAGCTCAGAGGTACACACACACACACACACACACACACACCGCCTGCGCGCGCGCACGCACCTGCACTGGACCACGCTGCGCTTCACCTTCACCGACAACCAGCTCAGAGGTACACACACACACACACACACACACCGCCTGCGCGCGCGCACGCACCTGCACTGGACCACGCTGCGCTTCACCTTCACCGACAACCAGCTCAGAGGTACACACACACACACACACACACACCGCCTGCGCGCGCGCACGCACCTGCACTGGACCACGCTGCGCTTCACCTTCACCGACAACCAGCTCAGAGGTACACACACACACACACACACACACACACACACACCGCCTGCGCGCGCGCACGCACCTGCACTGGACCACGCTGCGCTTCACCTTCACCGACAACCAGCTCAGAGGTACACACACACACACACACACACACACACACACACCGCCTGCGCGCGCGCACGCACCTGCACTGGACCACGCTGCGCTTCACCTTCACCGACAACCAGCTCAGAGGTACACACACACACACACACACACCGCCTGCGCGCGCGCACGCACCTGCACTGGACCACGCTGCGCTTCACCTTCACCGACAACCAGCTCAGAGGTACACACACACACACACACACACACACACCGCCTGCGCGCGCGCACGCACCTGCACTGGACCACGCTGCGCTTCACCTTCACCGACAACCAGCTCAGAGGTACACACACACACACACACACACACACACCGCCTGCGCGCGCGCACGCACCTGCACTGGACCACGCTGCGCTTCACCTTCACCGACAACCAGCTCAGAGGTACACACACACACACACACACACACACACACACCGCCTGCGCGCGCGCACGCACCTGCACTGGACCACGCTGCGCTTCACCTTCACCGACAACCAGCTCAGAGGTACACACACACACACACACACACACACACCGCCTGCGCGCGCGCACGCACCTGCACTGGACCACGCTGCGCTTCACCTTCACCGACAACCAGCTCAGAGGTACACACACACACACACACACACACACACACACACACACCGCCTGCGCGCGCGCACGCACCTGCACTGGACCACGCTGCGCTTCACCTTCACCGACAACCAGCTCAGAGGTACACACACACACACACACACACCGCCTGCGCGCGCGCACGCACCTGCACTGGACCACGCTGCGCTTCACCTTCACCGACAACCAGCTCAGAGGTACACACACACACACACACACACACACACACACCGCCTGCGCGCGCGCACGCACCTGCACTGGACCACGCTGCGCTTCACCTTCACCGACAACCAGCTCAGAGGTACACACACACACACACACACACACACACACACACACACACACACACACACACACACACACCGCCTGCGCGCGCGCACGCACCTGCACTGGACCACGCTGCGCTTCACCTTCACCGACAACCAGCTCAGAGGTACACACACACACACACACACACCGCCTGCGCGCGCGCACGCACCTGCACTGGACCACGCTGCGCTTCACCTTCACCGACAACCAGCTCAGAGGTACACACACACACACACACACACACACACACCGCCTGCGCGCGCGCACGCACCTGCACTGGACCACGCTGCGCTTCACCTTCACCGACAACCAGCTCAGAGGTACACACACACACACACACACACCGCCTGCGCGCGCGCACGCACCTGCACTGGACCACGCTGCGCTTCACCTTCACCGACAACCAGCTCAGAGGTACACACACACACACACACACACACACACCGCCTGCGCGCGCGCACGCACCTGCACTGGACCACGCTGCGCTTCACCTTCACCGACAACCAGCTCAGAGGTACACACACACACACACACACCGCCTGCGCGCGCGCACGCACCTGCACTGGACCACGCTGCGCTTCACCTTCACCGACAACCAGCTCAGAGGTACACACACACACACACACACCGCCTGCGCGCGCGCACGCACCTGCACTGGACCACGCTGCGCTTCACCTTCACCGACAACCAGCTCAGAGGTACACACACACACACACACACACACACACACACACCGCCTGCGCGCGCGCACGCACCTGCACTGGACCACGCTGCGCTTCACCTTCACCGACAACCAGCTCAGAGGTACACACACACACACACCGCCTGCGCGCGCGCACGCACCTGCACTGGACCACGCTGCGCTTCACCTTCACCGACAACCAGCTCAGAGGTACACACACACACACACACACACCGCCTGCGCGCGCGCACGCACCTGCACTGGACCACGCTGCGCTTCACCTTCACCGACAACCAGCTCAGAGGTACACACACACACACACACACACCGCCTGCGCGCGCGCACGCACCTGCACTGGACCACGCTGCGCTTCACCTTCACCGACAACCAGCTCAGAGGTACATACACACACACACACACACCGCCTGCGCGCGCGCACGCACCTGCACTGGACCACGCTGCGCTTCACCTTCACCGACAACCAGCTCAGAGGTACACACACACACACACACACACACACCGCCTGCGCGCGCGCACGCACCTGCACTGGACCACGCTGCGCTTCACCTTCACCGACAACCAGCTCAGAGGTACACACACACACACACACACACACCGCCTGCGCGCGCGCACGCACCTGCACTGGACCACGCTGCGCTTCACCTTCACCGACAACCAGCTCAGAGGTACACACACACACACACACACACACCGCCTGCGCGCGCGCACGCACCTGCACTGGACCACGCTGCGCTTCACCTTCACCGACAACCAGCTCAGAGGTACACACACACACACACACACACACCGCCTGCGCGCGCGCACGCACCTGCACTGGACCACGCTGCGCTTCACCTTCACCGACAACCAGCTCAGAGGTACACACACACACACACACACACACACCGCCTGCGCGCGCGCACGCACCTGCACTGGACCACGCTGCGCTTCACCTTCACCGACAACCAGCTCAGAGGTACACACACACACACACACACACACCGCCTGCGCGCGCGCACGCACCTGCACTGGACCACGCTGCGCTTCACCTTCACCGACAACCAGCTCAGAGGTACACACACACACACACACACACACCGCCTGCGCGCGCGCACGCACCTGCACTGGACCACGCTGCGCTTCACCTTCACCGACAACCAGCTCAGAGGTACACACACACACACACACACACCGCCTGCGCGCGCGCACGCACCTGCACTGGACCACGCTGCGCTTCACCTTCACCGACAACCAGCTCAGAGGTACACACACACACACACACACACCGCCTGCGCGCGCGCACGCACCTGCACTGGACCACGCTGCGCTTCACCTTCACCGACAACCAGCTCAGAGGTACACACACACACACACACACACACACACACCGCCTGCGCGCGCGCACGCACCTGCACTGGACCACGCTGCGCTTCACCTTCACCGACAACCAGCTCAGAGGTACATACACACACACACACACACCGCCTGCGCGCGCGCACGCACCTGCACTGGACCACGCTGCGCTTCACCTTCACCGACAACCAGCTCAGAGGTACACACACACACACACACACACACACCGCCTGCGCGCGCGCACGCACCTGCACTGGACCACGCTGCGCTTCACCTTCACCGACAACCAGCTCAGAGGTACACACACACACACCGCCTGCGCGCGCGCACGCACCTGCACTGGACCACGCTGCGCTTCACCTTCACCGACAACCAGCTCAGAGGTACACACACACACACACACACACACCGCCTGCGCGCGCGCACGCACCTGCACTGGACCACGCTGCGCTTCACCTTCACCGACAACCAGCTCAGAGGTACACACACACACACACACACACACCGCCTGCGCGCGCGCACGCACCTGCACTGGACCACGCTGCGCTTCACCTTCACCGACAACCAGCTCAGAGGTACACACACACACACACACACACCGCCTGCGCGCGCGCACGCACCTGCACTGGACCACGCTGCGCTTCACTTTCACCGACAACCAGCTCAGAGGTACACACACACACACAGACACACCGCCTGCGCGCGCGCACGCACCTGCACTGGACCACGCTGCGCTTCACCTTCACCGACAACCAGCTCAGAGGTACACACACACACACACACACACCGCCTGCGCGCGCGCACGCACCTGCACTGGACCACGCTGCGCTTCACCTTCACCGACAACCAGCTCAGAGGTACATACACACACACACACACACCGCCTGCGCGCGCGCACGCACCTGCACTGGACCACGCTGCGCTTCACCTTCACCGACAACCAGCTCAGAGGTACACACACACACACACACACACACACCGCCTGCGCGCGCGCACGCACCTGCACTGGACCACGCTGCGCTTCACCTTCACCGACAACCAGCTCAGAGGTACACACACACACACACACACACACCGCCTGCGCGCGCGCACGCACCTGCACTGGACCACGCTGCGCTTCACCTTCACCGACAACCAGCTCAGAGGTACACACACACACACCGCCTGCGCGCGCGCACGCACCTGCACTGGACCACGCTGCGCTTCACCTTCACCGACAACCAGCTCAGAGGTACACACACACACACACACACACACCGCCTGCGCGCGCGCACGCACCTGCACTGGACCACGCTGCGCTTCACCTTCACCGACAACCAGCTCAGAGGTACACACACACACACACACACACACCGCCTGCGCGCGCGCACGCACCTGCACTGGACCACGCTGCGCTTCACCTTCACCGACAACCAGCTCAGAGGTACACACACACACACACACACACCGCCTGCGCGCGCGCACGCACCTGCACTGGACCACGCTGCGCTTCACCTTCACCGACAACCAGCTCAGAGGTACACACACACACACACACACACCGCCTGCGCGCGCGCACGCACCTGCACTGGACCACGCTGCGCTTCACCTTCACCGACAACCAGCTCAGAGGTACACACACACACACACACACACCGCCTGCGCGCGCGCACGCACCTGCACTGGACCACGCTGCGCTTCACCTTCACCGACAACCAGCTCAGAGGTACATACACACACACACACACACCGCCTGCGCGCGCGCACGCACCTGCACTGGACCACGCTGCGCTTCACCTTCACCGACAACCAGCTCAGAGGTACACACACACACACACACACCGCCTGCGCGCGCGCACGCACCTGCACTGGACCACGCTGCGCTTCACCTTCACCGACAACCAGCTCAGAGGTACACACACACACACACACACACACCGCCTGCGCGCGCGCACGCACCTGCACTGGACCACGCTGCGCTTCACCTTCACCGACAACCAGCTCAGAGGTACACACACACACACCGCCTGCGCGCGCGCACGCACCTGCACTGGACCACGCTGCGCTTCACCTTCACCGACAACCAGCTCAGAGGTACACACACACACACACACACACACCGCCTGCGCGCGCGCACGCACCTGCACTGGACCACGCTGCGCTTCACCTTCACCGACAACCAGCTCAGAGGTACACACACACACACACACACACACACACACACACACACACACCGCCTGCGCGCGCGCACGCACCTGCACTGGACCACGCTGCGCTTCACCTTCACCGACAACCAGCTCAGAGGTACACACACACACACACACACACCGCCTGCGCTCGCGCACGCACCTGCACTGGACCACGCTGCGCTTCACCTTGTAGAGGTCGAGCCTATTGCCAATCATAAATCCAAATTCCGAGCTGCTATCGAGAATTTCACCGAAAACACAATAACTGCTCGACTTGAGAATCAAATTCGGGACCTATTACGTAAAAGTCGCTCTGCTTATACTAACCTTAGTTGACATGAATTTTCTCTTTATATAAGAGAGATTAAGCTATAGTCCACCACACTAGCCTATTGCTGGTTAGTAGACCGTTAGGAAAATTTCTCCAACGTGCAAGTCTCCTCACGATGTTTTCCTTCACCATTTAAGAACGTGATACTGACTATTACATACATGAATACGAAAAGTCAAAGATGCTTGTCTTGGATTCGAACTGGAGATCTATGACTTATGATGTGACCAATGGAGTATCACTACACCTACATACTCAACTTATTTTAATTAGAATCTCTTTTCAAGTTTATATTGTAACGCAGGTGCGTTCGTCGAGCCCAACGGGCACGAGGAGGTGGGGTTGACGGGCAGCTTGGACACGCGCGCCTGGCAGCAGCTCGTCATGGAAGGCACCATCTACCTGGGCGGCATCGGACACACCGCCACCGCCACCACCACCACCACCACCACCACCACCACCACCACCACTGCCGCCGCCGGCGCGCTCGCCACCACCATGGTATGTACACCACATACCACCAACTGACCTATTATCCATTATGGTGAATGTTCACTTACTTATGACGGTTTGGGTAGATGGAGAGCTCGACAGACGCTAACGTGTGGGAGTACTCGGAGGGAGAGGAGATCACCGGTGACAACATGGCCGGAGAGTACTTCAAGGTAAGTGCAGATAATAAGATAATATAATAGGGTATTACACCTTTTTTTGAAAACTGTTTTAAATTAATCCTTAGATCGTAATGAACCAGTAGAATTTTTATTTCAATTTTATACAACCAAAAAATGCCTTAAAAACGATTTTTAATTTATGATTTTGAATTTACTCGCGAAAACGCTAGCCGCCATGCTACTTCGGCTCGTGACGTCACTTCATTATTAAACAATACAACTGCCAAAGACCAAGTAACACGATTTGTGAAAATAATGAGTTATAATGTTTATCATTGGTGTCTTGTGCCTGAATGCAATAATACAAGTGTAAAAACGCCACAAAAATTGTGGATTCAATTGCCAAGTGGTATTAAAATGAGAAACCCTTGGTTGGAACTGGCAAGAAGAGATCCAAAATTATTGTCCACAAAGACTATAGGTACTGTATTTCTGTGAAGACCACTTTGATGTAAGTATGCGTTATAAATAGTATGTTAACTAATAAACAAAAAAAACTTCGTTAATATTACAATTTCATAATTTGTACCTAATGTATTTATAGGTTATATTATGTACCTATATTAAGTAGTGAGTTTAGCTTCTTTAACGTTTATTAAGCAAAGTTTTTAATGCTCAGTTGTGAATATTGTATAGCTAATGCCGCAATTACTACAGCTAGGAATCTAGAATGTGTTATAGACCTACAAATTGCGAAAAAACAATTAAATTTCAATTGGTTTTTCGCAATTTTTGGCGGGAATTTGGCGGGCTCAGGTGAACAACGAAGCCTTAGCAGCTTTGTTAATTTTAAATGCTGATTAGTTAATGCCTTGTTACATAGAAATTGGTGAAACTGGGTCTTATTCTTAGACAAAACTTGATACGATAGTTAGGTAGGTACTTACATTACTGTTTTAATATTTCTCAACTCGGCAGAACAGAAATCGGGATTGGATGCAAAAAAATTTGCCTCCATCAACGTATTGATCATTGGTAGATTTGTACTTTCTGCTTTCACAAAACCGTCTTCCATGATGCGATTTTAATCAAACTAACACAGCACGACAAACAATTATTGTTGAATTGTTACTCTGAGACGACAAACGTCTAGATTGTTTTCTATGTGAGTGACGTCACGTCGATATCCAATATGGCGGATGTCGTTTTAAAACAGATTAAAAAAGACGATTTTTGAAATTGAATTATAAAATTTACATTGCATTTTTATTAATAAATACTAACGTTTCTCGTTTACTTTTTTCAAAATCTATCATAAAAATGCATTTTCATATTTTTTTTTACATGGTGTAAAATACCCTATTATGCAGTTGTCACTGAAGATTGATGTTTGCAGATTTTTTTATAAAATATTTTGTTATTTAGTCAAATATTATTATTTATAATGTATTGAAATATGGCCTGCGCACATTGACGGACGGGACTGCAGATAATTTAAATTTCATCAATTTAATTTAGTAGTTATCCAATCGAAATAAATTATATATTTCAGTGCTCGAGCATCGAAGAGTTTTCCGCGGTTTCACTCACGAACTAAAGTGATATTAAACTTAAAATGTAAAAATTCAAAATACCTGAAATACGTCATATATGATGAGTACCGACAATTCTATTTTTCAGGATAGTATCTTTACAAACTCCCGTTACTCTCTTACAAACCAGCCTCCGTTGCAAACCGTCCTTCCTTAAAATGTGAAGGTCAAATAGTCATTATTTACAAAAAAAAAACTTGATTTTTGAATACTAACGATAACAACAAATTAGAGACAAAGTAGCAAAATTCTCGGGCGCCGCGAGTCGAGACCAATATGGTATTAACTGAATTGAACAGATTGATGTACTACCACAGACGAATGTACAAGTAGTTAAGGTGAGTTGTGTTGTTGTGTTAAGGGCTGCATGGGCGCCGTGCACGTGGGCGGGCTGCTGCTGCCGTTCTTCACGGAGGAGGAGCTGTTCGTGGGCGCCACCGCCGCCCTGCTGGCCGCGCAGCCGCACTACGCGCTGCTGTACGTACTCCACCTCATATACCTAGAGGGCATATGAGCCACTCCATTGTCTGGCACGGGCCTCCATTCAATAATGGGACTGGTTAAGCTACTTAGTTCACTTGGTAGACTACACACGCCATCTAGAGCAGGCAGATCGATTTCCTTACAATGTTTTCCTTTACTGTTTACGAAAAGTCCACCATTCTAATTCGCGAAGTGTTAGTCGTATGTGTCGGGGTTTTATTTCCATACGATCAAGCTTTTGGAATTACGCAAATTGACATATCTTGCCAACGTGATATAAATGCTTAACATAATCAACCCATTGTTCTGTTTCACTGCTGTTTTCCTTCATCATTAAATACGCATATGACTTCGAAGAGTCAGTGTGCCTTGGCTTCTTACTCGAGACCTTTGACTTGGCAGTCAAATAGGTATTATATCATAAATGATTGTAACGGTTAATCCAACAGTTAAAACCATGCTTCGGCACGAATGGGTCGCCTCAACCGGAGTTACACACAGAAAATCGACGTGAAACAACACTTTCGTTGTGTTTCGTCGAGTGAGTGAGGATACCGGAAGCCCAAACCCTAAAAGGCTGGCAACGCAACTGTGACTCCTCTGGTCCATGGTAATCGCTTACCATCAGGCGATTCGTCTGCTCGTTTTCCTCCCTATACCGTAAAAAAAATAAAAATATTGAAAGTGAAGTTATCGCTGGTGTGCCGCTAGTGTTGTACGTAGTATGTTGTATGTAGTATGTTGTGTGTGGCGGGGCAGGTCGGGGCGGGCGTGGGGCGCGGCGGCGGGCGTGGGATGCGTGCTGTGCCTGGAGCGGGACTGCGCCAGCGGCGGCCACTGCGAGGACGTGCGCTCCTCCTACGCCTGCGCCTGCCCGCCCGGCTACCAGGGCGACTACTGCCAGGTAACACCTGATGATGACTACCTTACATCTAACATAACAAATATCTCATCTCTGTAATTTGTATTAAAACTGTTTTTTTTTTATACTTAATAACTATTTTCTCATTTTATACTCCTTATTTTTAGTAGTATAGGCTGTTGTAATTTATTGTCGTCTCAACTCTCAGTATAACAAATTTAATCCGATAGTTTTCCGACGTTACATCTCAAGTTACATCTCTACCGGTGCTAATGTAGATGTTAAAACACACGCGTTTTAATCTTGCCGTGGGTTAGTGTTGGCACACCGAATTTAGCGTAGTGTCACAGCGTCAGCATCCCCGCCCCACTTCATGGCGTGTTACTGTATATGTAATGTTTTAGATCGACGTGGACGAGTGCGCCACACACCAGTGTCAGAACGGCGCCACCTGCAAGGACGGCATCGCCGCCTACACCTGCATATGTCCTGTGGGCTTCGACGGTGACTTGTGAGTCATGTTATAAAGTTAATACCACTTAATAAATAAGGAAAAGAGTTTGTATACACTGCGTGTGATCGTTGGGTAGACAGAGACATGCAAATTACGCAAAACCACAAAGATAATATCGATATCGACTCTTAATTACGACGTAGTCAGCACCAAATGCATCTTAAAATCACCAAATGATCGACAACCTTTACATTTACGTTGCATATTTCATTTCAGTGGCTAAGTAATAATTAAGCTGATCTGCAAGGTTAAGCTGTGCTCACCGCGGTCAGTGTGTGGATGGGTGACCGTTCTTATCACATCGAGACCTCTCCGTGCCTCGGAGAGCACGTAAATCTGTCCGTCACAGTTGTCTTATGAACATCTATGACATTTTTTTAGTGGTAGTCAGAAGCCCCAAAAAGCCTGACAATCTGTCTATCCTCCGAATATCGGTATTGCCCAGAAATTGGGTTGCGGAGGTCTGATGGAAGTTGCTTCGTGTAAAATACTGATATTCAGCCGCATTTGAGTAGTACATACGACATAGTAGGGAAAAGGCTCGGAAGAAGATTAAGGCCCACTTGCACCAACTTTTTAAAAACAATAAAAAAAAATGTGTTTAAATACAATTTAAACAAAAATTTTCATAGTAAATTTACGTTTAAATACAATTTAAATACATTTAAGAAGCTGGTGCAAGTGGCCCTAAATTTCAAATATTTAACACTAGGGTGGTGTTAATAGAGTGGTGCGTGTTTGTCAGGTGCGAGCACGACATCGACGAGTGCGCGTCGAGCCCGTGCCTGCACGGCGGCACGTGCCGGGACGCGGCGGGCGCGTTCAGCTGCGCGTGCGCGGCGGCGTGGCGCGGGCCCACGTGCGCCGCGCCGCGCGACCGCGCCTGCGCGCACCGGCCCTGCGCGCCCGCCGCGCGCGCCTGCCAGGACACGCCACCCGGTAACTACCACACACACTAACACGTTCAGCTGCGCGTGCGCGGCGGCGTGGCGCGGGCCCACGTGCGCCGCGCCGCGCGACCGCGCCTGCGCGCACCGGCCCTGCGCGCCCGCCGCGCGCGCCTGCCAGGACACGCCACCCGGTAACTACCACACACACTAACACGTTCAGCTGCGCGTGCGCGGCGGCGTGGCGCGGGCCCACGTGCGCCGCGCCGCGCGACCGCGCCTGCGCGCACCGGCCCTGCGCGCCCGCCGCGCGCGCCTGCCAGGACACGCCACCCGGTAACTACCACACACACTAACACGTTCAGCTGCGCGTGCGCGGCGGCGTGGCGCGGGCCCACGTGCGCCGCGCCGCGCGACCGCGCCTGCGCGCACCGGCCCTGCGCGCCCGCCGCGCGCGCCTGCCAGGACACGCCACCCGGTAACTACCACACACACTAACACGTTCAGCTGCGCGTGCGCGGCGGCGTGGCGCGGGCCCACGTGCGCCGCGCCGCGCGACCGCGCCTGCGCGCACCGGCCCTGCGCGCCCGCCGCGCGCGCCTGCCAGGACACGCCACCCGGTAACTACCACACACACTAACACGTTCAGCTGCGCGTGCGCGGCGGCGTGGCGCGGGCCCACGTGCGCCGCGCCGCGCGACCGCGCCTGCGCGCACCGGCCCTGCGCGCCCGCCGCGCGCGCCTGCCAGGACACGCCACCCGGTAACTACCACACACACTAACACGTTCAGCTGCGCGTGCGCGGCGGCGTGGCGCGGGCCCACAGTTATAATACACCATTCATCATCATGACTGACACTTGTAAAGCATTACATTTTGTTAGGGTATATAATGTAGTAACGAACTTGTCCTTGTACAGATCCACCGACGGGCAACAACTTCACGTGTGTGTGCCACGAGGGCTTTGAAGGCGTGTACTGCGAGCACGCGTACTGCGAGCTGCAGCCCTGCGTGCACGGACAGTGCGTCAACGACACACAGGTAACACCTACTAGGCTGTATTGCCAGATAGAACTGTTTGTGCTAGTAAATGACAGAAATCAGTAAAATTGTGCTGGTTTCCTACAATTGGTTCCTCTCTTAATTTTTACACGTATTTCGAAGAAGGGATTTACAGACTTTTGTATTTTATACATGACACTAAATAATAAGTTGTGCTTGTGGACAGAATGCGACGTGCGTGTGCGCACTGGGGTACAGCGGGCGCTACTGCGAGGTGGAGCGCGACGAGTGCGCCGAGGCGGGAGGCGCCGCCGCCTGCCTGCACGGCGGCCGCTGCCTCGACGCCACCGGCGACTACCTGTGCGACTGCGACGCTACAGGTAACTTGTAGCACAGCACTACTGCGAGGTGGAGCGCGACGAGTGCGCCGAGGCGGGAGGCGCCGCCGCCTGCCTGCACGGCGGCCGCTGCCTCGACGCCACCGGCGACTACCTGTGCGACTGCGACGCTACAGGTAACTTGTAGCACAGCACTACTGCGAGGTGGAGCGCGACGAGTGCGCCGAGGCGGGAGGCGCCGCCGCCTGCCTGCACGGCGGCCGCTGCCTCGACGCCACCGGCGACTACCTGTGCGACTGCGACGCTACAGGTAACTTGTAGCACAGCACTACTGCGAGGTGGAGCGCGACGAGTGCGCCGAGGCGGGAGGCGCCGCCGCCTGCCTGCACGGCGGCCGCTGCCTCGACGCCACCGGCGACTACCTGTGCGACTGCGACGCTACAGGTAACTTGTAGCACAGCACTACTGCGAGGTGGAGCGCGACGAGTGCGCCGAGGCGGGAGGCGCCGCCGCCTGCCTGCACGGCGGCCGCTGCCTCGACGCCACCGGCGACTACCTGTGCGACTGCGACGCTACAGGTAACTTGTAGCACAGCACTACTGCGAGGTGGAGCGCGACGAGTGCGCCGAGGCGGGAGGCGCCGCCGCCTGCCTGCACGGCGGCCGCTGCCTCGACGCCACCGGCGACTACCTGTGCGACTGCGACGCTACAGGTAACTTGTAGCACAGCACTACTGCGAGGTGGAGCGCGACGAGTGCGCCGAGGCGGGAGGCGCCGCCGCCTGCCTGCACGGCGGCCGCTGCCTCGACGCCACCGGCGACTACCTGTGCGACTGCGACGCTACAGGTAACTTGTAGCACAGCACTACTGCGAGGTGGAGCGCGACGAGTGCGCCGAGGCGGGAGGCGCCGCCGCCTGCCTGCACGGCGGCCGCTGCCTCGACGCCACCGGCGACTACCTGTGCGACTGCGACGCTACAGGTAACTTGTAGCACAGCACTACTGCGAGGTGGAGCGCGACGAGTGCGCCGAGGCGGGAGGCGCCGCCGCCTGCCTGCACGGCGGCCGCTGCCTCGACGCCACCGGCGACTACCTGTGCGACTGCGACGCTACAGGTAACTTGTAGCACAGCACTACTGCGAGGTGGAGCGCGACGAGTGCGCCGAGGCGGGAGGCGCCGCCGCCTGCCTGCACGGCGGCCGCTGCCTCGACGCCACCGGCGACTACCTGTGCGACTGCGACGCTACAGGTAACTTGTAGCACAGCACTACTGCGAGGTGGAGCGCGACGAGTGCGCCGAGGCGGGAGGCGCCGCCGCCTGCCTGCACGGCGGCCGCTGCCTCGACGCCACCGGCGACTACCTGTGCGACTGCGACGCTACAGGTAACTTGTAGCACAGCACTACTGCGAGGTGGAGCGCGACGAGTGCGCCGAGGCGGGAGGCGCCGCCGCCTGCCTGCACGGCGGCCGCTGCCTCGACGCCACCGGCGACTACCTGTGCGACTGCGACGCTACAGGTAACTTGTAGCACAGCACTACTGCGAGGTGGAGCGCGACGAGTGCGCCGAGGCGGGAGGCGCCGCCGCCTGCCTGCACGGCGGCCGCTGCCTCGACGCCACCGGCGACTACCTGTGCGACTGCGACGCTACAGGTAACTTGTAGCACAGCACTACTGCGAGGTGGAGCGCGACGAGTGCGCCGAGGCGGGAGGCGCCGCCGCCTGCCTGCACGGCGGCCGCTGCCTCGACGCCACCGGCGACTACCTGTGCGACTGCGACGCTACAGGTAACTTGTAGCACAGCACTACTGCGAGGTGGAGCGCGACGAGTGCGCCGAGGCGGGAGGCGCCGCCGCCTGCCTGCACGGCGGCCGCTGCCTCGACGCCACCGGCGACTACCTGTGCGACTGCGACGCTACAGGTAACTTGTAGCACAGCACTACTGCGAGGTGGAGCGCGACGAGTGCGCCGAGGCGGGAGGCGCCGCCGCCTGCCTGCACGGCGGCCGCTGCCTCGACGCCACCGGCGACTACCTGTGCGACTGCGACGCTACAGGTAACTTGTAGCACAGCACTACTGCGAGGTGGAGCGCGACGAGTGCGCCGAGGCGGGAGGCGCCGCCGCCTGCCTGCACGGCGGCCGCTGCCTCGACGCCACCGGCGACTACCTGTGCGACTGCGACGCTACAGGTAACTTGTAGCACAGCACTACTGCGAGGTGGAGCGCGACGAGTGCGCCGAGGCGGGAGGCGCCGCCGCCTGCCTGCACGGCGGCCGCTGCCTCGACGCCACCGGCGACTACCTGTGCGACTGCGACGCTACAGGTAACTTGTAGCACAGCACTACTGCGAGGTGGAGCGCGACGAGTGCGCCGAGGCGGGAGGCGCCGCCGCCTGCCTGCACGGCGGCCGCTGCCTCGACGCCACCGGCGACTACCTGTGCGACTGCGACGCTACAGGTAACTTGTAGCACAGCACTACTGCGAGGTGGAGCGCGACGAGTGCGCCGAGGCGGGAGGCGCCGCCGCCTGCCTGCACGGCGGCCGCTGCCTCGACGCCACCGGCGACTACCTGTGCGACTGCGACGCTACAGGTAACTTGTAGCACAGCACTACTGCGAGGTGGAGCGCGACGAGTGCGCCGAGGCGGGAGGCGCCGCCGCCTGCCTGCACGGCGGCCGCTGCCTCGACGCCACCGGCGACTACCTGTGCGACTGCGACGCTACAGGTAACTTGTAGCACAGCACTACTGCGAGGTGGAGCGCGACGAGTGCGCCGAGGCGGGAGGCGCCGCCGCCTGCCTGCACGGCGGCCGCTGCCTCGACGCCACCGGCGACTACCTGTGCGACTGCGACGCTACAGGTAACTTGTAGCACAGCACTACTGCGAGGTGGAGCGCGACGAGTGCGCCGAGGCGGGAGGCGCCGCCGCCTGCCTGCACGGCGGCCGCTGCCTCGACGCCACCGGCGACTACCTGTGCGACTGCGACGCTACAGGTAACTTGTAGCACAGCACTACTGCGAGGTGGAGCGCGACGAGTGCGCCGAGGCGGGAGGCGCCGCCGCCTGCCTGCACGGCGGCCGCTGCCTCGACGCCACCGGCGACTACCTGTGCGACTGCGACGCTACAGGTAACTTGTAGCACAGCACTACTGCGAGGTGGAGCGCGACGAGTGCGCCGAGGCGGGAGGCGCCGCCGCCTGCCTGCACGGCGGCCGCTGCCTCGACGCCACCGGCGACTACCTGTGCGACTGCGACGCTACAGGTAACTTGTAGCACAGCACTACTGCGAGGTGGAGCGCGACGAGTGCGCCGAGGCGGGAGGCGCCGCCGCCTGCCTGCACGGCGGCCGCTGCCTCGACGCCACCGGCGACTACCTGTGCGACTGCGACGCTACAGGTAACTTGTAGCACAGCACTACTGCGAGGTGGAGCGCGACGAGTGCGCCGAGGCGGGAGGCGCCGCCGCCTGCCTGCACGGCGGCCGCTGCCTCGACGCCACCGGCGACTACCTGTGCGACTGCGACGCTACAGGTAACTTGTAGCACAGCACTACTGCGAGGTGGAGCGCGACGAGTGCGCCGAGGCGGGAGGCGCCGCCGCCTGCCTGCACGGCGGCCGCTGCCTCGACGCCACCGGCGACTACCTGTGCGACTGCGACGCTACAGGTAACTTGTAGCACAGCACTACTGCGATCGACGCTGTACTGCCACCAGTGCAAACAGTGTTTGTCCTCCCTATTAAATGCACCTCCCATACTGAGAAGTATTCTTTAACAAGGCGCAAATACATATTAATGGAGCTTTGTTAGTGCAAAATTACTAATTTAATAATAAGCAACTGCGCTAGCAATACAAATCATATAATATATTCAATTCAATGATATCTCCGCTTATACGGAGCGGCGTCTGCGCCGGTCCTCCACACGCGTGAGTCACCCTTGCGGCGATATGATGACGACACTCTGAGACATGATTGACGCATCTATCCTCGCCCATATTTTACATGCATTCAACATCTATATTATCACGAAAACTTTTGATGAATTAGCAATTATTTCTATAAAATACTAGCTTCTGCCCGCGGCTTCGCCCCCGTGGAATTCGGTCTGTCATCACATCCCACGGGAACAGGATAAAAAGTATTATATAATCCTTTGTCCGTCTCCTGGTTCTAAGGTACCTCTCCACCAATTTTCAGCCAAATCGGTTCAGCCGTTCTTGAGTTATAAATGGAGTAACTAACACGACTTTCTTTTATATATATAGATATAGATTGAAATTATTGTGTGAAAGTAATTCAGGAGTATTGACTAGTTAATGTAGGACACGCGATCCAAATATTGGTATCAGTGATGTTCTACTATCACAGTTCTCAGTGTTAAAATATGTGCATGTGTGTGTGGTTACCAATACATATAATATGCTGGTGTATGCAGTAGGTATCTTATCGGAGTGCGCGCGATCGCCGACAATCCACCGCGCTGATAAGCACCGATACTGATAACTCGGACTGCGTTTCGCAAACTTTATACATGAGAACCACACAGATATAAAAAAGAATTGATTACAATGACCAGATAAAGTCAAATAAAATAAATCCTTATTTATACAGAAAACAAGTATAAAGTGTCGTGCCTTTTGCTCGCAAATACTATAAATATCGGCGGTAGCCTAATGGCTAGGGCGTCGGACTTGCAGTCATTAGGTTGCCGGTTCGAAACCCACCCATTGCACTACCGACGTGAACCCACTCGTAACACAAGCATTTAGCTAAGCACGAGGGGTTAACAAGAATCCTAGTAATGTGCGTCACATTGCTAGTAATCTTTAAAAAAAACAGAAAGTGGTAAAAAAATTAAATCATCGACGCAGGAAATAAAAAAAATAGCATAAAGTTTACATGATTGTTCGTGAGACAAACGAAACAGCATTAATTTTACTACTAACTAGTTAACTGCTTGTTCACATTGCACATCCAATGTCAATAAGTTCTCCGTCACACGATCAGTCTCAACGTATCGTGGGCGGTAAATAGTCGCGTCTAAATAATTAATACTATTACAATAGGACGTCTTCGTAATATTAATTGGTAGTCGTATCGGCAGATGCAGGAAAATCGCGTTGTCGCCATAGTTTGTGAATCAGTGTCCTCCGCAGTGGCAGGCGAGGCTAGAGCCGCGCTAACATGTCGCTCGATGTGTTATATTAATTAATATTAATGTAGTTATATCTTGCAATTAGTGATATGTGCGGTGATGTGACGAGACGAACGGGAATGACAGTGTCGTGATAGTGATGACAGTCTCTATGTTATGATGATCAGACTATTGGTTATCTTATTATTAGGTATTGTATAATACTTGGTTACATCAACACTTGTCGTCCGCCCGTCAAAAATATCTATTACTAGCCTATGGTCGCGGCTTCGCTCACTTGAAGCTCAAAAACAGTGATGATCTATTCCTTGTATGTGTCTCTATACATTAGAGAGGTCAATCTGTATCCAAGGTTCCGTTTAATTATTTGAGATAAGAAGTATACCAGTATTTATTTGGAGCACATACTTTCTAACAGTGATAACAAAATTAAAATATATTCAGTAGTTTTTGCGCCAACCCGTAACAAACAGACAAACAGACAAGAATTTAAAAAATCAAATTTTTGGGTTCGGCGACGTTTATATACCCTAATCCACTTGTTTTTTTTAAATATCTACAATGTACACACACAGCTTTTTTACAATTTTATAATAGTAAAGAATATACCTGTATTAATATCTATTATTATACCTGTATTAATTCATCATACATACATGCATACACTCACGCCTTCCTCCCACAGGGCTAGGCAGAAATTATAGACCGCGATTCTTGCATACTTCTTTTGCTTCTCCCAGATTCATCATATAACTAAAGAAAATTTGTAACGATTGCTTATTTTTGTAATAACAAGTAACAGATCGCAGTTAGTGCATACGTTATTGTCCTAACATTGTTAATGACAACACGACATTCGCTGATATCATTGCAATTGTGTCTAAGGTGATAATGAGTTGTACAAGATAAACACAGCGTCACCTACGATATAATAATGGGCCCCGGCTGCTACTTTCTTGTTTTAGGGTTATTTCATTTCCAAATTACACGGAAACGCAGTCCGGTTTTTTAGTTTTTTAAATTACCGTTTTTAAACAACCTCTCAAGCTAAAATCTATCGAGCTGTTCAGGCTGCAGAGGGTGCCAAACAATTATACTTATGTACATACTCTCGAAAAACATAACCCTCCTTCTAGCGCAGTCGGGTAAAAAAGTCAAATAAGACCACTCGACTTGTGCTCGACAGCCACATTTTCCACCAATATTCCAAATAGGCAGTTCAATTAAGTATATCTAACTATTATGAATTCTGGAAATAATTTTCCTCTACGCCACAACAACATCTTGTTGTGGCTAATCCATCAAGGAAGGACAACCAGGTTTTATTCATAAAATGAAATGAAACCTATTCAATAAGTGCCTACATACCGTCTTATCAAGTAATATGAACAAACAAGCAAGGATGGTCTCAAGAGCACGTCAAAATAAATACAACAAAGCACATTTTGGCGCAAGCTACACATGAAACAGCTGTTGACATAGCTGTCAGACGATGTGAATAAATAAACGAAGTGCAATGGATCGATAGAGAAGTTAACGCAAAGATCTACCTTAAACTGATCATTGTTTCATAAAAAACGACCTTGCTTCGCTCTAGCTTCCTGATGCATTCAATTTTCTTTCCGTTTTACAAAAAAATGCTCAGATATTTTCACATCACTGGTCAAGGTACAGCACTGTGACTCTAATACAAAGGCTCTTGGTATCTTTTTAGGCTAAGAAATGTTATTATTTCTATTGATGAATTTGAAATATTGACGAATCAACTTGGAAATATTTATGACCATTTTTTTCATAAAAGATCGATGTAGGATAATTAACTTTTGTGATCATGTATATGTTTAGGGAGTGCCACGTTGTAGGGAAGAATAATTTTGATTTAGTCTGTCCCACGGTTTGACCTACGTTTTCCTCGGTATGTAGCTACTAAACCGAAACAAACAAAGGTATTTCGATCGCAATGTAACCCAGTAATCATCCTGACTGTTTGGTGCTTTGCCCAAACAGAGTCAGGAAACAGAATCAGGTTGAAGCAATAAATTAAAGTAAAATAGACCTGAGTATTAATATCTCACGGAATAAAGCAAATTGTATTTTGTAAAAATTTCGCTGACGGGTTAACTGCTTGAACGACGAGTTAGCAACCTTAACATTGTTAACTGATAACAACAAACCACAAAGATGTAAATACAATTTGATAACGATCACCGACATAACGAAGACCAGTTGACTGCACGATATTAGTCAAATCTTGGGATGATATACCTAGTAATTGTGTGGTTTTACGCGTTTTAGATTCCTTTATTTTATTGAGGTCATTACGTTACTAATAACAAATTAGTCATAAACGATTGTGGTGAGCAACAGTGACTTTTTAGAGGATTTAAAAATTAAATTTATTGTTAATAGCGGCCCGCCTCGGCTTCACCCGTGTGGAGAAATCCCTAGCCTATGTTAATCTGGAATAATGTAGCATTGAAATGGTGAAAGAATTTTTAAAATCGGCTAGTAATTTTTGAGTTTATACGTTATATACATACACACATACATACAAATCTTCCCTCTTTATTATATTAGTATAGATATAGATTAAGTATAAGTATTGATTCACAAATTTTAGATATTGAATCTATTTATTTATTTTTGTGGCACAAAGTATGGTTGCATAGCTATATGTAGTAGTGTTGCAGACGTATCTCGTTAATCGATAAAGTATTTGTATGAGTATGTGTCGGTGTCCGATATGTAATGTGCCTTGTGTGTCAGGATGGACGGGCGCGCGGTGCGAGGTGGACGTGGACGAGTGCGCCGCCGGCCTCGTCAGCTGCGGGCCCGGCGACTGCCTCAACCTTAACGGCTCCTACAAGTGAGTACGCGCTTACACATTCTTATTTATGTAACTACTCGTACCACAGAATCGAGACAAGTATTTACTTTTGTTTGTCGTAGATGTATATGTGCGGCCGGGTTCTGCGGCGACGAGTGCAAGCTGAGGGACCCGTGCTACGAGGGCGGCGACGGCAACAGCACCGGGCCGTGCCAGCACGGCGGCGCGTGCGAGCAGCGCTGCACCGGGAGCGCCGCCTACGTGTGCCACTGCGTGGGCGGCTGGGGCGGACACAACTGCTCGCAGCAGGCGGGGGCGGCGGCCGGGGCGGCGGGCGCGGCCGGGCCGGGCGACGCGTCCTCCGCGGTGCTCATCGGCGTGGGCGCGGCGCTGCTGGGGCTGGCGCTGGGCGGCGCGGCGCTGGCGGCGCTGGGCGCGCAGGCGCGGCGCAAGCGGGCCACGCGCGGCACGTACTCGCCCTCGGGCCAGGAGTACTGCAACCCGCGCGCGGAGATGATGCAGCACGCGCTCAAGCCGCCGCCCGAGGAGCGACTCATATAGCCGGTATACGACACCACTCTACTTTTATATTATTTGCTTATATCTAAATATATCTCCGTGACGCTCTCTTCTATACTGTTACAAAGTTAGTTATATTTTGTTTATTTACTTATATGGTTCCGAAATAACTGACGACCGCTTTTAAAGTTAAATCGTTGTTATATACATTGTCTAACAATATAGGACAACATCTACAGTGGAATTTGAGCAGCTTTGTGACCTGTCTCTCTAAAGGCACCTATGCGTCAGTCAAAATAAAATGTAAAAAGGCGGCCACCGAAACATCCGCATAGGTCACGTATGTAGTCAATATTATTATATTTTGTCTCACGAATCGACAACCTGTGACATGTTTACTATAAGTTTTTTTATAAAAAAATATCAAACTAAATCGTCAACACTACAGCGTTACTGCTTCATTAATATTTTATTATCTAAGTATAATATTTTACAGAGTACCTTTTATTTCTTTCAGATCCGAAAATAGACAATTAGTAACGAACAAAATAAACTATTCAAATATTAAGAAGAAAGTAAACTCGAAGCTCGACGCATATCAACCAAATGATTGTTCGTATGTGCTTATGTATGTACCTGTGTCTGTATGTTTGTGTGTGTATGTTTAGTTTGTACCTGTGCGTTTTTTATACAATTTGACAGTGTGAGTGTGTGTATGAGAGAGAGTAACTTAATACTTAGCTTTAAGTCATACGGTAATACCTCCCGTGAGAATGTACTTAACTTAACCACACTATACGAATTATATTAGTCTTTGTATGAACGAGGCCGTCGCCGATTAGTGCGCCATGCCGCCAGAGATCAACAAGACACGATATTGTCGGAATTTATTTGTAGTCGATGGCTCCATTTGTACGGGTTTTTATTTTAATTGAAGTTTTATATAGATATTATATACAAGACAGTGACGATTGATCTCCGGCGACGGTGGCGCCGACGTGACGGGTTTAATCTTTGTTCAGCGGGTGTACGTTTTTTATAAAAATGACAAATTTATTAATAAATACAAGCTTAAATAAGTATATTATGTAGAATAAGCTGGTTTATTTTGATATGAAATATATAATGCAATGTCTAACTCTGTTTAGGAGCGACTTATATAAAATATCTACCTATACTTATATTATGTAAACGAAATTCTACTTGAAAATGCAGTGCCTGACTAAGGAATTTCGGATAAGTTTCTAATGAATTTGCTAAGAATGGTTATTGTAAGTTAAGAATAAATTGTGGAAAATATTTGAGAACTGTCCGTGTACTATATTCACAATTGTGTAGATATATTTATTATTCTGTAGTGTAGAGCTGCGTCTGCGTAGGCCTCGTACGGGGCCGCCCTAGATATTAATAATTAGTAGGCGGTCTTCGGCCGTTGAGACATTCGTGATTTAGACATTCCCAAAACATGTACATTCAAATTATTTAGTTTAGCGTAGTTCGCATCCAATTCAAATGAATTGGATGCGAACTACGCTAAATTAACATTACGAAATGTTTACTCGTTGTAAACTTACTTCCAAACGGAAAAATGTGAATGTGATGTATTAAATAAGATAAGATTCAGTAGCGCATGTCTCACCGGCGCGAGCCCGGCGCTGATCAACTGACAATGTTGGCACACACTCGGTCTGTCACCTCTGCAATGTGCTGTGATATCCACCTGAAAGTGATTCTATTAAGAACTGAATACACCTCTTTATATAGGAATTAACATTTTCTCCATTGTCGAGTTTGCACAGAACCTCAACAGGTTTATCAGCGTTTTGTATTGTATAAGTACTAGAATAAGTTGAACGGTATTGAAAGCGTGCAAGATTCTAAATTACAATATAGTGAAGGCGTCACTCGCCCGCCACAGTCCGGGCCCTCGGCCGCGCCACTGTGTGACGTCACACACTCCGCGTGTTGCCAACACTAAAGCAACTAGTAATATTATTAACTTTTTAGTTATAATTTGAGCAACACGTGGAGATAGGCAGCTCTTTAGTTTGCAATAATTACACAATTATAATCATAGGTTTATTGTATTCAAATATGTAATGTACAGTAGTAGTAGTGAGTGCGCGTGCGCCGAGTGCCGCCGGCCGCGGCGAGCCGTCCGTGCCTTAACGAGAAGTCTGTATATTTATGAACTCTATACACTACTACGGTATTAAATTCTTAACAAAATATATTCATATACCTGTAGACTATAAGTACATGTAATTTAGGTGTATCATATTAAATAATATAGTGTCAGTCCCAGCGGGCGGTGCCCCGCGGTACTCTATGTACTTACTCAGTGCTCAACTCGCTGCCTGCCAGCGTTATACTTATTTTGATTTCGTTGCGTTGTTTATAAGATATTTAGCTAAATATTGTTTTATATGACTTAATATTCCATTTTGTGATATTTTTTTTATTAAGATGTTACATCTGCTTAAAAATTATGTTCTAATTTTCTTATGTTCTCGTGTAACATATGGAAGAGTATTCCAAATCAGTATTTATAGATTTCGGCCGTCCGTTAAATGTATTCAATTATAATGTAAGTGATCTACCATTTTATAGAGCTATTGTACATTTTTCTATTCAAAGTACACTCACAAGTTTTATTAACTAGTTACGGAGTGAATTTAAACAAAACAATGAAGTAGGAATGTAAATAATCCCTAAATCAAATAACTGGTCTGTATATAACAGATTAGTCTGCTCTTTTACCATAATATTCACTCTATTTCATGTAAGTAGATACTGATATATCATGTGTTCTCACTGATCTATGCGGGTGGGTGTCGGCCGCCGCAGTCCGCAGCGCCGCGGCGCGGGCGCACCCCTAGTGTACAGCACCCGAGCCTTTGGGCCTTACTCAATAAACAAAATATATTATAAGAGAGTTGTTTCATTTCTATTGTTAAAGAATTTAAAGCTACTATCGAACTAACGATGTGTGTTTACTGTAAAAGCTCGACTTAAGCCATGCTTCGGCACGTATGGGCCGGCTCGACCGGAGTGATACCACGGCCTCACAAAAAAGCAGGCGTGAAACAAAGCTTGCGTTGTGTTTCGCCGAGTGAGTGAGGTTTACCGGAGGCCCAAACCCTTTTAAAAAGGCGGGCAACGCACTTGCGACTCCTCTGGTGTTGCGGGTGTCCATGGCGGTTATTGCTTACCACCAGGTGATCCGTCTGCTCGTTTGCCCCCCTATCCCATAAAAAATATCGTAAAATCTTCCCCGTAAAATCATAAATTTAAAATTTTTAATAATTCCGAAATCTGCATTAATTTCAGCATTCACTCATCCTAGTTTTCTAGAGACGTTAAATATCATAAATAGCCATGGCTCTGTTGAGAAAAATCAATTATTTCTGGGTGGATAAGAAAAAAATACGATTATAGTAATAAGATGAATGTGAAATTTATTTTGATCCACTCATAGATTATAACTTGAATCATTTGCCTTTAAATAATTTAATATTTGACGCATACACACCAAAGCGCGTCATCCACGGCAAGCATACCACTGGCATGTTATCCGATATCGTGAACACCCGAGGCATGAAAACCACTGTAAGACATCTGAGACATCACCAACAGCTTACGATGAAATCTTCTAACGACCGGTTTATATATCAAACCTACTAGACGTGATATAAAAACCGACCGCTACAGGCAATCACCCTGGGTTTTACATCCAAGGTATGACATCCGGGGCAAGGCATCCAAGGATGTCCTCCACGACATCTGTCATAGTATGAGATTGAGGTATGAGACTATCGCTCTAAACTTTAATCTAGACTAACTATACAATGCTTACAAATGAGAATTAAAAACTGCTTAAAAAACGTTAAAGAAGGTAAAAGTTGTGTAAAGCGTCAATTTTGGCCGTTGGCACAGTTTTAGGCAAGGTTCTAGCTTGATGAGGATTTTTAAGCGAAGGTTTTAGTTCTCAGTTGTGGATGTTGTAATGTGTCACAATTAATACTGTTATTATGAATCTTAGAAACGTAATAGACCAACAAATTTCGAAAAGCCCATTGTAATTTGAATTTGGCGGGCTCAGGTGAACGATATTTATTAATACAATAGTTAGATGAAAAAAAACTAAATTAGCTCTAGACACGTCCTTTATTCAAATACTGTACAGGCTTTATAGAATATGATACAATAACAACGCGTGAGGCGGGCGGCGCCGCGCTGCGAGCGCGTGTACTCCGCGCATCACATCTGATGCGCATTAATTGGTAATTTTATTAGTATTATACAGTCGAGTGTCGCTGCCCCTCGCATACTGTTTGTGCGGGACAGTGAGTCGCGAGCCTGCCGCGTTCAGTGTCACATCGCTGGCTGCTATTGAACATTCGAAGGAAAAAGTATTGTCATGATATAATCTGGCTACGGACACTTCATACCCAAAGCAGAATTATTTAATAATGAGTTGAGGCGACCGCGGCGATACACTGAACGCGACCTAACATCCCAGATCGACGGCAGGCCACGCGCTCAAACTACGCAAAGGAATGACTTAGATTTACCTCCTCGCACTATTGAATAGATTGTTACGTTCCCCCCGGTGCGGTGGCGGGCGCAGCTTGTTTGTTGGCACCACACTAAATAAATAATTTATACAAAGTTCACATTAAAAGTATACATGGAGGGAGTCGGAAGTACTGTTTGGATTACATGATTCATATAACGTCATTCATTTAATTTTGCTAATCAATTATAATAATGTTATCAGTACATCAATAATAAAAGTTCGCGCGAATCGTAGTCGATGAATCAGGACGCGCGCTGACCTAGCACCACTTGTGAGCACTTGAGTGTTACACTAACGTAACATTGCAACAACGTCCGAGCGACACGTAAAGGCACGTGCAGACACGTACAGACACGTGTAGCCACGTGCAGACACGTGCCGCCTCACGTCGGTACGTGTCGGCTAGTGACACTGATGGAAAGAGGCAAGACCAACGTGGAAGTTCGCACTATGAGGTAATGTCTGTTAGTACTATCGCCGCGCACGTGACTACAGTGCCACAGACTTATCTGTCCCAGTGGCCATAATTAGAACTAACGTCACCATCGCCATTTTGAACAATGTTGCTTAAGGTTTCTTTTTGACACTGTTTGTAGGCCAACCATTCCAAACCTGTGCCCCAAATTTTGAATTAATTTTATCTAAGGATCAAAATTAGGACGTTAAATGATCTAAATTTAGCCTCAAAAATTGCATGCGTTCCGCTAGTAACGATAGCATCGACGCGATGGTGGCGACGCCATTAACGTTTTTATGGATAAGTTTGTAACACTGTTGCCAGTAAGCGTTACTGATCGGCAGTCCCGCGCTCGGCTCGTACTCGCAGAGCTTGTATAGCACGGAGAGTGGAGGAAGCACAGACGCTACGCAAAATATAGGAACAATCAGTCGTCGAGTAGGTCGTCATTAAATTGAAAAGTTTCCTACTTACATTAAAAGAAATAAAAATAATGTAAATCATACAAAACTTGTCGGATTGCACGAACACAACCATTCTTTGTAGAACTGCTACCGAATAATAATAATTAACATTAAATTAGGGTCGTAAAACAATTATGGCATAATTTATATTACATAAAAACAATAAATATATGTATATGCATTGCTCGTGGTCCTCGGCGGGACGTATATAAAAGCTAATACACAGTTACAGCTGTCGGTGCAAATCTCATGTAATACTGTCCACAACAACATCACAGGCGGCACGGCATGGCGCGGCGCGGTACGGCACGGCACGGCATAGCGCGGCGCGGTACGGCACAGCACGTCAGGTCACGGTACGGCACGTCACGGCGCGTGTGGTGCGTCTCACGCGTCTCCCGGCTGCGCGTCGTCGTTCCTTCACGCTGTTGGCTACCTGTAACATCAACGTAACAACTAAAATAACTTTAAAACAAGTCGGCAGTGTTGCCAGGTCCCTTGAGTCGAAAGTTACGTTAAGTTAGTTAAGAAATGTAACCATCTGGCAACACTGAGTCGGTGTCATTCGCTTGGTCGGATCTTGATGTGCATATGGTGTGGTGGTGTGTGTGGTGTGTGTGTGTGTGTGTGGTGTGATGGTGTGCATGTGGCGTGTTGTGGTGGTGTGCATGTGGCGTGTTGTGGTGGTGTGCATGTGGCGTGTTGTGGTGGTGTGCATGTGGCGTGTTGTGGTGGTGTGCATGTGGCGTGTTGTGGTGGTGTGCATGTGGCGTGTTGTGGTGGTGTGCATGTGGCGTGTTGTGGTGGTGTGCATGTGGCGTGTTGTGGTGGTGTGCATGTGGCGTGTTGTGGTGGTGTGCGTGTGGTGTGGGCACCTGTTGTCGTGCGGGTGCAGCACGACGCGCTGGTAGTCGCGGCGCGCGAGCTGCTGGCGCTGGCGCGTGCCCAGCTCGGCCGTGCCGTCGCGCGTGATGAACAGCTGCAGGCCCGACGCTAATACATCACGAAACAGTACATTGTTTAATACCTTACGAAAATATTTACCATAAAGCTAGTCAAAATAAGAAAGTTTTAAGCATTTCAGCTTTATTTGTGTTCTTCTATTAATTGTATGCAAAACATATCGTATTAAAATCAGAAATATATTTCAAGCTTCAGCCCGCGGCTTCGCTCACGTGAAGCAATATCAGGAGTAAAACTGGAAAACCAACATTGATGACCTCTTTTCTGTAAGGGCCTCTATACATGAGGAAGGTCAAGCTGTATCTCAGGGTTCATTTAATTGATTGAGATAAGAAATTCACCAGTTTTTAAGTTGGATATACTTTCTAACAGTGATAATAAAATTAAAATCTATTCAGTAGTTTTTGCTCCAACCCGTAACAAACAGACAAGAAGACAAGAATTTTAAAAATCAACTTTTCGGAATCGGAGACGTTTATATACCATAACCCACGTGTTTTTTTTTAATATCTTCAATGTACAGACACAGCTTTTTTACAATTTTATAATAGTAGAGATTACGTATTTTCACTACGGCAGCAATTTTTCTTAAATGTAACACCCCATTGATGACATCTGCCATCTCGTACGTTCGAGACTGTCTAAAATCAATAAGTAGATACTATAAAGTAGTATAGTGTTCTCACTTTCTGCGGAGTCCTCGACGGCCTGCTTGAGGTCGGTGGCAGCGAGCAGCTCGTCGATGAGCGAGTCCGGGTTCACGCGCGTGTTCTCCACGCGCCCCGACGCCACGTGCTGCAACAAACATACAACAAATTGATCAAATATGTCACATAAATATAATTATATTTTTAGAATCAAGAATTACTAAAATACCCCCCCACGTTACCTGTGCGTCATCGTTGTCCTGCTGCAGCAGGGCGGCTCGCTTGCGTCGCTCCAGCGCCCCGCCCTCCCACGTTACCTGTGCGTCATCGTTGTCCTGCTGCAGCAGGGCGGCTCGCTTGCGTCGCTCCAGCGCCCCGCCCTCCCACGTTACCTGTGCGTCATCGTTGTCCTGCTGCAGCAGGGCGGCTCGCTTGCGTCGCTCCAGCGCCCCGCCCTCCCACGTTACCTGTGCGTCATCGTTGTCCTGCTGCAGCAGGGCGGCTCGCTCGCGTCGCTCCAGCGCCCCGCCCCCCCACGTTACCTGTGCGTCATCGTTGTCCTGCTGCAGCAGGGCGGCTCGCTAGCGTCGCTCCAGCGCCCCGCCCCCCCACGTTACCTGTGCGTCATCGTTGTCCTGCTGCAGCAGGGCGGCTCGCTAGCGTCGCTCCAGCGCCCCGCCCCCCCACGTTACCTGTGCGTCATCGTTGTCCTGCTGCAGCAGGGCGGCTCGCTAGCGTCGCTCCAGCGCCCCGCCCCCCCACGTTACCTGTGCGTCATCGTTGTCCTGCTGCAGCAGGGCGGCTCGCTAGCGTCGCTCCAGCGCCCCGCCCCCCCACGTTACCTGTGCGTCATCGTTGTCCTGCTGCAGCAGGGCGGCTCGCTAGCGTCGCTCCAGCGCCCCGTCCCCCCACGTTACCTGTGCGTCATCGTTGTCCTGCTGCAGCAGGGCGGCTCGCTAGCGTCGCTCCAGCACCCCGCCCCCCCACGTTACCTGTGCGTCATCGTTGTCCTGCTGCAGCAGGGCGGCTCGCTTGCGTCGCTCCAGCGCCCCGCCCCCCCACGTTACCTGTGCGTCATCGTTGTCCTGCTGCAGCAGGGCGGCTCGCTAGCGTCGCTCCAGCGCCCCGCCCCCCCACGTTACCTGTGCGTCATCGTTGTCCTGCTGCAGCAGGGCGGCTCGCTAGCGTCGCTCCAGCGCCCCGTCCCCCCACGTTACCTGTGCGTCATCGTTGTCCTGCTGCAGCAGGGCGGCTCGCTAGCGTCGCTCCAGCGCCCCGCCCCCCCACGTTACCTGTGCGTCATCGTTGTCCTGCTGCAGCAGGGCGGCTCGCTTGCGTCGCTCCAGCGCCCCGCCCCCCCACGTTACCTGTGCGTCATCGTTGTCCTGCTGCAGCAGGGCGGCTCGCTTGCGTCGCTCCAGCGCCCCGCCCCCCCACGTTACCTGTGCGTCATCGTTGTCCTGCTGCAGCAGGGCGGCTCGCTAGCGTCGCTCCAGCGCCCCGCCCCCCCACGTTACCTGTGCGTCATCGTTGTCCTGCTGCAGCAGGGCGGCTCGCTAGCGTCGCTCCAGCGCCCCGCCCCCCCACGTTACCTGTGCGTCATCGTTGTCCTGCTGCAGCAGGGCGGCTCGCTTGCGTCGCTCCAGCGCCCCGCCCCCCCACGTTACCTGTGCGTCATCGTTGTCCTGCTGCAGCAGGGCGGCTCGCTTGCGTCGCTCCAGCGCCCCGCCCCCCCACGTTACCTGTGCGTCATCGTTGTCCTGCTGCAGCAGGGCGGCTCGCTAGCGTCGCTCCAGCGCCCCGCCCCCCCACGTTACCTGTGCGTCATCGTTGTCCTGCTGCAGCAGGGCGGCTCGCTTGCGTCGCTCCAGCGCCCCGCCCCCCCACGTTACCTGTGCGTCATCGTTGTCCTGCTGCAGCAGGGCGGCTCGCTTGCGTCGCTCCAGCGCCCCGCCCCCCCACGTTACCTGTGCGTCATCGTTGTCCTGCTGCAGCAGGGCGGCTCGCTTGCGTCGCTCCAGCGCCCCGCCCCCCCACGTTACCTGTGCGTCATCGTTGTCCTGCTGCAGCAGGGCGGCTCGCTTGCGTCGCTCCAGGGCGGCGCGCGCTCGCTCCAGCGACCCGCCCTCCGACGCCGACGCTGTCAGAGACCCCGACGAAGGATTCCTACAAATTAAAAGAAACGTTAAATACGGCCAACAAGCACCCCACACACCAAAACTAAGTTAATAACATAGAGAAAGGAACCATACCAGAGACAACTCTGCAAGCGAATTACGCCCCAAATCACACCGAGCCTTAAACACTGAACATTATAACGCTTTTTTTATTTAGCAAAACGGGTATTGTCTGTTATGTTGCTATACTAAAAAATGAAAATGAAAATAATATCAGAGGGCTTTCGAAAGCCCGCAAATGTTTGTGGATTTTCACCATCACTAAGGGCCACTTGCACCAACTTCTTAAATGTATTTAAATAATATTTAAACACAGTATTTCATAGTAAATTTGTGTTTAAATACAATTAAAACATATTTAAGAAGTTGGTGCAAGTGGCGCTTAGAACCTCAATGGTAATTATAGACGACAAATTACTTAACGTCAATTAAGGATGTTATCTGACGGTCGCGTGCTATATAAACCGACGCGACTTCTCCGGTATTCCTCATCGTCACTCATCCATCATCATCATCAACTATTATACATCGTGTTATGGTTACTTTCATAATTATGGTATCACACTGCAATTTTGTGAGTAGCGTTTCTCACTTTCACTTGGAAATTACTATCCTATCCATACATCTATAGACATTCATAATTTGTATTTACATTGTCTCCAAAAAAACACAATACAAGCTGTTTTATAGTTTTTTTATATACATATTAATTAAGCATATTAAATATAAAATGCAATACAATTCCATGCACCATACTATGTTACTAGCACCACCCTCCACATGCATAAGGAGAATTATATTTACATCAAGCATCCAAAATCGTAAATATGTTCAGAATAAAATAGACTGAAATTAGACATGCACCTTGAAAACATTATAGCATTCAATAAAATATTTAAAAAAAATTAAGTATTTTATAGGTTCCTCTTTTTCCGTACGTAATATTAAAACGCTTAAATTATTTAAAATATATTTTGATATAAAGCTATAATAAAATATGCTTCTTAATAGAGAGTAATTTATTAAGAGTTCCCTAAAACTTAAATCTAAAAACTACAATGACTATTACATAGCCAGTATACATAAATACATATTTCATACACAACGTCACGGGACAACATCTAAAGTTACGTCGATGCACGCGTCACGCACTCTATTCTCTGGTGCTCTCAAAGAATTACAATAAGAATACGGAATTCTTATTTTTAGTGTATGTGTACGCGTGCATCGTGCGTGGTGTGTACGTGTGTAAATGTTGTAGCACTAACAGCGCGGAGCTGGGGCGGCGCGGCAGCGAGCCGGCGGGCGGGGCGGGCGGCGCCGGCCCGCCCCCGCCCCCGCCCCCGCACGCGCCGGCCCCCGCCTCGCGCAGCGCCCCGCACGTGCCGCACGCGCCGCACTCGCCGCCCGCACGTCTGCACCCACACACACAGTACGGACACTCCACATCACTAGCCCGGCCTAGCGACTAACATTGTCTTACTTGTTAAATACTTATAACAGAGGTAATACACTGCGGCACGCAGAAGAGACATTCACAGTTAAGAAGACAGAACAGAAAGGAAAAACTAAAACAGATTAAATAACCCGCCAAACCCACCCGCAACCGTTGTTAGTATCGGGAGCCGCGCAGGGAGGGGGAGGGCGAGGAGGAGCGGAGGTGGGAGTGGGGACCTAAGCAGGCGCGGGCGGCACTCACCTCACGTGGTCGGTGTAGCTGTGGCGCAGCGTGGGCGCGTCCAGCCGCCGCACGCGCATCTTCTCCTGACAGATATCATCTGTCTCAGTCTTTGGCGTCGACGTCAGGACCTTGCCTTCGTTGAGCGCCTGGTTCGATAGGCTCTTGAACCGATACCTGATATCGATGCACTCCGAGGAGCCCAAATCGGCTTCGGGATCAGAGGGTATACAATAAAACTCGTCCTCTATGCACCCGGACAGTCTGTTAGTGTTCGACACGAGGGAATTTTTCCTGTGCGCCAGCGGCGTCAGAAACGGAAAGTTGTTGAATAACTCCTCGTTCTTCTTATTCTTCTCGAGCAGTGCGGGGATGGTGTTGAGCGACTTCTGCTTGAAGATCTGGAAGTTGGTGAGCGGTTCGACGGCGGCGCTGATGATGGTGACGGCCACCTTCTTCTTCTTGTCGAAGTAGGTGGGCATCGCGAACGAGTTGTCGTGGCCATTGACGAGCGTGGCGTCGGGCGTGGCGTACTCGTCGCTGGCGGGCGAGGCCAGCGCGTGGCGCGGGATGACGTCGGGCGGGCCCGACAGCGTGCAGTTGGGCGTCAGGTACACGTCGGACGCGTCCGCCGCCTGCTGCAGCAGCAGCTTGGCCAGCGCGGCCTTGCCCGACCCCGGGGGGACCAAAAGCGTGCTGCGCTCTACACGGACACTGGGGCGTGGACGGAGGGGGCGGCAGGCGGGGGGGAAACGAAAACATAAAAAAATAAATTAATCAAAGCGAATAAATAAAAGTTGCGAACCAAATCAAATATAAAGTTAGTTACCGTGCGTGACACAATGTAAAGTTAATGAACACAAAGCGTACACAATGGACACTGTACAGGTGGTGTGTGCGCGTGTGACGTCACCGGTGCACGTGTGACGTCACCATAACATAAACGTACAAACTTGCCGTTACTCTTATTCAGTAGCCAATCCACGTGGTTCATCATATCTTCAATAATCACAATTTAGTCTTTTACACACTACGTTGATAAATCAAACACCTTATTATAATGGGGAAGCATGATGGGGTATGGGCTGTCACCGAGGTTAGCTCTTAGCTCGCTAGGTCCCAGTACCGCTCCCGCACCGGACACGTACAGCCCCGTAGCAGCAAGATGATCACTCCAGCATAAAGTACGGTTGTCGGTATATTTTGGATACCTGTTGTGGTGCGGCCGGCCCGAGTCTCCGGCGGAGTCGCCCTCAGAGCTTTGCCGTGAGTGCGCAGACGCAGCCGACGAGCTGCCGTACCCGGACGCCTGATATACAATCATTACAAATTACATCAACAAACCTACTATTAGCCAGTAAACCATAAAAATAAGAGAGAGGAAACGAGTAATAGTATTAAGAATAATTTGGTAAAAAATATAATAACTTTATATTTAAGTTGTTGTTAAATAAAATAAACATTATAGTAAAGGATTATTGGGGTCGTCGATAGAGCAATCCTATATACAGTCTATCCCAGTTAACTTGTCTTTTTTGGTAAACAAATATGGCGTCCTAGTAACCAGAGACAACTGATAGTGGTTAGATAATGTTGGGAAATCATGAATGAATGACTGAACTAAATACTCTTAGCCAATACTGAATGATTCTCACCTTGACGAGTACTGATTTGTTTTTTAATTTTAAATATGAAGTGAATGTGTGAAGTGAATATGAAGAAATAAAACGACAACTGCAAAACATTAATTTAAGTAGTTCCTCTAAAATACACGACTTGTCAGAATCTGATGGCTCTGAAGAGTCATCAGATTCCGACACACATGTATTATGAACCTCTGGTTCGGTGCATCTGATGCAGTATCATTGAACCCGATAGAGTAAACCCACCCCCACCAGGTGCCCGACAAGGCAGTCCACAAGGACTTTCAATTAGCTTGCCCACATTGACGAGCAGCACTAGGATCGGAATGCCTACGGAGAATCTGCAGGGCGTCCCGGCTTTGCAAAGAGGATCTGCTTCCCCGTTTTCCATCGGAGTGGAATTGGCCCCTCGTGCGCTAAGGAACTACCTCAATCGAGGCCCGAGAGCCGCCAAGGCCGGGACCCACTCTTTGCCATGCAAGCCGTCGGGTCCTGGAGCAGTACTTCTGGCCTTGAGACTTCAACCACCACTCATTTCTACGCCGTTCACCTCGGGAACAACGTCGTCACTGTGGTCCGCATCGGAATGTCTGCCCCTTCTAGACAAAATTCCTAGCTACAACTATTATTGTTCTTAATTCTAATTCTTGTTAATTCCATCTGTAATATTTAATATTTTAATGTCAGCACAGGGTTCATGATTAAAAACGTATTATGCTAAATAGCAAAAAATGCTATGGATAATAATATTATTTTTGTGAAGATAAGAACTTTTTGCAATATTGGAAAAAAAAAACTTGAAATTACAGTTCAGTTGCTCATTCACATAAATCAAAATCATTCATTATTTTGTCACATCCCCTAAAATTCGTAGATAATCTAGAGTTTTGCAATGTCAAATTGTCATGATTATTTTATTCTATGAAAATGTAATTACATAAAATTTCGTTTTTATTAAAAATAATAGACTTTTATAGTGATTTCGAAGCGGTTTTTGGTGTAATTTAAAGTGTATGTGTATAGTGTAAGTGTTAATAAAATCGTTTCCTACATCAAGTGCGTGATTAAAGAAAAACTTGTGATTTTCGCATCGGGAATGGTTTGTTTACCAAAAAAGACAAGTCCAAAAAAACGGACTATATATAATGTTACATCCTTCAGAGGGTTCCTCACCTTGCTGCTCATGTCGCCAGAGGTATTGGAGGAGTTCCGCGAGTGCGTGTGCTGCTGCTGCTGCAGGCAGGCGGCGCACGCGCCCCCGCCCCCGCCCCCACCACCGCCCACAGTCACGCCCCCGCCCTGGACCGCCCCGATCGACGGTACACCCACCTGGCCCATTGTTAGTCCTGGAAGACAATACTTTTATTATATTAGGTACTCTTGTGACATTTAAATATGGCTCACAATAAAGAGAACATCCAATTGATATTTAAACGAGGATTTGTTTTAATGAGGTTACTGAAACACAAAGACGTTTCAGGTACACTTATAGGGAGGTCAAACCAGGTACTTGAACCTTGTGGTGTACGTACCGGGGTGGTCGGGCGCGGAGGTGCCGAGCGGCGAGTCGTCGCCGTCCGGCGTGGACAGCTCGCACGACGGCATCAGCGACAGCGGCTGTGACATACTACCCTCTGGAAATAATCATATTCAAGTTGAGCATCCAGAAAGAAAGAGTGTTTATTGGCACAAATAAAAAAAACATAGAAATAGTTACATAATTATGTAGGTGTACATTAAATTTTAACATACATACCATCACGCCTGTATTCCCCGAAGGGTTAGGCAGAGGCGTACTAATGTACACCCACAGTTCGCCGGTATGTTTAGGTCCCATGTAATAGGGGGCGAGCCTATTGCCATTAACCGGGCACAAATTCCTAACTCCGAGCTGCTACAGGGAATTTCATAGAAAAACCCAATAACACTTTGCTCGACCTGGGAATCGAACCCAGGACCTCTAGCGTAGCAGTCGCGGTCAGGACCACTTGGCTATTGAGGCAGTTGGGTATTGAGGTAGTATATTAAATTTTAAAATTGTGCCAAAAGGGTCACTGCTCAACATAATGTCTGATGGTAGAGATTCTGTTCCCGAATAAAAATCTATTGTTCTTGTGCCGTGATGCTAATGCGCTTTAATAAATTATACTGACAATTATGGCGGCAATACGATTGGTTCACAATTTACAGGCGAAAATTTTGGGTAGATAAACATTTCGAAGTATTGGTTTATGGGTTAGGTCAGTGTTCCAGCAGGTGTCCATACCGTAGTTCTTCTTCTTGGTGAGCGAGCCGAAGCCCGAGGAGGCGGTGGAGGAGGCGCAGTCGTCGTCGAGCTGCGTGGCGCCGGGCGCGCTCTCCGAGCCGCTGTCGCCGCCCGCTTTGCCGTCCGCGACCTCCTGCTTGCGCTCCGGACTATAACCACACACCCTACGTTAAAGCCAGTGTCGGAACAACTTTCACAGCGATTGGACGGACGATTCAAGAGTATTAGGTACAAATCACTCTCATGCAGCAGTGAAATGCAACAATAGCGGAATAACTTGGTCTTTTGGTACGTACACTTTGAACAGCGGATCGCCTGAGATCATTTTCATCTTGATGCACACACGCAGCACGGAGTTGTCCTGCCGCCGGCGCGGGTCGTACCCCTCCAGCAGACAGCGGCGCGTGGTCTCGCCCGCGCCCGCCAGCTCCGCTAGGTTCACGTCGCAGAAGCCCAGCTTCTGGTATGACCTGCCGCCTGGAAACAACGATACACTATCAACTTGTTGGTGAGGAGCGAATGATCAGATAAATAGATGTATATCACGTACTACGTATAAATAATATATGTCTTGCTTTTAAAGATATATGAGGCTATGTCAATAACTGCAGAGCCATGAAAGGAATCAAGTTTACAGATATAAAGCATAAACTTATAGCAAAGTACTCCAGTAGTTTTATTTCTTCTTAAAAAAAGTCGCAAGTCGAAAGAGCATCTGAATAGATAGCAGCTTGGGCCATTCATAACTTATCCTAAGTTCAAACTCGTCGGGCCGGAGCGACTGCATTATAAACGCGTCGCATTCAATGAGCACTTGGCGAATTCACTTCGTTCCGAGCGGACGACTTTGTATCCGGCGTCCGGAAAAGTTGCAAATATATGGCCGTTACGGAAACGCACTCGCTCTGAATTTTGAACAATTCAACGGTAAAGTTTATACGAAAATATTTAAACGGGTCAAAGGGACGATGGAAGTCATTAGAGTGATTTACACCAACATTTGTTTAAACTTGTCAGTGTTTCAGAGTAGCAGTAGGCGTATTATACGGCGCTGGGTGCACAGATAACCACGATGCTCGTTAAAATTAACCTCGTTTAATGTGGGCCGCTCTTTTAATGTGATTGACGTTTACTACCGTAATTTTGGCGTGGTTTTAACAATCAGGAATATTTAGATTTTTGACATAAATTACAAATATAAAATGGCATAAGCCTAAACTTGCTGTACCTGACGCAGTATAATTCTACATTACATTCACTAATGTGTTAGGATTATAGGATTGAGATTGCACCAAAACGCACATTTGCTCATCCTGGCTTCGTTGGCTAAGCGTTTTGTAATAAGTAAGTTACCTTTGCACTCCTTGCGCACGGACACCCTCATGAGCGCGGGCTCCAGCACGCCGGTGCTTGCGTTGGCGCACATTTTGCACACGAAAGAAAACTGCGCGTTCCACCGCACCGCGTGGTTGCGCACCTCCTCCCTTTGGACAATAAAAAAAGATACCAATTAATATCATTCGGCATACAAGGTACATCATGAAATGGTGGTACGTATTGTTATTTTTACTCTTCTTTTTTTTCATGTGAAGACTTAAGTAGACAAACGAATATTTTGTGGATCGAACGTTTTTTCTGCGTCTTGCCCAACTAGGTCTTTGATGATCAACTTTATGAATCAGTACTAAATGCAGGACAGTAAAACATCACAACCGCGCGTTTCAGTTTGCATACATAATAAAATGCGCCCGCGCAATATATTGTCCGGAACTCCGCGGCGGCATCAACTCGATGCGGAAGTCACGGCTACACACGTGTGCCATTCAGATTCAGTTCGTTACAACTACCGGTGTCGCACATATACATAATTACGTAGAGTATGCTCACTACTTATATGGCGCAGCGGTGAACCGTCTGCCCCTGTTATTTAATGTCACTAGTTTGACCGTCAAAGGATCCAAAAGGTTGTGTCCAAAATAAATTTCATAATTCGCGAAGTTTCATAAAATTAATATCAGTTTAAAACATTAGCCTAGTGGTCCTGAGCGCGACTGTTACGCTAGAGGTCCTGGGTTCGATTCCCAGGTCGAGAAAAGTGTTATTGGGTTTTTCTATGAAATTCCCAGTAGCAGCTCGGTGTTAGGATTTTGTGCCCGGTTAATGGCAATAAGCCCGCCCCCTATTACATGGGACCTAAACATACCGGCGAACTGTGGGTGTACATTAGTACGCCTCTGCCTAACCCTTCGGGGAATACAGGCGTGATGGTATGTAGTTTAAAACATCGTTTCATTGTAACGTGAAGGTGTTTGTTCCGTCTATGCGTGTTTGCAATGTATTGGCACTTCAAAGAGAATCCGAGTGTCTAATCTTAGTGTTTACTACCTTAGCACCTATTTCATAGAGCATTAAGTTTTGTTACGATAATATACCGTTGCACGCGCACTTTTCACCATGCTTCACGATCAGACATGCTAAGATTGCTGTCAGCATCTCAAGCCTAGGTGAAGATGAAAGTATAACGTTCATTATCATTCTTATTTATTAAGTTTATACATTGTCTTAGATATTTATTATTCTTTGCATTTCAGAAAGAGTGATACGTACGACTATGTTTCTAAGGACCAGATCGATGATCAAAATTAAATTTGTTTAATCGATTCCTAAGAGACGGGCAGACGGATAAACAGACAACGAAGTGATCCTACTCATACTTTTCCCTTTTCTTTCTTTTTCCCTTTTGAGGTAAGAAACTCAAAAAAAAAGTAACAAGTTTAAGTAAGTCGTGCGTGGCGCCCCCTTAGTAAAATATGGAAAATGCATTGCTCATCTTCTATAAAAACTATTGTGTACCGAGGAAGCTAGTTAATCTTGATACACTGATGAATGAGAAACTAACACAGAGCAAATTAAGTGAACGCAATTACGAAGGATAACTTGATTAGAAGTAAAAACTTAAAGCTAAAACATCAAGTTGCTTTAAGCCTATAGACGATGGCGTATTAACTGGCACAGCTGCTCTAGCCCACATTAGTGCACGTCATCCTTAGTACATGCACTGAACGCTGACGACACTCAACAACAAAACCACGAGTGGTGATTTCTAACAAAATAATCATAATAAACTTAATTAGTAGTAATTGATTAAACACTACACAGTGAAGTCCATATATTGGAGTACGTGGTCGTTATGAAATAAATTGTGTGCTTAACCAATTCGATCACGCACGCTTTTGAAGTTCGTTTAGCCTAAATGGATATCGATCTAGTGTAAATACTTGAACAGTATCCGGGGACCGATTTCAAACAGTCAATGAACATGCGACATAACAATTCTATTGTGAGAACAGAAGCTCCTCCTTATTATTTATCGTAAACGTTGTCGGGACACCGCGATAAACTTACGAGCCCAACTGTCTGTAGTTTACGAGATAAGTACAAGATAGAGACCACAGCCTAAACTAAAACGAATAAAGAACTAGAACACATAACAGAAAATATAATTATTTTATATTCCGTGTTAAAAAAGCACTATAAAATAGGAAATTGGAATTATCACAAAAAAAACAAGATCATCAATTCATCAATTTCATTTGTATGAAAAGTATTTTTTTTTATTGCGCCCTGATAGCGATAGGCGGCGTCGTGGCAAAAAGAGATGGCGTGACGATTTTGATACCTTTTGTGCAGATTGGGTCCAAATAGCACAAGATCGTGATAGATGGAGACATGAGGGGGAGGCCTTTGCCCAACAGTGGGACACAATAGGCTAATCGTAATCGTATTTTTTTGGCTAGGTTTTATATTATGTAGTATTGTCATCTCCACCCTGTTAAACATATATGGAAGGTTAGCTAAATGTGAAGCATGTGATAAAAGACTTAAAACTGTTCATCCGACTACAACTTTATGTACCAAATTAACTTAAACAAATAAATCTAAAGACCGAATTAAAATAATATATGACGCGTTTGAAAACCGGTTGCAACTCAAGAACACAACTCAGTCCGTTATAACGGTATTCGAGCACACAATATCATATTATCTACAATGTTACTACGTATCAAGTAGTAAGGTATCAAAGAATCCTACATAGTGCCGGTGTCCCAATTGTGGCGGTCACCGATGATTCCTAAATGGTAATGAGAATGTTCGCGTGCCCCCGGCGACCACTTCCGGCCATTTATAGTCCCTGTGATAATAGGGCCCTTAGTTAAGATAGTGGGAATTTTTATTTTGTTAAGTTTTTGAGAGCGATGCCCTTTCGGTGCACGACTGCGAGATTTAATCAGGGTAAAAAACAAAGCGGTAGGGAGAAGGTCGTGCGTACAAACGATTCTTTGTTTTATCGCCCTTTCTCCTAGGATTACAATCCTCATTAACTCAGATGACATCTATGTGATAGTCTTTTTTATAATTGACACTCAAAAACAATTTTAATTTTAAAAACGTTTCTTCGTTACACATTACGTTGGCCTTATTTAAACAAGCGGTGCCACGAGTTAGCTCATGTTTACGAGTCTGTTCTCCGAACCGGAGCGCTGCCGAAGAGGCTCCTTTTACTCTTATCGAGATTAATACAGCCGGTTCTACTAAGTGGACAATGAACGTCTATCTACAATTCTCGATCGATACCGCAAAACAACATAACCATCGTAAAGCGAAGCAGTTAACGTTGTTACAGCATCGTTTATATTTTAGTTTACTTAATTAACATTTTCGATACTTATCTCAAGGTTGAAAATTGTTTGGGATGGTACACGTTAACAATTTTAGTGATCTCAGCAAGCGTCAGACGTAATCATAAGCTTGTTAAAAAAATATTGTAGTGTTTATATTTTGTGAGCAAAAGGGACACTCCCACTTGAAACAGTAAAGAGGCCTCGTGAAATAAACTTGTCTATCTAAGTGTGTACTTAGTATCAGTGCTAACTCACGTTGCACTTATGGATGCCTACCTGCCATATTATGTTCTTTATATCAAACAAGATAATGATATAATTATTACGATGAAGGCACATGACTTTCGCAAGGAAACGTTATAAATTGAATCTCCCCGTCGCGTGTTCTGTCAAGAGTTTCAGCTGAGTTTTGTAACCATTCCATAATGATCTTGGTGCATGGTGCCGCGATACGTATCTTCACGGTCGGCCGGCGCTACCGGCCCTAGCAGTCGTAAGAACGCCCAGCGTCACGGGCGGCGCGTCGGACAACGCACCTGACCGCTAATTAATTTTAATAATGAACACTCGTTCTTTTCGGTAGCCACGCGTGCTATACTTTTATTGTTGTGATAGCTTCCATTAATAATTAGGGATGTTACATTTGTTTTATCGGACTCTCGAATAACATAACTATATTTGCTAAAATGGATTACAGTCCGTGGCTTAAAACACCTGGCGTTAATTTCTGCCTACCTCTAAGCACAAGGGCATGAATGCATGCATGTTGTGTCCAACGTTCGTCGAGTGTTTGCGCTAATCTCCATGTTGTTGAGAAATGTCGAGGCATTTAGCTTACAGTTTCACAAGTAAATGATGAATAGTAAATAATGCGATTATTATGCGTTTCCCAACCACAACCGCTCGGTTGGTGTTTATTATAATACATATTAAATGTCGACGCGTTGCATGTTGATGCCACATTTTACTCGCTCATGCCACCAGATGTGAGACTGCACTTGTCTAACTAAACACATCATGTTATGTATAAATATGTTCTGAACTTATAATACGCTCTTCAGCCTGTCGGATCTGATGGGGATGGATTCCACCTTCTTTATGGAACAATTGTCAAGCTAATTCTCTACGATCCATATACATATAATTATGTCTAATTATATAACATAATGTGTAATTATTTTTTTATTATTTTTCTGTTACATAAAACCGTAGTCGGGCGTGGTGGATTAAATAAAGAATTGTTATCCAACACATTAGTTAAGACAATAAAGAATTAATATATTCAAGGAACATATTAAAAACAATGTATTTACACTATCTTAATTGGTAAAACTTCACGCTCGAGATGCTAATGTCGGTGAAAATTTTATTTATAGCAATATACACTTCTTAATTATTAAGCAACTAATATACATCGTCGCGTGCGCATTATGTAAATAAAACTGATAATTTTTGCACTCAGCGGCTGCTTGATGGGCGATGGATGGGCTCTCAATGTTGCCGTGCATACATTAATGCTCAAACGTGGGTTTAATGGTCTGATGTAAGTACAGTATTAAGAATTTTCAGGAAAGTATTCTACTTGTAAAGTGACTTGCCATTTTAAACGGTTTCAAGTGGAAGATTGTCCAAATTGCAATGAGTTCGTAAAATTGTGAACTGGAGACTAGAACATACCACACAAACATCGGGTTGGTTCTGGTACAATCTAGACAGTTTCGAGTCTGTACAGATTTCTGTCTAAATCACTTATATTAATTGGTTAGGAATTAACATTGAAGTCGTACCGTATACATTGTAAAAGCTCCCAGACTGATGCTCAGTAAAGTCATTAAAAATTGTTATTGAAAGAAATAATGGTTTGAAGTTATGAATATAATGTAGGTACCGCCGAGGATACACATAGAGCCCCGTGTTTGGAAGGAATGTGTTGCAACGCCCGCGCCGGCCCCATTCCTCCAGTTTACGAGGCGGACGATGCGCGAACGCAGCCATGCTTTATGGGGTGATGCGAGGCCAAGATTTAAAGCCATCATAAATAAGCAAGAATTCCTGGAAGGAACTTGCTTATATTTACAGATAAATTATTTCGTAGCAACTTTAACTAAAACTTGTGACAAACGAAAGTTTAAGACTAGAAGGAGACGTGACGTGACGGTTACTGGTATTATTATCAATTAAACTAAACACCACCCTACTACAAACACCATATAGCTAACGTAATCGATTCGCCTGTATTGTGCGTACGCAGATCAAAGGCATGGCGCGTGTAACGAGAGCAAGGTCGGCAGATGTCGCGGTGTCGGATGTCAGGCAGATGGCCGCACCGCCACACTGGACACTGATTGCAGACAGAGCCGCTCAATTGAATTGCTACACGTAAAGAGGTTAGGTCAAATCTATTTTGGAATGGGAAAATTTTGAGGAGTACTTTTTACGTAATTGAACATGGCAATTGATGAATACTTTAATAATATCTATTTTAATAATTCTTGATTGCGGGAGATTACAAAAAAAATTTGAAGTTACATTTACTTACCTATATCTATTTTAAACAATGATGACATTGAGCCTTAAAGTTAGGATAACATCTTCTTTGGAATGTTACCCAGTTCCTATATTGGTGCGTGGAATGAGTACAAATCTGTAATTATTAAAAACATCACAAATGGGCATGCGCGTGACTCAAATGAATTGAGGGCGTCAACCGATACTGAGGAACCTATTACAAACAAACATAATGTGGAAAACTAGACATTATTTATTAAAGTGGCTAGTTATTAGTTACATCATTAACATACTCTCAATTCAAGTGAGGCTTATGTCCTGAATAGTTGAGACTTGGCCTTAATAACCCTTAAATGTATGTCTCTAATCTGTAATGTCCGATCTAAAAAAGGTTTCAGCACGAAAAATCGACATCAATAAAACTCCTTTCCTAAACTCACTGGGAGTGACAGAGCTAAAGATAAAATAGTTATATTTCTGGGACATTTATCAGTTCCTATGTAGTCCCTACGATTTACTACCCTCAGCCAAACCCCTACGATTTATAAAGGTTCACTGTTATGATTTATTTGAATAGCAAATTTTATTCCTTTATCCGCAGTTTTCTCCTTTTCGGCCATAACAATACAGTGTTAATGTAGGTAAAGGTATTTGCGGTTTAGTTTGCGGTTAGGAAAACTATGTATTACTTTACTAGCTCCTACTAGTAATCCTACTAGCTGTAAGTTAGTACTATTGATTTATTTGAAAAGTAAATGTGTCCTAATAGTAATATTCTACTTACAATATTATAAATGCTAAATTTTGTAAGGATGGATAGATGTTTGTTTACTCTTTCACGTCAGAACGGCTGAAAGGATCTGAAATAAAATTTTGCACATAGATAGATAATATTCTGTAATAACACATGGCTACTTTTGATCTAGGTCGGACCCAATTCTGAAGTCCACGCAGACGAAGTCGGGGGCAGAAGCTAGTTCTATATAAAATAACCCTAATCGGGACCAGAAGAGTTTTCTATTGATTATAATAATTGGCATGAAAATTAATACCTGTGAAAGAGACCATTCAAATATAAATACCTTCTAGTGTCAGCCTGCCCACCGCACAATTTTATGAGTCAGCCATTTCCACTTCGCTAGGTTCAGTGACGTTGCCACCCACCATTGCAGTAATTACGACATGCTAGCATTTAGACACGCTTCTCAGAGAATGCCAATATTCGGCTCTATCGGTTATTGAGACCGAGAGATAATATCTGCTGCAGATCCTATACCTATGATTATATTGCTACTATTCGATTTAGGGTCGACAGCTGATATACCAATTTAAACTCTATAATATATGGTGGACCTGTTTAATTTACAGGATAACACGATTAGAATACATAATCGTAAAATCAAACTGATGGAAACATACGAAAGGTACACAAAATTTATCATCAACGTATGTTTTTCAGTTTCTATTTGCCCCGATATAAGCATCATATCCAGGAATAACCAGCGTTCACATAATTATCTTCACACGAAAGCTGAGCTGCTTAATTGAACGTCAATCAATACGGGAATGTTTGACGTTTGTGGTACATGTTACTAGATGCAAGCGTAAAGGCAAAACATCTCATTACATGTTATGTTAAACTTAAATGAATTTAGAATACTACATAAATGATTTTCTAAAAGCTTTGCTGAACTGTCGAAACGACACGTACCTACTCAAAACAATATCCGTACGAGCAATTCGCACAAGCCAAACAACACCCGCTCGGGTCCAGAATGCACAACAATTAACGGCTACTATCAACAAACAAGCGAGTTCGCGACCAAAACGATAGTTTGCAGTTAACCTGCGATCAACATACAAGTACCGGCGAGTTGGATAGGAATGGGGTCGAAGCCCCGGCGAGGAAGCATTGCGCAGGCACAGGATGCGCTGTGTTGCTTTATTAGCCATCGGATGATGCGCACATACGCGGATGCGCACTATGAACTCGCGAAAACATACAACAACTCCATTTACTTCCTTTAACCAACCTACTAACCAACTAAATAAATGTCTAGTAACTTGCCGATTTACATTCTCAAAGAAATGCAATTCTCTAAATCCTTACTTTTAAACTGCAGTTCGTTTTAAACTGCCTGGCAGCTGGCGCCAAGTTGTCTCGAACTTCCAACTAATGAATCGTCAACATTTTAACTGTATTATCATAATATTATTATGCTGTTCTAAGAATTTAAATGCCACATATTCTATATACGAACATTGCGGAGGCGGATCAAAAAACCACACTTGTTTGACCACATCATTTAATTTGGCGTATTATTTAAAGTCTGATGCAGCAGAGCCCGTGTTTCCTTGTTACTGCTCCAAATTATATTGTATTCCGTTCCAGAGTAATGGTGAAGTAAATCATGATTAACTACCGTCTCGGAAACAGTTTGGTTTATAGCCAACCAATACCTTTCAGACGAGCTAGTTACTCGTAAATCTAAACGTACATTCCACTAATAAACTCTATTTCTGCAAGTGTCTTAGTAGCCCAATAATTTGTTGATGTTAGTCAAACTGGGTTAGTCACACATTTGTAAGAAATATTTAACTCTAAATTTATTATTAGATCTTCATTTCATAAAATTATGAACGTTGTCACTACACTAAAATGATTAATTTTATGAGTCTAAGACCATTGTCGTGCCAAAAGCTACAACAAAGTAAATGCTCATGAGATTGTGAAACACGATTTGTGTGCACCACCTAGGGCTGTCGTGACAGGGCGGTAATGATATTGTTCAAGCGTAAACCATGATCCACGTGCACCGTCAGACAGAGTGCAGGATCAGATTATGTGTGACGTGTGTTACAGTGATGTCAGTGTCATGTGGGGATATGGCACCGAGCCAACACTCCTCGCGGCTCTGATCACGTGATGCAACGCCACGTCAATGAATGGCCAAACGTACTGCGAACTAGTGCGAACGGCGATGATAACAATAGACACAATTTTATCTTCTACAAAACAGATCTATTGGCTAAGGCTGGTGATTCACTATGCAAACTAAACGATGACAATTATTCAGTGCGAACCAAAATAATGCCTCGTGTAACGCAATGTTTATTTTAAGTAGATGTCACTCTTAAACATTGTAATAAAGCAACTAGTAGAATCTTTTGAATTTAACAATAAAAAATGACCGACACTCCTCAAAAGTACTACATATTTGTTTTTTATGGGGCAAAACAGACCGTAAGTGTCATTTCAAGTCGGTTTACTGTAAGACCGGTCGATCCAGCCCATTCGTGCCGAATGGCATGGCTCTCCCACGGTGATAAATGATGACTTATTTTTATGTAACACTATAAAGTGTCAATTAGAGTGTCAATTCGCTTATTGATTGTTAAAATAATGAGCGTAATGAAAATCTGATTAGACAAAAGATTATTAATCAACTTAACGCTAGCTTTAATTTAATAAAATCTCAAACAGAACTACCACAATTATGCGTATATTAAGAGCAGTTATCGAAGACTATGACGGCGTCGCGTAAACAGATGACTGTGTTCTGATATCATCGCATCGTGCACTCGTATGTTTTGGTCCACCAACGCAGCTAAATCAGATGTGACGCCAAATGCTCGCATCATCCAGGTATTTCCCGATTTTTCGAAGACATTCAACGCTTTTAACACATAGTTGTAAGATGAGTGGGATTTGAATGTAGGTGTTGTTTAAGTCAAATCATTGTTTGTTCCAGTCATCGGCAAGAAATAGAAATTAATATGTGCAGTGTGCACTATACATATATTACTTTGATAATGACTACTAGGTTTTTAAAGCATGATTAAACTTCAGGGTTTGATAGCTCAATAAGATACCTCGGAACACCAAATAATAATTATTAACTCATGAATATTAATGATTAATTGATTAGTTAATAAAGTTGAACCCATTATGTTTTAATGAAGTAATCGTAATAAATTCCCGATAGTTTGTGGACGGATGAATGAGTCTCGTAAACCATTAATTAATTACCGTAAACAAACTTCCTAATAGCGATGACGTAATTGATCTACGATTATTTGTAGCCATGTTTACAAACTTCTGCATTCACCTTTGAACCTGAAGCCATAACTCTGGAAACGGGTTGATTAAAACGACTAAAACTTATTGAGCCTTGTCACGAAAACAGGCGGGCTAATCCATTTAGTTTGCCATTTGTTACAGTAGTTACATTTTAGACTAGCAAGTTACGTCTATGTTATCTAACCGAAAGCTCAGCTGACCAACGCAGACCATTAATATAACTTCTAGAATCGAACGAAATAAAACAATAAAAGCTGTTATTATAGATATACTGTATACATATCTTACAAGATTGCGGTATTTGCGAAAGTAACCGCAGCGCAGAAGTAACGAATTCGTGGAAAGAGGCTCGCCGCGTGTCCTTTCACCTGCGGTTAGTGAGAAGCGGTCTCGTGCTGACGGCCTTGCCTGACCTTGGACAGCTGGCCAATCAGGCACGATGAGATGCGTTCGCACAATGTAGGTGATGATTACGGAAATGTTTGGAAATGAGAATGCTCTAATATCTTAACGTGTAAATCTGTCACTATTTTCAGTTTTCTTTTGCTGAAGAAGATTTTGATATAATTTGGAAAGGAGATTGTGTCCAAAGGAGGACGGCGGGCAAAAGATATACAAAAATAAGATCAACCACATAAGTTATTATTCGAAGTAATATTAAATTAGTTCCATTCATTTACGAACTCAAACAAGTATTTGGATTGCAGTAGGATTGATAAACATTTATAAATGAATCAGAGGATCCCACGCTCGGGTAAAATATCCGTTGGCACTGCGTTTGTCATTGTCTATTTATAGTGACGCGACGGGCAGGGTTCCCACTTGCATTTCACACATCTCACAATATCATTTCCTCAGGAAAATGGTACAAAAACGTCAAAATACATTTCTGTTTGGTACGATATACGTTTTATATTTTCGGTTCTTCAGGTCATCAAAACAAACGTCTATTTTTGAACATTATAATTTTTTATGCTGTCTGCAATCATAAGGAAAATAAAAAAATTGATTGCAATGGTATTTGCAACACTAAATTTATCACTGTAACGGGGTAAATATACCCGACCTGGTTGGTATCATGAAGGCATTCTTGGGTTGTGTTTTTTTTTTGCGAAATAATGGTACCGCAATTTCACATAAAATACATACTATAATAGTTAACGCATGTATTTAGGTACATCATACCTAGGGCTAGGCAGTTCAACGATGTGTTTAAAGTCTATCTATCTAGACAAATTGTCTCCTATCCCTAAACATAAATATATCATAGTCATATTAATTGGTGCCTGCCTCATTAGCCAAGTGGTCCAGAGCGCGACTGCTACGCTAGAGGTCCTGGGTTCGATTCCCAGGTCGAACAGTGTTATTGGGTTTTTCTATGAAATTCCCAGTAGCTGCTCGGAGTTAGGAATTTGTGCCCGGTTAATGGCAATAGGCCCGCCCCCTATTACATGGGACATAAACATACCGGCGAACTGTGGGTGTACATTAGTACGCCTCTGCCTAACCCTTCGGGGTATACAGGCGTGATGGTATGTTTATGTTAATTGGTATCCACAACACAGGCTTGCCGTGTGTGGATACCTCGATAAATCCTAATTTGAAATAGCTCACCATTCTGTAGAACTCTAGGTAGGTAGAGATAATAAACTAGTGGTTCAACTAGTTTATTTTCTCTGGTAAAATAAATGATTTCTATTTATAAAGGTATTCTCGAATCCACCTATAAAAGTATGATTTGTATGATGATCCGCAAGGGAGGGGTGTTATGTACTTACAGTCGATGACTTATAAAAACCGGTACAACCTTCATAAATAACTATGTTACAAGAGATTATTGCTATGTTAACAGTAAATAAGTCTTTGAGGAAATTGCAAATAATTTGGCGAGACGTAACCCTGCGCAGACAAAAGATTCGTCCTTCGCTCATCCAATTCATCAGTGGAGCGGAGTATTAATTATGAACACGTACCCACGTGCTGCCTACGTGTCACGCCAAGATCAGACAACACATGACGACACTAAATAGTACCGCAAACAAATGTGCTTTTGGTACTGCAAAATATGGGCGTAAGTTTTGGCCAACTTTTAAGGTCGACTAGATGCTACTCTACATTATTCAAGTGTGTAGTTTGGGAGCTCCTTTCAGTACTTTCTTAAACTAGCAACTTAAACTTTTCAGTCTTCTGGCTGCCCATGATCTCTGACCGTTCACGGTTCCATTGAACAGTTGGGTTCAGTCTAGTAACGCGTGTCAGTGGAGCGTAATGCCCACCGTCAATGTCAGACCCTTAAATCCAATTATGTACTTCCGCCGCTCAGTATAATGCGGTGTTCAGTAAAGTTACACGATATTTCTAGGATCCTATATTAAAAAGTAATGTTTTTTTAATGAAATAAATTCAAATTGATGATTGATCTAATGACAGTCGGTTGTGTAAAATACTGTTGTTCAGTTTTTTTTTTGGAAAAAGGCTTCGAAGATCAAATATTTTAATTTATCATAATTTTTTTCGACACCATTCATAACCCAAAAGGAAACTGTAGATTTTTATTTCTTGTTTCAAGTTTAGGGATGATTGGTGTCTTATTACAAAAACATGAAGTTTGTACCTTGCGCGTAAACATAAAATGAAATTAAATAAGGAAAAAAGAAAACGTTTGCAAAGCAATTTAGGAAGCAAACAGAATTGTTTATGAAACATGGCACGTTATCAAGTAATATGAAAGTAAAAAGAGCTAATTTCCAGCAAGTACAGGAAATGAGGGCGTCAGAACATCAAAGGCGTGGAGAGTGCCAGCGGTTGTACAACAGAGTCCGCGTGGGCGGCTCTACGGCGTCATTGTCCAGGGGACAAGGTCAGTGCTTGACCCCTGGACTAACACGGTAGTTGTTGACAATGGGTAAGCTAATGACACCTATAACACGCACATATTTAAATTACCATATTGAACTGACCCAGTTTCTAAGTATTCCATTCGAAGACGCAGATTCTATTAAGCATCAATTTTCAAAACATACTTTTATCAGTACCTATCACAAAAGCTTGCAAGTTCGATATAAGGAAATTACTTATTCTGCGAAACGCAATGTGCCGGGGAAAATGTATAGTGATTCAGTGGGCTCATTCGAGTAGGTAAACATCGCTGCCGAGGCACAAAGTCGTAAACGTAGCTAATCTTCTTCTGACATTAATGTTTGGCAATTGTATTAAACTTACACTTGAATGAATATCAATCAATATTATTGTTGCTTATTAATAATATTTTTTTGTGAAACAGATATAAGTTCTGATATTTATCTCCATAATTTCACAGAGTCTAGAATGAAATACTGCAATAAACAATAGCTTGAAAAACCGAATATTAAGACCAGTTTCCAGACTGTAATATACAAGTTATTGAGACCAGAAAATTCGCCTAAACAAAGTTTACTGAACCCTCAAAAATCTAGATTTTAAGACAAACAATGAGTTCACTTTCAAGAAAATAGAAAATACACTAACATAATCTGTCGGTAGTCTGCAAACTGACCTCAAATGGAAATGGCGGAGTATTGCACTGAATTAATTTCGCGCCAAGGTTCATTGATTGTTAAATCAGGTCAATGGTTCATTAAATACTAATAACAGTTTATCATAATTTAGTCATTCTATTTATTTACTAAATAGAATACTTGATGATACATAATATATCACGGTAATTTACAAGCCAGTAAAGCCAAGCAAGCAAGTAAAAATAGTGAAGTTAGATAACACTGTAAGATAGATAATTTTATCTGCGGATGCATTAGCACTAGAAGATGATTGATTGAAGGAAAGCGGTGTTCTGTTTGTTCGGTGGTCCAGAACACTATACCACAAGGGACCAGAGGTAATTAACCTTTTTAATTATTTTCTCTACTTTATACATACGTATCCTTAAGCCGGGTATCCACTATATTCACAAACCTCTTGCACTCCGCGCTCCTGCAACCGCTCCACATTGTGGATACGTTCGCGTTGGATACCCGGCGTTAGAACTGTAGAAACATTCAAACACAGACTAAATATATGATTTAGTACTCAAGCGAATGTTTAAGAGATAAAGTCGTGCTTCAGGAACTCATACTAATGGAATTGAGCTTGCGCGCAAGCTCCATACTCTATTATTTTTGGAAAGAGTTACTTAATTAGAAACAAATGCTGATTCTTTACGAATAATCGTTCAGTCTGCGATTTGTATTGAGTAAGTAGGTATCTTCTTCATACCTACACCAGATATAATCTTTACTGAAATTACTGAGTCATGGTCCTTCAGCTGTCTTCAATGCAGCTGAGTACAGACCAATAAGGCCTAATATTTTCTGAATTTGCTTTGATACAACAGAACGTTGACAGCCCTGTAAATATGAAAAGTATGTCGAAACGTCTGGCCATTTTAAAGCTGAGATTTACTAAGAAGGTTATACGTAACCACAGAATTATAGAGGTTGCAACATAATATCTGTACACGTAACCTATAATCCAGTTATGGCGCTTATATGCTTTTTACAACAACATTTACAAACCCTTTACGCAGTCATTTTGTAATTGATAATAGCGAACTCGTACTACTCAAAGGAAATCCATTGTTGTATAATATTTCATGAATAATAAATTAGTATGTCCATTCAACATAGTGGATGTTATTAATACAAAGCGGATACTAACTGCAAAGTCAAAATCATTTATTCAATATAGACTAGGTACTAGGTAGTACTTTTTGAACGTCATTTTTACATTATAAAGTGTTTTCGCTTGGGAAGAAGCTTCTGCCCAAGAAAACACTTGGAGGCGGTAAAGGACGAGCGTTTTGGGGGCTGTCTATAATGTAAAAATGACGTTCAAAAAGTACTACCTAATCTATATTGAATAAATGATGCGGCGCAACAAACTCCCCAGCAACACATTTCTGTATGTTAAGTTACTAAGGAGTTCTACAAAATAAAATTCAAATCGTTGTTTAAATTCAAGCTTAGTATAAGGACTGTATCATCCATTGAACTAACCAACCTCGCCGTTTGGCGGTCCTGGAAGGGGCATCAAATGGGAAGCTGTAGAATGATCAGCAATATGGAGGCCTTTCTTCTTTTAATAATCTCCAAGCAAGATCGAAGCTCACCCGCCTTCTCTTTCCTCTCTTATCTTTTCCTTTAATTTCAAACCTCTCTATTTGTGCAATTTCTAGTTAGATTATATCTAGCAGTCTAGCACTATGTACCACATACGACATTTGGAACTCTACGTTTTACGTCTGAAACGACTCTTGAGTTTAACGCGTAGTTTTCTATAAGTAAATACCACAACATTGTAAGTACTGATTGAGGAGTATTTAAAAAGCTAGTAACTACATTATCAGGTGAGGCTGTTCTGTATCTTTTTAATCTTTGATGGGGATGTTCGATTTAAGACAATTTAAATGCGAAAGTATGCAATCTGCTAGGTACAACAGGGAAGATTCACAAAAGATATGTGACTATCGGTACTTACTGCTTAGAGGCCAAGTTTGGGTTTCCACCTAAAGTTTGTGCTTCAATTTATAGATAGAGCGGCTTAGAATTATAATGTCATAAATAAAAGACAGGCTAGTTGACGTCTTGTTCATAGTAAGTATTCCGCAACAGTGCCTTTGACTATCATCATATCATTTAAATAATAGTACTTTATTTACGTGCAGCAATTAAGACAGAGCTTTATCAGTAATAGCTTAGCCCCGTTCAATATATTATGTCAAGATTATACAGTTCAAGCAGTCATATACAGATGTAAAGTTAACTTTAAATAAGTAACTTTCAATACTAATAATAATGAATAGATAAGCGTAGAGTTAACATGGTGGTCATTCCCACGAGGAATGCCCCTCAACTTGATTTGACGAGAATCTAAGTAGACATTGTTGAAATTCGCTCGCAAAGTATCATAACATTAGCAGTCTCTTTGTTCCGTTGTTTTAGGTAAAGGAAACATTAATTTAAGTTACAACACTCACACGACTATTATCAAAAAGGTATTCACATCTCTAATTGGTAAGTTTGCTGCCAAATGTATATTGTAATGCTGAATATGTAATAGGTACATAAAATTACATTATTAAATGAAAAGGTAAAATAGATACACCAGTTATCAGACTTATCATGATATTCCAAGAGTGTTTTGTTCGTGGTAGTACACAAAGCCTAGCGTAGCCTCCGGCTATTGCGCTCCTGTCGGCCTCTCGCCAAAATTGATCATTAAACTGCATGTTTGCGAAATATTTACCCCTGTCAACCGCCGTGATGAAACCATCAATTATAATTAATTATTTTAGCCATCAAGTACAGAGGTTTCAATTTTATTTTCGCGTGCAAAAATCCGGTGTACAACATTGTGATGATATTATGTAACCTCTGCTCATTTGAAAAAGGAACTAATATAAATGGCTGCGCTAACGCAAGAAAACTTATTAAGTGATAATTATGGAGTTATACCTATCAATAGAAACCGGTTGTAGCTAAACAATGGTCAGACTGTAACGGTCTATGATCACAAGGCTGTACTTTTATTACTAGACAGCACAACATAACGAGATCATGAGACAATTGATGGAGCTGACCGAACCTTTAATTGATTGCTTTACAACACAGATCACATCGACAAGATACTCCAGTGCTTTCTAGAACAATCTGACAGTGTACGAGACTACAATAGCTAGTCTTGAATTAAATAATTCTTTGTATTCATAAAACTTCTTCCCCTGTTGCTTCAATAAATTAACTTTTTTCTACCTAAAAAAGCTCTTTTGAATAATGTTGCTCAAAAATAAACTGGCGATGTACAAAGAGCCAAAACCAGCTTGTTTCCTTTGTTAGTTTTATTAATTTTTCGTCCATAATTATAAAATTAGTATAAAGAAACAGCATACTATAAGGCAGACATGTGTGAACGGACAAGTGGCGCGACTCAAGTTCAACAGTCAGACAGTGGCTGCTTTAGCGAGCGGGTGCTCGTTAACTTCGTACGTGGCCTGTCTCAGCTCCACTAGCTAGTCTGTTCAAATTTGCGCCACCGGCCGTCGACCCCGCACTTCATGCAAATTGGGCTTATCAGTTACTGCGGACCGACCACAAGCCTTTGTCTCAAAACTACTGTAGGAAGTTATAAATCTCAATTTGCACAGATTGTTGTTCTTTTGGCCATTGCGTTGTTTGGAACGAATTAGGGTTAATTGGTGCAATCAAACGTTGATCAAAGTTGTTTGTGCTGCGAAAACATTTGTATTGATGTTTTGTTTGTGGGCTGCCGAGCGCCCGCGGCGTTACTACGAAGAAAGCCCACATGATAAATGGAACACATAAACACATGTGTCACGTGTATTTACATAGAGGGAGGGATTGGAAAAATATTCCTATCACACAACAAACCACACGCCAACTTCAAACATAAACAGATTTTAACACTTTGCAATGTTAACAAAAATATTACTGAATTGAATTTAATTACGTAAATGAATAACTAAACTAGTAAACTTACAGTCCTGTTTAATTTTAACACCTGCCACTTGCCACCTGTCTGTCGAAAATTCAAACGTCAGTTTTTCCTGGGCTTGATAAGAAATATGGAAGATATTTATCCAAGTAGGTGTTGGTTAAAAGTTAATATGTACTTATCCAATATACTTAGTTTACGCCAATCACTTAGTGGCACTAGTATTTTACTTAACATCTACAGGCCATACAATTAAAAAAATTGAAGATGCAGCCGTCACTAAACCACTTCGATAAAGAATTTTCAAGGCTTTTCATGTAATAACCAACAAAACTTAGATGTTATAACGATATGATTTGTATGGAATAAAATCGATATGCCTCGTACACGCTTGGTGACGTGAGCATTCGCGATGACACACTTTTGATAACGTCTTTGTTCAGCTGTGAATCAAAATAATGGAAGTCTGTTATATGGAAAACATCCGATTGATTCCATACAAAAGAGTCCTTTCATATTGACGATTTGAAACCATCATATCAATGGGCCATTCAAAAAGCACATAACTTCTAAAAGATTTAATGCTGACATATTTTAAATATATAAAATATAAATATATATATTATAACTGACTCATTAGCCAAGTGGTCCTGAGCGCGACTAGCTAGAGGCTGAGCCGCTAGAGGTCTTGGGTTCGATTCCCAGGACGAGCAGTGTTATTGGGTTTTTCTATGAAATTCTCAGTAGCAGCTCGGAATTAGGAATTTGTGCCCGGTAATGGCAATAGGTTCGCCCCCTATCACATGGGACCTAAACATACCGGCGAACTGTGGGTGTACATTAGTACGACTCTGCCTATCCCTTCGGGGAATACAGGCGTGATGGTATGTTATATTATAATAAGCTTATACATAAACTTAATGTATATCAGACACTGCTCTGCTGTCCATTCATCATAACTAGGCGAAGTTATTGTCGTAAGGCGTGTACGTAAACAGCACCGGCCGGCTTGCGCACACGCAGCACGCACGACGTGTTCTAGTCTCAGGGGATATACTGTAGTACTATTATTAATATATTCGTACTAGGAAACTGTACGCATAAATTATTTTGCAATCAGTCAGCGGTTGTATTTAGTATTTTATTTTCGTAACCGATTTGCGTTTACAATAAAATTAAAACGGACTCGGTGGAATCGAGTAGCTACGCTGATAAGTGATAACGACATCCGTAAAGGTTTTTGCATATTTTTAAAGTAAGTACAAAACGAATGATGTCATTTTAAACAATAATGTACTGAATATTGTGCTGAATTTTTGTTTGTCTGTCTGTCTATGTTTATAAGCGCAAAACTACAGTACTGACAATATTTATTTATTTTCTAGTTTATGCACAATATTGTAAACATGCGGACTTAATGCTATCAAGCATTCTCTACCAGTCGACCATCGGGAAATACAGAGACAAAATATTTACAGTTTTTTTTACATTACGGGACCTAAACAAACCGTGGAACTGTGGGTATACATTAGTACGCCTCTACCTAACCCTTCGGAGAATAAGTACAGGCGTGATGTTATGTTTTGTTATGTAAACTACACGTACGCACGTATTTTATTGTGATTTTCACAGTAGTATTGCTCGAGGTCTAACTAAAAATTTAATTTGCATGTTGCATCTTGATATGCCGCCTAGAAACCGAATAACAATTTTTTTTAAGATGCAAGTGGATCCGCGAGCAACAGCCAAGCTAGTTAATTAAGAAAGAAAGACCCATCATAAAGGCCACCCTCACATGTAAACGAAACATCCTCAATGCGACAGATTTATTGCTCTATCATAGCCGTTTGAAAAAACACATAGGTGCATAATGCAGCGGATGCTGTCCGAAATAGCCCGCTAACGAATGCGGCCCCGTGAACGAGTTCGAATAGCTTTTATGTCTCTCGTGACTTTTTATATTTCAGATGAATAGCAACTACCAACCTATTCAGATAATAAAAGTCGATTTAGTAATATTTAAGACGTTCATGTTTGAGTTTCATTCTCTGGGGACAAACATTTATGAAGGATAGCTTCTGCCCGCGATTTCGTCCGCGTAGCGTGATGATATATAGCCTTCCTCAATAAATGGGCTATTTAACACTGACAGAATTTTTCAAATCGGACCAGTAGTTTCCGAGATTAGCGCGTTCAAGCAAGCAAACAAACAAACAAACTCTTACGCTTTATATATTAGTATAGATGAGGGTTTCTCTGATTAGATTCTATCTAGGATTTCAGAAAACTAGAAGATCTATTTAGGAATTCAGAAAAAGAGAGAAGAGATACTTTTGACAGAATTTATACACAGGGAAATGTGAATGTCAATGAAACAATGAAGACAGTCTCGTTAAACTTCTCGTTAGACTAAGCAAAACTTCCAGTTTAATCTTACGTGGTCATAATGACCCAGTTCTATATAAAGTACTAGCTTCTGCCCGCAGACTTTGTCCGCTTATTTATTCACACAGTAGGAAATGATAAAGAAATTAGTAAAGTTGTTTGTTTCTTCATTTCTTGATGTGGATATTTGTAAGATATGTATCTTTACAAATATCCACATCAAGAAATGTAAACAGTTGATCTAGGCACCTACTTCAATTTCATAGCAGTCACAGTTAACCCAGGAATCGCAAAGAATTATGTTAATTAGATTTTTCTAGAACGAATAACTTGTTAACCCGTTCCAAACGATCTCGTTGGCTAAGACTATTTTCGTCGATTATTTTATTAACACAAAACGAAGTTGAATTAATGAATGAATTAAAATCACACCAAATGACTTCATTTTGAACGCTCTAAGAGTAAGTAATATTCCTTAGAGCCTGGGTCGAACGATGAATGGATGTGGATGTCCTTTGATGACGCGATTTGGAAGCCAAAGAATACAATACGATGACCCAGTCGCATTAAAAAATCTGTTGATTTATGTTTTGTTTAACTAAAATAATTTACTAAAGTATGGATGGAAATTGCTACGCTGAAAACCTCCTAATCCCGTGTGAATTTCCTAATTGTAACTCAAATCTAAATCACTTTTAGATTTGAGTTTCCTTTCAGTCGGAACAACTACTAGAGTGGTGCCAAATAGTGCGAAAAGCAACCTAATTTCAAGTAATCGTCAGTTTGACTGATGCAGCCCCCAGTCATTACCTACCATTAGAGCTCAACTAAGAATCAGTCGATATCTCAATCGTGTGAACAGTGAATCTCAGTCGCACTGTTGGCTCGGTTGTCACGTAAAGTACCGTTCGTACGTGTTCGAATGGTCGCAGGTTGGCGAGTCGACGACCTTTCATAAGTTCCTGTTTATCTCGTTTCTTTAGCTGAGCTATTAGGTAATCAATGTTTATAGGCAAGATAATTTTATTAAATCGGTCGCTTAAATTCATCGACCATGGTCTTAATTTACATACAAATATTTGTTTAGCTTGGTAGGGCCCCGGAAATTTGATATTCGCTCAGTTTATGAATGTTTACAATGTTTGGAGGCTCTATCCCAGAATGGTCCTCAAATACTGAACACTCTTAAGGATCTTATGGGTTGGCGAAAAATTTAGAAAAGCCGGAGAAAAATTCATATTTAGCCGGACATTTTGCCCTGAAAGCCACACATTGGTATTTAAAAGAGAAACAAAAACTACATACTTTCATTTACATTTTATGTATATTTGATCGGACACTAATATACTATAAAAACCCGGACATCTGGCATCCCTTTGGAATACCTACATTACTGTAATACCAATGTAAACAGAAATAAATAACTAATTAGTTACATAATAACGTACATTAAAAACGCCGATGTTCAAAACATAGCACTCGATGGTCAATTAGCAGAGATTTGGGGTAAGCCCGCAACGACCACCGACCCAACAACCAATACGCGACCAGCATTTAAGTAATGACGTAAAGTGACGTCACGTGTTCGTTAGCGGCGGCTTACCGTGGACATGTGCGGGTTTTCCTACACAATACTACAAAGTGTAGTATTTACGTGACGCTTTATATCATAATTGCTGGCTTATTTTTTACGACAAAGTTTGGGAGTCTTATCCAGCCTATATTGGACAACCATAAGCTGTTACTGTGAGTATTGGCAGGCGATGATATACATTATGCAGCGGAAACATAAAGCTATAATCGTGAATAGCCAGAGTTAGTTTTCCTTCTCGCAACCACAATCACTATGGAGAGATTTATACTAGTATTTAAAGATTTTTTGTAGAAAACCTATCCCGAAGCTGCCCAGTGCCTCTCGACTATGACAAGTTGACAGCCATCACCTGCGCTGACAGTTAGCCAAGATCTTTCGATTAATCAATAAAAACTTACGAGTTCAAGATCTTTCGATTAATCAATAAAAACTTACACACTAACTCGGTTCTTTACCTATTATTATTATTCTAAAATAATCAATAACATTGGATTACTTTTATAACACACAAGAATAAAAACGGATTCAAGAAATTCAGGATACGGTGATTTATATGTCAATAAAATTTTTAGGTATCATGATGTTCTATTTGTGTCAGTTTACATTATTGCAACCCAACCTTCGGGTATCTCCATATTCAGCAGACTTGAATACTGATTTGACATTGCCGTCTGGTCCTCGGTCGCCAGACCCAAGCTACGCATAAATACGTAATATCGACGCGGCCATGATATAAAACCAGCGTGTGTACGAAAGAAATAAAAAGAAAACAATAAGTAAGGTCCGGTTGGACCGGTGTCGCTCGGCAACGCCTCCATGCTGAAATTAATTCTATGGATTTACATGTATCCTACTAATATTATAAACATGCTTTTTTGTGAAGATATCTGGATCTCTTTCACGCCAGAACGGCTGAACGGATCTGGATAAAATTGAGTACAGACAGAGATTCTAGTCTGGAACAACACATAGGCTACTTTTTATGCAGTTCGGACACAATTCTGAAGTACATGCAGGCGAAGACGCGGGTAGAAGCTAGTATAAAATAAGTTCAATAGTAAAACTATATTAACATGGCTTCAGCATTAACATACTTGAAATCAGAATATCGGGAATTTGTGACTAGAAATTAAAGATCACTGTTGAAGACCAACTAGATATTTTGAACAATACAATTTAAGTGTAATTTGAATACATGTCAATTTAACTGTATCAAGTTGCTTGCAGAAAACTTGTACGTCAACATAAAAATTTGCAACGGTTACGAATCGAAAGTTAGTGATAACAACGCAGTTAAAATTAAAACGACTCTTTTTATCAACACACACGTATTACGAGTATAACCAGTTGTTTTTTGAAATGAAACTACTTTTTACGGATTTTATCGCGGTATATTGATATTATTTAGTTCCCGACGTTTCGGATCCTTTACAGCATCCATGGTCACGGGCAGACTGAGGTGTTGGACGTCTTGATGTTAAAATTACTAACAGCTACCTTACATTTTTGTTAATTAATAGCGATCCGATTCACAAAAAAAATGTTCCGTAAAAAGTAGTTTCATTTCAATGTCTAATATTCGCGTAAGTGTCAGAAAACAGTTGTTTTTTCCCTGCCCTAAACTATCTTTACGGCGAACGTAATTCTGCTATCGTGCGATCGTATCATGCGATATATTTTCGTTTTGTGTAACAGCTTTGTAAGGTCGTTCGCGAAGTTACTGGCAATAACTCGTCATGCCAGTAATTGCTGGGCACTTACATTCAAACTTTGTTGCGATTTTGCGAATGAGATAAAATTCCTTTTTTTTATCCTATGAGAAAATTGGAATAACTACGAAGGCAGTGTAGTGTCGATATACTTACAATAAGCAGACTTCTGCAAAGTAATAATAATGAAAAAATATACTTTTTAACGTGGGAGAGCCATGATTCGGCACGAATGGGCCGGCTCGACCGGAGTGATACCACGGCCTCACAGAAAACCGGCGTGAAGCAGCGCTTGCGTTGTGTTTCGCTGGGTGAGTGAGGTTACCGGAGGCCCAAACCCTTTTAAAAGGCGGGCAACGCACTCGTGACTCCTCTGGTGTTGCGGGTGTCCATGGGCGGCGGTTATCGCTTACCATCAGGTGATCCGTCTGCTCGTTTGCCCCCCTATACCATAAAAAAAACAACTTCTGATTTAAACCAAAGTAATAATAATGAAAAATTATACTAGATTATTTCTGAGCTATAAAATTGGCCCAGTTTCCTTTCAAAACAAATTACAGACTTCTTAATAGTATCTTTATGCAAGGTTGAAGGCGAAGTATACAATAATAGCGATATCAAAGAGATCAGAAGATCTAAAGTAAACAGTAGACGGGAAGTAATTGTACGAAGTGTATCGGAGAATGTTTGCTCGATTGGGCAAGTGGCAATGATGGAGTTGCCAAACGGTGGCGGTTGCGTTGCGACACCAGAATTGATGCACGATGCGACTTGTAATTATGTTGCTAGATCATCATATATGAGACAAATGGAACTGTGGTACATAACATAATTCACTGTAATAATAATTGAGCTGCTCGTAAGTTGGTTTAAATCAGAGATCCCCAAGGTTTTTGATCTTGTCGACCACTTGTCATATTTTTCGGGTTTTTGTAGACTCCTTTTTTACCTAATTACCTTATTTGCAAATTAACCCGTTAAGATCTCATGAACTACACTGACCTGCAAAACTTAGTATTACACTTTTAACATTGCAATAACTTTTTAAGTACACAAGATAAACTTGCGAAATAAAAAGGACATGAAGTTGTATAGTTCACTATAGTTTCAAAGAAAGCTGATAAAATTTGCTATAAAACGTTTTTTATTTTAAATCTCTAACTTCTATAGTTAAAAAAAAGAAATTTTAAAAGTGTAGTACCTACTTAGTTTTGCGGGCCGGTGTATGGTTTAAATATAGATGATTAACGATTAGTCCAATTAATTAAGAAATGCATGGGTTTTCATAACTTCACTAATCTTAAATAAATTGTCATAAGTTAAAAACGTACAAAATTAAACTGCAAACGAATTCAAAATGAAGTTATAGTGACATATGAAGTTGTCATTGTAATATAATTAATTAAATAATATATTAAACATTTATCATAACTCGTTTTATTACAAGATCTACCGGTAAAAGATGTCCGCATCAAGATTCAAGATCATTTGAAAGCGTCGCATTATATTAAACAGAAAAATAACAACAAAAAGTTCAAGGAGCTATGTGTTCGTAAAAACCATGATTTTGTGCGTCCGGTTCTGGTAAAACTAGTGCTTCTTTTGGCGTATCCCCATTTTTTGCACTAACAAAAACAGTGGCGCGTGTGGGCGTGCTGCGAACTTTTAAGCACGGTGTTGATGGGTGATGCGCAGGCGCCGCGCCGTGATACAACACTGTTCCGTCTGTACAGTGTACGCTTATTCACAGAATATACATAAACAACCTGTTCCTTTTGTACTGAAGTCATGATTGGAAATTGCAGACGATTCAAAGAAAACCAAGCCTTCATAGAAAAAGTAAAGTTCAGCGCATACATGTTACTGTTTAGTTATAATTTTTTTTAGAATTTTTCAAAACGAGAATTTCACGATTAAAGTTTAAAGAAATGACCTAATGACCGATCGATATTACGGACTTAATACGGAAAAATTTCATTACCTTCGTCATCTACGCGGCAACTAACTTAGGTACTTACATTGCTATTGCTATGTATTGTTTAAAAGCGTATTACGCAGGTTTATGTGCAAACAAATCATTATATTATGTAGAAACAGACGCGAATATTTAGGGCGAGTGTGGATATGTTCACGCATGGTCGACAATGGGCCAGCCAGAGGAATGCCGTCCGACCGGCACCCAGCAGTACTATTACCACTTAACTGTTAGTATTACTCCTGTATTAACTGTTATATTGTACTCTGAGTCCAGTACAATAACGCTTTCAGGATGTTGTTGGGGCTACCGCGGTACTGCAGCGCGTCAGCAATGTTTGCTGAAACGGCTACGGATAGTTTCTCAGCAATCTCAGCATCACAAGCGAAAACGATCGGCATCCTTGTTACGCAGGATTCGTGAGAGTGCCAGTTGTATCCTGAGAATGATAGGTAATAGTCCAGACTGTGTTTTCCTGGAGTATTGGACACACATGCATAATTGCGGTGCCAATGCTGCAGGAAAATATATGAATTAAGGCAACTTAATAATTAGTACTAATATAGTTATATAAGTTGTGTTTTACTAACAAATGATATGGAAAAATATTTCTGAAATAAATGATAAATAAATAAAAAAAAAATTAACACTGAATTACACGCCTCTAGTGATATCAGATACTGAAACGTATAATTTGTAATATTCCGGTAAATATTATTAATACAATATTATTTAATAAAATAGGTTGTTCCCGGAGGTCCACGAGTCGAGAAATGAAAATTCATACATTACTCCCTAACGGGTCCATGACATTATAAAATGTCATACATCTCTCATACATAAAGAGGCTACCAATCTTTAAACAGGTTAAGATGTAAACTGTACCCTGTATGATATTGTCGATCACTGAAGATAGAATGTAGCAATGAATAAATTATTAAGTACCCCAAACAATGATTTGAATTCTATTTTGTGTAACTTAACAGACAGAAATGTGTTGCTGGGGAGTTTGTGGTGCCGCTTCTTCTTCCCAGCGAAAACACTAGGAGGCGGTGAAGGGCGGGCGTTTTGGGGGCTGTCTATAATGTAAAAATTACGTTTTAAAAGTACTACCTAGTAGTCTATATTGAATAAATGATTTTGACTTTGACTATACCCACACCTCGGAAGTAATATACGCTTCGATTCCAATGCTCACATGTAAATGTACCTACGGTCGTTTAGCAGACAGACAGCAAACGCTACAACCAAGTCTCCACAGTAAAGTATAGAACATAGGAATGGGATGGAGGGGCCGTTCTGTACTTAATACCATTACTTCACTTATTCTGTGACGTCACTTAATGTAGAACGCATCTTAGGCACGCCTGTCCGATTGAACAGTAATAAAACATATTTTCTGACTTACTGAGCATGTAAATACCAGAACTGCTCCAATAAACAAAACGTTGTGTACGTTTGCGATCCGTTCAGTGGAGCAAATTTTTTGCTTGTTTCTCTTACAACCGGGGGATATTTGTACATAGCCATTATAAGCCGACCTCGCATTGTATGGCTTTCTGTAAAATAAGAGATCACCTTAAACTGTTCGGCGTTCGTACACACGTACGTTACTGTTAACGGTGCGATCACATTATATTGTAATGTTTGTACCAGCTCATATTTGGCCTCTCGCGACGTCGGCAAGCAGCTTTGTCGTGTTGGTTTAGGATTGTGTGGAGTAGTCATTGTTTCAGTTTCGTACAGTTATATTATTTGTACAAGACTTGTGTATTGTGCAATAATTATTTGTATGATATGACGTGGATTGTAAATGACAACCCATGATAAAATCACGTGTCAGTGCACATGCAATCTGATAATGTGTGTTAAAAATAAATTCCAAGATCAGATTTTCCCTGATGGACGTATCGTAGCACACCAGGTAGGGTCAGCAACAAATATATCGAGAAGATTAGACTTATAGTTATCGTTATAACGTTCAATACTCCTAAAGGAATTAAGCTTATAATAACAGAAAGACAATTGTCATGTACTGTGTTTATTCTGAAAAAAAAATTGTTGTTTAGATCAGTTGGCACTTGATGCTGACTGTATTGCGAGATAATGTCTGATTCTCAACAGCTGTGGGAGCAGATAGTGAAAACAACTTCCTCGTGTAGCGAGATTGCATCGAATCGTTAAGCTAAGTCAGCATAACATTGCGGGTTGTCCGGGCGCGCGGAACGTACAAACTTTTTACAGAGAATCTGCACTCGCGCGCACTGCAGCCAGTGAGAGCGGAGCTAATCGCGACGGACATACTGTCGACAGAATCATAAAACATACACCAAGTCATCAGGACCTCTTAAATTATGGGCTGATTGTGTGGCGTTCTAAAGGATTTTGTTGCTATCTCGCTTTAATGTATTTTACTTTCTGCCTATGTCTCTTTTCCATAAGTGACGCTGTCATGACGCCATAGTCCTGCATCCTGGTTCAGCCTATACTTCTAAATGGCAATATTGTAAGATTATTGTTCATAAATGTATTTAACTAATATAACATTTGATACGGCTACAGTGCCACAATAAAATTAAATTCTACTACATTTGTAACGCGTCAGTTCTGACTAAATTAACAGGAAAAACACTTCAATTAAGAATTTTATGTTACTGATTTATTGTTCCGCATTACTCAGATACATATTTGATAAATTAAAAATCAAATCAATTTTATTCTAATTGTTAAAGTTCTAATTGTTGTAATTTAAAATGTACATTTAATTATTGTAATACAACAAAACGTGGTAATTACCAAAATTAATCAATTAACCGCTAAAAGCTTATAACTATGTTAGCTTGCGATTCTGGCCGTCCGTGTGTATCGTGTTTGATCTGGTGTCGCGGAAGAAGGAAGTGCCGATCACCACGTGGCCGTCGATTGGCAACGCTTCCACTAGACGCACGTATGCACATACCTACTTGGTGTGAAGCCACTTTATACAGAACTAGCTTCTGCCCGCAACTTCGTCTGCGTGCACTTCAGAACTAGGACTATATCTGTACTGGATAAAAAGTGAAGGGAAGGACGCCTCTGTGTTATTACAGACTATAATCTATCTTTATGCCAAATTTTATCCGGATCCGTTCAGCCGTTCTGGCGTGAAAGAGTTACAAACATTCACATATCCTCACAAACTCTCACGTTTATAATATTAGTAGTTTTGCTGGAAACTGGTACCCAATGCAACCAATTGTCAAGTTCTTTTCCTAGAATAATGGCAACACTATATACACCTTTATATCAACGGGTGAGTTTTGTATGATTTATACCCACACTTTTTCTGTTATGTTTTTTCAGCTCCTATGTAATAGGGAGCTTATAACCGAAGTTAATCTTCCTTAGAGCTTAAGTGGTGGGTTCGATTTGGAATAAATATTTGTAAGGGTCGTAGTCAGGGTGACTTGTAAAAAAGTTAGTTCTATACCTAGTGCGGGCAAAGATTTCTTAGTGTAGTGCTGTGCAGTTGCCATAGTTTTATTTTACTAACCAAATTATAAACATCGTCGAAAACGTAGAATTAATTAATGGTATTCAGTGGCGATGAACTAGAATATTATCTTCATGCTCCATTACTGCCGACTGGTTTAGTTATCACAGTACATTGACTCTATCGAGCAGGTTACTTGAAGCTCTACATCATACCTACAAGGGAATTTTCTTATGTCTCCAAAGCAATATTTACTGGTGCTTATAAGAATATTATAAAATTTTCTTTGCTTTAGTCGAGCGTCAAAGACGATAATATGATATTTTTCGCTTAAGAACTTTGACGGATTACTCAGTTTTAATTGCAATATATTACAGGCTCGAGGTACGTACAGAAAATCTGAAGAACGATAAATAGAAAACAGCAAGGACATCAGCGACTTTTCTTAAATATATCCTAGAATACCTACAATAGGATTTTTATGCCGAAAGATTCGAAGTCGAAGCCGTGATTCGAAGATACCAAAACCGGTAACGATACTTGACAGAAAATTTAAAGTATCAAAAAGCCAACAGTACCAACGAACTGAGGTAAAAACAGTAATAACATGCACAGGAGGGTACCGGGTGAGGGGAGGGAAAAATTTCACTTTTCACGAGAGCGGCGAGCGGTCGCCGCTTACTTAACCGCACTAATGATTAATTAATAAGCACTAATGAGTGCGCGAGCGCACGCTGCTTCTACGTACTCGCGTGACTATAGTAAATGAGCTTAGTGGACAATGCTTGTAGATGATACGATACATTTACATAATGTTGCATTTATACTACTACTACTGAATAAATCTCAGTAAAAAAAAATAAGTACGGAAAGAGTACCTAGGTACTGTAGAGTTCGCTGCAAAAAGGCGATATTAGTGGGTGTTGGCTGGTTTGGAATGAAAGAGTAAACAGTCATTTTGAATTTTTATATGACAATTATGGATTGTCTAGTCTGAGAGTCTTGACGGACTTGTCTTGTAGGAGGTAAGGCTCGCCCCCGTAATAAATACGAAACTTATACAATACATATATCTACGTTTAATTATCCCATAGAAATGCTGGTGCCTTGGTGCATAGTTCCCCAATACAATTGGTGTAATATTATCCAAACTGGCTTATTACTAAATTGTCCATTATAAAAATAATATGTACAGAGTTCATCAGTTTTCACTGGAAGCATTTTTTTAGCGAAGAATAAATTCAATATCTCGATTCAATTATACCTCTCGCATGTTCCGATATCGAACAATATGCGTAAAACATGTCTTACGCACGCCACGCGTAATATGTGCGAATCGAGGCGTACGTAATACCAATAAACGGGAACACGCTCCTTTATCATTCCTTCACCGACGTACTGTGACGTTTATACCTCAATATTTCTTATATGAACGTATAAGCAGAAAACCAGTTTAAAAGGCACGTTACACATCGTGAATTTTCTCTCCGTCATAACCTAAAATCTAGTACTCCTAGCTGAGAATTGCAACAGCAACCAAGTTTTCATATCTCTACGTACGTAATGCACGTTCTATCAAATGTGTTCCAACAGTTACGCCAATTAACACAACTTGCGACTCTTGTAATAGTTACGACGTCACTCTGAAGTTACCAAAGTATAGTTAACTTGTAACGAAGGCCTATGAAATAAGTGTAGTATATTCCAGCACTATTTACCTCATGTTTTCTAAGAAATAGAGACTTTTGAAACCATTCTAGCACATATATATGCAGTTGTACATCATCTTTGTAATGTATAACCCGTAACTAATAAGGAACCTTACCCACATGCCGAACAGTAACCGCTTTGATTGAACATGAAGCATTCGTCTAATAAACGAGGTTCCAAAGATAAAACCGAATGAAGTTATAAACTAAGATGATTGCAACGGAACGTGCAAAGAATGCAGTTGTGCATGGAAAGAAACAGCAGGTGACCCTATCGCGAAATCAGCAGGTGAAAGTGCCGCAGTGATGCGAAATAAAATGATGGCAATACAAGTACACAACAAACATAATACATTATACTGCAACTGTTCACGAAAGCAATCGTAATTCTGATATAATTACTATTTAGCAACAAAATGAATGAGATAATATTTTTATGTTATTGCAACATAAATATCATAACTAAAGATACAATTTAGGCTTCCTCAATAATAATAAATTCATATTATGGTCTACTTAATGTACCCACTTACCTACATGAGTCAATATAATGCTTTAAACTTCAAAAGTCCTCTATTTATAGGTTTCTCATGCCAACAAGTATGCCAAAAAGATACTTTACAAAACGACGGTACTAGATTGTTTATACGACCTAATATTGTTTTCGTTTACATTCCTATAGCCATTCGTAGCATGCGTTCTAAAACGTGTTAACTTCGCAATTTTACAACCGGTGCAGAAACAAAGATGTAGCTTTAAATAATATTATATCTTTAAATAGATGCTAAATGATATTTATTTCTGTAAATAGATCTTTTAAAGACACTTTTACAAGTTAAGCATTTCCTAACTGACGACCTCTGAGAAGAAACACCGAGACAAACTCAGAGAATCATGGTTTCTTTTAAAGTCCAGATAGTAGATAGAAACGTGTAATTAGTACGAAGAGCAGGGAAAGCCACGAAGGCTCCACGAGGAGCTTCAACTTTCGTGCGCTGCACGGAGAAAAGCACTTAAATAATAACACGAGCTCCCGAGACGCCGCTTAATGGATTTTTCTAGAACATTGTTAATTTCATGAGTAATGGAAAAATGGAAAACTAGTACCTAAGTCTATTACTTAGGTACTAGTTTTCCATTTTTCCATTATTTATTTTATTAAAAAAAACACAATAATTATTCAACAATTTATGTTTAAACCGTGAACGACAACTGGATTATTTTAATAATACAATTTGGGCAAAACCAAAGAAAAACTTAAAAAAAAATTAGTTTAATTTTGTTGGAGACGACTAAGGCAGAAAAATTTGAAAGACTGAGCAAGTAATTATTATCGAAGATTAAATTTTTTACCCTCAACACGACTGCTCAAGGCAGATTCCATTTGTATTTAATAAAACGCTCGACGAGCAGCTGTGAACTTATTATTAATTAATGCAACTTAATTATACAGGTTCTTATGTATTCTTATATTTTTATCACAGACTACGTCATTTATTCAAAATCGGCTTAACTAATTAGCACTTTGGATCAACAAACAATAGAAGACAGCCTTCAAAATCGCTAGTCAGTCACCGTTTCCTAGTGCTATAGTTCGGTGCAACAAAAAAAATTAAGAAAGAATCCTTATACCTCATTAACTAATCTGAAGAGAAGTTTTGTTACAACTGCACCTAATAAAATAACACACATTTCATAAAAAAATACAAAGATTATACATAACACCGTGGAGGAAAGCCCAGTGTTACATAACGAGAGCGCAATCGTAGATGAGTATAACCTTTACGGCCAGAAGCTCATTAAGATGGTATTGTGTGAAAATAACGAGCTCTTGAGCAATTAGACCATTAAGTGTTCTTTTTACACCACTAGTTTTGAGAATACAGCTTACATTGTGGGTAAATAGATACAAAGCTTTATTTTGCAAGTTTTATCTCAAGTACTGCAACCAACGGAGTGGAATGGAGGTAAGTATATTCTTCTTTAAATTAGATATTTTTCTGAAGAGCAAACAAAGTTGTAGTCGGCAGGTTTTGTGGATTGTACAAGAGATTTCTGTTGAAGTAGATGCTGGACTGATTTCTCCCACCACCAGGGTGTACAACTAGTATTAGTAACTGCAGTGTTGCATCTGACATCGACAAATCGCAGATAATGAGCCACCGCCATTCACTTCTCACAAAGACTTGTGACGCTCCAAATTATATTTATTTTTATCGCAATTATTATTACATATAATATCTGTTCGTGTTTATACTCTTGCGTGTATATTATCGACACAGTCGACACAGTTTCATAGAAGGACTGTTATAGTTTCAAACGCTCTTGACAAGAGTATTGCCTGGAAAGGTTCTGCTATCAGTAAGATCTAAGTATTGTCATGGTGGCTGGAGCTGGGCCACGATGGCGACCTTGCTCCCTGGTGCAATGCGGGCGCCATTGCCTTGGCCAAGTTGGCTGATATTGTTAATTATATTATTATTATTATTTTATTGTGAATAAATCGCTAGTTTATTTATAGTACGATTAGTACGGCACGCGTGATCTTAATGGGTACAAAAATAACTACAAATGGACAATGGCTGGTCCTTTCAACATATTCTGTTGCTCTGAATATTTTTGTCTGAATCATGAACTCTCTCTGGAACTAGGGCACAAGTTATAATAAATCAGTTTATAAATAATCATATTTCATAGTAATTTAATAACTCAAGGTAAACAACGTTAAAGTTGATAGCTTGCACATGCCTTACTGAACGCAGTATTTTTGTTGTTGAGAAAAGCAATGGTCATATAATTATACAAAAACCTGTTACAGTTAAATAGCCCAGATTGAACAAATATTGATAAGACAATATGATAACTTAGCAACATTCAAGTGATAACTAAACAATAAATAAACACATTAACTTCCAAAGTGAATGCCACTTATTTCAAGTATTTCAAGTTCGGATTTCTACATAATCGAACCAAATAATTGCAGCTTGGTAAACCTGGTCTTTTCGCCCACGGCCAGAATGTTATTTATTGTTAGTATAAAGTACCTACATGACACGTCATAGCAAAGAAAAACCAGCACGAATGTATTAATTAGTGTCTTAAGATCAGATGCTATTTACACTTCCTATGGATTTAAAAAGAAAGTAATGAAATTTGAATCAACATCGATGATTCTAAAGCACCGTGTTTCGGAGGTCAAATACGCATAACAGCTGCTACGGGTTACAGCAAGTGTCAATAACAAGTAAACGATTCTTATTACAACACAGAAAGAACAACAAAAGATTAATTTGTGTAAAGAACAAAAGATAGTTAATGAAAACAACATGTCGGCGGTGACGCAGCACCGTAAACAATGGAGCGAGCCAGTTTACAAATACACTTTAGTCTATTAATAAATGAACTCATATTTGATAGCCAGATACGATTTGCGAGACCATATTACATGAAAAAAAAATAACTGCGACACAGATCAGCTTTCATCAATGGATTTGAAACAATAACTTGTAATATTTTTATAAATGTTTCTGCCAGTTTACTTCAATGATATTTGGAATCACTTTTGTTTGAAATCAAGTTTCAATTGAAATTACTACTATTTACAGTGGAGGGTCGAGATGGCTCCAGTTTCGAATAAGCGCATTGGTGTTATGAGTACAGTTCATTTTTAAACGACGATTTACTTAACGACTAGAGTAACACAAGAATAATTAAACAAGACAGCTGAAAGACATTTTTTTATTTTTTTTATTTAGATATTTACTATTTTGTTTATTGTTACTGTAGAATCTTCTGACTGGCTCCATATAGAGGATTGGTTAAAAATTACAGATGTAAAATAAAAAAGCCATAATTAGTACGTTTATTACATATGTTTCTAACAAAATTACCTTCTTTCATTGGCTGCGTAAAGTCTAATATGTAGGATGTAAACGGTTGTGAAAACAGAAAGTCATTCAACTCGTGTCAGTCAGGTGGCGGTTCTCATCTGGGTGAGGAATTTCACAGCGGCGTGCTAAATGCGAAGCCATGTCGTTAAACCTAATTAGCTTTTAAAAATTTTTAATTAGCACGTATTATTTTTATAATTTTAAAATTTAAAATAATCTATATCTATACTAATATATAAAGCTGAAGAGTTTGTTTGTTTGTTTGTTTGCTTGAACGCGCTAATCTCGGGAACTAATGGTCCGATTTGAAAAATTCTTTCAGTGTTAGATAGCCTATTTATTGAGGAAGGCTATAAGCTATATATCATCACGCTACGCGGACGAAGTCGCGGGCAGAAGCTAGTTAATATATAAAGCTGAAGAGTTTTTGTTTTATTGTTTGTTTACTTGAACGCGCTAATCTCAGGAACTACTGATCCGATTTGAAAAATTCTTTCAGTGTTAGATAGCCCATATATTGAGGAAGGCTATAGGCTATATATCATCAGGCTAAGACTAAGAAACTATTCCACGCGGACGCGGGCGGAAGCTATTAATAAAAGAAAGATGTTGCGATATACATGTAGGTATTTATGATTTCTTTATCAATTTTAGATTAAACTTACATAATGAGTTCTGAGACTTCGCGAAAATAAAAATAAAAATTAAATAAAACCACTTTACGGATTCTATCGCGTTGTATTTACATTGTCAAATAACGATATTTCTGACCCTTTACGTACATAAATAAAACGCGATAGAATCCGTAACGTAATTTTATTTAAACTTACATCTTAGATTTCTATTGAACACCATTACTATTGTCAGTATTTCAATATTTCAACCTTTACTCGTGTAAGCATGGCAATTAATGGCAATGGCATTACTCGAGAACCTATCTTAGAACAATTCGCTTCGATTACGCTGGAGTTCAAACATAGTTGCATTTGTTTGCAGCGGGAGTGATTGGCTGGCAGGGCACAGTCAATTGTTCAGCTAGAGAACTGGAGCCGACGGACGCCTCCGCATTCCACCTCTCCCCTACACCCAATAACTACTCACTTCCCACACAGGGCTGCCGAGAAGCACTGAATAGTTAGCTCTTGTTACTTTACAGCGTATGAATTTTCCTCGACATTTCCAAACAATGGATAATTTACGGTCCTATGAGTGAAATTTTCCAAATACCCTTTCAATATTGCGAATATTTTTTCCTCCTACCTGCCAGCCCTGCTGCTACTGCTGAATACGCAGCTTCAGTTTAATTGTGACCTAAATTTTGTACGCAATTACTGCCTGTGATTGGGGTCAGGATTGTTATTATAATTGGCTCTGATAGATTCGAGAGCACATCCCGATTAGGATTACCAACCGTACGTGACAGTTTATAATGACTTGACAACATTGTTATCAGATATCGGAGTTTGTGTATATAGACATATTAATAGAACTCACAACTCAACAAATCTCTTTTAAATCCGCCATTCGTTAGGTGACGATAATAATAGTAAATAATTTTTGGTAATTGACACTGCGGACGTCTTCGTATATTTTTTATTTGCAATACTTCTATCGTTCATTCACTACATGCAATGCTATATTCAGTTTACATCCTGCACTCAAATTCCTTTCAACAACTGCAGGAAACATAACGGACAATAATAAATTACACTAATATTATTTGCTTGGATAAAACTAGAGTAGATCGAGAGTCGGTCAGCTGTTATCGAGAGCAACACTAATACGTATCGGAAGCGTACATGGTCACTCTATCTGCGGCGACTCGGAAACTAACTGATACCGTATACATGAGGAAGTCTAGTCGTTGACTACTTAATTACGAAGCGTCGGTAGCCTAATGGCTAGGGCGTCGGACTTGCAATCATATGGTTGCCGGTTCGAACCCCACCCATTGCACTACCGACGTGAACCCACTCGTAACACAAGCATATTATAGCTTAGCACGAGGGGTTAACAAGAATACTAGTGATGTGCGTACAGCATTGCCAGTAAGCTTTTTTAAATTAAAAAAAAATGATCTAATCTAAATACCTACAAAACCTATTTTCTCAGGGATTTAACATACGAGTATATTGAACCAGAATTAGGGAAAACAATCAATCTAGACGCACAGTGAACGTAATATATATTATAATTCGATTTAATCGATATAATGATAATTCGATTGATTCACAATGCAATGTTTAAACGGTATGCAAAATACCTTTAAAAAATCTGATGACGTTTGAGAAACAAAATATCCGTAAACGGCCATCTGCGGACAGACGGACCAAAACATGGGATGTGCGAATCAAACTGCAAGTGGTGACCGATGGGCATGATAGCAGTGGTGCTAAATATGATGCCTGTCCGAGTGTCCGGTGCTGCTGGAGATTGGATAACTAGCATCCTCTCGCCTCACGGTCACGACAGGACTCGACCACTAGACACGGTACAGATACGACTGAATTAGGAATAACTGGTTAATAAAGACCAGTAAATATTTAAAGAAAAAATAAACAAAAATACTATAATTGTGTATGTTAGAAAAATAAGCATATTCTATTTTAGCTTAATAGGGGACATCAATTACCGAAACAAACATTATTTTTAATACTTTTAACAACCACCAAATTACTGTTAATGATAGTTTAAAAGGCTACAACTTTTTTCTCGCTATCATCAATTTCAATCCAGTGAAGCACCGTATAATTTGTTAGTATGTACTGTGTACACGCAAGCAAACACCTAGAGATTTTTGGAACGCATGGGTGGATTACATCATCACCACGACGCACTGACCTGGGTACACTTGGGTTAGGCAGACTTCGCAAAAAGTGGTTGTTGATGGCGTGAACAAGATTGATGATTGTAACGACAAAGAACCTTGAACCTGTCACACAATCTTAAAAACGACGTACAAGTTAATTTAATAAATAAGTTTCAAGCAGTTCCACGGTTTTTGGCGAATACTTTGAGATGTCTAACTTTTTAGTAAATATAATTTAAGAGTTGCCAGACCAACTTGCGGAGTCTCCCATACTTAAAACTTAGTTACGTACCAAGCAGTGCCAAGTAACCGTAACTTTCTAAAGAATTTTCAAAGAGAAAATAAGGGATTCGGAAAATGATCTTTCGTGTTCAATATAACAAGCCTTCAGACTTCTGAGGTTTAATATATAGATAGCTCCATTACGAGATAATTTAATCCGTCACAAAAGGTAAACACTGGCTTTTATGGTAAAGATTACACCTTTGAACTTGACTTCCATCGAGAAGGCCTTCGTTGTAATATAATATCTAGTTATATCAACCGATGCCATTCTGAGCTAATCCAAAACTGGTTTACGGATACTAGAGGGCTTCAAACCTTTGATTGCGAATCAAGAATTTTATTGTGAGGGACATTAAAATAGGGCTAACTAAATGAGGGGTGAAAATGAGGGGTTCGTTTTCATTTCTAACACCGGACTAAAGCGCAGAGCAGTTACCCGGAAAAATTGTATGGTCCCCGGAGACATTTACCGCCTTAAACAATTATTTGTAGAGATTTTCACATAAACGGGAAACTAAGTAAGTAAATGGTTGTTATGGACTACGCCAACATGGTTTTTTTACTGTAAGTAATGTGTAGAAATATATGATACGTATGAACGTACGCCTGTGTAATGAATTATCGAAAGTGTATTTCAGTTCAAAATGAACCAGGAGACCTACACGTGACTGCCAGTAAGTCTAACATAAATGAGGAAGAATAGCGTTGTGCAATCTAGGCGGCTGGATCAGCCGAACTTAATGTGTAGCTAGAATTCTGTTGTTGACTTACAACAGCGATTGAAGCAATACGGACAAACGCACGGACGACGATATTGAAACATATCGCAATTATGGAGTAACAAGGGCAACCGTCAAACATTACTTAATCTAGAGCAATAAACAAATCAGATGTTTATTAACGAATCGATTTCTATGAATAGATACTGTTTGATAATTGGGCAGGTTCTTCTGAGGCATGACTGTGACAAAAAGGCAAGCGAAGGCAAGTACGAGTCCAACATACCATACCATTTCAGTGCTAATTAAAAAAATAGATCCGTCCGAGGCTTATGACAATACCGTAAAATACTTTTCCTGACGCAAGCAACAATGGATATTCTCGGAACAATCTCATTACATTTCGACAAACGTTTAGATTAACATCCAGAACGTATAGGACTTGAGATATGTAGTACGTATATTTCCACGCAGAGGCAAATTGCGAGCTTAGCAATGTCGCTTACTAAGCCGGCGAGTATTGGATAAAGGCATGCATACGTACATTTTGCCGATATTTGAATTCTTGTTCGGAACTAGATCTGTTGCTACATACGATGTAAGTTTATTTGAATCTTGGATGGCGAGCTTTGTATCTAATAACGTCAAGGAGACAGAAGAAATTATTCCTGTCACTGCGGGTGACAAGAGATTTGCATTTCAATCAGATATTTTTTTATCGCTCACACAAAACATGGTATCGTCATGTATCGTTTAAAATGCACTCAATGATAAAGCGACACGAAGACCTAATAGTGAAATAACGATCTCTTACTGACCTGCTAGAATGTTCTTGGAAGTTTCCGCCGTCCAGGAGGCGGACTTTGGCGAACAACACCGCCGACACGAAAGGCACCTCAGTGAGCTCCTCCAGACAGCATTGCACCCCAAACTTGTACCGCTTCTTCTTCGTCATGAAGGCCATGACTCCGCCAACATCGGGCCCCGTGCAACCGGCCCGGACTAACGCACACCGGAGTAAGCCGGACACGCACCACTTATAACCAGATACTGCCGGATTAAACCAGCCGGGTCACAACACTAGCACTTGCACTTCACTTCACAAGTGTTGTTACCATCAACGCACGTGTAAATGAAACTACGTTAAAAATTTCAATTGTAAAATATTAAAAATTCCTATCTAAGTGGAAAGGTATAGTGGAGTGATTATTTTGGCATCAGAGTCGCGTCCTCCGTGGTTCGATAGCGTGTGGTGGCCGACGATCAGTCGCATAGCTGCCGTAGTCATTAGTCTGGAATAGAAAATTGATGGTTAAGCACATTAAGATAACGTAAAGAACGTTGGGACAATAGGACCGACGTTTTGGTATCGCTCTTATGATAACGACAGTTTTTTTGTGTTGCGCAATAGAAGTGATAAGTTCTTTTAAAGCCGTTCATGACTTAATTACGAAAAATGTTTGGATCCAGAATTTGATTGGTTTGTGTTTTTGATGACCAGGTTATCTAAACCGGTACTGATATTATAAAAAGAAAGAGCGGATTTTGCAAGTCTAACTATATGTGGAGAGTAATTTTCGGAGCTACTGACTTCATTAATTTGTAAAAAAAAACACTATTTCAAAGGCTTTTTCGTTATACCTAGTCATAGGCTGTGTAATGTTGATGTTCAATAATGGATTTACCTAACAAGGAGCGTTTATATGACTAGTTTATATCAATGCTAGCTTCTGCCCGCGACTTCGTCCGCGTAGCGTGATGATATATAGCCTATAGCCTTCCTCAATAAATGGGCTATCTAACACTGAAATAATTTTTCAAATCGGACCAGTAGTTCCTGAGATTAGCGCGTTCAAGCAAACAAACAAACACACAAACAAACTCTTCAGCTTTATATATTAGTAATAGATAATATATTAGTAATAGATTCGTCAAATGAGTACTCTTTGGCAATTAATGAAAAGTGATTCATGGGGCAATATCAATGATTTAATAGGTATCTTATTATTTCTATAATTATTCAGAAATAAGAAGTCTTTGTAACTACTCTAACTTTAAAGCATTCAATTAAACTTTACGATAAATAAAGTCAGAATTAAGAAACCAGAAATTTGTATAACGAACACAGCTTAAGTACTCATTATTTAAATGAATATAAGTATAATGTTTACCTTCATCTAATCACATGGTAAAACAATCAACTTTTTTGACGGCTAATCACAAGTCCTGCCAAAGAAAATAACAACTTTCGTACACACATACCTAATTGTGGATGTTGTCATTTGTTTTTGCAACATGACTTCACATCCATATGTTTACGAATTAATCCTTTATTGAAACCATAAAAACTTATGATACTGTAAGCGACAGGTTTAGTGCGCTATAAGAAACCTCGCAAGTGCACTCATTTACTTTTCAATACTAGTTTTTTACATAATAAACATACAAGCAATTAAATAGAACACTTCAATACGTACTGTTATTATAGTGAGTGTTGATGCTTCAGGGGACGAACAAAAAACATTCTAATGAGTCAATAATTGCTTGACGTTGACACTACGCGTAAATGTCGAGCTGTGCTCTTACGCATACAAGAGCGCGCACGTCTGCACTGCAGCGCTGTTCTCGCGTGACTGCCGAAGAGTGCCAAGTGGCAAGGACGCTCAACATTGTATATTCATATTTCATACTAATTTCCACTCCGCACAAGTACTAAATTAAATCGGTTAATTACAAGATAATCTAGACGTCCGCGAGTCCTTGTGTTGATAACGAGGATTATCCTAAATAAGAGAGATAAATGTGGTATTGGACAACGTTTGACAGAGTGATAAGAATAAAAACTACTCCTTTGCATCTAACGTAATGGTTGGTTAAAATAAATAAGCACTCACAAAGCTGGCAAAGGCTGGAATGATGGCAGGATGGAACATTGCCAGTTCCGCAAGCCACCCCACCGCACCCCCTAATTCTTACATCGCCTGTAACAAACATACGCTACATTATCCTTGTGATACGCACCATTTTCAAGCATCAATTTAATGTTTTAATTTTAAAGAATGAAGTTTCAGCTGTTTATTAAACTATTAATATTAATATATGTTATGAGAACTCTGTCCGATCATTCGGTATAGAGATCTACAATATTTTATCATCATTACATCAAAACACGTAAAATAAAGTAGACATTTTTTTTATAAAGCGAATCATTCATCGTTGCTTGCCGAAAATAATAAAGAAGATGGTGGTATATTTGTATTTAAAAAAATGCTTTAATTTGGGTACAACAATCGTGCATTTTAAACTTCAGTAACATGTTTATTTTTATAAATATTATTTTTTTTTTATTTGAGAATAGTATTGTGATACCTCTATGCCATAGTGTATTACAGCTGTATTAAAACATATTCCGAATAAATGATAAAAATATGTAGGTCATAAAAGCACAAGTTTTCTGTGACTTTGTTTTCAGAATGTTTAAAGAGTAGAACGCTCAAAGCAGTTATTTAGAGTAATCGCCGCTCTCCTTGAATCAGGTATGCAAGACCGCTCAATTTCAATCTACAAATAACTGGTTCAATCATAACTGACGGCCGCTGCTTTATGGCTTCCGTCGAGCCTTTCAGAAATCATCAGCGAGGATGTGGGTAATAATCAAGATGCGTGTTCTAAACACACCGAGGGAAATCTTGTTTAATTGCACCAATTGATTGATGAGGCGATCGATGCGGCCTTCGCGTAGGTGCGTGCGCGCAGTTGACCCCTTGCCACAGCTGCTGAACCCTTACGGTTCATATTTGCACCCACACGACTAACAATTAAGAAACTCGTCTCACACTTATATCAGTGCTATTTTTAGACGTAACTCAATTAACGCAATCAAAATCCCCATTCCGAGAAGTGGTTTTTGCAATGGGCATTGTTCCAAATGTAATTTTCCTGTTTTGACTTTTTGAGTCGGAAGAATTAATTGGACAGATAACTGAATATGAACTTTTTAAACGTTACTTAATCTTACCCATCATTTAACAGAATACGGGGTCTGTATCAGTTTTTTGTACCTAGTGTGGTCTTAAAATTGTCCATAAGAAAAACAAATATAGGTAGGTACGAAATAATTTTACTACCATTCAAAAAACTGTTTACGCATACCGATCCAAAATGTGTGCCCTAAGCATACTAAAACTGTATCTAGTAACATACCATACAGCAAGTACATTATAGTCAGCAACGGGGCTCTGGCTGGGCGCCAACGTAAGCCTGTGCCGCGCCCGCCGCGCGCCGTCACCTTGACGTCCCGTGCAGCGCCCCTAGGGCCTCTAAACCCATAAACATACCGGAATAGATGACGCGAACCCACCATGTGCTATTACAACATTGACGCTTGTTTACACTATGATTTATTACTATGTATCGCCTAAATATGCCGTCAAATACCAACAGTCCGCGAAGAAAACCAAACGAAACTAGTAAATCATTTACAAAAGTATGAATAGATAAATATCAGTCAGATTTCAGTTTTTTTGAGTTGCTTACTAGGGTATGCGACTATACGCAATGTTATTATCTGTACCGGTATGTGGCGCCAACGGTGTCGTCGTGCAGATAACATGCAAATGTCAGACGGCGCCAAATTACTGAATAATTACTAAGTACACCCGTCACGCCTAATTCGACACATATGTGCAAGTCAGCCATGATGTGCGTTTACCCCTCCACATACAACCAAGTGATAAAGCTATGCTAATCTCGGGAAGCGTTTAAATGCAAATTGTAAGTACCACTCATCAGCTTCCGAAGTTTCGTTTTCCCATAATGATCCGGATTTCCCATAATTAAAATAGAAATAAATCATCAATACGTAACGATTCATTATAAATACAAAATAAACAACAACTTTATCAGTATCCCAAATAAGCTTGTCATTATTTTCAGCAGCTCCCAAATATAAAACCAGTACTCTAATACGATACCTGCTAAATTATGACTATACTGATTTCGTTCGATTATCGATATCGATTATTCCGCCTACGAGTGTACTTGTATCGTCGTAGTTGTCTCAGTGCGCGCACGGTCACGCTAGACTGCACCGTTTGGGGTGAACGATCAATCTGTCATACGTGCTCGACCAAAAATCTATTTTGCAATGGCGAGCACTTTATTTTTTATTTAAATGAAATATATTTATTTTCTAAGAAAGTTTTTCACTATTGGTTGAGGCCCTAGATCCCACACTAGGATTCCCTGTGTTGTAGGATCTAGGCTGTGTACCGTTTACAATTTTCCTTCAGGTAAACGATATGCCTCGTGATTGTAGCTTTTTTCTCCATCACTAACCTCTAGACAGCCTTCGTTTAGCAATTTTTACAGACAATATAATCTTTTTGATCGGCACGAAACCCAAACCGAAGCGACATTGGCGTGCAAGGATAAACTTGCCATCTGGTTACTGTCTTACGACGTGTGCTAATCTGCCAGTATATCACTGCATCATCATCGCGGCTGTCTTTAGCGCTTCAACTGGCGAACTTCAATCGAGGATGGTAAAAACAAAGCGATAAACACGAGCAACGTGCTCATTATCATCGTCTGCTCCACCTGACAGCATCACGGCATGACGCAATCGTCGGCGGAGCGTGCAGGACCGAGGCCAATCGATCTATTACGCCGTGCTGTACTGCGACCAAGCAAAAACTAAACGGCTTAAGACTTCGCTTTATGAAGGAAACGGTTTTAATCATTATCAATTACGTGTGTATGTAATAACATTTCTGTGCGGTCCCAGTAAAAGAGCTGTGACAAGTTGACAACGCAACATTGAAGTGGAACGGTCGATGTTCAAACAAAGTGGTTTTGTTCGTAATTATAACAATAACATTTCGTCTCTACGTCGCTATTCGTCCAGACCATCGGTCGTGACGATACTTCCCTACACCACAAAATACTTCTAATTGCAAAAAGTAATTTGCTGACAACATTTCATGTGTGTAAATCTTGTTCGTAGGTACATTCATCATGCCTTTTAAGTTTTTTATGGTATTACTTAACGCGCTACCCATTAATTACAGGAACATCAACAAATCAAATCGTATTGGATTGAAACTTGTTACATGTGAAATGGAGCAAAAACTACGCCGCGTAATTTTTCTTTACAAAAATCGCCAATCCACATTAACCATAAACTTGATAACAATTTGCATCCCCATCCCACCTGTACGTATGGTTGCTTGTGTGTATCTATGTAAGTATTGTATTTCTATGTACTCAATTGCACGTTGCTAAGGGGCAAATGGAAGGGGTGTCTACCCCATGTATGCGTAATATTGCATATGGCACGGATGACTGCACAAAGGCATTGCAGGCGCTGGCACCATCGGTTACGATAACCCCCTGATTATTCAGCGCTTTTTTACAACACATGACACAAATTATGGGGAGTCAAATAATTCAAACGTTACAAGTGAGACACCGGGGTTCTTGTTTGGTAAACAGCTTGTTTTAAATCGCAGTTGCTTCATCTCGACGTCGCGTTTGTGGCCGATATTACACCACAGCCACGCATTATAACCGGTTCCTCGAAACGAAATTGTACTTTGCTTTTATTAGGATAGGTTTGCGTTTAAATAGTCTCGATCAGTACGTGCATCTTGTACCTGCTTTTATAAATAAAGCAGGTTTTCCTGGAGGAGTCCAGTCTGCTTTTGTGTGCGTTCATCTTGATCAAAGTTCAATCAAAGAGACCACTCTTTTTGAAAAGTCACTATATCCGTCCCCCTGTTGAAAATGGTGAGAGACTCTTCAAATATGAGATTTCGCAATAAATACTTCCAGTTCATCGGGAAACAATCCTATCTCCAAAAAAATTAACGCACCTTCATAAATACATCGTAAAATTATTGCAACAATAAAAAGTAAGGCAAAAACTTCGTTGTCTCAACCATCGCTGCGCTCACGCAAGCCACCGGTGCCTCAAATTGGTTTCATTGGCTGGCAAAAAATTACATCAATCTTGAAAGCAGTGGAGCGAACGCGGTTTTTACAAACATGATGACTGAGTGCGTATTATAACTAGTTTTCCACGAGGAACAAGTATTGTGAGTTACTCAAAACTACATATTATCAAGACCGTGTAATTATGTATTGTCAGTTTACTAATACTTTATAGCTTTTGTGGGAGAGCCATGCTTCGGCACTCTAATTCCTCAAAATGTTTTAATATTAATGAAATATGCAGCTCTTGTATTATTCCATTTGTTAAGTCGTAAACAACATAAAAAATGTATTCGTTAAATGTCCGCAATGACTTTGTGGCCACTGAGTACTAAAGGTCAACAGAAGTCACAGCTGGATTTATTTGTCCTTAGTGAGCGTTCAAGCTCAATTAAAAGATGTTTGCTATTATGAGAGATATACATATTATAAAGCTGAATGGGCTGGTCCTTTTTATTTTATACTTCCTAATCCCATTGGTGTAGATATGGATTTATAGGAGCAGGAGGGGGTAGCCATCCAGCTGAAATAACAATAGTCATGAGATATAATAAGTAATTCTTCAAAGCTGTAAATTTTTTCTAGGGTGGGCAGAGCTTTCTAGAGTTGGTCTTGCCTACCCTTAATTCCCCTCCCCTAGCTACGCTCATGCCTTAGCTTGCGTTGTGTATTCCATATTTTCTTAAGAATTTCTGGGAATATAGGGCACAGAGGTTGACATCCCTTTGTCGGACGAATCCCGCGTAATGCCCTAAATCAAAGGAAATCGCAAATAAAACAAGAGTAACGAGCGTCCCATTATTTTTCAGTTTACTGTAGTAACTACTAAACCTATGCTTATAGGTTTTATCCAACGAGATGATCGTAAAAGAAAACGCTTCTAATAGCGACCTATTTTCCATTTTATGGACTCTTAGCAATATAAACAAGGTAGAAAACGCCATTTGGAAGTGTATCACAGTTCGCGGGAAAGCCATTATTTGAATGACGCAACGCCTATATCGATATGTTATAGGCTCGATAAATTGATATTTTAGTCGCTACATTTCATTCCAATAAAATGACAGTAAATGTTGTTTGGTAACTGATACAAATATCGATAAAAAAAATAACAAGATAATTATGACGCGAATGCTGCCTATGTAATTTGAACTATCAAAATGATACAAGTCACATGATTGTGCTGATCCGTTGCTGAGTCGTCTGACTACCCCACAGGGGCTTATAATGTGAACCACTCCATTTCAAACGTAATGTTAGTTATACAATGTTTACAAATTATAAGATTAGCAATTAATAAGGAAACAATGTTGTAATGTATAATGCTACAATTTTTAAGCCCCACAGAGTAGAGAAGTTCAGCGACTAACCGCCCACGTTGCGTATTGTTCTGTGAAGATTGCTCTGTGGCACCGCCTTGCAATTTCTGCATCAAAATAAGCTACTAAAATCGATTGTGAAACTAGGACTGTGGGTGACTGACGGAGCTGAATCTGTTATGCAAACTGTGTTAACTACGTTTAATGATAGTTCTAGAGAACGTAGATTGCACATAACCTGGTGTGTTGTTATTAGTGTGTGAAACTAAGATGTAACATGGATCGTTAGGTGATAGCGAGTGGTCAGTGTGGTCGGGAGAAAGTGCGGGGAAATGATCTGTGACCGAGGCGACGTCGGCGTCGGCGCGGGCGCACGCCCGAGGACTTTCATGTAGGAAACGATAGGATGACCGACGACGATGCCTTGTGAGTACATTCAGGTTGATCGCAAAGTATGCAAATATTATACAGTATTTCTGTACGGTCCAAAAGGTATAATAATAAATAAAAAGATAAAACAATGAATGTATTATGTAAAATAAGAACCAGTCCCTTATATTCAGCACAATTATGCATAGAACGCTGAGCAGTACCTACTTAAAATTCATCAACATTATAAGTAATGTTTAAAAACCAGTAGCCACATGCTAACCAAGTAATGTATTCATAACATTAGCAAGTATTGGTAAACAATTACTAAACAAACAATTAGCAAGTGTACGGTAAAGTTACTAAAGAGAACGGAAATTCACGCATTTTCGTTTAAAAACATGTCGGAACATCCTCGCACGCTTCCTCACCCATGAATAAGCGAACCGTTTGACTCGAGGACGCAAGCGCAGAGTAAGTAAACAATCAGATAATTTTCAATCATACGTGAAACTAATCAATTTGTTTGATTATGGAATTAACTTGCAACTGTTATGAACATTAACGCGCTTTATTATCACAACAATATTAAAAATTGCTATGTACAGAATTATATAAAAGTCTCCAGTGTGTTTGTGTTTGTTTTGGTAAATCTTGGAATATCTCTGTGGATATTTATACAGGTTTCACCAATAGAAATGTGTGTTATCTAGAAAATAATATTCGAATTGATCCCTGCTGCCTCTTTTCGCCATCGTTCTACGCGACAGCAGTTCCATCCCCATCATCTAGATGACTGGCAGTCCACAACTGTCCGTTTCTCTAGACACTTGCTGCCTGGCACAACAAAACTGTGGAATGAACTGTCGCCTGCAGTATTTCCGGACCAATACGACTTTCAAACCTTCAAGAAAAGAGCGTAGTCCCTTTTAAAAGGCCGGCAACGCACTTGTGACTCCTCTGATGTTGCGGGTGTCCATGGGCGAGGGTGATCGCTTACCATCAGGCGATCCCCCTGCTCGTTTGCCTCTATCCCATTAAAAAAAACCTATGTGTTCCTATATTCACGTCAGTGTCAGGAATCAGTTATTGGTCGAAAGCTATAAAGGTTCTATTATTCTAGATAACATTATTTCCACACCTAGTATAGCGTAAGAGTAGGCAGCACTATGGCTGCATTATCAGACGACATAGACACGTCGCTATGACGTCATTGGACACTACATGTATCGCACCTCAAGCGCTGAGTACACACTTATCTATTATGCCTTCTATACTATAACAATGGAGCGCTGTCGATATTGAAAAGATAGCAGTACTAGCATCACTTATAATATAAGTACTACTTAGATATGATTCTGGTGTATTTTACATGTTGCGATAAGTGTTATAAGCTGATAGAAAAAAATCCATCCACGAAGACAATAAAAAAAAAATCATCTACAGAACAATTCGGTGGATATTTGTCATCACTAGTTTTGTGTCCAGAACTATTACAATTTTAAAGTGAATACCAGAACGCCTGGCACGCTGCCACGTGGACTATAGGAATCCATGTTTATGTCATGTAAGAGCAAATGTGACTACTAATATTCCGGATATGAAGGAACGAGGCGCTATGCTCACCTCCAAATCTAAGTACCACTAGCTTCTCGCTACTCCTTGAGTAAACGATTTCTATATTTTCATGGTTGTACTGAAATACATAAGTAGATCAGTAGATTGTGCCTGATAGAAACAAAAACACTGTAGTTTACCTGACTTTTATTACATTCTGAATCCTTTGAAGAATAAAGCAACTGCGTCATCAGTCTACATTTATGTAGATTGCTACGCTGGAGGTAGCATCGGGTAGCGATATTCAAGTTATTCCATTGAATTCTCAGTAGCAACTCGAAGATTGGTTTTGTCCTAGGTTAATTACAATAGGCTTGCCCCCTATTACATAATCAACCCATTGTTTTGTCCCATCGCTGGGCACGGGGCACCTCAAACAATGAGAGGGATCACCACGCTCGCTTAGTACGGGGTGGCAAGCTTCAGACGCCGTTGAGAAATTGTGTCAAGCATGCAGGTTTCTTCACAAAGATTTCCTTCATTGTTTAAGCGCGCGATAATTAACCATCAATACGCAAATGACTTCCGAGATAAATACACGTAATCTTAAATTTACTGGCAACATAGACACCTACTTATTACTGGTTTTTCATCAGTCTAGTCACAATTAAAATTACGTAATCAATCATTCTAATATTATATTATTTATTTAGGATCATGCGAGTTATAAAATATTTTACGGTGGTACAAGGAAATCCACTTTAAACATTATTAACTATCAAGATTTTCAAGTAGGAGCTTATAATTTATACCTAAAATTATCAACGTTTCACTAAGTAAATAAATAAAACTTCAATCAAGATTATTGGGGATATCAAAAGAACTAAATAAGTGATAGGGTAATTAAAATATTGATAAAGTCACATGCTACTGATAAGGAGAATATTATTATGTCATTAATGGCCGGTCCACATAACAAATCAGTCAGTGCATTTGTACTAAAGATTTTATTTTATTTTATTTCAAAGGAACAACAAACAGCTACATTATACATTTTAGCAGTGGTTTTACAATGGTGATTTAATTAATAATGCAGCCCACAACGCTGTTCACAAATTAACTTAAAGTTTAGTTACACAATTTTCAAGTTGTCTAGTTCAGTTGTACATAACAATATATACCTATAGCATAAGCCACACATAAAAAGATAAAATTTTAAAATAAGGTCGCATACAAGTAATGTCAAAATCCTACCTCTATCGACGGATTTGTTATTGGGAACAGCATCATTAAGCGAATGCCTACCGGACCATATCATCATGCCTGTATTTTCCCAAGGGTAAGAAGCAGAAGAAAAGTATCTACTAACGTACACCCACAGCCCGCTGGTAGGTATGTTTAGGTTCCATGTAATAGGGCGCAAATTTATTCTCATTAACCGGAGATAGTTAATTCGCACACTTATCGTCAAAGATCAAAGATATTTAAATATTACGAGTGATAGATACACAGAACCACACGAACAAAATTGTACCCACAGCCACAGGTAACTAATTCTCCATAAGCCCCATTGTTTGGAACAGTGCATCTAGTTTTGACTTTTCAAATGTATCTATTTTAATGGTCTAATTGGAAAATAACATTTTGACTTTGACACGGTCTGTCAAATCATATCTAGATCAAAGGTTCCCAATGATTACCGCGTAAAAAGCGTCCAAAACGGTCCAATAATCTGGTAGGTACTTACTTAAAAGGCAAACCGTCATCCTCATATCAACCAAAAGACGTCCACTGCTGGACAAAGGCCTCCCCCGAATACTTCCGCAAGGACCGGTTATCTGCCTCCTGCGTCCAGCGACTCCCAAAGATAATTGATGACGTATTAAATTAACCCTCAATCTATGTAAATTTAATGTAATGTTTTATAGAGTTACTTAGCAAAAAATACTTAGAAATACTAAGTAATTTTTGTGGTTAATAATCACACAATCGAACCAAGTGGTCTGAATAACCCATATACTTTATTTTACGTAAACACCATAGTACGTACAGAGAAAATATTGTGATACAAGAATTTGGAATCATCGTAAATAATACCCGAAAAGGGACGTAAAAACGAGTTAGAATAAAATTATCGGCAGAATATACGACACCAATCGAATATCTGGAGACCCAGGGAGTTGGAGGAGAGATAAATTATTGTAGTATCAATATCAATTCTAGACAGGCTAAATAAAATAAAAGATGTTTTAAATAAAAGACCTTTAAAACCTCTTCCATGGCATTGAAATGTCAACTCTGTCCTGTCCTGTATCTATAAAATCTCATTGAATTAAGATCTGATTGAAAAGTTACTGTATATAAAAGAAGTTAGAATAATTAAATACTTATGTTATATTCAAACAAAAGTTACATTGTAAAAACATCGATTACATTGACATTGATTGATACTCTATGTAAAATAATCTCTGCGCTTTCAAATCTAATCGTACATAAATATATATTTTAATGTATACCTAATGGTGCCAAATGTTGGTACCGCTGTGCTTGCTAAAATGTACAAATAAATGAAGCTATTGAATGATATAAAACGGTTATTCGTTTGTAAACTATATTGCGTCACTATTTTCAGGCGATTTAAATTCTAAAGTGATTCAGATAGGTGCTAGATAAAAATCAAAAATTTTGCTCTTGTAACATAGCCACAATCGCATATTAATTATTCGCCTACATGTTTTTATTTCATAAACCAAATTACACTTGCTAATGCTAACGTAAGGTAATTCGTTCGAAATATTCTGCGGATCTCATCTACTTGCAAATTTACTTTACGCAGTTCGAAAAACGGCTTTTGCTCAAGGCAATAAGATTTCTAATTGTATCACATGCTAAGACGTAAGAAATAATCTGAGTTTGCAAAAAAAGTTGAAAAACATTGAAAAGACACTTAGTCTGGATCAGAGCGAGTGTAGCACAGGCGTAGAACCGGAGTGCCAAGTTCATTGACATTGTACACGTCATTTGACTGCAAACAAGGACAGCCGAGTGGCAATTCCACCTAGCTAGACGCAGCTCGAACTGCGCACTATACTACACATAGTCGTAACCGCTTCGATCATATTCCTCGGCATCCTCCGCAGTTTTTGAACAATGACATCATCTAATAACAATTCTCCGACACAATAACAACCAAAAATTAAATATTCATCTTTAGCTGGTCGGAGTATATGCAAACTACTGAATATAATAGCCGACACGTTTTTGTACATGCCACACACTTAATATTTAAGAACCTAAAATTAGGATAGGTAAGTACTTAATATTTCGATGAGCTGCCTGCGCATATACCGGTTGAGTTACTTTGTTAACAAGATTAATTTCCAGATCAAATATTTGCAATCTTCATTAGTCTAAGTCCAGCCAGATTTCCTTATATAGAAGAACGGAAGAAGCATCTTATTAGACTTCACTCAACAACTCATCACTCATGCATTCCACAATTCATAAACAATAGCTCGTTTCCATTTACATACGTAAGGTCAACCTGTCTCTATCGGGACAAGGTCACCGATGCTCAGGGAAACACCTATACGTGCATATAGTTGTCGTCAAGAGGACTGTCAACAACTCAACACGTCTGTCTAAGAAATTTTCCTGTTCTAAGAACAGAGGGAACGGTAGCCTGCCAACGACGTAGATCAAAGTGATTGTATCTAGCCATCGATTATAATGCAGAATAGTTGAAGCATAATACGTGATTATGATCTCGTCGAATATCGAGGTCGAGTGCTTTGGGACTGGTCACACGAAACGCGACGTCCACGTCGGCGGCAGTGCCTCGGATAACGGGTCGTGCCGCTCGTAGATTTACCACCCGTAAAATTAGGTACATTGGATCTACCCGCGACTGACAACACGATGCAAGTTTCTTATCGGAATTAAGCGATTCCATGTCTTCCAATAGCTTGTGTATCTAATCTTGTGACAGTGAACACTCGATCATAGAAATCAGGTATCATTATAGGTTTAATTAAAATTACACTATAATTTGCGACCATTTCTTCTAGCTGAATTACCAAGAAAACTATAGAATTATTAAATACTGCTGCAATAAAATACTAGTAAAACAATATCCGCAAAATACCGTTAACTAGAAACGTCAATTTATTACAGACTTCCTATTCCAGCCGTTTCCTGCCTGTCACAGACTCGAGCAGTAAAATTAAATTGATAGAAATTAGACATGATAATTGATATGGGGAAATTGGACCTTTTACGGGAGACCTAGATGATCGTCGTCATCTAGGTCTCTCCTAAAAGGTTCAATTTCAATCAAAGGCACGGTGGAGGAAACGATGTGAACGAGGTTCGTAATACAAGTACAGTGAGAGCTGCTGTGGTCGGTGATCGTGACGAACAGACAGACTTAACATGCATTCCTACGAATGCGACGCTCAGAAAAAAGGGCTACGGGCAAACCCAAGGGCTCAGTAGTATTAAATGCAACAAAGAGCACAGTGGACAAAGTGGCTACCCCTGTCAGCAGATACAGAAAGAGCCCTACAAAATGAGATTCAATATTGTAACAAGGTTGACAAAGATTAAGAATAAGAGAACAATCTTTTTGATATTTTTTTATTCTGCAAGCTAAGGTATAGATTTATTTTAGTGAAGGAAAAATTCAACTGTAGCCTGGATTCGAACCGGAGTTTTTTGGTTAAATACACCAGACACTATGACTACTAAGCCGGAGAACAAGATAAGAGAAGGACAAACATGAAAACAAGCACAAGAAGAACCATAGAAGCAATAAGAGAACATTTAAACTCGAGCGAACTCGGATGCTTGGAAAAATCAGTAGAAGCTCAAGTTGTAGTAACACTACATACACATTGTCCCGCAGAAGTAATTCACCCAGTTTATTGATACACGTTTAACTTTTACATAATTTTTAGGATGTTTCTAAAGATGTAAGTTTTGGAATTTCAAAATGATCAATAAATCGAGTAAGCGTCACAGAAATTACGTGGTTAAGAAATAGTGTAGATAAACCAACAAATGCTAATAACCGTGACGACGTCAGAAGTGAGCTCATTCGAAGAACAAGCTCGTATGGTAATTATAAGGATAATCTTGAAGCAAATTACCACTGCTTGACCCTGAACTACCTGGTTTAATAATTCTTTTCCGATCTACATACATTAATCGATTACACTTCCATTTTAAAGTTTCTTGAAATTGCTGTTACATATTGGTATTTGGATACATAATTATGTCTTTCGAGAAAACAGTATATTATGTATAATAATCGCATGACATACAACTTTGTCACGGCTACGCTTTCTATTGGATGTCTCGTGAAAATTGAATCAACATCTATGTTGCGTAACATGACGTGATTGGAAGAGGTACAGATTTTTCCGAATAAAGCCGGACCTCCATTTAGGAGAACATATTCATCATCGTCATATTATTTTAGACACCTTGTGGTAATTTGACATTATAATTATGGTTTATGTGTGTATGTACACCGTCACGGTGTATTATTTACAGTGTGCACGCAGAATTGGCAGTGACTTTGACCGGGCGCGACGCTGCGTCTGCCGGCCACACAATGGCAAGGCCATGCTAATTTGTTTTACACGTTTCCCTTGCCTTTTTATAATAATTTCCGCGTTTTTTTTTCTATTACATGGTGTTTGTTTGTAAGCCGAACAATGAGTGTGACTTTTATTAGAATTTCCAAGTTTGAGTATCGTTGGGCTTAACATCATTTAGGATATTTACGTTCCAAAAGTAATTAGGTACCTAATTGTCAGATTAACTAAAAATATTGGTCATATTGTTGATCATATTGATTCAATAAAAATGCGTTCCGTAAAATGATTTCGTCGTTGTATTATCTCATCTGTACCCATTGTTTGGGTCCCAGGAACGCAGGGATATCAGGCTTTTAAGCCCTATAAGTTCCTGGCATAAAGTTGTGACGGTATCGAAATATTTAATGACAAACATACAGACACGAAAATGCCGTCTTTATGTTTACCAAATCATCATGAGATAAGAGGTAAGAGGTGCATTAGCGTGCCGCTGCTTGCAATAACGTGGCAATAAGGAAATACTCAGAGACAGTAATTGAATAGTAACATGGTGACGAAACCGCCGGGACGTTTACAAATGGAACACTCTGTAAGTGTACGACATTGAGCCATCGTCAACATCGTCTTTTATTCCTCATCAATTTTCCCATGTACGTAGTTACTACATTCATTGAAGAAAACTTCTCAATGTTTCGTCAGAGCCGACTTGATGTAAATGCCAAACGGTTAATGAGATCATAGGTAAAAGTGCAAGCCTGTGTCACATAGCGTGGTCTTTAATACGTACGTCATTTGTAATACGCAAATGTTACGTGTAAGTTCGAAGTGCAGCTTCGCTTGCAATCAATGTAGGCATAATTATTATGGTAGCGTTGAGCTCTGCTCCACTCCGCAAAGACAAACAAAGATGCACGTATCTACAGACAACAAAGTTATGGAGGAGGGAATGCTCTGAATAATCTATCACAATAAAACTGAAATTGAAACAAACCATGTAACTAAAGTGATATTGTAGGTGATGTTCAACGTTCTTTGTTTCAACAGCGCGCAAGCACACAATTAAACAGTTTGTTTTCATTACAGCGCGTCTCATGTGAAATAGCAAGTTTCGTATAGCATTCACACTTGAATGGGTGCAAACGCGCAACTCGACCAATTGTTGTCGAAAACGTCGCCAGCCAGACAACAACTAGTCATTGGATGTATTTGATCGGCTCTTGTTACTGCACGCACAATGAGTGTTTTGCACACAGTTTGCACAAGTGGCGACGGACAATCGTGTCGTGTACACTGTACAGCCAGTGCGCGACCACGGGCACGCAGCACAATGCTCGAGTACAGTTATGTACTATCAGCATCTGCCAAGTCGTAGCTGGGTTAGTTTTCGTCCTGCATTGTAAGACGACGACGTCGAGATAAGCGCGACCGTGTCAATCAGACGAGCTCTAGACGATAAATTCGCATGATTACATTATAAATAAGTAGTGTCGATGTTATCACAGATGCCGCCATTGTATTGTAATAACTAGATACCAACCGTATCAACCACGTCGTTTCAGAATCACTCTGGGGCCTTTGTTTTATCATTTATGGAGCTCAATTAGCGATTGCAAGTAATTTTGCATGATGCTATTTTTGGTACTTAAAAAAATCTAAATATCGTTCATAATTTTAGAATAGTGATGGTATCCATGCAAAACGTATTTGTTCTTCGGCTATAATATAGGATCTTTTGTTTTTTTTTTTAAAAAACCTTACTTGCAATGTAGGTCGCACATTACTAGTATTCTTGTTAACCCCTCGTGCTAAGCTAAATGCTTGTGTTACGAGTGGGTTCACGTCGGTAGTGCAATGGGTGGGTTTCGAACCGGCAACCACATGATTACAAGTCCGATGCCCTCGCCATTAGGCTACCGCCGCTTCTTTATTTTTTATATATTCTATATATACACTTCAATGTAGAATCTTTTGTCATGTTTTACAATGAACGACGTCAAACGATATTTAACAACAAAGGTGATCAAGATTGAATCGGAAATTAGTTACAGTTGAATTAGGAAAAGCATTACAGGTAATGAGTTTAAATTGTATTGTAGTTAATTGGGGAAAAATTACTCGGAAAACAATGAAATTGAGAGATATTGAACAAAATATCCAGTATATCCCCCTTTTAATACATTCATTATGTCCGATTTTCAATTCACAACTAGGTAAGGTAGGTAGTCAGTAGACCCACATCTATTGAATGCCTTACATGCATCAGTGATGGGGCAATACTTAGTGCAATCTGCCAAGATGTAAAGGAACCATAAAAACCCAGAGAATATTATCATTTATCAGTGCGCTATCGCACATTGGCACACGTCAGCGTTTACGTTTTTCGATAGCGAATTCGTATAAACTGGTATTGTTTCGCCATCGAGTGGTTGATAAGGCGCAAGGTTGTGCGACCCTGTCCTCCTTGTCACCTACTAATTGCGGAGAGCAAATATTGCATAACTGCTTTAAAAAAGGTATACCTACGCGGTACAAATAAATAAAAAGTATTTCAAAATCGAGCATTGGGAACATTGCTCGATTTTACTAGTTGTTGTAATTACATTTTTTATAATTTAGTGACTCTATAGTGACTGTGATTTTGCAGGAAACTGCAAAATACTAATTAGATGGAGAGGCCGGATAGATATTAACTCAACCTTTTTAAACTACGTAAACGTAAGTAAATTTCTCCAATAGTTTTATATCGCAAAACAAAATAAAGTATCGAACCTAAAATTTAAGGTGATTTTGCATTATAGTTATTTTATGTCCCATGCAATTTACATTCACCTGCGATTTTTAGCAAACCTTCGCCTTTACGTTTTAATTATGGATTACTCATATTCTTATTTTATAAATTACCTACTAAAACAACGATGTTCCACGCGATTTTCAACGGAAATCGCGCTACCGTTGTGCGAAGCATGAGGTCAGCATCAAGTCACGAGCGGACTGCGCGAGCGCATGCATGAGCGGGTCGTATTGTGACCTCACAAGATGCGCAGGCGTCGTGACGTGGACGCCGCAGATTGTCTGCTGGTATTATTTACCAACGTTAAACACAATACATATAAATCCTTTTATTGGAAACTCCAGTTGCGTAGGAGTTAACGGCGGCTTTCAAGTTTGTATTACGTTCGTGACTGACACTCTAGCTAGACATTATCTATCCGGATTATTGTTAAATTCTTACATAACATCTGTTCTTAATTAAAACGATGTGTGAATAACGAAAAAGGTTTGTTGGTTATATATACTACTGGCTTTTGCCCGCGGCTTCGCTCACATGAAGCTGTAATAGGAGTAAAAATGGATAAGCCAACATTGATGATCTCTTCTTTGTATGGGTCTGTATACATCAGAGAGGTCAAGCTGTATCTCAGGATCTGTTTATTTATTTGGGATAAGGTATTTTTAAGTTGGAGTAAGTATATACTTTCTAATAGTGATAACAAAATTTAAATCTCTTCAATAGTTTTTGCGCCAACCCGTAACAAACAGAACGAAAGAATTTTAAAAATCATATTTTTGTTGAAAGACGTTTAATATACCCTAACCCACTTGGTTTTTTTTATTATCTTCAATGTACAGACACAGCTAATTTACAATTTTATAATAGTAGAGATTATGTCCATACAGTAAATAATAAGCGGGCATCATCTGTACATACATCGTCGACTCTTCAATGATCCGCTGCCAGTCGCCGCGCAATTATACAAAAAGTCGTTATTGTGTACAACGTGACCGCTTCACGCGAAACTGAGTAATAGCATCGTTACATTTTGTATTGTTTGAGCAACCGTCGCAGACGCCACCAAGAGAACCTGAGAACGTTTCACATAAGAAATAATACAACAGTTTCAAAAGAGTTGCCTTGTTACAGGTGTTAATCTGTATTGGCTGTAAACCAGATTGCAGATTTCTCCTAATCGGGAGTACCTTAAATATGTATTGTTTCTCCGTATATCCGGCTTCTCTCTTGGTAAATATTATCAGCATTAGATAGATCGTTTAAAAAGAGTCCTGTCAACCAAATAAGTTTCATTATTTCTTCATTCTTCTTTCAAGCTTCTTGTTCATTGTTTTGTGGATAATAAAAATCGTGGCATCATGGCTCGCCGCCGGCTATAAGCCGGTGATAACGAACACGATCCCAAGAACGTGGCTCTAAACGTGCCTCCATCTACACAACGACATAAGAACATTAACCAAAACTTAATAGCCCACGATATCATGGCAAACATATAAAATAAACGTAACTCCTGATTAAACTAAGTTACAAAGGAGCGCGACTCAAGGTCGATTGATTCAATCATGAACAAAATTACAGTATGTGACTGAAACGTTATAGAATGAAGAATAGGGTATAAGTTCTTTATAATCACGCGCCATATCACATACCAATTCAGGAAGAAATTCTCAATTTATTGAGCGGCCGCACGAGCAAGTGGCAGCGTTTGATGAGCTCCAATAAACAGACAATCGCGACTCGTTAACGTTATATTGCGAGATGGAGAAGCAATCAAAATGGCACTGGACACGGATGCATATATACTATATAGCAGATGCCAAAATTCAACAAACAAGCGCCATGAACATACCGAATATTCCGCAAGGCAAATAACGACTCACTAGGAAGTATTAATGAGACTGAATGTAATGAATGAGGTCTTTTATCAGTGTCGCCTTTGTCTTATACCTCTTCGATTTACGAAGGTCGAATCATCTTCTGACACGGGGAATAATTTTATTTTAGGACTCGCTCAACACCCTACAGATTGACCATAATTATAACTTTTGGAAGGCAAGGTGGCAAATGAATAAGGACAATAAAATGAGCAATTACAGAATCGAAGCACAATCTTTCGATTGATTTGTATGACAGCTACGCAGGGCTGGCAGTCTGCCTGCAGCCTTTGGTGATGAAACGTCGCGACCTTGACGCGTTTTCCCCGTACGTTGGCGACCTTCGAGATGGCCGTTGATTTGAATCACTTAAAGCAATTCAAACGCCGGCGCGCTTCGCGACTGAAGATTTCTTTATCGTGTTCAACGGTGCGTAACGAACAGCCAGAAACTAGAGGACTGAATCGAATTTCAACATAGGAAGGTATCCTGAAAAATAATCCTCAATAGAATTTGCGATTCAAAATTTCCAGATCACTATCATTAAACTTAGATGTTGCTTCTTGTTGTCATTTTATCTTCGTTTTGTACAGTCACAATAATTATTCTTTTAGCATTATCTCAAAGCGCATTTACAACTGTAAAACAACACAGGCTCAGCACGGCCATCACGTAAATATCAGGTGATCACCGTCATGCGCGTAAATTACCAACATTTGTGTATGACACTGTTTTGACTCAATAGCTTTTTGACCATCGCAGTGGTCGCAGGTTAAAGTAGGTCGCAGGGAAAAGCCACTAACCGGCTTTTCCCTGCGACCTACTTTATTGTTGCGCGTAACAAAAACAGGTTTTTTTATTTGATTTGTTTTCTTTCAGAGCGATTCAAGGTGCGACAGCGCTCGCATAGTGCAGTGCACTTTAAATAGATATAAAGAAAATGCACGGATAGAAACTACTTTCTACGGTTATTATCGCGGCATAATCATATTATTTAATACCCAGGAATTAAACAATATCAATATACCGCAATAGAATCCGTAAAAAGAAGTTTCATTTCAATTTCTAATATTCGCGTAAGTGTCAGGAATCAGTATGAAAATGCAAGGAGATAAATAAATGCAGTAGCATTTCTGATGAAGTTTTCACAATAACGAAAATGTGAGCCGTCCGACTCATGATTTTCATTTCTCACGTAGATGGCTGACGGCGAGGTCGATCGGCATCGGAAAACATGGTCTGTTTCTGTACTAAAGGAAAATGCTTTGTTGAAAAATATATAGATAATATGGAAAATATCCGCCGGGAAAGTTCAGATAATAAATATTTTCTAGACACGTAAGTATTATGTGAGCCATCTTTAGCGTTCCAAATGCGATATCCGGAGAGAATGCTTGTTTTTGAACGGCTGGACCGGATTGGCTATTTTTTAATTTAAAAATTACCGTAATATAGTCATAATCAGATTTTTATGGAAACAAGAATAATCTGCTATTCTTGTTTCGCGGAAAATTTTCAAATTCATCCCGTCCATTCTTCAATTGGATTTTGTGTGATTTATTCAAATTTGATAGAGTTTGGCGGGTCAGCTAGTCAATAATTAATTTGCGTCAAATCGTGCGAGCTCGCCGTTACACTGTGCTGTGTCAACATAAACCGGTTATTAGAAAAAGATAGGTACCAACTTGACAAACTGAAGAGCACTCCAACCATGCTCCAGCAACAAGAGCATATTGACGGTTATCCACCGTCAATATGCTCTTGTTGCTGGAGCATGGTTGGAGTGCTCTTCAGTTTTAGAAGAAGAAGACTTTTTGTTGTCTAAAAAAAAGATGTTTTAATATTTCGTCGACTAATCATTGCCTATAAGTAATTTATCTTCGAGAAACTGGTCTTGCGTTTATTTAGAAGCGAAGAACCGGTCTGGAGTGCGAGTTTCTGCGTAACCTATCTATAATCTAGGCATTGATGAACGAGTGTGTAGTTTTTCGAAACGACATGGTAATGAAGGGCTCAGTCGAAAGAAGATTTCAGAAGGTTGAATATATTTGTGAATACCTTGGATTTAAAAACAGTGTGAAATATAAAAGCAAGGTAATCTTGAGCAAAAAGATTTTAATAACCTGCCGATTACTCGGCACTAGCTACATACCCAGGTAATGTTATACAACCACGCGAACGCGAATCGAGAGTAGCCAACGAGACAGAGTTCTTAAACAACGGATTAACCTTGTACGTTACAAGTGCTTTAACATACCGATCCCTAATGCATACAAGTGAGCGACTCTTGAATTTTAAGTAGCAATTAAAGTGTCGATTAACCGCGCTATTGCGTGCTAAACAGAGCTAGGTATCTGGATGAATTGTCAAGTAAGCGTAGAGTTCTGGTAGTAAAGTAAAAAAACAAAGAATTTAGTAAACCGTTCACTTGACCCACACCCCGACCATCTCTACTATGTACTTATTTTACTTCAAGCTCAAAAGAGGTATAAAGTATTTGCGGCTCTTAGCTTGTACGACGCTTTGATGGCCCCAGGCATGTTAAGCTTGCTTACGTCATAACAATTCCACGATTCTGGCAAGTATACTGTACTTAGCAGAATCTGTACTATTAAACGGGATTAATTTCTCCCCACTCCGCTCCAGGATAACGTAACCGTATTTTGATCTCCCAGTATTCACAGACATCTTAATATTACAATATCAAAACATTTTCAATTGCAGTCTTTAACGTCTGTTAATTAGCTACCAATATCGCTAAGGTGACATTGTATGCTGTCGCCGGGTTCAATTTTCAAAGGTATCTGCAACATCTGTATCAATTTAGGTATGTCTATCTCGCAGTTTGTAGTGATGTGAGGTATAATTTTGTTAATAATATTAATATTATGAAATACAGCCTGGTGACAAAAAGACATGCTTAACTATCTAAAGAAAAGGATGGTTATAAATTAAGTTGACATAAATAAATATACTGATTTCTGACACTTACGCGAATATTAGACATTGAAATGAAACGACTTTTTACGGATTTTATCGCGGTATATTGATGGAACTAAATAATATCAATATACCGCGATAAAATCCGTAAAAAGTAGTTTCATTTCAATAAATAAATATTTCGCATTTTAAGTGTAACTTAGTAAGTGTATACATATTTTTGCTTGTGACTGTACATATATAAATTTTCATACAATTCCTATTACAAATACATATTTCAATAATCTGTTACAAGAGATATGGTTGTAACAATACTAACAAAACATCACAACATATCATAATAAAATAGCTGAAACCTATCACTGTTACTCAAGGATTTATCTCCCATTATAAGTATTTATTGTGCATTAATTTTACAGCTTCCTTATTGCTGAAATAAATAGGTATGATTATCACATAAAAACTTGATTAGATTTATGTTATAGGTATATGAACATTTAAAATATGAATACACAGCCTAACTGAGTGCTACAGATAGGAAGAATTGGTGTGTGTTTGTGTATCTATATACCTAACACTGAATACATACTTCAAAATTGTATGGTGCTACAAAACCATTGTGAGATTTCTATTTTCTTTTTTTTATACATACAGAATATTAGTACCTATATACCTCTCATTGTATCCAGATATCTCACTGTATCTTGTTTCATTTAAATATAAATAAAATCATTGCTGGTACTTTTTTAACAAATTTTTGACAGTATTATTAAACATATAGGAATGTGAACGCACATTCAGGGAAACGGTTCTGCTATGAAGACTTAACAGGTCCACCCATACCCCACCCTAGCCAAACACATCAAGTAATTAAGGACATTTTTTTTTCTTATAAGAATTTTAATGGATCCAAAGAGATCTGTATTTTGAATCCTATTTTATTTTAATTTTAGGTAGGTATTATGCTTTCCAATGCAAAAACTAAGATTTTTATTGCAGCATTTATATTGCAAACTTGAACTTCTGAGTACATGATGCTTAGGCTGAAATCTATTACAGAGCTGACTTAGACACAGCTTAAGCTTGACAAAATCTTTGCCAAACAGCAATGGTCATTGAACAATGACAAACATAGCCGTAGGATACCTACTCATAGCTTTTCCCGAGTAAACTCCTAGTCTACATTGGGCAAATAATTTTTTTAGGCTCAAATTATACTTATGCAATAGAGAGTCATGTCATTCATGTCACTTTTACTGTCCCACTGCTGAGCATAGGCCATATTATCATTAATTACATTAATAGCAAATAAATTTGGTGGATGGTGGAGAATAACAGTTATAATTATGTTTATTTTTATTTCACGTCTGTGATATTCAGGTCTCTGTTAAGCCTGCCTACATGATAATCAGACAAGTGTTTTCTTATACTAAAACTTGCCGAAACTAAGAATAGGCTGTTTCTGACTTAACAGGGTCCAGCTACATTTAACGAAATGTATAGATCTCAACAAAATGGTCTAATGAATTGGCAAGTAAATAGTAAATTGGCACAATGCTAGTAGATAGTACTTTCCCATCGAGCGAGCGACAACCTGGCAAAGCCACGGCACGACGCGCAAGAGTTAAACGATAAACGTACGCTTCGAAGCTACATTCGGCCCCGTAGTCACGATTTTTAGACAAATCAAGCAAACACAGGAAGATTTAACTTACCAACAACAAGTTTCACAAGGTATAACACCGACAGTTTGATGGTATGCGAACACCTGCACGAGAAATCTATTACACTGTCCAGTCTACAGACTTTTCGTGTACATAAAACTTGCACTATCGTTCATAATGTACTACGGAAGAAACATTAATGGAAGACCACAACCGAACTGTGCAATAGTGCAGTGTCTCGCGATTTGCCTACGAATTCTTCTCCATCAATCGGCCATTGCACGACGATACCACAGACTAACAAATAGGCTATCTGTCGCAGTGTTGCCAGGGCCCCTGAGTCGAAAGTTACGTTTCGTTTCCTGAAAAGTAACATTTTTGGTGCAAAAGTTACATTTTGGGATCTATGATGTCGAATGAGCTTTTTTTTTTTTTTTTAGCTCCTGATGTTTTCGTTTGTTAAAAATGAGAGTTCAATTTGGATGCGTTCGTGTACTGTTTGCAATGAAATAAAAATCTAGTATTACTTATCTCGTTGTTCTCAAAAGTTACGAAAAATGCCTTAAATATAAAAATTACTTACATGTTACGCGAGGGGGTCAAAAGTTACGAAAAATGTAAGAAATGTAACCATCTGGCAACGCTGATCTGTCGTGTCGTCAACTCGTCATTATAAATTATAGTACGTACGTGGTTTTCTAACTTGCTAGTGGTCATTTACAATTCCTACTATGCAGTTAAAAACAGTTTTAACTAACTGTAACTGAAAGCAATACACTTTCTGGCACAGTAGGATAAAAAGAGCAACAAACTTATAATATTTTAATATTTAGACCCCCATAAGTGACAGATCTATCTAGTAAAGATGAATAGGGTATTACACCTTTTTTTGAAAACTATTTTAAATTAATCCTTAGATCGTAATGAACCAGTAGAATTTTTATTTCAATTTTATACAACCAAAAAATGCCTTAAAAACGATTTTTAATTTATGATTTTTAATTTACTCGCGAAAACGCTAACCGCCATGCTACTTCGGCTCGTGACGTCACTTCATTATTAAACAATACAACTGCCAAAGACCAAGTAACACGATTTGTGAAAATAATGAGTTATAATGTTTATCATTGGTGTCTTGTGCCTGAATGCAATAATACAAGTGTAAAACACCACAAAAATTGTGGATTCAATTGCCAAGTGGTATTAAAATGAGAAACACTTGGTTGAAACTGGCAAGAAGAGATCCAAAATTATTGTCCACGAAGATTATAAGTACTGTATTTCTGTGAAGACCACTTTGATGTAAGTATGCGTTATAAATAGTATGTTAACTAATAAACAAAAAAAACTTCGTTAATATTACAATTTCTTAATTTGTACCTAATGTATTTATAGGTTATATTATGTACCTATATTAAGTAGTGAGTTTAGCTTCTTTAACGTTTATTAAGCAAAGTTTTTAATGCTCAGTTGTGAATATTGTATAGCTAATGCCGCAATTACTACAGCTAGGAATCTAGAATGTGTTATGGACGTACAAATTGCGAAAAAACAATTAAATTTCAATTGGTTTTTCGCAATTTTTGGCGGGAATTTGGCGGGCTCAGGTGAACGACGAAGCCTTAACAGCTTTGTTAATTTGAAATGCTGATTAGTTAATGCCTTGTTACATAGAAATTGGTGAAACTGGGTCTTATTGTTAGACAAAACTTGATACAATAGTTAGGTAGTAGGTACGTACATTACTGTTTTAATATTTCTCAACTCGGCAGAACAGAAATCGGGATTGGATGCAAAAAAATTTGCCACCATCAACGTATTGATCATTGGTAGATTTGTACTTTCTGCTTTCACAAAACCGTCTTCCATGATGCGATTTTAATCAAACTAACACAGCACGACAAACAATTATTGTTGAATTGTTACTCTGAGACGACAAACGTCTAGATTGTTTTCTATGTGAGTGACGTCACGTCGATATCCAATATGGCGGATGGCGTTTTAAAACAGATTAAAAAAGACGATTTTTGAAATTGAATTATAAAATTTACATTGCATTTTTATTAATAAATACTAACGTTTCTCGTTTACTTTTTTCAAAATCTATCATAAAAATGCATTTCCATATTTTTTTTTACATGGTGTAAAATACCCTATTAATAAGTTATTTATAGGAATAGATACATTGTAATGACTGCCTTTTTCTAATGGTCCCAAGCGCGACTGTTATGATATAGACCCCGGGTTCGATTACCAGGTCGGTCGAGCAGTGTTATTAGGTTTATATAATAACTAGCTTCTGCCAGCGACTTCGTCCGCGTGAAATAGTTGCTTGGTCTTAGCGTGATGATATATATAGTGTTAGATTGCCCATTTATTGAGGAAGGCTATACCTTCTTCAATAAATGGGCTATCTAACACTGAAAGATTTTTTTAAATCGGTTCAGTAGTTCCTGAGATTAGCGCGTTCAAGCAAACAAACAAACAAACTCTTCAGCTTTATATATTAGTATAGAGTATAGATATAAAGTTCTCAGTAACTCGGTGTTTGGATTTATGCTCGGTCAATGGTAATAGGCTCCATATTACACAGGACCTAAATATATGTACAGCGTCTGTTGGTGTACATTTACAGTTTTGCATAATCCTTGGGGGAATTTAGGCGTTATGTTAAGATATGTACTAACAATGTTATAGTCAAAGTCAAAAGTCAAAATGTTTTATTTCAATTAGACCATTATAGAAGGTACTTTTGAAAAGTCAAAACTAGTTGCACGGTTCCAAAAAGTGGGTCATATGGAGAAGAACCGGCAAGAAACTCCATAGATACTCTTTTTAAAATAAAATAATCATAATTACAATATTAGCTTTACAACTTTGTTTTAAATAGTTGCTGAGAATTATGCAGTTTGATGTGTTGGTTTTTTTCATAACATTACAGAAAAAAAATATATATAAAGAGATTGCCACAGCAGGTAAGAGCTGACCAGCCCCGACAGACAGCACCCCTTCACGAGTATGACGTGTGTATCAGCGTGGTTCGACTCAACCATATTGTAGGGAATAAAACGACCCGACACACAACGCCACTATCAGCAGGACATTTCAGCGAGCATGACAAACTCAGACCGCGGGCACAAAATTCTTACAAATAAAATATAGGTACTTGTACAGATCATTACATCAATCTCTGCACCATACTCACACTTTACAGATTTTTTAATAGGAATTTACACAATATTGTTTCAATCGATACCTACCTATAAATTTAATAACATGTAAAAAGCAATGATTGTTATGTCATCAAATATAATACTAAATACGGGTATTTTGAGTATGTCAAATTGTACAGGCTAGATTAAAATTATCAGACATCATCCTGTGGAGCTGGACCAGCACTTTGCCAAACATTTTTATCTAAAACATAATCTTCCAGCTTATAGTACGCTTGCTTGCTCAGGGTAAATTTAATAATTTTTTTGAATTTATTTTCCGGTAATTTTAAAACGAAGTCCGGAATAATATATGAAATCGATATAGATATTTAGAGAGTTGATAATGTTTAATTAACCTTATAAAGAAGATAGGTGCTTATCCCCTTTGGATTAACATAATTATATTGTTTACTAGCTTCCGCCCGCGACTTCGTCCGCGTGGATCAGTTACTTAGTCTTACCGTGATGATATATATAGCATATTGCCTTCCTCAATAAACCGGCTATCTAACACTGAAAGATTTTTTTAAATCAGACCAGTAGTTCCTGAGATTAGCGCGTTCAAGTAAACAAACAAACAAACTCTTCAGCTTTATATATTAGTATAGATTTGGCATGGCTAACATTGCCTGCAAATATCAAACTAAATTAGAAGATTTCGATAAAGCTGGCAACATTTGTATGAAGCGTCTATTGATCTTGTGATAAACATCTGTAAACATCCAATAAAAATTAAAAGATATGTAATATTTCCCGTCGTGGGATTGTAATAAGGCACCACACTATTTGTGTTCGCCAGTGTAAAGTATAATGTTCAGTTGCCCCAATAAAACGGTAGAAACTTTATTGAGGCTTCGATGGAGTTTAGGAGTGAACCCAAAAAGTCACGATTTTCTATTTGCCTACACTCTCACACGTTCACGAACACTTAGGCCCACTTGCACAAACTTCTTAAATGTGTTTAAATTGTATTTAAACGCGAAATTTCTATGAATAATTGTGTTTAAATACAATTTAAACATATTTAAGAAGTTGGTGCAAGTGGGCCTTAATAGTTAATTATCCACCATAATTTACACATTAAACTTCGGAGAAATTCAAGTTTTGAAAAATCATATAAAATCGACAATGTGCACTTTTCATTTTCCCGCCTAAACTCCGTTTTTATTTTTGACAATGACAATACTTCAGTCAGACTTCAATCAAAGTTGACTGAATAATTTTTTTTTTTTTTTTAATTATGGCGCCACACTTTTTGTGTATTTGCCAGTGTCAAGTATTTGAATAATCAAGTAGTTAATATTTCCCATCATGGGATTTTATTATGGCACCACACTTTTTGTGTTCGCCAGTGTCAAGTATAATGTTCAGTTGCCCCAATAAAACGGTAGAAACTTTATTGAGGCTTCGATGGAGTTTAGGTGTGAACCCAAAAAGTCACGATTTTCAATTTTATATCATTTGCCTACACTCTCACACGTTCACGAACACTTAATGGTTAATTATCCACCATAATTACACATCAAACTTCGGAGAAATTCAAGTTTTGAAAAATAATATAAAATCGAAAATGTGCACTTTTCATTTTCCCGCCTAAACTCCGTTTTTATTTTTGACAATGACAATACTTCAGTCAGACTTCAATCAAAGTTGACTGAATAATTCGAATTTGAAGTTTGTTTGAGAGCACAGAGATGTAAATAAATAATAATACAAAAAATGGTTAAATTTAAAGACGCAGTATCAGCGTATAAAACCATAAACGGACTTATCTGTGTGTACAAACCGGCATGTGTGCCAATAAAACAAGTTCAACATATAGTAAAAACCAACCTTTGTAGAGGTTAGTAATGCACTTACTTTACAAAGATGTAACATGTTGCAAGATTTTTAAAGAAAATGATAATTTTACTTGTTACAATAATTATCACAAGTCACCACACCATAAAACATATTTCGGGATTTTTCACAGATCTGAATGCGTTACCATGCCGACCAAGAGAGCAGAGAGTGGAAATAATTGGAGCTACCAATGAGCCCATGATGGTGAAGTTGGTACCCAACTATGCTGACGATCCTCTGGTGTGTGGCCCGAGGTACATGCAAGAGGACTTTAGATGCAGCTGGGCTACTCATCTTGGCTTATTTAGCAGTGGGGTTTTGTGTGAGTAGAATATTAAATGGAATGATGTGAATATCACATACATTTAATGCCCAATACCAGGTTACAGAATGGATATATTTCTTCAAGTCATCTATACTTTGAATAAAGTATAATATAACATTTTTATAATTTTCAGTGCTAGGCATTAATGAGGGCACAAAGCTGACTTATAAAATACATGTTGGACGTCCAACAAGAGCTTTCAAAGTTCAAGGCCAGCTTGGTAAAGCTACAGACACTTACTTCTGGAATGGAAAGACAGTGGAGAGGAGCACCTTTGGCCATGTAACCAGGGAGAAGATAGACAAGGTTGTGGCTAATATGCAGGCTGCTCATCAGAAGACCATGTTTGAGTTAGTGCTTCCTAAGTAACTTAAAAATAAGTGGATAACAAAAAAATTATATAATAATCAAATAATCTACATTAACCCTTTGTTCAAATATATATCCTATTATAAATATGAAAGTTTATGACGTTACTAATTCACACCAGAACAGATCTGGATAAAATTTGGCATAGATAGTCTGGAATAACACTGGGGTACTTTCTCTGTCTAGGTCGGACCCAATTCTGAAGTCCACACTGAAAAAGTTGCGAGTAGAAGCTAGTAATATATAGATCTAGTGGATGTGGGCTACCAAACTGAGTTTGAAGTGGCAATGGACTAATGGCCACATCCAGTGATTTTTTATAAGTAAGATTTTATATAGCAATCATAAATGTTACTTTGCAGACAATCAGGCCTACACATGGAGTCACAGACCACTTACGAGTTAGCTTCTAAAGGCCTAATCAGACCAGCAAATAGCAAGCTACCCATTTTATATGGCATCAAATGTGTCTATTTTGACCCTCCCAACTTTACACTAGGTGAGTGACTGATTTTATTATAAAGAGCATATTAAATAACATTCACATTAAGTTCAATTAAAGTCAATCTTGAACAACAACAATCAAAATTAATAACCTATATCTGTATTTTATATTGTTTCCCTACTGGACATCGAAATTACAATCTCCGGTATGGAAACAATCCAAAGATAGTAATCCACATAGTTTTTTATTTAGAAATGACATCAGGTTCTCAAATAATGTGAATCTTCGTTCAATATACCTCGGTCAAACTTGGACATCCTTCAGCGTCCTCACATCTTGTTATCGCAATATTGATATAAAAGAGTATATTATATATAGAGATACAATATTGATTATAAGAATATAAAAGTGTCCATGGAGTTTCTTGCCGGATTCTTCTCCATAGGATCGACCTTTTGGAACCATGCAACTAGAATCATAATGTTTCATAAACGCTTGTAAAAGCTTATTTGAAATAAAAACATTTGAACTTGAACTTGAAATAGTTTATTATTTGCAGCCTAAGTGGGATTAGGACCTTTATATTTTAAGAAAAATGATTTTTCAAACATAGATTCTGCATATATCTTCAGTTAATTATCCATTTCAGAAATACAATCAGTAAATGAGTATGATAAGTACTTCTGGACTCTCATCCATGATCTGGGTGTCCAGCTAAAAACCTCTGCACACTGCACAGCTGTGCAATGCATCAGGGAGGGGAAGTTTGACTTGGAACTGGCATTACTGCGCAAGCATTGGACACTGGAGCACATTGCAGATAATATGAACATGTGCCAGCAACTCCTAGATGAAAATCAGCATCTCTTGAAGCCACAGTCGGCTATATTATCAGCTTAGTATAGTATAAAATAGAATAGGTAAATGTAAATACATATAAATATTGATAAAAAGTTCTGTATTTATTTTTTTCATATTGACATCCTAAAATTTCTTTTTCTTTTTCATAAAGTGAAGTATTCAACAAGTTAAATAGTTCAGATTATGTAATATTGTTTTTGTGTTTAATTAATTGTATACAACAACACATTAGCCTAGTGTACCTGAGTGTGACTGCTACGCTAGAGAATTTGGGTTTGATTCCCCGGTTGAGCAGTATTATTGGGTCTATGAAATTCCCAGTAGTAGCTTGGGAGTTTTGAATTTGTGACCGGTAAATGGCAATAGGCTCACCCCCACATGGGATCTAGAAACATACCAGCAAAATGTTGGTGTACAATAGTACGCCGCTGCCTAACCCTTCAAGGAGAGGTGTGATGGTATGTTAATTGTATACAACAATTAATATAATAATATGTCTATTAAATTGAAGTAACCAGCACAAATTTATCAAGTGATCATAATAATAAATAATGCATCAACTCCATCCAATACATTATACAAGGTACATTCATAGATATTTGGCTACGTAACACTTATTTACCATATCTGCAGCTTCTCTATCACAGAAGTTTCCCTGTGTTTCATCTGGGGAGTTCTGTGTCTAGCAATAGGTCACTGTGGGTTAGTGATATTGCAACCTATATTTGTGTCACAACTTTCACATTTATCAAATGAATGTTTATAAGGCTATTCTCCTCCTTTAGTCATTAGATCACTATTACAATCAACTGCCACTAGATGATGGTGTGGATGGAGAAGTGTTTGCTTGCTTTTCCATCTGTTCAATTCTCTTGTGCCTAATCATGTTAGATAAGATTCCATCAAAAGACGTTGTTTTCTTCTTCGCCGAGCCTCTCAGTGTGTCCTCTCCCTTACTACGCACGCGCAATCGCAGAGAGCTTACTTCATCCATAAAATCAAAGTCCGATTTCTCTTCTCTAATAGGCGATGCTGGAATTTCTGGTTGTTTTTCCTTACTTACAGGTATAGGCGATGGTGGCCTTCTCCCTGGACATTTCCACTCCAGTGTAAGTGTTCCGGTTTTATCGAGAGCTTTGTAAAGCTCCTCTAATTCACTAGGCTCTGGCATCCAGTTTTTACCGATAAATATACCACTTTTCGATACCTCTTCATCAGAACATTGGAAGTCCCAGTCATCACTTTGTAATTCATTCGTACCCATTATTTTTATTTCATAGAAAATAAATTTTAATTGGTTTTGGGATGTAGGCGATGGCTTACACAGATTATTAAAACTTCGATATCGACATACAATTGTATTCACATTCAGTAAATATAAATACTGTAAAATAAATAAATATCTCATAGTCTGTGTTTTTTTTTTTTTTTTTTTTTTTTTTTTTAATTATGGCGCCACACTTTTTGTGTATTTGCCAGTGTCAAGTATTTGAATAATCAAGTAGTTAATATTTCCCATCATGGGATTTTATTATGGCACCACACTTTTTGTGTTCGCCAGTGTCAAGTATAATGTTCAGTTGCCCCAATAAAACGGTAGAAACTTTATTGAGGCTTCGATGGAGTTTAGGTGTGAACCCAAAAAGTCACGATTTTCAATTTTATATCATTTGCCTACACTCTCACACGTTCACGAACACTTAATGGTTAATTATCCACCTTAATTACACATTAAACTTCGGAGAAATTCAAGTTTTGAAAAATAATATAAAATCGACAACGTGCACTTTTCATTTTCCCGCCTAAAACTCCCCATAGTCTGTGTTCATTCATTAAATTGCTCAGGTTGACAGTTGGAGGGTTACCAGTTTTTGACAAAAAAAGAATGAACGAAAACTTTTTATTTATACTTAACTAGCTTCTGCCCGCGGCTTCGCCCCCGTGGAATTCGGTCTGTCATCACATCCCACGGGAACGGGATAAAAAGTATCCTATGTCCGTCTCCTGATTCTAAGTAAAAGTATTTTTTCTTGTCATTGTGAAAACTGTTCGTAAATATATTTATTTTGCCTTTAAATCACTTTTTCCATTATAAATACACTGCACGTTATTAAATATCACATGTTTTTTATTATTGGTTTGTTTCTATTAAAAGAAAATAAAAAAGGAAATTACTTTTATTAATTATTCTTGTATCTAGATCTCACATCTTATTTACGAATGTTTAGTTTGATAAACAATTTATAACAATCATTCTTAACGCAAAATCATTCACTACCCCAACACTATTGGTTGTAGTATGGTTATATAATATAATATCATTATTTCTCTTGGAACTGTCAAGTTACTGAATAGTGAATACCTACAAATCCTCTTGTGATACAAATAGGTACTGAACAATCATAGGTCGAAGTATGTACCTACGTATAGTATTATAGAATATATTCTAACCACCAACCAATATACCACCGACTACATAAAAATACTAGTAGAACGAACTGTAAATGGCTTGTCCTTGTCCAAAGAGCAGTATGTTGGGCAGTTGCAGTGTTGCCAGGGCCCCTGAGTCAAAAGTTACGTTTCGTTTCCTGAAAAGTAACATTTTTGGTGCAAAAGTAACATTTTGGGATCTATGAATTAGTTGGGCTTGACCTCAGGCTTGACATTTTTTTTTTATTGGCGAGTTTGCCGATGACGACAATTCAGCCCTTTGACTATCTATCTAATTCAGCCACATACGAAGTGAGATGGAAAAACGTGTGTGTGTCTAAACATAAATTTAAAAAAGAACTATAGTAAGAATAATTAACAGTGAACATTAAATCATAGAATGATGTTAGAGCTCTGTGAGGGAAGATACTAAAGTTTAATGTTGCTACGAATGAAGATCATCAAAGTTCAATGGATGTAGCTAATTATCTATGACCTACCTACACATACTTAGGAGAAAGTCAGAAACACCAGACTAGAGAAAACTACCACAGACTAGAGAAATGGACTCAAATAATTATAGCGCAAAATTAGCCCCATGGTGGAAAAAGATTTGTTTGCGCCGATAAAAACGTAAAATATTAATATAAAAATAGTAGTAGTTCACAAAAATTCTACCACTGCACGTTGGTTTTATTTACTAAATTATATATTGTCCTTAATTTTCTAACTCGGCATCCGTTGCTTTGCCTTTGCTGAGAAATGGAAAAAAAACTTTCAGTTTATTCTACTGTACTTTGTGAAAAAAACAAACGTGAAAATTACTTAGATTGAAATTGTAATATTGATTAAATACATCGATCAATATACCCTTTATTTACATACAGATAGTTAATACAAAACAACTCAAGTCAACAGACTCAGACAGAGTCAAACTCAATCAAAAAATCAAAACCGTTTCAAAACATGTCTTTTGACTTTTTGAAGTTGCTACGTCGTATAATATAATAATTTTAAAAGGATGTCTTCATCGTCGGATAGCGATTCAGATTGTGAGAAAGAAATTAACCGGTACGTAAATATGTATCCACAAGTGTGGTCGATTTTTATTACATCTATATTTCTAACCTATTTGATATTTCAGACTTGGAGATTGCGAAGTATGTGCAGCAAACCACGCTAAATACACATGTCCAAAGTGTGAAGTGAAAACCTGTTGCCTAGACTGTTTGCGGATACACAAGAAGGAGCTGGAATGCGATGGCATCAGGGACCGCACCAAGTTCATCAGGATGAAAGACTTCACTGACACAGATCTACTGAGTGACTACCGATTACTCGAAGAATGTGCGCGGTTCGTGTACGGAGTCAAGAGAGATGAGAAAAAGAAATATACTAGGATTGATAAAGACTTGCCCATAGTTAGTTTGAGCATGTTTCATATTTTTTTAATCTATTAAATAATATCATCAAATAATAAAAGAAGAACTCATGGCTAAGTAATAACTAAGCTGATCTGTAAGCTTAAGCTGTAGTTGCTGCAGTCAGTGTGTGGATAGGTGACCATTTTAACACACCAAGACCCCTGCATGTCTTGGAGAGCACTTTAAGCCATACTAATCCCAACTAAATATTTATTTTTCAGTATCTGTACAAACTGAAGATGGCAGCCAGACAAAGGGGCACAGTTTTACAATTCTTATCACACAACTTCTCGAGGCACAAAGCAAACACAACAAGATACAACAACAAAATGAATATTATAAACTGGCGAGTGGAGTGGGTGTTCCCAAATGTAGAATCTAAGCCCTTGAAATTTGTTGATGAAAGATGTGCCGAACAGAAGAGACTGTCAGAACTATTAGACAAGTATCTAAATCCTGATGCCTTGCCATTTGAAGGATCCAAAGCTTTGACTTACTATAAGTCGGCTGGGTACAGTGGAGTTAAAATTTTATTGAGAGGTATTTACTATGTCCAGTGTTTTTGTATGCTAAGACTACATTTTGCTTTTTTCTCTCATTATGAGTATGGTCAACAGAGGTCTAAACATTGATGTAAGAAAATGTTAAAATTTCATTTCTATTTTACAGCTGAAAAAGTGAGAGGTTCAGCAAAAAAGTTCTTTGAGCTGGACCCAACAGAATCATTAGCTGAAAACCTGTCTGGAAAATGCATTGTTGAGTTTCCAATTATATTTGTTGTACTCAAGGATCATGCATACAACTTTGAAATTATTACACCAGGTGATTTAATATTTTACTACCCCTGTTTGGTTTAGAAACAAACTTCAAATCTCAATATTAGAAAAATAACAATAAATTGGAATAAACAAACAGTTGATAAAGGTTTCTTAATTTTTTTCAGAGGATGAATTTGAAGAATCTAATCCACTACCAACTCAAAGCAAATCAACTTCTAGTACTGAAAAACCCGTTGTTACTGGAACACTTCCTACTGATAACAAATTTCCAGAGCCAGAGGGAAATCAAGAATATTGCAGAAAAAGACCCAGACAACTACTGACGGAGAAGATTGCTAAGGAAAAGAAGATAGAAATAGAAAAGGAAATAAAAGCAGCAAAAAAGAAGAAACCCAAAAATCTTTTATTTACTACTGGATACTCATCGGAAGAGAGTATAGATACTGAAAGTGATAATGATGAAAAGACCTAGTGATAAAATGTAACATGAGTAAAGTACTGATATGAATAATAAATTAAGTAATACTGCTTCAAATAAATTACCTATGAGTAATAATGTTAACTTTTTCTTAAGCTGTAAAAATGTTTTAGAGGTCAAGTCTCAAATTTTTGTGTCAAACAAGACATAATCACCATTTGGGTTAAACCTAATTATTTAAAAATTCTATCATTGATGCTATTTTATTTAGACCTAAATAATAGGTTCTATTGAATTGACAAAAACTTTAAAGCAAGTAAGTAAAGATTTATTTCCTAATTTTGCATTTACAGCTTCACAAAATCAGGATAGTATTTACGACAAACCCTGGTACTCCAGATTAAGATTTAACTTGTGTTTAGTGTACCAGAAAATGCATTTGAAAATCTTTGCATTATTGTGGATTGTGTGGATATGAAATTCTATATTTTTGATTTTATGCCTTTATTGACATGTATTCTTAGCTTTAAATATACATTACACATATATACAATGGTTACAATTTCTTAAGATTTTGTAAGTATGTACATAAATAAAACATTTTACAGTTTACTTTATTGTATTTGTATTGCAAGTAAATACTTTTCTGTCAGTATGAATAAATATTCATTAGTAGCATTGATACCTAGCACTTCTCCATATTTGTCAATGTTGAACACATGCTGCTGGCCAATTTTGATGTTCCTCATAGCTCCTGCAGTCCTCTTCCTCAGTTGACAGTCTTGGTTGCTGTTGGTCTGATAAATAAATATGTGTCTGGAAGCCTCACAGACCACACTGTACAAGAAGTTTGGAGGGCATGTGACAAACTTGCGATTTTGTTTTGATGACTGCACATAACCAAATGCACTGAGTGAGCCCTGGTGCTTGACAGGCCATGTGTTGGAGTTGATCAGCTGTGCATAGGGTTGCCAGATACATGCATCCACATCATGGCGCAGAGCCAGTGCTGGGACTTCTTGAGCTTCCATCCTAATGCTAAACAGGTACTGGTGTACACTGAGTGGTGCTCTGTGTGTCACCTTGTGAGTTGTTGCATCTATCCTCACTAAAAGCGAAACAAAAAATACTTATATTTCTTTGTCAGATATAGGAATAGGATAATCAGAATATAGGTAGGTGCATACCCATAACATTTTTATATAAAAAGTATATGTATTCTGAACAATTAAGTTTTTGCTGATTTGAGCTATTGGAGTAGGCTTGCGGCCATGTCAATATGAAAGCAAAAAAAAGAAGCTTGGGTGTTACAAACTACATGTGATAACAAAGAGTATTATAATAATCACGATGTTGTAATGAGTTCTTGATCCAGTGTTGGCAGTACTGTTTTGTAAAAATACTTTTGATACTTAAAGTAAATCTTTAATATAATATATCTATATATATAAAAGAAAGTTGTGTTAGTTACTTCATTTATAACTCAAGAACGGTTGAACCGATTTGGCTGAAAATTGGTGGAGAGGTAGCTTAGAACCAGGAAACGGACATAGGATACTTTTTATCCCGTTCCCGATACTTTTTATTCCACGGGGGCGAAGCCGCGGGCAGAAGCTAGTAAAAAATATAAATACCTAACACAGTGTCTTCTTCAGAAGCAGCATCACATTCTTCTAACTCCTGTGTAGATAACCCTGGCACAGATTGATCAGCTGTCACCTCAGTTTCGGCACATAAGTGTGCAAGACGTCTGTGAGCCTCCTCCACTAAGCTAGCATCCATGATCTGCTCACCATTAGGGTCCCCCCCTTCCAACAACTCCTCCCACAGCATGCTCTCAGACTTGGTCACCAATATATCTACCTTACCACAATCTTGAACATTCCATGTTGTTAATTCACTATCAACATGTTGTCTCAACATTCCATCAACAAAAGTCTTGCCAGCATAACTTACTTTTATATTCAATGGAGACACATTTATTATTAAAAGCTTTCTGTTGAAATTTGATTCCAGTTTCAAACTTATTGTAATATCTTCTGTTGTCTGCAACCATGTGTAAATTATTTTTCTGGGCTCCTCTGTAGAAGGTTTCGTGATCTCCTTCTCAGAGTCAGATGTGAACTTGAAAGCATTGTCAGAAGCAATGTACAGTGCAGTACAACTGGTCTCAATTGCAGCATAGTGAACAATGCCTTTGCCTTGTACTTGTCTGAAACTCATCTGTTTCCAACCCTGGCCATCATTGTCAAAAGTGACCCAACTTAGTACTGAATTAAAATGGGATTCATTTTGTTCCACTGATTGTAGGAGGCAGTGCAATGTCTCAACATCATTTTTCTCTTGGATTCTTGAATCAACAATCACAAAAAACTTTCCTTCTCCTAGAATCAAGCTCGACTGAAGTGTCTGCCAAGGCTGGTGCCTCCCCATAGGTCTGCTCCTTGCACCAGTATCCACAATATGCAAGTATCCAGTCCCATCACTGACTACTGCGAGATTGTTAGATGGAAATGATAGACAGAGGTTAAAGTGCCCAGATTTTCTTTCCATATGTGCTGGAACGTCATAAACAACTTCATTTTGGAATGCTTGATTGGTATTTTCGAATGAAATATGACGAACTTGCTGCTGACTGTCAATGTAATAGTAATTTAATGAGTAATCCCAATAGTCGAGAACTAAGTGGTTATGAAGCGCGAAGAGTTTGGCGTGGACAAAAGAATACTGCACCTCGTTCGGATATACTCGGTCCACCGGTACTAGGAGCTCATGTGTGAAATGAGGAAGAGCTTGCAAGTTCAGTTTGTAACCTTCGAAATCATGATCCAAGAGTCGCCGGTTTGGACGTAATTCCACAAGAGAAGACATCCTGGAAATATTATTGAATGTTGCCGTTTTAAGACAAATCAGCAGCTGTGGGCTTTTTATTTCAGTAAATATTATTGAAATATATGTAGATGTACCGGTAGTCGCTACCCACGAGAAATTTTTATTTTGTCAACAACAAATTAAAGTGTCAATCAAACGGACACTACTGACTACTGACAACTGACAGTGACAAACTGACAACTGATACGCTTGGATTCCATAGAAAATCCCTACTACATTCCTCGTTTTTTTTGCGAAATTTTTTGCAATTTTTTTGCAAATTTGCTGACGTAGATTTGTTTATTATAACTTATTTTTTTGTATTTTCTATAGATTTTGATTTTAGTTCAGTAAGATAGCTTATTTAATAGCGATTCAAACGATATACAATTCATATACAGTTCGCATACAACAGTTTCGAGATATCGTTGACGCGCGGCGGACCACCCACGTCGTTTGGCGGATGACGTAGCGCATGCGTCATCTTGCGCGAAATTGCCGTAACAGGAGTGAGGAGAGGATAATGTCACTCTCTGTGTAAAAAAAAACAAGTGTAAGTTGACAGGTTGACAGTGTCAACTTATCTTGACACTTGACAGTGAGGTATAATCGGTTTTGCTTTTTGTTCATTCATTGATGTTTTCATTTCATTGATCTATGATTTCAAGTTTTGTTGTGTTGTATTGTATTGCTCAGTAAAAAAAAAGCGCGTGTTGCGCTCGAATCGTGATAATTATTGGACAGTTTTACTGAAAAGCTTAGCAAGCATATCAATAGCCACCTTGCCTTACGTTTCAAAATGAGTTATGTAAAAGATAACTCATATCGTGACATCCCATTTTGCGTTGATACACCGCTTGTAAGTCGAAACTAGCCAAGTATTGAGGAAAATTATTAAAAAAATGTTCTTATTAAAGAAAAGTATCTACACATCTTTCTTACAGGATGATTTCTACACGTACTCAGACCTAAAAGATCTAGCTAATAAATGCAGCTTTTACAAAGAAGAATTTGTAAAATGTAGGACCATTGGTATTCTCCACAGCGTAAATGGTCGGTTTTTTTTGACTGATGTAAGTTACATTTGAGCTGTTATGGTTTTTAGAACTTAAGCAATTGTGACTAAATTGGCCTCTATGTTCTTTTGCTATTCTGAGGAATCCTGCAAACCATGCCAGTCTGCCCTCGTTATTCCCAAAGTCCTCAACTCATTCATATTATTTTCTGTAACAGATAGATGAGCCCTGCTCAGAACCACTGGTACAAGTATCAGTAGTGTACTTGAAGTATCCACCACAATCAACTGTGATCCCATATCCAGTGCAAGTGTTTGGTACACTGCAGTGGAAGAACCGACCAGTTATTTTTGCTAAAATACTACAGGTAATTAGCTGCTTTTATTCAAATGCAATATTGCATCAGGGTATTTTACATATATTTCATATCTAGCGAATGGCATACAAATGCCATTCAGCAAAGCCAGCCAATGTCGATGCCAGCAAATGTCACGACCCACTGGGAGAGGATGCCTTAGAATGAGTTACACCTCATCAGTGCAATCCTTAAAAAAGTGGTCGTGCATCATGTTGTGTGAATGTGAATAAAGCAAGACATGCAAGAATTGTAGCAAGCAGCATTCTTTAGTTTCTGCCTACCCCTATGGGAAAACGGTGTGAGTGTATCTAATCATAATCATAATGTTTTTATCTGTTTGTAATAGGTGATGACTGTGTCAACAGTTATCAGAGCTAGGCAAGCTTTAAGTGGTATCACCAGCACACATTTAGCAAGAAATAGTCCTGATGCTGAGCATCAAGAGAATCCACCTTGAATGAAACCTCTGCTGCAGATTTAATTAACAATCACTGAGATTTAATGACGATGAGCAAAGTTCCAACATCCAGTAAAAATAAATTAAAGCTTAAAATTATTGAAAAGAATGCATATTTTATTAAACCTTAAATAAATACATTAACAATATTTGTGATAAAATTTACAACATTCCATCACCAAGCACACATTGCGCTTTTAACATAAAAAAATATAATCATATTGGGCATAGATAACTGCTTATGAATTTTACATACACTTTCTAGCTGTCATTTGATGGATATTTTACAGCAAACACATTTGCTACAAAACAGATTCACTATAGTATAATACATTATATTGTACATTTGGTACATTTTATTGCATAATATACATTGTTTGGAATGCTTTTGTATGTTAAGTAATTTCAATGTGCAGTTTTAATAAATAATTTTTTTGAGCATATCACCCATGGGTTAAAAAAAGCAAAATACTTGTATTCCGAAAGAAGTGGTGGATGAATAAATGTCTGAATTGAAACCACATACTAATAATTACAATTATTGACAAATAAATCAGCTATAGCTATTATTCTCTTGTTATGTCTAGTTATAAAACTGTCCAGAGTCATCACATAGAAAATATAATCTTCTCAACCTATTACCTCAAGTTGTGTACTACTATAGTTTCCAAAGGCAATTTACTATAACAATACAGTTGTCACATTAGTGAGAACTAACCTGGTTTTCTGCAATATTACAGGACACAAGTAAAATTCTCATTTGCTTTTATTAAATACGACACTTGCTAATGCAACAGTACATAACTGAGGGTAGTTTATAATTATTTTTTATTTGACGTATCAGATTTTAAATTAGGAATTAAACCATATTTCGAAAAGCAGAAAAGTAGAAAGCTTTCGTTTTTATGAGAATACTAGACTTGCATATTAATTTGAAGTAATAGGTGTCTATGACATTGCAGAGTAACCAGTATTTTTGTGGTTATGGGGTAAAGGGTTTAGGGACCAAACTAAAGTACCCAGAAGTACAAGACGAAGACGAGCAGTATGACGGCGCCCGCCGTCACCTTGACGAGCATAGATTTGGTGTTTAGGTATGTCGCGTCCTTCTTGTACTTTGAAGACATCATGGAGAGGTTCTGTGTTTTTGTGTCCAGTTCTGAAACATACATGTAGTAATGTAATGTATGGTGCATTTATTAATTAATTAAAATAACACTAGCTGTTATGTAAGTAGTAGGTAATAATCTTTCTAATTTACATATTATGTGAATAGTTTAGAAAGAGCAGTGATAGCCTAGTGATGTGACCATTGACTGCCAAGTCAAAGGTCTTATGTTCAAATCAAGGCACATACCTGCGACTTTTCGAAGTTATGTGTGTATTAAGTAGTGTACTAGTATTCTATTATCTGTGGTAGTGTGTATAGTCCGTGCAAAATAACTTGACTCAAAACTAATAGAGAGGGGGAAAGTTTGCGCAGTGCATTTACGTGCAAAATGTACCAAAAATCGACTACTACATCGCGCATCCACTATTTTGGTTCAAGTAATTTTGCGCCAACTCACCAACTGTAGTAACAGTGAAGGAAAACATTGTGGGGAAACCTGCACGCCTGAGAGATTTTCTCGACGCCGTGTAAAGTGTGCCAACCCGAATTAGGCTAGCATGGTGCACTATAGCCTAATCCCTCTCATTGTGAGAGACCTGTGCCAGCAGTGGGCCATATAATGGGTTGATTATGTTATGTTGAGAAATTATTATGAAACATTATTTTTGTTATCAAGTTTTGATGTTTCACTATTTTTTTTTATACATTCCCGTCAATACACAGTATAAATATGCCTGTTAATAGATTTCATCAGTGGACATTGTGTAGACAACTTCCATAAGCTTAGCTGTGTTATATTATGAAAATTTGAAAGCCTGGCATCAGACTGCCATAGTAGGTACTGCAGTGACAGGCTCACCAGAGAGTATAGCTCCCCTCTGCAGCACATCGTCGATGTTCTGCATCATGATGCGCTGCACGTCGCCCAGCTGCCCACCGAGCTGCGAGGCGGCGCCGGCGCGTCGAGCGCGAGCGCCGCCTTCCGCGTATTGCCGCCGTGCGCGCTGCATCCACGTGTCGAACTCGATAAAGGTGTATGGCCGGGTAACTGTGTTCACCTGGAACACAAAAATTCAGGTTAATTCAAACTTATTTTGTGAGCATATAAAATAGATTGCAGACAATATTGACAATGACATGAGTCTGTTTATGGATAACAGCCAATGAAACAAGACCATGTATTCATTTATCAAAAACAATTAAGTATTTTTCTTGCCATTTTACCTGATTTAGCTGTAGATGAGGGATTGAAACAACAATTTAGTTACAAACAGACAACAATTTTAAAAATCACATTTTGGGTTCGGAGATGTTTATATACCCTAACCCACTTGTTTTTAATATCTTCAATGTACAGACAAAACTTTTTTACGATTTTATAATAGAGATGTTATACCTTATACTTAACATGAACATAACCGGATATGTATCCAATCGCATATCTGCCGAAATAATCAAAAATAAACAAATGAAGAACTCAACCAAAATTAAAAAAAAAACATGAGCATAACAACTTCAGCATAGAACAGTATGAATAATTTACAGACTGGTGTACAGTCAACAGTTACACAGCATTATGTTATGGTTGACTGCCAACAGTTGTATAGAAATTTGATGTGATTATGTAGGTACAGTGTAGCTGGCAAAATATATGACACAAAATAGCTATTCATATTAGTTTTTATTTGTGGTACACACAAATTACTGTAAATATAACTGAGTAATCTTTTGATGTGTTTCAATTTACAGAAGTGCTTGGGTTGTCCCTTCTCCACAGTAGATATTACTGTGCTACAATATTTATGTGCTGATGGCTGTACATACCCGCTTTCCGTATTGTTGGTAGAACTCCTGGGCTATCTCCTCTAGATAGCTAAAGGCAAGTCGTTTGCTGTAGTTGCGCTCACACAACACTAAGTAGCAGATCTCGTGTTCAATTAGATAGCTGGAAAGTTTACAAAATAAACTAATTTCAACATTTGTCTGGATTATTCTTCTTATTTGAATAGGCTACCAGTTAACAATTAACACAAGTTTACATCAAAATTTTGTTGTTATTGGGCACCATTGTGTAATTTTCAAGAACTAAATTATTTAAATAAATTAATGTAGATATTACATAAAATAAATTTGCATAAATAAAACATAATATTGCATCAGTATGATAACTTAAAATAAATGGAAAACTAAAATCTGTAACATTCGAGGATGAACTGAAACATAACAAGCAGTAGGACTCACTGGAAGAGATAGGGCCCAGTTTCGATGGAGCACCGCGTCGGCGACTGCGGACCTAGTTTTCTAAACAGCATTTTAGCCTGATTTTGGTACTCCAGAACATTGCAGCCGCTCTGCGAACGACCATAGCAAATTAAATTAAAAAAATTGAAATGATAACGTGGACAAATTAAATAAAATCATGTCGGAAAACGCATTGTGACGTGAAAACATACGGGAACCGAACATATGGACATGTAACATAGGTACATGCCCATGTGTAAGAGTTGCGTTACATTATACACATGGAAAAGAATAAGTATTTAATATAATTTACGCTTAAAAGAACTAGTTACCTGTTCATCTTCTTGCATAGTAGCGGCCAGAGGGAGGCCGTCTACAACCCTCGCAATCATAGTCATAAGAACCATCTTATTAATTTTTTAATGTCTCTTACGTTAACATATAAACAAATGTATGTAATAATAAGATTCTAACACAGCACTTATTACTTTTTCCTTCTCATTATTGTGAAATTGGAAAACATTATGTGAATTGACAGTTGTGCATACACGTCAAAGCACTACGGAAGTAAGGAATTATTGACAACTCTACGTGACATGACAACAACACGTCAGAATTCAGATACAGATTTGTTGTTTATGGTAAACTAGGGTTAACTATGCTGAAAATAGATAATATCATGCAATGATATTATTATCAACATTGTCAGTCATTAGCATTACCTTGGCTTTTGGATTCTTTCTTGGCTGAAATTGAGCTTTAAGTTATTTCCTTGATAACATTAAAATACTTACGACTTTTAGGAGTTAGAAGGTAGTAAAGAGGAGCTCCCCGCTAATCATTTCTTGTAGTTTATAGAAGCCGCAGGGTTTACCGGCGAACTCTACTCTAATAAAGTAGCGGTTACATTGTATTTTGATATAGATTCCTCTGAGAGCGGTTAAACCATTGAATTTTGACGTAACATACCTCTAGACCGTCAGTGATAGGATAAGTACTATAGCCACCATTGCCACCAATAGACAATTTTAACATTCTTGATATCCACAAAAACAAAATAGCGGTAACATATCAAATAGATATTCACTTAACTTATCTTTAATTGACCGATACACCTAGGTAAATGATAAAATAAATATTTACATACATACATACATACACTCACGCCCTTCTCCCACAGGGGTAGGCAGAAACTATAGACTGCCACTTGTCACGATTCTTGCATGCCTCTTTTGCTTCTGCGACATTCATACATCTTCTCTTAAATACGCGCCGGTTGCGAGTACTACGCACCTGCCCTTTTTGAAGGACTTCGCCAATAAGATCGGTGTAGGTCCTTCTAGGACGACCTCTTTGCTTAATAAAAGAAGTTAAAAGTAGAGTCAATCGTTAATATCGATATCGATTTACGAGCTAAGTTTTTAATTCTCAATTGTGAATATTGTACAGCTAAGGGCGCAATTACTACAGCTAGGAATCTAGAATGTGTTATAGACCTACAAATTACGAAAAACCAATTGTAATTTGAATTTGGCGGGCTCAGCGAAACGATCAGCCTTAAATAGGTTGGAACTAGAATGGCGACGGCATTTCCAAACTGACGATATCTGAGAAGAAACGTCGAACATGTACAATTACATTATGTACACCTATAGTATTTGTTGGGTTTAAGAAAGTGATGAGTCATCAACATAATATATCATTTTAAAATTCTATAATAAATAGGTAATTTTTAGTTTAAATTTTAGTATTTTTTTACTTTTATTTTAAAATTATCTGCAATGCACCTACAAGGATCTACTCCTATTGAGGATATAATAACAAACAAGTTTGGATTTTATTGTGGATATTTTATTAACATTATCATCATGCATCAAATTTATGTGCTAATTCATTTACACTTATAACTAACTATACATAGAAAAATAACTTAACTAGGGGGCAGAAAATACAATATTTTGTAAAATTAAACAACTAAAATTACATTAATTAAAATATCGGACTTCAACTGCATAAACCTAAAAGCAAGTATAACGCAAAATCACTGTACCTATCGCACGCAACTCTCAGAATAATGATGTCATATTTGATATTTTTTTATCAAAGCTAAGGGAAGCGCCATCTATCAGCGAGTAGCGGAATCCAAAGTTGAGAAAATGACAGTTATCTCAAACAAGTAGTCGACACAAACTTACACACCACTCTCAAACGGAATGAATTACGTATTCGATTACTGGACATTAATTTATCGACGAACATTGAAATAGTAATTAACGATAAAATATGTATGGTATCTGCCATCGAGCGAGCGCAGCGCCCTCTCCCTCCTCTATCACCGAATTCACTAACCTTCTCATTGCTTCCTTGCAGAATACTCTCAATTTTCACTTATCTAGTGACGCCAATAACTAGTCGTACATAGGTCGTGAGGATGTGCGCTTAAATTATTATTATATATTAGTATTTACAATAATTTTGACGTGCCAAGCTATTTGCGGTCACGATACCTAGACCACTACGCGACGCCTCGTACCAATACGGCGGCCATTATTATAATTTAAAATCAAATTATGATACTAAGACTAGGCTCAATTTAAAATAATTAATAATATAATTTTCGAGGTGCCGTTAAAATTTACATTGAAAATTTAAGTACATTAGTAATTAGAAACTTTTGATTTTTTTATTCAACAACATCAATTCGACTAAAATTATTTAAACTCTCCGAGCATTTTTTTAAATGCCTGCTCAAACATTTTGCCTACTAACCGGTAACTAGTATCTCACATTGTCGATTAGGACACACACTAGCCGAATTATAAATTCTGAGAGCGTTCATCTTCCATCCCATGGTCCATTCATTACCTACTAATTTATTAATAAAGATATTTTACAATAAAATTTGTAACCTACAGAACGAAATTTCCTAAAAAGGAAAGAATTTGATGCCATCGTCGACGCTCCGGGCCGGTAGCCCACGTGACAGGCAAAAATAAATAAATTAAAACCTATAGTTATATTTACAAAAGCATAAGAAGTAGTGGAGAACAGAAAGTTACTGAGAATTCCATCTAGCTATATAAAAATACGATTAAAATTCCACAATTTTGTTTTTTAATATATTAATTTTAATCACATGAAACGGCCACTGGTTTTGTTCGAAGAAGTTTGGATACTGAGATCTTTCACCTATATAAAGTCACTTAACGCACTGGTTTATTTTATATATGTATATATATTATAAGTAGTTTAACACCTGTATCTCGGTTGGACTGGTCTAATAATTATTGTTTAGTGTGCGAGTTCCACCCGAGTCCCGAGCGTGCTGCCGCCTATCGGTATCGGTCCCTCATCATAGCACCCATTGTACACGACACGTCTACCGCTAAGGCTCCGCTGACCCTTACAGTTTCACGAGCACACACGCACTCCGTCGTGTTGTGACACACTACACTACCATCATGAGACACTTACACGCTATATCTAATTTGACATAACTTATTTTGATTATAAAAATATTGCGTAACTACATAAATAAGTATGAAAACAGAAGTGTGGTCGCTGCCGGAGTGCGCGCGTGCTCAACAATTATTATATTTGACACAACGCCAACTAACAATTCCCTCCGCTTACGTACATTTACTATTATTAACAAATTTTAATGTATACATAAAAGGATCATTTTGTCTTTGCATTGAATGAAATATCAATTATCTGTCTATATGTCAAAGTGAACTAGGCTACATCTTAATCGATCTTTCTTTTACGACTATCTAGTTTAAAAGTATTATGATTCATTAACATTGGACCACAAATCGTAATTAATTATTAATAATATTTATTCAGGTAACAAAAAATGGAGGTCGCGGGCTGTTCAACTAAAGAAATAATTTACAAGCGGCCTGATATGCTGACTAATCAACATGTGTAACACACGGTAAATAATTATCTCTGAGTGATATGTAGTACCTAGTTGAAGTTGTGATCAGGTGCGCGCGACCCCCTCGCAACATGCTTAATATAAATTTTAAATAAACGAAATAAACTAGAACATGTCCATTTAAAACAGCTCACTTATAGTAAACGTAGATTTATAATTAACACAATTAACGCACAAAATCATTCCTTAACTATTCATTATGTCAGTGTTTCTATCAGACAGTTGGCAGTAGGTTTATCAGTACATGCGTAGTATTACGTCAAAACAATTTATTTAAAAACGAATGTTGGCTTTTTAATATCATTTCCAAATTCGGTTTCGAAATGTAAAACAATTGAGATAGACTATGCGATGATAAGAGCGTGTTCCGAGTGAACTCCGGGCTACGGGTCACTGGTCGGCTCTCGTGGCAGCTTCAGTCAGGGTGACCGTCGGCTGCGACAGCTTCAGATAGCACGGGCCACCCGCGCCCACAGCTCGGAACACGCTCTACAGAAACAGATTACAGCTAGGTAATAGACAAACACTAAATGTTCATATAATATACATAGTTATATATAAATCAACAGTAGTGAGGTTGCATCGTTTGTAACAAGGTGTAAATATGCGATGGCCATAGAAAGCACCAAAGAAGTGAATATATTTTATCTGAGGATATTTACTATAAGATATTTTTGTTAAAAGTATTATATAAACATTTTTACGTAAATATTTCTTTATAATAAACTCTTATTTAGACTATATATATACTTATTGCGTATTGTAAACTGTTTCGAACAATGTAAATTGTATATTCATATGAATCATTTTGTTACTTTTGCGTAGTTTTGAGGTAGGAAGTTCTGATTTCGTACAGTCGACTGAGGAAATGTATAATCGACATTAAACATGCAATATATAGAAATTTCATTTACAAACATTTAAAAATTCGTTTCAACATTATACAAAAATCTCTCCATCCCCATATAACATCTAGCAAATTTAGTGTTCCTCTTCTGAAATACCCCTAAAAATAGGTACCTATATAAACATTTTGAGCAATCAATTTCGTCTCTCCTATTTTTGTATAAATATTAAATTCAATGATAAGTTAATATTAGTTCGATTTGAGAGTAATATTTATATTAATAACATTATATAGAAGCGATCTGAAAACGTAATGCATGATGATCTGAAAAATAGACGAATTGTAACTATTAGTGAAAAACTAGTAATGTAAGAGCGAAATGAATACGCGTCCTCCACACCATGTTACGTATAGAGATAGTGTCCAGTCCGGCACTGCGTCACGTCACCACGTCACCACGCCTACGTCACCACGTCACCACGCCTACGTCACACCACGCGTCACCACGCGCGGCCCGCTCGAGATGTGCGCGGGAGCGGTCTACGCCAGCGAGCAGTCGATCTCGACGATGTCCTTGGGCACGTCCACGAATTGGTATACGAGCCGCTGGCCATCCACCTTGGCAAGGATGCCACGTTGGTAGTAGTAGCGCAGCGCGCGCCCCATCGTCTCGTAGTTCATGTCAGGCTTGTTCTTGTGCAGCCCCCACAGCCGCGACACTGCCTTCGAGTCCACCAGCTTGAACACGCCCTTCTCGCGGTTCGTCCACTTGATAAAGCGCGGGCAGTACTCCCTGTCCTGCAGCAGTTTGAGGAGGAACTCCCAAAGGTAGGTGGTGGAGCCCTCGCGGCTCTTGCGCTTGACGCCGGGCGTGGGGGGCGCGTCGGTGCGCGGCCTCTTCTTGGGCTTGAGCTTGTTGTGGTGGTGATGCCGCTGGTAGTCGCCGAAGTCGAACACCGAGTAGGGCAGCTCGTCGTGCGGGAGCGGCGGCGGCGCCGGGGCGGCGAAGTGGTGCCCGCCGCCGCCCCCGCCGCCGTACCCGTACGCGTACGCGTCGCGCTCGTTCACGCCGCCCACTGGAAAAAATGGAAACACAATGGTTAAACTAGCCATTCAGTAGTCAATAACCATCTATATAACTATCAAGAACTTTAACAAACAGCCTATAGAGAACTTAACTCATTGTTACTTATGCTTTATGTACTATACTCTATAGAAGCGTAGGTACTTTATTGGTTTTGAATTTAATTAGGCATTATGATTTAATTAAGACTATATGATAAGCCTAATTTTAATCATACGTATGAGGCAAGTAAATATTTAACTAATATAATGTTTATGCAACATTTCATTCCATCTAAACTGGCGCAACAATTGTGGGAGTAGAAGGCGGCTCAACTCTCATGCGATTAGGCCAGTCTGTTGTCAAAACTAACTCTAGTGTTTTGATAACAATATTTTATTTTGTTTTAATTTTATATAACAACATCGGTAGGTACCTCCTGTTTCCCGGGCGCAGATACGTAACTCAAAAATTCACTTAACATTAAAACAAACTATGCAGCTATGGTCGGAAATTCCGGGATTTAGTAATCGACCGCAACCTCATTTTTAAAGAATTCTGTAAGTGCGCTTCAATAAAATATGTATTTTATTATTGGATATTACAATATTAAAATGATAATAAAGGCATGTCTTGTGAGTAAAGAAATGGGATCGCCATAAAAAAGTGATACCGTATCAATGTTGTGTGGAAATATCTACTTAGCTGATAATAATTATGCTCGGATCGAAAGGGTAAGTGAGTGGGGATGCATTTTATTTATCCTTATCGAAATTCAATTAGCTAGCACAAGACGATGATTTATAGACGTGTTGTGGTCCTCATTTTATAATGCGACATGAAACTTTCGCAGTTTTTGGAAGTGCACAAATTTGTCGACACTTGAGAGTATCCCCGACGGATTATTCGGTCGCGTCGAAACAATGTGAACACGGTTCACGATAACACTGATAGTGTGACGATTGCGTCAAAGCGCCGGCGTCGGTGCCTTGACCCGAATGCCTGCGGCCGCCGCCGGCCCACTCGCCGCTACATTTTCCTCCTCGGAAAAATAAGCTTCTGCTAAACATTCTAAAGCTTCATAGACTATCAAATATTGTTTATAGCGTATTTCTGCTTTTCTCTTTGTAGTTCTTTAGGTAAAACTAAAGTTCAGAAGTGTCAACGACTTTGGGTAAAACGTGAAAGAGCTAATGTTGAACTTGACTTAGACTTTTGAATCTTTGGATTGGAAGCCAATAAAGTGATTTGTTTTGCCTCAAGCTACAACTTACTCCAGTCTTTCGTTTACCTAGATACTGACATAACATCAAAGTGAATGTTTCCTAAGAACAAAATAAAAATATTTTCCTCGCTGCGTGATTTGATCTAAAAACTTCAAACCGACCTGGCTATAAATTTCATCTGGCTAGCTCAATAAAAGAGTTGTTTCTGTGTGCGATTACCCCAATTCACGGGAAATGATTTAGTTGATGCTACATAAAATGGTGTATTACCATCTGTCTGTACGATATCGTTAATAGATTTATTCTGATGTCAATGGTTATCTTTGTTTAATAGTGCTGTGCTGGGCTCACTGGAAGTATAACATTATGTTCTTTTTATGACATTTGTCATGATCGACGAAGCTTTTGATTCACAATGAACTCACTATTTTTCATTAATATTATTTTGATAGATGGATGAATGTCATAGTATTCTTATAACAAATAATATGTATTTATAATACAGAACTATTTTTTAACGATTTCGGTTTCTTCTAAACCAGTTCCTACTTTTGTGTGAAATTTATAGCTGTAGTTATTTTCTGGAAAGCTTTTAATGTTCACACAATAAGGTTACATAAATTATGCTGAGTAGGTAATTACTGTTCTAGAATGTTAAGAAACAGTTGTTATTAACGTTCTATCGAGGCCTACTGTTGAGTAGCATTCTAATTTTACGGTATTTCAAATAAATAGTATTGTGTTTTAATTCGTCATACGTGAAATTACGTAACCGACCACAAAGGATAACTGTGGTCAATAATTTGAAATGATTATTACTTACTAACATTAAATAAACATATTTAATATCCTTTATAAATACTAGGCATATAGGGAAAGACACTAAGGATGATATTTAGCTGCCAACCAATTTAACCTTTATAAAAATAATAGATAGGTACCTATTATTTTGTTGTTCTCCCATAAGAAATATAGAATTTTCTTTGTAAAGACACCAGACACGATGCGGAAATGTGGATCAAGAGTTAATTTATTTTTACGAGGAAGCGGCATTAGTTCAGTGTAGCATTCGAAGCTTTTTGGAGTTCAAATTGTTATATAGGAAAAAATGAAAATTAATTCTAGGAAACTTCATTCCAGATTTTTTTAACTTAGCTTGTGATATGTATGTAACAAGTTTTTTACATTATGTGTAGGTATATTTTTAACGAAGCCGATGTGTGGTCGAGCGTTGGCGCGATTCGCCATTTTCTAATATTATCTAACTGGTATGTATTTTCGCGCGGCTTATCTGCGCGGTTGTTGACCCTGCGCACTGACACGTGTGTTGGACATATCATCACCGGCGGCTCTTTATAAAAATAAGTAAAAAAACTGGATTTTTGATTTTGATTTAGTTGTAACAGAATGGTTGCAATCTTCTTTCCAATGTTTATGGTCGGTGAAATAAGTGCAAAACTCAAAAACTACTGAACAGATTTTCATGCGGTTTTCACAAATAGACGGAATGATTAATGAGCAAGGTTTAAAGCTTTTATTTAATATCACTATACGCCTCTTAGAAACAGGGCAGGGCGGGTGAAACCGCGGGCGGGTCGCTATTTATTAATATTTATTTAGTATTATTTTAGTAACATCTAAGGCCAGAATAATTATGCTTACTCAATTTGTCAGAAACTCACACTTATAGGAAAGAGAAAATAATAAAAGGTAAATAATGTTTTTAAAATGTAAGGCACGTACTGTTATGAAAAAGAAAACAAATGAAATGATATACCTAACCAACATTTAACTGTCCGTTTTCCTCAGGGAAATGAGTTACGGTTTAAAATAAGAATAAGCTCAGCCCTACACTATCCGAATTTCTCCGGAAAATGTCGGTCGCTCGCCGGAAGACATTCATACATTTTGCTGTCAGATGGATTTTTGTGACATAAATTTGATAGTGTGCAAGGTGCAGCCGAACTTAAATCGCGTCTTTCTAAAATGATGTAATACGTCAATGATCTAAGACAGTATTTTTGATTATTGATGTTTTTATGGCAAGTTTGCCGATGACGACAATTCCGCCTTTGAGGATTGTTATCAACGTGGTTTTTAGACCAAAGTTCACCAGTACACTTAGGTAGGTAGGTATAATACATATCATGTATATATAGGTAGGTACTGTACCTATACCTTTTTTACGTTTTGGTGTTACATATTATTATTTAATTACAGTAATCAATGAAAATAGCAATCAATGAATGAGTGATTAGATAGTTATTTAGTGAAGGAAGTGAGTGAAGGAGTGATTAGATGCCAAACTGGATAAATTTACTGATAAATAAATGTAACTGTAGTTTCAAGATATGAATTATGAAATATAGATCAGCTAGTTGATATTGTTTCTTTATATAACGGTAGAAATGCCAGAGGTAGGTAGCATAGTTACCTGTTATTTATAATTCAACGTTCCACGAACACGTATCTCATAAAAATCCCTCACGAGCATGGGAAGCTAACAAGACGCCGCGTAAAAAACCCGCATTTTATGCGCCGGCGGCTCTATTTTTAGCGCATGTGCTGGACGCATCCTACTGGTTAAGCTGCAAGATCAAGGTTACGTTAGCTTGTACGCCTGTTGCAGTCTTAGAATGTCAACTTCACTTTGCTAGTTAGCAGTCCTTCGAAGCGAAAAGAAAATTTATCGAGATAACACCCGCTGTAAAGTGCGCCTTACTCTCAATAAACTAGGTGCTTTTTGCTCTAAGATAACGACGAAGACGGATTGTTTTGCTCCCGGATGCGAGTATGTGAACGTTTAGCTTGATGCGGGGTGTGGTGGGAGAAGGGGGAACCGGTTGCGCCCGCACATCCCGCGGTCGCGATAAATGGGTTACCCCACAAACCTCTTGCGATACAAACACGCAATGCTCCCGCGCCGCGTCCGTGGTCAGGCGAGCCGCTGCTCTCACTTATTATGATGATTTTCATAGTTTTTGTTCGACTTTTGGAGCGATGGGAAGTGGCAAACGATACTTATACTTAATTAGTTCGCAATTTGTTGCAAAAAGTAGTACCTATGAATGTGTATTTAAGCTACATGCAAAGTTGGCTTTTTCTTTGTGGTTCAAGAATGGTCATAAAATTATTCGCCATGAATGCTTAACTCTTACTGTACTCAGAACCTAATATGCTCCGTTCTAAATAACTTCAAACTAATTAACTTGTTTTCAAACGTTCAAGCGTCACTTTTAATGAAGTCATTGTGCTCTTTTCTGTAAAAAAAGTTGTTTAGGAAGTGGCAGAGCTCTCGGTGGGATTACATCGTAACATTCCGCTGACGTCAATCGGTTGATATACAAACACCTATGACGATTTATCAGTTTGCAAATTCGCTATTTTTGCTCGCGATAAATAGAATTAGGCAGATAAGATACAGCGCTGAGAACATTTCCTCAAAGCAACACTGTTCGCGTTGCCAAAAATTATCAAAATTAAAGTTTATCGGTAGTTTTTTCAGGCGGAAACGATAAGATAATCACAGCTGTGAAAGTATTGCGGGTGCTGTCGGGTGTTGTGTGCAGTGGCATTTTTATTTCAGTCGTATCCTCCCATAGTGTGCCTGACAATAGCATCTAGTTTTCCCGTGCGACCGGAAAGCATGCGTAAGTCTAAGATTGCGAACGAGTCGCGGGCGCAGCGGAGCGCGGGCCCAGCGCGGGCGCCGGCTCGCGTCGGATGCGGCGGCGGCAGCAGGCAATGACCAGGAAATGACGCCGCCGGTTGACCTTCACACACACGCACACACGCAAGCCCTGCGCATGCGTATCCCCGTCCTCCCGCTTAGTTGTCCCTGTCTGTCTACTACGGGATTTTGCGTTGACGCGCTATGTATAGTACATCTGTATATAGAGCGCAAGAGCAACTAAGTTGTTCTTGTAACAACAAAGCCAGATCACTTTCATCATGTCGATACAATTTCACGTGTATTTTATCTGTTGTTTTGAGCGCGGAGTTTTATTATTGGTTGTGGCTATCCGTCTTTCGATTGATGAGGGCAAAGTGGAGAGGTGGTTCAACGATAACTGTTTTTGTGCATTCATTATCAAGGTGACATTCCGTCGATATTGCGCATGTCGTGTCGAATGTTGATTGTGCCTACAATTGGTCAATTTACAAACGTTCAAATCATTTATCTATAGCTTATGCAAACTATATCTATCCTCTATAATATATCCATCCAACCTAAATATATATAAAGGTATACATAAACCAATAAACTACACAGGTACTGCCAATATTTTTTAAGTTTAGAATAAGAATTTTATTAAAATTTCGTGCATCTAAAATGCTATTCTGGAGTTTCGTGCTTGTTATATATTTAAAGCGCAAATTCAAAGATGGCGCGTCCTATTTCCCTGCGCGCGCATGCGGTGAACTAGCGCTGCGTTAAGTAAGGTCAGCGCTGCGCCTGCGCTCGGCAACACTGCACCTTACGTAACGGCGCGCGATTACATGCATCTAGAGGGCGACTCTTGTATCGAGGTCACGTGGACCAGATTTCAGGAGAGACACATGAATACATTGCTTACTACGCTACTAACAGTAATATTTATAATGTCACTATCAATGTACCTATTCTGTTAAGCGAATGTGAATCCTCGTTTTCGCAAGGATCTCGCATATGGAACTTGGTAGCGGCATAACGTATTGGATTTGTGACTAAGATTTCAATAGCTGAAACTGAATTTATACTTCTTTATTCAGTAATAGCGTTATTAGAGTTTCACTGCTTGGAGAAAGCCTCCGAGACGCCCAGGATAAAAATCTTGGACTGAGTTGTAACTCAGTCCAAGATTTTTATCCTGGGCGTCTTCGTACCACATTGGCAAAAAGCGGTCAAAATGATAATCTCGAACGTCTAAATTTATTAGTTTACAAAATATCTACTGACAGTTCTGTAGAAAGAGATATGTCAGACTGTGTGTAACAGACACGTTTATTTATTCGAGTTTTACACGGATTAGCGGCAACAATTTTTCATGTCACAAAGCGGAGTCAATGACCACGATCGCAACAATTTCTTCGGGTGTATTTCAAGGGGATTATGTTATCCTTTCAATACAATATATAAACAATTTTCCGGCACATGTCATAATGTACCGTGGAATTCATAATTTGCATTCGGATGTCGTTTACACTGATCTTGGGACGGTCGTAGAGTACTCGGTGCATTTACTTTAGCTCGCACGAAGCTGTTTCGATTGTAAACCGCTTTTCCTTGCATAACCAATGTAATTGTTGCAATCTGTGATATCATTGTCATCGATTATATAGTTAACCAGTATTTAAACTTATCTGACCTCTTTTAAGTTCAACCGTAACTATACTATAAAAATAAAATCTGTGATGTATTTTTAATTAGACGTTTTAAATTGATACATAAATCATTTAAGATTTTCATTTTAAGCAAAATTAGGCAAGTGAACAATATTAATGGATCTAATGAATTTAGTTACACTTTTCTACAGCAGAAAGGTTTATTAGAAAAATATATTATTAGATTGTAATGTACCCTCAGAGCATTATCAATGGTATTTAAAGTTACATGCGCATGCGCGGTTGTGAAACAGCCTTCGTCTGCGCCTGCGATCCGCAAACATCGCGCCTGTTTGTCCAACTGTACCATAATGACGACATCACTAGTCTTACAATAGTTCTGCTTATTTGTTTTAAGTGTTGGTGTATCAAATAGGTTAAGATTGGGTTCAAAGTCATACATATTTATATAAAAATATTATCCAACGATTTATTGTTACACCGTTGATTATTGCAAAGCAAAAATTTTGACGTGGTATATTTATTTTTACAAGACGTATAGTTATTATATAATAGTAGTTTCAACATTGAATCAAAGTCCTGTGTGTTTGTAGAATAGAAGTTAATACAAAAGTGCCAAAATGCGGAAGAGATAACATTTTAAGTTGTTGAACAAACATGTAACATACGCACATGAAATCGTGCGAATTCATTGCTAAATAACATCTGTTTACATTTATGGCGTCCATTATAAATAATAAATAAATAAATCTTTATTTTTTTCTCTTCCACAAAGGTTCTTATACATAAATTATTAAATCTTTTCACACCAGTCCTTTGTGGGAGACTGGTATCCGCACTAGGAAACCCTGTCACGCAGATTACCAGGCCCCCCCACGAACGTAGCATGACTTACAATTATTATTATTCACATAGGTGTCTACATAATTAAAACATTGAAACAAAAGAAAAAAAAAACTAAACTAAGATAAAAATTAATAAAACAAAAAAGATACATTTCCGGGATTATAAAAAAGAAAACAAAGAGGAATAAAAAAAATAAAATGTGTTAGTCTGTGTGAGTGAGGGTGTATGAGGTTGTGTGGGGATGTGTGAGTGAGAGGGAGTGTGAAGTGTGTAAGATGTGAGTGTATGTGGGTGTGCCTGCGCTTATATGGCTATAGTTAAAAGGTTTTCAGTTGCATCGTATTCTAGACTTAATAGATACGTGGTTAAAACTTGCTTACATTTTGCCTTAATCAATGGATAAATATTAAGTCTAGCATTAAGTTTATTATATAAATAGGAACTAAGAAAGCAGAAGCTGCGGTGGGATTGTGCACTTTTGCAGAGCTTAGTTGAGGACACTTTTGATTTGATACGTTTATGTGCGTATAGGGATGGGTTATACTGAAGAAGAGAATGCTTCCGCAAAACGGTTAGCATGACGAAAAGTTGACGAACAGACAGAATTCTACATTTCTGGTACAAATCAGTAGTGGGGTGGAAGAAGGATAGCGAGTGGGCTACCTTCAGTATTACTCTTTGAGCTCGTTCAACTTTGATCATGTGAGTCTTAGGGGCACCTCCCCATACCGTGATGCAATAGGACAACAGCGATTGACAAAGAGCATAATAAACAGTTTTTATCACTTTTAAATCCGCAACATGGCGAAGATTTTTAAATATAAATATAAGCTTCCTTAAACGTTTCGAGAGTAGGTCTATATGTGGCTTAAAACTCAGATTACTGTCTATTATAACACCAAGGTATCTAATAGAGTCCACTTTTTCGAGTTTAGGACATGTACACGTGTTTGATGAAATATTGTAGCAAGAGAGAGAGATATTGTAGCATTATATTATAGTACATCATTTATAAATACTAAGATTGAGTCAAATTATATTTGGACCTTCTTCGCAAAAATAAAATAATGTAAAAAGAATATTATGTGCTTGAAGTAATTCAAATGAGTTGGGAATTCATCAAATATAGTTGAATATTACCTACGTTTGTATAAAAGTAAGTATACTATAGTGGATGGGTAGGTATATTCATTAAAATTTAATGTATTTGTCACGTGTAAACCAAAGGTTAAATGGATACTCATCAGTCTAATGATAGGTACTAAGCGCGACTGCTAGAGATCGTGGGTTCGATTCCTAGGTCGAGCAGTGTAACTGGGTTTTACTATAAAACTCGGACCTCAAAGTTTGGATATGTACTTGGTTAATACCTTTGCCCCCTTTCACATGGGACCTAAACATACCAGCGAACTGTGAGAGTACAATAGTTCTATAAATCTATCTACATTTATTTTAGTTGGAATAGAAATCAGGATATTATATTGTAATTATATTATATTACAGCATAAAAAGTTCCGATAGAAAAAGTTCTAATAAGAAATTGTAGAGGCCAAGAGTAATAACTGCTATCAATTCTTTTTTCATGGTTGTTTTTTTTATTTGCTAACTGGTGTTGTATTCTTTATGTAGAATTTTATAGAATATAAGGTTTAAGTTACAATATTGATCTCTAAGCAATATTAGCAATAAAGATTTTAGACATTATTGATATTTAAAGATGTTATGTAATATTATGTGTTCCGTGTTTCACAGTATTTGGGCAGATTAGTGTTATGTGCGTTTGTTACATGCTAGTTGGCGTTCATTATCTAAATGGGAAGTTCCTACTTATCTAAGTGACATTTTTGTCTCCTACGCTCGGCGGGACGGCCAAACCAGAATTTTATTTATGATACAAAAAATATAATTTCTTATGTAGTTTAGGAATTTATGGCTACTAAAACATCTTTTTATACAGATATTTGGTTTGCTATAATGCTTTCAAATTTCGATTTAAAGTATAACATATTTCCTTCAAAACCACATAATTAATTATCGAAATCGGTTAAGTAATTTGCTGTGTTACATTTACATAACCGGTAAACTTGTGTTAATAACAAGTTCGCACTATTATAATATAAGATTTTTTAACATATTATCGGTGCTATGACTGTTTATTAAATGTTGACATTATTTTACCAGTGACATATAAACGAGGTGTAATAAAATGGTAAGTTGAGAGAGGTGATAGTGTTATCTATCATGTTTAATATATTTTTTGTGTTCGGTGGCGGGCGGATGCGGTTATCAGTGCACAATGCGACGGTTCAACTATCTGTTTATTTAGGCCGGTTACGGTTAATACGAGTGCACTCGATATTGTGTAAGGTCAGTTAAGACAAATTGACACAACTGTCAAACTCGAGAATGTCGACATGTTGATACCTACACTACACTCGGTTGCTAGTTGATGTGAACATTTGAGTTTTCTTATTTTCATTCTTTAGGCTTAAATATCTAAAAGTTTACTAATGAGTTTGTCGTTTATATAATTAAATATGCGTAGGTATGTCCCCTTGAAATCGCTGTGTCCCTTCAATGACGTAAAACAAGTGTAACACTTACAAACAATAGAAACGATTTGAGAACGTACTTTTGACATTTATCGACTTTCCCGCGCGAACTAGTCAGTAGTGATGCTACCACAATAATAGTCATCGCTCATCTTGTTTGTCCCCGATGCTATCGATAACTATTATTGCCGATACGACCTCAACCTATAGTTTGGGACACGGCGAAGGTGATCTGGCGTGGAGTTCGTGCACCCCGCTTACGTAAACGCATGCAACTGTGAAAACATTTTTATTTTAATATTGATATAATGTAAGGGCGCGTTCCGCCTCAAGTGTCAGCGCAGACGCGTTGAATGATGATTGTTTTTGCGTGAGATGGAACGCAGCCAAACGCTGCCTTACGTCGACACTTCTAAATCTCAGCAGGATTTTCGTATCTACATAATTTATAGTGGATATTTATATTTCTTAAAAATATTTTGTCTGTAAATATAAATCGACAAAGGACATAATTTCCTTTTCTACTAAAAATATTTAAAAAAATAAGTACTCACAAGTAAGCGTTATTACAAATTGGCTTCAAATAAGGTTTTCTTTTTTTAGTGTACAGAAAATCCGAAACAGCTTTGCCGCTCACGAAAAAATACACTGAAGATAATTAGTATTTTCGCATTCGACCTACCAGTAAATGTTGTACTTATATATTTTGGGCATACTGGGCAAGGTGAAAATTAAAGATTTAATTTTTAAATTAGGTAGTTAGGTAGGTAGTAGCGTTTCTTTTGTTTAGTGAGATTACCCTTCCTTTGTTGTTTTTGCCATGTTCCATCCGTTCCATCTCAATCAAACCTTTGCGTACAATGACGTCGGTTAAAACCTTACACCTTCATTTTCCTGTTCCTCATTTAAAAATGATATCCAAGTTCTAAATGCAAACGAATGAATATCGTAAAACCGGCAAAAGTTTGCTGTGCACGCTTACTTGGAGGGGGAGGGTGGAAGGAGGGGGCGATAGACGTGGTCAGGGGGATACAGGGAGCGGCGGGGGCGCGAGGGGGGCGCGTAGCTGCAACTGTTTGCGCGCGGCGCAGCGTGGTCAATGACACGGCGACATTGCATCAACGCGCGAAGGTCACCCCTCCCCGCGCCGCGCGCCCGCCCCCGCGCCGCCTCGCGCGCCCTCTAATGCGTCTCGCAAATTCCTGTACTTCCTTGCTACAGGACGCCATATTGGATCAATCATTCTAGATGCAAGACTTGCAAGTGTGCAACCCTTACTTTACTGTGCAATGTATTGTTTCCATGTGGAAATTATATTCTTCCGCCGAAAAAATAATTTTCACTCATGGTACGGAAATGAGTAATTTACTAATTATTGTTAATTAGGGAAGCAGGAAGGAAACCCCACGAAATATTATTATTTTTGTGGTTATGTATAACCTTCACATATAACCATGTATCTAGACTAGTACCTAAGTCTAGATATATGGTTATATACAAAGGTATTATTCATTATAGTGCCTGTTTCCTTCCCGAGGCTGACTCATGCACATATGTGTATAAAACTAAGTAAATATTATGTAAATGGTATTGGATGCGTGGTGTTTACAACAGATACACACACATATTTACTACAATACATAATGTTATATACGCTATATTGCACGGGTCAGCGCTGTCAGGGATTTCAAACGTGAGCCAAAACTTATCGGTTTTATTAAAAATCGTTTTTTTATTCAACCTATAATTTAGATAGATAGGTTAGAACAGTTTTTGGTAAACATTGTGTAGTAGTCAACAGTAGGTTATATTCGATGCATCTGAAAAGTTTTAACTACTATAACTGAACTATAAATAAACATCTTCGTAAGTAATCGTAAATGTAGAATAATAAATAATTAAGTAAGTAATTATGTAAGATTGAAAATTATATTTCAATTCTGGTCCCAAGGCAACGATGAGTATTGAAAATGAAATTCATTATGAATGCGTTGTGATTGAATTGATTAAGTAAATCAATGGATAAAAATAATATATACTCTAACAGGTGCCACGTTTGACCTTTTAATTAAATTACGTTAAAAATTGAGGGACGATTAAAAAATGTTGCCATAAAGTTACCGTCATGTGACATTGTGGTTCTTGACCCTAGCAACGTCAGCCACGTTAGTTTGTTTTTGCACTTAAGTGTCGAAAATATCATGCGGTTAAGGATGCAGCCGAATGTTACAAACACACAAATAAACTTACAAGAAAAATATAAAGAAATAACCACTAAGTGCAAAAAAACGAGCACAATTTCCCGCTTTTGTTATTTTTAAATAATATTGTTAGCAGACGGCGAAGTGTACCTAGTACGCCCAGATTTATAAAAGGTTTTTGAAGCAAAATTACCATTTTGCAATGAGCAATTAATTATTATTAATTTAGCAATTTTTGATATATTCTTATGATGAATATCTTATCTTTTTTTCTTATTTTCCTATACGTAAAATAGGTAATAAAAGTAAAGAAAAAATGTGATGCTCGGAAACTGCATCCTACCTAAGAAGGTTAAAAAAATAACATAAATGAAAAAGACTTTATCAATAGACATACCAAAATTATAAAACTATGTTGCTGTTAATTTAAAACCTATCCGTTAACAAAACGAAGTGTGCTTGCACCGACGGTTGCGTGACGCGCGCAAATTTTCGCCTTCCGCTCATCTCTAATATCGATGTTATGATATATATCCGGCAGCGGTTATGGCCTAAATGCATTATTGAAATAAAGTTAGTTGATTTGTTCTAGTGGGTCATATTATCTACTAACACTGAACAAGTGTTGCTTAAAGTTAAAGTGTAAGTAACACTTGTTCAGTGTCAGTACCGCGTAGACTTCGTGTAGACACTCCGTAGGCACCGCGTAGATGACGCGTAGGAACTGCGTAGGAGTCGCGTAGCCGCGTAGGCGTCGCGTAGACTCGAAGGCTTTGCGTAGCTGCGTAGGCGTCGTGTAGCCGCTAGGTTTATTCAGGTTTTAAATAATGATGATCAGAATGTTTTATTGTTTCAGACACAAAGACTTGGAGAATATGAAAAGAATAATACTACCACACGCTAATTCTGGTAGAGTGTGTACCTGTATTCTCTTATCTAAGACTCGTACTTATATATCTTCCTTTGACAAAACAAACAGTTTGTTATGAAATATAATGGTATAATTATATGCTATAAACATTTGTTGTCAAGACGATGGTCATAAAAAGCGGGTTGAGGGGCGTGCGCGGCGGTCAAGGCCTCGCTGATTTCCATCAAGCGCGTTGCCCAACGCGACCCTGACTCGGAACCAATCAGGCCGGAACGACTTTTTTAACTTAATTTATCGATTTGTATTGTCGTCCAAGTGCAAAACTATTGTTACATGTAATTGACCGGCGGGGACGACGCCTGACGTACACCCCGCCCGGTTCGAAAACGTACCGTGCCCCCCAAGCGCGCACTGACACACCAAGTAGTACTTATGATGGACATTATGTCACACAGCGCTATCAGTATCACGTGTTCAACATATTCAGACACGTTTTGGCAACAGATAAAAGCTGATTGTTTAGGCTCAGGTTATCGATCAGGAAGTACGTTACTTATGTAACAATTATGTGGAAACCTGATGACGAAATAAAATCGCGAAGCTTATCGTAAGAAGTTAAGTGTTTTGAAAAGAGTCCGCCGACTAAATTTAACCGTCCCATATTCCCACGGTAGCGGCGACCAGCACCGACACCGTCGCCGACGTTATAATATGAAAGCTACGGTTTTGCAATGCCACTATTCCGTGGAATCCGACGGTTTGGCACAGGGCATGTGGGGCGCGCGTAAACACATTGCGAAATGTTCGATATCGGCCACTCGCAGGAGTGCGCTGCAACGGGGAGCGATGCATCTATTTATGCAGCGCTATGCGACCTAACACTGACCCGGTTAGGCTCGCGACGCATAAACACAAGGATAGCGAGTGCGAGCCGCGAGCGAGGGCCGGCACAGCGGACGACGGACCCACCCGCCGCGCGATAATCGACCCGGTTATGGAGTTATGCTATTTAGAGTGGCGGCCTGACGGGGGCGGCCGGCCGTGGTCCGTGAAGGGCGAGCCTTTTGCCGCTCCACCGGGGACGAGCGGATAATTTTAAACAGCCAGGAAACCATCAGAGCGAGTATGTAGGCCGCCTGGACACGACGCCCCTTATGTATTTATACCTATCGTAAAAGAAGCGTGCGATGTTTCCGGACAAGTGGAGCGCTGAGATTCCATCGCGCAGAATTGGGTCGCGTCAGATTTTCCGAGTTCACGATTCGACGTGTGGCCGATATTCGGTGTACCGAGTATTTCGGAAGCGGGAAGATGGCGGCCGTTGCGCCACTCGCCGCGCGAGAAGCGTTGTGAAATGCGCGCAGGAAGCCGTGTGTGAAACGGAACGCGCGATGATGACGCACTGCCACCGCAGCAATGCCGCTGCTGCGTGATTCATTGCTTCCCGATTACTTGTGGTTACGCTGAAAATCCATAACCGAGCTACAGGTCGCGTGTCACGTACGCACCGATCCCCATGTTCGGCTAACGGGGGATTTGTTATGGTAAATTCCAGGATGGTAAGTGGCTCCTTTCGCTTTCGGTAGCGCGTGCGGCGTGCGCTGCGCAACACTCAAGGTCGCGGGCCGTTCAACTCGGATGCGACCGCGCAGTTGCGACACCGAAATATGTAATTGTAGAGGAGTCGAGGCGCGTTTGGCAGCGGCCGAGGCGCGCAAGTGGGTCGCCGACGGTTGCGCAACCGTTTTTCGTACGACAGATGGCGTGCGTCGCGTCTTCCTTATACGGTGACGGTACATGGCTGATTAAAAACAAAGAAACCTCTTTTTAGAACTAACTCTAATGTTTTGTTCTTTATTTAGTCAAACCGCAATCGCGTTGTAATTGCAGCCGTGATCGCATAACCGAGTTATTTAGTCCCGTCGCTCGCTAGTTAGGATTTATTCGATGACGTCATCATATTAGCCTTAAGAATAAGCTTTGAGAGAATTGATCAGAAAGAAACATTGATTGGCGATTTCCATCACAGAGCGCGGCGCACACAACTTTGAGTTTGTAGTGTGACGAATTATACTTGATACTTGCTATTAACAATGATTTATTTAATTTTTAATTTATAATGTATTCTGCTTCAAAAACGCTATACAAGTTGCAGTGAATTTCAACTAGGGAACGTCATTTAAAAATAAGAATAATAAAATAATAATAGGCACATAAAAGCTCGTTAGGTACATGTAGAGAGGACGCTTTCCTCGAGTGCCACCGCGTGGTTGCGTGATGTAAGGTAGTAAATCCATTTTGGAAGTTTGCGAATGTCAATAATAACGTTCCGGTCCCCCCAGCGGTCGGCGAGGCGAAAATAGTCGCCAACTATTAATACGAGGCGAGCGCTAGCGCTGCACTGCCCTTGAAACGGGACGATCACCTCGCGCACACTCCCGCGCACGCCGCACACGCGCCCGCGCCGACGTTAGACACACACACACACGTCCACGTTATCGCGATGCAGCGCGCTGCAGAATACACACCGCCATCATTTTAATTTCCATTTCGTTTGCAAATGTCACATTGACATCTCTATGTTTACTTCGCGGACTGAATGCTTGAATAGCTCTTACTGGATCTCCATTATAACCAAACATGCATTAATTAAGATTCGTTCGAATTAATGGTTTTTCTGCGACCGTCGTTAAGTACACAAGATTGTGCATAGCTGGAAACTATGTTCGAAGTCATTTACAAACTTATCGGACGTAATAAAGTCTGCGATAATAAACTGTTGATTAAACTGGGTTTTTATTATTAGTGTTAAGTATTTATTTACATATATATTATCATATCCTGTCCGTGGATCGTGATCTCGCAACCAGTAAACGGATACGTGGATTTATAGCAAGGCACGACACGTTCTAGATTAAAGTTATTTGATTTTGATTGAATGGTCTAGATCGGTGGTTGGATCTAAATTTGATATATGTAAGCTCCAGCGCACTTGCTCAAAATGCATTCCGTTGATCGCACAAGGATACATCCACGAGATCGGAGCGGTATTGGAGCGCATGCTACGCTGCCCGCATAATCTGACGCAACACACGCAACTGAATCGCATTCAAAAATCAACTCTCGATATTCGCACGCATACAAAAATCGCGGTTCGTGCTACCTACAACAGCGAAATTTGGCAATTGGCAACATCCATTCAATGTTTTTTTCATTTAGCTGTATCAAAGTTTCGTTTCGACCTGAATGTTTAGGATTCTTATAAAATTTAGTTATTTAGTCTCGCACCTTTAAATTTACCACTGAGGTGGCAAATAAGCTTACGGCTCCCCAAATGGTAAGCGGTTATGGACTAGCAGCCTATGGACGTCTTAACTCTTAATACCAGAGGTGGGTGGGTACTGAGGATCTAATAAATTTTGCTATTAATTATTGGTCCTGCTTTGTCACATTTTCGTTAAATATTGTGAGTTGGATAAGGACCTACGTTTATAGACGAGGAAATGTATGAACAGTAAAGTTCTTAGTCTTAGTTTTTGTGAGTTGTATATAGTAGTAACTGGTTGATTAAAATCGTACGCGGCCACATACTCACACAATCAGGTTTGGACTGCCCAATCCGAATAGGAAGGTCGCGTTCGTTTCGCCAGAGGCTGACAATGGCGCCGGCACCGCCGCTCTTGCCCAATATTCGCGTTTGCAACACCGAAATTTCGTGTGTGCCGCATTACAGCAATGGCCGATTTACGGCTCACACCTACCTCTGGCTCGACACCACATGCCACTACCGCAATAGCATTTCATTTCCCTTTCAGAACAATACGTATCAACAATTATTTTTGCTGTCAGGATGAGTTCTTGTTATTATGTGACCTATAATACATTGCATAAGGTAAAACTAGACTATTATGTATTATGTAGTCTCTTTCGGCTCCAGACTCCATTCATGCCTTGTTATCGCAATGGCTTTATTGTAATAACAAATTAGTCAATGCTAGGTACGTATGCAAGGATTTTCTTATGCGGTTTTGCCTGATGTTTTTCATAATATTTATCCTCATTACCATTTCACAGAGACATAACAATGTAAACGTAAATAAATAGCTTATGACGTTGCTGTAATGTATATAATAGGTTATAGCTAGATTTCCTTCACGCTTGAAGTTTTAAACACAAAATAATGGAAAATGTTTTCCACAATTTTATTTGTGTGTACAATATGCCTTGTAGTGTTTGTTTGTGTAAAGGAGTGTATGTGTGTATTTTTTTGCTGATAATTTGAATTCCGTCCAAAGTGGCTCGGTCTCCGCAGAACGTGCTAATTAAAAGTGTTTATTACTCATTTCCCTGTACAGCGTCATTTCGTCCATTCCTTATCGTTCAAATATTGCTTGCTGCGAAGTATTAACTGTGTCATTCCGCGCTCATTAAAATATTCCTCTAGCTATGTTTCGGTACATCCGTTCACAAGACAAAGGGTCCTAGTCGGGGAATTTGCTGTATACCTACAAGGCATTTTTAAAATGCGACACAATCGAAAGTGGTCGCTTCGCATGCACCGGCAGTCGGCGCGGGCGACGCGTCTCGCATACTGTTTGGCGGTACTATAGTTTTTTGCATCTTTATATTAGGAGCACTGACCTTGCGCAATGTCAAATAGCTGAGGCCGGGCGTGGAGCGCCAACTCGCGATAAATGCCCGATGCATCGCCATGCCAACTGGTTCCGTCCGTCCGTCAGTCGCTTCTTTCGTTTTTGTGTCATGGAAACCGGCATCTCTACCTACACATCTATCGATTATAAACATTCATAGTTCTCAGAACGGCCGCGCAGGTAATGAAGGAGGAAGTTAGCTTTTGATGGTATATTTTGCTATGGCTGTGGAGCTCCGATATCGCAATGCATCGCATTATCCGCAAAACAAATACCTATGACTAATCTGTACTTCCCGTGTTTTGTGTTGTGATTTACTACGGTTTACAGTTTATTCGTTTTTAAATACGGCGAGATATTTGTGACATTTAAGCTAAAAGATTAGATGTCGACAAAGAAGCGCCTGCAATTAATCGTTTGTTTTTCAAAACGAATACGGCGTTGCACAAACTATTCAGTGTGTTTTTCTTCAGGATTGAAACAATTGCGAGAGTGAATTATTGGCGCACATAAAAATAATACGTGCATTTAACGATACACTTTAAAGTTTGGAAAGAAGGCCAGTTGGCCAGCGGCCAGGGTGCAGTAAACACGCCCCCGGAAGTGCTCTGATAAAGCTGTGCACTGCATAAATATAGATAACGTCCGGCGCGATCGTTTGTCACGAGGAGACATTGCAATCGAGAACTAAATAAGACTGGTCGAGGTTCGAGGATGAACGATTTTGATAAAGCAAATGCATATGTATGATATGCTCTTTACTGCTTTTTTAATCGCCAGTTATAGTAATTAGCTATCTTGTGTCGTCTGCGCAGTTAGTCGCGATGCATTCGTCATCGATAGAATAAATTTGTATAATTATTACTACCAACTATTCTCGAGAAAATTTCTAGTAAAATTGTGGTAAGTAATGAGGTACGTACATTAAGTTACTACTTGTGGGTACGCCTTCGGAAATCACCGTTGCGTCTTCGGTGTTTAGGCACTGATAATTTTGTATCGGCTAGGACTAATTGGTAAACACGAGTGATGTTGCCTTCACAAAATATCGTTAGCTGCGGTAATATTAGTCAATGAATTTCCTACAACATGATTCCGAGAAGTAAATATGTAGTTAAAGGTCTATTTGTATGTTTGTGCTAAATATAATTCTAGTATTCCTGTTAAACGGCATCCGTTGATTTCTTCTGAAGCTCTGACGCAATTTCTTATTACCTACATTATCATTGTTTACAATAAAGTTACTTGTTATTATTGCTTAGGAATACATTTTTAAGACACGTATTAAAATTGTAAGAATGTAGTACACTAGAATAAAATTTCATAGTTAGTGTCAAAACTAATAGGTTGCGGCTCTCCCAAATTCCCAACGCGTGCGCAGCTTGTAAGGTGACCTTCCGGGAGGGGCGTTCACCGCGCGGTCACCTACAGAACTGCGTTACATCGCTCACAACAATACCGCACTATTCTCTATTTTTAATAACAAGTGCTTCTTTACATTTTTTTCAAATTACCAGAGTCATTAAGGATGTGACTCAATGTCTTGCAAGACACGTATTAGCTTTTTTCGTCGGATTGGATCGAAGGACCAGACATTTTTGGTTTGCAAATACCTATCTATTTTATAAATAACGTGTGACAAATGTCTTTTCGAGACGTGTAATACAAATAAAACTCATTATATTTTTTGATCTATGTGTAATAACACATAGATCACTTTAAGGTTCCCTTCGATCATTGGAAGTTGTGCCAGTTCGTAGACGATCAGTTATATACCGATGTTTATTTTGTATGTTATCATGACTACTAATTCGTTGTATTACTTCTGTGTGGTAGTCCATAGTATGCTCATCGTTTACAAGGATCAGTAGGTGTATTATAAACGGAACGTACCTGGTGGTCTAGGGTGTGCGGTGGCATGATGCTGCAGCGTGTTGGCGATCTGGTGGTGCTGGTAGAAGGGCAGGAAGGGCGTGTGGAAGGGCGCAGGTGGGGCCGGTTGTAGGCGGGCCTTCAGCTCCTCGGCGGAGCCTGCGCCTGATGACGATGACTCCACATCCGACACACCGCTGTCCGCCGGCGAGGGGGGGAGAGAACCTGCGAAGAGAGACAGTAATCAGTGAATAATTCTAACTCAACCTAAAAAGTATTACCGTACAGAGTATATATAAGGAATATAAGGATCGATATATTTGATATCAATAACGGTACGTATATAGTAGTTAAGTAATAAATACATATTACTAGAACATAGAATAACTTTTGGATAACTCAAAATCCATAGCTGCTTTTCACACCAGGAAAAAACTAACTGATAAGATCTTTTGATCTGAATAAATAACACCTTTAAATAATCAACCCCCGCTATGGTACAGGTTGCATAAAAAGTATAGTATAATTAATCTCATGTGATGCATAACCGTTATGAAATTACATTCCTAAAGGACCATCATCCTATTATACAAACGGTGACCTGACTTGCATATATTTGCATCTTGCAACCCTGCGAATGCAATTAATCCTACGGGGTCTTTGAGACTCAACGGTCACTTTATGAGATTAACCGTTAGAGAGGCGAATTTCTCAGATGCACTTGCGTCCACCTGCTTTTTACGTGGGAATGGTCAGCAACAGGGTTGTCTCAAACCCGCCGTGTTTAGATAACTCACAATTATGCAGATTTCTACTATTTACATGACACAATAGGCCAAGGGTCGGATTTTTTTGCATTTCTAATGCGAAGATGTTTTAGTTTACAAAAGGGTAATTTATGGTGATGCATGCTGGTCTTTGGTATGTTTTCTTGTAATTATCATCTCAGATTTTTTTAATTCGTTATTCTCTACATGAACAATGACTGGTCCAGTTGACCGTTATAGTTAAATTGTGACGCGTCAAGCGCATAAATAAAATCCCAACGCGAACGTTAAACGACAAAAAAATCGTATCATGAATAAAATCAGTGCTTAACAATATTTTCTTATCAAGAAGCATTCTAGTCCTATAAAACTCATAGAAAAAGATAAAGAAATAATCTGTGCATGAAATCGAAGGGACAAACTTTCTCATGTCCGGTTCCCTAAAGTTTGACGTGTAACGGTTCTTTGGTATTTAAATAATATAATCAACGTACAAGTAATAGTAGAAAGCTCTTTATTCATATTTCCTTGTCCATTGAAACTATGACTGGAATAAAGTGACCATTTGACCGGTGTACGGTGGCCGCTGTCCACACCCCTTTGTGTCCATTGTTAACCCTTCAATGGTACAATGTATGGGAATCGGGAAGCGGCGATCACGAGGGCCCGGTCACTGCGACCATTTAAATCGAGAATGGGCTCAAATAGTAAGAAACAAATGTAACTAGTTTGCGTATTCGATATATTTATTCAATTTTTTTATCGGTTACTATGCAGTATGCTAATGAGCTAGTTTATCGATATACTTAAACGTTTTGCACGCCGTCAAGCGTTATATTATTACATTATAAATATTGATTTAAATGTATCCATAATCTGTTGTACTTCGCAAAAACAGGTAAAGTATTTCACATATTTTGTTATCTGTTACATAATTAGATAGAAAATGTTGTATTTAACATGATAAATTGTAGGTAATATCAATGTTCTTTTTAATTAATTCAGTTGCCTGCACGTCCGCACCATTGGAATGGAAAAGTTCTCAAGCTTAAACAAAGAGCATTTGGCACCCTACTGGTTGACACGTCGCTCGGACACACGAGTGACCAACGGCCATATATGGAATACGGAATACGAGTCCATTGTGACAACCCTTTCATCTCCCGTATCAAAATAATAATAAATTAACTATAAATAATGACGACGGCCTTATAGACCGGGGGTCGCGATTGTCCCGAATCTGGTGTACCGGTCGGCAAGGAATGTGGTCCCATTAGTAAAATATCACAATGATGACCCTTCCTTAATCGGGCCATCTTTATGGAGTGACCGCTCTTCATGGTCCTTTGTGCCCGGTGGCGTTAGACCATAATCCGTGGAGCCCTGTCTTAGATCTCGCCATTTTTTTGCATATGAATAATATTGTGTGGCAAATATTTAAACGTATGTAACTGGTATTCGCTAACGATTCGCGTATACGTGAAAGAGCGGTACTTCCCTATAGAGGAGAATGTTTAGAGGTGAATAATTATACATAGATAGAATTGTTACATCATGCTACCATTGTTTACCATAATTATTAGTTTATTCATGACTACCAAGTAGGAACATCTTGTAATTAAGAAGAAATTATGAAATTTCTATAATGTTTTTCTTATTTAGGAATTATTACTTTAAGTGCGAGTGTAATTTTTTTTATGAAATGGTTTTTACGGTGCATAAGTAACTAAATTTACTAAACAGGTCCTAGGTAGGGCTACATTATTTTATTATTAAAAAAATAAAAAGCTTGCCATTCTACAGAGTATCTTTTAGTGTTCTTTGTACGCGTCCATTGTCGCACGTCTCCTTTAAGATGGTAATTCAGCTTAGAATAACATCACAATGACGCTATATCCTCCGGACCCGTTGGCCACCACAACACATAACCTCAGCTACTTGCGTACATAAGGACCAACCATATAGAACAAGGTACCAGTCGGAAACTTTACTGTAGCTCGTATGAAATTTATTCGCGTTACCGGCGTCAGATATTGTTATCTTAATGCAGAAAAGGGTGATTAGCCTTTAATTTAAACATTCTCTCTATCAGTCATAAAATCTAGAAATAATACTGATAGGCTGAATGTCTGTTGATAAGTATAGGAAATCGTGTAAACACTGATACAGCACCATATGGCGCGGTGCTATGAACCTGGCACATATAAGCAGATGACGACAATAGGCGTACATCCTTTGTCGTATGCAAGCCATTATAATTAACCCTTACAATATTCGCCGATTGCAAATCGAGTCCACGCACAATACTAATACCGACAATGGGTTGCGTTCGCGCACCCACGCGTGACATTCTAATTTCAAAGTGTCAATAGCTCCGGAAAGCCGCTGCGGGGCGAATTGAAAAGATGAAAGAGATGAAGCTATACGCGAAAACGAGACGGCAATCGAGATTAGCGCTTATTGTGATGGATGACGCGGCGATTTCGCAGTGCAAGGTGCAACGTAACCCATTTTTGCGTAAAAACTCGGCATTTTGAAAATGTGAACACTTAGCCGAGTGGCGCAACGTGCGCAACCATCTGCGTGATCCATTGTTTGCTTAGGATGTTGCATGTTTGGGCAGAAGGGTCCCAGTGACCTGGAGGTGGCATTGTAAGGGTTGCACTTTGAAAGGTGCCGACTGATTTTTGGATTTAGTGTAGGTACGGTATGTACACATATTCCAATATTATTAAAGCCGGTTTGATATTCCATCAATGGACATGAAACAATTTGCAGAGCAAACTGCAAATTCACTTTATGTCCGAGTAATCCATTCTGAGCACATAATAAAACGATTATTCATATCTCCCCAAAATCGTTGGAGTTGTGTGCAGCATACAAAATTGCACTCTACGCCCAAAAATAAACATTGTGCAACAGAAAGTGACTGAATCATGACACAATCCATCAAATACATTGCACGTTGCGTAATTACAATCCTTTGAGTAACCCTTTCAATAAATATTGTTTATTGTTCGTGGCACAATCCACCCGCACGCGTTGGGGGGTTAAGTGCACATTTTGGGTCAAATGTGCCCATGAGAGTTGGACATCTGCGCTGAATGATGCAAAAAGGGGTGGACAGTAAACGAAAGTTGTTTAAACACAAAAGTAAGCGACAATTTGGATAATATATCAACATCATGAATATACGATACGGTATTAATCAAACTAAGAAGATAAAGCACTGTAAAACCATAGATTTATTTTAATGTTTTTATCAGTCTTGAGACAGTAAATTCTACATAAAAATCTATGAAAAGTGCGTAAGTAAATAAAGTTTCCAAATTGGGTCATGACAAAATTAGCAGACATTAATTAAAAAAGTTATGGAATAAAATAATGTCAAGAATAGTCCGCATCAAACTTGTAACTTTGAGAGAATCTATAATGAGAACTTATGTGGCCCGAACTACCCCCTTGCCTATGAAAGGGTTAGTAATTTAAATACAAAACGTTCGTCTAGACGAAACAATTACTAGTAATTTGTGTACAATCACGTAAACAAGTTTAAGCGCGAATTCTAGTTATTTTAGTAGCTACAGTCGCGTCGGGCACTGTTAAATAGGGACAATTCAAATTCGTTTACTCCCTTATTCCCTTCAGAGGCCGTCACGTCTAACGTCTGTTTCCGAACAAACTCGTCTGGGTGCCTGCGTGTGCGTGGTGTGCGTGTGTGCGTGGGGGGCAGGGCGGGCGTCTCGCCGCCCGGCTCGGTCGTGACATTGGGCGGGCGGATCAGCTGACGCGTCTATCGATTGCCAGGCCACCACTTCCTCTTTGTTTTATATGAATTTTTCATGGAGTAGCCCGACTGCCGGCGACGACTATAAGTTTTGTTATGACGCTCGGTCCCTTGACACCATAAGGCACTTATATTTTTCAGCTGTTTAAACTTTTACTATTTGCAAACTGATTAAATCTGATATTGTCTAAATGCCTTGAATAATTTTGAAAGCTTTGAAGCCTTTCTAATTTTTCTTTACGATTCAATAGAATTCCGTACCTAAGCCCGAATTTTGTGTATTGTACCGATAAAGCGTCATGGCTTTAATCTATTTTGTAAATGTATATACATCCAATATTTCTAAGATTCAATAGATAAGCTACATCCAATATTTCTAAGATTCAATAGATAAGCTACGGTCTTCACATTTTAAGTCAGGTGGAACACGTGTTAGGGAGACCTAGCTTATATACTCCCCTTTATATACCTGTCAGTAAAGCGTAGCACATACGCACCTAAAGCGCTCACAGACTACCTAACTCAGTAGCCCTAAACGGAATTCTTGAACAGGCTACGTACATAAGTGATGTTAAGCAAATAATTGAAATGGATTTCGCGAGTTTTCGACAAAGTCGACGCGTCTAACTGAAATATTTAACATGTATAAAACCTCTCACATGTCTGTTTTAAAGAAGATGGTTGACTGACAACGCCTGAATGCTAATCCTAAGCGTTCTAAGTTACTGTACTTTAATTTATGAAATATCCTAAAATGGAGGTCTGTTAGTAGGTACCTACATTTTATATTATACTATTTTTTAATATAGGCATTCGTTAATTCATGAAGCGTCATCCCTTTATCTGACAATATTTGAATATTTTTTTATAAATTCATAATAGGAATTAATTACAAAATTTGATGTTGTTTATGTTACCTCCAATTTGGATTTCAAGTAATATCTTCCCCATGGCATATAAGTAGGTACAAAATGGACACGTAAAAGGAAATAACTTTTGTATTTTCTGTATTCAAAACATAATATCTACGTAAACAGGTATTATTTCAAAAGTCAAAAATAATTCAGTTTTATAGAAAAATTCAAAAACACGTGGAATTGTAGTACATTACTCTATTTCGTATTTTAAATATTCACTATGATACGACGGGATTTAAAAAAACATTAAATTATTATATGTTTTGAAGATAGCTAGAATTTTGCGCACATGTCACTGTAGGATTACACAATTGCGATTATATCTATATATTATTGGATAATAAGTGCATCTTAAGTACATCAATTTATGTATATTGATTATTTTGACAGAAACAGGAAGAAGATTTTGATCTGCAATATAAACAATGATCGATATTAAAAACAGATTATCAATAGGCTGTATGAGCTTAGTTCCTTTGCCTCTCAGAGTATTTTGTCGACTATACTATTCTTTGTATCAAAATAAGTACTTATTTTATGCAAAAGGTTTTTGTAATTTAATTAAACCTACCCGGGGAAAATTAAAATAAATATTACATGACAGAGTAGTGGTTAGATAAGGCGCTACCGTTGGCCCGCTCCGGAAATTACCTAAGACGTCAGTATTGTCCCTTCGACGTCTGTTCAAATATTGTAGAATATAACACAATACGTAAAGTACGTAAATCTCGAAAATAATAAAAAACTCGTTTAAGAAAATTGAATGGATTACTGTTATGGTACTGGTACTGGATGACACTTATTTAGGAAGGTACAAAACTACAGTCATCGATAGATAAATGAATTGAAATCTTATATGAATTGAAATCATAAATCATAGATTTTCGCCATCATAATACAAACCAGTATAATAGCCAACTCTAAAATAGATATAAGTTTAGAAGTGCACGTTTTATAAATTTACGTAATATTTAGAAAAATGAAACTGACTTCCAGCTTTTTGGGTTGTATCTTTGGAATATATAATGATGTTAACCAACCATCCATTATAAAAATATAGAAGAATAAAGAATCCCTCTTTTTTTAAGTCGTTTAAAAAAAAGAATGTGTCTTCGTTCTCGCGTCGACCTCTACTCGACTCAAATACTCATGTTTAATATCCAATGTAGCAGTCTGTAATTTCCGTTGTGTGCCAACACAAGATGCCCGGACAGGAGGAAATGTCGAAATATTTACGAAATAGTAGATATGTTATCAATTAGGCACTAAGTTTGCTCTGAGCTTTTTTTTAAGCCATGTACTCAGAAATCGTTAAATTAACCTGGATTTTAATATCCTTCAAAACTTTCAACTACCAGTTTCCGATTTTAAAATAGTGCTAATGGTATTTATAGTTTATTTTTTGTTCTAAGTCATATCTATATATATAAAAGAAAGTCGTGTTAGTTACTCCATTTATAACTCAAGAACGGCTGAACCGATTTCGCTGAAAATTGGTGGAGAGGTAGCTTAGAACCAGGAGACGGACATAGGATACTTTTTATCCCGTTCCCGTGGGATGTGATGACAGACCGAATTCCACGGGGGTGAAGCTGCGGCCAGAAACTAGTTTATTAATAAATTAATGTTTTTTTTTATAAAAGTAAGTATTACTTATTTTTCAATGGTATAGTAGGATTGCATCTAAGTCACAAAATATGTGATTCATAATATGGTTATGATGTTAACTAGTCTATCTTAGAAATCTAAAATATATAAATCTTGTGTCACGGTGTCTGTGGATGCACGCCTCTAAAACTGCTCGACCGCTTTTATGAATTTTTTAAGAGCTTCACTTTCATTATTATCGTCATCATCATCATATTTAGCCTATAGAAATCCACTGATCGACGATGACCTCCATCAATGTGCGCCATTTTACCTTGTCTTCGGCTTATAACATCCAGCTTCTGCTGGAGAGCTTCCTATGTTACGTTTGGGGTACTTATCTAGGGCTTGTTCTTTACAAAACATTATACAATTCATTAATTCTTTAATTTTAGAAGCCCATGGTCTCTTTACCTCTCCTTAAAATTCGACCCTGTCTATGTTATTGCTAACTCTGTATTTTATGATAATACGTCTTGATGACTTTTACGTTTAACACTACACCTCTTAAAACTCATGATATCCTAGTACGTAAGCTAGTGTACCTGTGTTGGGGGCGGTATACAGATGGTGCCTGGCGGTGGGGCCCGGCGCCAGGAGTAGCAGCGCCCTGCTGAGGGAGCTGCGCGCGCTCAGGGGCAGGCCCGCCGGCTCACCGTCCACTGCAACAATGATACAGAACATAATATTACTAAAAATATCCAGTCAAACAATTATGGAAAAAAGAAGAATACTAAAGACTACTACCATTTACAATATTTTCAGCTGAAATTGTCTGTGAAATTTGATCAGTTGATATTAAGAATAGGACCAATTCTTGAGAAACACTTTAACAAAGGAAAAAACAAATAAATAATGTTTACTATGAGTAATTATTATTGAAACCTACAAAATAAAATCTGAATGAAGATTTGTATAAAGCGAATGCAGGTATCCTCAGTACTGATCAGTGTGTCGGTGCTCATTACAATGATTCAGTACATTTTTCCCCAAATTTCCATTGTTGCTAACCGCTGCTTTATTCGCAACCCTTAATTTTACGTATCTGTGACGTAAAGGGCGGAGGGTAGACGGCAAGTTTTATTATATAAAAGCGACGGTAAAGGATTTCAGTGAATTTAACATCTACAAAACAGCTTGAGCGCTCGTTTATCAAAATTTCTTCAGGTAAAACTTGCGAACCTCTTGGGATACGGGCGTTACGAACATTCTAGAGTTACGTAGGTATAGTCTGCGTCTAAGCTAACCCTTTGTTATAAGTCTATTCATCACTTATGTATGTGGAATAACGTTGAGTGCGCGTGTACTCGCTTTCTGAGAACCCACTTCAGGAGGCTTGTTGAAATTAGGCAAAGATAGAAATTATTTTTGAACGATGTGTTTAATATTGGGAATTATTTCTCATTATTTACGATTGAAAAGAGAAATAAATTCTACTAGGTATCGATTTAATTACGTGTGTATCGAATATCGATGATTTGATAGTGCAACTCGATTCTTAATTGATTAGTAAAATTTCATGTCTGTTCTAGTGTAAATGTGGCTTTAAATGTCACTCAACGATTTAAAGCATATAAAGTTCGCTGTGTCAGCTACAATTTACTACTTAACGAGCTGGATGGCCTGATAACTTTTATTGTCATTACATTTTACCAAGATTTATATGCTTGTACATTTTATAGTTGTAGTATCAGTCACAGTACCCACAGTAGTCTCGTGGGTATCATTTTTTAAACAAAAGATGTAGTAACTGAGAGATCAGATAGTTAGCAAGTTGGGCGACCCAGTTCGCGAGTATCCAAGAACATTCTTTAATATTGAGTTACAACAACTTTTGGATTATTAAAAAGTACTCGACAAGTTGCCGGAGGTGGCATGTTCCTTGGAAATTACCGCAAAATCGATATAACATTGTATATAATCTGGCTACATCCGAGCCAGACGCTTCCGTGCGCCGACCTTGGTCCCCCGCAACCCCCTTAAATTATTCACGGACCCACCTGTTGTCTCGTTCTACCCCTGAGCAAGCACTGCGCATGTTTGACGCATAGAGCGGGACGGACGGCGGCTTTCCCTTTCGTTTTTCAGGTCGAAGTGTCTAGACGGAATTTGAACTCTTTACAGCCCGGCCACATGTGAGCCGGTGTGTGATAGCGGCTATCAGGAGAATGCAAATGGTTCCAGTTCGGCTATCACGCGACGCGGCGCATGCAACCGCCGGATTTATGGGGCACATTGTAGGGTGGCTTGCAGCCAACAACTATGCACTTTTTTTTAAATGTGATAGGGAAGCAAACGAGCAGACGGATCACCTGATCAATCAATTCGCTAGTGAAATTCAAAACAGATGCATTGGAAATAGTATCAAATTACTGGGTGTTGCGGAATGAAAACAAAGTGGATTACATGGCTTTGTGTGGGGTTAACATCTCCCGGTATTAACTGTACCAGATACGCTCTGAATACATAGCCGGACATATAAATAAATATCACTTCGAAAGTTATTGAAACGTTATATCGAGAGAGATGTAAACGTACATATCTATTATCTAGCTAGAGAACGTATACCTACTCATATATTAACTACTAAACATAACATAACATACCATCACGCCTGTATTCCCCGAAGGGTTAGGCAGAGGCGTACTACTAATGTACACCCACAGTTCGCCGGTATGTTTAGGTCCCATGTAATAGGGGGCGAGCCTATTGCCATTAACCGGGCACAAATTCCTAACTCCGAGCTGCTACTGGGAATTTCATAGAAAAACCCAATAACAATTTGCTCGACCTGGGAATCGAACCCAGGACCTCTAGCGTAGCAGTCGCGCTTAGGACCACTTGGCTAATGAGGCAGTTGAGTTAACTACTAAAAAGCCTACAAAATTGAAATTTATCTTGTAGGGTGACTTATAAAGTAAGTAAACATGATAGAAATAAATTGTTATAATTCCGTCGGGATAAGTAAAACGAAATCAAATGTAGGTAGCGCCGAGAGCCACAGCACAAAGGGGATAACAATAAAAACGACTGGAGAACAGCGCAATGATAGCCAGAACATAACATAAACAACACTGCAATATAAATTCACAGTTTCAGTGAAAATTCAATTAATTCAGCAGTGTGCAGCCGGCGCGGGTCTGTGAAGCGATGCGCGCGACGCGGGTGGACGTGCCGACGCCAATCTGAATTATTCAGCACCTAGGAAGGCGATGCATGCCCCAGCCATTCAATCTTCAGGTTCGATGACCTTATAAAATGTTTTTGGGAAGTATGAAAGCGAAAATACACCCCGTTTTAAGGAAATAGGGCAAAGTGAAGCTGTAGTAAAGGTTTTATATTGACGGCTGCCGGTAAAAGTCTAAAGCATTCGAGATTTTGTATTTTAAAACTTATATAAACTTGTATTACAGAAGATTTTTATTATTCGAGCTCAATATTTCCTACTAAGAACTTTTCTAAGATTCTATTTGCAAACTAAGAGATTTTCTTTTGAACGTCACTATGTATTTACATATATATATGTAGCTATGTATATACGATACAAACAATTTTAACGTGTAAAGTATATTTGCAATAAACTACCGACCGAATATTAATTACCTGCAAAAACTCAATTTTACAATTTCCTACGGCAGTTTCGGAAATTGTATGACACATATTTGTGCAGCCAATATTGGATAAATAAATAATTAATATTTAATCAGCGGCAGATGTTGTCGAGTTTACAGCGAGTAAATCAATCAATTATATATAATACGCCCTGTTCCCACTTCCTTACGTAGACAAAGAGCGATTTGTCAATAAATAACACTTGGGTTCCACCCTGCGTAGCTGTGATGTAGGCCGCCCTAATACTCGCCTTGAATAGGAAAACACTATAATAAAACCTAGGCTTTACTGCGTGATATACCTACTACCGGGAATGTTGGGAGCTAGTTCTAAGTCGACAATATTGTTTTCTATTTGTAGGTATTATATAAACGCTAATTATAAACAGGTATTGATGTACGTTTCTGCGAAACACTCGTTACGTTGGTAATGTTATGGCGAACTAAACCGTCGTAGTAAACTTGACAGAACTTGGACTTATTAGCAGAGTACATGTCATTACGTCTAGTATACACTGCACGCTGTAAAGCTAAGACATAACAATTCACAAGCTTTGAACTCTGTCTGGCGCAAACCTAAAGTTCCTTTGTGTTTTTAATCATAAAATGTTAATACAAAATATTATACATGTTCAGTCGGGTCAAAAACACGGGCTTCCTACAAAAAGACGGAGTTAAAGGGAACATTGCACCGGAGCACAACATACCGAGGATATTTCGCTTGTAGCTTCAGCTCGAAATAATAGAGTTGCAGGGGGAGCCCGCCCCGTGCATTCACCTGGGGGTGGCGCTGGGCGGCGGTGGCGACGGCGGGCGGACGCTGCATAACTTATGCAAGTTTGTTAATATTTCAGCGCAGCAGGAAAGTAAAAGTTGTGCTCCGTCGGATTAAACTGAACTTGTGTGTTGTCTCTTTATGAATAGAGGAACGTCCGCTGTGGTTCTCGTAATTACACGAACTAATTTGTTAGAATTAGTTCAGTTCTCTAGTTGGAAACGTGATAATTTAGGTTCAGGTAATGTCGGGGTGGATTTTCCAGGTATTTTTCGTCGTGGAATGATTCCTAATTGACGTTCGCCAAAATAGCGCGGAAAGATTGCCGGTTGATAAGACACAGTTTTCTTTAATTCGTTTTTTTATGATATTGTCCCGGATCGCTCGAGTCGTGTCGTGTGTGTTCGGGTATCCAATTAAGCTGTCCGAATGTAAAACCTGTTTTAAGAGTCATTGGAATATTAGACAGACGTATAAAATAATTTGCGCATCTCGTAAAATGTGTCCCGAGCGCGAAAGTTCAAAGCGCATATTCTTAAATGAACGTAAATCGTCAGTTTTAATTATTTCCTGTCGTTTTTACAAAAATATACGAAATCGTCGCCCGGTGTTTGTGCAGGAGGTATTTCTTTGTGTTGACTTAAAAATAAAATTGCTAAAATTATAATTGTTGAATGCAGATGTTGGGAGCCAAGTGACGTGGTAGTGCAGGCCAATTGTGGTGAGAAATGGATTTGACGTGAGTTGGTGGGTGCGGGATAAATCACAGAAAATGCACGAAAACGATTGACACGGACAGACACGCGCCAGTCAAATAAACTCCACAGTAAAGACGTAAACAAAATTCTCGTATGAAGTAATCGCCATTTATTTGGAACAATACGGTGTTTTGAATTCTTGATAAAATGTACGAGTATTGTATTTTCCACGCGGTGGTAGCTGCATTCTAAGATGCTTCGTGCTCTCGTAAGTCAATCCGGATTTCCCCTGGCTTTTTCCTTCGTCGGTGTTGTGGTAACGAGCGCAGTAATGGCGTTTTGCCAGTCCCCGGCAAGCTCAGGACTACATTGAAACATACTAGCTACCGCTTTTAGTCCTTTAAGCATCTTTATTTTACAGTAAGTTTCTCAGGAACTTGGTAATTGTGCTTCATATATAATACACACACATATTTACTATTTCGTCATATGGTAGTGCTATTATGGTCACCGGCAGGGAAGTGGCTGATAGCACAATAAAATTAAATACACGTGCTTCTGATGACGCCATTCAAAATTAATTCTGTGTGGTACAATACAGGAGAGATCAGCGATAGCATTTATAATTATTTATATACAAAATGGCGAATTAAAGACTAGATTATTAAAGTAAATGTTAAATATTATTAAGATGATATGCTTTTAAAGATTAGTCACATTTTTTAAACGATTAGATAATCACCCTTTACTATAATATTGAAATAAATATTTAATGGTTTTATTTAACCGTTTAAACATTTATATTTTAAAGATGACTAGGTTGTTAAACATGTATAATAGACATAGGATTACACACCTTGTTGCAGCTTATAATAAGGTCGAAAGTAATAGCGTTTAGACGATAATCGATCGATATAGTACCAAATATATGATTTGACTTCTTAATCATAACATTCAGTTCACGTCAGCTTAAGACTTGTGTCATTCTAATCGCTGCATTTATTGAGGAAAACTGCCTCAAATAATATTACGAATGCACAGGTCGACTGTCTTTTGGATTTGATATAGACATTTTGGTCATTGGCTTTTAAATTAATTTGTGCTTTAATGGCGACCCTTGCCTGATATAACCTTTATGATGATCATACTTTTTTTAGACGTTTTGATGGACATTGAATATCGTCAGACGCATTTTAATTGAATTTATAACAATTTATGCTTTGAAAGATTTATACATCCTAATCCGTTTCGTAAACGATACAATATTATTATTCTCTTGCATTTATCTTTAATAATCATTAATATTTTAGAAAAAAAGAAGTTGTAAAGCAAATCTTGTAATCCATAGCAAAAGGAGCTTTGTCTACCTGTAAATAAGGGTAATTTGAAATTGACAATTGCTTTCGGCAAATCTCTAGCGAGATGTCTGACGTCAGAGTAACATCCGGGAAGCCATGCTATTTCCAACGCGACTCGTATCCAGTATTACGATCCCTGTGGGCTATTAAAGGTTGAAGTTTATAGAGTTCATGTTATACTGGTTAATGTGTGCCCGCATGATGAATGTTACTCAATTTGTCTGTGTGGAAGTTTGCATGTGTGTGTGTGTGAATAATGACTTCTAATAATGACTCATTGATCTTCAATGTGGTCGATATTGATCAATCTGAGTTCGAAAGCATAATTAATTGTAGACATTTAACAGGTAACACCAACAACCTCACTATTTCATATACATTTTTGTACTAGGTACGTTTAAACGTAAATATTCTTCACACAGAAAAGATACTGTGTCGTATTTTTATACCCGGAAAACAGCAACTAGAGGATTATTAAAAAAAACATAAATTGTCAATTTTCCGGCATGTAGCTTTTCATTTCATTAGTATATGTCAGAAGACGACAGCTGATGAGACAGTAATAGGTACAAAGTTTCCGCATTAACAGAAACCTTAAACCTAGTTTGAAACCGAATCGATTTTGGTTTCGTCGTCCGTTCTAGAGATCCTTGATCGTCGCGTTAAGTTTCTGATCACGGCTGCGTCTGCGCACACACGCGATACAACTCGTAATGATAGATCTTTTGATAGTACATAAGTATCCACGTATTTGTTTCGTTAACTAATCCCTAATTTATTATAATTAAAATTTAATTTTCTCGTTTCTGATAAAGAACTTGAAGAGTGAAATTGGGTGTTTTAATTTTCCTTCAATTATTTTACAAAACTAACATTAATACAATACAAAATTTAATTCAACATTATGTTGAATTAAATGATTTAAATACTTAAATCATTTAATTCAACATAAAGCTCATAATATTATTATGACGTTAATTGCAGTCGCAGGCCGGCGGCGGCGTGGCGTGGTAGGGAGCACAGTTTCAATATGGCGTCGGAAAAGCGCGGGCACTTTCCCCGCGCGCGGGAAACGTAAGAAAGTGGCGGTCGCGCGCCGCGAAATGGAAACTGTCGCGATTAATGCTGATAACATGTTTATCTGCCTGCTTTAATAACCGACTGCTGCCGTCGCGTTGAACACACACATTTAACTGAATCTATAAAAGAGGAAAGAAAGATTTCTTAGTCTAGACTGGTGTAATCTAAACCAACTGTTTCTTTTGTAAGAACGTATTATTTTATAAATATTTAAAAGTACAAGAACTTTTAAAGCAATTTGAACTTATTTACATTATTTTAAATATAGATTTGAAGATAATCTTACCTATTCCTAATGTGATGTGTATACAAGGTGCTACTATTTATCAAGTTAATTTTAGCAAATATTATTTTTGTAATCTGTATATTTTTGACAAGAATGATTGCTTATTTTTACAGCGTGTATTTTATGTCGATGATTCAATGCCTATTCAGCCGGTAAAAGCGGTACATCTCAATTTTGAGATGTAAATAGTAAACATATGAGATTGTCCAGTCATTTGTAAAATATTATGTTAAATAGTCGTGCGTTATGTGCGTTACGTAACGTATCGTGACTCACGGAGGAAAGAGGTGACCGCGGGACAACAGGCTGTCCAAATATGTAACACCGTTGATTGGAATCAGTAATTTCCGATTAACACATTTGGTATACAATTGTTTTTTTTAGAATGAGAAGGTGTGCTGGAGATGTGCGTTTGGGATGTTTTTGTCGTGTAATTAATAAAGAGGGCCTGTACGGTAAATTTTACGTAATCCAATATTTTTTAACGTATGATCTAAATAAGTTTCACAAAAATAACTTTATAAAAACCGGAATTATGAAATAATACATTCATAATAACAAAGTTCATAATATATTTTCATAATATAGTTCATAATATAAAGTTCATAACAATTCATAATCAGTGAAAACGTAAATGAGATGCCTCGGAGATACGATCACAAGCATCACAACAGTGTATATTTGTGTGGCGGCTTCTAAGTGGGTCAGACTGGCGCGAAGGGCGCGATGCGCCCGCGCTTCCTACGCGCCGCTCACCGCTCTAGCAGCTAGTGCTGGGACACTGCTTGTTCCTATCTCCATCACATAAATTACAATAGAGAAATATTTGTGCTGTATTTTTACAATAAGCGATGGATATGTGTTACATAAACTATTATATTTCTATAAACAAGAAAGTTAGGTCTTGTCTAATTATGAACGTTTAAGGTTAGTTGTAAAGTTATACTATAAATAAGAATTCTTTTTTGGGTTGCGGACGTAAATTTTTAACTAATAATTAAATTTTACATTTGAACGGATCAAACGATATTTTTAAAATGACTTCGTTAGTAACCTATTTAGATTGGTCGACAGCTGATACAATACAGATAATACAGGCGATTCCGTTTCGCAAGCCATTGTCCATTAGTCATGTCCCAAAAGTTTGTACGTTGCGATAGTTTTTTTTTTTGGGCCAACCTTGTCTGAGGAAACAACAGGTTGGAGTACGTGCAGCCTCGGACAGACGTTAATTCGATTCACGGTCGCGGTTAGATGTAAACATACCTTTATAATTTGTTTATTTTTTGTCTACGATCACACGAATATCAGCGATTGCGTCGCTACTGTTTCATAATTTAAAATTTCACGCGTCGTTAGAGCCACGGTTCGGAGTAGTTCTCTTCATGCAAATCAACGTTCTATGAAAGTGGGAAAGGAAATGCGTAGAAACTGTAGCACTTAGCGCTTGATCTTGATTGCCTACTTTGTAAAGGATCTAGTATCAAATTTGCATGCATTCTCACAACAAAGTTTCTTTATTTACCATATCCATTCGTAGGTAATGTTCCAACATTCCAGGTTGAGGAATACAATGTGGTTATGTACCTTTTATCAAAACGATGTCAAATTAAAAACAAATAATAAAATGTGTTGTTTATCATATTCGACGGTGTATTGCATTATAGTAGCGCACTGATAAGATGCCACTACGGACAGATAAACTTGCTATCTCGATTACGCACGGTACTCGACGTAGGAAATAAGAAATAGGGACAAGGATATTGGGTCGCTATAGATATAAGTTTGTTTGTTTCGTCAATTACATTACACGTGTAAAACGTTACAACACATTACTGTAACCTGATTAAGAAGCCGGAACGGCTGGAAAACAAAACGGAAAACCGTAAAATGTGTCATCGAGAACGAAACTGCGCGTCACTACGTCCGCCATGTTTAGTGGTGCAGCGCGCGAAAGTGAGATTTAACGCGAACGGTGCATCGGAGCTCCCTTGACCCGGTTGCGCCGCCCGCGCCCGCGCCCCGCACTACGATAGTAAACTGAACACATAGATACTTCGTCTAGGCGAGAACTGCATCATAACTATACGCGCCGATGTGTGCGCACCACGCTCGTGTGCGTATTAATAGAACATTCTGTTGCCAATGGAAATATTTTTCAGGGATGCGATTAACTTCATTATCAACATTTTCAGATTACGACATTTGTTTTTGGTGAAAATATTGGGTCACGATATCTGGTTTAAATTTTGAGGTTAGGAAATCTGGTAGTTAAGTAATCATTGCTTCGTGATAGTCTAGCGGAAATGGTTTCAAACCGGATCTTTTAGTGGGATACGTGGTGGTGTGTAGTTGTACACAACTAATAGCTGTAGTTAGCAATAACACCTTCAATCTGTGAACTTTACATTCAAATAAATACAAGTTATAATGACATAACATCTTAATTTTGTACCTACTAATCGTCATTGTGACCTACATTAGTAAACACGAATACATTTGGAAATTCTGAAAATTTTCCTTGCTTTTCTGGATAAACAGAAAACTTACACAATTTCTTTCAACTCAATATTTATAAATGCTAAATTTTAAAAAATAGACTTAAAACTAAGTTAAACACTAAACACTCTCCGTGAGGCTCAGCTACGCTTTGTAAAAGCCCGATGACATAATTATCGGCACAAAAACCGTCGCAAGAAAACCGGTAAAGAGTTATACCGGAAACGTTTGCCAATCACTACAGGTGGCCGCTCGGATACAACTCACAGAGATACGAAATAGTTGCCACATAAATGCGTCACCATTACTAATTACTGACCTTTCGAAACTTTAAGATGAACTGATAAAAATATTGAATATAGGTTTTTCTTATCGTTCGAAAGCTATTGAAGGTTCTAATTCATCTAGTAAATGTTGGGTAATTATTTTTTATATAGGTATGTAATTTTTCCTCACTGATAAATCAGTATTTGTATGTACATACTTATGTTTTTATTTATCGACTCTCTTTAGATTTTTTGAGTCTTGAGTGCGGCTCCTGTGAGTGAAGTCCCGGGTTAAATTATCAAGTCGATTAAATTGTTGACTGGGTTTTTTATAGTTAATTGCCTGCAATTGGATTTGAGCTGGACTTGCTCCAAGAATGATTAATTAAAAAACTTGATAACATACCGGAAAACTGAGGCTGAAGCACAATATACCTTTGCCTATACTTTAAAATACGTACATTATGGTGTGTTCCTCATGGTAGAGTTATTTTAAGTTGCAGTGACCTTTGCGGATGCGAGGCGGTGGAAGCCGCTTCCCTCTCCATTTTAACTTGCCCCAGCATACGAGGTGGGTGGTAAACTTTAGCTGTATAAGTTAGTGTTTTAATTTTAGCACAAACTCTCGCTGCGAACGTTCCATGTTATTGTAAGTGACGAGATAATTTTAACTTTACCTAAATGTTAGTTTCTCAGAGCTCGTAAGTCCTCAATGAATGGCTCTCTGTGTAGTGATTTCCTTGTTTGTCAATCTTAAAATAAAGTTTATATTTTTCGGCTTTAAACCTACCGACATAAGTATTACTTAAGGTGTGAGGTTCGAATTTAGTATAGATTCAAAAAATGCATATAAAAAATTATAAAAATAACTATCAGAATGAAATAAAAAGTATAAGAGTCGACCTCAGGTTTTCGGCGGCAGTTTTCCTGTTTACTTGCGGCGCAGGCGCGTTGTAGGTCGCGCGCACGTCGTGTTGCACAATCACAACCATATATTCTTCTTGTTTCGATATTACGAAACTGGAACAGGTTTTTGGTCATAAGTTGTCAACTGTCGAAATATAGAGCTGTCCCTGGCCCTTTGATGTTAAATATTGGCATACAGTGCGTGGTTCTCCGGAAACCGTAAAATACCGGCATTGCGCGCGCGCCGCGGACAAACAAACAAACAGCAGAGACTGCAAACATCCACGCGCGCACATTGTTGTAGCAGCCTGCGCGGACGCTTCCTCTCCCTGTTTTGATATAATAAACTCACTACACCGTAGTATTTGTTGTTCTGCTGCGAGATTACCTTGAAATGCCGTTTTTATCTAACTAGATGGCGTTTCTAGAAACTCCTCCGGTTAAGGACAGCGACCTGTTCAAGTTGGCTTTATAATAAATAGTTCTTATAACAATGATGATAATTATTCAGAATTTTTTACATAAATACGACATAATTGCTCAGACAGAAATGGGTTAAATTTTCTTAGTGTTTCTTGCTTCAAAACTTAAAAAATAAGATATAAGGTAAATGATACAATTAAAATGAATGGGAAATAATTATTATTAATTAGCAAGTGTTACGTAAAAAAACCCAATTTTCTTATCGTTAACTTAGCCGGCTAGGAAGCGGCGCGCTGGTTGGTACCGCGGCTGCGCGCGCGCCGGTCGCGGGAACTCGGGTGACATTGACATACTTGTTGGTGTCGTAACCGCGATGTTTGCGGTGATTGTCTACTGGCGTTTTTATTTCGTGGAAATATACGGTTTTTGGCCTGCGATGTCGATTAAAAATTATACTATTTTAGTTAGATATATTTTCGCGATTTGTGACGGATAGGAATATTGAGTCACAGATTTTTATAGTTTTGGTTATAATTATATGACCGGTGTCGATTTTTGTAATCAATTATCTACAATTGTTATTTAATGCCGTTCAACAATTTATGAAATGAAAGAAAAGTATTTTTAGCAGCACTAAAGTTGTGAAGTGCTTAGACAAACATTTTTTTTTAGATTCAACCATGACTAAGTACTACAATGACCTATGCAAACAGACTATTTAAAAACACTGTATCTAAACACTAACAAAGAATGTATTCACTTGCTATATTTTTGTTAAACCGGACACTTCGGTCAAAACATTAAATTTTTTCAGTATTTATTGTTTTGTTGGTAATCGCTTTTCATGGTGGCCAACTAGCACCATTGTTAGGAGACGGAAAAGTCCTTCAAGTCGCGAAGATGGAGTCGCCGGTCGGCGGACCGTTGTCTGACGTTCAGTGGTCAGTCTGGCGGTCGTGTGAATCAGAAATTACAGTCAAACAAACTAATCACATAGTAAAGAGATAAAGGAACTTCCTGCTTTATTATATTCTGTCTGAAGATAGGCAGGTTTACACAAAGTGGGGATAACTTCTTTATGTTTGAGATTTCCAAGGGAGTATCTATATGCTATAATAATTATAGGTAATGCACGCTATAACAACTTTTTGGTAGTATATGTAAGTTAAAAAAATATGGTGTCTGTAGAAAAATAATCTCGAAGTAGGTGAAATAAATTTGAGAGACAGTGCTTTTACGGTACGCAACAATTTAATGGATTAGTAAAATTAAAAAAATATTAACGCAATTCGAAAAAAAATGTTAGCGTATAAAAAATAGAAGTTTAATTCAACATAAGTGTATGAACCACATGATTATTCTCATAGAATACCGTACTCTATGGTTGCTTTTGCCAAAATTTTCACCGTTCCGATAATGTACTACACATAACAAAAATCCGTCCATCTATCACGGCTACTAATTCAATTAGAAGATCTAATTTTTTCCCATTCCCTGCTCTACATAACAGGCATATTGATCTTAATTTCTGACCTATACGGTAGTGGTATTCAGTGCAATATTTATTACTCGTCTGACGTATGCATGTGCCAACATTTACAGAAGATCTTGAAGCTGCGCAGGAGTCGGATGATCTTAAGTAACAAACATTAGATTTTATGATCAGTAGCTCACAGATCGTGACTGTGTGTGTAATCGCAATGTTAAATCGAGTGCGGAACAACAATCGAGAGGTTCATATAAAAAATATTTTGAAATTGCGGCGTGGGCGTTCAAGGTGTACAGTTAGCATCGCAGCGGCGTGCGTTCGGCGTATTGCGTCACTGACAACCGCGTTGTGCAATGTGTGGTGTGTTGTAAAAATGCCGGCGGCCACGCAAAATGCCCTGCGGTGTGCCTTATATGTATACACCCTTATCAGAAGGTACTAAGGACCATTTTTGCTTATCTTAAAATAATGCGGCAAAATAGTATTTCGTGATTTTTTCATTGTGACAGTGTTCGACTTTACATTTGTCGGAGAAGTTCATTCTGTATCGACTTTAATGTCTAGTAATTTTTAATAAGTAATAAATAATAGAGACACCAGTTTATTATCTGCTAAAGATCACTAAAAGCGATAATTTCGTTTAGCCAGCGTTAAAAATCATTATAATTAACAATTTTAAAGCCAAAACACTCGATTTCCTGTACAATAAAATGTCAGCGGAGTGTCGTAATATCCGCCGACGAATGCCAATAAAAGCGGACAGGAATATTTGGTAACTACAGATATTTATCGTTTACCGCCAAATTAAGTTTTAAAACTATATCTGTATATTGTGTACTCAATTAGTCTTTCGAAATTCGTTTTGCTTCCAAATTCAAAATTAAATTAGGTTAATAACCTTTGTGTTTCCGCACGGTTTAAAATTGCTGGCGAAATAAAATTTAAAAATAAAAACTTGCCATATTCATCAATGAATTCGACAATCTTATCTAATCTGCCTCGCTCATCGGCTTCCAATCACAACCAAATGTAGGTATATTAATTTTACATCGTCTAACTGCCGCCTATCTACAAAACCCAATTACTGTGGAAAAATTGAATTTAGGTTGATTGGTAACTTTTTTAATGATAGGCATGACAATATACCAAGAAAAGAATATTTTTATATTTTTTTCTTATCTATCAAATATCATAATATCTATCTTCTTCTTTAAGAGCTTAGCTCTTGTCAGTGGAGCGAGCCCCAATGTTCTACATCTTCTGCTTTCTCCACTCGATCCCCACCCTTCCCTTGACTTGTTCCACAAAACTTCGTCTAGGTCTTCCTTCTTCCTCGTTTTCCTTCAATTTACTTGTGTTCAATTTAATTGAAGGTTATAATCTATAGATTAAAATAAATTAATTGCTACATGTAATTATGGCTTGATAATAACTCGGCTGATTTAGCTAATTTGTTTTGGTCAGGAAAAGATTAGGTAGAATTTAAATAAAAACCTTTGAATGAAAGTTAGAATAAAAACTCGTACAAGGTTTTTTTTTAATAAACTAGGTACCTACTAAGTTTTAATAAAGTTTTTTTTTAATCTATCGGGCAAAGTAAAGACCGATCGCTAGCAATATTTATCAAATAGTGTTGCCATGTGTATACAGTGAGGTTTCAGTTCGACATTATAATTATTTTTAAATTTCTTTTTAAATCATATAAAAGGAAAATAACCGCGTCAATCGCAATTCCACGCATAAAATGAACGGAAATAAATCAGATTGATAATATATTATTTATAGATTGTGCGTTTTTTATCAGCATTCGTTTTATATAGTTATTTAAACAATAGAGCGACTAATTGGAGTAAGGCCGATTGACGACTTATAACAATTTTAAGTAGTTATGTCGAGACTCGAGTGGATTTGCTGTATTCAAGAATACAGTAAGTAATTGTGGAAACTTTCTTCTAGTAATAAACAAAATATGTAAACTATTGTGACTAACTAAAATCTCTTGTAAGGAGAATCACATGTTATATGTATGTATAGTTTATTTATAATACACGAGCTGTTGCTACGTTATATCTGCAAAAAAAGTAATATAATATAACGTAGTCGCAATTAACCTCAATGGTAATTTTTATCAAAATAACGGCCAAGGAAATTTTAATTTATGTATGGGGCATAAATTACATTTACCGACGTGTGTAAGTTATTTATAATAATAAGAAAATTGGGCTTCTGTCAGCTTTCCTAAAACTTAATCTAGGCTGACCAAATTGATGTTTCCAGAACATTAACTACAATATCAAATGATGTTGAAAACTACCCACTTTCAATAAATTAACGGGTCTGATATCCTAACTCAAAACTCATTAATAGAACTACCTATTGATGAGTTATGAGTTTTAGAATAAATTTTAGGTCTATTTAGACTGTAGCCACGCATAAGTCTAGACTTTCGGTAAACAATGTTAATTGATCAGCACCCGAAGCCTTCTGACTTGTTCACTCATATTGTTTTCTCTTCCAAAGTGTCGATTCTCTCTGCAGGGTACTCACCAACCCAAGCGACGCGACGCGATAAACAAACTATTAAAAGGAGTAAGGGAGAGAATTTACTGGAAATTTAATAATACATATTAGACGTGTTGGATGTGTGAAGTGATTGGGTAAGTGTCACTATGTAGTACCTAAGTTTCTAGTTGTTTTATCAGCAATGTAAAGAGAATATTACTTAATAAAAATCAATGTATGTTATACTAGGTAATCGGACATATCTTTGATTTGTGAATTGGAACAGAATAGTGCAGGAGTGTTTCCAGAGTTCAATGTCCTCAGAAGGCCCTCATTGCGTTGATCCCGGGCCATAAAGGATTGAAAGTTTTCCTTAAAGATACAAAGTATCATAACTATCGTCCGATCGATACGAAGCGTAACAAAAGACTAAAAATAAATATGAATAAAATGAGACAACAATTCATAGAGATAAAGCATTTCAATCATTCGCAATCGCTCCTCTAATTGTTATATCACAAGTCTAAAACTAGGGGCTTGTCGGTACGCCTACAAAGGTTATTATATTGTGCGTCTAGTCCCCAGTAACAGACCTGTTACATTAGTTTGTCTGTCCCGACTCCCAGGACCACCCCCGCCCGGGGGCGGCAAAAAGTGGTAGCCTAAAAAAGCAAAGTCCCTAAGGTTACATGTTCTGCCGACAATATCTAGGCTAGACAACCTAATTGGTATTTATAACTCATCTAGTATCCATGGCTAGGAACCTACGAAAAATTAATGTAATACCATTATGCTTGTATTCCCTGGAGGGTTAGGCAGGGGCGTATGAAGGGCGCAAGTGAATTATGTTTTTTTTTGTCTTATGAAATAATGAGCAAGCCTATTTCCATTTACCAGGTACACCAGGAGGCAACTAAATTTTCTAACTAAAGCCCAGTAAAATTTTGTTCGTTCTGGGAGTCTAACGCCGGACCTCACGCGCTGGGGCTGTCAAAACGTAATTACAACAGACTGTAACTGTAAAGTTAGATTGTTTTAAATTCATAGGAAGAATTCATAGCGTGTGAATTTGTAACAAATGTACCTAAATCATAGTTTTATTTTATACCAGCTGCGGCCTGCGGTATGCTCGCTTCCCAAAAGAATTATATTATTAAATTATAATGTTCTAATTGAAATCCTATGTGGAAAGTAAATCCTATTTCTATGTACGTATTTACAGATCTATTTTAAGGTACGATAAAAGGTTCTCTTTCAATAATACTCCACAGAATATATCAGGAACGGCAACAAAACACAATGTAAGACAATTTTACGTACCTACATACAATTTTGTGTAAGTTCCCGAAATTATTCTGAGTATTATACAATTCATATGATATGTAGGTACACAGTAGATTGCGTTTACACGCGAAAATGATAATCATTTTGGCATACACCAAATACTTCCTGGTTGTGACGTAGACACAGTTTATCGCAGATGGTTACTGGTTAAATTTTTGTCGGCAATTTATAGTTGGGTTTTTCAGTGAATAAACACTGTTTGAACGTCCAGTAGACTGGGTGTCGATGGCTAATTGCCGGCACGTGCGCGGGCGCCTGTGTGCGCGTCTGGGTGCGTGGGCGCAGGCCGGAAGCCCGCCGCGGTGACATCACAGATACAGCTCCCGCCGTCTGACCTGATGCTGCACAGTACGCCGTTTTGATGACCTGATTGCAGCAAAGATGGAATGAAACTTTCCATATTGCCAGTCGCCATTATTGCAGCAATAAAAACCTAACGCAAAAGTGGCAACATTGACCGTAATATTGCAGATTACATTTTTTTTACGGATTTCCCGCATGTTATTGTGCTCACCTTCACTATGTATAAATCTATTTGTATGTATATTTTTGCATAAGGTTAAAAGTTTTTTCGGCACGTGTCTCAGCACCGTTCGAGAACATCGGGCTGTGTAGCTTCCTAACATGTGCTTGGATATTTGGTGATAAGCCTCCAACTTGTGTCATAGATAAGGAGCAGATAGCAAATACCTATCAATTATTTCGTAGTTTCTATATAAGTGCGGAAATGTGATTTTTACAACGCGACCCGACTTATCAGTGTTGCGCATATTTATGATATAATATAGTGTATCGTGCTTTGAATGGTTTACTTATAAAGTTTATATTTTACTGCATATGTAGATGACTTGGAGATAAGATCAGGTAATGAACTACAAATTATGAGCACACGGCTATACCCATATTTGTAATGGTTCGACAGATAGCTGCATGAAATATTTTAGCTAGGCAATTGAAATGATATTTTATATTTATATTGAAACTTCGAATTTCCCCATTTATGAAGGGTTCAAAAGTTATTTACTTATCCATATATCATAAAAAGTGTACGTGTGTATATTTTTATTGTGTACCGCGGAATTGTTTCATATACTTATTCATCGATTTATGTGTATAATGGGGCACATAAATCAGTATTACTTTGTGTATGTCATATAACCTGAATAGGTCATTATTTTTAAAACATTTGAGGCGATGGAATCGCAGGAAACATATAATGAGGACAGGAAATCAGCACGATAAGGTTTATTGATAAAAACAAATGTTTATCTTGACAATCTTGAGTTTGTATTTCGTTAAAAATCATCCACAATAAGATGTTTTTTACGCAGAGAAATTACCGACAACTTTTGGCAATGCTTACAAAATTGTGAACAATTTGTTTGTTTAAAAATACAGGGTTAAAATGTTTTTAAACAGAGGAGAAAGACGAACAAAGGTTACTAAAATGTTTTTAAGGAAGTGGAAACTCCAGAGCTATTATTTGCAAAAAACATCTGCAACGCAATATTAGACAAAAGAGCGTGGACGTACCGTTGCAAAAGCCGAACGCAGCCGTAAATTTGCCAATAAAAAACATTTTTAACTGTGCAACGCAAAAAACCGCGAAAAAGTACCACTTCATTATTCGAATGCGCACCTTAAAAGGTTTACAGTTAAGATGTTTTTTTTATTGCTGGGGGTGTACACCCGCTACCGGCAGGTACGGTGTTTTTTGACGCACTTTAAAAAATTGGGTTAACTTTTTTATGTGACAGATGAGGCCAACAAGGTAAGCGGTGTACTGTTACGGAAACCACCGATTTTTTACCCTACTACCCTATTAACTGAATTTTAACCTTCGCCTGTAATCGGTTCACATGTTTTAGCGCACATGTAAATTTCTAAAAATACAATTATACAGATTGGGACGTTAAACTTACATATGATTGGCCGAAAAAACGTGTGGGGATAGTAAGGGGCCGCGAGTACTGGTCTCACAGGTCGCCTGTCTGTTTGTCCGTATGTGTTGTGAAACCTAATAGCCTTGCGCTGCGGTTGAAGGCCGGCCAAAAATTGCGCGCGCGGCCCCACGCCCAGATGTGCTCGATTTAAAGAGCGTTGCACGCATAAATACATAACAGATAAGATTAAATGTTTGATAAAAATATCGATACAGACGGTAGGACGCTCCTGTTAACTTATTATACTAATTTGCTGACGACACGCACCCATTCAGCATACACAGAGCCCGCCATTGATAGTGATGTGCTAATAGATTGCCGAAAAAAAATACAACGTTTTTGTTTAGTTAGGAAGTTATAAAACAGTTTATTTTATCAATGCCGCTGGTTTGGTTCGTTTATTTATTTTTGAAATTCTAAAAACGGATGCGTTCACGTCATTTGAATACTAAAAGTGCATTTTTTTAAATCCAGTCGTGAGCCGAAATCACTTTTATTGTTGCTATCTCATTCTTCCTTCATTATTAGCTGATAGTGTGAATGTGATGCATAGTTTGCAGGAAGCTATTCAAAAAAAGAACAACCCTTCCTCACCCTTTCGGGACATTCTCTTGTTTACATTATATTGAAACGACTTAGGTTGTGTTGTATGTTATTAATATTAGACTCAAAAGCAATAACATCAAAGGTTATATTATATAGTCAGCGATAGTTGTTTAACATAATTTGGATTGTTGAAAGAATTAATAATATAATTCAAATTTGTTCTTTTTTCTTTGTTCGAAATTTCTCGGAACAGGTAGCTGGCCAGTGTTTTGATTGAATTGAATATCTAATAATGATAATGTTTAGGTATTTTTATAAGACGACAAGTCACCGACGTAGATGCCAATAATTATTATGTTTCTTTTAGATGTTAATATATGCAAAATATTTGTAAGAACAACGACCTTTGTGATCTCCGGGTGTCGTTCGCGTCTCGCCACTAGTAACACAAGTCATCTTCATCTTAATATGAATCTTCATTTTTGAGAAGATACTTAAACAGATTAGAATTGCAATTCTTTTTCTAAGGCTAAGGTGTAAGGTGTAATACTTTTCTGAATGAATCATAGTCTTTTGATCCATTGTGCGTGAGACATTAAAAATGCTGAATATGTATAAAAACGCCACTAGCTCTCAACCCGATCACGTTTGCGTATTGTTTACTGGTGGATGCGCGGGCGCATCCGGCGTCGCCGATCGCGTATAAATAAGATTTTTTACGCACCTTTCACTTCCGACCTGCGCCTGGGCAGGTATCACACACCTCATCAGAAGGGCCTGATAACCAATATTATTTGGCAGCTGTTTAATAAAAATATACACAGATTACGTTTCCTGGTGCATCCTTTCTTCTTGAATATTCATGGGAAAGTTGCTTTAAATCGGGGCCATAATTTTTTCGAGTATCGTAATTTCGATACAATATTGTCCATTGCGTTGGTTCAGAGTGGCTCCAATATGTCGTACAATGGAAGCTGAGATATTTTGCGATGCACTGGTCAGGAAAATGTGTGACTCACGACAGAGCTTAGTAAAAGATATTCACGAATAAGGAACGGACGCAAATCTTTGTATCTGTGTTCAACAATGGCATTTGTAGCAGTACCTATCTGTGTTCAACAACGCCTACAGCATTCGTCCTATTTCCTTATAACATTAACATTTATGAAAAATAAATAAATAACATTTTAAACGTCAAATAATTTGGGTCGCGACCGTATTTCGCTATTATTCTTGAATACAAAATGGCGCACGTACAAGATATGTTGTATGACAGTCATTAATTGATCATGTTCTACGAGTACTTATGTACTATAAATTCAGTTCATTACCATTATTTTTCTAATAATTATCTCTGACAGGGAATCTTTTCAGATACTAGGTATAGTCATTTATCAGTAGGCTTATTAATTATCAATAAATTATCTGTGTTTGTTTAAAAGCTGTAAGTAATAACTAGTCTGTTATCTAAATATAGAGATACTTTTTTTTTATTATAGAGTGAATATAAAATTTCACTAGTAGGAACGCAAAGGAACAAAACTCATACAGCCAAGACCCAAGTTTAGACAAAAGAGTTCCAATTTAATTTTCTATCTCAAGACTGTCTTGGTTTTACCTGTATCTGTACCTACGATGACGGTATAATAAATTTATATACATTGTTATAATTAAGCGCGTGTGTAATAAGAGTCAGGTAACGCGATGCAACGCCATAGTCGGAAGCGCGGGCATCGAACCCGCTCTACCGCGAATCGTAGTGATGAGCGAGCGATTCGTGTGTTTTGATGACAATATATGTAATGCAATGCTGCAATGATGTTTTGTTTTGTAATATTACGGTACTTCCCATAAAGGGATGGTACAGAGCGGCAGTTTTTATCTACAACTGCTTTATTTGTATGTATGGTGGGCTTTTCTTAGTATTAAAATTATAAACAGAAACTCTATTGGTATCATATAGTTTTGTAAATATGTTCGTAGTTTGTAAAAGTATGTGGGTATTCAATTACACTCATTTGTTACTGAGCTGGGAGTAGCTTATTAATATTCTAATTACACACAAATTAGAAGTAAAGAAATAAATAGTATAACCAAGTATGAATAAGACTTCTGACTTTCATTGACCTACGATGACAATAACATTGAAATATTTGTCTTATAATCGTTCAGGTGTAATCAGTCTATAATTCGGTAATTATTCAGTAGCAGAAGAAGTTTTTAGTTTCAAGATCAAATTCTAGCGTTCTAGATACTATAAATGCATAAATTTGCGACTAATTCACATACTGAATCAATTAATTACGTGCCTTATTGTACAATTACTGTGCTCATTGATTATCTGACATTAGTGACTCTCAAATAATCTTGCCATATCAAGCAAAAGCGTCCACGCAAATTTTAGCACATCGAATAAAATTCCAATGTATACGAGTAATAATAACGCAGTAGATGCAATTCTATATATTTACAATTATGCATATATATGTGTTTTCCGCGATGTGTCAATGACCTTTATTGATGTTAGTGCAGTGTGCATGTTGCATGTTATTGTCGAGAGAATTTAGCTGACGCGCGATGAAGCACATAATGTACTTTGTTTATATTAAAAACTAGCTAATACCAGCAGTTAGCCGCCCACAATTATGTCATTTCCGAAGCGTTCAATCTAGGTTTCTTCCATTCATATAAGCGTAGGTTTGTATGAAATTTTCTTACAAATTTCAGCGGCATATCTTATAGAATTTGGTTGAAAAGATCGTGTAGTAGGCAATAGTAAACAGTGGCGGTACAATTGGCTATTGTTTAGAAGAATGCTGTAGGATTAATGTGTACGGATTCTATGTATTCTCACGACTTGCTACAATAGTCTGAGCGGAGCGTGTTAGTTGAGTTCATCATTTCATAAAGACGTACGGTACATGTAGCCTTTAGACTGGAAAATTAGAAAAACAGAACCCCATCAAATGTAACAAAGTTTGTAAAAGAACATTTATTCTTGAAACAAAGCATTTTATATGAAATCAAGTCAAGAAATCTTCAGTGGCTTCAGTTAACTTCCCGTACGTAACGTTATTTGATACGTTAACGTTTTCGTAATGAAACTAGAGTCTTGTGACTTAAGTGTACAAGTCGCCATGGCAACGTGGCATGTTGGAAATATCAATAGGTGCAATCTAAACTATTTTTATTTCTGATGTTTAACATAATATACCATCACGCCCGTATTCCCCGAAGGGTTAGGCAAAGGCGTACTTATTTTCACCCACAATTCGCCGGTATGTTTAGTTCCCATGTAATAGGGGGCGAGCATATTGCCATTAACCGGCCACAAATTCCGAACTGCTACTGGAAATTTAAAAGAAAGACCCAATGGCATTTGCTCACCTAGGAATCGAATCCAGGACCTCCAGCATTGCAGTCGCGCTCAGGACCATGGCTAATGAGGCAGTTTTGTTTGTTTAAGTCTGAATCAAATGTCTGCATTTGAAGTACACTACTGCTTAACTCTTCGGAGAATAATGCGTGATAGTATGGTATGTTAATTTTAATGCTTGATTTTCAAAATAATACGACAACGATAAAAATCGAAATACTAACTACACTGGGGATTTTTTTTTTTTTGTTATAAAAAGCTTACTAGCAATGTGGGTCACACATTACTAGTATTCTTGTTAACCCCTTGTGCTAAGCTAAATATGCTTGTGTTACGAGTGGGTTCACGTCGGTAGTGCAATGGGTGGGGTTCGAACCGGCAATCACATGATCGCAAGTCCGACGCCCTAGCCATTAGGCTACCGCCGCATCAAATATGGCCAGACTTTGTTTATAGCCAAGTCCATTTCTCATAGAAGACCTATCAACAGTCAACACCATTGAGCTGATGATGTGAAGTGCACGGAAGACAACACATCGGAAGGAACTGTTTGTTAATGAGTAGTTCGTTTGAACAAGCGAACAGGAAGGGAAAATGCTAGGAATTAATTCTAACGTATGAATCACTGCACGACCACAGCTTTTTAAGTAATTGTTGTAATTTTATAATACCAATACCCAATTTGTAGTGGTACTGGTATTCTAGACCAAGAATTTGCTGAAGGAATTTATATAAAATTTGCACATCTAATAAGTTAATGCTTTATAAAAATATAATCGCTAATCAGTCAGCTTTATCATATGTATAAAACAAGTACTTGTTTCATTTGTATTTTAAAATACTTTTGGAGGCAAAAGGTAGTTTATATCCATATCAATTGTCCAATCCATATGTATAACAAAATTCATCAAAATTTGTTGAGCGGTTTAGTTGTGAAAATGTTAGTTACATTTTTACAACCAACAGAGAGATATAGTAACTTTTGCATTTATAATAATAGTTGAATTTCTAGACCTTCTAACCTTCTCCTCTCCTTGCTTGTCAATGATCCTACTTATAAAAAATCATAAGCATACCTAGTTGGGGAGCCTAGTGTTCTAAATGTAGGCTTCAATTACGAAAATTTAGTTCAAACCTCAGAGCAGACGTGAGCACTCTGGCTGCCAGACAATTTCTTATATAACACCAACAAAAACACGTCTCGCGCAATTCTTAGACATGAATAAAATGCTGAGGTTGTCCCCTGGGCGTAGTAGGCAGAAAAAGTGCGGGGAATTAGACAGTCTGTGGTAAAAATGTTGTTAGTCTATGATGAAATGTAAGCAAACAAGTAAAATTTTACAAGTAATTTTACATTCAGTTAAATTCTTCACAATGACATTTCACCTATATTTACATAAGAGACATGTTTTGTCTTGAATAGACGTTGATAATGCTATGGGTAGGTATATATATACAGTGAAGGAACTTTAACTGAAGGTGTTCTCGAACATTAAGACTAACTTGGGTACCTATGTACAAATAACATAATTGAAACATATTAACAGATAATAATTATTGATGTTTCCTTGTTAGTGTTAATTTATTAATAGCATATTACACATTATATATAAACAAAGAGATATACGGAAATCCCCAAATCGAATAAATATTAATGTTAACATACGCTTATTTACTTAATGAGGAAAAGGTCCTAACATCTTAAATTTATCTTGTCTGAAAGACGACCCTTACATCACGTATCTATACCTAATACTTTACACGGCTCGTGGAAAGCCTTGAAGACTGAAAAAATATGGTTAGTACTTAAGGTTGCCATAATAAGTGAGTAATAATGTTATAAAATATTTTATACTTTTGTATTCACGCAAACAAAGAAAGTCTATAGAAATAAATAATTACAATTGTCATGTTGTAAATGGATGCAACGCAAATGTTTAATTGTGGCGGCCCCTCCCCCGCCCTACGCGCTGCATGTTGTGCTAGGTCAGGGCGGTACACAGTACATGGTTATATATTTACATAATCCACGGTAAAACTATTTACACTACGTGTGTCATTTCTATAAACATTTTATGCTAAATAGCCCGTAGCAAGGGCCGCGTAGCACGTCGTAGTCGCCGCTACGGCTGTAGCACGTAGCACTTTCTTTCACATATGACGTAGCATTTTGCGGAAAATCTTTTTAAATGTATAATTATGTTCATTTCTCATTTTATGATAACGTTACATAATTATATTCAAATATAACAATGATAAGAGTTTATTTAAAAGCTAGTGATTAAACAGATTCCTTTAAATAATATTTGATTTGTGATTATATCATTGGTATCTCTTTTAATAAGTTTTAATTTATTATGGAACCGGTCCGCGGATTTAAGCGTAGTACCTATCATAATTATTGCATCGCATCAACAACATTGATATAAACAAAACAAAACTCCGAAGTTGTAACAGTTGTGAGTGGTGGCACTTACTGTATCTCTTCATGAGTGACTTCTTGTATGCTTTCCCTGAGAGGGCATCGTCGCCGGGGCTGAGGCGCTCGGCCGAGTCATCGGATTCCGTGCCGGAGTCTCGGCCGGACGCCAGGTAGTCCTGTGACTGCCTCAGGATCATCTGAGTCCTCACATAATCTGAAGGATCCGCGAAAGAATGACGCGCGAACTCGCATACTGAGATCTCCTTGCGTACAGTCAAGTCTAATGGGGCATCGTCTTCTTCTGGTTCTAGTTTCGGAGAAGCTGGCTCCTCAGGGTAAGCCTTCCTGGCAGCCAATGTGCGAGGCTCGGTGTCGGCGCTGAGCGCTCTGCGGTCGGCGGCCGGCGACCGGCGTGTCTCCGGGCCGGCACTCGCCGGACGAACTTCCACAGCCATCATATTTAATTATTATCACCAAACACCATAATCACAAGCCCACAGTTTTCAGTTATGTCATAGAGCGTAATGTGTTGTGTTGCAACCGCGCGCCGCGTCCGCCGGCGTTCGCGTCGTATTACGGACTGATGTCCCAGTTTCGACGATGAGTTCCACTGACTTCGTGAGCTCGCTTCGGGCGCGATCGGCGGCGGTCGGACACTTTCGTTTTCGTAGTGCGCGCGGCTGTGTGCGAGCGCTCACACTGGCGGCGCGCGCGTGTGCGTGCCGCGCCTGTGTGCGCCGGCCGCGTGTATTGGCAAAGCTTTTTCCACTTTCGTCGCGGAGCTTTCCTTCATTTCCCGAGTTACCCAACAGGTTTTCACTGTTTAGCCGACTTGATTAATTAGCGTTGTTGTCGACGTTGGTCTCGTTTGCGACTGATTGTGCTCAGGTAATGAATTTACGAGGAAAATTATATTGCTAATTAATTTTGTTTGAGCCGATAAGTATAAGGTTTTGATTTCTTTATAGAATTTTAATTATTTTTTAGCTTTCCAGAAAGCATTCTTACTTCAATTTATAAAAAAAATATTTTTGATAGAGTAGATAGAAATTACAAGATAAAAAGGTGGTAGGAATTTTAAACGTAGCGTCCACACTAAAATTATGTTATTTGATAGTTCATGAGTTAAATAACAATTTATAATATTTATCACGAACCGGAACGCTTGGACAATCAGCGGGGTTTTGCGTAACACACCGCGTAAACAAATTGTGTGTTTTTTTATCTAACGCTCGGGGCATTGACCGACTTTACAAATAAAGTTGCGCGCGCGGCGACCACGTGACACACTGACATCACCAATATTACTCGAGCCACCGCGCCGCGCTACGCCTACCGGAGGTCAGGCCGTAACGGGGACATATGGGCGGTTATCAGGTGTCAAGATACGTTAGTTGTTCATAGATAGGGTAGTGCCTACTATGAATTTAGAGCCAATGTCACACGTTCGTCCTAAACAGATAAATGTTGGCTATTACCAACGTGGAAGTGTGAGTTATGACGCAATATTTTGGCATAGGTAATTATAGAGGTGCGCCCGAATGATTTTGATGTTGAGAATGTTGGTATGCTACGCTAGTTTTGTTACTATAGAGTGTAGAAGAGGTTAAAAAAGTACAATATTTCTGGGGCGCATGGTGCATACAATCAATTATTTGTGATGTCAACAATTTTCTGTACGAGCTACGAGGCAACCTCGGTTCGAGTAACTGAGTTACACAGGGCACCGGCGGCATGTGGCGCCTCGTTGCCTTATTTTCGAGATAATGACATTTTGTTATCAAAATTGATACTAACAAGATTGTTCTAGACGAGAAAATAACCGATACACAAAATATAGTACAAGGAACCAGAAACCGGTCAAATCTCATTTTATATACATTTATATATTAATGATCTGAATATATTCACAATATTTCTACTAATCATACATATATATATGTATATAAATTTCTATAGAAGAAACTACCGTTCTGTGGCATAACTCGAACCTGCGTCCCTCTGGTTAAGTACGCTTTAGCCAACTAAGCTGCCGAGACCACTAGTTAGGACTTAGGAATTTCCACCAAATATATTGTTAAGAATTGTGTTGTTAAATTAGATATCTGTAGAAAATAAAAGGCTTCTTTCATTATACAAATTTAAAGATAAAAAGTAGATTATGAATAATAATCACATCCAACGAAACGTTTATCTTTTATGGCAATACACGAAGATGTGTTATGTAAGATCATAACACATCTTTATAATGAAAAAAAAAACTAAAATTATTGTTTTTCTAACATGTAGCTTAATCATATTTAAGATAAAAAAGAATTGGCAGTAACTGATAACGTTTCTATAAACATACATTCCGTGGTTGCTTCTAACATAATTTTGTTATAAACAATAAACAAAGCGATAATATTTGTGTGAGGACGTGACTAAAAAGAGTCTTTTACGACATGACAGTGACAGTTACTGACATCTCTGATACGTATTAAAGAAAGTGGGACCATAGCGGTATATCTATAATATAAAAATGAATCGCCAAATGTGTCGCTAAGCGCAAATCTCGAGAGAAGCTGAACCGATTTCGCTTATTCTTTTTTTATAATATTCCTTGAAGTACCAGGTTGGTTCTTACGGAGAGAAAAATAGAAAAAACAATTAAGTGACGTTAGTTTCAGAATCGACTGTTAGACGGTACGAAGCTCGCCGGGTCAGCTAGCTCTATAATATTTAGCCTCCACCTAGCCAGCCAGTGATACCCAACGTGAACCAAATCAATCCGAATCGAAGGTGTAGCGCAAGGGGTCTATGCCAGTAGAATGGAAAAAATGGGGTCCACGATAGTGGCTTTCATATGTTCATATATGCAGGTGGTGACTTGAAATTTGGATTTCCATGAATGGAATACCTAGTCCATATTTATACACAGGTAATAGGTATCTATAGATAGATAGATAGTGTATTCTTTATTGTATACCATGGGACTGAGCGGAGATACAAAACAAATGTTAAATGAGTAAGTACAATTGGCGGTCTTATCGCTAAATACAATTTCTATCTATGTAGGTACCTACTTAAATAAGTCTTTTAATATGAGTTTTTCACACAAGTTAAGTTTCGATATTTAAATTGTGTTTGTTTTTCTTTTTAAGAGAGACATCATATTAAAATTCTATCCTAATAGGAAAAATGGCGGCATTATGCGTATTCAGGATAATAGTACCTAAGTACTTTAATATAAAGAGCTTTTCTGTTATGACATATAAACATAACGAGTGTTAATTACGCGACCCAGTTAATAGTCAACATACATTGATAACGTTACAAATATTCAATGAGATTTTAATACGATAGATGCTACTTGGTCTCCATATTACTCTATTATAGTACAGAGGATAGTATTATGGAGGTCAGTAATAGATGCACACAAATTGCAAGAGTTGTATTTCTATTATCTGTATTCAAATGATGCATCAACTTATTCTATGTTGCAGGTCACGGTTTCAATACTCGTATGGTATAAATATTTGCTCTGCCATCGAATAGTTCCAGCTCTGCGTATGTGAGATTCCCCTTGCAGAGACGGAATAGAATACTATTCCTCACTGCTTTTCAAATAGGCATCTCTAAGAGGCGAGAAAATATCTGACTCTTGGGGTCTGACTGGCTGGTGACCACCCTTACCTCGGAGTCTTTCGTAAAGCACCTTCGTTTGTGTATCGAATTTTTCGCGTAAGAGCCAGTTCCCCCTCGGTAGGTTAACTTCTCTCTTAAGATAGATAGTCTCGGTATAAGTATGTGTACCTATTAGACATTGAGATTATATATTTAAAGTAAACTAAACTTTCATTTCATTAGCCAAATGGTCCTGAGCGTGACTGCTACGCTAGAGGTCCTGGGTTCGATTCCCAGATCGAGCATAGTGTTATTGGGTTTTTCTATCAAATGCCCGGTAGCAGCACCGAATTAAGAATTTGAGCCCGGTTAATGGCAATAGGCTCGCCCCTATTACATGAGACTTAAACATACCGGCGAACTGTGGGTACATTAGTACACCTTTGCGTAACCCTTCGGGGAATACAGGCGTGATGGTATGTTTAAACTAAACTTTTAACGGATTTTATCGCGATTTATTTATTTCCGGCGTTTCCCGACAGGGTCACGGGCAGACTGAAACTATGTCTAATATTCTCGTAGGTGTCAGGTATCACTTAAAGTAATGTTTTAATCCTAACTATATTTAGCCATTGTACCTTTTCATACCAACATAATTTGTAAAAATGTAATTATAATTATGGTGTAGTACAATAAAGAATATTCTATCTATCTATCTATATTTTTGTTATTGACCTTCTGATTCATTACTTTTACAGTACGCTACTAAGTTTAGTGTAGAGAAGGATTGCGGTGTGGTTTGGCTTCATTATTTTTGCACTAGTGTATGTACATCTAAGTAGGATCTAAGATGGCGGTGGTGTTATCAGCGGCAGGTCGGGGGTCTGGCTATCATATCACGGATCGCGCGGTCAACGACCCGCCTTATATAACTCACACCACTATCATTTGTTTTCGTCATTTGATAACGCCCGCTTTGCTTTTCTGTTCAATCATCGACTCGGTGATTTGTGTATTATTCTCCATCCGGAGTTGATATGGACGAAAATGTGATGTTGATAACGCGAAAATTGTGAGTGTGATAGAAATTGGTAACGCACGAGATTAATATTCCGCGTTAAAGTGAGACTCTACCTAACAAATGTATGTATTTGTTGTATTTACTTTACGTTGGGTAACTAAAAGTGTAATAAGCAGTTACCATTAAATAATTAGTAAAAATAAAACGAACGAGCACGCCTGCAATCCCCGAAGGGTTGTCATTACCGTCGCCACCCACACTTCGCCGGTATGTTTAGATCCTATGTAATCCCCTATTACAATCAACATTACATTTAAGTTACATTACAAGCAAACATATTATAATCAAACGAGCCCAAAATGAGAATTTCATAGAAAAATAAATATTACTCAACCTGCGAACAGAACCTCTTAGACTAACTCTTACGACTCTTACGACCACTCTAGAATAATGCGAGATAAGCGGAGGAATAAATATCCCTTAATTATATGTGTGCTATCTGTATTTTTCTCACTGTTACAAATTCATGGGCATGTCTTTTGATTCAGTGAAATAGTGTACCATAAAGATTTTATAAAAAGGTATGTTTCTAAAGGAGATGGACCTAATATCCATCGTACAGTATGTATTTCTCTGTTCGCAATATATCACAGCTGATAACGCTAAGAGATTGGCAACGCCCCACTGAGCTTGCTACAAATGTCGCAACTCTTCGAGATTGTTGCTCATATTTTATTAGACTAAAGCTAAGCCTATCGCTAGCTACATCCTTGAAAATGATTATTTAGATGAAAAAGAATGTACCCTTATATGTGGCGGAGAGGATAAAGTTATTCTATAATCGTTTTTCCATTATGAGACGACACACAAGCACACGGACCGCCTCGGTAAGCAGCAACCGGAGCCTATACACGCCTATAGAATTCAGAATTTATGAAAATGACATAAGTTTTCGAGGGTACACAAATTCATGTCCATATATTTTGTTTCTAGTCGTTTGTCTATTCGAATTTAAGATTGCCGCTTGTCTACACTCTACAGGCAGTGTAAAATCGAAACTCGTGCGTTGTCACATTGAAACCTCTTTGCCCCCCAGATTGTTTAGGCTCATATGTCCAGCAATTTTTTCTTCAGGCTAAACACAATAATGTTGCCACGTGCATGTATATTGGCAGAATATTGGGCGATGCGGTGGAACCAAGCCCGACCAGTTCCACCACTTCAAATGGGGAATTCACTCTTGGAAATGAAGAAAAAGGAGACAATTCATGTGATGGGACATGCAATATACCCTAATATATAAACAAGAAAGCTTTACCCAATATCACATTACCAGAATACTCATGTTTAATACAAATGTAGGTCATCTGAAGGCGCTAAAACAGACACGCTGAACGTGAGGGAAATTTACAATTGTAATGTCTGTCCATAGCACCGACCTCTACGTGGCTGAGGTCAGACGAACCCGTTAGCGAAATTCGTAATGTCTGCGCAGTGACAAAAGGTAAATTGGGATGATATTAGTTATAAGCGGGGCTGTGAGACACCCCGGCCGGGCGCGACCTTGTCGCGAGCCCAGACGAGATACTCGTGTACATTTTTGATGTTAAATAGTTGTCGGCTTTGGTAGGAAAACTAACTCGATTTTGGCTAATAGTTAGACATAATCGATACTCAAAGGGTCCAGAAGACACAGGCTTTCGCTAAATACCAATCACCACTTGCTAGTCTAAATTAAAAACAAACTGCATCATTAGGCTAGTGATGGTAATTGCGACTGATACGCTTGTCTCTTAAATTGTCTTGGACTCGATTTCCGGGTAGAGAAAAGTGTTATCTGGTTTTTTGAAGTGAAGTGCTCAGTAAGTAGTAGTTTGGAAATTGGATTTTTGCCCATTTAATGGTATATTACATGGGACCTAAACATATCGGCGATCTGTGGGTGTATATACATTACGTATACATCTCTGCGTATCTCTTCGGTGAATACAGGCGTTTGTGTTACGAAGATTAATATCCGGATTTAGTTTGTGGAAATTCTTTGTCTATAAGTCTTGGGCCACATGTTATTGGTTCTAATAAGAATATTATTCGTATTATTAAGTACCTACTAAGTGGATAGTCGCTTGCATGTAAGAATGTGTACGGTGGATGTGTGTGCGAAATGTTCTCGGCACTAATATGAAATAATCCAACAGGAAAATGTTAAAAAGAAACTTTCTCTCGCTGTTCAGTAATTTATCAAACTACAACATTAACACACTTAAATATACCTACTCACTTTTACATCACTATCGTAACATTTAATGCAATAAAGTTTAAAATGTTCATAATGTTTCCAGGTTTATCTGGAGCCTGGCCTATAAACCATTCCCGAGTCACGGCCATTAAAATAACCAACGGAACTTGCAATAAGGAGAAAATAATAAAAAACAACTATCGATCCAGCGCTTAGATCATCAATCTCTCTGCGCTTCCTGCGGCGCCAATTATGTGCGCGTGCGACGGTGACGCTGCTATGTCTCTGGAGCCCAAGTGGGAAAGAGATAAGGATAATTGAGGAACGAGATGTTCTACAGGGGACGGAGGTGTTGCAGATCTTAGTGCGTTCCGAATCGTTCTAGATGCTAATATTTCTTGTAAGATATTTTCTTTATGAGTTTCAACATATTTATGCCAAAAATCAGTCTCAATTGAACTAGTTCTTACTTGAATTATTGCTGGGTCTAATGTTAATACGATATAAAAGATTCCAAGTAGAAAGAACGTACAATTACTGTTTAAATTGGAATCTGTGTGGTGCAATAATTTTATCAGAAAGATAATATTATTATGTAAAATTGTTGTTTAATAACATGCGAAACATTACTGCATATCATGTAGGTATTGTAAAGGTTATATAGTACAATGATTCCATTGCGCTTTGTTATCTCAAGGAATTTTACTAGTTTAATCACTAAAATATAAACAATATTAAAACACAAATATTATTGGTACTAAAGTGATAATAATAAGAGAGGCTATGATTTTATTTAATTTTAAACTAACTTATAGGAATATATTATTTATAGGCGTGTAGGTATTTTGTAGAATTTCTTAGTCACTGATTTGAACTCGAATCAGTTCACTAGGTGACTAGTAAGTCATGATATATGAAAAAAAATATCTGTATCTAATGTCAATTAAAATATATATCTTTATAATACATTTCCGAACGGTTATCGTTGTACAAGTGCAGTCGTTGTACGAATTCAAGGCTACGCGCCGTCGCCACCGCGCTGCGCCCGCGCATACACACACACGATGCACCAAGCACACACGCATAATTCGCACGTCATGGAAGCGCTGCCGCTAACGGCAGCACAATCAAGGGTTATGAATAGTAAAGTAGCGCCCACCTTCTCTGTTATCACCACTTATCCATAAGAGGAAAGAAGATAGCACCAACTTACTCCGTTCAGCAAAACTTCGTGTTTGCATCCAGATATTTCTACATTAGTTGCTAGGGGTAGCTGTTTACGTGTTATTCGGGATAAATATCCTTGTTTCTAGAAAATCGAAATGTAGATATTTTCTGGATCTCGACCCACCTAGAAACTACCTACCTAATTTTGTAAAGAATTTTACGAATATTTCTTAAAGAGATCATTAAATTTATTAATTTGATAGGTAATTGTATTTGATTTAACTTTCTCTGGTTATTTTAGAACTTGTTTCTATGTACCTATTTAAATTACGAAGGTTAGGTCTTAAATTTTAACTAAGTTAGGTTTATCCGCGTATCAATAAAACATACTGAAGAATTGGCGAAAATAAATAAATTTGCGATAAAAATGCTTCTTATTTCTGGAATCCATTTGTTAATAAATTTGTGGTCAATTATTTCTAGGAAATTCTTATCATTATAATATTTCCATTTGTAAATACAGGATAATTCCAGGATAACATAGCTCATGGTCACCGTACTTATAATTGGCATCGATTAGCACAGGAAGACTCGTCTATAGCACGTTTTTTTTTTATAAGCAAGTATTTTTAGCGTGTGTCCGGCTAGCCGCGGGAGTGTTGTCCTAGGCCTGGCGACCTGTGTTTGTATTCAAATGGCCACTTCTTATGGACGACGAGATATCAATCTAAGTATTGAATTGTATACTGAATTGACAAGGACACAAATAAATAAGAAATTCTTTTTTTCATACTACACCTGATTTATTATTGTTTTAGAAAAAAAAACAAAGGTGGTGATAGTTACACTATGGGTTTCCGTGTGATCTTAAAGGGTAGGTACCTATTATTATCGACCGACTATTTAATCGTCATTTCAATAAAACACTCAATAGTGTCTGGTATTAATAATTATTAAACAAACAATATGATTAACTAAATAAATACAATGTACGGCTCAAACCTACGAACTTCTACATTCTATGTACTCTTATTCAACTTTAAAATCTCATGGTCGTAAGAATTGAGATCCTGGGTTCAATTCCCAGGTTGTATCATTAGGGTACTATGAAGTTCAAAATCGGGGTTTAGATTATTTTGTGCCCGGATAATGGCAGTAAGCTCGCCTAGTACTTGGGACCGAAACATACTGGCGAACTGTGGGTTACATCTCTGTATCAGCCTTTGGAGAATACAAATGAAGATCTTAGCGTGGGATGTCTGAGACAGTTTCCAGAATTAAAAAAAAATGTCCTTCCTTCTGTATTTTTTAATTTTATTTAATTAAACCTTCTGTATTTTTTTTGCATTTTCCATGCTAAGCTTATAAATCTTAGCATGAAAATACAAAAGATAGTAGGTAAGGTAGCATCGTACGACATCGAACTAACTGCCAAATAACTCATATCGGTTGAGAAACAAAGTAACTTGCTTTTCAATAGTTTTCAGTGACGACGTCACATTTAAGACGTGAATTCAGAATGTGTAGGCAAATTTCAACATGGCGGGTAGGTCTCGCGGTGGCTTAGTGGGCATAGCGACTGGTGTATCTAACCAAAAGACGCAGGTTCGAATCCTGCCCGCAAGTCGATTTCCTTCACTAAAATAATACTCGTATATTATATTAGTTTGGATTTTATTCACTTCTCATTCTCCACAGATAAAGAAGAAGGCGGATGCTAGTATTGCCATACTACTCTATTGACTTCTATTCATCCTACTAGTCGACATGACGCAGAAACCGCTAAACAAAGACAATAAAACAAATAAAATGAGTATGTCTTGTGCAAGCACTTGCGCTGTGTACTCTGAGTCGCCTTGACGGCAAACACTCGACGCAATCAGTCGATAACTGTACCCTTGTACCTTGTTGCTGCTCATCCAAGATACGGAGACAATGCAATCCCGATGCAGATGATAACGGTTGGCGGACAGGAGTTAGATAAGCCATGTTAGCCATGGTTAATCGTCTTCACCGAGTGTAAACCGGAGTTAGTTTGATAAATGATAGTGTAACATATTCTCTGAAAATATATTCATACTTATATTTTAAATGCGAAAGGGAGTTTGTTACGCTCTTGCGCTAAAACCACTAAACCGATTTTAAAAATCTTTCACCAATAAAAAGCTACATTATCAGCCGACTAACATGGCTGTATTTTTTTAAATTAAACACTACGAAAATTACAAAAATTTAACCCAAAGTATAAAAATTTGCCTATGAAAGTCAATATTTGACGTGCGCTGCCATTTCGTTATTTCTTAGATCATTTAGGTTATGGAGATCCCTTTGACAATTATTCAACAATGTAGGCGTAAGTTTAAAAAATTAAGGCGAAATCAAGTTCCAATAATATCGGCGGTCAGCTCACTATTCAATTGCATAAGAACATAGGCAACATTTTATCCAGCTCAGACCCAATTCGGAAGTCCACGCAGATGAAGTCGCGGGCAGAAGCTAGTTTAAAGTGATATTTTTTTAAATAAGAATTCAGACTTCTTACATTGGAAAGCGCGGAAGTTTCCAATTTCATGATTTCGACAAAGTCAAGTAAGTTTATTTTTAATAGCTTACCAGAATATGATCAGCCAAGTACTAGCATAGCATGGAACGGGAAGAGGTCGATATAGACAAGAAAAGCTTTTAATAAATATGTATGACGACGTATATGCGAGGGTTCAAAGCCCTCTAAGTAGGAAGCTATCATCTTACCGCCCGGTAAAACTACCCAGAAATCTACCAATTTCCCAGTACTTAAGTGGTTTACACACGTAGGTAATAACATCCGCAATTTCCGCGAAATATTGCTAAGTTTGTCCCCATTTCACTCGATACATTATCGATGTTGTTCCTGAAACGTTTACCGTACCTAACAGTTGCTAATCGATTATCAAAATGTATCGTATCATTGTCGACCTAAATTGGTTCGAGAAGAGTACTTTTCCAGCTTGCTCGATCCTGAATCAGTGATGTATGACGGATTTTCTGAGTTTATAACCTAGACAGCGATCAATTATCGAATTACTAACTAATATACTTGTAATATAGTTCAAAAATATGTAGGTGCGTCTTACTTGCACCTCTTGGTTAACTCCTTGAATTTGTATTTCCGTTCTATGGGAGTCTTGAACAAGTGAATAAGCGCGAAGTTACTTTTAAACAAGCGTGCTTCATTTTTGACAGCAACATTGCTAAACATCAGCTGACATAAAGATGAAACCAATGGATGAAACGTAACGTGAAGCTTTCAATGTAAAATATAACCTATTTGTTACATCTCAAAGTATTTTTTATATTGGGCACTAGCTGATAGGCATCTCAAAAATCTATAATTACTTTCGCGAGAAGAAAATAATTCTGGGCTTTACCTAAACATAGATACAGGAAATTAGGTTGTAGTGCCTATTTAGTTACGAAGGCGTAAATTATAAATTAAATACTAATACAAGAGAAACAGTACGAAATATAGCATCTCTAGATATATTCTTACTCAATTATTTTCCTGAAAATTAGAGTTCATCTCAATTCAAACGTACCAATTTGTAAGGAAACGCGGAAAGTCGTAATTAGGAGTTGTTTATCATAAAATAATCCACTTGACCTGAAAAATTGTGGGGCAGTGACCCTGGATTGGGTTGTAAACAGAGCTTAGTTCAGTTCAGTTATACTTTTAAGATCGGTGTCTAAGCGTATCGTCTTAAAGAGATTAGGTTATAATGCAGTCGGCATTGCTCAAAGTGTCAGTAATAGGCAACGGTCAGAGATCAGCGCTGAATAGGAAAGAGATTGCGCGCCTCGCCCACGAGATCCAATTTCCTTTAAAATGGGGATGAATGTAAAACATGATGAAGCTACGCCCTGGTTGAATGGATCTGTTAGTGAATACGCTTATCCTAAAATGAAAGTGTATGATATTTTATTAGTAGTAAAGTGACAGAAAAAAAACGTTAGCACCATTAATGCCCAGTTGCTGTGACGTATCTCTTATCAGAACGAGCGGGGTAGGCTATACATAGTCTAAAACTAAAAGGCTATAGTGTTTATTGTAGGCTATAGTCTAATCATGAAAAATATGTTATCTGTAATATAAAAATAGCCTACGAGAAGTTGGCGAGATGCTTTCGATTGTGCAACTAGTTTTGACTTTTCAAAAGTACCTTCTTTATTGGTCTAATTGTAATAAATCATTTTGACTTTGACTTTGATCACTTATTGCCAAAAACATACCATCACGCCTGTATTCCCCGAAGGGTTAGGCAGAGGCGTACTAATGTATACCCACAGTTCGCCGGTATGTTTAGGTCCCATGTAATAGGGGGCGAGCCTATTGCCATTAACCGGGCACAAATTCCTAACTCCGAGCTGCTACTGGGAATTTCATAGAAAAACCCTGTAGCACTTTGCTCGTACTGGGAATCGAACCCAGGACCTCTAGCGTAGCAGTCGCGCTCAGGACCACTTGGCTAGTGAGGCAGTTATTACTTACTTATTACTTATTGCCAACGTGTTAAGAAGTCCAGGTTAGAAAATCCTGGACTGAGTTAGGGGATGCCGTCAGCAGTGGGATACAAAAGCGGCTACATAAAAATATATATAAGAATTTGGAATTTAATTCGATTCATAATTTTACACACACAAATTTTATTGAAAGAAAAACTTACCTACAATTTAAGGTCCTATGTTCAAGTTGAAAATGTTTTTATGACCTAAAGATAGTTTTTCCGGGTTTGGGCGTTTGTGTATGTGAGAATTTGTGTTTGTAAAAGCACCGATGTTATAGGAGAAAGCCCTAGTGTAAAAAAAAATACGGAAACCAACAAAATCCTCAGGAACAACTACAATTAACCATACCTACTAGTTACCAAGATCGTGGAAATCCAAAGAGTAGTAGTATAATAAAAACCGAACACGATCTACTAATCTCATTACGTGTAGGGGAAAAAAAGTTCGCACGCACGGCAGCTGCGCCCGCGCCGGTGCCGGAGGAATTTTCACTTGGTAGAAAAATATAGAGAGTGAAAACGGTAAACAAACGTAGGTACGATATTGTACGGTAGGAGGAACAATTTAGACATGATTTGTTATTTTTTATCTCTACTATTACAAGATAAAAAAAAGCTCTGTCTGTACATTGAAGATATTGAAAAAAATCAAGTGAATTAGGGTATATGACCATTTCAACAATTCTTGTCTCGTTGTCTGTTTTTTACGGTTTGGTGCTAAAACTACTAATTAGATTTTAATTTAGTTATCACTGTTAGAAAGTATATGCTCCAACTTACAAACTGGTGAACTTTTTATCTCAATTAATTGAACGGATTAGATAAAAAGTAGCCCATGTGTTATTCCAGACTATAATCTATCTTTGTGCCAAATTTTATCCAGATCCGTTCAGCCGTTTCGGCGTGAAATAGTAATAAACATCCATCCATCCATTCACCAATCCTCACAAACTTTCGCATTTATAATATAAGTAGGATTGTTAAAGATATCATAGGCTTATCAGATGTTTTTAGATGGCTTTGTTGGAAGCAAATATTGCTAGAAAATTCAGTTTCCATCCTATTATGGACTAAAATTCTTTCTGCTGCTGATACCAATAAATCATCGCGTAATATGTCACCAGTACAGCATTTGTCGTGTAGCCGTGGTGCATTTTTTGCGCCTGCGCATCGGATCAGCATCCATCAGTGAAAACGAAAGTGGAAACTGAATGACGACATTGTTCTGCGGTGAAAAAAGCGAGCGTGCGAAAAACTGGGGAAAAGCAGACCGCGCTGCGGCAATTAGTATAACTAGTGAAGCACGATACTGCCGACAAATACTTAGATATTATCCCCTTACTGTTAAAGATAGTTTCAGCTAAGTCTGAGCTAAATCCGGACTAAAAATATATCTTATTCTTTTTGGTGCCTCCAAAATGGCTACTTTTAAACCAAGGTTTTAGTGAGACTTTAGGATTAACAACCTCATTAGTGCTCCCAAGTGCGACTGCTATGCCAGAGGTCCTGGGTTCAATTCCCAGGTCGAGCAATGGGTTTCAGTAGCAGTTTGGAGTTTGAGAATTTTGTGCCCGGTTAATGGCAATTAAGGCGCTCCATATTACATAGGACCTCAAAATACCGGGAACTGTGAGTGTAAGTACATTGGTATGCTTCTGCCTAACCCTTCAGGGAATATAGTTGAGATGGTATGTTTTAGTTAGAAGATGTTTAAGTTATTAGCGTGCATGATAAATATATATTTTTTTATTCTTGAGTTCGCCTGATGTTAAGCGACACTGCGACCGACGATGGAGCACGCTTGCCCAGAAGAAACCGATTCACTCGTGATTTAAAGACACCCAGATTATATATATCGGGGAAGACCAACTTTGGAAGCGCGTTACACATTTTGGAGGTACGCATGATAAATGTGAAATTAAGGTGTTGATATATAGGTTTATGAGATTGCATTACCTGTTTTAAAAAAATAGCAAGGCGAAGATTTGCAGTGAGATTATCTCCTTATAACCGTTTCATAATTACTTCATCATATATCAACCAAAGAGCTCGTCAATACATTACTTAGCAACAGTTATTTCTTACCATCAAGTAATTCTAGACATACCCGTCTCTCAACCATATCGTAGTCGTCACGTGTAAGTTAGCTCCGATAGCTTTGCGTTATTCCTTACAACTTATAAACGTTATATATGCTTATAGTTTGCAGTTGTATCTTATCATGGCTAGTAATTTTTATCCTGAGTTGTCTGATGTAAAGTTTTACATCAAAGTCTACTTTTTTAGAACTTTCTAAAAAACACATTTATGTAATGTTAAATTGCTTTTGCTTGTTTTGCACTACATGACATCGAAGAAGATTCTATGTCTAATTCTGACTACGTCATCATAATGGGTTTAATACGGGATACAAATATTTATATGCGGGAATTGAAACCGCGACCCGTAGCACAGACACTGATCACTCAGCGTATGTACTTAGCATATTAATTATTCCGCTAACTTGGCTTTTTGAGTTTGACTAAGGATAGATTCTTATGTTCGTAACAGGAAATCTTTGCAAAAATACGGAATGTATGAAAAGAAATAAATTAATTATTTCATTCTAAAAAAATCCGATACAAGGACAAATAGGACATGATATCAGTTCTCAGAATTGAAGATACTCCCACACACAGCGGCTCAGATCCGAAAACTTTTATTTTATATTACAAATAATAACGTAGAGAATTCAGCCAGTTCTCAGATGTAGCTACAAGGTCTCAACTCAAGGTCCCGACGTCTAGACTATATACTAGCCCAGAACTAGAACTGTTAGACACCTAATTACTATTAAGACCCATCCTTTGGTACAACCTACAAATTGTACGCTCTAGGCATTGTTGAACTAAACTAGAAAGTATAATTATTAAGGTTTGTTTTAGCTGGGTAGTGTATTAAATTGTATTTGATCAATTTTGTAGTAGAAATTTATACTAGTGTTTCGGGTGAATATGTGTTTTCAAGTATGTATAGTAAAGTCAAAGTCAAAATTCTTTATTTCTAATAGACCACTAAAATTGCCGAGCAACTAGTTTTCAATTTTGAAGTCAAAACTAGTTGCACAGTTCCAAAAAGTGTGTATTACGGAGAAGAACAGGCAAAAAACTCCATAGATAGATACTCTTTAAAAAAATCATGATTACAATATTGAGCTTTTTTATGGGATAGGAGACAAAAGAGCAGATAGACTGCCTGATGGTATGCAATCACTTTACCAAGGACACCCGCAACGCCAGAGGAGTCGAGAGTGCGTTGTCGGCCTTTTAAAAGGAGTACGCTCTTTTCAACTTTGTTTTAAATAGTTCCTGAGAATTATGACATTACTACAAGTCTAAGTTATACGCACCATGACGGATTGAATTGCTTTGGGACCGTATGAATACCGTATTAATATTACATTATACCTAATTATACAGAGCAAAAACAACCATCCTTATTTTAATTTTTTTATAGTAAGCAAACCTGTGTTTTGTTAACCAATATTGATTACCTATTTTAGTTCACGTAATAAAATTATACGATATAGAGATATACAGATTACATTATATAGAGATTACATCAATAAAGTCACAAGAAATAAAAATTTTTACAATGTAATTTGTGTAGGTATAATATATTACAGAATTATTGCAAAAGCATGTATATCTCATACAGTCCCCTCGTGCGCAATATGAAAGGGAAACGTAATAACAGGCTAGAACTGTTTCAAGTTTAGTAGTGCAAGTGCAGCGGCGCGGGCGCAGGCGCGGCGGGCGCACCAGAGATAACGCGCCTGGACCGGTGCCGCGATAACTTATTGCAGCTTGTTGCTATTTTTATACTGATTATCTGTCTCTTTGTAACAAAGAACTTTTCTTGACATGCATATTTATTTTATTTATTATATATGAAGTTTATATCATATCTGAGAAACAAATGAAATTCCACATAGAATAACAAAGGAGAATAAACTAAGTTACTGAAAGAAAATTTAAAGCAAAGTTTTCTCGCACAGTATTTTATGACCAGAAGAAAATGGAATCCAGCTAAAAATAGTTTGCAATATCATCTGAAGATAGTCGCTATCTCTCACTCCGTGTGTACCGTGCGCTATAATGTCAAGTTTCCCTCGACTAGCCGTCCGTGCAACCAGAATGCACTTTCTTCCTACACACACACAGCTATGTCGCACACACACCCACCACCGATCTTGCACACTATGCAGCTTGCATTTGCACACAGACAAGATCTTTTCTGTGGGTGAGTGAGGTGTGGTAAACGAAAGTTTGAATGGGAGTCATAGTATATGTTTTATTATAGTTTCTATACTTTACTAAAATATTTATCGTTGCTCGGAAGCGGGGAAATTGTTAGGAAAAGTGTAGAAACTTGTAGGTTATAAAAGTGTACACGTTTTGGCGGTGTTGTCTCTTTCTATGTATGTAGATACATCTATGTTTATGTTTTATGTATATATTGTTTAAGGGCTGTGTTGAGTCTGATGACGTTTTAAACCGCAATGCGGACAGTGTCTCGAGCTAGGTTACAGGTTCGATTCATCGTGAATGCATGTAACTTCCACAGATTATGTTATGGGTTGTGGTTTAGGCAAAGACAATATTATAATTATTTTTGTGAAGTACGGAGTTTTTTGCTGGATTCTTCAACATTTTGGAACCGTGCAACTAGACATATCGTTTCATAAATTCTTGTAAAAGCTTATCTACATACCATATTAATAGAAAGATTAATAGAAAGATTTGTAACGAATACAATGTAATATGTAACGAATAAACTCAAAAACTACTGGGCCGATTTCATAAATTCTTTCATCATTTGAATGTTACATTATTTCAGAATAAGCTATAGAATATTTTGAAAAAGATGGGGATTTCTCCAGCCGTACGAAGCTGTGGCGGGCTGCTAGTTTGAAATAAACTATAAATATTTGAACTTGAACTTATAGATTTTAATGAATTAGCAATGATATTTCATATATATTTGACAGGATTCTCTAATTAGTAGGTAAGATTCGACATTCAATCAATTATGCAACTAAAATGTTGTAATGGCCTTTATTTATCCCTTCTTATGTTCTACTTGCGTTTTTTTTTCACACTTCGTAGTCACATGTCAAGTTTTTTTTCTTCTTTTTACTCTGTCTAAGTTAGTTTTGCCAATGACCACTGACCAGGTGCCTCCGTTTCAATGGTTGGTGGCGTAAATGTCAGAAATAATTAATTTTCCCATCGGCCCTGTGAAGACTGGCAATTATGTGGATATAAAAACTGTATGACTCGGAATGAAGTTGTAACGGGATTGTGTCTCTACAATTAACACTTTTGATTAATTGAAAATGGTTATTTAATTGTTTGAAATATCTAAGTATAGTGATTTCGTGTCCATGGGTGAAGTTTATAAAGATCTTTTGCCGCGGTTTCGCTCGCATTCTAATGAACATTTGGAGACATATTGTAGACTATGTTCTTTTTCAAGGTGCAATCTATCTCTAGAAAAAAATCCTCAAAATTAGTTCAGCGATTTAGGTGTGAAACGTAACAAATAATGAAGTTTAGATTTATAGCGCTCAGCAAAAAAATACCCATCAGCAGATTTGTCTAATAACAAATATTGCAGACTTTTTTTAAGAATAGGTACTTAACTTGTTTTACAGTTTAATGTGGTCAGATAAGAACAGAATTCTTATTCCAAGTATATAATATGATGAAACGTTGGTATATAGGTACAACTATAACGGTGATCATGACATTTAATATACCTGAACAAAGTAATTGCGCTCAACCTAAGCTTTTGACCGAAGGACGTGCGGAAACTATGTATGTATGTATTGTTGTTCAATACGCAATAAATCTAATATTTATTGCGTATTGAACAACAATACATGTCAATTTATTATTCGATAATACCTATTCAATACGTGTATAGAAGAACGTTTTTTGATTTTCGAAACTTTTTTTAAAGGTTGTGACCATGACAATGCTGTCTGTTAGTGTTATAGTATTGATTATTATATCAAAAATATAAACAGAGATAGTTAATTCAAAGTATAAGCTATACTCAAATCTTTAAATAACAGAAAATTATCTAGCGATTGTTGTTATATGTACGGATACATTTGAAGATGTCCGGTGGCCTATTTAGCCGGTGCATCGCGTCCTTGCAACTGCATTCCCACGCTCCGCCGACGTTCTATTACGCGCGCTGGTATTCACGACACCTTGCCGAGACGCCATTATACCATTTTTTAAATTTAGAACTATTACAATGTTGACTTGTGTAATCGAGTAATTTATGTAATTCGAATGGTTTTTTGTTTTATTTATTTAATTCGGATCACCGAGTACTTTTTTTATGGAATTAAAAGTTAAAATTTATAATTTCGAGGCGATATAGATATTAATTTAACCAAAAATAATTATGTTAGGAGTTTATGAACATTATACCTTTGCGTGAAAGTATCATAATTCGTAATTGAATTTTCCCTGAAGCTAATTATAATGGGTATTTAACTGGCCTGTTTATTTAAATAGGTCATCAAATGACTTATAAGCTAATTAGGTTATGTGATGCAAATTAGCATAATATATTAATTATTTTACCATGGGTAGGCATACGAGACTGCCTACTGGAATATCGTTTCTATTTTAAGCTGCAGTGTGTGTAATCCTTGTTTACTTTATATATAATTATGTACTAGTTGTTGGTATCACGTCCAGCGCGCATGCTAACCACTGGAACTTACCTGGAAAGAGAGAGAAATACATAAGTACATATATTTTTACACATTTGAGGATAAAATAGCAGATATGTAGGGAATTGAGCGTTTATGTCGATAATATAATGTATTACACGTGTCAAATTTAGGCCAAGCGATCTCATTTGTTTTAGTCTATTCGATATTTGATATGTTACTATAGACAATATAGATATTTGTATATAGAGTTATTGCGAATAGTCCACGGATCCAAAAGAGGTTATATTATACATATCTAGTAATATTTGGAATAAACTGGAGTTCTGAGTAAATTGATTTCTATTATAACCTAACCCAATTATACCTAACTCAAAAATAGACAACTCAATTTTGAGTTAAACTCGCCTTTGTATATTTTTTGTTTTATAATTATTACGTTATTATATTTTCTACGTACAACAAAGAGATAACCGTCATCTTATTACTTTCTTTTAAAAAGATAATAATAATGATCATAGAACTGCCTTCCAAACATCTTGTTAAAGCATTTCCGGACTGCTGACCACGAGGTCGTGGGTTCGATTCCCACAGGACACAAATATTTATGTGATTAATATAAGTGTTTGTGTTCGTCTGGGTGTTTCTTATGTATTATAAGTATATATTTAGAAAAAAAAAGTATATAACTATTATATCCATTGTCTAGTACCCATAGTATAAACTCTGCTTAGTTTGGGACTAGATAGTGATGTGTAAAATGTCGCAGAATATTTATTATTTATTTATATTGTACCAGTGAAGATTGTAACATAATTTATTTTAAAAGACTGTCCATGGAGTTTCTGGCTGGATTCTTCTCCATAGGATCAACATTTAGGAACCGTGCAACTAGAATCATAACGTTTCATAAACGCTTGTAGAAGCTTACATTAAATAAAAACATTTGATCTTGAAATCATAGGTCTCAGGCCCGAATTGAAGGTTGAATCTCTGGATTTTCGAAATTCGTATTTTTTATCGACTCGCTTCAATGGTAAAGGACATGAAGGAAACTTGTGAGGATACGTGCATCCCTGAGAAATTTTGTCGACGTAGTGTTTAGTCTGCCAACAGTGCCAACCCGTATTAGACTTGTGTGGTGGACTATAAGCCTAACCTTTTTCATTTCGAGAGGAGATTCATGCCCTACGAGTAGCTAAGTGGAGTGCTATTTTAAGGTGTTTTGTTGAATGTACACCCACAGTTCGCCGGTATGTTTAGGTCCCATGTAATAGGGGCGAGCCTATTGTCATTAACCGGGCACAACGTCCAAACTCCGAGCTGCCACTGAGAATTTCATTGAAAAACCCAATAACACTGCTCGATTTGCGAAGTTGCTATTATAATCCGATTCCACTTTATAAATCATCCACATATATTACCCATGGACGTGTGGACTTGGTATTTGGACGTTCAATTAATGAAGATACGCCATACAAATTGTCTAACTAACGGTACCAAGAAAAAACCCCTCTTACCATGTACAGAGCGAACTGCTAAAAAATCTTCCACATTTCCTCAGAATAACCAATTTATAAGTGCAGTATCGCGTGACCGACGGTGAAAACTGCATTTCTTCGGAGAAAGAGACAGCAAGATTCACCTTATAGAAGCAGAAAAGAGACACAAGAAATGCACGCCAGTGCAATTTACTATCTAAAAGCGAATGTTTTTCTCAGTGTAAACAATACAAGCGAGATCTATCCAGTCGACGATGACCTAAAAAAGTGTTGGGTGGGGAGAAATGGGGGACCAATTTATAATGGACAGGAAACGGAGAATTTACTCTTTACCGTTACAACAGGTATTAAACTCTAATTGATTAAATCGTTCAAACTTTATTGAATCGGTAGTGTATACCTATAATAGTAATTATTATTTTATATCTCCCGTATTGTTAATTATAGATATTTTTAGGTGAAATTTGACTGGCAAATTCATATTTTTTTATCAAAACATGAAATGAATATAAAAGACTAAACGTTTCCGTTGCGATACGAAAGTGAGATGACTTCGTAGAAAATATCAATATGTATCACCCGCGTCCCGGCGCTTTCCGGACCAAAATTTGTAATGATTTCGAGAAAAACCCATCATTGCCGTAGAATTCTAAGACATATTTATAGAAACGTTAAGTTATTAATTGTTTCTTTGAATTGTATTCAATGACTTTCATAAAATTTAATTTATATTGAGTACCTACAGGAGAGATTTTTGATAGCAAGTATCATAATGTCTCCAATTTATGTAAGTAAATATTAAATTAGTCGATATGTAATCGCAATTTTATATGATTATTGCAATCGTAATAAAGAAATTGCTTTGTCGCTTTAGCTACAATATATTCGAGGTGATAACATTTTATTAAAGAAATCCGCTTTCAACAAGCTGTGTTTTTAAGATCTGTCTTAATAACGCCTGTAACAATAATCCAATGTTTTTTTTTAATTTCCTTGTGTTTTTATTATCTAAACCTAATTTCACATGTGTTGCGCACATACCGACAGCTTTGATAGCTGTCAAACTGTAAAACGTCAACAGTAGCGTTTGACAGCTCGGTGACAGCCCCATCGGGATACCGTCGTTACCGTCAGCTTTTGACAAGCGCCTGCGGATATGCGCTGTCGATGAAATATTTAAAATATTAGAGATTTTTAACGAAAACTATCAAGAAGAGTATTTTAAAAGAGAAATAAAAATAGCGTTGTTGACTGAAGTGTTTGAAATGGTGATTCTTTTAAGTAATCTAAAGCTCCTTGTGAAAATTTCCTTGGGAGAATTAAGTTTAAAGATCTATGTGCCACTTTTCCAAATTGTGGGTGCTTTTTAGATAGGCCATTCATTTCAGAACTTGTATAATTATTGAGAGAGAATTTGAGACGTTGCAATAATCACTTACTTGTTTTTTCCATTATGGTATTTGGTCTTAAATAGGAAATGCCGGTTTCATTACAAAAATAAGTACTTATAATTTAATGTAAATCATACTTAAACTAACAACTATTAACAATATGTTAACTACATTTAGATTGCCGAATAAAATGTGTCTATCATCTGGTAGCAATCTTAAATGAACCAATGAAGCATAAAACTCTCTTCCATTACAAAATAAAGCCAAAAAAATGACAAAAAGCAAAAGTTAAAGCCTTTAAATATTTGCTGTATAGCTACAGCGGAAACGGATCGGGTGTGTCTCGTCCCCAGCAGTTAATTACATTCCCTTATTACGCAAAGAACGTACCTACAAACAAACTGCTTTCCGGTACACAAAGAAATGTCGAAGTTTCACGTTTTTCGTCGTCTTATAAGGCCTGTATATTGTAAGACTTTAATAAATACTTATAGCGAGAATGTCATGGATTGGAAGAATTCTTAAATATTTATTTCGATTTTTCTAATTACAATTGCCTCATTAGCCAAGTGGTCCCGAGCGCGACTGCTATGCTAGAGGTCCTGGGTTCGATTCCCAGGTCGAGCAAAGTGTTATTGGGTTTTTCTATGAAATTCCCAGTAGCAGGAATTCGGAGTTAGGAATTTGTGCCCGATTAATGGTAATAGGTTCGCCCCCTATTACATGGGACCTAAACATACCGGCGATCTGTGGGTGTACATTAGTACGCCTCTGTCTAACCCTTCGGGGAATACAGGCGTGATGGTATGTTATGGTAATTACAATTACTACTGTTTTGTCAAATATGTTTTGTAACCATTAACATGTAGTAGTAGTAACCGAAGAGTTAGGCAAAGTTGTACTGGAGTAAAACCAGAGGTCGCTGTCAAGTTTTAGGTCTCATGAAAAAGAGGGTAAGCCAATTGCCACTAACTGGGCACAAGTCCAAATAACTGGGACTTGGGAATCGAACCTATTATAGGGCCTAACGCTCAGCAGACGCGTTTGCAACCACAAGACCAACGAAGTGGTTATTTTCAAAGCAATATTTGGTAATTACTAAATAATTAATGAATATTTATTTTCATCTCAGTTTGGAGCTGTCACTTACAGAGCTGTCTAATAAATAAACTACAATATTTTAATCTTAAACATGTTAATTATGAAATTACTACATTAAAGCAAGTCTCTTTATACATATATACATGTACCTAGTAATTAACGTGTAATAATTCTAGTCTAGACATACTCCTTATTATTTCAATCCCGGTCTCAGACTTTCAGGTTGTTCGTGTAAGCCCTGATCACTGAAATATTCATAATTTCATGCGATATCTAAAACACTGACGCAAGTATCTAGGGCGTAAAGCTGGCGATTCTTTTACGCATTACACCTTATTGTCTTTTAATTTTGATTTTTTATGAGCAATAAGTACTAACATAGTTCTAAGACCTAACAATATATGGATAAACTTTATTCTGAATTAAATTCATTTTATTATTTATTATATTTAAGGCGTTATAAAATAATTTATTTTAAGAAAATTATACGTTAAACCCTTTTTCTCTAAAAAAATATTTATTTGTGATATTGATTGTAAAATAAGCATTAATGCCCTTCAATACAGCAGCATATGTTTTGAATGAGGCCGAGTCGAATCAAAATATTAATTTTAGAAATAGTTTTTTTATTTGTCTTATTTGTGTCTTTGTCAATTATGCGCACGAGTCACAGTGACCTTCCATACCTCGCTGATACGTGTGATATCATCGGCTTGGCTCATTTTCCTCAATTCGTGAGTACACTGTGGCAATAATTGCATAACCATAACAGTACAGTTTTATACAAGGGATTGGAGTTGCCAAATTGTGGAAAAAAAGAGAAAAAAATATGTAGTTTAACTTGATGCAAAATTGAGATCAAGAAGTTAGCTAATTTCAATGCACTACATACATACCATCACGCCTGTATTCCCCAAAGGGTTAGGCAGAGGTGTACTAAGGTACACCCACAGTTCGCCGGTATGTTTAGGTCCCATGTAATAGGGAGCGAGCCTATTGCCATTAACCGGGCACAATTTCCAAACTCCGAGCTGCTACTGAGAATTTCATAGAAAAACCCAATAACACTGCCTGCGACTTCGTCTGCGTGGAATTCAGAATTGGGAACCTAGATAAAAAGTAGCCCATGTGTTATTCCAGATAATAATCCATCTCTGTGCCAATTTTATCCAAATCCGTTCAGCCGTTCTGGATTCACAAACATCCATCCATCCACCCTTACAAACTTTCGCATTTATAATATTGGTAGAATGGTTTATGGACTTACAGCAACACACTAGCTGTTATAGGAACTATTTTCACTTTCACTTAAGCATCATATAATGCGCATAAGAATTTCAGCTTAATGTCATCATTTAAAGTTCCTAAAGGACGATTTGTCCCTAAGGGTGTCTTAGTTTTTTTATGCATAGTGACCCTGATTGTAAATAGTTGTCCTTCATGTGCCATGACACTAGCAATAGATATTAAAAAGTCTAGACTTTATTTAGGAAATGGATTTGCCGTTGTTGTTAATAAATGGGGGTAGGAAATTAAAGCTGGCTTCAAATTCCATTGCTAATAGCTTTTATATACTCATATTTAGGGTGTGTGTGTGTAAAGATGCTGATAGTGGATATTGACCGAAGAAGAACTACTATAATAGCTTTTATTTAGCGGCATAGGGGGCAAACGAGCAGACAGATCACCTGATGTTAAACGATTACCGCCTCCCATGGACACCCGCAATACCACAGGAGTCGCAAGTGCGTTGTCGGCCGTTTAAAAGGGTTTGGGCCTCCTGTATCCTCACTCACTCAGCGTAACACAACGTAAGCCTATATTCACGACGGTTCTTTATGAGGCCGTGGTATCTCTCCGGTCGAGCCGGGCCATTCGTTCCGAAACATGACTCTCCCACGGAAAAGGTTCTTTCAACAAATAAGATTTTTATTGAATAATAATTTATATTATCTCTACTAACACCTATACATGACAGTATTTGCCGGTATATTATAGTCCCATTTAATAGGGGATGAGCCTATTGCCATTAACCGGACAGTAGACACACCAGTAGGTACAGTGGATGTACTAATGAACACCATAATGTGTACACGTTGTCTACACCACCCAATTTGGAAATTTAATTAGGTTCTCTAATTTTACAGAGATTGTCTAGAGAAATTTTAACAGAACCCGCAGGCCAAGCTATGTTTTCATCAAGAATATAGGTATCAAAACATGAAACTTATCCCGTTATGTTCGTGTACATCAAATGTACTGAAATTAATGAGCCCATGTCGTAAGCTCAGATATACCCGACATAATATTGATTTGCGTCCGGGGATAGGTGCTGCCTAATATATAGGTATGTAGTACTTACATATTCGGGTGTACGCTCTGACGTCAGCAACGTAAACCCGTGTAGACTTTATGCCTAGTACAGTTCAGTCGCAATAAGTAGGTGCTCAATCTGGGAACCGAACCCAGGATCTCTAGCATAACATGCGTGTTTAACTACTGGACTAATGAGGCAGGCTGAGTTTACTGATTGAGTTATTTTATTGACTAGCTTGTGCTCGCGACTCCGTCTCCGTGGACTTCAGAATTGGCTCCGACCTAGTCCATTGTTTATCGAGACTATAATCTATCTCTGTGCCAAATTTTATCCAGATCCGTTCAGCCGTTCTAGCGTGAAAGAATAACAAACTTCCATTTATAATATTAATAAGATATAACATAAAAGATCATGTAGGGAGGTACACCACCCATTCTCTGGTACAACTTTAGTAGGTATGCTACACCAGTCGACATATTTCCATAATCGGGTCAAAGATATATAATATCGGTAAATATTACTAAATCATACCTCCGAAATAACTTGGGCTTTCTAACAGAAAATCCAATAACACCTGGAAATCGAACTTACAACCTGAGCTAAGGGCCACTTGCACCAACTTCTGAAATATGTTTAAATTGAATTTAAACACAAAAGGACCATAAAAAATTGTGTTTAAATAAAATTTAAATACATTTAAGAAGTTGGTGCAAGTGGCCCTAAGATAAGGTCAAAATTTATTTTAATGTTAATTTAATTTAACGTTCCCTTAGCCTAGAACATTTAATGCTTCATAGTCTTAAAAAGTACTTTATATGTCCATATGTGGCTTACATAATCTTAAAACGATTTTAAGTCACTAATAAATAAGAACAAAAAAAAAATCGAGAACAGGAAGTGTCCTTCGCGCCAAATCATAACACTCGACTGCTGGCTTGAAATTTACTGGCACCCAACTGGGACAGATTAATGTTACTTTGATGACGAAAATTCATAGTCGTAGTGAACACACAAGAATCAATAAGCTACTTAAAAAAATAGTACAATAATCGAAGAGAACATAAAAAATCAATACGTTATTCCCGAATTCAAACGCGTTACATATCTAGATATTTCTAACATTGTACATGAATTGGCTTATTTATCGTACCTACATGGTTTTGCTGTTAATATTGGCAATAATTCTTTTGTGATATGTACGAATATTATATTGTATATAAATATTAGCATCTGGTTGGATTGGCAGTAGATAAATTGAGGTGGGAGATGGCTGAAGCGTGTTAGGTTGTTGTTTTGTTTTGTTCTGCCGTAGGAAATTCACAATAATAGTTTATAAAAATAATGTCAATGATAATAGGCTCGCCCCCTGTTACATGGGAACTGTGGGTGTATATTAGTACTCCTCTGCCTAACCTTCGGGGAAAACAGGCGTGATGGTATGTAAAATGTCAATGATTCTTTAAATATCATAAAAAATATTATAAAGAAATAACAATAAAACATATCGTATGGCATGCTTTCTAAGTATTTTTTAAATTTAAGTTTTAACTTATGTTTAGCTTTAGCTTTTCCAGGATTCCATACCTTTTTTTTTTAAAAGCTTACTAACAATGTGGGTCACACATTACTAGTATATTACATTATAGTACTATTCTTATTAACCCCTCGTGCTAAGCTAAATGCTTGTGTTACGAGTGCATTCACGTCGGTATTGCAATGAGTGGGTTTCGAACCGGCAACCTCATGATCGCAAGCCTGATGCCCTAGCCATTAGGCTACCGCCGCTTCAATAACTTATCATCACCAACATTACATGACTATTTAAAATACAGTGTATTTATTATTCTATTCTTTACGTGAGGCCTGTGTGGTAAAGGCACTAACAAAAACGCCTAATTTCGCAAAAAAGTGATATTACAAAATCGCCCAATAATACACCTGAAAAATCATCCCTCACACACACATGCGTACTGGGGTAGCTGAGACATAGGCGTGTAGACACGGTGCGTCCGTGTGGGTGTGCTGTGGGTGTCGTCTGGGGGTGAACGGCCTCCCGCCGACCTTCAGACGCGCTGGGCGGGGAGGGGGCTGCCGTCTAGGAAGCTCCCCACAATACACCAACATTGTAATTAATACATAATGTGCCGTTTATGCTCGAGATTGTCGCCTAACAATCCTTGTAATGAAATTGGTTGTCCCCTGATTTGGGGTTACTTTGTGTAGATTTTGCGTTTGACAAGAGAGGACTAGAAGATACCACAAAATCTTTGACTGTTATTATTTGGACAAAGCAAGCGACTGAATAATATGAATTATCATAGAAGAGGCAAAATATTAGTATATATTTGCACTATGATGTCTGGATACAATATAAGTAAGATAATATTCTATGGAAGTTAACTTAAGGATCTAGGACGCATTCTTAAGACGAGGCATCTTACGTATTTGTTTTAAAAACACTTGGAAGTACTGGTTAAGTACTTCATAAGTTTAAAACAAGTCTTCGAAAGTTTTTAAAACGAGTTTATAAATTGTACAGTAATAAATATAAACATTTTAAAACACTAGCGAGTTTTTCAGAATAAAACCTTTAAACGCCCTGATATTCTATGCGAATAAGTCTAAAACTAGGTGGAAAAACCAAATTAATGTGTACCTAACCTCTTTGCTATTCTAACAAACTTTTTTTTAATAAAGCAACCTTTCTCACGCCCGATAAAAGGAAGGCTAAAAAGCTCGCTCAGTTCGCATTTTCAGGTCGTTCCGTTAATCGACCAATTAGGTCTAACCCTTATCACCAACGAGGAAGCCGATTTTTAATTAAACTAGCGTTGCTCACATATTTACAGGCAAACAGTTTTTATCTGCATATGAAATAGGAACAGAGTTTGTACAAGGCATTTTAAAAAAAGCAATTTTCTTTATGCCCGAGAATATTGGCGATGGTGACTTTTTATTCGGTGTCTATGGCTCCAATTAATTTTTAATTTAGTAAAATAGTGTTTTTTGCAAAGGTTTGCTGTTTTGCTTCATACAGGATAGGTTATTAATATTTTTTATTGTTTATGTCGTCGGCAGACGAGCCACCTGAGGGTAAGGAATTATCGCCGCCCACGCCCCTTGTGTATGACCTAAACATGACATACCAGCGAACTGTGGGTGTACTCTACATTAGACTTAATTTTTCCCGAAATGAAAATTACAATACAATTTGACTACACGTTTGGCGTAGCGATCGGCTTCTAACGACACGTGTTGTGGGTTCGATCCCCACATGGAGTAAACATTTGTATGATCTACAGGTAGTTGTTCCGGGTCTGGGTAATTGTGTATGTGAGAATTTGTGTTTGTACAACCCACAATACAGGAGAAAATCCTAGTGTAGGGCAACGTTTTTTTTAAGAAAAAATAAATAAATACCTATCTGAGACTATGGCCCCCTGATCCATTAGTGAATCGAGTAAAAGCACCGAGATCGTAGTCGTTATGGGTACGACTGTAGAACATCCACCAGTTTTGCCTTTAGCTGGTAGACATAACTTCTTGAAATAAATATGCTGACGTGTCTCAAAATGCCTTTAGGTTTTCGTAATTATAATTAAGACTCGAGATTCTGATTGACGTGTTTGAGGTCTAAGTATATATATAACTAAGTAAATAAGTAAGTAACTAAGCAAATAACTTAAATATTAATCAGTCTATTCACAAAGGAAAGCCTACACAAAAACATGACCTAAATATCTTGTAATATCCTGGGCTCATTTCCTGAACGATCAAATATGCACGACGCGGCCGTTCTGTGTACTTGTATACCTTCAGTTTCAGCTTTCAGTATTTATTTGGGACTAAAAGAACACACAAACGTTCATGGTTATAGCTAATAATATTCACGTCCTCGATAATAATCATAAGTTTTAATTTGAACATACATACCATCACGCCTGTATTCCCCGAAGGGTTAGGCAGAGGCGTACTACTGTACACCCACAGTTCGCCGGTATGATTAGGTCCCACATAATAGGTGGCGAGCCTATTGTCACTAATCGGGCACAAATTCCAAACTCCGAGCTGCTACTGGGAATTTCATGGAAAAATCCAATAACAGCTAGAGCTGAGCTAGAGGTCCTGGGCTAGGCTAATGCTAGGCTAGGCTACTACTAGACTAGGCTAATGACGTTTCAGTTTTCCTTAACTCGAGCTACTGAGAGATAGCCATACTTTTAGGTACCTATTTTAATTATCTTATCGGGAAACATTAACAGATTAAAATCCACCGTCCAGCACTTACTTCCTTCCCAATGTAGAATTTTGGTACCCTACTTATCTTACTTGGTGCTCCCTTCTTCCTAATTCCACTTCTTTCTCGGAATAACTGTTGCTATGTCGTTGAAATTGGAACGCTCATTTTTATGGTACCCCACTGCTTTCAATCGCTTATTAATAACAGCGAGCTATCATGACAGATTCCTGGCAACACATTAATATAATTGAGTACTCCAATCTGTTGCCACGTAGAGACAAGAGGTCACATTGAGAGTACGTAGGTGCGTGTAAGAACCCACGTAATTACCCGCATTGATCTCGATTTCCCGAGCTTGTGGGTGTTTTCCGAAATTCCCGAATTTGTGGGATGTTAAAATGTCCTATGTTAAAATTTTATTATACTTCGTTTTATAGATAAATGCTGGTATATAATATGATTAATTCATACACTCATAAATATATATATGAATTAATCATAATAAAAGTAATATTTGATTATTCTTTAATTTTACGCTACCGTGAATACCAAAACACGAATTGGAATACCATATGTAATGGAGCTAGTTATTCGCGGAATAATAGACTTTATTATTTTAGGACTGCTCTAGAATACCTAGGTAACAAACACTAGACCGGGCACCGTTATGTACAACATTATGTACATATATGTACTAACATTTACATAAATTATTATTCCCAAGACTAATTCGTCCTGACCGACCAAGGACGTAACGCCGGGAGATCTGGAAGGACCAATAACAACAATCATCAATATAAACCTTCTCTTAGTACAATTAGAATTCAATTTCGCACAAAAATTGTTATCAGTTATCGCCTTACTGATATTAGGAGGACTCAGCTTTGAAAGCGAAATTTATACCTGAATGTATCCTTAAGGAAAACGGTAGCTAACTCTGGCGAGTAAGGTCTACATTCAAACGCATTGATGCTTAGTTTTGAAAGTAAGGGACGCATGCATCGGCCAGAAAGGGACAGCAATATCCGTGGTGGTCCGTGACCTATCCTACTGACGAATGTCGAGCCCCGGAACATCGCATTTTAACAAGTAGTCTAGACAGCTATACAAGTGTGCACGCCACTTTTAACAGTGTGCGTTAGTCAGATAACGAGAATGTTGGTGTGTGCGCATGTCTGTGAATAACTGGTGTGTTATTACAGGGCTTGGTTGTGTATGTGTGTGTAAAGTTGAGCTTGTCTGATTCCTTACTGATGGCGCTTGGAGTTTTTAGTAAAAGGATGTTTATTTGACGTCTTCTAAGTGTTTATCGCTAGCGAAATTGGTAGTTGTATTAGTTGATGTATATAGGAGTCTGGTAATACATCTTGCTCAACACTTTTCTCACGAGAAAAAGTTCTGTCGGAGGGACCTCACCGGCTGCGATTGGTCGAAATGAAATGTTATCATTGTTTTATTTTTATGATAAACGTTTAGGCAAAACAATTGTCGTTTTTTCGATGAGCTGCGTATTCACGACAGAATTCCGTATTTTATGTATTAAATACAAAATAGGTGGCATAATATATTTATTTATTACTCTGCACTAATAAATAAATATAAATGAAGTATTGTTTAAACAGTAGAATCTATATTTGTGGACGAATATGCAAATCTGGGGCGTGTAGACTATTTTTACCCGACTTTGACTTGTTTTGGATTCCGGATTCATTATAGCGCAATGGACTATGTTGTAAGTCAAGATCAAGATCCAATATCCAATTGTATATGGGACCTAAACATACCTACAAACTGTGGGTGTACTTTCAAAAGCATATCGTGGTTTCCAAAACTGTCCATTTTCTTCAATAGATTTTAAATTTAATCTCCAAATAATAGAGTTTATTATCCACTAGCTTCCGCCCGCGACTTCGTCCGCGTGGAATAGTTACTTAGTCTTAGCGTGATGATATATCTAACACTGAAAGAATTTTTCAAATCGGACCAGTAGTTCCCGAGATTAGCGCGTTCAAGTAAACAACAAACAAACAAACTCTTCAGCTTTATATATTAGTATAGATTGGGAAAATTTGACAGTTTGTGGTTACTGTTGACTGTATATTAGCAGGCCTCTGCCTAGGGGAATAGGCGTAATAGGATGTTATGTTATTTTATGTATAAAATTGAATTATAGAAATGACATAGTAGCCACAGTAGTAGTTAATTGTTCGCTCAAAGAAATAGTAGAAAAGTTAAAGATTACCTAATTGTCCAAACAATTGAGAATTGAATCTAAATAAATATGTACGATTTTTTTTTATTTAGTTAAATAATATTGACGCGTTATTGATATTAACCTACTTAGAATATAGAAGAATAATTTAATTTTTTTCATTTAAAATAAATAAATAAAAGAATTATCACGTCATAGATAAGAAAAATATACAAAAATTAAATTTAAATATACGATTAACATCTAAATCAATATTATACGTCATGAAATTATCTTTTTACCTATCAATAATCCATGAAAACGAAAAAATAGAAAAACTTTTGAACCTATAAATCTCACGTTATCACGAAAACACACTCACACACCCAAAACAATTATGAATGCAACACGACACCCTATTCACACTAACACAGTTCACGCACACGTCGCCCTATCTTCTATATGCATACAGCTATCTCCATCTCTTCTTTGCACACATACACACATTTTTGGGGAAGGTTTTATGCAATTCGCCCTTGTGGAGGTGGTGCGATGAACTTCGTCCGGGACGTCCGCGGACTTCGCTAAGGTGACACGGAGTGGGTGGGGGCTGCAACGCCCAGGATGCCCACAATTGGGGCCTTTTATTGCTATGTTTGTGCACGGTAAGGCTTTTATGGTTAGGGAGGGGTTTTAGGATTGTATAGGCTGGGGCGACGCATAGATATTATGATCTTACTTGAAGATTTCTTATTTTTATGTGCATTCGTCATCGTTTATGTACTGATTATCAGGTACAATTAAATATTCTAGGACATTTTTACACAGCACCATCTAGTCCCAAACTAAGCAGAGCTTGTAATATGGGTACTAGATAATGGATATAATATATTATACTTTTTTTTTTGTAAATACATACTTATAATACATAAGAAACACCCAGACGAACACAAACACTTATATTCATCACATAAATTTTTGTGTTCTGTGGGAATTGAACCCACGACCACGACCACGGTCAGCAGTCCGGTACTCGAACCACTAAACCACAGAGGTTGTCAAAATTGTGAAGCTATTGATATGGGTATCAGCGAGTCACGCATCGCTAATGAAAGAAAAGAACATAATTATGTGGAAAATAAATATTTAATTGAATAAATAATTATATTTCTTTAATTTATTTTTACCAATTCTTAATGATATTATGATTTATGCTTATTTATATGATGTATTGGAGCAAAATTTTCCATAATTACATAATGATTAAGTATATTAAAAGGAGATTGTAAATAAAAATATATTAATTGCCTACCTTTGTTTTATAGCTGTTAATTCATCAGTAGTTAATTTAACACATATTCATATCGACCTATAAATGCTGAACATTTCGAAAGTAATAATACTATTAGAATATGCTAATCTTATATCTACTGCTACTTTATAAAATCTTTATCTGGCGGGAAAGACGAATGTTAATTAATGATTAAAACAGCACTAGTGTTGAGGCTAAAGATTTAAATAACAATGAAAAATCAGTCTTTAAAATACACTACGAATTCAAATTTTAATAATGACTAGTCTAGCCAGCTTTCTGCCTACCCATCCTTTTCGTAAACTCGATAATTGTGCCGCAAATGTCGTTCCTCTGATTGTCCCCATTACGCCCCGCCGTGATTTTAATAATAGGCGACTTTCCTGTGGAAAATTACCGCCTTTCATATAACCCAGTTTAACTGAAGTCGTATCTCATTTTTTTTACCAACTTCCAATAAGAGGGCGATTACGTTTTTCGACTGTATTTTTTGTGCTATGTTACGGCGTCTGTTTCTCGATAAAATAATTTCTTACAACATAGCTTAGCCTTTTCTTTGCCTGAGAGTTTAGATAAAAGTTCTTAATATATCATAGGTAATATGGAGCCACCTTGTTGCCATTCACCGGGCGCAAACGCAAAACAATTCTAAATTTATAGAAAAATCTTATTTTGCTCGACTTAAGAATCTAATCTGCAATCCAGCCGATAATTTAACCAATAAAGCATTGTGAAAGTTTGAGTAGCTAAGAGTACATAAACAAGGAAATGGAAAATATAATTAATCGATACGGAAAAACCATCCAACCAACCATAAAGAAGATATACATATGTATGTATTTAAGTATATATTATATTATTTGTGTATTCTTAGTCACTAGTCACTCAAATATTTATTGTTTGTACCTGTTACAACATTTCCCAAACCCAAAGGTTGACTGGTAGAGAATGCCATATGGCATTAAGTCCGCCTTATGTACTACTATTATTGTGCGTAGAAGTATAAATAAATAAATAAATATACAGTCGAATATATGAGTCACTGTCAAAACGATACGTGTAGATATAACTCAAATTAATAAAAAAAACAATAACAGACATCACACCCACAATTCCTATTTCGACATCCATACATACAAAGACTATATACCGAGAATATTTATTAGAGAAAAGTATAGGCTCGGTGCGTCCGGTCGTCGGGCCGTAGACCCGCGTAGCCGCGTAGAGGTGTCCTCTACGCCTCCGCTACGACGCTACGCCGCTACGCTTGCCGGGTGGAAGGTGAGTCGGGTGAAAGCGGGTTCAGGGTTAGTTCACGTCTGAAGGCGCTCACTTGAGACCAGGTCGGTATAACTAGTAGATAATAATTTTGTAATAATGATGTATTTTTTTAGATGGGATAATATATTTTAAATCTTCGGCAATGTAATTTGAATTTTATTCTTATAGCGATAAGCGTAATTATTTGAATTACCTATGACATTTTTGTAGCAGTTCGGATGTGGCAATATGCTCACATAAGACAGGGATGTATTGAGAAATAGTATCCTTTTATTCGTATTCGTATAGACCCACATTACTAGTACGCTTTTATAAAAAAAAAAATGATTTCTAAATCTAATTAAAAATATAAATAATTTTAATACTGCCTGAGTGCGACTGCAACGCGAGGTCCTGGGTTCGATTTCCAGGTGAAGCAAAGTGCTAGCGGTTTTTTTTCGAAGTTTGGGATTTGCGCCCGGTTAAAGGCAATAGGCGCGCTCACTATTATTTGGGACCTAAACATACTGGCGCATTGTGGGTGTATATTAGTACGCCTCTGCCTAACCTTTCGGGGAATATAGGCGTGATGGTATGTTTAATAAAAAAACATTATTTAATAAATGTTGTAATAATATCAATTCAAAATTCAGATATACTAATTACCCGAAAGTATACAAATATTAATTGTCTACGTTAAACATTATTAAATTACCGCACTAACGTTATCTAATAAAAAAAATGTGTCAATAAAACCTTCTCCTTAAATTGCAGCATCCAAAGCTACATAATATTCGTGTAAGTACATTGGAGGGCAAGTGGAAGGCTAGGGCGGGCGGCGCGTCCTTCCTAGGGCGGGCGTCAACCCGGCGGCGGCGGTGCCTGCGTCCCTTTGATCCTCAACTCGCCTCATTAGTGGCATTTGTGTTGATCGACATATTATTTACGAAAATCTGAAGATTTTAGAGATTATTAAGACTGCCTGTGGCTTTACTCGCGTAGGTTTTTATAAAAACATGCTCACACCTGTATTCTCTGAAGGGTTTAGCAGAGTTGTACAAATGTAAACCCACAATTCGCTGGTATATTTAGGTACCATGCAACAGGGGACGAGCCGAATTTAATAGAGAAACTCAATAACATTAACGTAACATACAACAATATAGCAGTCACGCTTATAACCTCTAGACTAACGAGGCAGGTCTACTCCGATTACCGACAGATTACCGAATTTGATTTGTAAGATAAGTAAGATCGTAGTATAGAGCTAAACAACAAATATATAACTGCGTCATTGATGTGGTCACAAGCCTTATTGGACGTGAACCGATTTCCGCAGGTTCGATTCCCAGGCCAAGCAAAGTTTATTTGTTTTTTATTGCTAGCTGTAATAAACAATAGCTCCATGTTCGGATTTATGTCAGGACGGCAATAGACCCTATTACATAGAACCTAAAAATATACCAGCGATTTGTGGTTACATCAGATACTCCTCTGACTAACCTTTAGGAATACTGGCGTGATGTATAGGTTAAGTTTAAATGAAGAGACAAACAAGATATATGTTTATACTTGTATTTCAGTCCCACTAAGCAGCGTCTTTTATTTTTTGTTTTGATAAACATGTACGAGTTTTTCTTAGTTATCCTAGGCATTTTTGTATTGATTTGGTGCCTTTCAAATGGTTCATACTACCTCAGACACTACCGTTTACTCCAATAAGTAAAAGTATTGAAATAATTGCTTGTCTTAAATTTTGACATTAAATTCATAACATAACATACCATCACGCCTGTTTTCCCCGAAGGGTTAGGCAGAGGCGTACCCACAGTTCGCCGGTATGTTTAGGTCCCATGTAATAGGGGGCGAGCCTTTTGCCATTAACCGGGCACAAATACCAAACTCCGAGCTGTTACTGGGAATTTCATAGAAAAACCCAATAACACTTTGCTCGACCTGGGAATCGAACCCAGGACCTCAAGCGTAGCAGTCGCACTTAGGACCACTAGGCTAATGAGGCAGTTATTAATAAGAAGTTATTAGTTAGCATTAAATTCTAATCAAATAAAATCAAATCATTTATTTTGCGAAATATGGGTACATTTAAATTGAATTTTCGGTTTCTTCATAAAAGCTTTAATGATATCTAATTGTAGGAGAGAGAGATATATATAGATCACTTTAAAACGTTGTTCAATATAATTGATATATCTCAATTCTATCACAGAATCAGAAACAACATAATAAGACTCCTTGTAAAGTGGAAGGCTAGGGCGGGCGGCGCGTCCTTCCTAGGGCGGGCGTCAACCCTGCCGGCGGCGGCTGTACCTCTGTCCTTTTGATCCCGACTTTTGCCTCATTAGTGATAGTTCAAGTATTTAGATTGACACCTTGCTAAAGTAAAATTATGTCAATGAATATTGGTGATATTTTTGAAGCCTTAACGACAGAACTAATTTTATCACCTTTTTATTGCCCTACATCGTAACACTCGCATATTATCTAATAATATTATTATTGTAATATCAACTATTATTATATATAGTTTGGACTTTAAAAGAGACCATAATTCTCTGAGTTTGCGCCATCTAGTTCAAAAAAATTTCAAACATTGAATTGTAAAAGTGTCTTTAAAAGATCTATTTGCAGAAATAAATATCATTTATTATATCATATTTATATAAAATATTATATTCCTGTATACGTCATTGTTGTTACGGTCGTAAATGGTTACTGAGCGAAAGTTCCAGAGTTCGATTCCCAATGTAGGCAAAGTTATATTGAGTTTTTTGTTAGATAATTCTCAATAGAAATCTGAAGTTGGGATTTGTGCTCGAATATTTAATATAAGCAAGTGCCCTACTACGTGCGGCCTAAAACCATACCAGCGTACTGTGGATCTACAAAATTACAAATCTGCTTAATCCACTAGGGTGTACTGACGCGATATATGTTAAGAAATTGACATAGCCATAGGTATTTAAAACAATGTCTAAATGTACTTTAACTTCAGTAATACCTATAATAATTGAACTCTCTGCGATAACCCAGAGGTTAGAGCGCTCGTCTTCTGTGATCGGCGATAACAGTTCAATCTCTGAATACCAATCCTAACTTTTTAGATTCACGAGCTATTTTCCCAGATTCATGTTTTTGCTAGAACAACCTAACCCGCTTGTTGTGTGTTGATGAATTATTCAATCTAATTCAATGATTGCGAAATTAGTTTCGCTTTTATATAACTTTCTTTATTTGTTTAGACTTTATATCAACATGAACTCATACATTCTACCACTGCTGGGCACGGAAATCCTAGCAGAATAAAAGGGAAATAAATAATAATGCCCACCACATCAGCCTAATATTCACGTGCCGTCAAAATAAAACTGTCAGGTATGTAGGGTACCTAAATCCCACATTTTGATAAATATTTTATTTTATTTTATTTAACAGGTACAGAAACAGACCACATATTAAGTATTACATACTAGCATTCTTTTAACATACAATTTATAAACCTGAAGTCCAATTATGACTGTACACAACATTCAAACAGTTAAACAACTTTTATGAGAAGTGTTAAGGTTTCCCTTAAGATTTGTAATGGAGTATGGTTTGCTTCTGCATCCTATCCTTTTTCTCCTCTCTATTTCCTACGTCCCACATCCCTAGGGGCAAGCGCGCGCTCTACGGCCGCGCCATCTAACGGCGCGGCGGAACACCCCCCGCGCCGGACACTCGCTCGTTCGCAACGGTTCACGCGCCAACGCATTGTGCGCGCTCCGCAAAACTAACAGAAAAACTGTATTCAACAAGGTTCATAGTGTTAATTACCTGTGCATAATTATCGGGACGTCCCTAGACATTAAATTATCAATATAACAACAAACAAACACTTGTGGAAGGTGAAGGAAGCCGCCCGGAGTGCAGAAGAAAGTTGTCCGCCCCGCGCCGTGAGTACCTAAACTTACCTTTCCTTTCTATTTTCTCCCACAGAAGCAGCCGTAGCAACCTATAGACCATAAGTCCTACTTATCGAAGGGATTACTTTAACATTTTTGGGCCTTAGAGCCGGATTTCTAAATTCACCATTCAATATGGCTGCTAATTTTCTGTGTGAATTTTATGTCTAGCGTCCATATTTTCTCATTTTATCTTACTACACACACACACACACCATAGATTCATCATAAATCCATAGTATTTATGTATGTTCTATTCGTATTTCATTATATAATTATCAAGTGCATTCATTGTTTAGGTACTTCCGAACTTTCAAGTCGCGACTCGTTCATGTTCGTGCATCGCATGTTCGTAGAGGTCTATTCTAAACATTTTTCATATTCGTGATTTTTTTGTGTGTTATAAGTCGAACGAGTTGGTCAACTGTGTGAGTCTGTTAATGTAACATATGACATTTATAGACATTTATCATATCATTTTTGTATGCCTAGGCGTAACATATAGCGTCTTAGGATTTATCATTTTCATTGTTTATTACGTAACATATAGCGTTTAAACAAACTGTGTTTATTTAAAACGTAACATACAGCGTTTTAATTATCATCACTTCTACTTACACGTAACATATAACGTTGTAATCGTAGTATCAATATAGGGCTATTTTGTCGTAACATATAACGCATAATAGTTTCTACTTTATCGTATTCATTATCACTGTTCGATATTGTTTTCTCCTAGAAACATTTAATATAATATCATTTTTGTATTCGTAATAATCTCGTGTGTGTGCGATATCATCGGTCCTTCGATATACCTACGCATCGGAAAACTTGTAGAATCGACCCCCTCCGCCATTTACCTATCTACCTAAGCCTGCGTTTTGGTTGACCTTCGCTTGGGTCGGTGTCTCTCTTTCACTCTCGCGGTGTACGTAGATCGTGCTAACATTGCCATCTTTTTTACACCTATGACGCAAGGGCGGATCGTGCAGTTTTTCGGGCAAATTGTGCAGTTTCCATTTGTGGAGTTTTATTTCGTGCATTTTTAGTTCAACTATTTGGGTTGTCAACTTAAAAAGTATACCAAATTATTAAATTTCCTACCATTTTAGTAGTTTTTGGTACCTTTCAACATTTCATTTTCTACTGTTTGTAAACATAAGTTTAAGTGTTTTTAAAGCTTTTAAACATTATTATTCATTTTAATTGTTGTTTTTTATTCGTGAAACAGTAGATTAAACCTTCGTTATCAGGCGTTTAGTAGTTTCTATTGTAAATCGTATTTTAGCAACCGTCATCATGAGTGAGGCATTAGTAAAGCATTACGAATCACAACGCAATATAGCGTTTAAGCGTCTATCAGATGCTGTCACCTGCGCTCGTAATACAGTAAAAGATCCTAGTACTCTATCGCGTTTCGAAACATGGTGTTCGCGTTTAGAATCAATTATGGATACGTTCAATGATTCTCACGTCAAGCTCCTGAGTGAGTACGGGAGCCTGGGTAGAGAGGAATGTATCTCTAAGCAAACAACTTATCAAGAGCAAGCAGATGACATGTATTTTGAAGTTCTTGAAGCTCAACGTAAACTTTTGCCTCCAAGCAAACCAGAACCAGAGGTCAAGCCTTCTGCTTCCTCGGATCGTAAGAAATATACTAAATTGCCACCTATCAAATTACCTAGTTTCTCGGGTCAACTCAAAGATTTCCCGGGCTTCATTGACTTGTTTGATACCTTGGTTCATTCTAGGTCAGATTTATCAAATGTTGAGAAGTTTCAATATCTTATCACTTCCCTTTCTGGGGAACCAGTCAATCTTCTTAGAGCTTATCCTATATCAGAATCTAATTATAACAGTGCATATAAGGCTCTAGTGGATAGATATACTAACAAGAGATATTTGTCATTCTTATGTTGGGAGACAGTTCTTAATGCTAAACCAATTGAAATAGAGTCGGTGCAGAGTTTGCGCACCCTCTTAGATTGTTATGCTGAAAATCTCTCAATGTTAAATTCTTTAGGTTTATCTACAGCCAATTGGGATTTTGTTTTGTTCCATTCCCTTTTTACTAAAATCGATAAAACTTCTCGTGATGCTTTTGAATTATCCTCTAAAGGGTGTGATTTTCCAGGGTTTGAAAAACTTAAATCGTTTTTATTAGACAGATGTAATGCACTAGAGCGTTCATCTCTTAGTACACTTGTCCCAATCGCATCAGTAGTAAACGTAAATAATCGGCAGGTAAACAGCAACAAAAGGGCTAACAATTCTAATATTAATAAAAATAAATGTTCTACTACATTGTTGAATCAGACTCCCAACACTTTAGATTGTGTCGTTTGTAAAGAAAAGCATGCTATTTATAATTGTAAAGATTTTATTTCTAAAACACCTCAAGAGAGGTCACAACTAGCTAAGAAACTTCAACTTTGTTTAAACTGTCTAAGACCAAATCACAATATTTCTAATTGTTTATCTGATCGGACATGTAGAACATGCCATAAGCGTCATAACAGCTTGCTACATTTTCCGAAACCTGAAGCTTCTGAACCAAATGTATCACAGGTCCACATAGCTACCACAGATCAGACTAGTGTAGTTAGTCCGGATTCGCCGGCAGTTACACCTGTCACGACGTTGTCGAGTCAGACGTTATCAAATAGTGCTTCTCGTTCTTTCATTCTTCTCGCTACAGCGGAAGTGGAAGTCAAAAACAATCATAATACTTTTCAAAAGGTTAGGGTTTTGATCGATCCTGGTAGTCAAGCCCATATCATTACTACTGCTTGTGTGAGGCGACTAGGCTTACGCCACGTAAGACTAAACGTTCCAATGTTAGGAATTGGTGATACCGTTCCCAGCCATTCAGGTAGCGTAATACATTCAGAGGTGCGCCCCTTGGGTAAATCACAACCGTCCTTCAAGTTTGAAGCGGTTGTTCTCGATAAAATTTGTAGTGATATGCCTACACATGCAGTCAATATCAAGGATTTTCCTCATATAGGAAATCTTAAATTAGCAGATCCAGACTTTCATCAGCGTCGTCCTATCGATCTCTTGATCGGTGGAGAGATTTTCCCGCACATTCTACTACCGGGTAAAATCGATCTCGATAGTCATACCGCAACAGCTATTAACACAATATTCGGTTTCATTCTTATGGGTAGGACGAAAGTCTCTGATTGTAAGGTGGAGTCTATCCCAGCATCAATCAATCATGTATCACTCGATGCTAATTTAGATATTGCTGTTCAGAAATTATGGGACACTGATAGCATTCCCTGTGAATCAGATAATCACAAAGCAGCCTCTGCAGACGATGTTCGCTGCGAGGACATTTATCAATCAACTCATCAACGCAATGCTGACGGTCGTTATGTCGTACAGCTACCGTTTCGTGATCAGGTTTTACCAACATTTAACGATTCATATTCAATCGCGCTTCGGCGATTTAAACATTTGGAGAAACGCCTTCATCAAAATCCGTCGTTTGGAGATGAATACAAAGCACATATCATGGAGTACGTAACAAGTGGTCAGATGGAATGTGTACCACCTGACGAGTGTAAGGCTGCCACTGCATATTACATCCCGCATCATGCGGTACTGAAGCCCAGCAGCGTCTCTACCAAACTACGTGTGGTCTACGACGCCTCGGCTAAGGATAAAGACAGAAAGTCCCTCAATGACACTCTATTGACTGGCGGCAAGTTACATGCAGTTATCAAAAACATCATTTTACGATTTCGTCTCCACGCGGTCGTGTTATCAGCCGACGTACGTCAAATGTACCGGCAAATCATCATCACTCAAGAACATAGAGATTATCAGCGCATTCTATTTAGGTTTTCTCCAGAAGAATCCATTCAAGAATTTAGGATCAATCGCGTGACCTTCGGAGTCTCGTCAGCACCATTTCTGGCCATTCGCACAATGCATCAACTGGCTCAAGATGAACAGGATTCGTTTCCGGAAGCAGCAGAGGTCTTGCGGAGCGATCTATACGTAGATGATGTGGTCACCGGCTGTGACACCATAGAACAGGCAATTCATCTTCAGCAGGAATTGACCAAGATCATGGCCGCCGGTGGTCAGGCCCAGAGTGGTTGTCATTGAATCAAGATCAGTGGCCCAACGAACCGATTCAAACATCATGTGTCACAGACGGTGAAGTCGTTTGCGAAAAGCGTGCAAAAGCTACAGTTTTAACTATCACAACTAATATTCATCCTTTTGATCATTTAATTGAAAAATTTTCTTCCTTACGTAAAATTCAACGTATTTTAGCTTATTGTAATCGTTTCATTGCCGCTTTACGCAAAAACAAACCATCTTCGAATCATTTAACTGAGGGTGAACATCATCGCGCTCTTATGATGTTAGTGAAACATGTTCAGCATACCGTATTTGCGGATGAAATTAAACGTTTGTTAGCAGGGAAAACATTGCCCAAATCATTTAGAAAGCTCAATCCTTTCTTAGATCCTTCCGGTGTTTTACGGGTGGGGGGTAGGCTATCACGGTCTGAACTCGAATTCGAAACCAAACATCCAGCATTATTACCTCGTAAACATCGTCTGACTGATCTTATCATACAAGAAGTACATAATGAGAATTTTCATCCAGGTCTGCAACAGCTGCAGTTCCTATTATTACAAAATTTTTGGATATTGTCTCCTCGACGAGCAATACATCATATTTTATCATATTGTTTTAGGTGTTTTCGAACTAAACCAGTCGCATTTGAGCCTCAAATGGCAGATCTTCCTAAGGCGCGTATCACCCAATTGAAGGCTTTTCAATCGGTCGGCTGTGATTACGCAGGTCCATTTAACGTAACCGTGCATAGATATCGTGGTGCACGTACAACTAAAGCATATTTGTGTCTTTTTGTGTGTTTTACCACAAAAGCACTCCATTTAGAGTTAGCTTCAGACATGTCCACGGAAGCCTTTTTAGCTGCACTACGCAGATTTATCGCACGCCGTGGCAGGTGTAACGTCATTCACTCAGATTGTGGCACCAATTTCAAAGGTGCTCAGTCGCAATTGTTTAATATCATGCAATCAGCTTGCGAGACTGAGCGCATTGAGTTTCGTTTCAACCCTCCTGGGGCACCCCATTTCGGCGGCCTATGGGAGGCGGGCGTGAAGTCCGTCAAGACTCATTTATACCGTGTCATCGGCATACAAATCCTCACTTATGAGGAACTTAACACTTTGCTCACCCAGGTGGAAGCAGTCCTCAACTCGAGGCCTCTGTGTTCACTCAGTAGTGATCCCAATGATCTATCTGTACTCACACCTGGTCATTTTTTAACATTAGCTCCATTAACAGCGTTGCCAACCCCTGATTATTCGAACATTCAACTTAACAGACTCAGGCGTTGGCAACTCGTTCAACGTATGCATCAGGACTTTTGGGCCAGATGGCATACAGAATATTTAACTAGTCTTTCACAGAGACTGAAATGGACTAGGTCCTCAGATCAAGCTCGTATTGGTCAAATTGTAGTCATCAAAGATGAACAACAGCCTCCGTTGCGTTGGCGTTTTGGTAAAATCATACAACTATATCCCGGACGTGACGGTATTTCTCGAACTGCGACGGTCGAAACCGCTCAAGGTGTGATCGATAGACCTCTTGTTAAATTGTGCCCCATCCCAGATGGAGGTGTCAATGATTTTTAATCTTATTTTCTTAACTTAGTATCATTTAACACAATTTAACATAACATTTTTCATTTTATTTTAGCTTCATTTAAAACATTTCAATTCATGTTTGTATATTATTTATTATTTTATTCATATATTGAGATAATATGGATCTAGCTTGGGTAACTTTTCTTGTTCAGTCTCAACAAGTTTCGCCAGAGGGGGGAATGATGTTAAGGTTTCCCTTAAGATTTGTAATGGAGTATGGTTTGCTTCTGCATCCTATCCTTTTTCTCCTCTCTATTTCCTACGTCCCACATCCCTAGGGGCAAGCGCGCGCTCTACGGCCGCGCCATCTAACGGCGGCGGAACACCCCCCGCGCCGGACACTCGCTCGTTCGCAACGGTTCACGCGCCAACGCATTGTGCGCGCTCCGCAAAACTAACAGAAAAACTGTATTCAACAAGGTGTTCATAGTGTTAATTACCTGTGCATAATTATCGGGACGTCCCTAGACATTAAATTATCAATATAACAACAAACAAACACTTGTGGAAGGTGAAGGAAGCCGCCCGGAGTGCAGAAGAAAGTTGTCCGCCCCGCGCCGTGAGTACCTAAACTTACCTTTCCTTTCTATTTTCTCCCACAGAAGCAGCCGTAGCAACCTATAGACCATAAGTCCTACTTATCGAAGGGATTACTTTAACAAGAAGTAAACAAAAACGTGTTAGGAAAGTTAAATTTTATATAAGTTAAATTTAATATATATTATTATATATCTAAAATATTATCAATACATCTGATAAACAAATCAGACATATACTGAAACCGAATATCATTTCAATGTATACAAGTTTATCAAACAAGGGACAAGTGGAAGGCTAGGGCGGGCGGCGCGTCCTTCCTAGGGCGGGCGTCAACCTGGCCCGGGCTATGTGAAACCGACCTAAGGTTTCGAAGGTAGACACGCTTTCAACTTGTTTTGTTTTAAACGTGAAGGGCGTCCATGAATTAGGGTGTCAACTTGCTAGTGAATTGAATAATGTGGGGGGAGTAAATAGTGAGATTTTTTCAAATTATTGTTTAAAACATAAAACGTCAACAACACAGTTCGACTGTGTTGTTGACGTCGACAACACGATTAGACTATATTTATTTCAATTTATTTTTTGACTAAATGGTACCAGCATTTCCTATCGGACAATACTTTAGGGAGAAACTTCGAAGCAAACTCAAAGATCATGATTTCTTAAAATGAACACATTTGGTATCCGTACCATATTGAATATATATAATATTGTTAAACATTACATTCAATACAGTCATCCAGTACCCAGACTCAGGCTTGCAGTCAAGGGTCCGGTCGGAAGGCAAGGGCGGGCGGCGCGTCCTGCCCGCCCAGGTCGACGCACTTTCACGTAACGCCTGCAACGCACAGCCTTCACGGAACCCCTACAGAGGTCTGGGCTGACGTCTGGTAGGAAGGCAAGGGCGCCGCGTCCTGGGGTCGCCGAACGTTATAAGACGACTTAACTACGTAATGGCTGCAAGCCCCGGGGTATTTAGACTAGTAGCTCTGTGATTGGCAAGAAGTTTTGTTCGTAGGTATATTAGCGAATACGATATTTTAGAACAAGAAAATTTACTTTTATTTCGTCCATTCAATTTCCAGTCAAGCAAAGTGTTATAGGGATTTTCTGTGAAATTCTCATTAGCAGCTCGGAGTTTGGATTTATGTCCCATTAATGGTAATATGGTAATAGGCTCGCCCCCTATTACATAGTACCTAAACATAAGCGAACTGAGGGTTCCAACTCTCGAGGAATATAGTGTGTGTTGAGGAGTTTCATAGAAAGAAAGAAAATAATTTGAATTTTGTTGTCTTTTCCCTGTCGCATCATATCATTAGTGTGTCAAAACCAGACAAAAATATTATAGATAGATAACTAGAAGGTTTATATGACGTTTCATAATATTATGAATAAGACCATTAGTATATAATTAAAAGAGAAAATTTAATACTGATTTTGTTTTTTGATATCGAGTTTTAACATACATGACTAAAAAACAAAATATGACAAAGCAAACAAAACAAAAACATCCCCTTGTGTGTGTTCAACCTTCCCCGTCGCGGCCCGGCTAGAGCGGCGACAGCGGGCAGCGGGCGCACGCGACCTCTAGACTGCAGAGTCGATGCCCCGCTTAGCTCAACGCCGCAAAAATTAGGTGACTTGAAGGGGATGAGAGATACGCTCAGAAATATTATGTCTACTTTATGTAATGGTATGCTTTGAAGATAATAATGTTATTTAACTTTAAAAAATATAAGTAACGCAGCGTAGCGGAATACTGGGCCAATCTAGTGTAATGTTTTTCAACTATTTCTTTTCTTTTGATAATCTCTTTCCGTTTGCTGTCGATTCGATAAGAAGAAGATGTAAAATGATGAAATATGTCATTAGTTTTATCTCCTAAAATATGCTGGCTTTGCCAAATGAAAACTGTACTGGTATATCAATCGGAAAAGTTTGCCGCAGTTAGTGTATAAATGGTTAACTTCTTAGCTCCACGCAATCCCTCTGGGTAGAGTGATAAGGATTAGTCAGAAACCAGAAAATTTGATTTTTTAAACCATATACTGATTATTTGGAGTGTTGATAATTTGGGGAGTCGGTAGGGTATGTTGGAAATGTATAGTTTATAAACCGCACATGTCTTCCCTTGCCCTATTGTATTATATTATTTCACTGTTACGGTCTCCTTTTAGAATGAGAGGGATAAGACTATAGCCCACCACGCTGGGTGCCGAGTCTACTATTCAGTTGTGTCAGAATTGTGATTCAGTGACTTCATAATGGTTGATTTTTGACAGTTTTCTCTACGAAATCTGTCATTTCTTATGTCATTTAGTGCCATTGGACGGTCATTCTGAGTCAATTGAAATAGCAGACTAGGGGCCCTGGTCTAATGCTGGCTGGCAGACTTCAAATTTCATCGAAACAAAAAACTCTTGGGCAAGCAGGTTTCCAATGAAGCACGTAATAAATGTATTACGCTTACGCAAATAACTTCGAAAAGATGAAGGTGTGCCTTTAATTTGCCTTTTCATTTGGTAGTTGAAAGGTCATATCACTAGGCTTTCACTGTCGTTTCTTCAGGTAACAATGTTAATGTTCACAACTTCGAGTTAAACATTTCAAAATAATGCGGAAAGGAGATCATACCCGTTAATTTAACATTCGAAAAGTAATAGTCACTTTTGAATAAAAGATTTTGACTTGAACTTTGTTTCAGGATTAGTTTACATTTCCGTTGTCGTAGACAAAAAATGTTAATTGTTGAAGTTAGCGACTGCAGAGGTGGCGAGGTTGCATTATTAATGAACAATGCATTGGATGCTAATTTTATTTGTATAACTAGCTGAAATTTTGTATGTTTCTGCTCAATATGTCGTATTTTTTAGCATATTAAAATATCAAGTAACTATTAAGTCTGCAAATAAGAATTCACGGAAAGGCCTCAATAAGTAATTTTGATCTAATTTTTTGACGTGGGCATTTTTTCTCACTGGACAGACAAGGGCATATTATTATATAGATAGAGACTGCTCTGGCGTGAAAGAGTAATAAACATTCATACATCCTCACAAAAATTAGTAAGATTTATACCACTATGTATTACGTGATATTTTTTTAAAATGCTTCTACAAATCTTATCAGGATAAACCACATAACCAGTGCATGAAAGCCGAAAAAGTTTAAGGGCACGTAAAACGCCCTTCAGACGAATAGGCCGTTACCCCGGGGACGCCCTTCAGGGACGGCCTATGTGTGCGTTAGATGCACTCATAATGTACAGGGAAATGGTGTTGCGTCAGTGTGCGTTTGGATACGATGTGCGTGTGTGTGTGTCACGCGTATGCGTAATCTGTGTTCTGTGTGCGTGCGATAGAGAAATGTATTTGGTTTTCATGTGACTGAAATTATTTACCCCACGCACAACTATTACAATTATTAAAATACTTAGCTTATAATGTTATCTAGTTAATATTAGATATTGTTACAAGAAATTGTTAATTTAACTACAAATTTTCATATAAGTATTAATTTTAGATACTTATTTGAACTACGATATTTGGACACCCGAAAACAATTTTTGTCCTAAATCATGAACGCGCTTACGAAAATTCCCGGGAAAATGAAAATAGTCTACCCGATCAAACAAATATTTATTCGATGTGGTTATCGAACCGGGAAACCGTAGTGCAGAAATTACTTAACCATTCGTACGTACCATCAAATTAGGTTTCAAGTTTTGTTTTTTTTTTTAAATAACACAGATACATAGACACTTTTGGCGTAGTGGCTGAGCGATCGGCTTCTGCCACACGTGTTGTGGGTTCGATCCCCACACGGATACAACAAATACTTGTGTGTGTGTTTGTGCCTAACCTTTCTACCTAACCTTTCGGTATAAAAGCGTGATGACATGACATATTACGAATGTTTGGTGATATTTGTATACAATATTATTATTTATCACTGATGTTAGTATATTATACGGTAGCCTCGAGAGCCATAAAAAAAATAATTGAACGTCATATCTCTAAGTCGAGAAGTACATATTATAAAGTCATGCGTTGCCTTTATAAGCAAAACGTGGTTTCTTGGTTGCGACTACCAAGCATCCTAGATTGTAATCTCAAGGACTATATGTGGCAATCTTTTGGTTATAATATTTTTTTAAATAGACTCCCAGAAGTTAGTTCTGCTAAGTCCTCCTACCTAAGGACCAAGCTCTATGGAAGAGCTGTCATGGGAGACTTCACAAAAATACAATTAACATACACAAAATATACCCAGATTTAACACAAATATCCGTGGAACACATAAATATTTGCCTCGGGTGGGAATCGAACCCATGACATCTACTATCGAGAACTAGCGGGGTGACCTTGACCGCTATGCCAAACGTACTAATCAGACTGTCTGATTAGTATCAATGACAAGGCTAACCATATGGGAAATTCCCATAAGGAATATTATTAACAATTTCAAGGTAAAATTAAGTAGGTACCATTGCTGTGCGCTAACAGGGATACATGGTAATTTAAATTTCCTTTGTAACACATTTTTGTACACATTAAAGAAATAAATAGGTAGCGGCAGTAGCCTAATGGCTAGGGCGTCGGACTTGCGATCATGTGGTCGCCGGTTCGAAATCCAGCCATTATACTACCGAAGTGAATCTACTCGTAACACAATCATTTAGTTTAAGCACGAGGGGTTAACAAGAAAACTAGTAATATGCAACTCACATTGATAGCAACCTTTTTTTAAATAAAAGGAATAACTTTGACTTTAAAGGAAATTTTACATTTATCAATATAGTCCTGGGTCTAATAAAGGCTCAGAACTTTTACTTAATTATGTCATACGGCAAAATCGTCAGTTTATGTTATTCGGAGTTCTATTTTTGATAGTTTCATTTAACGAATCTGTCAGTCTTTGATATTCCGACACAATGAAAAAGGCAGATACGGGAACCCGACATAATGGTTGCGCCTTCACCGCTGACACCTACCTAGCCTGACACCAAAAATATTCATAGATATTTTGCCAGCTAAAAATCGCGCAACAATATCTTTGAATCTAGGGTTGTGCCTACGGTTTTGCTTTTCGTTGGTTCGATAAAAGATATTTGAAAACAGATAGGTACATTCCTAGACACAAAAATATACAACCTTAACTATATTCCGTTGCACGCCATCAGTAACTCATCACTAAAAATAAAACGTCATCAGATAAAGAGATTCAGCGAAGACTCACAAGCAAGCGGAGGCGTTTAAAGTTATTATCTATGCGGCCGACCTCAGTCGGGTATCGAACCCGCGGCAACTAGGTCAATGCAGCACGCGATGTCATACTCTGTCGCTGACTTGGCGTCGCGGAGTTACGAATTGAAGGTGACGAGCTGTTGATAAATAAATTAACCTACAACGAACATTCGAACTTCTATTTGAATTCAAATTTTAGAACGAAATATTATTCTAATTTCAAATATTATTTTTAAATTTAATTGTTTGAAGTGTTTTTTACGGACTAAGAAGAATATTATTTTGGAATGAATTATTTTATTTGCTTGAAATAGCGAAACTTTCTTACATTATAGTTGGAAAAAAATGTGTAATTTTACACGTCATTATTTGTTTACGACTGTTAGCGTAAATATTTGAATAATTAGTTGTGTTGTGAAACAAAATTATGATTATATTGTAAACTTGACTTAGAATGTTTAAAGAGGAATTTTCTAGCTTAGCACATACCTATAAGTTTAACTGTTTATGAAATAGGCTGCAGTGCTAACAAATCATAATTGAAAGATGTTGAAAGCCCATTTGAACAGACCTTGATTTTACTTCTTTCAACAATCATAAGGCTATTTTTCTCCACAAAACGAAAATTTGGAACCTATTGAGTAAGTCCTTTCCTTACATTGCACAATCCACGTACACTAAAAGATATAGTTGATTAAGGCATGTGTATCGCGATAAGATGTATCAGGAAGCGACTCTTGCGCACGGCATTAGAAAATGGAGTCAAGGCTCTGTGATGCGCGCCAGATTGCGAGAGCAGTCGTATTATAACCAAACTATACACATAAGAACTATATATATTGACGTTATTTAATATTCGGAGTGATTAATATAACGAATCCAATTTATTATTGTATAATTGGATTTACTAAAAAATCATGAATTTATAATTAATGTCTGTTTTATGGGATAAACGAGTAGACAGATAGCCTGATGGTAAGCGACTACCACCGTCCATGGACACTCAACATCAGAGCAGTCGCAAGTGCGTTGCCCACCTTTTCAAAGGGTTTGGGCTTTCTGTATCCTCACTCACTCGGCGAAACAGAACGTAAGCGTTGTTTCACGCCGGTTTTCTGTGAGGCCGTAGTATCACTCCGGTCGAGCCGGTCCATTCGTGTCGAAGCATGGTTCTCCAACGGTGTAATAAGGTAAGTGTCTAGCTAGGGTCTTGCCATCTCATTGATAAATATTCTGCCGCTAAGAAATAATGTACTAATATTATTATGTTCCGGTTTGAAGGGTAGTGTAGCCAATGAAATTACTATGTATATGAAACTTAACAACTGAGGTCTCGAGATAACAACATAAGAGTGATACGACTGACATTACTAGCATCTAAAAGTTCCGGTATTTATGCTAAATATCCTTATTTTAGCAAAATAATAATTATATCTCAGGCAGGGTTTGAACCTGCCTTCCTAGTTAAGTAGGTATACCGGATATTTTAGCCACCTAAGCTGTTAAAACCACAAAGTTTTATTGGTTTTCATTTTCTGTAAAATAACAGTATTTTTCGACTGCAAAATGTATTAAGTAATAGAATATTATAATGTCACCTCGTAATATTTATGGCTCATTGTAAGTCGCCTTTTATATCGCTGAGGAAAACATAGCTCCAAGAGGAGTTAATGACGACAATTACTTATATAACAAGTGGATAACAGGCTGGCTGCAATCTGCTGGCTCCACAGACTCGAACATGACGCAGGTTGATATAATTACCTAACAAGATGCCGCGTGTTTGTCTTTGCGTGATAGCTGTTTTTTAGTCTGTATTATCTCATTGTAGTATATATATGTATATATTATGTATATATTATATTATACATGAGTATAATACGAGACATAAAATGAAATTAATGCAGCCACTGTTTCGTCTCGCTAAAGTCCATAGCTCTTTTATGGGGTACAGTGTCCGTTTCTATAACAAAATTCCAGAGTTAATCTTAAAACTCCCAGAAAATAAATTCAAAACATTTGTAAAGCGTACCTTGTGCAGGCAAGCTTATTACAAATTAGAGGATTATCTTGTAGATAAAAATGCCTGGAAAACTGCTGGTCCAGCTCCACAAGTTCATTAGTCACTTGATATGATATAATTTTTTACACATTCCTATCTATACCTACTTATCTATATTGTGCCATTGTTACTAATTTGTTATTACAATGCAAAAATTTGACATGCTTTGCAATTTTATACATTTTATCATATGACATGTAATATAATTATTGTTATTTATTATTTATATGATCATAAATTGTCTGTAAAATGTGAGTATCAGGTAGGCTATGATGTTGCATTTATTTATTACCTGTCGTTTAAACGTATATCAAGCCTGTTGGTTGCATAGTAGTCAGAGCATGTCATGCTCACTAAGAAGTCTTGCTGATGGTGGCGTTGTGTGTCGGGTCGTTTTATTCCCTACAACATGGTTGAGTCAGACGACGCTGACACACACGTCATGCTCGTGAACGGGCGCCATCTGTCGGGACTGGTCGGCTCTTGACATGCTATGGTAATCACTTTTCTTTTCTTTGGAAGGCAATTGATCGTAGTTTATTAATTCAATTGTTATCAGCACATCAAGCTGCATGATTCTCACATTATAACAACTAAATTGTAAAATAAATCAATGTTATAATCTTTGTTGAAAGGAGTATCTATGGAGTTTCTTGCCGGTTCTTCTCCATAAGACCCACTATTTGGAACCGCGCACCTAGTTTTTGACATTTCAAAAGTACCTGTATTACTGGTTTATTTGAAATAAAACATTTGACTTTGACTTTGACTTTGACTTTGACTTTGTAGGGCCTCAAAAAGGATCATATTGGTCTAGAAGCAAGAAACGGCTGCCGACCGCGACGTGCTGGGTTTGATTACCAAATTGAGTAGTTTTCTAGGATTATGACATTCATAGATTAGCGCCCGCTTAACAATTCAGGGAATACATGCATGGTTTCTTTGAACGAAATAAATTAATATCTATTTTTGTGGATACTTTTTTGCCTTTGTGGTCGCGATATCTACTTGAAAAAACTAACTAAGTTTGTCAAACCTCTCTACTGTTTCTACCCCACTAACCATCTCCTAAAATCTATGCTGATGACAATCTTTCCATACCAAAACTTCCATTCCACAACCTTCATATTCAAAATGGCAATGTCTGATGTCAAATGAATCTTAACGACGATATTTCTGTCCAATATACTACTACTACGACTACGTGAAATGTGAAATGCATTGTTGTGGTGTAATCACGGTCTAAGATCGGTCGCTGGTGGCGCGAGTACCAGGATAGCATAAGTGGGAGGAGTCTTCTGTAAAATAACTCAGTAGATACTTTTCTGTACTATATGTAATGCACTTCTATGTACTGGTAATTTGTTTGACATACATAACATTTGATAGCTTATGTTTAGATAACATAACATACCATCACGCCTGTATTCCCCGAAGGGTTAGGCAGAGGCGTACTAATGTACACCCACAGTTCGCCGGTATGTTTAGGTCCCATGTAATAAGGGGCGAGCCTATTGCCATTAACCGGGCACAAATTCCTAACTCCGAGCTGCTACTGGGAATTTCATAGAAAAACCCAATAACACTTTGCTCGACCTGGGAATCGAACCCAGGACCTCTAGCGTAGCAGTCGCGGTCAGGACCACTTGGCTATTGAGGCAGTTAGATTAGATTATATATTTTTGTTTATACACAAACAAATCCTTACTATTTTACATACCATCACGCCTGTATTCCGCGAAGGGATAGGCAGAGGCGTACTAATGTATACCCACAATTTATTTATTTTGTTAAGGCTTCTGACTACCACTAACAATTCTCAAAGATGTTCGTATGACATTCGGAACCGACGGCTTTATGTGCTCTCCGAGGGGTCTTGATATGTTAAGAATGGTCACCCATCAACACACTGACCGCGGCGAGCGCAGCTTACCTTTGCAGATCAGTTGATCAGCATATTTATTACTTAGCTCGCAATAATAAGCACAATATGAACGTTACAAATAGAGAACATATTAATGTTCATTGTTCAGTTTTATTTATTTAACGAACGCCGTTTTTGTAGAAAGACTAAAAAGCTTTATAAGCATAGCAATTCAACCGGTTTCCAATTTAAAAAAAAAACATTCGACCTTCTGGTATTATTCTTTCCCACCCAATAAAAACAAAACTGTATATTTTGGACAGTACTACGTATCTATATAAAAATTAAAAGTAAAAACTAACCGTCTACCCCGCCTCCCCGATCAGTCTGGTTGTCATGGCAACCGGTCTAGACTCCCTGTTACCTAGCCTAGATAATCGTCCTGAATTACATAGTGCCTGTAGGCGTTTCAGCGATATTGCTCGAATAGCGAAAATTTCATCCTGGATTTATAGATATTATATTGTTTTTACGCGCTATCATTATATCAATAAAATTTCATACATAAACGCCTGTATTTCTCGAAGGGGTACTAATGTACACTCACAGTTCACCGTTATGTTTAGGTCATATACCACAGCCGGACAGAAGTTCAAACTCCGAGCTGCTATTAAGAATCTCATAGAAAAACATGGCTAACACTGCTTGAACTGGGAATCGAAGCCCTCTAAGACCTCTAGCAGTCACGCTTAGAACAACTAGACTAGATGTTATTTACCAAGCATTTCTTATTATCAGTCGGCTTTATCACTTGAAAGTGCTAAGAGTGCTTGATAGGAAAGAAACTCTAATTTATACAAAACTAGCTTCTGTCCGCGACTTCGTCCATATAATAATACACCATCCATCCATCTATCCATCCTCACAAACTTTCGCATTTATAATATTAGTAGGATTAGTAGGAAGGACTAGCGACCCGCCCGCGGTTTCACCCGCACTATCCCGTTCCTAATAGCCGTAGCGTGATGTCAAATAGCTTAAAACCTTCCTAGTGAAAACCAAATGAACATCCATTCAGTAGTTTTTGAGTATCGCGAACAGACAGACAGATGCGGCGGGGGACTGTTTTACGATATGTATGTATAATTATGTACGGATAACATAATATTTAAATACACGTAGCATGGAAGGATTCGCAAGTAATTATTAACTAAGCTGATCAACCAATGTCAACTGCTGATGCTTAACACATCGAGACTTTAGTTGAGTTTTTCTATGAAATTTAGAGTAGCCCCTTGGAGTTAGAATTTGGGCGCGGTTAATAGCAATATAGCTAGATAGCCGCTAGACAGCCTTTGGACTGCCAAGTCAAAGGTCTCGAGTTCAAATCCAAGGCACGCACCTCTGACTTTACGAAGTTATATGCGTATTAATAGTTAATTATCGCGCGCTTAAACGGTGAAGGAAAACATCGTGAGGAAACCTGCACGGCTGAGAGATTTTCTCGACGACGTGTGAAGTCTGCCAATCCGTAATAGGCTAGCGTGGTGGACTATAGCCTAATCCCTCTCATTGTGAGAGAAGACCCGTGCCCAGAAGTGGGACATGTAATGGGTTGATTATGTAATAGCAATAGGCTACTTATTACTTAAAAATACCGGCGAAATGTGGGTGTACATCAGTACAACCTCTGCTTAGCTCTTTGGGGAATACAGGCGTGATGTTATGTTATGTTGTATTTTTTTTTTTCTTTTAAAAAAGCTTACTAGCAATGTGGGTCACACATTACTAGTATTCTTGTTAACCCCTCGTGCTAAGCTAAATGCTTGTGTTACGAGTGGGTTCACGTCGGTAGTGCAATGGGTGGGGTTCGAACCGACAACCACATGATCGCAAGTCCGACGCCCTAGCCATTAGGCTACCGCCGCTTAAAAATATATACATTGATACAGTGGTATTCTCAGAAACCGGGCCAGCAGACGGCTCGGCATTCGGCAGAGTCGCGCCGGGACTACAATGGATGCCTTGTACTCTGTCATTGCCAAGGTAAGTCTACGAATATGTATGTTTTAACATGTTATTTTTTACTGGGACATACCATCACGCCTGCATTCCGCGCAGGGCTAGTCAGAGGACTGATGCATATCCATAGTACAATGGTATGTGCAGGTCCACATGAGCTTACCGGTGAACTATGGGTTTACGTTAGTACACCTCTGCCTATACCTTCGGGGAATACAGGCGTGATGGTATGATAAGTTAGTAAGTACGTCAAATGGTTTTAAATAGCTGCACGATAAACAGAAACCAAAGAAATGTTTTGCCCCTTTTGTCCATTTGTTATACCGTGGAAAGTTCTGGAATTTTTTTTTTTACTTATACAATCGTATATAATATACTAATATATAAAGCTGAAGAGTTTGTTTGTTTACTTGAACGCGCTAATCTCAGGAACTACTGGTCCGATTTGAAAAATTCTTTCAGTTTCAGTAGTTTCAAATAGGCCATTTATTGAGGAAGGCTATAGGCTATATATCATCACGCTACGCGGACGAAGTCGCGGGCAGAAGCTATAATATATAAAAATATTATATTTGATCATTAACAACCTCTTTTAAAAATCACTAAGTAAATAATTATTGGTACGCATTGTGTTGCCGGTACTTTAACTTCTACACGACCTTAAATCTATTTAGCTTATTCGATATCAAGAATTACGTGTAGAATTATCAGAACATTATTAACAAAAAAATAAAACTGTTGCACTAAAAATTGCAGGTTTTTTGAGATCAATTAAAAATGTATTGGCAGTAAATGTGTTGGAAGTAGGTACCTTCCCTCGAATTTTCCCATAAAATCGATTAGTACTTAGATCAACCTTGGAAGCATACCAAGGGCCACACGCTCCATAGCCGCGGTAAAGGCTACTAAACCAACAAGGTAACAGAATTATTTTCATCGAAGGAGACAATAGAAGACTTTATCTTCTTCTCATAAATATAAAAGAAAGTCGTGTTAGTTACTCCATTTATAACTCAAGAACGGCTGAACCGATTTGGCTGAAAATTGGTGGAGAGGTAGCTTAGAACCAGGAAACGGACATAGGATACTTTTTATCCCGTTCCCGTGGGATGTGATGACAGACCGAATTCCACGGGGGCGAAGCCGCGGGCAGAAGCTAGTAACTGAATAAAAACAGTAATTTATGGACGTTATACATCAATGTTGCGTGGTAGTCGAGATCGATATTATAGGGTGTATATAATGAGAAAATTCCGCGAACTTAGGTCGTGTAAACGTTTCTATCTGAGCATTAACTCAGGAGCTAGACAGGCTACCAGTCTAGCCTAATAGCTTTAATACATGATGGTAATATAAGATGACAGGCAGATGTCGCCAGGGTCGCCTGAAGGAATCAAACCTTAACGAATGGACAAGCCTATTTTTAAGTTGGTCAAACAGTCACAAATATAATCTTTTTATGATTGTTTTGCATATTCCATACTAAGATTATAAAGTTATTTTAGTAAACACAAAATTCGACTGCAGGCAGGATTCGAACCTGCGTTCTCTGGGTAAATACACCATACGCTATGACCACTGTGCCACCAAGAGTCCCACCCGCCGTCATCAGGTCAAAATTTGCCTTCACATTCTGAATATATGACATCAGTAACATCGATTTAAAAAACAAGTTACTTTGCTTCTCAATGTGAAGGCAAATTTCGACCTGGCAGACCTGACGCAGGCTCGACTCCTGCCTGCAATTGAATTTATCCTTCACTTAAATAACTATTTAAATAGAGAAACTTCTAGAGTTGTTCTAATAAATTATTTTCCCTTCTTTCACCCCCACTTTGAGACAAAAAAAAAACACTGACGATTTAAATGGCTGAACAAATTAGGCGAAAATTTCTGGTGCGTACGAACAGATTAGATCCAGACTGGGGTAATGATGATAGCCGTCTGTGAAGTTTTTGCCCACCCTCGGCCTGCGTGAAGAGGCTACAAGTAAATATGTACTTACATTATGTAACCTACCCGCGAAGAGGCTTTGGAAACAGGCGATAGTTACCGGTTACGGATAATGGACGCGTTTATCACAGATTTAGGCTATAACTACAATAATTATACCTATATAATAAAGTTGTAACTGGACCGATGTCTGTATTTAGTAAATCGATATTTAAGAAAAAAAAAAATACGAAATGTCTTTAAGAACTTTAAGAACACAAAAACAACAGTATAAAATGTGATGATGTTTCCACAGTTGTATTGCTGGTCTAACTTAAAATTTGGTGTTTAATCCTGTTACGCTGCTTAGAGGCCGAGTTAATAGTAAGTAAATAAATAAATATTCTGCGAACATTTTACACAGCACCACCTAGTCCCAAACTAAACAGAGCTTGTACTATGGGTACAAGACAATGGGTCCGGTACTCTAACCACTAAACCACAGAGATCGTTCGATCATTTTGGGACGTAAAAGTAAACAAAAGATTACTGACGAGTGGCGACAAGTCCTAAAAATCATTCAATCTTGAAGTTTCTTTGAATGCAAAAATGTTAAGGCAACAGTCAATGAGTTAAATAGATACTCTAAGGCTAAAGAAGTGACCTGTCCTGCCTGAGCAACCAACTTACTTCACAATCTTAAACAGCACTTTCCATTCTGCGCATGCGCATCGATAGATCTGCTGCCGCGGGTAAGGTGCCAAATACACACAGCTTTTGGTGTGGCCGCCAACGCGGTATGGCGGGCCATTCATATTTATGTAAATTTTATATATAATATGGATATACAAAGGTCATTCATTCATTGAATTAGTTAGCAGCTTATATAGGTATATAAAACTATGTTGTACATAGTTATTAACACTGGCATAAATGGTATAGGAAAATATTGTAAGGAAACTTGAATGCCTGAGAGACTTTCTCGACCATGCAGTCTGCCAACTCACACTAACGTATTGAGCGTATTATTGCCGGATTCTTCTTCATAAGATCAAACTTTTGGAATTGCGCAACTAGACACAACGTTTCATAGACGTTTGTAAAAACTTATTTGAAATAAACTAAACATTTGAACTTTTAGTTTAGGCGGGAAAATGTAAAGAGCACGTTGTCGATTTTATATTATTTTTCAAAATTTGAATTTCTCCGAAGTTTGATGTGTAATTATGGTGGATAATTAACCATTAAGTGTTCGTGAACGTGTGAGAGTGTAGGCAAATGATATAAAATTGAAAATCGTGACTTTTTGGGTTCACTCCTAAACTCCATCGTAGCCTCAATAAAGTTTCTACCGTTTTATTGGGGCAACTAAACAACTTATACTTGACACTGGCGAACACAGAAAGTGTGGTGCCATAATTATAATCCCACGATGGGAAATATTACTTGATTACTCTAATACTTGACACTGGCAAATACACAAAAAGTGTGGCGCCATAATAATAAAAAAAAAAAGTTTTGAACTTAACGTAACAATTTGAGAGATTGTGCCCAACCTGGAATAGTACCTAAATGGATTGACGAAGATACTTTTCATATATAATTATCGAATTAAGAATTTAAGTTGACTATAGAAAATCGAAATAGTATAGAAATCTAGGCTATCTTCAGAAGGCAATTTCGGTCTTTTACAAAGTTGACTTTAAATAAAGGTTATTAATGCTTGCCTTCAACGTAAACCTTTGTAAGTTTGGGACTTATGAAGCGAGCTAGTTTTGAAATATCATTAATTTGTTTAGCGTTATTATCTATTGAAAAAGAATGGAGCAAGAAGAAGAGACTTGTAAATCTATACTCTATACTAATATATAAAGCTGAAGAGTTTGTTTGTTTGTTTGTTTGCTTGCATGAACGCGCTAATCTCAGGAACTACTGGTCCGATTTGAAAAATTCTTTCAGTGTTAGATAGCCCATTTATTGAGGAAGGCTATAGGCTATATATCATCACGCTACGCGGACGAAGTCGCGGGCAGAAGCTATATACTAATATATAAAGCTGAAGAGTTTGTTTGTTTGTTTGCTTGAACGCGCTAATCTCAGGAACTACTGCTCCGATTTGTAAAATTCTTTCAGTGTTAGATAGCCCATTTATTGAGGAAGGCTATAGGTTATATATCATCACGCTACGCGAACGAAATCGCGGGCAGAAGCTAGTGTTTTTAGATTATATTTTTAGGCAAGCAACGATTACTTTGAAATTTCCATAGCATCTCGGATTTGTGCTCGCCCCCTATTACATGGCAACTAAACATACCGGCGAACTGTGGATGTATATAAATACGCCTCTACCTAACCCCCGTAATACAGGCGTGATTGTGTGTTATGTTATACAACATATCAGGAAAGAGTATTACATAAACTGTATAATTGTGACTCAACTGCTATTTTCGCTTGTGAAACCACACTGTTGGGGCTTCCTTCCTCTTGAGTTGGAAACATTTCTTAATAACACGGCTATTGTCCTATATTTCAATTGTACCACATCACGTGTACGCCCTCGGAGTCGATATAACCCTTCAGCGCTGAATCCCAACTATTCAACCGGTGTCATTAATCACTAATGAACTGCATTTTAACATTTGCCAATCATTTTTTTTCTGCAAATGATTTTACTAAAAAGGATCGTGTTCGTGTCACCGTCTCCGTCCGATCGCTCTTAGCTACACAACCTTAAATTTGTTACTCCGACACGCTAAAATAATCTTTATTGATACACAATCAAGAGTGGCAATAAACGCAATTACGTGTTTGTTGTACAAAGTTGTTTGTGCGGCTATTTGAATAGAAGCTAGACCTTAGTCCGTCGTGATAAGGTTGAAGGTGATTGTGTAGCGATGTTGTTTTGAGCGTAACTAGGGCGGGCGCCTTGAGAGCCGCATTTACATGACACGACCTCGCACGGTCGCTGCTCTCCTGGCCTTACTGGCCTGTAGCATTGCACGCCGGCTGCGTACCGCAGTTTCCTTCCTCGCCATTATGTATATTTCCTATCCACGCTAACTGACAAACAAGTCTAATCCTTGTTTTGAACGCATTTGGATCATGCGTTTGGAACGTGTCCAGCATTTTTGGATTTGCAATGCTCACGTTCCTAGAGTACCTACTAGAATCTGAACTGCGCATGAGTTGCTGAACAATAACGAGTTGTGAACAAGCTTTCGCAATAATTTTGGCGTCTTTGTAACATTGTTGTGTTCCAAAAGTTCTTAAAGTATACGACAATGGCAAGAAACTTCTAAAGATATTTGTTTTGCTTGCACAATGAGTATAAAAAGGTACACATTTTTGGGAATTTTCTAGGCTTCACTAACAGAGACAATGAAATTAGACTTTTGACCCGCAATGTTTATTGGAAAACTCCTCAATGGCAAACACCATTCAAGGAAGGCTTGAGAGTCTTTTCAAACTCGTAAAACAAAGTTTTCCCTTTGAAAGTTGGTTGGAATACAAATCTAAAGGAGTATGAAACCTCAGGAGAAGGGTTACCTTCAGAGGGAGCGGAAGATCGCATTGGTGTCAATTAGCGGGTTTATGCAACATTCGAGAGTGGTCGGGTTGCGCCACCCGACACAGACCTTGGACATATATGCGGTTGCCACTTGTTCAATATGTTTACTGAACAAGCACCCATGCCGTGGGATTGGTTCGATAACCAAATGTAAGATAAATCTACTACTAGTAAAGTGTGAGCGACAATTTCAAAGAAAAGAACAGAAATAATTAAGATTATTTTATTTTTTCACAATTTAAAATTAATAAAAATAGAGCCGATATAGAACTGTAGAAGAAGTACTTTCATAGATAGAAGATATTTAGAAAATTAAAAGCTCATGATGATGATGAAAATGTTACGTCTTTGACTCGTCTCGAAGGACCAATTTCTGTGGTCTGTTATCTTTAATTTTTAGAACCTAATTGGTTTGATATCTATGAAAGAATCGCCTCAGTACGTCAGCTGATTTATCCATTAGTAAAGACTAAAGATATATCATTATTTTATGTAGGGAAGTGAAATTTGAAAATGAGTATGTTGAAATAAAAATTCTTCTAATAACAAAAAAGAACTAAAATAAATTACAACAAAAACTACAGCTGCTTCCTAAGGTTAGACAAATTTCTATTTTTTTCTACTTCAAAATTAATTCAATGTTAATTAGCAGTGGCTGTACCAGCATCATTGCAGCCGTGTCAGCGGCAACCGATGGCCTTCTGCACCCATATGTAGCATATTTAGAGTGCACCGTGAATTCTTAGGCCTAGATACTTTGAGCGACTGAACCTGTATTAATACGAATGTTAAGTAGGTTTATGGTACTTCCAGTATATATAGAATTGCTAACAAAAAAAGTATTAACTGAAAAAAAAAACAATGGGATGGTTATGACGTCTCTTGTCGTAATTTTCCCATTATCAAAGAATGTAAAATTTGGTAATAACAAAATTTGTCTCGGACTTTGCTCCCGATGCTTTTAAATATTTATAGACGCTAAATATTTTCTTTATTCATATGGGTATATAAAGTGATAAATCATAGCTTATTATAGTTCTATTAGTTAGAATGTTTATCTATTTATACTTTACTAGCCTCTGCCCGCGACTTCGTCCGCGTAATAAACACTGAAAGAATTTTTCAAATCAGACCAGTAGTTCCTGAGATTAGCGCGTTCAAGCAAACAAACAAACAAACAAACAAACAAACTCTTCAGCTTTATATATTAGTATAGATGTAGAAGAGTGTACAATGGTGATCGAGCGGTCTTAAATCCTTATGCATTTCTTCCAATCAAAAATATTGGCGAAGTATCTACTAAACGAGGTGATATTAAATGAACTCTTCTAGTTTTTTTTCTATAGAACCGTTTTTGATAACTTAAGGAGGTTTTCACAATTCTTTTTGTTTTGTAATCTTTTTTAGATTGTATTGGCAACTTCATACGTAAAATGTTAGAAAAAATAAACCCACAGAAAAATATGACATAACGCTGAAAAGGTTAAATGCGGGTGTTTTTCAGAAAGTAGGTATAACCATTCATGACGTCAGTTGGCTTAAAATACGTAATTATGAGATAAAATGCTAATCAGGTAAACAAATTCGTTTGCCGTACTATGTATACTTGATATCTAAATAATGATGAAATCGATTTACCACCGGGAGAACATATTCAAGGGCCATAAGTATATAAAGTAGTAAACTAAATAAAAAAAACAGTCAGACTCGCAAAATGAGTGTCAAACATAGTTAAAACGTGGCGATCCTTAATTAGCTAAAGACTACCACCACACTAGTTTTTCACCATAGACAAGATCCATAGATCGACCGGTTCACCTCACTAAGTGGGACAGGATGCAGGCTGCGTACGCGCATGTTGTCCATGTGCGTGTGGCACTCAAACATGCGTGATTGTAGCCGCGTTATGTAACAGATTTGTAGTCTGTGTGCATTTACCGACGCGATTAGGCCAATAAATTTATTTATATGATAAATACTCATGTGTTTTGCATTTAGGTATATGTTCCACTTTATGTGATCCGGTTTGTGCGGATTTTAAATAGTTACATATAATATAATATTATGTAGCATGTCTCCTATTTTATTTATAGACGTAATATAGTTACTATCCGGTTGATACTCATGCTAATGTAATTTTATTTATCATAACCGACTATCACGCCTACATCCTCAATCGAGAGGGAGAAATCAGTACATCCAATTCACCAGTCTTCTTCCTTCCCTCGTCCCAATTTCTTTATGGTTGGTACAGCATGTCCTTTTCTTCCATTCATCCCTGTGAGCCGTCACCTCATCATTCACTCCCTTTCCCACCATATCACCATATCCCCGGCACGTCTCATCATCCAATTCAGCAGTAAATGTATATAGGCCCCATTTAACTAAGAGGGCGTGGGATGAGGCTTCCGAAGCTTGCGGATTTCAGACACCGAGTAGCTATTGAGAAATTAATAAAAGAAACTAATAATACTTTCCTCAACCCTAGAATCGAACCCACAATAAACTGCTCAGTAGTTCTTGTAAATGCAAGGCCAATAAGGCAGTTAATAAATATTAAAAGTATATGTTGAAATTCATATTCATATTATTAAAATACTTTATATTTTATATATTATCTTTTAAGCACTTAAAATTACTATTAATGAGTAACAAGTTACTGTAGAATCGTTGTTAATATTTCTTTGTTTTCAATTTTTTTAACAAACAGATTTCTATTTGGTTCTAGATTATAAAATTACGTCAAATGCTTTAAAAGAGTTAAATAACAACAAAAAATACAATGCATTTAGTATTTTTTATTCTATTTAGTCAAAGTGCATTCAAAATTGAATCATACCAGTAACAGAGTGCATTGAATCAAGGTGAAAACGCAAAAAAAGATCTATGAAAACACTAGTGTTGTTCGCTTTCCGCGGCGCGCGCGCAGCCGTGACCTACATGGTTGATACGTAACCAAGTGCAATGAGACAAACAACACATCAGATAATATTACTTTCGTTTACGCGTCGCACCGTAAAATTCGCGCAATTACGCAAAATTGCGGTTACGTAATATTTTTCATGGGGTTATGTACCTTTAAGTAGGTAACGTGCAATATTAACTATAGTGAATACGAATGATTAATAATATAATATGTACAAGCTATTGAAAACTTTATGTTCTGTTTTTAGAGATTTTACTAATGGTTTAGTGGTTAAAGTGTTGCTGCTCGACGTGAGCAGGTGAGTGGATTTTTATATTATGATTTTTCTAGTTACAGACAATACACTAGCCCTTGACATAGAATCATAAATACTGCGTATGGGTGTAACATTACACCTCTAACCTAAAGCCTAATCTTTCAGGAATTCCAAGCGTAAGTAAGTAAGTACATACACACAAGTTACTTGGTGACAGTGATGTACAGAACTTAGACGCCTAGATGCACTAAATTTAACTTACTTAATTAGTTTATCTAAGAACATTTCTAGGTATATAATTCGTATATTTTATAGTAATACATAATAGTATTATGATTACTAAGTACCATTTCTATATTAAACTGGAGAGCTTCGTAAATAATCAAATGAATCGATTTTGACAAACTTGGTCAAGTATAAATAGTATCCGTGACGTTCTGATATTTTTACTGTGGAATGGACTGAGGTAACCGAAATATCAACGGTTTCAACACAGTTTCAGTGGAACGCAAACTATTTCTATATTTAAATTTGTTATATCAAAAACAAATATTAAAGACTTTGCAAAATAACAAGTAAGCAAATAATAATACCGGAGGAGTTCTTAATGCCGAGGTGATTAAAGCCAGATTCCGACGTATGGGTGGTCGCCAGTTAGTGAAAAAGATGTGGCTTACCTACGTGCAAATCACAATACCAAATCGTTATAAAGAATGAAAATATTAACATTAAGGACATTCATGCATGAAAATCCTTTTTAACCTGCCTTGCGCAACAAATACTTACCGATATTCTATCGATTACTTTTGAGCAAGGAAGAAAACCAGGGCCTTCGGCCTTCTAATATTTCAGACCTATTTTCCGATAAGCAAGCTATTTCCTTAGTCATTCAGGGTGCGTGAAAAACCGCCATTTTTCAGAGGTATTGTACAGGCAGTTAATCTTGGCCCAATAACAGCGAAATAAATCGCAAAAGAGTTATTTTAATTAACTCACCGCGGGGAATTCCGGACGGTACTCGAATAGGAACTTACCTGTGAAAAAAGAAATCAATATTAGTATCAGAAAACTGTTATATAATTATCGATTTAGTAAACACTTCGTCTTAAAATAGAATATTTCATAATAGATACAATAAGCAGAAAAGCAAAAGCTGGCGAAGAACTGATGGCTGCTAGGCCCAAAGAGTTCTCGAGTGAAGACCGCGCTCCGGAAAAAGCAACGTAACACGTGGTAATACAGACTCTAATGAGATGGACAGACAACCTGCCAAAGGTTGCTGGGAGGCTGTCCTTATAGAAATTACAGTGGATGACATCTTTCGGCAGATGTGATGAAGGTAAGCAGAATCATCCAATGCTATAATAGCTAGCCTAGCTAAACTTGTTTGATGTGGAAAACCGTACTCGTGGATACATCCTGATATGTACCTACTCGTTACAATGTATCCAAGAGAACGGTTAGACTCGAATGGATGGAGAAAAAAATTGTTCTACCGTTCATAACGGCTCGTTCGTACAATATTGTGACACATATCAACCATATTTTTTGTGTCCTCCGGTGACTTGAACAGCCAATATATCATGTAGCAAATAATTGACGGGAATATTAATGTCCGCCATGTATTTATCCACATAATTATATCGGTAATTAAAGAACATATAAATTAATTAATTTGAGGCATTCGTCTTATTAAAAGCCCTGCTGATTGATCGATCTGTAAAGTTAAGCTGCGCTTGCCGCGGTTGTTCTACGGATAGAAAACCATTCTTAACAGAGGGCGAGAGCTTACTATTAACCCTTCAATCGCGCAGTTAAGATTTATCCTAATAAAAATTCTTTTATTGGTGTATCAAGATTGAAGACAACACACGCTGAAGACTATTTATTACCTATTACCTACATTTTTTTTAAAGCTTACTTGCAATGTTTGTCGCATGTGACTAGTATTCTTATTAACCCCGCGTGCTAAGCTAAATGCAATGTTAAAAGACGCCATCAAAAAAACAAGTGACACAATATTCTGTCTCTGTGAACAACAATATAGTGTATCCCACTAATTAATGCTTACACTATCGCACTATGAACCTGTCAGATTTTGAAATACTGTGCATACCAGAACAGCGTCAGAATTCGCCAAATTCATTAGCGTTAAATTCATATAGCGTGTACTTGACACCCCTGACAACGTGGTCGAACGCAGCCGATGGGCCGTGACGTGCAAAAACTTGAGCCCGCGCACCCATCTGTTGAGGTATCAGGTGCTCCAGATTTAAGGCTGGTTCCGTATATTTTTTATATTAAATAATAGCATTTGAAATAACGATTGTATGGCTGTTTTATGATATTGATGCCTATTGCGAGAGGCTTATTAAGCTCCGAGTTTTACATAAATATACTATTACGGTTGTATTCCCCGAAGAGATAAGAAGAGGCGTACTAATGTATTACCTAAACACAAATGTAATATGAAGCCGTACCTGAGGACCAAAATTTAAATATAAATTTTGACGGACACTGACACGTCATTTTATCATAGCCATACCATCACGCCTATTTCCCGTGGAGTGTATATTAGTAGGGAGTAACTTGGGCGAGTTTCATAACTAGGAAGACAAGTACTTCTGAGAATACGAGTATTATAAGGGAAATACCGAATTTGCTTGATCTGACAATCTAACGCTCAATCACTTGAAACCTTCTTGACACCGTAGATGTCACTTTATATTCTAACTTTATGGTTGGAACTGGGAAACACCGTTTATCTTCATTCCTACGGAACCCAAGCTAGGGGCGATAAATACAGTTCATCCGGGGTATTGAGTACCCCGCCCACAGTCACTGAGTCGCGTTATATTAATGATACCACATTACAAACTGGCGCCACTGATATTGACACCAAAACACGCGCGTTTTTTGTAAACTTTGTGATTTTTTTTGTCAATTCCTTCTTTTTCTTACACAATTTGAGTAGGGGCTTGAAAGATGTCAATGAATGTAAGTATTTACTCGTTAACGGCAATTTGAGTAAATTTGAGATTGTAATGAAACTTATCAGGGTAGAAACTATTTGACAGAGTTTGTCGAGTTAATTCTTAGTAGATTTTTTTAAATTAAATTTTTAAGGAAATGAAACACCACGCCTGTATTTCTTGAATGTTTACACAGAAACTATTGAACTATTGCGAACTGTTGGTGTACTACTGTACACCAATAGTTCGCCGGTGTGTGTAAACGCCTTTTAATAGAAGGCTGACCAATTGCCATTAACCGGGCACAAACACGAATTGATACTGAGAATTTCTTAAAAAAAACGCTAATAACACTGCTCGATCTGGGAATCGAACTAAGTATCTCTAGCGCGCTCTCAATCACATTTACCACCAGTAAGTATATATGTACATAACTATAATGTGTTTTGGATCTGGCTTCATAACACGTAAGGTACTACACATTCGTACCATACAACTTTGTACCTAAATAAAATTGCTTCACTTTGCCTTAATTCCACCAATAGATACTACCTAACAATATTCTAGACTAGAATAACAGACAGGAATTATACACTAAAAGTGTCTAGATCCCCAAGTGTTCAGCATCCGGTTTCCGATACACATTTAGGGTACTATCTCTGTCTATATTTCCTATGCTTACGACTTCCGCTACGTTATTTGGGCTATGAATAAACGATGACATTAATTTATCCTTGTGAATAAATACGGCATAACAAACTTAATATTAAACATGGCTTTGGTTTATTGATCTATGCTGAATTGAAGTTATTTCTGTAAATAGATATTTTTAATACATTTTTACAAGTCAATATTCTGATTGTGGCATTTCCTCAATGACGACTTCTAAGTAGAAATGCCGAAACAAACATATTCTCTTTTTAAGTTTTGGCGACACGTTTGGCATAGCGACACGTGTTGTGGGTTCGATCCCCACACGGAGCAAATATTTGTATGATCTACTTGTAGTTGTTCCGGGTCTGGTATTTGTATCACCCACGATACAGGAGAAAATCCTAGTGTGAAGCATGTCGAAATCGTGTCGAAGCATGGCTCTCTCACGGTAAAAACCTTTTAACTTTCTTTCCTTTTGGCCACAGAAGATATGGTCAGATCTATAGATAAATGAATAAACTAATTCTTGTGTAGTTCTTGTCCATAGGTTTTTTTGGTCTCCAATTCATAATATTTTGTTGTTCCATAAAACTTTCAAAGTGGAATCCAAGTATGTATTGAGTTCACGGGACGCATTATTTATTTCTGTTTGCCGTTACTTGATCCATGGCTACAGATGATGTTAATTTCAAATAAACTAACTAGCACATGTATTGAAATATGTACAATTCAATTGTTAAGGTCACACTGACTGATAAGAATCTGATATTTTTGACATGAATTTTATCAGCCAGTGATGAAACATTTGATCTAGCATAAATCTAAATTCTGGGCTGTTATCCAGAATTTGAAATGAGAAAATCTATGGGGGTGTAACCGAAAAGCTCGCTATCATGCGATCGTTAAATTAGAACAATTGATGGATATGAAGCAATTTTGAAGGACGTTTAACATATTATAACTAAATATTGATGTGACGCTTGACGCTTAATACAACAAAATATCATGACGGATCAAAGTACCACATTGAGTAATTTCTCTAGAAGAAATTCATATTCAGAATTTGTAGCGGATTGGCTTCACAATTTTCTAATGTGAATCATACCATGATTCATCAAAAGCCTCCGTTTCTTGACGTTTATGTCATCAATTCATATTACTATATTTAACTATATAACTATATAACTGTATAATAATAACCGTTCAGATGAACAATATTAACAAGTTAAAGTAAAATTCCAGTTCTTCTACTGAGAAGAGTATTCCTTAGACTTCCTAAGTCTAAATAATAATAATAATAATCACAAATAATAATAAGATAAAAAATTATCTCCAAATATTTATTTTAATTTACCGTACAAAATCAATTTTATCCATATATTATACCTTTTTCTTTTAATAACTAACCTACCGAATTAATATCAGAAACCTAAATAACAGAAACCATGAAGAAAAAGAGGAAAAACGTATAAAATATAACAGTGACATTTCACTGTCAGAATGCCACAACATAACTGGAAAAAATTGTGAAAAAAAATGTTGACGAGAGCCAGAAGTAGACAAATCGCACGCCCACCACCCCCGGACTCGTCGCTCAGCTCCGCCTCGCCGCCGCCGGAACTCGGACCACCAGTGACACCGGCAGCTGCAGCCGCGTCGAGCTCAAGCGACGAGTATTTCTCCCCACCGACGTCGCCACCACCTGTACGTCGGCCGGGAAGAGGCCGGCCACCGAACGGCATGGGATCCAGGGGCCAACCGGCCCCTAGCCGGGTCCCCGCTGCCGGTGGTTGTGTGCAGCGCATGAAATGGACTCTAAAAATGAATGAGAACGTCATGCGCGCATATTACAGGGCTACAGAGGGGGGAACTAACCTCACTGCGTACCGCGATAGGATGCTGTCTCTGTTCCAGGAACTTGAACCAGCCATCAGCGTCTCGGCCCAACGACTGTCGGATCAGGTGCGGGTTATCCAACGGAATCACAGATTGGACGACGCCGCACTTGATAGGCTACGCTCAGAGGTACTAAACAACCGTACCGTCCCTATCCCTGTCCCTGCACAGACCGCGGTACATCCGCTAGCACGCGATATTATACAACCGCGGTCAAATGTCAACGATAGGGAGGGAGACGATGGGGTTGTTACGGTAAGTAGCCAGTGCAACGAACGATTGAGGAGCGCACTGGAGGATGCGATTCGGGACTTTAGAACTGCTCCCCCCGAACTTAGGCCTCGTCTACCTCGCTTGCCTATGCATGGAAGGAATAGGGCGTTGGTGTGTGCCCTGGACTCGCTGCTTGGTAGTTACTTTGAAAGCAGCGAAGATCTCTTCGATACTCACTCGATAATGTACTGCGCGGCTGTTGCGGCGTGTCGTGTAGCTAATGTCACATTTCCAAAATGTGACAATTCTACACGACAAAAATCCGCCGTACCGGCCTGGCAGCGCAGGATCGAGCAGCGTATCGAGGGGACCAGGGTGCTCATCGGCAAACTATACTGCTTTAGGGAGGGCAATACTCGACCTAGAGTGATGCGCTTTGTGAGGCGGGCATTCTCGGGGACTGGAATCAGGCCTCAAGAATATATGCCCCGTGTCGCGGAGCGCATTGACTTCCTGAAGCAGAAGGTCTGTGCATGGGCGAGCCGTATACGAAGGTATAGGCGACGGGTTGAGCGGTATACCCAGAATCGCATGTTCCAGAGCGATCAAAGGTGGGTGTATAGAGCTTGGGAGCGACCTGACCAAACTGTGGTTGATGGAAGCCGCCCAGATGATGATGCCACTAGTACATTCTGGCGCAACATCTGGTCGGTGCCCGTCTGCCACACTGAGGCTGAATGGATGCGCGATGTTGTGCGCGTGTGTGGAGCCATACCGGAGATGGAGGCAGTTGTAATCACTGCCTCAGATGTAGCCAGTGCAGCCCGTCCGGTACCGAACTGGAAATCACCGGGGCCGGACGGACTGCACAATTTCTGGCTTAAATGGCTACAAAGCTCACACGCGCGCTTGGCATCGCAATTCCAGTCGGCCTTAGAGTCTGGATCGCTACCACAGTTCCTTACAACGGGAATCACCCACCTGCTCCATAAATCAGGTGATGCCGCGGAACCCAAAAATTATAGACCGATCACATGTTTACCGACGGTCTATAAACTTCTTACGTCCATTTTGAGAGCAAAAATTTATTATCACATAGAAAAAAATTCTATTATGTCAGCCTCCCAAAATGGATGTAGGAATGGGTCCCGCGGCACCAAGGAGCTTCTCCTCATCGACATGGCCATAAGCCAACAGGTCCGTCGATCCCGAAAGGATCTGTCAACATGTTGGATAGATTATAAGAAGGCCTACGACTCGGTGCCGCATACATGGCTCATGAGGGTGCTGGAGTTGTATAAAATAGATACAACTTTACGCACCTTCCTGATGTCATGTATGGGGCAGTGGAGAACTGTTCTTCGCTATCCAGGATGTAGGCAGATTCAAGGGAACGACGAACCCATTGAGATTAAGCGGGGAATATTCCAGGGCGACAGTCTGAGTCCACTGTGGTTTTGTTTAGCCCTGAACCCCCTCAGCACCCTGCTGGAGGGTACAGGGCTGGGCTATACGTTGCGGAGAGGGGGTCAGGTAATATCCCACCTGCTTTACATGGATGATTTAAAACTGTTTGCCTCCACCAAATTGCAACTGATGGAGTTACTAAAGGCAACTGAAACTTTTAGTAATTCCATTAGGATGGAGTTTGGTGTAGATAAATGTGCGGTCATGCATGTAAGGCGGGGCGGGATTGTGGAATCTGAGGAACTACAACTCTCAGATTCTATAAACCTGAGATCACTCTCCGCAACTGATACCTACAAATACCTGGGAATGTCAGAGGGGTTAGGCATTAACGGGGCTGACATGAAACAAGCGTTGCAGGAGTGCTTCTTCGGCCGCCTGAAAAAGGTACTTAATAGTTCTTTGTCAGGCGGCAACAAGGTGCGCGCCTTTAACGGTTGGGTCATGCCGGTCCTGATGTACTCCTTTGGCATACTCAAGTGGACCCAGACGGAATTGGACGCCTTGGATAGGAGAGTCCGGTCGCTGTTGACCGCAAACCGGATGCATCACCCACGTTCGTCTGTCATGAGGCTGTACATCCCGCGGAAGTGCGGGGGTCGAGGTTTTTTAAATGCTAAGACCCTCCACAACCGCGAGGTGTGCAGTCTCAGAGAATATTTTCTCAAGGCTGACGTGGGTATGCACCGAGATGTGGTCGCAGTGGACAAGGGACTCACCCCGCTATCTTTGGCTAAAGAGAACTGGCGCAAACCTGTGGTGCTTAGTACCAACGACCGCAAGGAAGTATGGCAGAGCAAGGAGCTTCACGGACGCTTTTTCCGTGCCCTTCATGGGCCCGACGTAGATTTCTTAGCGTCCGTGGCCTGGCTACGCTTCGGTGACCTCTTCGGAGAAACCGAGGGTTCGGTCTGTGCAATTATGGATGAAGTTATGCTGACGAACAACTACCGGAAGTATATCATGAAAGACGGGACGATCGACATATGTCGGGCATGCCATTGTCCCGGTGAGTCTATCAGGCATATTACTTCTGGGTGTTCTCGTCTGGCTAACGGTGAGTATTTGCACAGGCATAACCAAGTGGCCAGGATTATCCACCAGCAACTTGCTTTAAAATACGGCCTTGTGGATTCTGAGGTACCGTATTACAGGTATGCGCCCGACCCAGTTCTCGAGAATGACCATGTCACGTTGTACTGGGATCGATCTGTTATCACTGACAGGACTATTGTTGCCAATAAGCCTGATATAGTGGTAATAGATCGATCAGCGCGCCGCACAATGATTATCGATGTCACCGTCCCGCATGACGAGAACCTCGTGAAGGCTGAGAGAGAGAAACAATTAAAATATCTCGACTTAGCCCACGAGGTGGTCGCCATGTGGGATGTGGACTCGGCCATCATTGTACCGATAGTCGTCACGGTCAATGGACTTATCGCCAAGAGCCTCGACCAACACCTCAGGAGGCTCGAGTTGGATGGCTGGGTTAAGGGCCTGATTCAGAAGGCAGTACTCCTTGATACGGCGCGTATTGTGAGGAGGTTCCTGTCTCTGGGGCCCTAACCACCGGTAGCTTGGACCTTGCTCCCCATGCCGGTGGACAACTATTTTTATATTTTTAAATGTTTTTATTTCTTTTGTTTTTTATAAAAATATTTAAAAATGTAAATGATATGATTTTAATGAAATAAATGGAATAATAATAAAATCTGTTTATTTCAGAAAAAAAAAATACATTTTACATACATTTAAACACTTAACTTATAATCTTAAAAATAGAAAAGATTTTCGAGTTAAGTCGTTGCTACCTTGCTCATGAAGTGTTTCTTGAGTATATATTTTATTTGTTTACAGTTTTTATTTTCAATATTACAAACTATGGATTTTGGCAACATATTTAGTATTTGAGGCAGACTGTATTGCCACACCCTCTCACCATATACATTATTACATTTGATTATTTCAAAGGTTGGAAGATATGACAGATTACGTAAGTTGCTGGATCTTGTCTTCTTATTTAGGTCACTTAAATAGTGACTATACTGAGTTACAATGGCTACATCTCGCTTATCAAGCTAAGGAATACTCTTCTCAAAAGTTAAAAAAAAAACAAAGAAAAACTATTTTTCTCTACTTTCAGTGGGACCTCAAAACTTAAATCGATAATAAATAAATCGATACGCGTCCCAGTTAATAATGTGATTGCGGCATCTTGCGCTTGCGCATTCGGGATGCTCTATTGTTATATTGCTTATGCAATAAGAGACAGTCACGAGGCCACAGGAGCATATGGGGAACTTATGGGTAGGTATTGAAGTAAAATTAAAAAGATATGGAAAATATTCAGGACCATAATATAGCTATATGATACCGGTCATAAATTAACTTGCAAATAGAACAAAAAACTGCATAAGTACGCTTAATTCTGCAAATCAAGAAGTAAGGTGTGTAAAGAGATTATGTTCCTCTAGATAAGTTGCCAATATCGTGTCTAATTCAAACGGTAAAATTTCGAAATAATTCGAGAAATAGAGATACTTGAACAACAACTAACCTACAACGAACTCCTTGTTCCATAGCAATAACAAAACCGGTGCATGCAGGAGAACGGTGTCGCGTGCACTTGCGCAGGATACATGCCATTTATGCGCACGCGCATATGTCGCACATGTGTGTGTGTGTCTGAGCTGTTGTGTGTGTGCGTGTGTGGTCGGTCGTCATTGACATGATTAAGGTTGTCGTACTGCTTCAAGGAGCTATGTGCTTAGATTCAAGAGTACAGTCGGGCTCGTAAAGTAGTTTGATTAAAAAATGTAAGATTTTTGAAAACAGAAACCATAACAATGCAGAACAATTGCAGTTGCATATGGGATTTTAGACGGACGTGGAATTAAATATGTACCTAGTAGCGATCTCAAAGGACAACTATTTAAAGTCAGATTATTTAAGAGAAGTCTTTGCAGATCAACGTATTTTTAAAAATTTCAAATAGGATTTAGTATGTACAAAAATTCTGCTTAGTTCATAAAAAATGCTCTATAGGTGTAGAATTAGCGACAAAACATGGATAATCCATGGATACCTAAACGTTTGAATTTATAATTTGAATTTTTTATTCTATCCATTCTACCCTACACAGTTTTGACTGTTCAATATTAAAAATAATTCCATAATAATGAACTTAAAAAGAAAACTGATTTTGTGTTATGCCAATACCGATATTCAAACACCGACCAAGTTTATATAGGACTACTTAGGAAGCATTTTATATTAGAACGATATAGAAAGAAATAAAGATACACAAAAAATAAGTAAAACAGTACCTCTTCATTGTTAGAATTCGATTAATAAATTGAATATGATAAAGTAACAAATAAAACAATCAACGTTTCTAATCGATTTAACAAACACTGGCGGCCGCGACTGTACACTGCGATAAAATTAGTATAATATATAGTGGCACGGTTTCCGTCGAGTGCATGCAGTTCCCACTGACCAGCACAAGTCATTACTTCGACATAATGCTGAGGGAAGCCATGGAAATTACACATTTTGAGCTCTCTCATGACGGGTGTGACGTGTTTTGTAAAATGCCGATAACTTTTTTTTATGGCATATGGCATGGCAGACGAGCAGACGGATCGCTTGATGGTAAGCGATTACCGCCACCCATGGACACCCGCAACACCAGAGGAGTCACAAGTGCATTGCCGGCCTTTTAAAAGGGTTTAGGCCTCCGTTATCCTCACTCCCTCGGCGAAATACAACGTAAGCACGTAAGTTGTTTCACGCCGGTTTTCTGTGAAACCGTGGTACTCGTATCACTCCGGTAAGGCCGGCCCATAAACTGCTCGATTCGTACAATCGTACAACTTGGCTCTTTCTTTACAACTAAAGTTTAAGGTAAATATAACGCGATACAATCCGTAGTGGATTTCTTGAAGTAGGTACTTATGTTTAACGATATGATTTTTAGTCCTATGTATTTAGTATTTAATATTACCTTGAATCGTGTGCAAATAAAAAATCCAGGTTGCTCCTAACAACACAACATACCATCACGCCTGTATTTCTCAAAGGATTAAGCAGAGGTGTACTAAGGTACACCCATAGTTCGCCGGTATTTTTAAGCCTCATGTACAGGCGCGAGCCTATTACCATTAACCGGGCACGAACTCAAATTCTGAGCTGCTACCGACACCTTTCATAGTAAAACCCACTGCTTGCAGTAGGTAGTAGTAGGTAGTAGAGCAGTGCATTGCAAATGCACTGCTCTACCTGAGACTCGAATCTAGGACTTCTAGCGTAGCGAGCACTAGACTAATGAGGGAGTTTAGTTAGAATCTAGAATCCTATTAACACCTGATCTGGGAATGGACCCAGGAACTCACGCAATGTCCATTGAGGTAATATATTACATAGGTAATAGATATATGTTTATTTACACATCTATGTTACATGATATAGTTCCAGCCTAGACACGTCGTGTCCGCGTGACAGCTCCAGTCAGGTCCAGAGCTCAACAGTCTATCTATTTACGTGTTACCGCTAATACTGGGTCACGGACGCGCGGAACTACGCGAAATGTCCGACTTACTATATTCCGGGAACATCGCGTTTGTAAGTTTTGTAGAATAAATTAATTAGTGTTAAATTACAATAAGTTATGCGCCACTGGATTTTCCTTTAGTGACGCGAACAAAAATGTTTTGGTAGGAATTTGGTTTAAGACTCAAATCTACACTAATATATAAAGCTGAAGAGTTTGTTTGTTTGCTTGAACGCGCTAATCTCAGGAACTACTGGTCCGATTTGAAAATTCTTTCAGTGTTAAATAGCCCATTTATTGAGGAAGGCTATAGGCTATATATCATCACGCTACGCGGACGAAGTCGCGGGCAGAAGCTAGTCATCCTTAAATGGAATGCATTTTCGTTTGTTTCTAATAAGCGCCATTGCTCGCAAGTGCTAACTTGAGTGGATACTAGGACGGTGCGATTCCCAAGTCGAATTTCTATGAAATTTTTAGTGTCGTAGTTTCGATTTGGATAATATTTAGGCGCGATGGTACATTTATTATGGTATGTAATGTTATGAATCCTGAACATGACAAGACATATTGAATGGGTTTAGGTGTTACATAGAGGTGGTACGATGGTATGATGTTAGTTTGCTTGAACGCGCTAATCTCAGGGACTACTGGTCTGATTTGAAAAATTCTTTCCGTGTTAGATAGCCCATTTATTGACGAAGGCTATAGGCTATATATCATCACGCTAACGCGGACGAAGTCGCGGGCAGTAGCTAGTAAGATTATATTACGGCAAACAAGCGGGCGATCTACCTGAAGGTAGGGTAGTCATCGCCGCACATGATGCAACACCGAAGAAGTCACTGATGTGTTGCAGGTCTGCATAAATTACTTAGTTGCACGCTCGGTGGTTAAATAAAAAGTGGTTAAATACTCAGCCTAGCAGGTATCAAATCTAAGATCAGCGTGAAATTTTTCTTTTTTAATGCTTGATAGTCTTACGCAGTTCGCGTGATGTTAAGCAACACTGCCTAGAAGAAACTGATTCACTCATGATTAAAGACACTTATCTCATTGCGTTCTACCGCGGGTTGTGAGAGGTAGAGCCTGAAAAAGTATTAACTTACTTGAACAAAACATATCCGCACGCTATTTAATTTCATAGAAAAACGCAATAACACCGATCGAACCGAGGACTGACAGCGTCAATGTCGCGCTTTGGACCACTACACTAAGGAGACAGTTCCCTTGAATTGCTTAGCATAAATTCAGTCTTCGCATTCTAGTCAATATAAAAAAGGTAATTCTGAAAACTGACTAGATTTTTACCTGTGTCATCACAAAACGACATGTTTGGCGAAGCGGCTGAGCGAGCGCCTTCTGCGACATGTGGTGTGGGTTCGATCCCCACACGGGGCAAATATTTGTATGAACTACAGGTGGTTGTCCAAGTCTGGGCATTTGTATAATTATGTTAGAATGTGTGTTTGTACCCACGATACAAGAAAAAATTTGAGTGTAGTAAACTTTGCCCCCAGTAAAATTTATTTGTTTAAAAAAAAGAACCTTATGACCCCACACAATGTCACATTTCGTCGACCCCCTAATGTTTGATATTATTTATGGACTAGCTGACCTGAGAAACGCTGTCCTCTCCAAGTTTCAACTAACTACCTCGAAAAATCTCATAGAAAAAAGGATTCTGGTTTTCCATATTGTTAATACACTTAGCGCCATTGACTTAATTTACATTACTTAATTTTTTTTAAATGTTCCCAAATATAAACAGACATACCTATATAGACAAAAATCTCAAATAACTGTTTCGGCATCAGTAAAGATTAACGCACGTTGCAATTATTATTATTATTAAAAGACCCATTTTTTTATTATACATAGGCACATACGTGGTATATTATTTTATGATTTCATTAGATGGAAACTCTTTAGAATCGACACTATGGAGGTTTCAAGTTATAAAATCAGTTACTTTAAAGCTGGATGCTTTATAGAAGAAAAGAATAATTGTCAAAATTGTCAACTCAAAATGACACCTGTTATGGAATCAAATTTCATTGAGGTAATAACGATGTCGTGTTAGTCTTCTAGAGAATAAATTGTCATTATTTGTTTACTTCTTTATCCTACTCAAATATTTAGTTTTTACACCGGCTGATGCTCGCTGGATAAGTCCTATGTATGTCCCGTGATGCCTTGTATAAGTAGAGTTAGAATAACTGTACTAATAATCAATTCCCGTTCACAATAATGGTTCCTGATTTATTTGTTTTATTTTCTTGTTTTATCTTATTTAGTACCTGTGAGTGTATTTTTTTAGTTTTATTTCTTGATTCTGTTATAATGTTTGACCCGTGCTAGTCTAGTACGGAAATACTTAAAAAGGAAATTTGCTTCAGCGGTTATTGTTCAAATTCTACGTTTTCAATCGTTAACATGTTAATAACTTTTGATAGAGTGAACCGATTTTAATTAAATATAGCCTAAATGTTAATCCAAGAAACAGGCTATGAATTCCTGTCCACTTCCTCCAAATCTCTTCGGTAGTTTTCATTTGATGCGCGGTCAAACATACAGACAAACCGACAGACAAACAGACAGACAAAAGTTCCAAAAATAATAGAAATGGATTGTGTTACTGATTCTGAGTCCCCCAAATTAGTTTTTTTTGTAAATATAAGCAATGTACAGACACGGCTCACTTACATTCTTATTATATGTAAGATTGTTCCATAAGTAAAGAAGTGGACTCGAATTAGAGGTGAAATCGGCAGCAGCATCAATTGCAACCGCTAAACAATGCCGTGAGAACTCGCGTAGGTTTATAAAGCGAGTCTAGTTACATGGTTTTCTACGTCAACCTACGATTTACCTAAAATAGATTAACGTGACTTGCAAAACACCACTTATCTTACTTCAGATCATTGCTAGGGTAATATTACTGACTGCACTTTGTAGAATAGAATAGAATAGAATATCCTTTAGTGTACACCAAAAACTAATATCAAGTATCAATTATAGAATAAGGTACAATGGGGGTCAGTAATATTACCCTAGCAATGATCTGATCACTACTGTTACCAGATAGAAAAAAATTGATATGTATTTTTCTATGCTAGCTAATATTTTTAGAGCGGCTATGTGATTGTCGGTTCGAACCAACCCATTGCACTACCGACGTGAACTCACTCGTAACACAAGCATTTAGCTTAGCACGGGGGTTTAACCAGAATATTAGTAATGTGGTGCGACCCACATTGCTAGTAAGCTTTTTAATAAAAAAATAAAAAAATATATATATCATATAGAGGTGCTTCGTATGCAAGATTAAGTTTTTACGGGGTGAATCTCAGGAACTACTGACTCAATTCTAAAAACTCTTTCATTAATAGAAAGCTATACTTCGACGACACGTCGCACGCTGGAGGTCCTGGGTTCCATTCCCAGGTCGAGCAAAGTCTGATTGGACTTTTCTATGAATTTCTCATTAGCAGCTCAAAGTTTGAGGTTTGTGTCAGGTTATTGGCAGTAGGCTCGCTTCTAATAAATGGGACCTGAATGGGTGAACTGTGGGTGTACATTAGTACGCTTCTGCATAACCCGTCGGGGAATACAGGCGTGACGGTATGTATGTAAATCAGTTTTTTACCAAGAATTACATTTCAATTTAAAGTCACACAAGACCACAAATCCTAAATCTCCTAATGTGTTGCGCTCGCGCCGCTAACAGCTCTCAAGGCGACGCGCGCGGATGTTGTGCGCTTGTGTAATAGAGACGTATAGAAGTATGCTCTGTTTCGATAGATTTGCTATTAATTACCAGATGTCCGGTTATTAATAGACACCCGAATCGCCACGAACGTCGTGTGGGTCACGATCGCTAAGGCCCCCGCGAGTGAACGCCTGAACGGTAAGAAAGGTTAATTATTGAGTTTCGTAACTTGATTTGTAGTGTGACCATAGGAAATAATTTATCTTTTTATTTAATGGGCGTTTCTAGCAGTAATTGACCTATTTATTAAAAATTTCCGTATCTTATTGACAATCATTAAAATAGTAATCAAAAATATATAGAGTAAATAAATATATTTTACTTTGTAAAATGTATATTTGTTCATGGTAGGTATTTGATTCCGTAAAATTTCCTGCTATTGTACAAAGTAATAAGGAAAGCAGAGCAATCTCCGTAGCGACGCAGGCGCACGCATCGCAAAACGCACGCTCCATCTCGTGTGACATAACACAAGCACATGTGACGCACACACACATGCGGGCGTGTTGCTATACGACACACTTGCGCAGTGTTTGCGCGCAGTGAAAACGGGGTCATGGTTGCGCACGCACACACGCGCTGTTGTGACGCACGCGGCGCTCCGTGCACTGAGGATTACGGATGCGATTGTCAAAAATATTGAGATTTTGAAGAAATCCTGACACATCCAAAGTTTCCAATAAGAATACAGGGGTGTACACCACCAATGTGGCTGAATATAAGGATTCTAGATCCGAGAATCTACCAGAAAACAATTACTTAATTAACCGATATGTAATTTAATTCTTTATATGTAAGGGCTTAGGCATTTTTGAAATTTAAATCTTGTAAGATATAGTTCCCTGACCTAGATTTTAGAGCCCTTTTCGAGCCTTTTAACAATAATAATACAAGTGATGCTAAAGAGATAAGGAAGTGTGTACGCTGGTTTATAGTTAGGCTGAATCTCCAGGGTCCCTGGAAAGTTATTGGCACTTATCGTCAATCATGGGGCCTCTTTTAACACACGAAGAAGACTATAAAGATAAAACTATAATAGGCTGATAATGGTTAGAACATTATTCCTAAATAGTCTGCTCTTGCCCGTGAGGGGCAAAGACGGACTCACAATATCATAATTACGCCAGGACAGGCTTCAAATTACTGGATTTAGTTGACTGAGGCCCAGCTTAGGGAGAGTTATAACCCCATTTGATTGGAGGACGGTGAAAAATATTACACCTCCTTTTCATCAACATGGAAACTCATGGATCGTCTGCAACCTTGGAGACGGCAGTGTAGTATGTCGAATTTAGAAGCGGGTAGTAATGGCTAGGGCGTCGAACTTGCGATCATTTGGTTGCCGGTTTAGAATCACCCATTACACTACCGACGTGGACCCACTCGTAACACAAGCATTTAACTTAGCACGAGAGGTTAACAAGAATACTAGGTAGTAATGAGCGGCCCACAATAATGCTAGTAAGCTTTTATTTATTTATTAATACTTTATGTACATAAATGTGTACAAAGGCGGTCTAAAATGCCTTAAGTTTTTTTTTTTTTAAACTCGTACCTTCTAAAAGCCTTACTTTCTTCACTTGCCCTCATATTACAACTTCCAGGATCACATATTATCGCGCTTATGACCACAGTGTGACAGTTTAGTCAACAATAAAAATAAATAAAGAATCGGCCAAACATATCCAGCCTTTTTAAATACTTCAAAGGGTTGACATACCTAAAGATTGTTGTGACAACAGCCGCTACTAGTTCTAATACGTTTCACTACGAGCTCCAGTTATTTTAATAATGAGGCTAACTAGGTACGGCGGTGTTTTACATAGTAATGCGACTTGTTTTTTCAGGTTATCACGTAACTCGGAACTAGAGTTATGTGCGCACGCGACTGTACACAATCTGTAGGCTGTTATTGTAATCCATGTTCCATATTTCCTTTCGCTCGTTCCATCTAGTATTTTCTTTAATGAATTTTCAAACTGTACTTATTTTCCGGTTATATTAATGTATCTGAGACGGCCAAACTCATACATGTAATGTAGATATTCAATGCCTTGAAGTCCTTGGTTCGATTCCCAAGACAGTAAAAGTAAGTAGTTGTAAGAATTTATTTATGAAATACTTACTAACTGCCTCATTAGCCAAGTGGTCCGGAGCGTGACTGCTACCCTAGAGGTCCTGGGTTCAATTCCCAGGTCGAGCAAAGTGTTATTGGGTTTTTCTATGAAATTCCCAGTAGCAGCTCGGAGTTTGGAATTTGTGCCCGGTTAATGGCAATAGGCTCGCCCCCTATTACATGGGACCTAAACATACCGGCGAACTGTGGGTGTACATTAGTACGCCTCTGCCTAACCCTTCGGGGAATACAGGCGTGATGGTATGTTACTTACTAAGTAGCAATTCGGAGTTTGAATTTGTGCCCGGTTAATCGCATAGGCTTTACATACATGGGGCTGAAACACACCGGCGAAATGTGGGTACACCTCTGTCGGATCGTTCGGTGAATACAGGCGTGATGGTATGAAGATATTTATGTTGTGTTTTTGATGTTTTTGAACTTCTAATCTGGTTTTTTTACATTTTTTCACAGTATCCATGGACCGTACTTAAACACTGTTAAGTATCGTTTCTAAGCATTTTATCTCATTTTTTATTACAATGCCCGTTTTTGCCAATGCAAACGTGTGTCGAGGGCATATGTCCATACTCCTGATATGATATCAATCAATAAAATACATAGTTTATTTTATTTATATAAACTGTCTCACAAGAGCAACTGCTACACCAATGAGGTCCTAGGTTCGATTGCCAGGACTTAAACTTAACACGAATTTTTTTATATACATTTAGCTAGTATCATGAAAAGAAACAAGTAAATACCATGTTTCGAGGTCGGAAGTGGATTAACAGGAAGTGACGAACATTTGCTCAAGCTCGATAACCTAGATACACCAATTTCTGGGAAAGAATTAGAGTACCGTGTGTTTCGAATAAAAATTGTTATATTTTTCGTGATAAGGGACAAGATTTACTTCCGTGTTTTATCTTCCTTGGTAGTACTTAGATTATTCACGAAAGCGAAAAAGTGGCACATGATCGACTATGTAACCAATGAGTGCGCATTTGTGGCCCGACCTTGCGAAGGCCGGAAACCATACTAAATGTTGATGATGTTATATGATATCCTTCATCAACACTAATTACCTAATCATATTTTGAAAGTCTGAAAGAACTGCCTCATTACGTTGCTCACGTGGGAGAGCCATGCTTCAGCACGAATGGGCCGGCTCGACCGGAATGGTACCACGGCCTCACGGAAAACCGGCGTGAAACAACGCTTGCGTTGTGTTTCGCCGAGATAGTGAGGTTACCGGAGGCCCAAACCCTTTTAAAAGGCGGGCAACGCACTTGCGACTCCTCTGGTGTTGCGGGTGTCCATTGGCGGCGGTTATCGCTTACCATCAGGTGATCTGTCTGTTCGTTTGCCCCCCAATCCCATAAAAAAAATTGCCTAGTCGTCCTGAGCGCGACTGTTACGCTAGAGTTCCTGGGTTCGATTCCCAGGTCGGGCAAAGTGTTATTGAGTTTTTCTATGAAATTCCCACTAGCAGCTCGGAGTTAGGAATTTGTGCCCGGTTAATGGCAATAGGCTCGCCCCCTATTACATGGGACCTAAACATACCGGCGAACTGTGGGTGTACATTAGTACGCCTCTGCCTGACCCTTCGGGGAATACAGGCGTTATGGTATGTTATGTTATGTTATATTAATTAAAATTAATATTAATTTAAGGTCAATAGTATTTTAGTTATTTAAGTAATAATGTTAATTAAGTTCAACAATAAAGGCTTATTTATTTATTTATTTATATACTTTCTAACAGTGATAACAAAAATTAAATCTATTCAGTAGTTTTAGCACTAACCCGTAACAGACAGACAAACACAAGAATTTTAAAGATCTCATTTTTGGGTTCGGAGTCGTTTATATTATACCCTAACCTGCTTGGTATTTTATAAATATCTTCAATGTTTTTTTACAATTTTATAATAGTAGAGATTTATCCTTAACTAATTCCATGGGAGTTATGACGACATGCCCCATGGCACGGCGGTGTCGCGACATTGTCACCTTGACACGAACCCACTACCCCACATTCAGTTCTAGGAAGCCGCATTATTCGCCATGATTAAATCCCAACATTTTCCTCTTGAGTAATATTGTTTGCAAACAACTACGTATAAATTTTTAATTAATCTGGATTCAGAATGGCAGCATCCTTGTCCCCACAAGGATGCTGCCATTTAAAACTAAAGTAGACATCATTTTGTATTTGTGGAATTATGTCTTTTTTGCGTGTCCTTAAAATATACCTACGTGTAAAATTTGTAAACACATTGTTTGTTTACACACTGTTACTGTTTGTGCTATCTCGTATATCGACACAACAATTTGTTAACAATCGCCTGAATTAGGTTTAACATCCTATATTATAGTACAGCTCACTGACAACCCTACCAAGGCCATATAGGGTCAGATATGGGACCTTTAAGAACGTCAGAGTTTATGGAAATGAAACATCTACAATTATTCTACATCGATAAAAACTTATTGAAAAGTAATAGTTTTTTTTAACTTAGGCCACTCTAGGCTCTAGACCACTAGACCAGGCTCTAGACTACTCTAGGACGTGGCACTCCGGTTGTGCCGGCTCCTGCACGGTCCGTGTGGGGATCGAACCCACAACACGTGGCGCAGAAGCAGATCGCTCAGCCGCTACGCCAAATAAGTCGTTGTTTGTAAATATTTTTGTTTGGAATCATCTATGCTGTTTTTTTTAAGTAAATACGGAACATCCCTCATGGTTCATCTGCCTCCTGGGTAAGTGGCAGGCTATATCGGACTTGTACCAACTAAAAACCATACCTACTTGCCTTCATCCACCCAATAGTTACGACCATGGGATTCGTGACATTGCCCAAGAATATGACAGGATACGTTTCAGCGCTCGCAGGACCCCTTTCAAGGGACAAGGCCTTCTCTTCCATACAACAAATACAGTTGAAAAATGCAATACATATTTGTTTGTTTATACTTTGTTTATACTTGGAAATAATATGGTACATCTACGGATAACGCAATCTTAACAATTGGAATCGTAAAGCAGAAGAGAAGCTTAACTACTAAAATAACGCTATAGTTACGAATAACTTAAAACCTAAACAATTCTGGTGTAGTTAATTTTTTGTCTGAAAGAAATCCACTTCAAAATCAGGTCTTCTTTAACAGAAAAACTAAACTTCCTTAATATCTCGCTACACTTGTAACTTGCGTCCCTGGGGGCGAAGCCCTAAGTGCTTAGAAGCGGCGGGTCGACGTAAAAGGATTTTTTTAACAAGCCATAAAAACTTGCCAACTTTTTTGAAGTTTCATTAGCCGTATAACCTCATTTGGGAATAATATAAATTAAGATGAAGTTATATAGCTGTTTACCCACTTATAACGAATAAGTCCAAAAGATTGTGGATTGTCGATATTAAGAGTGTAATTGCAATTAGAAACTTATCTTGCACCGATATTAATTACTATCATCTCATTGGTGATTACGACCGCTATAAAAAAGATACCTAATATTAAAAAATTGCTTTCTAATTATATTAAAGTAGGTAGGCAAATACTCTTTAAATAAGGACATTTATATTTTGGTACTAATCAACTAATTTAGGCATAAAATTTAATTGAAATCATGTCCGATTTTTATTTAAATTAGCTCTATATCTTAAACCCCGTTCTTAAGAGTCGTAGGGTTATGTTAAATAGCTCAAAACGTTCCCCTTTAATCATTCTATCTATAAAAAAAACCACATCAAAATCCGTTGCGTAGTTTTAAAGATCTAAGCCTACATAGGGACAGACAGACAGCGGGAAGCGACTTTGTTTTGTACTATGTAGTGATCCTACGATCCGCGATCGTATAAGAATTCCTGTCCGTGCACTTAAATATGTACTTACATAGGTGCTTTTATTGGCAAAAAAAGTCATTACATAGCTTAGGTATTGTAATGTATAGTTACCTATAGTGGTGTATGCGCGCATATGCACTGCTAGCGGCCACCGCGGGCCGAGCAGCCCTTTAAAAGGAAACATTCACAATTATACTACTATTTACCCTACTGGCCGACATTACTTACATACACATCTTCAAATACCTTATTATTTTATTTATTTATTTATACTTCTATGCACAATAATAGTAGTACATAAGGCGGACTTAATGCCATATGGCATTCTCTACCAGTCAACCTTTGGGTTTGGGAAATGTTGTAATAGGTACAAACAATAAATATTTGAGTGACTAGTGATAGACTTACTAGATAGACTTACTAAATTACTTACACATAACTTTGCAGGCTTGCACTTATTTTGTATCGGGAGTTCAAAGTTCAAGTTCAAAGTTCAAATGTTTTTATTTCAAATAAGCTTTTACAAGCATTTATGAAACGTTATGCTTCTAGTTGCACGGTTCCAAAAGGTTGATCCTATGGAGAAGAATCCGGCAAGAAACTCCATGGACACTCTTTTAAAATAAATAAGGTTACAATCTTCACGCAGGTACAATATTACGATAGCAGCTTGTGTGAACATTGAAGGTTTATGTCTAAGTGGAAGAGGTCGATGTAAAAATAAAAAATAAACTATGTGGAAAACACACACATCGTCAAAGTATATAAAACTAGGTGTCCACTTAGACATGCTACAATGTACTCACATTTACAAGTCCTGTTTATAAATAGTTGGGGGAAAGTTTTTAAATAAAATAATGACGGTCCGCCGGAGAGGCAACCGCTTCGGTGCCCAGCCCAGGTAGGACAAACTGATGCTTCCCCAGTATTACATCACTGGTGGGAATATGGTAGTTTTAATTTGCATAGGAGGGTTCATGGTAGTGTTCAATTTGGAGATCCCGGATCCCTCCTCATAATGTACGGGAAATGACCACCTTGTGGTTTTAGTCGGTAGTAGTCCGACATAACCATGAGGATTTCCACTAGGGATAAAAAAAAGATACGGTCCGCCTTAAGCCGTTACCCTCGCGTTGAATACCTATGCTGACTAAACTTTTACACAGTAAATAGCTTCCTTAAATGATGTGCTTATGCATCCCTCATGACAATTTTCCCACGAATTTGGGAAAAACCATGTTCAATGTTCGACGTGCGTTACCTAACACATGGAAATCAGTTCAGGTGATCTAAGTGATCAGGTCGATGTTTATATCTTTCCTATCAAATGTTGTATATCAACGTGCTTTTAGATATATTATTAGGCTGGGGAAAGCGGCTAGATGTGCCGTCCAGTACAGCGGTGCTTTCGCTTCCGGCCGCGCGGGGGCGCCACTGACCTACTGCGTATGTTGGTAGGTATATAGGTACTTAAACCTATCATCGGTTTACCAAGCAGAATTTATGTGTAGGCTCGTGAATTTTACCATAACCACTGACAGGAAAATGTCACATTGGATTTTCTTTTGTTTAAACTTCAATATTAAGATTATTTATATAATTTATGTAAAACCTCATTAGCCCAATGGTCCTGAGCGCCACTGCTACGCTAGATGTCCTGGGTTCGATTTCCAGTTCGAGCAAAGTGTTATTGGGTTTTTCTATGAAATTCCCAGTAGCAGCTCGGAGTTAGGAATTTGTGCCCGGTAAATGGCAATAGGCTCGCCCCCTGTTACATGAGACTTAAACATACCGGCGAACTGTGGGTGTACTGTACGCCTCTGCCTAACCCTTTGGGGAATACAGGCGTGATGGTATGTTATGTATGCATTTTATGCCTGTTTCCATGTTCTAAAATGTTTTGTCATATTATCTATAATTATGGCATGTATTACAAGCACAGGTATACCTAAGGAGATTCTGCAAGACATATCGGTTGCTATATCTCCACGTTAACACCCTAATCTTATATATAAAATATATAAAAGAAAGTCGTGTTAGTTACACTATTTATAACTTAAGAACGGCTGAACCGATTTGGCTGAAAATTGGTGGAGAGGTAGCTTAGAACCAGGGGACGGACATAGGACTTTTTATCCCGTTCCCGTGGGATGTGATGACAGACCGAACTCCACGGGGGCGAAGCCGCGGGCAGAAGCTAGTAATATTATAAATGTGAAAGTTTGTGAGGATGTTTGTTACTCTTACAGACAAAAACTACTGTATGGATTTTAATGAAGCTTTACGATAACATAGCTCATATAGCAGAATAATTCGCAAAGATTAATTAAATTTTATCTAATTATACAATTCTTTAGCACCTCTACCTACAACTGTCCTTAAACCTTCCAGGAGAACAGGCATAAAAGTATTTACCTAGTTCTAAATCCAAAAAGTTTTATAATATTAATAACTTACACAAATGTACCTAGATAATGCAAAATCTTCCACGTATAGTTAGGTACCTAGCAATATATTCAGCATACAAGAAAGAAGTGCATATTGGCTGCATAGTGCCTAGCTAAAACTTTCTAGTAGCCACCAACACCGGCCTAAACGTTTGACGAGGTAAAAGCGGTAAGTCGTGAAAGGAAAATCACCGGCACTTCCTCGAGCGGAAATTGAAAGTGGATTGTGATAGCGAGGAGAAAACTGCATAGGCGAAGACCTAGTGCATTAGACGCAGCAGCTGCAGTTTGGAATAGTAGCGACATCCATTAACGATTACATGAAACATTACTAAGTTCCTTTAGTGCTGCCATCTAGCAGTCAGTAGTAGAAGTACTAAGTAAGTATGCTTTTATTGTAGTTCCCATATAATCCACTAGATGGATCTATGTATGGATGGCGCTGCTATAGCCAAAACTCTTATTGTCTAAAAAGTAATAAAACTCACCTTTACCTCCACCAGCATCATGCACCTGCGGCTTCCCACTCGGCATCCTCTGCATCGGTGATGCGCTGCCGTAGTTCATACTCGTCGTGTTGTAATCCGAGCTGATTGGTTCTTGTTTTATCCCGCTAGGTGATGCTGACAGTTTTTCAGCCAGCAACGGATTCTGGGACGCGATGTTATATCGCCCATTATTGATATTATTTGTTACGGCATTGTTGATGGCACTCGTGCCTGATCTCAACAGTTGTTGTAACCGTTGTTGGCCATTATTTGGCAGTGCTAATTGACTGTTTTGTTGGTAGTAGCCTTGAAGTTGGCTGCTGGACGCTGGCGATGATATATTGTTGTTTTCTTCTTGCTAGAATTGAGAAATTATATGATTAAGTCTCAAATACGTTAATTACGTAATTATTGACCTACGTAAGCTCACGCATTTTCGCCGTAGAGGTGAGCGGCTGGCTCAAACACTATCCAACCGATTTACTGTATTTGGTGTTTCGTAGTTACGTGGATAACTCAGAACGTAACTTGTATACCAGATTTTTATAACTTTATTCTTTTATGGCACCCTCTCTGGCGCAGTGTATTTATTAGTGGGTAAGTTAAGATGCCAGCATTGAACCGGACTGTGTCCGTATAAAATCAGGTGCTTAGACTGACTTTTTTGTGTTTTAGTAAACCAATTAACGACATGGTTTAACGTCTATTTATAATGAGTACGAATACCTCATTATAAAATCATAACTTTAAATAATAAAAAATATTGCTTTTCCTTACCTTTATTTCAATTGGCGGTACAGAAGACGCGGTGGCATTGGTAAGGTCGGTAAAAAACGTTTCAAAGTTGTCGAAAGCGCTTTCTCCTAGTTGTTTCAGGATGTCATCAGGGTCCGCCGCCTCGCCGGTGTCCGGCTCTAGCGTCAGCCCTCCAACGATGTTTGTTAGCTCGGCTTGCGAGAGGTCACCGAGAGATGTCGCCATTTGGTGCAATTGGGCGGCCGCTTGGCCCCCGGCTGCGACTACCGCGTCCTGGAACTAGCATATGTTTTTTGTATACATTCTTGTCGATTTAAAAAAAATGTGTTGCACGTGTACCTACAAGTTTGATGTTAATTTTGTTCATAATAGGTTAGGAAACTACATTTTTTTTTAATCTTTATTAGGAAAAAAGGTTAGGAGACTACAATTTTATGGAAACCTAGCAATCGAGCAGGTACCTACCTACCTACGAAGGTTAACTATAGTGTTAGTGCTTTTACGCGCTTATTTAATTTAAAAGTGTATTAAAGAATTTAGACAAATAATTTTGGTGCATGCTTTTGCTCTTTATTTGGCCTATTGTGTATTTCTAAATGTCATAAATACTACTCCAACCAATGATATCTTGAAAGGTTTGTCACAGTATATAATGTAACTTGGAGTGTATTACCTGTAGGCAATTGGAGAGGTCAACCATTCTGCCCTCATTCTCCGCGGACCACCATTCGTCTTCAATAAATGGCATCGCCAGCGCCTGTCCCGATGGCGCATGCGTCCCCGCCACCTTTGTCACGGTTATACACTAGGTGGCGCTATTCACACCACTCTTACACACGCGAGCACTCGCGAACTATACACAAATATAAATAGTCCAAAAATGTATTTACACTAATAAATTCGTTTAAAATGTTTGGCAGCTTCTTGGACGGAACGTACATTATTCGATGTAGGTATTACGCGAATTTTAGGTACTTAGTTACGGGGGAACACATATCGGTTTATTTGTTGTTGCCGCTGGACGACAGATGGTTCTGCTTCTTCGGCTTGCTTGTCCTCCTCCCGGCCAGGTTACCTCACTCCTCGTAATCCACTCCTCTTCAGCAGCGACCTGTTAAGATTACGAGCGTAGGCTTTCACGTCTTAACACTATTTGCAAATAAAATATTTTTATACGTGTGTGAGAAAAAAAGCTTTAGCTTTAGCTAACATACAAGCTAAAGCTTATACTTTCAGCAATTGGGGAATACATTTGAAAATTAAGTTATATAAATAAATGGAGGAATTGAACTGCTGTTTAGAGAGTTAATACACCGTTGATCATAGACAAGTTTAAAAGTTTGACACTCGCCCTAGGATGGCGCTTGTTGTAAAACAAGTAAAAATTATGGTTACATTAAAATTTCGGGTTTAGTGGTTTTTTTTCTTTTTTCAGCTGGATTTAGTGTTAAGGTGTTGTAAGTGTGACGGCGGCGATGCGCCGAGATCACCTGGCGACGTCCCGGTGAATGTCGAATCTGCGTCGACACAGCATAGAGGCAGCGCTGCGCTCACCCACTTGCGCACACGCACACGCCGCTCTGGAAACATAAACATAGAAAATATTAATTTACATTACACGTACAATACACACCATCACGCCTGTATTTCCCGAAGGGTTAGGCCGAGGTGTACTAATGTACACCCACAGTTCACCGGTATATTTAGGTCCCATGTAATAGGGTGCGAGCCTATTGCCATTACACCGGTACCGGACTGGGTACAGATTCCAAACTCTGAGCTGCTACAAATAATTTCATAGAAAAACCTAATACACTGCTTGACCTGGGAATCGAACCTAATAATTTGTTAGTTACAAAGTAATATTAATTTATTTGCTACTTAATCTAAGTACTTCGGTACATAAATGACAAATAATTGTGCGGTTATAGATTTAATATTTTATCTTTGACAATATATTATCCTACGATGGTAAAATCATTAGGTAATTTGCGGATCGTTTGACAAGGAAAGGTCCTGTCCTTTATGACTGGGTTTACCTCAATAATTTAATACTATTACCCAGGTAAGATTAAATTGAGAAACGACTAAACAAGTCGTAAGTAAGTAAGGGTAACTAAACGTTAGGTTAGGTTAAACTAGTCATAAAAAAAATGGAATGGGTAATTTATCTGATTAACTATGATTAGGTAGGTATATAATAGGCAGATATTAGGTAGAAGATCGACAAGAGTAAAGTTTTAAAAATAATTATTGTGTTATCGCGATAAACAGTTGTAAGCTGTATTTTTCAATATATGTGTACATGTTTCTTTCTTTGTAGTACTTACGAAAACAGTTTTATCTTATAAATTAACTGACCGTAAAATGCTCATAGCTATTATAAAAAAAACAAAGAAAAAGTTATTAACGTAACAAACATAAGATGTTCTCGTAATCATATTATGCTGAGGTTCACAATGCACGGAAGAGTGCGCGCGCGCCGCGAAACAAAGAAACGCAGCCAATCAACGCGCGCCGTTTGTAAAAAAGTGAACAATGCTAGCTCAGTCTTTCACTATAATTGTCGTGTGTGAAGCAAAAAGAATTACTTTTCTTTTCTAAATGCTTCCTAGTACCGCTTTCTTCGCGCGATGATATTTTTGTTTCCAGAATAATTAATTTGTTTATCTATACACATTTGGTAGATGCCTAGTGTAGTCGGAGTAGTGCAGTCCTTAAAAAAATAAGGAAGGTAGGTATAATATGATTCAATGAAATAACTACTTTTGTTTATCTTCTTCGTGTTAACTGATATTTAACAGATCATGTTGTAATTTTAGACCGCAAATGTCTGTCTGAAAGAAATTAAATAATAACTAATACACCGTAAGAATCTTCACGTCATTTACCTAACGTTGCATTATTCATAGCTTGACTATAAATAAGTAGCCAATTAATAGGCGGCGGTGAGCAAATAGATACCCATTGCCTTGATTTAATCATCGGATTAAATTAGATGGCACAGTCATACATCATGCGAAAGTCGGTGAAGATGAACATATCAGATGTTTTAAGGAACGTTTAAAACATTATTACATACTGTGATAATAATTTATCTTTGAAAACAATAGGTACATGTATATGCAAGAAAAATAATACTCGTTTTAGTAGTACAACGCCATCTCGTAGGGAGTAGACAAAACTCAAATACTGCGTTTCATTCTCTTGTTGGCGTGCGGTGTAAAAAAAGAGGTACGCGAATAAGATCATTGTATAATGTATGGTGAAATAGTTTCTCCTAAATAATTGTACAAAAAGTCCGCGACTGTAGGTTCTCATTTCAATTTCAAATAAATACATGTTTTCAATTTATTTCTAATAAAAACATGAGTACATTGTAACTTATATAGGTACTACTAGAACAAACGATCACCACACGTTACCCCGCCAGACGGAGCAAAAACCGAGTCATTCATCATCATTGTCTTGTCATTCTCTTGCTAATAAAAATAAATTGATATTAAAATAATAATATTTTAGACTTGTGTTATCTGTAAAAAATAAAAAATAAACCTCAACAAGTTACAGTTTTTTTTCTTTTTATGGCCTTTTACTATAAATTTTCCTGTCTAACTGCCTATTGAAAGATTTATAGACTTCAGCGAGACGCAACCTTGGATGATTTACTTCCTATTGCATATTGCTCTGAGGACCTTGCATTGAGTTGGCGTAATCGCCGACGAGCTAACATCTTGCTAATACCTACCTACCTATCTTGTTAGCACAACTTATTGTTGGTTTTATTTATTTTAATTGAACTAAACATCATTATTAACTGTAAGTACTATTATAAAATTATAAAAAGCTATGTTTGTTACGGGTTGGAGCAAAAACTACTGAATAGATTTAAATTTTTTATCACTGTTAGAAAGTATAGGTATACTCCAACATAAAAAGTGGTGAACTTCTTATAATAATTAATTAATCGGATCCTGAGATACAGCATGACCTCTGATGTATCTATAGAGGCCCATACAAAGAAGAGATCATCACTGTTGCTTATTATTATTTTTTTGTATTTCATTTCTTAGATTCCATAGCTTCAGGTGAGCGAAGCCACGGGCAAAGGCTAGTTTCATATAAAAAAGTAAGCATTATGGAGCAAGCCCTGTGCCTAAGTATCGCAGCGGACTTCACAAACAAGTAGGAATTCTTGACGATAGTACCATTTAAATTATTTGAAACCTACCTTATGTACCTATTTATAGGTTTGTCTTACTCATGAAAAAGACTGTTACTTTTGTTTTAATGTAGATATCAGTTCCTTAGACTGAATTATTACAGCTCAAGGAAGAACCTTCAACATTCTACCACGCGATCAATATGACTGCAATGTCAATAAAAAATGTGCAATTATAATAATTAACTTCGAGGTAAACTAAATTAAGTATTATATCCAAAACGGTTTCCGTATGGTCGAGATGTGTAAATGTGATTGATGCATAGCCAAATCAAATCGTAATAGATGACGTTAAGTTGGAATAGAACGGCTATTTACGTAGTTTGTATAAAATAAAAAAATATGATTGTATTGTAAAATAAATTGTTTTAGCACTAAGCTTTAAATTTTTGTGTTGAGTTATATTATAATATAATATAATGTCTATATTTATCAATGTCCATGCATGAAACGAAACGTAACTTCTTCAGTTTGACACTGAGGTTTGACACGTAGGATTGACAATTTATTTGACATTAGTTGTTTGTTTGCAGTCATACAACTATTTAGACAAAAACAAATATCGCGATGTCTGATGCAAATAATTCCGATTCTTCGACTTCGGAGTCAGAAGTTAGTGCTTGTAGCTCAAACTTCAATCCTTTGAAAGCTCTTTACTCTGATAAAGTAAAAATTCCTGTCGAATCGGCGCCGTTGTATGAGAATATAGTTCAATATGAAGCCGCTCAGCAAAAACACGATATAATTCCTGTTGGCCAGAGGGAATTGGTGCAAAAGAGGGAAGCAGAGAAGGAACGAAAGCGAATTGAAGAGGAGACAAAGTTAGAACAGAAGAATAAACAGCGGTTCGCACAGTATGGAGGTGAGATTTTGAGGTTATGATTCTATACATCTTATAAATATGAGAATATTTATAAGGATTTAAGTATAAAAGATTTTATGCTTTTAATATGGAAATACTTAATAGAAATTCATTGAATACAAAGTTTTATCCATATAAAATCTTGGAATAAATCAGTTGCAGTAACATTGAAAATTTAACCTCTTAGCCTGTTTTATATACATGGACATTTATTGCATAAAAAGTATCCAAACATGCAGTTTGATAGTCATTATCAGACTCATGAATGATTAGTAATTTAGATATATTTTTTTAAATAAAATATTGCCCCACATTAGAAATGGCTTGGTTTGTCCCATTGGAATAAAAAGTATTTTTATATTACATATAAAATAAAAAGATAAGCAGAGGTGTACCCACAATTTGCCGGTATGTTTTATTAAATGTTTATCAATACTTTAATATATAAAGCTGAATAGTTTGTTTGTTTACTTGAACGCGCTAATCTCAGGAACTACTTACTGGTCCGATTTGAAAAATTTTTTCAGTGTTAGATAGCCCATTTATTGATGAAGGCTATAGGCTATATATCACGCTACGCGGACGAAGTCGCGGGCAGAAGCTATCACATTATATTGATAGTATTGAATTCCTGATGTTAACATCCATGGTCATGGGTAGATTGAGGTGTTGGACTCAATGTTAAAATTACTAACAGTATTTTTCTTGCTACTACATTATTGTTAGTTTTAGTAGTGATGCAGTGATGTTTTAGTAGTGATACTTGGGACCATTTTCATCCCGGAAAAAAAGGTTTTTGTAAGGAAGTCTTCACTTTTGTTTCTGTTCCTCTAAGTTTAGGTAAATTAGTATATTCCGATCACTGCTAGTGATACAATTCACAAAGAATGAGCCCACCACATTCTGTGGTCTTGCAGTTTTGTGCTTGGATTTAGACCACTGGGTCAATTCACACCTGTACCGAATAATTCATATGCATGTTGTAAAAAAATATAGGAATCACTACATATTATAAAACAAAGTCGCTTCCCGCTGTCTGTCCCTATGTATGCTTAGATCTTTAAAACTACGCAACGGATTTTGATGCGGTTTTTTTAATAGATAGATTGATTCAAGAGGAAGGTTTTAAGCTATTTAACATCACGCTACGACTCTTAGGGACGGGGCAGCGCGGGTGAAACCGCGGGCGGGTCGCTAGTATGCTATAAAAATAGGAATATACTTGTAAAAGCACAGGCTGAACATAAATAATATTTAAATAAGCAACATTGTAATTCAATTATTTTGATCTGCGGAATTATTTACAGGCAGTTACTGTGGTCAGTCAGATAATCTGCCATGGTAAAATTATTCTAAGTAATAATATTTTATCTATTTGAATTAAACCTAAAATATAGAAAAGAGAACATTAGAATAGGTTTTACTTTAGATAATTCAGAAAATAAAAAAAACTATTTCATGGTAACTTTGATGACTTTCATCTAAACACTATTGCTCATACAAATTTGTGAAAATGTCTACACCTCTATCACCACATGGAGCCAGGTCGGCCGCGAGGTCAGTCTAGGCCGCGCGTTCAATGCACGCGGCTCTATGTCAACTGCGGCCAACGAACCCAACCCCCCTTCCTTCATACCCTCCGGCCAACCCCCTGGGTAAGCTACGCAGCCCACCCAAGCAGTTGTGGGACTTCACTGATTTGAGGATCAAGATTCGATTCGTTAATAGTCCGATTGAGATATAGAATTTTAGGGTCAGCTTTCTTTGTAAAAAATAATATTTATTCATCATTTATATAGTTCTCAGTAATGTCGTTATAAAATTCTGTTGTCTAGCTTGATATTTTTGGTTTTGAAGATATATTCGAAAAGAACTTTCAACTTGAGATACTATGCGGAAAATAGATACTAGCTGTATTATAAACTATTATATCAGAAAGCTACACATATATCACTTGTTTGACATCTCACGCATCTAAACTGCAAAGTCATAAATATTGAATGACCCCACATAGCTTTTCGCATTAGTGACTTACTATTACGACTTTGGTCTTTCAAAGATATTAAAATATTCTCTCGCAAAACTCATATTTACAGTTGAAATATAAATTCTTCAAAAGGAGGCGTAAAATGGAGTTAAGTATAGGTTCTTAAGGAAAAAATTCCCCACGGTGGGTGTTATGCAATGCGTCAATCCGCGAAGTAGAGATATCAATAATATTTGTTTGCTTCAGAAAAAACGTAGTACTACTATTGTATGGTTGATTCGATAATTTAAATACGTTTTCTATAGTGTACATAATAAAGATACGTTTTAGAATTCTTACATTTTGCAACATACCAAGAGCCAACAGAATTCGGAGATAAAATGGCGAAAATATTTGCGAAAGCAGCTCATTTGTAATTTATCAAGATTACTTGCTGTAAACCTCCTTCATAAAGATTCCTTGATCATCGTCAATGGAGTATCGTATCCAGGTCCGCATAGTCAATGACTTGCTATCGACAATGGCATCAGCTCATTTGCATCGCCCATGACCCGCTGCCCCAGCGGCCTTGCTTACATAAACCTTTTTTATCTACAATTTGTTTTGGCTTAGAACTCGGATTACGTCAGCTGTTTTTTCGCGACAAACTATTATGGTGTTGCGAATTTGTTTTGGGGTTGTGGGAATGCTTTGACTTCGGAAAATCCGAATTGTCGATGATGAATACGTAGTGTAACTCAAAGCTTATATTTTTGCAGTTAAAGTTACAACTTGCATGGATCATGAATTGATGCCCATATTGGTACTGTCAATGTATGCCTACCAAAAAAAACAGTATTAAATAAATTAAGATAAGTAACAGCCATTTTTGCGTCAAATTCACGATATAAATACCCTTGTTCGTTAATTTAGAAAGTCTAAAACACTTGTAATGAATAAACTACATAGGACAGAACACGCGATCGCGTGGTATATTACCAATTATTTTCCCACCGAATCGACAAAAATGGCGGTGGAAAGTGACAGGCATACAGCGCCCCATAGATTAAACACAACTGGCTTGTAAACTCCTTGTTCGTTTCTATTATCGGCTACTTTTGTGCAATCGTTAATCCTAATAAAAGCGTAATGGTTGATTCTAGAGTATAATTATTGCGGTCGCCATATTGTTTTGCAATACTGAAACACGGTCTGAACAATCGTGCGCATTTACATCTATTGAGTCTATCTAAGAAAGTGCTTGTTCGAAAGCAGATTTACACGGAATTAAATGTAGCCAAGAATTGTTTTTAATTTAGCTAATAAATAAAGTGCGTAGATCACTTTTCGAATAACATCTTTTTAATACATGTATGACGATGAATCGTGTTTAAAATATGTAGAGTCGCTTAAGTAAAAGTTTAGTTGTAGATTACTGAAAATTGGCAATACTCAATGTCTGCAAAGAATTTTTTCTCTGGTGAAATATACTTTCAAAGAAAACGTATGGCTTTTATGGCCAATCACTTCATCACTAGGCTGACAGATCGTTACGATTGTCGAGAATATCTGAATAAATTGCAATGCGTTCATCTAGATGCATCGCCGCGAACGTAACGTCGTTCGCTAGACTTTCGCGTGTACGATTGTTGCATAACCGCTTTCCACATGAGTGGCGTTCGCCGTCTCACTCGGCCTGGACTCTCGGTCGTTGACATGCCATCCAGAGATTTTGCGCCTAGGGCTGTTGGCACTGGACTCTGGACGAAAATTGAGGTTGATTTATTGAAACGTAATCAGCAAACCGCAGACGGAATTGATTTCAAAATTATATCAATAAATTTGCAAGCTGAGTACTGCTAGAATACTGTATGTTGTGTGTATTTAGATTGATTTAGTTTTGATAAAGGTATTTTAGATACTATATCGTGGATTCGAGGTCTCAAATAGCAAATGGTTTCAGAATCTTACTTATGTAAATAATCATTGATATCCTATTTTTGTTGTCTGTATTGAAAATTTAAGTGTTTTAAAATAACAAGCTGTGAATCTGGAATGTCAATTATTTAACCAATGAATACTTTGATCTTTAACACGTGGGTGATTCTATAGACCTAGCCTTTGCGTGCTACGCTGTCTGAACTTAAATAAAAATATTTTCAAGAAAATTTTTATGGTTCCCTTTGTGTGTTATTTGAACCGACAACAGTAATACAGAAACGTGATAAAAACATCGGTCAATATATTTTTAAGACAACCCTATTGGGGTGATGAAACGTTATCTCAAAAAGTTGTGTTACCAGTCAAATTTATTTTTATTTTAACTATGCGGACGAAGAAATGTCGATAAACAATTGTGTCAAGATAAAGAGCACTAGAAATTTGTTCAGATAGTGTTTTATGACTTAAATCGCCGATTTACTTATATGTAGGTTCAACATTGAATTGCGCATCTCCTGGTAAATTTTCATCTGGGACCGCTAACGTTTTTTATTTAAATGGCTATCTTTGTTCAACAGATATACATTTAAAATAGATATTTGAAAGTAACTGAAAAGTGAAAACTTGGGCAAATAATACATACATATATTACCGGCAAGGACGGTTTGCCCTAGTTATAATACATTGTATACATAATATAATATTCTATCCAAAGAGACTGTCTGTCTGTTACGTTAAAAAAATACATTAAAAGCATTAATTAATTCCAATTTACGTAATTATTAAAGACGGAACTAATTTGAAATGCATGACATCTAGATTTAATGCTAGACTAAGACAAATTACATTGTATAATTTTCTACCAAATGAGGTTTGGTTACGTTACCTTTCTAGGCATATAGTTAGCAGTCAGGTATAGAAGAAGCCAAAGAAAGCAATTATGTGTATTACAGTGTTTACGAATTATAAAAGAAGATAACAAAATATAGTTGCGTGTTCTGTTATCTATCACGCTAAGCCATTAGCATGCGCGTGCGCGCCTTGCCCGACACCGGCGTTCTCACTATTATCATCGCCAACATAATTATCTGTGTTATTTATTTTAGTCCTTTAATTGGGCACAATTTAGAATCTTTAATATTACAATAACGAATAGCTACTTAAATTTTAAAATAGTGAACCTTTAAACGCAGAAGTAGATGTGTGAAGCCATACTACCATATGGATTACGTAAGCAAATAATTGTGTTAAACGTATAAAAGTAAATCGGTACGTCGCCAATAAGCGGCGGAACGGAACGCAAACGGAAGTGATGCAACGGCACGCGTTTCGGCGCGCATCTGTGTAAACATGGCGCGCTTTTCTGAATGGCGCGATGGCGGGTGGCGTTTCCCGCGCTCGGCTCGCGGCCGACGACCCCGTCCGCGCGGTCAGCGCCCGGGGATAGTAGAGTGAAAGTAATTCGCGATCGGCGACCGCTCGCGAGCCACGCCGTCCTGGTACCTCCACCACCACCTCTGCATAGATTTGTTGAGGTTACGTTTTTTTTTAAATCTGTTGTTGATGAATTGATGAGTTCAGAATGGATTTGTTTTATTTTTAATTTCTAGTTGTTATTGTTTTAGTGTTTCTAACGTACGTTACGAACGTTGGTATGAACGTTAATTTATTTTACATAGTTCATGCTTTGTAACACAGCTTACAGATTTGTTGTGTTTTATTCATTGGAGCTGAATTGTCTATCGCTAAAGAAAGCCCTAAGTAGCTGATGATATTCGCATTGATATTCATTTATAATTTATAATCGATTGTTAACTCGCGAGTTCGAGAGTGATTGAACTAATTTCAGCTTAACGATTGTAATTATCTCGTTTCTAACACAATTCTAATGAGAAAAATTTAATAGTTTATATTTAAAAACGTTTATGGATACATTGTAACAGGCATAGTTTTTCATAAATAGATTTGAAGAAAAAATAACAATATTTATTCTTTGTTTGTATTAGAGTTTAGATAAATTATTTCAACCCATTCGTGGCAACGCACGGGTTTTGTTGCAGAATGAGTCTTTTAATTAAAAGGAACACGCCATAGTCCAATCATCACAATTGATTCCTAATCCGGCTAGATTAAAAGTACTACAATATCTAGCGAATGATATTTCGCAGAGTTGATGTTAATAAGTAATTATTTATTATGATTTTAGACTGACATTCTGAAGAAGTTATGTAATTAAGATGTCATTTTGACTGCAAGCACTTTAATATATGAATAAATTGCATTATTGCATTGCATTGCATTATTCGTGAGACACAATGATGTGACTTTTAATTGACGCATGCTAAAGAATTTATCTTTTGAAAGTATTGAAGACACTGAGCTGTCTTGCATTTTTGCTGAATCTCGAATCGTGTCTATGATGTTATTCTAAAGGATTTTGACTATTATTGGATAGTCTTTCTGGAATTTATAAAGCTGTTGTTAAATAACTTTTTACAATATTATAGCCTTGTATCGAGATTAAATCCATGTAGGTTTTAACACTTCTTATGCATATATACATTGAATAAATATAGAATCCTTAACATCTAATAACATAGCATACTGAAACAGCTTTTAACTTTCCGAAAACCGCGAACAATGATCTAATGTGTGGTGCTTAAAAAAATAATATTTGGAGAAGTTCCTTTGGTCGTGCCCCGCGGTTCTGCCCGCATTCATCTAGTACTTCCCAATCCCTACTCGTTAATTTCGAGTTTCTATGCCATATTATTACTGTGAATTATATTTAGTAGAAGACTGATAGAAGATAATTATGTTATACACTGTACCTCGGTTAAGGTATGATCTCAGCAATGACAATAGGACAGACATTGACCAAATCTAAGGTGAGTGCACGCATTGTCGCCCGTGCCCCGGGCTGCGGTGCTGACTACTAGTGACGTGAGCAACTCGCGATATTTTAACAGGTGTCATATTTGTGTCGCACTGATAACGGGTGCGTTGACTTTTTCTTCGACATTGTTATCGTAATACACTGCTACACACTTTTGTCTCTTGTCATTGTAATTTATTAATAACCGAATTGTAATAAAGTCACGTAATACATTTAAATAATGTTGCAACCTTTTGTTGTATATAAAAATCAATAATTAAATTTTTATTGAGCTATACAACTTGATTTTTATGTTCCTCCACGTGAGTAATATTTTGGAACTTGATAACTAGGGTGAATGTCCCAGTTAGTATAAATACCACTTCACAAAAACTTGGTTACTTTCAAGTCGCAAAAGTCTTAGTCAATCAAAAATTTCCCTTTGTTCCGACGGGTACAGAGAACAATTTTCCTTTTACAAGAATTTATTGCTTCTTTCGAACGCCACAAGTTCACCTTCACTGGACATTCTTTTGTCGCAATATCTTCCTCGAGCTGCATGCACCTCATGACCTCACGACATGGATGACACATTAAGTTATTAATAACAACATACAAGTCTCCCCCAGCAGATATATTATCCTACAAATATTAAAAGAAAGTTTTGAGGATGTATGGATGTTTGTTACTCTTTCACGCCAGAACGGCTGAACGGATCTGGATAAAATTTGTCATAGAGATAGATTATAGTCTGCAATAAGACATAGGCTACTATATTTTTACTACTATATTATAGACAAAGTCGCGGGATGGTTTTACATACAAGTTTTGGGTCTTCAGAACTAGATTAGCGTTAAACGCATTCAAGTTAGCACTTTCTTCTTACTTTCAGATTTGATGCCAACGAAAAGAGAGTACAAATCGAAGAATGTCCTCACTCGCATGGAGGTCATGGACGGACCTCTAGGAGTGCTGAAGGAGTGTGTGGACAATAGATTGAGAGTAAAGGTAAGCTAGGCTCAAAGATACAGACAGAGAACTTTTTAACTAAGGAAGTGATTTGCCAGAAATTGAAACTAGCCTTCGGCGTTTCTGCATTGCTGAGTTTCGGACCACAGATTACTAATGAGATTCTACGCAGGTCTGGCCTCTTTTTAGGATAACTCTGTAGCACAAGCACAACAACTATCGAATTCGTATCGTAAACGTATCGAGTTTTTTCTGCTACAAATCTCATACATATGTATGTTTGAGATTTGTAGCAGAGTCTATTGTCCCATTCCATTAGACAGAGTCTATAGATTTTCCACTTGCTACGATCCTGGCATACTGCATTCGCTTCATCTACGTTCATTAACCTCTTTCTCATAAACATTATTTTAGGATTTTGATACGAATACGTTTTCGAAAGTGTTCCTGCTTGGGCTACTTGTTCCATCCATCCATCGTTCGTATCGAATACCGCAGTTCAGCTCACATAAGTGAATTCTAGGTGTCTTCATGAGAGGACAGAAAACTTCTTTTTAGGTAAACAATAGCGTGGATAAAAGAGTATTATACATGGATATGCGATCTCTACTTCTAATACTACTTATTAGTCCACACTAACCACGGAAAAACTGTCCTTTGCTTTTGCTACATACCATAAAACATGCTCATACGCATGAACAGAGAAAACCTTTGACATGTTATAATGTCTACCATTCGTAAAATCTGCAACTAAAACAGGCAATAACTAGCTATAAACAAAACTTTGAAGCCAAAACTAAAATGCTTTACAGCCAATCCATGTTTAGATCATGTGTCATAATTCTGGGTCCTTAATGCATCCTTTGTACATAACTGGCGGGTTTCCAACGCGGAAGCCGGCGCACGCGCACTTTGATGACTGATGGCTTGCCCAATGCCGAAATAGTACAAAGCCCTTTCTAGTGGAAATTGTCGGACATTAACAAGACAGTGATGAAGCAATTTGGCCTTTGTGTACGCATCTTTGAGGAAAGAGCTGGTCCGAAAATGGTTTTTTTAAGGCTTTGGAGGGCAATCGAGCAGACGAAATGCCTGATGGCAAGCGATTACCGCCGCCCATGAACACCTGCAACACCAGAGGAGTTGCGTGTCCATTACCGCCTTTTAAAAGGGTTTGGGCCTCCATTAACCTCACTCACTCAGCGAAACACAACACAACGTTAGCGTTATGGCTAGCGAAGCATGGTTCTTCCTCGGTAAAAAGATTTCATGTGGTGCTGCAGAAAGAAATTGCATTTATGAAGTTTTTTAGTTGTAAGAACTAGATACAGGTTTTGATACTGATAGACAATGATATGACAGACATACAATATGTTAAGAAAACCGGATCGTTAAGGCATTGCTAGGTATTGAGATCCATTTTTATTTATATAGTGTCAAATACAAAAAATGCCCCAATTTTGCCAAACTAAAGTGGGAGTATTTACTGCTGTAACACCGTCCCTGGTTGACAACATACCTACTAAGACCAAGTGGGTGCTTGAGGAATACCTGGGGCTGTATTACGTCGTGATATCGTCACCATTTTTAGGTTGTGAGAATGGGATAGCGCAATTTAATCTGTAGAGTGGCATCCCTCTCTATCAATCGGAAAATGATGGCAACAACATAATACGGTCTTCTGATGGTGTTTTCTCACATTTTAAACACTTGAACTAGAGTTTGGGGTAAATGTTGCAATTTGGGCACGGCGATCGTGAATTTTTCACTCCTTTAATATGTATATTTCATGAATACCTATTTAAAGTTTCTTATTTTATTTGCGATGTGATTGGGGTACATATATGCCCCTTTTGGATCGGACAGGGATTTATAAACATAGTGTATAACTTCAGAGCTTTCTCTAACGTAGTTGTCATCTAGATAGGGATGTAGTTATGAACGACATTCATAGCGAAAGCAAATATCAATACATATTTGAATTATAAGTCTCATGGGTCTAGTCTCATGGTCGCAAATGTGGCTGCTGAGCATACGGTCTTGGGTTGGATTCTCAGGTCAAGCAAGGTGTCAGTGGCAATTTGATAATAGCCAATAGGCTGGCGTCTTATCCCATGGGACTTAACATCGATGATTACGGTGTATAATGGTATGGCATGTTTTGTAGAAAATAAGTCCTGAGCAGTTATACCTATTTGCAGAGAATAGGTATTGTTATACATTACAGTGAGACTGTCTGGCCTACTTTCTTTGGCAAACAAGCAAAGCTGCAAGCCATGTCACACCAGGTGCATTGTACAAAACTACGCGCCTATCTAGACGTTTTGCTCACAAAAGAAATGAAGTTATTACTTGAAGTATAGTATTTACCACCACTTAATTATGTATATGGCCACATGTATTTCATTATGGTTTACCAAACTTTTTTTAAGAAAATACTAGGTAAAGGGGAGTCTACACACAGAACCTTACGAATTAAGTACATAAGTATGTTAACATGCTGACTATGACACTGTCGTTTAAAGAAAGTTTAAAATTGTTTGTGGGATTGAAATGGGTTGGAACATTTGGTTTATTTTACTCTTTTCCTAAAACGTACGGCTGTAAACCTCAAGGTTTAGGCAGAGGTGTAGTGTTTTACGCAAAAGGTCTGCTGGTAGGTGTTTAGGTTAATTTATTAAGAGGCATAAATCCAAATCTCGACCTGCTACTGAAAATTGAAACACTGCGACCTAAAAATCAAACCCAGGACTTTATCTCACAGTACACGAATGAGGCAATCTCTTCTGTTGTATTTATACCTACGAAATTTCAACACTGCAAGAGTTTCCTAGAACAAAATACCAACTACATATATTAATATATGTATGTTGCGACGCCAACGGTCGGCACATCGGAGTTACCTTGGTAGGTAAATACATTCAATTAATTAGCATTTTACTTAATTAGCATAGTAGAGCAGTAGATGTCGTGTAAAGGTAACTACTTATTGAACTTTTGATTGATAGATTACAATAATATAACTGAAACCCGATTAATATGGGTGTCTTTAAATCTCTATAAATATTTAAGTATAGTGAATCGGATTTTTCTAGAGTAGCGCGTTAGATCGTAGATCACGGTGTTGCTTAAGGGTCAGTTGGCAGTTTTCAAGAATTTCATTCGCTTTAATTTATTTCCAGTGAAGTATTTTGGACGAAATGTTAGAGCAAGAACCCAGATTAACGGTATCGGAATCCGAATAATAACACTCTGATTAAATTGTGTTTGAATTCCGAAATATTTAACCGACTTCAAAAAGGAGGAGGTTTTCAATTCGATTGGTATTTTTCTTTGGTGAACTGGCGGTTAAGCGTAAGGCTATCAAAAATAAAAATAAAAGGTTTTACTATTTATTCAGTAATACTTTAGACCTAGTAACAGGGTTAAATAAAAGATGAATCGTAAAACAATTATTAGAAAACAATACATATTCTTTGCAGAATTTTGAATTATTAAACACAAAATGGCGTCGGTTAACTGTAATGTTTGGTTTCTAGAGCGTTTTGATAGAGCATCATAACTCCATATTTTTACTTTGCAACAAAGCTGCTAATGATGCTGATACCATATCAGTATAATTTACAATGAGAAGCTTAATAGAAAAAGCCATGGTCATACCCTAATAAGTTTTGCTCGTAGAAACCCGGATATCCTATGTAAAATAAAACAGGCTATCTGGGATCTTAAACTAAATTAATAACAGGATCGAATATGGTTTCACTAGGGCAAGTAGACGTTTCTAGAAGCCAGTGTGCTGAGTCATGGTCGTCTAGGAAGAGCCTTGTAGGCCGGCGCGTCCGTCCGGCCGGCGTCTGCGCATTGCGATTTGCAAGTTTCTATTATTGGTGCAATGCAATGCGTTACGTCTGCCGTACTGCGTGCAAACAAATATAGCGAGAACACCAACAATGTACAGTCACGAGCACAGATATGTATACACTTGGCAAATTTCAAAAGCGATTTTCTCTTAATGTATTAATTAAAATTTTATGATGTTATGAACATCGTATTTTTGAACCAATGCTTTATTGATATTGTTATTATCTCAAAGTTTGCAATCGTCATTTCATAAAAAAAAACGCTTTCGAATTTTAGTAAGATTTTACATAGTGATGCTCGTGACTGTACATAATGACAAAAAGCATTAAGTATAAAAAAATATAAATAAATGTTAGTTATGTGTTTGATTTATGCAACTTTGATCATAAGTGAATCATTTATTCCTGTGAATCATCTGGCTTGAGTCACACTGTGAAATATTTTCGAATGATTTTTATAAATAAAAAATTTTATCTATTGTTTGTATTTTAAGTTACTGCAGCCAAGAAGGTTTATTTCATCATATGCTGTGTGTATCGTTTCTTTGTACAAAATGCTAGTAAACGAATAGTAATAGACGGTTTGGGCCCTCGTTACCTTGAATAATAATTATTTGATTACTTTAAAATATTCCTTTGTTTTGTCTATACATAATTATCCTATATATGTATTTAGTTCGATAATTAAAAGAAAATATTACATATATTTTACTATATATAACGATATTTTACTAAGCTTAAACTTCTTAATATCTGGTTTGTTGTACTGTGCCGAATTTCCTGAATACTTTCTTATTTTTACGGCATTACTAAGTACATCGCAAAAGTAAGCTACAATTTAAATTATATAGCTTTTCTATCTGCAGATATTTAAGATTAATTTGTCGTCTGTATATTTAATCTATACTCATATTATAAAGCTGAAGAGTTTGTTTGCTTGGTAGGTTGAACGCGCTAATCTTAAGAACAGATTTTTCCAGAAAAAATCTCTGTGCTATGGATACTTACTCCATTTATAGAGAAAGGTTATAGGCTATATTAAATCATGCTACGACCCCATAAGCGAAGCAGAAACGTTTTTCGCGGATAAAATCGCATGAAACAGCTAGTGGTATATTTTGATTATTAAATTCAACTGAGAACGTATTTACAAAACCTACAAATTACACAGCAAATTAATTTCTACTTCTAATTGTTCCATAAAGGTCTATCGGTCACCTCAAATTGATCCAGTTGTTCAGTGTCAACGAGAAACAAATTTGGTTCAACTATATGCAGGAATTAAAAAGTATGCGTCGTGCTGCGTGGGCACTGTAAGTTAAAAATATTCATCGGCACTCCGGGCCCCGAAGGCTGGCTGTCGCCGACACAAACACTGTCATTACTATACGTTACGCAGCATGCGTGATGCACGTGGAGGTAGCGACGGCAAAAACAACCGTATAACATAAAAATAACCTTAATATATTTTAATAAATATTATAAAATAATTTTAGTGAAGGCAAAATTATGCTGTGGGCATGATTCGAACCTGCGTCTTCCGGACATATATACACCAGGCGCTATGACCACTAAGCCACCACGACGTCACCTTTTAGATATAAATTCAGAATGTGAAGGCAAATTATTTTGAAGTGTAGTGTATCTAACGGTGTAACCAGAAGACGCAGTTTCGAATCCTTCACTAAAATTAAAATAATATACTAGAAATAGGAAATTCTATGGCGACCAAATAAAAAAAAGGGGGGTAAAATTGCATAGTCTATGTTACAGGCACGGGTACTTCGTTTCAAAGGAATTATGTGATGACCCAGTGTGTGTCAAGATATCTGTAATTCGTGAGCCAGAGGTCTTATTATTTCTAATACATACATCACAATTATGTAAATATGATCGTAAAACTTGTGTTTACCTCATTTTGAAGCACTTGGATGCATAATTTTCGTGTCTTCATGTAAAGTTCAGGGTTAAATAGAGAATACTAATGACTAGAAATACTCAAACATGACGATGAAGTCATGTCATAGAAGCGATGCATCATTACATTACAGCTAAAGAAAATTTTTGTTTTGCTGACCGTACCTACCGGCGGGACCTTGCTGTGATGTCAGTTATCTCATGGCCATTTTTCTAGACGTGTGTGCGTAGCGTGCGCATGTGTGCACGCGTGTTGTAACGGTCGCGCGTTAGTGTGAATGTTGTTAACAAGGGCTTGCTAGGACGAATCGGGCACGATACTTCCTACTAGGTTTAAGACATTTATCTGTCATTATTCGATTTCGGTGTTGCTCGCCTTGAAGGCAACACTTCAATACATAATTGATTGATCGGGTTGCCATGAATGGCTCTGAGAGTATACACGCCTATATTTGGAACCGTTTTTCGGTGCAGTTTTTATATCGGTTTTCTTACGGACATGCATCGCTATATAAACTTCAATGCTTTTGGAATAAGAATCTAATCTGTTTAAAAAAATTGGGCAGGGTCAAAGAGGTCTGCAATGGAGGTCAGACCAATCAAGTATTGAAGGATTAAAAACTAAAGTCTGACCCAATTCTTATAAATAGAACAATCGATAGTGATTATGTTGATTTATATGGCTAATTAACTTATTGTAACGTTCATGGTTGCACTGAACAGGAAGTAAATATTTATGTTTTTTTCCTGAAACCGACTGATAAGATGATGTAAGCTCTATTAATTGAGTGACACTTATTATTGTTGAAGGTTCTGAAGGTTCTTTTGAATTTAAGGGCATTTTCAGAAAGTACTAGAACCCTGGGAAAATTAACTTATTTGGAAGAAAAATTTTAAGCGAAGCTTGAAGCTCACACGCCTACATAGTTCTCTATATGAATTTAGGTAAGCTGTGTCATGTAAATTATCACAAATAAAATTATTTCTTTGATAATGTAATTTGTCATAAATACACAATTACTCACGGTAAAAAGTTATGCGTGGTCATACATAAAAAAGTATTATACGCGTCGACTTGAGATCCTTCCTCCGTTTTATCGTCGGTTAATAAAATGGTTTCGTAGATAATGTAATTTTTCACATTATCTACGTTGTCTTTTCTTTGATAAGGGCTAGTGTAGTGGGCGGAAAAAGTGTTATTGGGTTTTTCTATGAAATATCTACTCATCAGCAGCTTGATGTTTAGATGTGTGTCCAGATAATGGCAATAAATCACCTTTTACTGTGTGGGATCACTGGTTTACCCCTCACTAGTCCTTTAGGCATAGAGGCGCTATGTGTTGTTATATATATTTTTCAATTTCAATATTAATATACAAACATTATCAACCCATTATAATGTCCCACTGCCGGGCACGGGTCTCCTCTCAGAATGAGAGGGATTAGGCTATACCACCACGATAGACAGCCTGTGCAGGTTCGCAGACTTCACTCGCCGTCGAGAAAATCTCTCAGGCATGCAGGTTTCCTCACGATGTTTTCCTTCACTGTATAAACGCGTAATAATTAGCTATTAATCTGCACATCACTTCAAAAAGTCAGAGGAGCAGCAGTCACTGCTGTTAATTATATCTTGTCGAATAAAATAATTCCGTTATGATTGTGCAACATTTCCCATGGTCAATTTATTTGTATCAAACGACACGGCGACACAGTTGATCCAAATATAACTCTGAAAAAAATATGTAGTCATAATAAGACTACTTACAAGCTAGCATCATAATAAATACCTAACTAATTAAATTAAAATTTATCGAAGGATAACGACTTAGTTAATGTTTTGATAAACAAGCTTTATTACCGAGGCGGAAGATATTATATTGTAGGCACAAGTATGCAAATGCTAGGATAAATATCTAGTGACTCTTGTCCTGTTATATGTTTGTTATTTATCCTAAGAAAAATTACGTAGGAAGTTTGTCCATTGACTTTTCTAAGGAGTTAAGTAAGACTTGGAATTTTAAGTGAATATTGCAAAAGTGAGGGAGAAAATATAACAGTTTACGACACTATGCTAGACGATTTCAAAAAAATAATATTTGAGTCGTTTTTTGAAAAGAGGCTAACTTAACCTAAATCTTACTGTTTGTATTGGTGACCCAGTTATTCTGAAAGAGTATTTATTTATATTACTTATTAAAAAAAAAATTACATAAATCTTTTTGGGATTCGAGTGAAACCGTAGGCAGCAGCTAGTGCTTTGTACAGACTTGTTCTGCTGTCGGTACCTGTTCACCCCGAATTGTGAGCAATGACAAGGCCGTCTACATTCAAACTGAGGTTAAAAAAACCTCCGCACACTGCAGCCTGTGTACTCGTGGGTTTATCACACAAGAAAGCTTCACCACGACGAATACTTGTTTATACATTTTTCTTTGATAAATTGTTTTTTTTTGTTTTAGGCATTACCGAAATATAAGATATCTACCGTGTTTTGTGATGCAACAGAAAAACTAATATTATCATGCTAGATTTTGAATGTTGTCTGACTTATGTTGACTTCAAAATCTCTATTTTATTTGTCGTAGTATTTTTTAATAAATTCAAGTAATAATATAAATACTTACATCTCACTAACAGCTCCCACACGATCATACAGTTGGCGTGATCACTTATATCGCGCCATATCTGAAAATAAAAATACTTTATTACAAAAAACTAAATCATAAATGTACCTAAAGTTACACAATGTAAATGTTAATACATTAAACAGAGTGCCTCGGCTGAATCGCACCGTACCTCGATTCATTATCACTCAATTTATCTACAAGGTTTCTCTTCAAAAAGAAACGTACACCCTAACGATAAATTTATGGTTTCAATAATCATTTAGTTTTCAAGTACGCGCCAGGCAAAGGTATGATGCATTCGGCCTCGCGGGTAAACAGACGCTAGATAGCGCTAGACAAAGACGGTGCGAGGTCATGAGCGTAGCCTTGCGCGGGTGCGCGCGCGCACGCTTCCGCCTGTCGACGGCCGAGGCGCACTCGAATCGAAGCGCAGTCGCCGCTCGACCGCCAACGGTGACGGATATGTAGTTAAACTAATACCGCATACGTTTATGAATGAGAAATTAATAAGTACCTATATAATAGAAATTTTAATTGAATTTGTATAATTATTTGTTTGTTTGGAACCAAAAAATATAATTAATTGACTGACTTGGATTTGATTTCGATGGTTAAAAATAATAAATTTCCTATTGTGTTTTTCATTTGTTGCTTGACGAGTTAAAACAACTTTAAAACAACAAAAGAATTAACCATCACGGTCATAGTGCATTAACAGCAATACGTATATAAATATCAACTTCCTCGTAAATAAAAGCTATTATGATGGAAAAACGAGCTTACAAATGTCTCATACATAATCATATTGTGTGTTTCATCTTCCCACGCATGCGTGCGGGTGCCGCTCCAATATGCATATAGACAAAGACGGATGATATTTACAGTTAATACGCGTAAATCTTGCATATTTTTGAACACGAGTCTAATAACTTCTTAAGGTTCTTGATAATTTTCGCTTAAAGATTTGATGTAAATTCAGTCTGAGATTCTATATTATGCAAAGGCCTCATTCAACAGTAATTTCAAGTGACCCACAGATGCAAACCTGACCTTTTCTTGTATCGGCTTTCCCTAATGATAGCAGACACAACTTATGTGCGGACTTTATTGTAAATGAGTCGTGGATATACTCACGATCTAATGTGTAGTTTGCCTTCAAAACGTTCTTTTCCTGTAGCAAATTTTGCCTGTAAATTTAACCAAATCTCAAACTTGACTTTCATCATCATCATCATCATCATATCAGCCTATTGCCGTCCACTGCTGAACGTAGGCCTCCCCCAAAGAGCGCCAACCATCCCGGTCTTGGGCAGCTCGCATCCATCCGCTGCCAGCCACCTTCTTTAAATCGTCGGTCCATCGTGTCGCAGGGCGTCCCACACGCAATTTGACTTTAATGCTATTATATTAAGAACTATTTAGCTATACACAGTAACACGGTTAAACACGGTTGCTGTGCACTGGGTGTGTAAATGATGTGTGAATTTAAGGCGCATAATTTGACGTAACGGTGTGTCAAGCTTTCAAAGCAATCGGTGAAGAACTTTCGGATATTTTGACTTTGAACAAACAAACAATTTTTTTTTACTATAATCTATAGATTATAAATAGGTTATATGATAAAAATATTAATGGTTGTTCTCTATGCAGTTCTTTTGCCTTAAAAGTCAGGCCCTGGTCTCCATGGATGGTGTATATCCTCCTCGCCTGAACGAAGTTGTTATTAATATTTGCGTTGGTATTCGACACGGCAGATGACATTATTTGTAATCTTGTTGGATTTTTGTAACATTTAAGACTTTTTAGATGACTCTCATATTTACTGTCTCATTAGCCTAGTGGTCCTGAGCGCGACTGCTACGTTAGAGCTCCTGGGTTCGATTCTCAAGTCGAGGTTTTCTATAAAATCCCCAGTAGCAGCTCTGAGTTGAATTTGTGCTCGGTTAGTGGCAATAGGCTCGCCCCCATTACATGGAACCTAAACATACCGGCAAACTGTGGGTGTACATTAGTAAGCCTCTACCTAACCTTTCGGGGAATACGGGCGTGATGGTATGTGTATGGTATGTTCTCAAATATAGCCTCAACAGGTTTTACGTAATTTTAACTCTATACTAAAGGGAGATCCTCATGGCGTTGCATACAAGTGCCTAATGTGTAATTGCTACTGCTTACTTTTATCCTTTATGATTATTTTATAGGCAATGTTAATGGCTCTCTGTAAGGTAAAGTTCTAAGCTTATTAGGTGGAATAGCGCGGAACGTGTTCGCACATGATATCGCTGAATCACCAATGATTGACGTAATTTGCATCTTCACTGCGCATAACATCTCATGTGAAAGTTTAGCATCACAATGTATGACTGTGAGATTTAAAAGCTGAGTAATGTGTCAGGAGACGGGAAAATTGCACTTGTGTTACAAGATTGTGTAATAACATTTGAAGACAGTTATTTTTAATGAAATGTTGCTTTAAAATTATTGTTATTGTAGCTGTAATTTAATTTGCCTTTGTGCTGTGTGAGTTTCAGCGCTAACAAGCGGTTGTATTATTTACATATTTATGTATTGCGCCTTAAGTTGGATTTCCTTCACTTTTCCTGGAAACTGTTTTCTGTTTTTTAAATGATGTAGTCAAGTATAAATACTGTTCTTATATAATTTAACTTTGAACAAGTCGCATTGGTAATAAGTAATAGAGACCTTATAATTACTCTCATTAAGGCTGTATTTTTCCTATCAATCATCGTACCCCATTGACGACCAATAAATCTGGGCACAAAACAAAAGTATTGTTACGCAAAACGCGTCACGAATCACGATTACGTTGCAGCGCGACCTCGCGGCAGCTGTCACGGCCGGCGCCTGCGCACGCTTCCTGCTCTATGCACTCCTGCGATAATATTGTTTTGATTGCGATAATACACTACTGTGGGCTAGTGTGTGTGATTCGTGATAATTATGTTATTGGTTCTATGTTGCATAATTGATGGGGTGAAGTACACTTGGCATGGCAACTTAAGTAAACTTATAAAGCCTATTTTATTTCAGTTGCAAAGAATTATTTATAAATGATATTTCTGGAAGTAAATAGAGTTTTTAACAACACTTCCAAGTCAATGTTTTAAATTTTGAAAATTTACGGCTCACTCCTGTTAGCGGAAAGGAAACGAAAGAATCTATGGAGCCATCCAGTTAATGGGCCCGGCGTCTGTGACAGTTATTTAGGCGTCAGCCATTCAGCAGGATTTAGCTAGGTATTAGTTATCTTTTTCAGGTGAGTGCCTTGCCTATATTATGACCATCATATTTTTTATGATTGATGATGATCTCCGGCGAATCATCTATTATGAGATATAAAGTCTTATAAAGTATTCAAGTATTGCGTAGCTATACCCAAGGCACTTGCGATTTTCTCAAATACATAGTAATTTCCCAAAACCCTGTCTTATAGTGACTAGTGCAAAATATTATTCACGCAAAAATAACTTCTATTTGAGTCACTGTAAGGCAAGTCATATTATTATGCCCGATTGCCTGCCATAACGAATTCATATAATTATTTTATATCACTGTATGATCTAAGTGTTAAATGAAAAATGCGGAAATTATATTTTTTTACGGTAAATCAACATATCTGATCAATTAATATAAGGTCACGGTTCGGTAATCCAAAATAATTATTTTTTAACAAGGTCAGTGGTCCCTTCTCCGTGGATTTTTGGATAAGTAATTATAAACCGGAACATTTATAAAAGAAATATATAATGCATACTTTTCATTATTATTTATTTCATTAATGAGAATCAGCGCTACGTTATAACCTTACATAATTGTATTATGATAGACACTTAAAACGATTGTGTATAAACCTTGTGGAAACCTCATAATGTCTTCGAGTCAAACTGAAGAAATAATAGAGTTTCCTGACTTCTATGAAGATTACGTGGACTATTGTGCTGATAAACCACTTTCTGATGTCTAGGGCTAAAATCACGAGTTCTAATGCCCTTTGGTCATTGGACAATGCTTATTGGCTAAGTTTTATTGTTGAGCATAAGCCATATTTAAACCCATCAAACTCTATAACCATATATTGTTTATATCCTAAAATGGAAAGGCCTCTTTTTGATAGATACTTAAGTACTATCGCGATTATTGGCCTGGCTTTACCTTAAACACTCAATTGACACTACCATCTATCAACTCTACCTTTCGCAGCCAGTCTTAATCTTATGTTACATTTTACTCCTTACTAGTAAGTCCAACAAAAAATTCAGCCCTGAGGAAAAAAATCTAAAGAGCACTACGATTAATCGCTTGTGTAATTAACGCCCATTCTACACTTAGTTACTTCCTATAACAAAACGACTTCGAGTGGATATTATGCGCTTGCGCGTGCTTTCCACAAGGACATGCGGACATAGGTAATTTTTGGCGTGAAACTGAACAATTTGGGTTGTAATAAAGTTTTTTGGTTTTGGTTGGCATCATTAGTCTACTGGTCCTAAACATGACTGCTATGCTAGAGATCCTGGGTTTGATCCCTAGGTTGATCAGTGTTAACATAACATACCATCACGCCTATATTCCCCGAAGTACACCCACATACTAATGTACACCCAGAGTTCGCCGGTATGTTTAGGTCCCATGTAATAGGGGGCGAGCCTATTGCCATTAACCGGGTACAAATTCCTAACTCCGAGCTGCTACTGGGAATTTAATAGAAAAACCCAATATCACTGCTCGACCTGGGAAGTCGCGCTCAGGACCACTTGGCTAATGAGATTTTACATAAATTCAAATTTGAATATCTACTCAATTAATAATATACCGAGGAATAGATCACCAGTAATCCGGATAAGATATGTTATTTTTATGTAATACTAATATCAAAATATAAAAGGAAGGTTACACATAACGGCGCGTTTTGACAGTGCTAATAATGTTTGACAAACATAACGTGACAATGCCATTGCGCACGCGCCGCAGATATTAGCGGTTGCATCTTAAGTGTTGCGACTTGTTAGTCAGTAGCACCGCCTTTTTATTTTTTCCGCCTGTTGGTCGTTTTTACAGCTTCAAATTTCGTCGTTTATGTAAATTAATGTATGAATTGTTGAGTACACTTAACAATATCGTACGAGTACGTAGGTTTACGACTATATTGTAACATGTGCAACTGTGCTTAATTTATGTTTGAATTCTCTTCTCTTCTGACTGCCTCATTAGCCAAGTGGTCCTGAGCGCGACTGCTACGCTAGAGGTCCTGGGTTCGATTCCCAGGTCGAGCAAAGTGTTATTGGGTTTTTCTATGAAATTCCCAGTAGCAGCTAGGAGTTAGGAATTTGTGCCCGGTTAATGGCAATAGGCTCGCCCCCTATTACATGGGACCTAAACATACCGGCGAACTGTGGGTGTACATTAGTATGCCTCTGCCTAACCCTTCGGGGAATACAGGCGTGATGGTATGTTCTCTTCTCTTCTTGGTTCTCGAACATTTATTGCCCGCACACACACAATTTTCCAGTTTACCAAACAAACAAGATCACGGAAAAAAACTCCAAAGGTTGCCTTATCCAAATATAAAACAAATATACCTCGACCTTTACCCAATGGTTAGGGCCGCGACCTTGAGACTTTGTTATCATCGTGTTTATACGTTTTTTATCATCCGATAAAGGGCTGGCCTTGTCGGGTGTCGAGGAAGGCCGCTCGTTTGATTCCGGTATTTTTTCGTCTGGATCTCTTTATGCATCATTGAATTTCCGACTCAGTTTTCCTTCCTCGCTCCACAATGCAGTTCTCAACGAAGGTCTGTGGTGCAATCAGTTTTTTGGGACTTTTGTCGATAGTTTTGTCAATTGCTTGAATATTTTTGAGAAAAACCTCGAAGTATACTAATACTTCGAGGTTTTTCTAATTATACATCAAGCGTCCTCTAATGTTCCCCCCAACAAAGTTCCAATTTTAATTAATTTAAATTCTGTTATATTCCGGATAATCTTCTTCATATATAATAAGGTCAACTTGTCATGGCCACATGGTCGCAGTCTTGAATTAAAAAGTCACGGTTTCAAATACATATTCCGATGATCTGATTAAAATCCGATAGGTTACTAAAAGAATACTTACGTTGACATCGTTTGTCATTGCAAATCGCGAGTTTCATCAAAATTGGTCGCTGGTAGGTGGTCCGTCCAATGCCATAGAATAAAATTTAAATGCTTTTGATTGCGTTTTTGTTCCTCCACGCAGAGCCATCAGGCGTGAACGTCACAAGAAACCAGCGTCACGTGAATACCTCGGCTTAATGCACAGAGTGTACCGAGTATTGTTTTATTTTTTACACGAAGGTCTCGAACGCAGGAAAAAAACACGGAAGCCAGCAGGCCAGTTTCTTTCGAAATAACAGAACTTTTTGATTGATTGATTTTTGAGGAAATTATAAAAAAGTAATTTAAATATAAATATAGACCCTGTTCCACCTATAATAACGGTTATTTACTCTCAATGCAGTATTCGCAATGCAGTCACCTGTAGCCGACTTTAAAAGGTAAATCAATCCATTAACACAAATACATAATCACTATCACAAATAGACACAAGTGACCACTATAATGTGACGTCATAACGCCAAATTATGCCGTACAAAACAAAAACACCCGCGTCAGGTGCCCGTGACCGTGGCAGTTGCGCTCGCGCCGAAATCGAGAGTGGCGGATCTGGAGCGTTTGCGCAACAAGACACGACCGCGTTTGTGACTTTCGCGGCTGTTTTGATGAGTTGCGATAGGTCACGGGTGTGGAGCTAAGCGAGATGGGTGACAATCTATGGTAATTTTAAGGATAAGCGTCAATTGCCGTTATTAGAAACTGCATCAAGACAGGTTTTATTTCTCTAATTGCTGGGAGTAAAAGAGAAAGTTCTGACACAAATGTTTTCCTATTCAGTTGTTAGCCCTGTAAAGTTATTACGAAGCTTATGACATAAACATAAACAGTGCTTTTCAAATTCGGACGCTACTGACAAAACGTAACGATGCCCGTAAATGGCGGACAGCCTAACACGTTATTATGTCTTCTTGCATATACTCGTGAAGTGAATGTTAAGTTGAGTTTATATACGGTCGAGTTTCACACTTATAATGATTTACACTTTGCATCAGTTACAAAACAAGGATTCTTTAACTGTATTTAAACAAAAACAATTAATATATTTCTTAAAGTGTTTCTTGTTAATACTAAAGTAATGCAGCTGTTATGGATGAATACCTAAGCGCTTTACAATGCGTAATTTAACATATTGAGAAATTATACAATTGCAATAGAGCTTAAACCTAAATGAAGGCTACTTAATATTATCTTTCTAGGACTTTCCCGGCGCTTTCACTAATATTCGCTTTATAAATTCCTTTTGTTAGTCACCTTTCATCCATTCTCTCGACATGCTCAAACCATTTCAGCATATTCTTCTTGATTCGTGTCACAACATCCTTGTTGGTGGGATCCTTCAAAAAGGTTAGGCACGCGGTTTTTGCAACCCGTGCGTGTATATGACATGACGTATGAATGTGAACGAAGTGAAATAAGTGAGCAAAAAACTATTTTTGCTCACTTATTTCACTTATTTCACTTATTTCACAGAGAAACTTCAGATTGCTACTAGTTACTAAACTAGTAGCAATCTGAAGTTTCTCTACCCCTATGTGAAAAAGCATGATGTACGTACGTAACCAAAATGGAAATGTTTATAAAATAATGTTTCTCCAGAGGTAACAATCTTCATCATCTTTATTTTCTCTTTAACACACATCACTCCATCACTGGTTCATCCATGTCCATCACTGACATTTGGTTGGCAAGAAACGCTGTTTCAGCTACACTTCAACGCTCGGCTGAGTTCGGAAAAGTGACAGCACTTTGACATTGACAGACATTTGCATTTCGGCTTTGACAATGACCTTGTAAAGGGGATATCCGTTACGCTCATATCAGTCAGCGGTATTATAAAAACGAAACCGGCTTCGATCCGGATTTTGACACTATGTTTGCTCGAGTAACACCTTTATTAAGTTGGACAAAAAATAAGAAACAAATCAGTAAACGTTTTGCTCGGAATCCTTGATTTTATTTTTGCAAAAAGGAAAATAGTTTATGCGCATTGCCTTGAAACCCGTCGTAAAACCCAATAATAACAGAGTAATATTCACAAACAGCATTCCACTGGCGTGTGTCAAATGCATCACTCAGAATCAGAGCTCACAGTTGCAGAACCACTTTCTTTATTGCCAAACGCGACCACAACCTAGTGCAACTCGAACGTCCACACATCTATAAATAAACAGTTTTATTATCCAGTATTACCTGAACGAGGCATGCGAGTAAATACTAATCACATTATCATACCTTCACCTTAGCTGCTGCGCTACGCTTCCTCGTGTAGCGTCACCGCTCACTTTCACTGCGACGACGTGGGGGTACCTACTGCCTGGCTCAGTCGCAATAGATACAACACTGTCGCTATATCCACAAATATGTACTCTATCTCCCGCTGGGTAAGGTGCAGTTTTCAAGGTCGAACATCGTATTTTTTTCGAATGACCAAATCGGTGATGGACGAAACTGAACTCAATTCTTTGATCTGTAACGTCCCGTTTTGGATTTTTACGATTGGAGACGGCCTCGCCAAGGCCGCACGTACATCGCACAAGTGTCTGTTTACTTTCTCTAGCGGTCAATGGTCACAGCTCTGGAAGATGGCGGAATATTTGGAGTCCATTCAAGGTCGGGCATTCTTATATTTGCCATGCCCATGTGACATGAGAGATACCTACTGGAGTTAAAGTGTGTGTGGGTGTTCAATATCTGTTTTAGACAGCAATAGCAATTCTTAATAGATCTTACGTCTTAGAAATTGCAATCGCCAACTATTATGTAAGTTATTTCTCTAGAACAACTCCGACACGAGACAGCCACGTATTTCGAAGCGGCCATTAACTGGCTTCTTAGAGAGACGAAGAGACGGTTCTTACAAAAATTCTATTCAAAAATAATACATATTATGCCCTTGATAACAAATTGTCCAATAATCAAAACAATAACCTTTTTTTATTACAAAACTAGCCATAAATTCAGCGACCTATATAAATAGCGAATTAAAAGCGTCATTGAACTTTGTGTTTCGGCCTTAGATGAGTCGAGTCAAGGATGTTTTGCGATTACATTATTGGCAAGGTTGGCCAATATTTACCAAGTCTACAAGTACAGGTTTGTATAATGTCTGACTGATATTAGGAAAGAGACCACACACATACAAATTCGCAAAGCTAAAATAGATTATGTCGGGACTTCAAAACTCTCTGATTTTGATTTGGCGATTATTCTCAAAGCGCGTCAGGTAGAGAACCGTAAGTAGAATTTTGTTGTGTTATGCTTATGCTGAGACTAGCTATTTTAGCTAAACGTCAAGAATGACTTAGGACATAGCTTTAGAAAGGAGCGCTGATTTAGTCGCTAGTTTTTTTTTATTCAACTTATTGTTACTATACAGCTGCTACTGCTATTCACAAAACAAATGCAACGCGAGATGACAAGTAATAAATACTATAGACTTTCTCTTTCACTTCAGATGAATGCATCTGAAGGTTAGGTCATATTAAAATCATGTTATTTATCACAAGTTTGTAATATTTATTGGCGGTTTGCTATTCTCCTTATATTCTGAGGATGATGACAAATTCCCCATTATATTGTCTGAGGTGGTGTGGACGTCTATTTGTTATCACTGGCTCTCCTGCCATTTTTGGTTCTACACAGTATGATTCATTGATAGTGGTCCCAATTTTTTTTGGTATTGCATGATCTACATATGTTCCGCGAAAATGAGTAGACAGTTTCTTTCTATTCTTTTAAAAAACGATAGCGCCCGCACTTCTGTGTATGCCATGTGTCGGGGGAGACATCGATATGTATGAGTACCTACATCCTATAATGAGTGTAAATCCCCATGAAAACTTTCCTGTATCATAAAATGTTGTATGATGGCGGTTGCGATTAACCTTGTGTGTTAATATTAATATTTATATGATGATAACAATTTACATTAAATCTGGATAAATAAGATTTCCAATTTTTACATATGTTTATACATATGTTTTCCATACAGTGAAAGGCAAAACATATTTTGTCCAAAGTAGCTCGATGCAGCAACAGTATGCGCTGGCAAGTGTTACTACATTATTACAAAAACGCTTAATTGCCAAAAAACAGATCGAGTGCCGTCCGAGCTTAATTAAAGACATTAAAATTAAAACTTTCAACTTTCAAAGACTGTATTTTACATTTTAAAGTGTCAACAGTTATTAGAGGTTTAGGCATAGGCAGGTAAACTCCCATTTATCTTTATTCATGTTTCCCATTTACTTCGCCGGTATATTTAATGTCTCATGTAATACCTACGTATTGTCATAATATAATAATTTTGTGATTGAAAAACGTTTGTCTCTAAGGCTTTGAAATTCTATTCATGACTATTTAGGGCGGTATCTGATATTTAGTCAGAATCTCCGACCTACCGAAGATTCGTAATAGCGGATTGTTATTGACATCAATACACGTCATGCGAATAGGTGACGCCAAATGACGTGTCGGTGACGCCTTGTGTACAAACCGCCAGAAAAGCGGTATCAGTGTTGACAACTACTTCTCTTTAATGAAGAATATCCAAGCAAGCGGAAATAGACCTTAATTAAAACCAGTTAAGGTTGGTGGCATTATTTTTGACACATTTTTGGGATTTGGAGACATTTTAAGCGATACTGATCATTGATAATTAATCAAAAGAGTATTTATTTATGGAAGACTGTACAAAAATAAATGTTTATAAAATATTAGCGGTCCTATGCGCGACTGCTACGCTAGAACTCTTAGTTTAATTCCTAATTAGATCAGTGTTATTTGGTTTTTCTATAAAATCCTACCGATGAGTAGTAGGTGTACCTACCACTCATGTAGTACACTTGACATATTAGTACACTTCTGAGCAACCTTTCGGAAAATACAGGCGTGGTGGTTTGTAGGGTTGTACAATGGTTTATCTTTTCGCTAAATTCGATCTTTTACTGACAACCTTTAAATAGTAGAGAAAAGACAATGTGATACATTATACAACCTGTAACAGAATAAGTGGAAAACCCGAAAGTAGTGTTTTCAGCATCGACCACTGAATCGATAATAGTCGTTTTTTAATAGTGAAGTTTGCGTCGCAAACTTCACTTGCGCGATTCAGGATTTGTGTGTCGAAGTTATGTATGTAGCGGGATAGATGTCGCTACATGTGTTATTTATTTTTTAATTAATTACACAAAGCACAAATAGTTTTGTGTGCGTATGCATGCCGATATCGTAGTCGTTTTGGGTACGACTGTAATACAGCGACTAGTTTTGCGTTTAGCTGGTATATCTAATGAAAATGAAAATTTTGAATGAAAATTTCAATTAGACCATTAAAGAAGGTACTTTTGAAACTAGTTGCACGGTTCCAAAAAGTTGGTCTTATGGAGAAGAGCCGGCAAGAAACTCCATAGATAACATACCATCACGCCTGTATTCCCCGAAGGGTTAGGCAGAGGTGTACTAAGGTACACCCACAGTTCGCCGGTATGTTTAGGTCCCATGTAATAGGGGGCGAGCCTATTGCCATTAACCGGGCACAATTTCCAAACTCCGAGCTGCTACTGAAGAATTTCATAGAAAAACCCAATAACACTTTGCTCGACCTGGGAATCGAACCCAGGACCTAGAGGTCCTGGGTTCCAAGTGGTCCCAAGTGCGACTGCTACGCTAGAGCGTAGCAGTCGCACTTGGGACCACTAGACTAACGAGGCAGTTACTCCATAGATATTCTTTTTAAAATAAAATAAGTAATCGCAATTACAATATTAAGCTTTACAATTTTGTTTTAAATCGTTGCTGAGAATTATGTAGTTTGATGTGTAGGTGTTTTTCATTACTTTGCAAAAAGAGAGAGTAGAGAGATTGATTATTATTATTATACCTTGATATTATTCTAATTGACGTTTTTGTGGTCTTGTACATTTTTATTCATTTATTTTCTCCGGGCGATGCAGCGGCAAATAGCTAGTGGTATTTGATTCCATCATCATTATTAACATGGAGATGAGTTCTGTACATGTGTGAGGAGAAACGTGGCCCAACTGAAGTGCTGCACCGCATATCTTGTGCACTTTCACTAACAGTTGCGTCTATTAAGACTGCATTACTATAGGACAGATGTTTAGGTTGAATGAATTGAGCTCACTTATACCTTTTACATACATACATATTTCCACGCCTGTCTCCCATTGGGGTAGGCAGACACTATATTCCACTTGCTACGATCCTGGCATACTACTTTCGCTTCATCTACGTTCATTAACCCCCTCATGCATGAACGTCGGTTTAGGGTGCTCTTAACCTGACCTTTTTTAAGAACGGCCGCAACTTGGTTGTGGTACGTTCGTCGAGGTCGGCCCCTTCCAACTCTTCCATCCATACTCATCATGTATACTCGTTTCGTCAATCTCCGTGCATCCATCCTCTCTACATGCCCAAACCACCTTAACTATAGCTTTTAAGAAGGAAAATGTATAAAATATGCTATTGAAAGGATTATGGATTGGATTTGTGTGGTTTAGATTAAGCTAAGGCAACCAAGCTGTTGTTGTCATTGGTTAATGCCGTAATCTAAAAAAAAATGCAATGCAATCAATGTCAATCTATCCATGTTGCTATCGATACTCACTTGTTGGGAGAACAGGAAAGGTGCGTTTCAATTCCTGATAAAATAATCCAACTGGTAAACGTAAAAGTTTGTGAGCTTGTATGGATATTTGTTACTCTTCCACGCCAGAACGGCTGAACGGATCTGGATAAAATTTGGCACAGAGATAGATTATAGTCTGGAATAACACATGGGCTACTTTTTATCTGAAGTCCACGCAGACGAAGTCGCGGGCAGAAGCTAGTATTAAATAAATCCACTTCAAAAACCATAATTTCATTTGCTCTTTGCCTCGTTCATACAAGAATACTTTCGAATGACACTTGACTTCAAATCATAGACTATTAAAGCTAACCTCTTAATATATTAACGACCTAGCCATAAACATTACTCAACGATGGGTAATTATTACCATTACTAAGTAATAATTCACCAGAAATTCGGCGCATCCCTGATTACGATCGACCTCAGCGTCTTCAGGGCTGCAACCTTCTAGTTACGTCTGAGAGCTTTTTCCTTCCGTTCGAGTTACAATAGTTACTGGCACATTGTTATGCTTGTTGCCCGCTCTATTGTAATAGAACGTAATGCTAAAGGAAAAACGATCGGAATAATGAACTGTTGTATTTGCATAGTTTAAGTTTGATATATTTGCTGTCGTGCCGAGAAAAACTGTCTCATTAGCCTAGTGGTCCTGAGCGCGACTGCAACGCTTGAGGTCCTGGGTTCGATTCCCAGGTCGAGCAAAGTGTTATTGGGTTTATCTATGAAATTCCCAGTAGCAGCTCGGAGTTTGGAATTCGTGCTCGGTTAATGTCAATAGGTTCTCCCCCTATTACATGGGACCTAAACATACCGGCGAACTGTGGGTGTACTTACATTAGTACGCCTCTGCCTAACCCTTCGGGGAAAATAGGCGGGATGGTATGTGCCGAGAAAAACGGCGCATCTTACAATTTTCTAAATATTGCGACTAAGTTGATAAATTTCATTTACGCACACACAATAATAGCATATTTTTGTGATATATAAAAATACATAGAGGTGGGATCATTTCCAGCAAATTTTACATTTTTGAAGTTAACGTTTCAGATGGGTTGGGAATTACAATATTCTCTTTGAGCTTCAAACAACTCAGAAAGCTATTAAATGTCTTTCTTAATAAAAAATAAACATAAAAGGAAATATTGTGAATGTATACCTGTATTAATTAGTTAGTGGTATTTTTCACTTTGATATACAGGATGTGGAGGAAACGATAATTTAAACAAGACTTGGTATTTCCCATACAAGTTTGTCAACTAAACAATTTAATTTGTATGGAAGTTGTTTATCGTCCATCCTAGGTACTCTATAAGCTGTTCTTTTACTCCCTTCTCAATCGAGTCACATCTTTAACAAACCAACTAGGCTACAACGTCTGTCTATCTGGCCATCTACCTCACGGTCATTGTCCGTAGCATATATTTCATATACTACGCAATATCTTCTAAATATAGTTTTCAAATCATCCTCTAATGACGTATGTTTACTGGTCACGCGTCAGTTGCATGCTGTTCTAGACACTGAAACTTGTGAATAAACTGTAACATATTGCCCACCTTACCCTTGACTTTACAAAGGGTGAGAGAAAAACGCAACCGACCAGATTAAATATGAAACTTGTTTAAGCCCTGTCAACACGAACTAAAATATAATACAAATAAATGTTTATTTTGGAGCAAAAAACATTATTGCCAAAACAAACGTAAAACGTTGGTAGATGCAATAGTGTATACTGTATTCCATTCAGCAATAACAGCTATGTTTCTTATAGGGTTTCGTTCAGTTAGGGATTATTAGCGGTTTCCACGTGATTGGGAAATGATAAGAACACAGCTAATCTGTACAATATACCTGGGGCCCAAGTCTGCTATTTCAATTGCCTCAGAATGACCGTCCAATGGCACTTAATGACATAAGAAATGACAGATTTCGTAGACAAAACTGTCAAAAATCAACAATTTTGAAGTCACTGAATTACAATTCTGACACAACTAAATAGCAGACTCGGCACCCTGGTTGAGAAGGCCAGCGTGAACTATCTTCAACTATTCAGTTATTTATCCATACGCTAATGGCGTCATCAACTTTTCCAGGATAAAGGAAACAAATTATTTTCGTCAAAATACCTTCAGAAGACGTATTAATCAATCAAACACTTCTATATTGAGAAATTTACATCACAACGTAACCTACAGACTGTAAGGGACTTCTAGTTTTACCGGCTGCATTTTATTACCACGGTTTCTTTGTTCATATCGCTGTAACAGCTTCTAAGCACCATAAATTATCCATTACACACAATTATCGAGACGGCAACACACACATTCCTTATAAACTATAGGCACCCACATCTGCCAGTGGATTCCGCACAATCGCCAGCGATATCACTTTGTTGAAAATAGATGGGTTGCGTAAGAGGCTGGGCAGTGCCCAGCGCCCTTCGCCTTGGCGACCGAGCCAAATGTCTTCGGCCCTGACGAACTATTACGTGTCATCAATTTGACCAGTCTCTTCCTGGGAAGTTCAATAGTTTTTGAGATATTATTGTAAACAGGAATCGCATCGTGTGTGGGAGTTGTTATTTTAAGTTCTATGAGATATTTCCAGAAGGCTGTTCGAATTTAAAATAATATCCAGAAAAATAAACAACTTTAAAGAAAAAGTTAAAGCACCTTCAAAAACGTAAAAATATGTTATGTTATAGAATAGATTAAATTCCTATGTATTTATCGTAAAATAACTATTGTTAAACACTCATATCAAAATAATAACCGCGATAGTTATCTAATCTTTTTATATATCGCGATAGTTATCTATCTTTTGCCGGTTGTTAATTTGCGTTCAGCTTATCAGTAGTCTATTCTGTCGGTGGTAGGGCCTCTTGGGGTCTGACTGGCTGGCGAGCACCCTTACGTCGGAGTCTTTCGTAAAGCACCATGGTGTGTGTTTCGACTTTTGCGCGTAAGGGCCAGGTTGTGTCAGTTGTCGGCTCCTGAAATCTGGAGTCCGTAGGGGCTCTTAAAGGTCGACAACGGTCAAGGTCTTTTCTGGTGTTGCAGGTGTCCATGGGTGACGATCACAACTTACCACCAATTGTCTCGTCAGTTCGTTTGCCGTCATAACCCATAAAAAAATATCTGACTATTTCACTAGAAACATCTGACCAAGTGCAATCAACATAGTTCGCCCAATGAGCCTGTAAGTGTCGTGGGACGAGTGTGTCCTCCCTTCACCTGCAATTGCTTCTATGAAGTAACCAAGATTGTTAAATTGCATACTCTTCCTTATGAACTGAACAGTATTTCCGGAAGGTTCTGGAAGAAGCTGGATCGTTTTTGAAGACCTAGGTCATGTTCAGTGTCACGTTCAAGACATACCTTCCATTATGTCTGATGGCTTGACTAGATTGCTAAATTGCATACAATGTTCTTCCTGGAGTTCATCCGCTACACATTGATCTTATCCAAGGTAGTAAATATTCAGGACAAGGAATCCGCATTGTATATTGCAAGGAGAAATATTTTAATTAAAACGATCAATCCAAAATAATTATCTACTTTTTTATACACCACGTTTTTTGACAAGAGGAAAATAATGTTTAGGTATAGTCAGTTCACATTTCTAAGAAGAGTTGTTCCAAAACTTTAAAAATATCTTAAAATAATTATTATTGGACAAACCCAGGCGTCAACTTGGGTAAACTTGATCTCTTACTCTCTTTCTCTTCCGAAGTAGAGTTCAGTGATATATGAGACAGCTATCTCATGAAAATAACTTATTTTTCCCAAATTATTATAAATTTAAAAACACCGTCAAAAAAAAACTGAATAAAACATATCTATACTAATATATAAAGCTAAAGAGTTTGTTTCTTTGCTTGAACGCGCTAATCTCAGGAACTAATGGTCCGATTTGAAAAATTCTTTCAGTGTTAGATAGCCCATTTATTGAGGAAGGCTATATGTCATCACGCTACGCGGACGAAGTCGCGGGCAGAAGCTAGTTTAATTATAAAAAAAAATAAGTAGAGCCGTTTACATTTTTCGATTTGTGACAGCCAATTTTCGTATCAATCATGAGCTTGAACATTTTGTCTTCGAATACGAACTTGTAGCTGACAAATGAACAGGTAATGCTGTAAGATAAAAAAGGGCACCCTAAAAGGTCACAATGAGATCACCATTAAATCACAAGGCTTCAATTTCGCTTTCACCACAATTAGTTTCAGTTCTTTATATGTCAACAGCAAATTGTGTCGTTCGCTTGACTAGAGGTCTTCTGTAGCATTTGTTTTCCAGCTCCCATAATATAAAGATGGAAATTAATGACGTCATAGTACATTAGTTCGTACATCTGTGTGCAAATGCTGGCAGGTGCTTCACCCGCAGGTATTGTGCACGCCATTGCAGCTGTTCACGTCTCGCTGTGTGTGCGCACGAAAACACATTTATTTTTACATCTAAGTGTTCATTAGCAGCTTTGAATAAGCAAGTGTTAATTTCCATAATTATTGTATAGTGGGTTTACTTCCTTCTATTTAATATTTGTTGAATTACGAATGTTAGTTTATTCTTCTGGATGTTCAATCTTCTTTCCCTTCATATCATAAATTAACTGATGCCCGCGGTTTTTATCGGATTTCAAAAGGACTTTTTGAGACAAAAGTTAGTCCAATCTATCCCTTATATGACATAAATTCATCAAAATTCAGCGGTTTAGGCATCAAAACATAACAAGCTGACACACAAGGAGCTACTTATAAAATTACCAAGTCTGGGCTACTTTTCTCTCTGCTCTCTTAAATTCTCTCTGTAATATAGGTTTTGACTGAACACCACTTCAACGCAAGTTTGTGTCAGGTATTAAAGTAAGCACTGAATATAAGGTCGCAAAAGTACCGAGTGACGTAAGTACACTTGATCGTAGAGCAGTGCCCTCTGACGGCAAGAAGCCGACCTTGGTTCCAAAGCAACTTTCAACCCGGAAGCCGCAGCGTCATTCTAGCTGTCACGTTGATACTGCTGAATTTTATTAACATTGCCCTTATTTGGCTGAAGCTGGATATATGGGGCGTACAGACAGCGTAATGGATATTTTAATGGGTTTCTATATATTAAAGTTCATGCCCTTTGTGTCTGGTGTTGGATTTTATTTTAATCGACCTTCGTGACCTGAAGAGGAGGGAATATTCCACTTATAATTTTATGCTAAGCGACTTTTGTCCACATTTATAACAGAAGCACAAATTGTTAAAGGCAAGTTAACCTTTTTTCAGTAAGCTTTTCCAAAAATGCCGTATAAATTGTATGATCCCGTTAATTTCCTTTTGCTATTTCTACGTTGTGAAAAAGATTCTAATAAACTCATACATTCTATTTTTGGTTTGCCGGCTGCTACTGAGTATATTTCCACTCAATAAAAATATTTACACGGCGACCATGCGGCTCGCGTGAACTCGTGGTTTTGTCGTGTGGTGCATTCTATCTGCCATATATTTTCACCTGGCTAGCGTCCAATTCCCCTGCAAGAACGCGCCTAAACCGGGAGTTCTCGAAAATCTAGCATATTATATCTATTAAGTCCATAAATGACCTTGTTACTACGGCATTGCATTCAAACGAAGGTCAATTAATCTTACGATTCGTTTCAAAACATTAATCTATATTATTTTGCTAATAAAAATTCGTGATTCCACACACGCATTCTTCTGTCACCTTGTCATTAACAGCATAAAAATGCCAAAAACCACAAACAGATGAGGAAAAATCAAAAAGTTTCCATGCGATATAAGCGGCGCGGACCTTGGCGGCGGTACTTACGAATTAAATCGGCCCCCGACGAGGTCAGCGCGCCTTCCGCAACAACACAACGTATTTGTTCGGTACTGATTGAATTATAGCTCTTAAATTTGTCTATATCTCGACTTGTTGCGGTAATTTAACAGTTGTGTGCTGATAACGTGATGGTGGTCGGTGGTAGAACCCCTGAAGGTCCTTATTAGGTCGGTATAGGTACTAATCTGTGGCGGTAAATGGTGTCAATGTTTCGGTATCCTTTCTGACCTCACATGTTGTTAAGACCGTCGCACACTTTGCAATCTACTTACATATAACATTACTATGAGACTTTCTACTCTTATGACAGTTATGACATAGCAAGATTTGAATTCTACGTGAAGTCGGTAAAATATTCCCACTTAAAGGAAAGTGGAATGTTCTAGAATTTGCGGATCGTAGAAAATTCGGATTAGGCTGGCAAACTTCCAGGAGATATTCTAATAAAGACATACGCCCTGCTCGGATTCGCGTATAAATGACGTTGATGATGTCAGAACAGCCCTAAGCCCTAGTTCCAAGGTTTAATACACACCTAGACAAGACATTTTACTCGTAGAAAGGAGGTCGTACGGTTCTGAATTGCCTAAAATCGTTAATATTAATTGTTGTAAATTAAACTTACACTATAAAATATCTTTAACTAGATATATTTTATTCTGAAAGTATTAAAATACGTCTTATTCAAAACTAATGATTGTTCCTAATTTGTATGCTAAATAATATATTTTTTTTAATGCCAACATGTGGCAAAATCAGGTAACTAGGTATAATAACATAAAATAATAACTTACCATAGAGCCTGGTAGTATATTGCTATGCTGGAAAGCAGGTTTCCTTGTGAACACATGGGGGAGGGAGTCACCACGCGCTGTCATACAATGTACCGTCTGAAAACAAAGAGCCATACATTACTCATCGCCATCTACAAGGCTCTTCTTGATTATTATTTTAAAAGATTTCCAACGGTATTTTCCGTAACTTTTGAATTTTTAAATGTGTTCTAATTTTGTGATGAAGGTAAACGTGAATTTGCGTAGAGTTCAGTTTTAAAAAAAGAACGTTTTATTCGTTTTCCCAGGGGTATGAAAACATGACATCCTCGGTCCCATAGGACGTAAAGAAAAACGAACAGACGGTACTCAAAGATTAATAACTGACATTTATTATGGGAGTAAAAACAGATAGATCGTCTTTATTTTTGTTAGGTAACTTGAGCAGGATATAATATGTATTTATTTGATTATTAACATGTTGTTCCACAATTATTTACTGTTGCCACTTGCCACCCACGATACATAAATTTAACTTAATATACTTAATGAATTAGTCTGTAGTTTAGTTAGTAATATATGATTTTGTCCTCAGATTATAACCCGCAACGACAGAGGTGTAAGAGGTGTCTTACACGCGACCCTAGTAGCGTTCGACAAACAGTGGAATATGGCACTTACTGATGTCCTAGAAGTTTGGAAGAAAAAAGGCGTTAAAAAGAGAAAGGTACCTCCGGGACTGGGTAAGTTAAAATTCAAAGCTATGGTCATCTACTACAAATTGATACTTTTTAGCCTGACCTATTTCACGCTAGTAGCTAATCTAATTTATAAAGATAATCTAATTGTTACTACCAAATTGCTCCATTTCAGATTTCTTATAAATTCTTCTTCGAGAGATAAGCTAAAGTAACTAATGAAGACCTTTTTCAATAAAGGTACCCCAGTCCCCAAAGGAACGGCAGCCACTATATCGTCAGTACCAGTGGTGACAGAAACACCTCTCGGCAAAGGTGTATGGGAGTGCGCAAGACATATTCCTCAGTTGATGGTGCGCGGCGAACATGTTGTTCTAGTCAATGTAGTTGAGCGATGAGCTCTTGTGTCTCATGCTGGCCTGGTACTTCGAATTGCGATGCCATTTTTTGTACGACTATCGCATTTTTTTGCGACTGTTGCGTCGCTTATATACTTTTTTATAGTTTTGGATTAGGTTTTTTTATTTCATGTTGCTATTATTTAATACTTTATGAAATTGTACGCTTGGATAATAATAGCTTCCAGCGTTATAATAGTAAGAGGACTTTTATCTCAGAATAATATTATGTACCTAAGTAATAATAAATTAGTTATTATAATAAAATTATAAGTAAATATTTGTTTATTCATTAAATAATCCATTAACAAACAAGCAATTTTTATCTTCAAAAAGTTTGTATACTTTTTAATAACAATAATATGTTCACACTGGCATTCCCATGCGTTTCCAATGTCCCAGTATTGTCAGTGTTTAAAATAAAATAAAATCCACACAATGCTTGTTTTGAGGAACGTTATTCGATTTTTAAATGATATTCCATGAGAACGAGCGGCCATTGAAATGACGAAGATTACGCCTAATTAGTGACTATTTGAATGTATTTTAATTATATAAATTTTGTCTTTGCCTTTTTCAAAATGTTGCTCATCATTTTAAATTATTCAAGATACAAATCAAGATAAAAATTCAGATATTACATACAATATATGTATTTGCTTAATAGCCACAGTTACTACAAATTGTATCACTTGTACACATCATTTTGACGGCAAAGAATATAATTATAACAGGACTTCACTGTTACGGTCCTTTGGTGAGACTCAGTACAGCTACTAGGGTAACATGACAATGAAAGGAGTCAATCAAGTGTGACACATATCTACAGGAAACACACCAACTATCAAACATATATTTGCATACACTATTGTATCAAAGCCCAGTTATAGTAAACTTCGAGTATTTATTTTCTTGATACGTTCACTCACGGCTTACACCACTTTATTATCGTAGTTTTCACAAATTCTGTAGATATATGGTGTTATATGGATGATATTGGAGCAATTGTTTCCGTATGTTATCAACTTCACTAACAAGCTATTAAGTAAACCGATAATATAAGTAATAGAGCGAGTATTTCGTAAAAATCTCGTGTTGAACTTATTCATCAAAAATATATTAATTAAGTAGTTGGTCCCATTAGTGACGTAATATTAAGATAAATACGGGATTTAGGGGAATTCCCACGGGATTTGAGATTCATGTAGCACCGTGGAACGAACATCTAAACATGTTTAATTGGGCGAGAACTATTTACACAAGTTACCTGCGTGGACACATAAATAACTCTAATAACTGCCTCATTAGCCAAGTGGTCCTGAGCGCGACTGCTACGCTAGAGGTCCTGGGTTCGATTCCCAGGTCGAGCAAAGTGTTATTGGGTTTTTCTATAAAATTCCCAGTAGCAGCTCGGAGTTAGGAATTTGTGCCCGGTTAATGGCAATAGGCTCGCCCCCTATTACATGGGACCTAAACATACCGGCGAAATGTGGGTGTACATTAGTACGCCTCTGCCTAACCCTTCAGGAATACAGGCGTGATGGTATGTTATGTTATGTTATGACACATAAATAATGGAAATTATGATAAAGAAACATAAGCATAAGCCTTTCTCTTTCTCTCTCTCCTACATTGCGGTGCCCGACAGGGTCCACGATTGCTCTCTTATATTTCTTTTAAATTAATTAACACCTGTTCACATTGTTGAGTGCAATAATTGTATTGAATATTGAGTATTAAATGTAGAGATGTACTTCTGTAGTACAGTTAAGAAAAAAAACACAGTCGAAGATAAGTCGCATAGAAATACGTGGAAATACGTGAAAATGTGTGGAAGAGTTCACATACTGTGTAGATAGTAGCTACCAGGATCCCACAGGTGCGAAGAGGTATATCTGTTCGCCGTTGTACGGCAATTTGCGGGCATCCCAGGTTGGTTGACACGGAAGCGCGCACGCATTGTGCGCAACAATAGTTTCCCCATTTTCCCGCGGCCGGGGAACGGCCGGCGTGACCGCGGCAAGTCCGTCGACCCCGGGGCAAGGGACGCGGGACGCTTTTCGCGTGCGCAAGCGCAATGCTACTGAAACTAGCTTTTTACCGATTTGATCTCCATTTATCCTGCTACTTTTGTATACGACCATGTAATTAGACTAGATATTTGGATACCCAATGAACTCTGTATTCTTGACGTCACTAAAAGTAATATGAGCAATATTGGATTATAAGTCAAACTTGAAATTCTAATTACAATTAAACGTTAATATCAAACGAAGTGATTAAAACTTAACTCATTAGTCTAGTATGAATACCGCTTGTAATATTGTGGAATATATAAGAAATCGGTATACTATAAAAGATATACCTATAATTAATGCAACGCCTTATTATTTTCTAAACTTTAAAAGTGTTATTTTTCCAGCTGGAAAATTAATAGAAAACCTGAATACATCTGCTGCGCTGCGCATGTTGGTTGAATGCCACGAGACATGGCGTTAAACAGCCTTTATTAATTATGTATAATTAAGATTCAGACGCCTGTTAAAGTGGCCCCACGGTGGGCGCCATATATTTGACATAAAAAGATATACTAGGAAATACGAACGTTATGTTTCGGCCGATATATTGCTAGAGGTCTAACTTAAAATCTGTTGCACGTTTTATCTTCATTAGTCTGCCGAGAAGCTTAGTTATAGACGTAATGCCTTAGCGGACGAAAGTAAAATTGGAAAACAGCTAGTTATGAATAGAATAATGTTTCATAAATCAGTATATCACCCAGCAAGATCCTTTTTACACCCTTAGCAATACGATCATCGTGGGAGAGCCATGCTTCGGCACGAATGGGCCGGCTCGACCGGAGTGATACCACGGCCTCACAGAAAACTGGCGTCAAGCAGCGCTTGCATTGTGTTTCGCTGGGTGAGAAAGGGTTACCGGAGGCCCAAACCCTTTTAAAAGGCGGGCAACGCACTCGTGACTCCTCTGGTGTTGCGGGTGTCCATTGGCGGCGGTTATCGCTTACCATCAGGTGATCCGTCTGCTCGTTTGCCCCCCTATCCCATAAAAAAAACTTCTGTTTTCTGTTATAAAACTGAAAAAATACACATCCCTATAATTTCCACAATTTCTAAACGAATGATGCCGTTATGAAAAGAATCTTGTGTGGCCAGCAATGCATCACATCTATTTCGGTTTGAAATCGATCAAGAGACAATGGCCGACCGGGGCGACGCACCCTGGCCGCCAGCCAACGGCCACGAGGGTAGCAAACAATCATCGCTGTAACACTCGACAGCACGTTCGAAACAGGTGCCATAGAGCATAGACTTGTCTATAGATATAGAGATGTCGACATCACGACATATTGTTTTGACAGTTTCGTAATACCGAAGAATAGACTACTTTTCCCCATGAGGATGGCTGTCACTTTGCCTTTGTCAGAAACTGTTTTTTCTCCGAATATCGGAAAATGGCTCTTTATTTATTTGTATTATTATGTTCGCTATATACTATAGACAACACCAATTTTCGGTGGTGAGAGAATCTTCTGAGTAATTTCTGTATCAAAAGATTACTAGCCCTCGTGAATACTACCATTTAATACCAAATAAAATAAAATAAAATAAAATTTCAAGAGTTTACTAAAGCATTCGTTACTATCAACTCGACAATTAAGTGCAGTATTTGTTCCTATATAAAGAAGTATAAATCAAACACTCGATAACACATAACACAAGTGGACGTTTACATTATTTTCAAATTGAAAGTTGAATTCCGTCCTTTGAAATGCCAATAAATTTGTTCAGTGAACTAGAAATCTTATCGATCTATTCTGCTTCTATTATTAATGATTGTCATTGTCAGCCTTCGTGTCGACCTTAGACGGCAAATCATAAAATAGTACGCGGAAGTGGCGGTAGTTGAACAATTTGACAACAAATTAATACGGTTTGTTTATGATATTGTTTATAAATAAGCGAGGACGGTTGCATAATGGTCATAATGTTCTATTAGATAATACGAGTATTATGCTTGTAACCTTGTTGCTTGAAGAATAGACTGCTCTTTATTTGATCTATCTTCGACCGAACACAATGGATCACACAAGCCGCTGCTTCATATAGTTCGTTCTATGTGCGACAATGCTTACGATATCGTCTCTATTTTCAACCGCCTTAAAAAACAATGAAAAGGTTTCAAAGTCACTTAAGATGTAGATAAACACAAATTTTAATTTTTCAAAAATAAATTTTTCGTTAATAATAAATTAATATAAATTCGTTAATTTAATATAATTTAATATTAATTAATTAATATATTAATATAAATTCGTTAATATAATTTTTTCGAAATAATAAAACTGCCTCATTAGAGTCTAATGGTACTGAGTTCGGCTGCTACGTTAGAGGCCCTGGATCCGATTCCCAGATCGAGCAAAGTGTTATGGGGATTTTCTATGAAATTCCCAGTAGCAGCTTGGAGTTTAGAATTTACACCTGGTTAAAGGCAATAGGCTCGCCCCCTATTACATAGAGCCTAAACATACCAGCGAACTGTGGTGGTACATTAGTGTGCCTCTGCCTTACCCTTCGGAGGGTAAGGCAGAGGCTTCTGAGTAATCGGCTTCTGCGACACGTGTCGTGGATTCGATCCCCACACGGAACAAATATTTGTATGAATTACAGGTAGTTGTTCCGGCTCTGGGTGTTTGTGTATGAGAGAATTTGAGTTTGTAAACGCACCCACGATACATTTTTTATTTATAAAAAAATAAACATGTTTATTATCGAGTTGTTGTAACTTAATAGTTTTTAAATCCATAATCATTGTCCTTTCTATTTACCTCCTCGGCACGAGTATTTATTTGTCGGTCAGTCCATTAAGTTTCCTGCTTTTAGATAATAAACAAGTAAGGTGACATACGATATGACAGGTGGGAGTTCTTTTGTTTCTCACATAAGAGGCACACGTGTGTCGTAAACAACATCTTCGCCCAAACATGTGGATAATGGGTAGGGGGTGTGGGTGGGGGATATAAATAGCTCTACCTTCTACAATAACATATTATACTTGTGTAGAACTTGATAAACTATCGCCTACAATAACAATATTAATATGTACATATTAATATTGTTATTGTAGGCGATAGTTTAGTATAGCTATAGTACCTACTAGCGGCCCGCCCCGGGATCGCACGGATGGAGAATTCAAACTTTTTTCAAATATTCTATAGCCTATATGTTAGGGGTGGAAAACCCTTATCACCTAGGTGTATGAAAATAGTATCCAATTCTCAGATCTACTGAATATGCATATAAAATTTCATAAAAGTCGGTCAAGCCGTTTCGGAGGAGTATGGTAACTAACATTGTGACAGGAGAATTTTATATATAAGATATACTCTAAACTAACTATATGTATCTTCTATATAGAAAATAGCAAAAACTGGCATAGTGCGGGTAGACTTTACATGCCGTAAACCCTTTCTAGGAAGCAAGTTTCGTCACGTGACTTAAATTTGAATAAAAGTACACAAAACGAATTTTCGACTAATTAAAACAAACTTCCAACAAATCATGAATGAATAATTATGTAATAGGTAGATATATCAGTTTTTAGCAGTTCTCATATGATTAATTTGTTTAAATTCATAATGAAAAACTAAACTGCCTCATTAGCCAAGTGGTCCTGAGCGCGACTGCTACGCTAGAGGTCCTGGGTTCGATTCCCAGGTCGAGCAAAGTGTTATTGGGTTTTTCTATGAAATTCCCAGTAGCAGCTCGGAGTTTGGAAATTGTGCCCGGTTAATGGCAATAGGCTCGCCCCCTATTACATGGGACCTAAACATACCGGCGAACTGTGGGTGTACATTAGTACGCCTCTGCCTAACCCCTCGGGGAATACAGGCGTGATGGTATGTTATGAAAAACTGAAAGTTTAACCGCAAACACTGTCAAAAGGTCACACCATAAACCTAAAGCCTGTTGATAACCTTAACAGTTAAAGGTCGTAAATGCCTCGACTGGAGATTTAAAGATGATTATCTGTGGGAGGTGAGAGATCAAGATGCATTCTACAAATGATTATGATTATGTGTATGCTACAATGGAAAGCCTACTATGTTTTTATGGATAGAAGAAGAAATTATATTCATGTTTACAAGCCTACACGTTATATAAGTACCTATCTGCTACTTCGATTAAATGTTTGATCTTTCACTTGCGTATTGAGATTATAGACGGCTTATTACTTTGTATTTTAATTCTGAACTGTTGACTTTGGAATTCATTTCATTCATTCACATTTCTGAATTTGTGTTTAACATTAGTTAACTAATCCTAATGTGTCCGATATAACAATACCATTATAGTCCAATGATAGAAGCTTTGAAAGGATATATTGTTATTTTTCTTTCCGGCTATACTACTACTACGACCACGATCGGTTTATTATGATCGCCACGCTGAGTTAGACTTCACCGCTGAATCCTGCAGCTATTATGAAATGCAGGATTTTCTTTGGGATTAGCTTTTTTATTTCATCCAGGCTTTAGGTGTGTTTCTCTAGATGAGCACTACGCTTGTATATTAGCGAGAGGCATGCCTCGAGAAGATGAAGTAGCAACAACAGCTCTTCACGTTGACAGGTTTGCCAATTGCTCAACCTCAAGTTTAAATTTTGCAAGGGTAGTCATTGTTCATCTTCATAAGGAGGCCTACTTTGAGAGTGTAGTCTTTCTTATAATGCCCCGATTTACTCTAAACAACTTCGAATTCTACCAATCTTGTATCTCTCAAATAATGTTTTGAACGATATCCCGATTAAAATATAGTACCTAATAAAAAATATAGTGCAAACTTTCTCCGGACTCCGGAGTAGTTCCGGCGTTAGGCGAGGGTGTGTATAAATAGCAGCGGTTGCGCAACGCGGCCGATGCACTGCGCGCGCGCATCGACGCCGACACACTGCCCATCGGGATTAGCGTTAACTGCAGTTAGCATGGCGTGGATTAAGTGGCCGATAGGATTAAATACGAATTTTTCGAATGCAACAAAATAGGCTTATGATTGCCACAAACATTTCGTTTTGTGATACTCTAATCCTAGATCGCTTTCAGTTTAAGAGTATCATATTGCTTACCCATTATCAAATACATATTATATGCTATATCTTTATATGGACTGTAAACAACGCCAGTACATTTTTACACGATCAAAAACAGGTATAGTATAATGTCATATATAGATACGTTAAATGTATCAGCATTAACTGGTAAGGCGAACAGGTCTCGACAAGGCGACACTTCCGCCTTATGTACTAGCTACTCTTATGTATTTATTATATATGTGTGCGTCCAATGTCGTCCACTATTCTTTTTTCCAACCTTGGTGACTCGGCTCCGAGTTGAGTGTTCAAGAAATTGGAATGTATGGAGAATCCAGTGCTATTTCTGTCACGTGTGAATACACTATGCATTGAAGAATGTATGGACTTTTCTGTTTTCTCCCCTTACTAATAAGGTAAAATGCAAAGTAGTTTAGTTGATCATCAATCAGCTCGTCATACAGTATTACTATATATAGTGGAAGTCCTTACAAACAAAAAAGAAAGATCACAAAATATTTGCAAAATACAAAACCAGAAATTAAACTTAAAAACGTAATAATTTATCAACCGTTAAACTACAGTTTAAACCGATTGTTAACGGTGCGCGCGCGCTCCCGCCCGTGTTCACTTTACTCTTTTTGTATTCGTTCTTGCAGCTAACTTGGGATTGGCTTGACCCATTTAACGCAAATAGACGCAGCCGGGATTCAAACGCGCGCCCAAACGACACGTGGCGAGCGGCTTATGGTATTCGCGTTTTAAAATACTGGACGCTTTCCTGATGAGTCAGCCGGGCATCCGTTGTTGAGATTTATATATATGTTAATATTTGGTGTTCATTACCGTTAGAGATTTAAGATGTAGAATTGACAATAAATCAGATCTTGTGGAGCGAGATACAAATTTGACATCGTGCTGATTACGAGTGTATACTTTTATATCGATGAGAACGCGTAGAATGATCGCATTGATATCAAGTGCCTAATGAAAAATCTCTTTCAAACATGAAAGCCTGACAGATAAATGATAGAAACGGCTTCTTTAATTGATCTTCTTCTATTTATAGCCTCAATTACCCATATATATAAATCGTAAATTTGATCCTGTGAAGCCGCGTACCGTTTGATGTTTTAGGGGAGGACTCCTAAACGTTCAGTATTGGGGTCACAGAAATTAAGTTATTCAAGTTATGGGGCTTCCTACGTCATTATAGGATTGCGTGAGTTGTGTTACACGAGGCGATTTTTTCAATCAAATTTGGGAAAATGGTTAATTCAATATATCTATCTACCTATCAACCTTATTAATGGGAAACTCATGCTGACAACATTACAGCGTCGTTAACAATATTTTGTTATTATTAGGATAGAGATACCGTAATACTAGGTTTCAATCGTACTATTTCGCCTACTACTGCTTTACGTGAAAAAAGGCCGGAAAATCATTCCAAACTCGGTGAAGTTATCAGAAATCGCATTCGTTTACATTTATTTCCAGTGATGTATTTTGGACAAAATGATAGAGCAGGAACTTTTGGTTAAATTGTGTTTGAATTACGATTTATTTTGGTATTACGTTTGTATGGGAAATTCTAAATAATTTGCTTAAGGCGTTTCATAATTTTTAAGTAAAGCTAGGCGAAATTCAATGCTTTGATATAATCAATTAAAAATCCCATGTAACATACAATCGATACGTAAACAATATCAATCCACACACATTTAGTGGGCGGCAAAAAAATGGATCACGCAAGTGGCGTGTGCGCATACAATTCAGGGCCAACACTCATTTGTATTGGTCGGCTTTAAACTTACAAACTGCGCACCACGTCATCAAAAGTGAAGATTCAAATCTACTTTATTTTATTACAACGAATATTATAATAACTAATTAAAATATTATATATTATTATTTATCTGGATTTGAACCCTCGAGCTACTACTTTGCTACAAGGCCAACACTGATCCGGCAATTAATCCACAAATTAAGAATACCCCTTTGTGATTTTAATATTATTACGTATAAACATGATTACGTAAAGCGAATATAGTGTTAGCTATTTAATCTGTTGAAGCTGTCATTATGAAAGAGCTCATAATTACAACTTTTACCTGCGCCCGCGCCGGTTACGGAAATAAAGCCGTTGAGATTATGCCAGTTTGAATTACGTTCTGCGTTCACCAGTTGACAATTATGTGAAAATTTCATAAAACAAATTTAATTCTAATGCGGTGTGCATAAATGTGGCTATTGTAAGTTTAATTGATTTTTATTAGATTTAGTTTATCAGTTTCTAGATAATTTTCTAGTAGGTAATTCAGAAAAGCTGACTATGACCGGGCCGCCTTTTGCGGCCCCCGTCGCGTAAGGGGAGACAGACGTGGACGTTCTCCCTCCCCTTCTTCTACCGATGGGTTTGGGCCTCCGGTAACCTCATTCACTCGGCGAAACACAACGCAAGCGTTGTAAATGATCCGAATTGTCGGGAATAAAATAATATCAATACAACGCGATAAAATCCGTAAAAAGTAGTTTCATTTCAACAATTAATTTAAATAATCATGTTTAATCATCGTAAAGAGATACAGAGTCCCCTTAATAGGTACAAAAGATGTAATTATGTACATCTAACACTATCTGCCAGACAACGCAAAGCTCACACAAGAATGTCTAGAAGCTCGACATTTTGCACTAAAACATATCACAGTTTTGGGAAGGTGATTATCGCGGATAACACTGCGGTTACAAGTAGTCGAAGAAAATGCCAGGTTTAAAATAGTTTTGTGACATTGGAATGTCTATTTTTACTTAATGGCCTAACTGATCCTAAGTTATTTTATATAGACTCAAAATTGAAGTTATACCTACATCTATATACCTAATATAGATGGATATTTTCACTTTCTATGTCTTGTTTTTTATTTGAGTAAGCTCTTTCGTCTGGGGTACTCAACAACCATGTCAATTAACGGACAGATTTTCACGATGCTGCACATTGGGGCGTTTCGTGATTAAAGCTACAACATTGGGATTTTCCTCGTTATTCAACATAATACGTTATGCACGATAAAATCTAGATCCAACGAAATCAGCGCAGATCTGGACGGATTCTAGCTCGGTTGCATTGTGCACTGCGACTAAGTTCGGTGCGCGTGCGCCGCGTGACAGAAAGGCTTGCTTTCACTCGCTCTTCCTACCCGCGATTGATATACAACACGACATCGCTATTATGTACCATTTGTTGTGTTTTTGTGCAAAAAATATAGTTTTTGTAACTACTTAATCGTCAACGAGTGATTGTTGTTTAATTAATGCAAAAATAATGGCATGTCAATTATATTTTATTAATTTGTCTACCTGCTGCTAAAACTTATACCTATATTTAGCAATTTTATTGAATGTATTTTGGCAAAGCCTGAGACTACTTTTATTTAATAAACCAATTTTCTCCGATGATTGTAATTCGAAAAAGGCTCGAACTTACACATAATATGGCCCTATAATGGCTGAACAAAGGCTCATTATAAGTGCGACTAGAGTCGGTCTGGCCAACGCGTGCAGACGGATAGACTAGTCACATTCCTAGATGAATTATAACTAGTTAACATCTAAACTGTTGCGGGCTCACTGCAATCCCAGCAAAGGCCATTTCACCACACCGCACGCGTTATCTGCCATCGACGGTACAAAAGTCCGTATAATAAAGACGCAAACCCGCCCGTAACAACAGACGGGCGTTAGAGACTTGCATGCGCCGGCGCAGTGAAAGTACTTTCGCGCGCTCGTTGCCCCGGTCGTCGAACTTGGTGCGGGAGAGGGATAGGTTTATACGCGGGAGCGGGATGGATATAGTTTTCTGAGGAAAGCCGTGAAAAGCGGCCGGGTGCGGGTACGCGAAAGTGCGCGCCATCAGGAAATCACCGCGATCGTAAATGCTGAAGTTAAATGATTTTTATGCGTCCACCTTTACGATGTCAATAAAAGGTTTATTGTTCGTGCACTATTATTTGCTGCGGTGACGGTGAACTCTTTTTAAGGAATTTTCCGCGTTTTTTCCCGTGTTTTACGGCGTATTCTATGTTCGGGCTATAAAAATATTGTGTCAAAGTCCCGGTACACGCGACACCGACAAAAATGAAAGCCAAATTAAGTTCACTTGAGCAAACAAAGCTAAAGAAACCATATGCAACTAAATATTTAACACTTTTGGATTTTGGCATAATTCTATCTTCTCCATTTTGGGCATTTAGCCAGATTATCATTTACTTAGAATTTACTCTCCCATAAGGCAATCATCAACCATTTACACCAACTCTAACCATTCACGCTTTAAAGCCATAATAAGTTTTGATTATTTCATTACATGGAGCTTGTTTGACTAAGTATTTGTCTTACCTTGTCTTATTACTTCTCGCTCGTTTACAACCTGATTTCTTCCACTAAATATGGACAGATCTTATCAATTAACCACAGGTATGGCCTAAGTAACAGGTGTTGAACTCCTTAAGTGGTATAGACAAACTTATAATGAAAACGTAAATATTTTTTAGCTTATTTAAGTAATATATTAATATTTTCAAATAAAAAAAATGTCACCCGACACACTTTTAATTTTTAATTAACTTTTTTTTAAAAAAAAGCTTACTAGCAATGCGGGTCGCACATTACTAGTATTCTTGTTAACCCCTCGTGCTAAGCTAGATTGCTTGTGTTACGAGTGGGTTCACGTCGGTAGTGCAATGGGTGGGGTTCGAACCGGCAACCACATGATCGCAAGTCCGACGCCCTAGCCATTAGGCTACCGCCGCTTCTTTAATTTATACATCGAATCTCAATAAGTCGAATATTGTGTAAAGTTATTCCAATTAGAGAATGTAAAAACTAGTTGCATAGTTAGTGGGTCTTATGAAGAAGAACCGACAAGAAACTCCATTATCTAATCCATTAAATAAATGAAAAAGAATTAAAGGGTTGAAAAGTCTCACCGAAGTTGCTGGCAATAGCTAATAATGTAAAGAAAATAGTAATAAAATTATCAATATGATTAATTACGTTGAATTGTAAATTTAGAATTGATTAACGATGTCTACAGATTAATGATTGATAATTGAACTTTAAATTCAGAACTATTAACATTCCAGTTGCATAATATCGTCATGCTTAATAATTATGCATAACCAGTGTGAAATCTTTGAATAATTGTCACTTTACCGTTTACCTATGTATTTATGTAATAAGTTTAGATTTACATTCATATAGTTTAATTCAATTCACCGCAATAAATATATTTATCGTAAAATATTCTTTAATGAAAACATCGCATTTAAACATGTTCATTGGTAAGTTACTCTTAACCCTTTTTCAAAAATGTTGGCTAACAATATACCAATATCGCGTCGGACACGTTCACATTCACTTCCAGTTAGGAGCCCACGTGGCACTCATAAACAGTAAGTTGAATAATTAGTAATATATATCTATACTAATCTATACTAATATATAAAGCTGAAGAGTTTGTTTGTTTGTTTGTTTGTTTACTTAAACGCGCTAATCTCAGGAACTACTGGTCCGATTTGAAAAATTCTTTCAGTGTTAGATAGCCCATTTATTGAGGAAGGCTATAGGCTATATATATATCATTACGCTACGCGGACGAAGTCGCGGGCAGAAGCTAGTTTAATTATAAATTTTGAGAAATGCTAATAAGATACAAGTGTTACACCATTCTCGTCAAGATCTTGAGGTGTTCAGTGAAGGTCGTTAGAGGGTGATCAAGTTTAACTTAGGTGAAAAGCCGTACCATAAAGTACCAATCAACAAATAAAAAGTAACCACCTGTAAGAAAAACACTCCTCATAACGACCATAGTTTGTAATTATCGTATACCAAACTTGTATTTTAAGTTTTCTTGAGCAAACTATAGCGCAGTCTTACTCAAAGTGAAAAAATAACGTAGGTTTTCAGGCGGACAGACGAAGATATTTACACTTACACACGTCTGTGCCATAGGGGTAGGCAGAACTACAGAACACTTCTGCTTCATACACATTCATACATCTTATCGCACACACGTGCCAGTTGCGAGTACTACACACCTGACCTTTTTGAATGACCTTACCGATAAGTTCAGTGTATGTCTGTAGGGCATCCCCTTCTGGACACTGCTCTATTGATATTTGCTTTATAATTCCCTTTCGTTAATCACCTTTCATCCATTCTTACGACATGGCAAAATCAATTCACATTAAACATTATATATTGACATAATTATTGATTATTTTAAATTACAAAAAGACAGGGAAGATCTATAAAAAAGGTATTCTCAGTGGGCGGTACTTATGCAAAATAGGTTTGAGAAACTGTACGGGTTCGAGAATGTTCTGCCAAATGTCCTGACGCTTATAACTTGCGTCGTTACAAAGTCACTCGAGTTAATTGTTGCCGAGAGTGAAAGTTTAATGTGTACACGAATAAGTATTGTTTTCCTTTTGATCGTAGATATTTTCACTATTCAGTTTCAGCTTTGAAAGGGCATTAGGTTTCAGTCAATAAATGTGAAAGTAACAATCCTCATTGGTCTAGTGGTCGCTAGCATAGGCGTAAAATCCTTGGTTCGATATCAAGTCGAGGATTTTCTGACAAAAAAATTTCAATAGACGAAGTTTTTGCACGTAGAAAAGTTGTATTACCAACATGAAACCTTAAAGAAGTCGGTGAACTATGAGAATACATTAGGAAACAACAGCCTAACTTTTCGGGAATTTAGGCGTTCTCATATGTTGTGTTTGTTTTTCTGTACCTCCGCGTGTTTTCAGATTAACAAATTGTGGTAAATAATTTTCATATTTTCAGTTAGCATACATCACGGAACATCTGTAAGGTCACAAATGTTCATTGAACTTTTTAAAAAAGGTTGTTGGCTTTAAGGATAAAACTGTACTGACGGAGTAATAGAAATTTTCTGAAAAGTCACTCTGGGACCATCATTACGACACTTAAACTTAACTTTAACCTGATACTATGCTAGAGTAAGTCAAGGATGGACCTGTTTCTTTTACGCAATACACATACATACACTCATACATTTGTCCCACGTTTCTCCCACAGGGGTAGGCAGAAACTACAGCCCGCCATTAGCTACGTATACTTTTTTTGCTTCTGCCACAGTCATACATCTTCTCATACACACGTGCCAGTTGCCAGTACGACGCACTTGACCGTTTTGAAGAACCTCGCCAATAAGATCAGCGTATGTTTTTCTAGGACGACCTCTTCTGACGCTGACGCTCATTTTCGCCTTATAAATTCCTTTCGTTATACTATATCACACTACCCTTTGCTGCTGAAATGCTGTACCTCAACCTCAACGCCACTCAACTCAACTCCCCGTCATCCAGTCGGGCGCCATTTTACTAGTCAATTCCATGCGTCCAGTAGTATTTTATCCACAAAACTCGCCTCATATTTCATCATCCGTTTTATTTAATCACTGCTTAACCTCCTTTCGAAGGAATATACCTATTATTATGTTCGATTTCTTCAATTTTATTACATGCTAATCCATATAAACTATTGACCGAGCTACTTATGGTCCTGGGACCGACACGGATCTCCTTTCAGGAAGTGGTTAGGCTATAGTCCACCACGCTAGCTTACTGCCGCTTGGCATCAGCTGCGACCAATGGCTTATATCTGGGCTGATGAGCTGATCAACGCGGCTTTTCTTTATCCGCCTTTCCCTTAAACCTAAAACTAATGTAAATATGAAGTCAACACTGCGACAAATGTGGAACAATCCAAGTTTCTAGGAGTACATAGCTGGATATTAAGCCCCCTCCCCTGGCACGCAGTGGTACGCGTAGTCCCGGCCTTGAACCCCGCACCCCCGCGGTATCGATCCGTAGTACTACTCGTATAACCTTTGCGTTACGTAATACGGACGCTACGCGTTCAACGCCATTCAAGTTTCAATATGCTTCTGTCCACCCCTTTGGAATATGTATCAAGTTATCTTTTGTTATGAATTGTTCAAAAACTAGGTTGTTTTGGAGTCTTCCAATTTCAGTGAAAAAAAAAATGTTCTGTGGTTTGTGTTGTATGAATCTTTAATATATATTTTCATCTGTAACCCTTCATGTTAGGCAGAGGTGTACTAATGTTTACCCATAGTTTTCCGGCTTGGTTTTAGATCATATGTAACAGTAGGCGAGCCTGTCCTTAACTGGGAAAATTTAAGCAACCAAAATGTTACCTACTAAAAGTTTTATGGAAAACATAACAACATTTTATATTCTGATTTCAGTCACTAACTTTTATATGTTTTTTTTTGAGAATCATCATATTTCGGTACCCAATTTTTTTGCACAATGTAATGATACGAGTTGTATGAATCTATATATATTTTATTTGTGTTTTTGACAATACAATCATTATCTTTGGTTGTATTTTACCTAAGTTGCTTTTACGAGATATAAAAAGCGTTATTTGATTTATTTCTAATATCGGGCAAGAATGTATGCAGAAAGGTGTACAAACACTGAACACTTTATTACTATTCTCTTCATATAAATATAAAGATCAGTCGGGGTAAAAACGTGGCACAAAAGACAGACTACCTTCTCCGAATAAAATAAAAAAGAAAAACATTTATTACCATTAACAAAGTCCTTTTGCTCTATGGGTGGTAATAAGATAAAATATTCCGTTAGTTTGTAAATAAATGGGTTTCTCTCTCTCAACCTTTCACCATAAGACAAAATGGCGCATTGCAGGGAGTAGTACAGTTTCGCATTGCGATCCAGCGTCTTAATAATATGTAGGTTGTTTTAACTATAATTTATACTTATTCTTAAATATATTTTCGTTAAGCTAGATAAATATATGCGTGTTTACATTCTATATAACATAAGCAGTCTAAATTGTATCATAGTTTTAACTAATAAACCTTACAGCCCTGCATTTAGAGCAGAAATTTCCTTAATGCTAATGTTGTCCGTAAGTTTAGTCCACGACGGTAGTAACAATTTGAGCTCTATTTACTGTGTATTTGGGTATGTTATTATGTAACAAGTAAAACCATACCATGTTTAATTCAATGTGTACCTAATGTAAGGTTCGAATTAGGCTAGGTTAGTGTTAAAAGGTTTGAGGTAGACCTGAGAGTAATTATTTATTTTGACAGCGAAATGCTTTCGTCTTTACATGGGTCTTATTTAGGTAGATACGATTCTTATTTGCAAACAAATTAATTGTAGTAAAGACATTATTATTGTTCTCGTGAGACTTGTTTCATTTAATTTTTAAATGGAGGAGTTTCTCAATTTGTTTTGTTTTGAATATGTTACGCGATTACTTTGCTAGGATAGGATAAATTTGATTGGTGTATAACCATCAGTTCTTTCACCGAAATCGCTTCTTTTTGCCAAATAATTTATAATGTATAGTCTGTTTATCTACTTATTTTTACTTATTATTGATTTCTGACACTTACGTGTCGTGTAAAAAAGAACTACTTTTTACGGATATTTTCTTATTTCATATTTATTTATTTGCAATTTATTGTATCGCGTAACTTATCGCATATTTTATTGTATCGCGTTATTTATTTGCAAATTATTGTATTTATTGATTGTATCGCGTTGTATTGATTATTATTATTTAAATCCATCGGGTCCACAGCATCCATTACAGGTCACGAGAAGACTAAGATGGTTGGACGCCTTTATGTTTAAATTACTAAATCCATTTTTGTTAATTATTACCGATCCAATCCACGCAGATTGAGCTCACATTGTCCTATGGTCTTGCAGTTTTGGGCTTGGATTTCGAATTAATAGAATTTATACGAGAGTTCGAAGCAGGTGATATAATCCAGCCTTCTTCTCTTTTAAATTCCCCTACATGTCATTGTTGGAACTACGTAATCTCTTTAAAGCATTAAAATATGAAAGCAATAAAAACATGTCATACATGTTAGAACAAGATCAAAACACTTGATAAAGAGCCTTTCCATGTCTTCATTAAGATAACAGCTGTAGATGGTGTCGATCAATTAATTCAATTAGTTTAAACTAACTCGACGATAACGCATTGAAATGATCCGTATCATGTTTGAAGTAACTGATTCCATTCTAGGAAAATTTTACAAAATATGCTTTATAGCGCGAAATGTAATTGACGCGACGACTGAAAATATATAGTTATGTGTGTAACAAAGGATATTTTCTTAAACCTTGCCCCACTAGGATTTTCTCCTGTTTCGTGGGTACTCTTACAAACACAACATACACAAACACTGACATATACAAACGCCCAGACCATCATACAAATATCCATGTCGAACATCCATCTTCGAACTGCTACGGAGAATGTCATAGGAGAACTCAATAACACTTAACTCAACTCGGGAATTGAAACCAGGGCCTCTAGCGAGCAGTTGTGCTTGGGGCTTGACTAACGAGGCAACTGTGACAACATTTGATGGTTAAACACAAAATTATAAAAATCAGCCGGATATTTTTGGCGCCTTCTTTGTTTTGAAACCTAACATTCAGTTATTAAAGCCAAATAGGTAAGTACTAATATATAATTCCGATATTTGATTTAAAAAAATATTGTTAGAATAGGGTAAACATAGTTCATAAAATCATGCCATATTTTATCTTTCATAAGCCGATTTGTTTCTTTATGCCTACTCCTTCAGCGAAAAGAAAAATATATTTCTATAGAGGAATTAAATCTTTTGATGGTGTGGCGTTGGCAGGGGAGAGACACGTGTAACTGCCCCCAGGGTGGCAAGCCTCGCTTATTTATATATCAGCAATAAGTAGCTATTAAAAAAATATTGTTACCCTCAGTGGGCGAAATATTAGTGGCATTATTATGCCTGAGATATGGTTTGTCTTAATAGAAAACCGGCGTGAAATTACGCTTGCGTTGTGTTTCGCCGAGTGAGTGAGGTTACTGGAGGCCCAAACTCTTTTAAAAAGCGGGCTACGCACTTGTGACTCCTCTGGTGTTGCGGGTGTCCATGGGCGGCGGTTATCGCTTACCATCAGGTGATCCGTCTGCTCGTTTGCTGCCCTATCCAATAAAAAAAACAACTTCGGCTATTTATTCCATATGCGCAAGCGTGCCCTGTGTGATGACCACCAATGTCTTCTATAAACAATTCAAATACAAAATTGAATACGAGATTGGCGTACAAGACATGGAGATGGCGTGGCGTTCAAAAGACCGTAACAAAAATTTATTTAGTTAGTGAAGGAATAATTCGACTACGGGCAGTATTCGAACCTGCGTCTTCTGGTTCAATGCACCAGACGCTATGACCACTAAGCCACCGTGAGTCACCCTCCAGGTCGAAATTTGCCTTCACATTTTGAATTCACATCTTTGAGGTGACATCATTTCGGTGAAGGTAGAATTTGTGAGTGCATGGAAAATGCAAAAAAATATAAAGCAAAGCCACAATATCACACCTAATGATCAAATCCTTCATCACACCTTTTCCTGGAATGGTTAGGCAGAGCTATACTCGTACCAATATACAGCCACGGCACAGCTCGTTGGTAGGTTTCTTGATCGCATATAATAGGGGGCGACCCCATTGCCATTAAACAGATAGAAAATCCAAATACTGAACTCTAAGAAATTTTTAAAAAGCCCAAATAACACTGCTCGAGTTGGGATCAAACCTAGAACCTCGTGCTCAACATACAACTGTAATGACGTTTATGTAAAATAAGTACAACCGCAGAGTCCTTTCTCAGAGTATAAAAGAAAAAAAATGTAGTATGAAAAAACACACAACAGCAAATTTGGAATACAACAAACGTACTATTCTTAATATACAAAATTTTGGTTCCATTTTCAAACGTTAAACAAAGTTTTTTTCAAGTAGTTTGCTTAACAGGTTTACTTGTGAATTATTTATTGGTTTATCCAATAAATATTTCGTGCGTTTACAAACAATTTAATAGGATTCTTATAAAAGAATTTAAGTCAGTTTGCGAAAGAGTACCTATTATTTGGGAAACTGTTTCACAATCTATTGTACTCTCTTCTACCTCGCTCGCCCCGTTCGCACCTGGCCCCGGCTCCGTAGGTTCATTCTCCATTGATACACGTGGCATCCCCCCCTTTTCCTGCGTAGGCGTCCCCTCCCCTCCCCCAATCGTCTCAATAGTGTGAAACACGGCTTTGTTAGTCGTCTCTAATTGTAGATAGTGGGGGTGTCAATGTTATCGTTATAAGGAAACGTAGACAAAGCAGTATATACTACTAAAGTGTAGGGATATTTTCGAAGAATTTTTGTACGAATATTGAAAGTATATCTTTTCTCTTTCTCTACTATTATAAAATTGTAAAAAAGCTGTGTCTGTACATTTAAGATATAAAAAAACAACGGTATATAAATGTCTCTGAACCAAAAAAATGTGATTGTAAAAATTCTCGTCTTTTTGTTACAGTTAGGTGTAAAAACTATTATATAGATTTTAATTTTGTTATCACTGCTATCAAGAATATGATCCAACTTAAAAATTTGTGAACTTATAATCTCAATTAATTAGCGGATCCTGAGATACAGCTTGACCTCTCTGATATATAGAGACCTACATATACAAAGAAGTTTTTTGATGAAATTATTTTTGGGACCCATTTCTAATCCACGTGAGCGAAACCGCGGGCAAAAGCTCGTTGTAAATGTATTCAAAGTTAATAAAAACATATTTAGTAACTACTAATGACCAGACCATTGGCCTTCTGTAGAAGCATCATATTTCAAATATTACACTGACAAAATTACATTTTAAAACTTATAATAAAATTATCCAAACCAAAGATAATGCTATATCCTATCTATTATTATTAACGTGATAGATTGTGAGGATGTATGGATATTTCTCATTTTTTCTCATTAACTGCCTCATTAGCCAAGTGGTCCTGCGCGAGACTGCTACGCTAAAGGTCCTGGGTTCGATTCCCAGGTCGAGTTCCCAGTTCCCAGTTCCCAGTTATGGATTTTAATGAAACTACAATACCAAGCTCATATATCAGAATAACACATAACACAAATATCTATGCGGACGAAGTCGCGGGCAAAAGCTTGTTATATTATAATTAAAATTCAAGATGATATAGATAGTCATCAATAATAAACATTTTTACTATTTACTATACAAAACTAATCTAAGAAACTTTCATTTAAATAAAATTATTTGCATGTGTTTAAATTCGAGATAAATTATTTATCTATCATACGCAAATTATATTGAAATGTCTGCTTTGTTTAACAGTTAACAACCGGCCATCCATGCAATTATAATAATTTTAATATAACAAGCACCTCGTCATATTTTTAAATTTTCCCTCTCAGATAAGTAGGACGCCATGGGAAGGCTAGATGCAGTGGGCTTGGGGGCCACCCCCGGCCCGGGCTTGGCACGTGTAGCGTTGCCTAGCAATGGCGTACTTCTGCCAGATAACTGGAGAAGATCTACTCATAACTTTGGAACATGCCTTGGAGATTGAGGAAAACGACTCTACTGATATTTTAAGAGATTAAAAATGTCTTAATATGTATTTTTTCAACATTGAAATTGATTTTTTTGAATATTTATAGAAAATCTTACCTACCCTAGGAGGGCTAGTCTGGTTAGAAAACAAGTTTATAACGGTATACTCTTCAATGATAAGATTTCACCGATATAAGAAGGCATTTTAATAAATTGGGTACTATTAACAATACCTATCCGTATTTACCGTAAACCTTCTGTATCTCGTTTACATCACCGCCCTCCCCTCTTCTTTGCTGGAATATCCATTAAAACTAATGTTAGTTCCTTTTTGTTGAAGCTGCGAACATTTTATTTAAATTTCCTTGGAGATCTATTTGTGAATAGTTTTCGTCAGCGCTTTGAAGGTTGAATTAATGTTTTATCTTATTCACGTTTAATTAATTATGTATTAACGTGACGTATAATATGAATAGACAAAATAAGAATCTGTTAGCGGGTTGTCATCTTAATTAACCCGTCACGTAACAATTTACAAGCACAATGCAAAAACTATTATTTTCAAGAACCTTACAGGGTTTGTTAAATAATATGTAATACATATTATTACATTAAATGACAAATAAAAAAAAACTGCCTCATTAGCCAAGTGGTCCTGAGCGCGACTGTTACGCTAGAGGTCCTGGGTTCCAGGTCGAGCAAAGTGTTATTGGGTTTTTCTATAAAATTCCCAGTAGCAGCTCGGAGTTAGGAATTTGTGCCCGGTTAATGGCAATAGGCTCGCCCCCTATTACATGGGACCTAAACATACCGGCGAAATGTGGGTGTACATTAGTACGCCTCTGCCCTAACCCTTCAGGGAATACAGGTGTCATGGTATGTTGACAAATAAAAAATATACACATAATACGCAACAACTAAATTTAAAAAAAAAACTGCTGGTAGGTAGAATCTTGTTCACATTTTTTACGTTGCTGTTTTTACATTAAATTTGTTCACTGTTTAAATGAATGGAAGATTTCACATTATATCATTTATACAACACTGAATTTAATGAGTAAAAGAAACTTAAATAAAAAAGATGATTTAATTCTAGTATTTCTTTCATCATACTTTAAAATACTACTTTCTCGTAGTAGGCTATAGCCCGTAGCAGAGTTCTACGAAAGCGTAGCACACCGCTACGTATTTGCTACGCCACCACCCGAGCGTAGCCAGAGATCTCATTGGGCATACATTAACAAACATCAAATATATTATTTTATTCAATTTTGATGAAAATTCTCAGTATTATGATTCTTTTTACCCGATTTCATAATAAGGAAGGAGTTTGTCATATTTTTGCGCAGTAATGACGGCAGTATTATGTTTGTTTAGAAATTGCTGTTTTAATACCGTTATGCTCATTGCATCGGTTTCAAAAGTCTGACATAAGAATTATGTTTTAATTAAGTTTAGTGTTCATTGTAATTACTTAATTAGCTATGAGCTGTCTTAGCGTACAATTCATTTTGTTTTTAGATTGTTAATACAGCTAGTATAGTACTCCAAGTTAATTTTAGTTACGTCTTTCTTACAACATGTGCGTATTCATAGTTAATTATCTTAAACGGTGAGGAAACATGGCTAAGAAATTTTCTCGACGGTGTGTGAAGTTTGCCAACCCGCATTAGGCTAGCGTGGTGGTATAGCCTAATCCCTCTCATTCTGAGAGGAGACACGTACCCGGCAGTGGGACATTGATAATGGGTTGATTATGTTACTTCGTATCGAACTCGCACTAGCGAAATATCGATCGCAAGCCAGATCGATGCAACCGCAGAGCTATAGCCGCTAAATGCATTTATTAAACAGCTTAAAAGTTCCCGGTCACCATGGCAACTGGGACAGTTACGTGATCCATCAAAACGCATGCATTTCACCGAGTGCCACATAAGTTATAACATAGAAAGTTGTAACATTTGTATACTAAGTTTCTAACGCATCACTTTCGTTTTCAATTTATTGGTGATTATTGTAACATTATGCATTTATTCAGTTTCTTATATCCATTTTGATTATGTGCTATTTTATAATATATATTTAAATTACCGACAACGCATTTTGATGTGGTAATTAATGGATTATATGATGTAACGATATTTCTTTTAGTGCTGTTTATGAACATTTTCAAAGATTTTGTAATAACATTGTTTGATAGGCACTTTCTATTAAATTAATGTTTTTAGAGAACAAAGGTCAAATCAAAGGGGATTACCTCATTGGTTTAGAGGTCACAAGCTGGGTTACTGAACATAAGGTTGTAAGTTCGATTTCCAGAGCAGGCAGGGCAAGACAGGCCCACTATATCATATATACCAAAGGTTGTCTGGAAGAGATTGCCTTGAGCGATAAGACCATTGTGCAAATTCAAATTCAAATCTTTATTGCTTTCATATGTATATAGGATGTTACAATAGTTATGTATCAATATGAAACCCTGTAAGGGCGCTGCAAATTTATAATTCTATTCTTAAATAATAATAATAATGCATAAACTAAAGTTTTATGTACTTTCTATAATTATGTAAACGTTGTGTTATTGATGTGCAATAAAGTATATATACTATACTTTATGGAATCTTAGACATCTATACTAATATACAAAGCTGAAGAATTTGTTATCTTGAACGCGCTAATCTCAGGAACTACTGGTCCGATTTGAAAAATTCTTTCAGTGTTAGATAGCCCATTTATTGAGGAAGGCTATAGGCTATATATCATCACGCTAAGACTAAGTAACTATTCCACGCGGACGAAGTCGCGGGCGGATGCTAGTATATACATATATACTGAGAAAACAGTCGTACGTTCCGCCTAATCTTTGAGGGGACAAAGGGATAATGATTTCGAATTCTTCCACGGTTTAATTCTCTGTATCTAGATATGCTTCTCGTAATGTTTATTTAATGCAATGTGTGTAAGGAAAACGTCGGGAACATGACGTAACAGTAAACGTCTCACGCGCAGACCTCTGCTTATGTAACCGAAGACCTTACTAAGGTCGCCTGTTACGTCCTGTACTACCACCTTGACATGTGTCAAAATAGGTCGGACTTCGGTTAGGTAAAATGTGGATATTTCTTAGGTATGACCTAATAGCAACATAGAAAAAATCTTATTGATTAAATATGATGATTGTAATTAGCATTCTAATTTAAAAAAAAAACAAATATCGAATACCCTTTAAATAAAAATTTGAAAGTCGTACCCTGCACTCTTACTGTCAAATATGAAGGAGTATCTGTCAAAAAGTCACAAACGTCATAGAGCGCGCGCGTTTTATTTTTAAACTGGCAACGCGCGACCTCAGCGCTTGAATGTAGTGCCAATGTCACAATAACTAGGTCTATGTCAGCGAGCGGCCTCAGCGCTGCCGCGGGGATATGTCTGCACGTTTTGTGGCCTTATTTGGCGCTTTCGGCGGGGTCACTGGGCTTTTCGGTGATCGCTTTCTGTTAAATGTGTTGTTACACTTGTTACGTGAAAGAACATCACTTGAAATCAAATTTCGAACGTCATTCGAATTCAAATTTCGAATCACAAGTACCAAATTTGATTTTTAAGTCGACATGGTCCTTATTTATTAATAGATATGACTGTAAACAACAATTTAAGCGCTATTATTGTGACCACATAAAGTCATTGAGCAAATAAATTCATGCATTATTCCTTTATCAATTCGCTATAAATATCTATGAAATAGCTAATTTGTTAACCTAAATAATAAAACATGTTCATTCTACTTGCACTATAATTACGTTGTTTTGTGTATTGGTTAACTTGATTTAATTATAGGGTATATGTTTATAAGGTCGGTTTTAAACGTCGACATCATGGTCAGTTTGATTTGACTGTAGTATTTATTCATAATATTTTACTAACAAATTGGTTAAGACATTGGTTGGCTAATCGTTAACTGCAGCATAATCTCAATTTAGAGTAGATCTGTGTTAACAGATTCAAAGGTACTTTAATAAGTAAGCCAAGTCCGACATGTTGTTTCTTAATCCAGTTACATTTTTTTTTGTTTGTTTATTGATTATGTTAATTTCAGTTTATAAGTTTTCTTTAATTCAAACTCAAATATCTTTTGTACTAATTAGATTAGTAGTTTGTAATTTTCATAATGCTACAACCCGTTATAACATCTTTGCGAAAAATAAAGTTTGTTTTAAAATGTTTTTGTCATAAGGCTGAAAGAAACTGTTCCCTTATCTTATGTGCTGCCATATTCAAACTAGTATTTAGTATATCTCATACTTTGATGCTGAGTTGTTCCATTATTGCCCAAAATCACCGTCTTGTCAGAGATTGTGCGCCAACGCAGTGTTGTTACGAAAAGCTGCCAAATAATGATGTCGCAATCACACGTAACCATCCATTACTGTCCGAGAGAGCTACTTATGAATCAATCTTTATTGTTTTTAACACAGACGATGCAAAAAACAGTTTGAGAAACATAAATTGTACATCTGATTAATATTATTGTGCTATCGTTGACGTGAATGCGTTTGATCTTATTTTTGCCTAATGGAAAGTATTCACAGGTACTATGTACTGGAAGTACACATACAAGTAAACAGATGTGAGAGTGGTAGCTAGCCAGACGCATAATCAATATACCTTACCAGCAAACGTGGTGGGTTCTGTCACTTTTTTCAACAGGTACATATCCTAGGAAAAATCTGAAAATCGTTGTTGTGAAACTTGATAAAAAACATTATGGGCATACGACCAGACGGATCACTTGATGGTAAGCGATTACCGCCGCCCATGGACACCCGCAATACCAGAGGAGTGGCAAGTGCGTTGCCCGCCTTTTAAAAGGGTTTGGGCCTACGGTATCCTCACTCGGCGAAACACAACGTAAGTGTAGTATCACTCCGGTCGAGCCGGCCCATTCATGCCGTGCTGAAGCATGGCTCTCTCACTGTCCAAAAAGAATTCAATTCAATTGTACCCAATATTTTTTAAGTTGTGACTTATTCAGTTTATATTTATCGGACATTGCAATTCAGCACAATCAATAATATTTTGCAAAACATACATAGTTTCAACTAGTGCAACGTAGTTTGTAAAATTGCGAAAATCTGGTACAGCGAATCGCACTAATGCAATTGCTTATGAAATCAAGTTATTGAGCCAATGTTAAGGTCACTATTTTGCACTAGCTAGACTAGTTTGGCATAGATTTTTTGCACACTAAGAATTAAACAAAAACACCATGATATAAAAACATTTGCTAGGTATTTACATAACACAAATCGAGTTGATACAATCGTATCTCCTGAGCCTGACCGATATCCCACACTTCAAGGTCATCGAACACTTACAATAGATGCGTTATGTGATATTTTTGTAACCTCGAATCGTTCCCTAAAACCAAATATATAATGTCATTAACTCGATTTATTGATAAATAAATCGATATACTTGCATCGAGCTACTCATGATGCGCGGCCCTGACGGTAACCTTGCTTCTCTCTCGCACAAACGTATAAGCAACTGTATATATCCTTCTCTGTCTAGCTGGATGTTTGCAGTGATAACTACCGGATTCCGTGCGCGTGCGTCGCGATTTAAACGAATGTGTTTGATATTTCCTTCAGTGATGAAAGGGTTGTTTGTGTTGGCGTGAGAGTCAGAAAATCATGATTGAGACTCTGTAGAGTGTATACAATGCGTAATTTACTGTCAGGTAATAGTAGTCTGGAGGACTTTCACGCTTGTATCCCCCAAGGGTTAGGCAGATATGTACTTTCACCCATAGTTGTTTAGGTAATAGGGGGCGAGCCTATTTACATAAAACGGGCATAAGTACCTAACTCTGAGCTGCTACTCAAAATTTCATAGAAATTCTAATAATTAGAGTTCATGTCGCTGTCGATGTATTCCGCAAATTGCGAGTACCCTCCGTTTTCCAATATTTTTTCTATATTTAATGTTACAGGCAGAAGCCATGTTAAAGAGGCCATTTTCCTTTATCCTAGGCGCACGTTATAAGCCCACTCACAAACTTAAGCACCCCCAAAATCTATTAAGATTTTTACATAAAGAAGCAACCTTATGAAAATTTTTGGAGGAAAAAATATATCTAAGATTTTTTCCTGTTCTCGGTTCATTTTTTATATTTTTAGTATTATTGCGGTAACTTGAAGGTCTCCACGTGATAGGCTAGACCTAGTGTGGAGACCATTAGACAATATAATCTTTTGAGCACTAGGTTAAAATAATAATGTATTAGGTTGAGGAACTGTCCCACTTGGGAATAAACGATTACCTTCTTAACTTATTTATATCGTTTAATTAGACTACTATTCTGTTAAATTATATTTATTACTGTATAGTATTTATTACTTAGTATATTTCTTCAAGTAAAAAGTTTTCTAATGTTTACGTTTCAATTTCAAGAAGAACTTATTTTATATTTTCTTTTAAAATTCGTACTGCCTCAATAGCCAAGTGGTCCTGACCGTGACTGCTACGCTAGAAGTCCTGGGTTCGATTCCCAGGTCGAGCAAAGTGTTATTGGGTTTTTCTATGAAATTCCCAGTAGCAGCTCGGAGTTAGGAATTTGTGCCCGGTTAATGGCAATAGGCTCGCCCCCTATTACATGGGACCTAAACATACCGGCGAACTGTGGGTGGACATTAGTACGCCTCTGCCTAACCCTTCGGGGAATACAGGCGTGATGGTATGTTATGTTTAAAATTCGTAATATAGAATAGGAAATATATTTTAGCGGTTTTCATACTCTCCTCAAAAACCAACAACACCAGTCATAACAGTGCTCTTTGACGCCAGTAACTGGTGTGGTGGGCAGTGCTAATACATTTTCGGACCATTATGAGTGATTCTTATAAGAATAACTGCTGTAAGATTCGTAGGCCTTTCCAGATGATGCGGAATAATGCTATAACGGATACCACAATGTCTGGTCTTGTAAAAGAATTATCTTCGAGATTGATTCGCTGTTTCTTTTTAGAGATTTCCAGAAAGAAAATGCCGGCAACTATCTATTAATGATTTTAATTTTACAGAAATATAAACTGATTTCAGTTAGGTACTCAAGTTTCTCTAACTTAAGTCCCTATAATATAACATAATTAACCCATTATAGTGTTCCACTGTAGGCACAGGTCTCCTCTCAGAATAAGAGGGATTAGGCTATAGTCCACCACGCTAGACTAATGCGGGTTGGCAGATTTCACATGCCGTCCAGAAAAATTCTCAAGCATGCAGGTTTCCTTGAACCCGGGCAATCGATTCGAACTCCAGACCTTTTTTTTTTTTAGAAAAAAGCTTACTAGCAATGTGGATCGCACATTACTAGTATTCTTGTTAACCCCTCGTGCTAAGCTAAAATGCTTGTGTTACGAGTGGGTTCACGTCGGTAGTGTAATGGGTGGGTTTCGAACCGGCAACCACATGATCACAAGTCCGATGCCCTAGCCATTAGGCTACCGCCGCTTCTAAATTGACTCTGATCTTTGACTTGGCATTCCAATAGTTAACGATTCTCTCTTGTGTGACCTACTGATGCTGTGTCTACAATGCCCCGTAATGTTGTGTTGTTATGCAAATCCACAGTGTTGAACGAAATATCGCAATAATACACAGAAGTGACAAACCGCTGGGCTAAGTGCCCTGGTGACCTGTTTCCCTCAATACCCTACGTACTATAAGCTGATATGGTGATTAAGTTTCGCTAACATTGGTTTTAAAATCAACTAATGAATTTGTAGACTAACTTAAACCAATTTGATTTTTTTTTAACTTTTTGGTGTCAAAGTTCATGTTGTTAATGATCTTTTGTAATCCTTTTTTTAATATTAGAAGGTTAAGATGAAGGCTTTCGCTTGGCCCACCAAATTCAAGTTGCGTTTGTTTCTTCGCGAACTGTGCATGGAGGTAGAAGTGGCAGAAAAAGAAAAAAGCATTCGGCGGCCTGAAGTAATTTCTGCGGTCTTATTACCTAAGTTAACGGCTCCAAAGACTTCATCTTATCGAGAACTGAATCGTTTGGGAATTCATTTTGACCTAGTTACTCAGTGAGGGAAAATGGTAAGGATTTCACTTTCAAAGATACGAAACAACACTATACATTTTCTTTATTTATTTTAAGATCAATGGGACATTTGTTTACATAGATATACATTTTTAAATTAATATTAATATCTTTGGGAATGTTGAGCCTGTTGCAATGCATAATTTAATAAAAAATAATATCTTTACATGTGAAACTAAACTAATTCCCAGCAGTTTAATAAGACTGGATACCACAGACTCAACAGCAAAATATCTAGCTAGACTATGTTACCAAAACCATCTCGGCGATACCCCGCGTTCACATTCAAGGGAATTAGGACAACCAATTACATTATCTGCCGGCATGGCCGAATTGGCCCAAGGCTGGCATTTTGTTCAGATAAATTGTACGAGTGTGTCTGTATTAGCCACACATGTCACTAGTAGGTAACAAATATGTCTAAACGGATTATTTTCTATGCGTAATTAGCGGAAAACAACGTGGTACGGGGGTGGTATATTAAAGATTGTTTATTTTTTATTATATTTTAAGTAGTAAGTGTTTATGGCAGCCATCTCGCTATTTAATTCGATTTCCTCCCAAGACAACCACATTTGGTAACCTATTTTAATAACTAGGTAACTTAATTTTATCTTTTTTCATGCGCATATGCAAAAAATTCAAAATATTTTTTTACTTAATTTCAAACTTGTAATCAAGAAAATTGAGGTTATAAGAGATGATACTAGTGTTGCCTAATAAAAGATTAACTAGCAGAAATAAATTAGAATTTTATTTGGTTTTGGTTTAGCAAAAATATTTACTTACATATTTTTTTCCAAGCTGTATAATGTCACTTTTTTAATAATGACACCTTTAAAGGCGAAACACTATAATTAATCAAACAAAACATTAGCGAGTATCTAGGGCATATTACTCAACGCGTCGGTTATTGTTTAAAATCAAAACGGTGATATGCGCAGACGCAGCGTCTGTCGCAACTCGCCCTAAATTATAGCACTTTGTGCAAGTGCAGCGTTACACCCACTCATAATTGATAGTAATACGATTGTTCATTTATGTCATCTTTAGAATGATTGAATACAAAGAATCTTAAAGGATACAACATACTTAACTACTTCTTTACTAATTGGATTTAGACAAAAGTAAATAAACGTAGTTTTGTAAATATTTGAATACTAGCTTCCGAGAAGAAAAGAAGAGAGTTTGGTCTGTCTTATAGATGGGTTTCTGCCCTGCAAATTTGGCGAAATAACTGCCCTGGTATAAAACTTTTTGTCTCTCAAAAGGAATATTTATTCCTGTTTTTGCATCATTTTTCATTGATCCTTCGCTCCTTGCTTGCTTTTAGCGTGATGTGAGAAAACGTAGTTCCTAAGAATAAAGCGTTCAACCAAACTCTTCATCTTTATAATATTAAGTATAGATTTGACAAATTTTACATTTCAATTAGGAACTCATGGCTTATAAAAGTTAGTTCTTCTCAAGAAAATATCGGATCTCCACAAATTGCCTGCGGTCAATAAAAAATAAACATCCTTACCAATTACATATTAAATAATATGAATATGAATATTAGCATATTCCAATGACCTTATAAATACCTGTCCACTAATACCTAATTAGAGCACAGTGCATCCGACTAAATAACGTACTCGTAAACATATTACAATATTACAAGGTCTCGACTTTAATATGCTTTGATGTAGCTAAATAGGTAACACAAGAATCTAAATAATGTTAAAATTAATTTGCTCACAGCATTACAAACTCAGGAGTGAAAAAAGTGTGCCAATAAATTAAAAATAACTTCCCACTACAATGTGCGAAATCCGTGAAACGATATCAAAATTAGTATAGTAGTTTAGGAGACACGGATCAAAAATAATTCATAATCCCGATTTGTTTACGGAGATAAAAATACTGGAGGCGCCATCGGCTGTGCGAGCGTGGGCGCGTCACGTGGCACTCCAAGGTAATCAATCGAATACAATGTTCGTGGAAAAATCACACAGAAAATAGAAGTCCCTGTCATATTTGCCGTTTTTAAAAGTAGCTGTGTGTTACAAGAACAAATTATTTCAGAAATACTAAAATTTGATTCGATTCGACAGGTGTTTTTACATAACAATTTATGTGCGTTACCTACGTATATATTTATCCGATAACCTACTTACTCGCAAATTAAATTGACCTAAATTCGACGTCTTCACCTATCTTGCTATTTTTGCGGTCGGTTCGCCTCATTCAATAAGTTGCTAAGGAAACCTTGATTTTGACACTCGAGGTTCCGAAGGCTGTTTGACAATTTGCACGATGGTGTGATGTTGCGATAAATTGACCTCAGAGCAAGGCATGGTGGTGACGTGTGGGCCCCGCCACGCCGCTCCACGCCACAGCATAAAAACCTTCAGTTGAAACGTTTAAACTTAACCCAGTGATCATGACACACTTTTAGTGATTACGTACGGCTGCGACTGCGGCCGTGTGTGCGAGCAAATTTCGACCACGAATTTTCGTCCGCCTTCTTTTCGTTTCCTAAATAGGTCGTTTTAGTAGGTCGGTATTCATAGACGACGACCTTAATCTATTGACAGCTATGGCGCAAGTATCAAGTCACCAATGACAAGTAGTTAGGAGGATCGAAAATAGTACATAAGTCTCTATAACGGACTCAGCTTAATTTATTTCGTTCCATGAATTGGCAGAAGGCCATAGATTTTCATTGTTTAAACTTAATAAAAAAATTATTATATTTTTTATTTCAAATTATAAACACGCACAATACTAATGCCAGTGTACAATTTACCTATTAAACTAAATATATTGGAAAAATATAACAAAGATATTTTTAAATAACTCAATAAAAATAATAATGTTTAAATTGATTCGGCGAAGGCGGAAAGAGCGGACGCCAGATAGAGGCAAGGCCAGCCGTCAAGGTCCACGAAAACGCATAATTAACGAATTTAGACTCTATTTCTTCCAACGTTGAGTTTTTAATTGTGTGGTTTACATGTCGAGTGCAAGACAATAAGTTGGGTGTTTTAATGCAACATTTTTCAGTAATAGGTAGAGATCAAGGCTGTAGACGTGTGCGGAGCTAAGGTCGGCGCACACGCAGCCGGTAGGTGAAAGAGTGGGGGACTGAACTGAGTGGGCCGCCCGTGTCCAGCCTGTGCATTCCCGATGGTGTTATAAACCATTTTTCTGCCAAATGCTTTAACTACGTCTAATTATGGAAATAATACTATTTTTTACGAATTTTAATACCTATATATATTAAACTGCCTCATTAGCCAAGTGGTCCTTGGCTAATGGTGGAGTGCGACTGCTACGCTAGAGGTCCTGGGTTCGATTCCCAGGTCGAGCAAAGTGTTATTGGGTTTTCCTATGAAATTCCCAGTAGCAGCTCGGAGTTAGGAATTTGTGCCCGGTTAATGGCAATAGGCTCGCCCCCTATTACATGGGACCTAAACATACCAGCGAACTGTGGGTGTACATTAGTACGCCTCTGCCTAACCCTTCGGGGAATACAGGCGTGATGGTGTGTTATAATAAATAAAACTTATAATCTATTTTCAAGAACAGACAAACAATCTCGATTCTTTTTGATATTCATAATATGAGAGTGTGCGAGTATTGCAGTTATTGTATACGAGTATTTTCAAAACAAGTGACATGTGGGGAACTTGCCAATTATTATTTCTTTTTTAAGAAACACGCCTGTCTTCTGTTTTTTATAAAACTAACAAAAATCCTATTGTATTTTATTTAAGTGTCCAAGGCAATTGTGGTAAGTTTGCCAACGGTGGTCATGCAACGTGTTCGCTATCAGTTTAGGTTCTGTGAGAAAGAGATGCTGTTATACAGGTTATATAGCGTTATGCTTCTCTCAACATAAAACATGCGGCCATGGTTTTTTTTTCTTATAAAAATATTCTACTGTTCTAGTCACAGTAGCCATATACGCATAGGTACGCATAAAAAGTGAAATGAAAACCAATCAAGACATAAGTACCTTCCATTCGAAGGTACTTATGTTTTGAATTTTGATTATACAGGCTGTAACAATATCAAAACATGGAACTAAAAAAATAGTTATCAGAAAATTCAAACACAACGTTTATTCAATTAACAGATACTTACCTACATAATATATACGTATCTATTATTACAATCATAGTTAAATATTATTTACCTAGAAGGAAACAAGTTTATAAAACGCATCGTCTATTTAAAAATCAAGGATTTTATTTCCTAGGAAATAATTTACTAAATTAATAACTACGAGAGGTCTTGAAACAGAACTATATATTTGTCTCGCTCTCGCCTACTCTATGTTTCTTCATGAATAATGACATGGTTGATGATATACTAATGATTGCTTGTCTATGTCAATGTCGAATTCGGGTTTGCATGTAGATCAATGAGACATTCAAATAAATGATTAAGGCAAAACGGGTAAAACGGGAAGGTTAAATCATTGATTTAGATTTTTCTAAGGAGTAGGTACCTCCTAGGAAATTAAAAAAAAAAACAATTTTTGTTCGACTCTTAAAGAAATTAAAATATACTTAATTTAAAAAAGTTTCATCTCATTTTTTTATTATATGTGTTTGAGGAAGGGCAAACCAAATGATCGATTTGTCATGTATTAATATTATTTACCTACCCTTAATGGCCTGATTATTCAATTTAGCTACTGTAATAATTTATTTTATAGATTACTGGCGAATTACAGCCATTTTCATGGTTATTTCAATAAAATTCCCCGCCATTTTCTTCCGTACGGGAAAATAAACTGTTTATTTTCCCGCGCAAGGCTCGCTCTATTTTTTTGCACACACGATGTACTGAATTACCAATTCGTCGCGTCAAGTCTTAAAAAGCCATAGCATAGCTCCTCATAATATGCTTAAGTAGGTCATGGATGTCCCCGAAATTCATGGCACATTCATTAATGAATTAATGGTTTTAGCAGTGACGAATGATGAATCAACGACTAGAACGTGGAAAAGAGGCAGATGTATTGAATCTTAAACCTTGGCACTTTTTTAAGATAGGTACCAAGGAACGCATTGAGATAAGTTTGTCGAAAACCTACCTGGCTGGTGTTTTAATTTTATTGGATTAAAGGAATGGTTGAATAAAAGTTATTGGAATTATATTTGGAATCTTATGAGCAAGCAGGTTTAAAGGTTACTTACAGTCCGTAAGTAACCTTTGCCTAGTTATTTGGAAAAATGAAAACCTAACATAAAAAATATTTAGATATTACCTATGACTATATATAGACTACATCATACGTGCTAGACGATTTTATTGCCAAGTACTACCATACCCAGCAAATATACATAAGATGTGTGAGCATTATCGTCTAAGGACAAAAACCCATCAAATTTCAAAATAATGACGTCACATCCATACTGTAATCTAATCAACGATGATAACAGACAAAAACCTCCATTAGGAAGTGAATTATCAGAGCTATCTGTAGAACAGCTGCGAAGCGCGGGCTAGAGCCCACTATCAAACTAGGGCAAGGTCAGTGAGGCAGGCGCGGATGTCCGCGGACCAGCGAAACGTGACCTCAGCGATAGTGCTACGAAGCCCCTCCTCGTTTACTAGAGCCGAAGACCCACGGGGATATGCACGGTTCCATCTAACATGGTTACGCATCGCGACATTTTCAAGCCGATGATAGCCGAAAGTTGGCGAACGGTCGCGAACATTTCGCGCGTATCGACTGGTAACGTTTGTTTTTTTTATTGTGTCCGCGAATACCTCTCTACTTTCTCTGGCTTTTTACTACCAAAATTCAAAAATCAATTGTTTTCTTTAATTCGCAATTCATAAATATCCTACTTTTTTATTCTTACTTAGTAGGTACATTAACATTTTGATTGCCTGCTGCACCGCTGTCATATATATTTTTAGTAGCACATAAATATTGGACTTTGGAATATAACCAAAACAAGTTCAGAGTGAATTATTTGTTTTCATCCTGATTTATTAAAATCGTTCTTGTTTCTCTGTCAATTCCTTCAGAAAGTTATGATTTCGGTGTATTTCATACACCAATGAAAAATATAAATATTTATTTCGCAATAATATTACATTAGATTAAAGTAATAGTTAGTAGGCAGGTACTAAGATACTAGGTAATAAGGTACTAGATATGTTCGACTCTATTATTATTATTGATGTGTTCTATTTTTATCATATCTGAACCACTACATTCATTACAAAGCAAGCTATCATAGAGTAGTAAAGTATAGGTATTAAAAGGAATTCTTTACATTGTAAAAAGGGAATATATAGGGAACGAATCCTTGATTGAAATTGGAATGTATCTGGAGCAGTGTTGCTATCATCAAATAGGATTAATCTACCGAATCAAACCCACAAAATTTGAAGAAAAAGTACACAAAATTGCCTCTAAATAAATAGTAATCATACCGGCAGAAGTGGCAGCCCATGGACACGACCACGCATCTTATTTTAAAAACTGTTATCTTCCGTATACTTTGTTTTTTTTATGACCAAGGCAAGACCACGGCAATGAAATATGGACTATAAAACTTTCCATTATTTTATTCTGTCAACAGATCATAAAACAAACCCTTTACGAGACAGTATTGATAGAAGAAAACTTTTTTAACATTGTTTCTTGCATGTTGTAACCAAGCAGTATTTATTACGAGGTGCCCATAAAACTTGGCATAAATAAATCGGTGCGTAATGACAACCCTTTACATTGGGTTGTAAGGTTGCAAGTAAAACATTATAAAACTAAAAATACAACCATTAAACAAGTTTTTTTACTTTTTGTTTGGCATTACGGTACTTTTTAGTGATGTGGTATAACTGTACAGTACCAAACAATAGATACCAGATTTAGGGCTGATTTTGGAAAAAAATACCGAATTAAATTTTAATTTGAAAATAGTTTTACTTTTTGGCTTTAATTTGAATGTTTTTTGTCGATTACGAGTTCATCGTCCGCAGATGGATTAGGTACTTATCAATGAAAGTGGTACTTCTTTGATAAAACTATTCTCATTAAAAGATACCGCCAGACGCCAAGATAACTAGTTGAATTATAATTTTTACATCGCTGTTTTAAAAACATGACGTGACGTGGGAGAGCCATGCTTCGGCACGAATGGGCCGGCTCGACCGGAGTGATACCACGGCCTCACAGAAAACCGGCGTGAAACAACGCTTAAGTACGTTGTGTTTCGCCGCATGAATGAGGGTACCGGAGGTCCAGACCCTTTTAAAAGGCGGGCAACGCACTTGTGACTCCTCTGGTGTCGCGGGTGTCCATGGGCGGCGGTTATCGCTTACCATCAGATGATCCGTCTGCTCTATCCTATAAATAAAAATAAACTCTTTTTTTTAACAATCTAACTTCATTCTTTGTACAACTATTAATAAAAAAAGGTATGACAATATAATATTTTCTTATTAGCTAGGTATGGTAATTTATTTCTAGTATTCAATTTTTAGAATAGCATGATTATTGATTAACTTCAAAGTCAGGAGTTTTTAACTGCACACACTGCTGTGTTTCTGTGGCCTGTCTTGTATTTTTATTCCTGAATAAGATGAACATAATACGGGTTTGCAGACTTCACACGCCATCTAGAAAATCTCTCAGGCCTGCAGGTTTCCTCACCGTTTAAGCGCGTGACAAGTAAGTTTTTGACTTCGAAAAGTCAGTGGTGCATGCGTTTGATTCGAACTCGAGACCTTTGACTTGGCAGTCCAATGGTCATATCAGTAAGCTATCATATCTATAATTGAGTATTTTTGTATTGTCAATTCTCGTCTCTATATAAGTACGAGTATCAGTTAGCTCGTGAACATTCTGTATCAGAACATAGGTAATCGGTAATTTATGGGAATATTATGCGGAATACTATGACAGTACAATGCTGTCGTTGATAATCTGTCGATTTTTTATCTATTAGATGTAGGTATGTGTACTATATATAGTTGATAGTACAATCTAATAGATATCTGTTAGATTATAGTTTGGCTTCAGCGGCGCTTGGCCTGAAATTATGGCTTTGTAAAATTCTTCTTGGTCTTAAATTCAATATAAATGTAAATGAAACACTAAATAAATGAGCAAATAAATTGAACTGGTTCTGTTAGTTCTCAACCAACTTCCCAGTAAACTGTTTACTGTAAATCAATTTCTTGGAGACGCACAGTTCACTTTTATTACCAAGAAAACAGGGCTTTAAATATGGAAAATAACTTTAGGTATTTGATTAAAACACCTCAACCCAGCGCCCTAAATACCGTCGTTTATTGGCGAAGAAAAAAAAACAATATTAATCAGCTCCAAATCCCGGTTTTATGCCGAATCGTTGGAATTGACACATTGGCGCCAAGGTCGACACCTCTTTCCCAACTTCTAGACTTGATGAAACAAACTATTGTATTAAAAGGATCGTACTAAGTATTTTTAATTATATAACGGCTATAAAGTAGAAAGTTTGTGATTGTTTTCATCGAGTTTGAAGTGTTCTGTGTCGTAACGAGGCTGCTCGCTCCCTCTAAACAAAAGCTCGAGTACAGAAAGGAATTTGATTAAGACAATATTACGTCAGTTTATGTCAGTTATGATTTGTGAGTCTAGACAAAAATAGTACTTCTACTAAGTGGAATAATCCTCGGCTTCTCAAAACCAACAACTAAACAAAACAATTCGCCTAACTTCAGAAAAATCTAGGCATCTTTTATTTCAGCTCTGATCCAATATTAATACCCATAAACCATTATTCAAATTTATCTACTCAAAACTTCAAACCGACGAATTTATCAGACAATGATTCAAAGGCTAGTTTTTATCCGCGGCCATTTTTACGCGCGTCGCGGCTGCGTGCGCGGGCGCATCAACGCAATGTGTGTCAAGGAAACGAATGTATTGGAGAAAAATTCGCAAACCTTGACGCTGTTAGATTAGAATTAGGACTGTCCGAGTTTATTTATTTTATTGCGCGCGATAAAAAAGAAATCACTGTGCTGTTGGTGATGGCTGAATAGTATAAATAAGCTATGGGAAGGTCAATTTGTAAAAGAGAGAGAGTTTTAATAATACATATAAATATGCAACACGTTTCAGTTGAAATGGCAAGTGTTTACAACGAAAAGTGGATCCGATGTAGTGTTTTCATTAAACATGTAAAGGATGAACTAACTGCACGTAAGTGAAAGGTATTAGAATATGCATGCATGCATGGAATGACAAAACGGTCTAACTCCAACGACGCATTTTTTAAATTGACAATTCACACGATTAGAATAAGTTCGAACTCTTGCAAAGCATCATCTTTTTTCTTCAAAAGATGTACCGAAACATGGTAAACGGACAACATGATCGGAATAAACCATGTCCAAAAACATACTACCTAATCTACGAAAATCGGTTGTTATTCTGGTCAGCAAGCATAACAACTTTCACTCTATCACCCATCCTATACATTTATCATAGGAGCATCAAGACCCGTAGCAACAAGAGCACAAAATATCAAGTTCTTTCATCTCAGAACGGCTATTTGTCGAATCATTTCACTGGTTCCAAAAGGTCACAGTTCGGTGTGATAGCGCGGTACTAAAAATGTATCTAGTTCATTAACCTCTAGTTCAACTAAATATAAACAAGTCATTGTAACATCAGGTGACTATGCGATAAAAAATCTTTATTCCCTAAAGGGTCAGGCAGAGTTGTACTAATCACCCACCCATAGCTCACCATCCATACATCGCATACTTGGCTTGGTCGATTTTGATCATTTTAATGGTAAATGGTAAATGATAAATAGATCTTTTAAAGACACTTTTACAAGTCATTTTTTTTACTACCCGCCGCCTCTGAGAAGATAAGCGAAACAAACTCAGAGAATCATGATCTCTTTTAAAGTCCAGACAGTAGTAGTAGGTTCGTGTAATATTACACTCGGCGCTGGCTAGCCAGTTCCTTTGCTTGAACTTGGCTTGACACGCTGCCGCGTGACTAAATGTTAAGTGTGTTACGATGTAGGGCAATATCCGAACAGGCCTTTTGAAGAAAGAGCCATAGCAGCCTTGAGTTGACCTGTCCTGACTGATTTGATATTTCTATGTAATTATCAGTAGCAGATCGTAGCTTGGATTTGTAACCGTTTAAGGGTAAAAGGCTCATCCCTACTACATGGTACTAGGAATAATTTATGTATATATTTCCCAAGTCCAGTTTCCATCATTGATTCACATTTATATTACCAATGGTATTGTTGCAAATTCTGTTAAAATTATTGGAAATATCAGTAAGTTTCGCACACACCATGTTTCCGGTACGTCGATGTATGTAGGAAGCACTGAATATTTATAGCCCATGGGATTCGCTAAATAAAAGTTTTATGCCATCATCAGACCATTGAACCCGTTCGATGCCATTAAAATTAAACATACGCCATTCTTCAACGCTTGGGAAAACAGAAACAGTATTTTTGGAAACGTCTATCATAAAATAGAGTTTTATCATTGTTTCAACGCCGTTCTTGGAATTAAAACTAAAAGTGTTGTGGGTTATAGACCAATAACCTCTTCAATTATTACGCATGCTTTTAAAAATACTCTAGTGCCACTTGATAGGGCCAATCCATTAAGAAATTAAACTGTATTTATAGCAATAAGTACTCAGATACGGTTATAATATTTACCTCCACCTTCGAATATGTTACCATAGGCATATTAAGCAATTATTTGGTTTTAATTAATGAATTGAAATCTATATTTATGTCGTATGTCATAGCAAACCGATAAACGAGTCTAAAGGCGTGACAAATGAAAGTAACTGAAAACGTCTGAATCGATTTCAGAGAACCAGTAGAGACCATCAATCCATAATAATATACCTAACCTGTTTTCGGAACCATGAACATTAATGCATTAAATTCCTTAACAAATATATTAAACATCTCTTCTTCTTCTCTTCTTCTCTACTATTATAAAATTGTAAAAAAGCTGTGTCTGTACATTGAAGATATTTAAAAAAAAACAAGTGGGTTAGGGTATATAAACGTCTCCGAACCCAAAAATGTGATTTTTGTTACGGGTTGGCGCAAAAACTACTAAATAGATTTTAATTTTGTTATCACTGTTAGAAAATATATGTTCCAACTTAAAAACTGGTGAACTTTTTATCTCAATTTATTAAACGAATCCTGAGATACAGCTTGACCTCTCTAACGTAAAGAGGCCCATACAAAGAAGAGATCATCAATGTTGGTTTTTCCATTCCATTACTCCTGATATAGCTTCACGTGAGCGAAGCCGCAGGCAGAAGCTAGTACCTAATATAATTAAAAACATTATATAATATTAAAAAGTAATATCGTCTACGTAATCGCGGTGACGTCCATTTGAAATCATACTTTCACTCTCTGCGCGTCGCGTGCGCACGTCTATGCGGAAGCAAGCCAGCGCAAGCGCATTGATTTATCGCTATCTTGTGAATGCTACTGAAAATGTTCGAATTGCATTCGTAATTTATTGCTAATGCACCATTCCCTTGTCCTTTCGATCGAGGCTTGATATTATTTTAAATTAATTCAGCAGGTTAGAAAGCTTTAGAATGTTCGAGACAGGGTGCAGATAGATCAGAAAATAAGAAAGACTATAATACAATAAATGAAGCGTATGTAAAAAACAGAAAGTAACCCTAAAATCTTTGTTGTACTTCTCATAATCTCGTTGAACGTCCTCTAGATGTGATGTCTTCTTGACCTAGAACTAATAAAATACACAATGTGTCCACAACCTTATAAGAAAAGCTAAATAAAGATCCAAAATATCAGTGCTCACGAACATTCGTGTAGCAAAGACCCCCCGTTTCGCAATAGATGAGCTAACTAAATTAAAAAATAAAAGTTATTGTTAACAAGAGAAAGCAATTTCACCATTATAAATGTACATGTGATTCCATCGTTTGCAACCATTACACGAAAGTATAAATTATACTTATTTTGCACACGAATTTAAATCTTAATTCTTTTTACGTAAGAGTCGATATCGCGTGAGATGGGTTTTTTTAGTTGCAATTGTACCGAATCTTAATGATGACTCGGTAAGGATGACACGCGAACTTGAGTGACTGATTTCGAAGTTTTTAGCTGTCGTAAAACATTACTATTGTGAAGCAAGAAACTCATAATTAATTTATCTTAAGATAACTATTGACTGCAAAACAAGTGATAATTGCTTGTTATTTGTAGTAAACACTATTAAATAATCGTAAAGCAAGAATACTGAGACGGCAATAGTAACGGATGTCTTTATATAAAAAGGTTATGCAATCTAAGGCCAGTATTCTAGAAAGGTGCTGAGGCGAAAGATCTATAAATAGGTGTAACACTAAGCACAGTTGATATATTTCATTCAAATGCAAAAGTAGATAGAGATCCTGTAAAACGAGTCTTAGATGAGAATACTTTAACACCGGCAAATTCCAAGCTAACGCGAAAACTCGCAACGAAATCCCAGATGAAAAACCACATCGTTAATCTTGAAACTAATGGCTTTTCCAACTTAACCATGTTAAAGTTCAGGCAACTTGCGGAAGATTCCCGGAATGCCTCAATTAATAGAGCAGGAGCAGGAAGCGTGCAGAAACAAACGCGCAAATGTTATAGCTAAACATATTTTATGACCAAAAACCGCAGAGCGCAGACTAGATTGAGATGTGCGCACATTGCCAATGCGCTTGGGACTCACGCAGACTGTGTATACATTTTATTATTTGAGAGGAGACATAATGGGTTGATTATGAATGTATGTACTACACTGATGAATTTAAAAACTATACTAGAAGACAGAGCACTATGCTATAAAAGCCTTGGCCGATCTTAAAGAGGGCTAAAGGTCCCAATCACATCACCAAATTATATAAGACATTAAATATTCATGAAAGTAAACATAATATTATTGAAGTTTAAAATTCACGATTAACATAACATAACATACCATCACGCCTGTATTCCCCGAAGGGTTAGGCAGAGGCGTACTAATGTATACCCACAGTTCGCCGGTATGTTTAGGTCCCATGTAATAGGGGGCGAGCCTATTGCCATTAACCGGGCACAAATTCCTAACTCCAAGCTGCTACTGGGAATTTCATAGAAAAACCCAATAACACTTTGCTCGACCTGGGTATCGAACCCAGGACCTCTAGCGTAGCAGTCGCGGTCAGGACCACTTGGCTATTGAGGCAGTTTTAGTACGATTAGTCGTACCTAAATAACCAGAATTTCCCCAAAATCTAGTATCTTTTAAAATTACCTTTTGATGATGTCACTGCCTCCGTTAGTATTGCTATTAAAGATTTTTTTACTTGTAAAGTGCAAATACTTTATAAATAGAATCGGATCTCGATACATGTCAATACAATATGGACAGGGTTCTCTTACAAATTGTAATGTGCCTTTTCTGTTATATTTATAAAGCCCCTTAATGTTTTCTAACCTCATAAATATGTGTATCTTTTCACAGATATTTTACCGAGAGCAATTTATCATTGTCATCTTTTCCCAACTGGATATCATTCTCAATTTAAGATCATCATTTTCCGCAATCTTAAAGAGAAAATTCTGAACAGCTGCAAGACAATTCGCATTCAATTTGCTTAAGCTGCGTGTTCTTGAAAAAAACCCACGTGAATAGATGAGTAGTGTTCAGATAAACGCAAGGCCGCAACTGATAAGTTATCGATACTGGGACGCCATGTTCCGTGATTTTATAATAGAAGTAATTGTTTGTTGTTATTGTGTGCATCCGTTGAATGCGTAGTGTAGTCAATAATCCCATTCGGATACAAAACGCGTGTAAGGAAACGTTTGTATTTGGGTGTTTATTACTTCATCGAGTATCAAGTCGTTTTAGGTCTTTCTCAAGTTATGCTACACTTCTGATACTCCATTTTCTGCATCAGTTTCAAAACCGAGTAAGTAGTTATTATATCATGTTATTACCAGGAAGTGTTTAATGCGAGTTAAGCTTTTGAAGGTCAATTATCTCATACCAGTTGCATTAGTCGTCAAGAACAACTACTTCATTAGTATTGACTAAATCTATGTTTTTTTTATGCTTTCCAAAGTGTTTAAAGCTTCTTTCGTTTCTGAGACAGAAACCTTGTCGAGACAGTTAATGTGATACATTTATCTGAACATTACTTGTTTTGGAGGTTACAGCATTACTCATCGCTACGAAAATGTAGTGCGTATTAAATTGTTGTTCATGGTGCAATATTTCAATTTTATCAAGAAAAGACTGCAGATTAATTAATAAGTGTATTCCTACCAAGGAAGGTGCAGTAGGTATATGTAAACCCCCGCATTAAGAAATTTTACTAGCAATGCAGATTCGTTCTTGTATCAACAAGCTCCCAAGCACAACACTTTCGAAAACGTATTCGTATCGAAATCGAGAATAATTTGTATGAGAAGGAGGTTAATGAACGTAGACAAGCGAAAGTGGTGTGCCAGGATCGTAGCAACTGGAAAATGTATAGTCTCTGCCTACCCCAATGGGAGACGGGCGTGAATGTACGTATGTATGTATAAGATTTGTACCAGAAAAAAACCTCGATACGTTTACGATACGAATTCTATAGTTGTTCATGCTTGGGCTACAGATTCGGAAGACTAAAAATGTCATGTTATTAGCAGCCAAGAGCTTACTTTTACTATATTTGTATTACAACAGACATTCACTTTCAGTCACATAGTCCACAAATAGACATGCTGAAAAAATGCAGAGACGATGTTTTTCGACAAAACCATTTTTATAACTGCGCAATACTTTGATAATAGTGTACAAGGCCGCTGAGCTGTAACGTACAGGTTTACTCGTAGTTGGAGATTGTCCTCAGGTTTTAGGAACATAATGAGTAATGGACGTGTGGCCAAATGACAAGATTGCTTTAAAAAAAAATACTATATTGTTCTCAAAATACTTCCAAATTTTACTGCGTCGTTCTCAAAATACTTGCAAATTTTACTACATTGTTCTCAAAATCCTTACAAATTATGATATCAACAATTCAGTTTTAGTTTGTATTGGTATGAATGTAACGAAATCGAGTGCAACTTTCTTGTTTTTTAGCATTGAAGAAAACTGACAAACAACAAAAACTGTTTAGATTTTATCAAATTGAAACTGAAACTGCGTAATAGTGGCATTATAATAAGTAACAAATGTCGTAAAAATCTTTGTTCCATGTCCAAAATAGCCGACCAATTCAGATCCTGTTCAGTATTTCTTGCAGGAATATCAAAGACTTCCTCGAATTATTTTCAAATAGAAAGTTTATTTAAATTTTAGGACTGTTAAGGCCTCTATTATTCCTAAAATGTTGGCAATGATTATATTTGGATGGAATATCAAGATTCTTATCTTCTAAATTGTTGGCATGCCATGTTTCTTTGTAGGTACAGTGTTCTTTAAAGCAGTAAACATAAGTTATTCTATAAAACTGCCAGTAGATGTCCGCGAAATAAGCAAAATGTGACCTTCTTACCTGAAACTCCTTTGAGAAAGTCTGAGAAATCTTATGAAATACCTTAAAAACTTGTCTTAACTCTGAATTGTTTGTGTTAGAACTATTATACAACTTAAATCATTCTGCTATAGATACTCCCAATATGGAAATCATCTGGTAAAGCGGCGAAAGTTCAGATAGAAATCACTTTGGACGATGTCACGCAACAATTCCAATTACTTTATTTCTGACAGATCTGCCAGGTGTAATTGGAAAATATTTCTAAGCAATAAACACTAAATTAACAACAATAATACTTTGGTATATAAATGTAATGTAATGTCAATTATACAGGCCTTGTTAACCATGCCACTGTTAAGTTGTTTGGATCAAATGTGGTTAAATTATGTCATGATTTACGTGTTGATTCCATTCAGGGCCATGATTATTTGTGATCAGAGTACCTAGTCCATTATCCACTACATTATATGTCAAGTGCCATTCTAAATTCTATTTCTGATGATTTGAATTAAGATGTAAAATTATCGTCGATAAAAAATCGGGGCAATGAAAGTAGATGTATCCACCGTGCCGGGCAAGAAAATGTTTACTTTCGATTTACAAAATATGTATGTTCAATTTAGATTCAAAATCATTGAAAAACAATATTTTGTTTATTTTTATACTGGTTTTATCTCTGAACAATATTTGCGTTTATGTTTTTATGATTATTTTGTAAATTACACCTGTTCTTATCTTTCTTATACTTAAGTGTTTATGTTAAGTAGGTATATTGTTGTTTTTAAAAATAAATGCGAAGGTTGCTTGGCCTTTTGATTTCGGGGTTTGTATTTGAGAATTATTGTTTGTAGTTTTTGTTTGTTTCAATATATTAGGTTAAATAACCAAACATTTAAGCCGTAATTTACGCTTTCCAGCTAATAAATACGAACAGTAACAATATTATACTCACCAAGTCCAAATCGCAATCCAAAGGTTCACTGATCCGTCCACATGCACACAATAATAAAAATCAAAATATTATAATAAAATCAGTTTGATCCAAAGTAAATGTAACTTAATTCCTTAAAAACACTGGCAACACTCCTGTCACTGTCAGAGAATTTTCAAATTGAGAACACACACAATTTCAAAATATAGTTCCACGCCGAAGGTTGCGTTCGTAACGTGTTCGAGGAATAAATATCGAGCGTCACACGTACGTCCGCTCAGTACGGCGGCCCACGAGTCACTGAACTGCCGCACAACCGCGCCCCCGTCAACCGGTGGATGCTCGCGTATATTTTTATGACTGCTCCAACTAGTGTTATCATTGTCAAACCCTGAAATGGTTGTGGATTTAAGAAATTGGGTCAAGCGGTTAGCGCTGCGGAACGAAAGTGCGCAGAGCTCATTCATTTGATTTAGGAGCTTCTCTTTATCATTGCAAACTCGGCTGTCAGAACCACGTGAGGATCAAATATATAAATGCTCTATTATTTGTAGTTCCTTGAGAGAGGTATAAGCAAGGCTCACATCTAAATACAAAAACTGGGAATAACATACCTACGTTTTCTTCAATGACTATATTTGAAAATGCAACAGTCATACCAAAATTTCATTCCTTGAATGAGGCGAAAAGAAAAGTGTTTTAAATTTTGCTTTTAAAAATGAATTTCTCTACCTTTCCCTATAAGTCTTACATCAACTTAATACTTTAGCTCAAAAGCATAACTGAATTCTTTAAAAACAGTCATATTCAACATTTGCATCGTTCCATTCATAGCCTTCACTTTATTTGTGAACGCACTTTCGAATCGCCGTTTATATTGTAAATCGCCATATTTACGCAGTTTTATGAAACGTAATAACACCAATTATTGTCAACAACTGACTAACCGATCGCAAAAACTTATAAAAAAATATCCCTAATTAATCATCAGTTTTGCATTCATTTTTAATGTGCAAAGTTTTGCATTCATGAACAAAATGCATGACTTACGGTCAAGGGGAAACGTGTTTTTGGAACATTCTTCAGTTTTTTAAAACTCTTAAATTAAAAAAAAAAACTAAATTAAAATAAGACCTGATATCAATGAAACCACCAAAGTAATTCAAATAAACATCAACTTATCTCAAGTCAATTAATATGAACATCAGCCGATTCGTAGCGAGGACACCCGAGTAGCACCGAGGAGCGCCGACTATCAGCGATCTGACACGAATGCTCCCGAAGTGAGCCGAACGTTCGCGGCCGCCAGCGAGGCCGCAGCGCGGGAAGCGCGTCACTTCAAGGTGAATTCTTTTCCCGCCAAACTGCGTCACACTGACTTTGTATTGTAGTGATACTATTAATTAAAAAAAAAACAATATGCTGCGTTAAAACAATTTCTTGAAAGATGTTCTTGAAATAAAAAGATACTAAAATATCAAAGCAAAACTAGTTACAAGATCACTCAGTCAATGCCTTAGTCAGAAAGTGTAATTTAGATTTAACCTACATAATTATAAGCTAATGATACATACATAAATACATACTATCACGCCTGTATTCCCCGAAGGGTTAGGCAGAGGCGTACCTACTAATGTATACCTACCCACAGTTCGCCGGTATGTTTAGGTCCCATGTAATAGGGGGTGAACCTATTGTCATTAACCGGGCACAAATTCCTAACTCCGAGCTGCTACTGGGAATTTCATAGAAAAACCCATTAATACTGCTCGACCAGGGAATCGAACCCAGGACCTCTAGCGTAGCAGTCGCGCTCAGGACCACTTGGATAATGAGGCTAATGATTGAATAGCCTCACCCATTTTATTTTTCATAAACACTAAGAACATAATTATATTCCATACTTTTTGACCAAATTCTCATCACAAGATAACAATCAATATTATTTAACCCTAGTAGATCGGAGGTTAGTAGGTATTTCTGAACGATCGTCACGACCTTTGCACTCGCCTACCCTTTCAGAACTAAGTGGACCTGGTATCGAGGCCAGGCTACTACTGCGAACAAGGTCTACCGATGCCATTTCATTCACCCTCAATCACAATGAGGTTATATTTAGTTTAGTATTCAATGCTACACTAAAAAAACTACAGGAAATGTAACTCTTTGTATATAGTTCATATAAAGAAATGTTGTTTCTCTAACTTTTAGCAAACTGCTTGCGAAATCTAAATAGTAAAGCAAAGGGCATTTGCCAATCTCGTAACCAAAAGAGTTATTTTCAAAGATTTTTAAGACGGGTGTCTTACTTTGTCAGGGAAGCGAAACCCGTGAATTGTGGTCCTTTTGTTCAAAATCTATGCAACACATGCTATTTATCAATAATTGATCAAGAAGTAGTAGAAGACCACTGCTGGGCATGGGTCTCAAACCACGGATAGTAAACCACGCTCTGGTATAATACGGGTTGGCAGACTTTACATGCCCCCCAGAAATACTCTCGGGCATGCAGTTTTCCTCGCGATATTTTCTTCCACCGAATAAGTGCATGGTAATTCATAATAGCCATAATTTTGCATCAAAAAGTAAGGAGACAAATATTTAAGCCATGCATTTTAACATAAATCAAACCCAGCCAATATTGCCTACGCTTATGCGTGACCAACAGGAGATAAGCATCTAATTCTCGTGTTTATCAACTGTGCCATCCTTGGTCATCATCGGTACAGTCACCATAAAGGTCACTATTATTTCGAACTGGTTGCCATGCTATAAGTCCGTGATTAAAAAATAAAGTTCAAAGTAATGAAGGGAGCTTTTAAACTTTATAGTTCTTTTTTGCTGTTTTGGAAAAAGTATATCAATGAATTTATCTTTTATATAATTTAGTATGTATTTCAACATATCAACATTTGCCTGGGCAACGGGAAAAGGGATGGGAAGTTAAATCTTGACCAATTATGTTTCGCAAAGATTCCGAACAAAAGGACCACAAGTCACGGTTTCGGTTCCCTGACACCTTTTCATCAAGACCAAGAAAGGTTTCTTGGTTAAAAACCAAGATGACGACGATATCATAATAATTTATACAATAGGCCACTTCCAAATAACGGCCTAGGCATTTTTTCGGCAAACGTATAACCAATTCAAATCATTCTTTAAGGCTATTTTTACATATGTACGTGTTTGCCCAACGTCAAGATATGTGCGTGCAGTTGCAAATTTAATTACGAAAGTTTATCGCACCGGGAGCCTTGGCAAAGGTCGCGGCATACACTTGAGGCTCGTGTGAGGTCACCAGAATGTGGTCAGCCATTATGTGGTCGCTGGCGATCAAATATTAACAAATTTGGCAGTCATTGGCAGATAAAGATTTCTTCTGTTCCTATATGTGATTGGCCCAATGGTGTTAGCAGAATAAATGTTCAATCCCCATACTCAGATATAAGGTGAAAGGATACATGACCGAACAACGAGTTTTGTCACTGACTGCTTCCACAAAAGATCTTGTGAAGCACAAGGATTTATTTCTTTCTTTCTTTTATCATCATCATCCACCTATATTCGTCCACTACTGGACCTAGGCCTCTCCTAGTGAACGCCACAGAGCCCTATAGATACCATTGTTGTCAGAAAAATAATATAAAGAAGGTTCTCTGGGTCGCCATGTTTTCAATATAAACGTAAATGAACCAGTATGTTCTAATTATATTTGACAGTAACCGTTAATATCCTTTGAAAATATATTTTTTTATAAAAGTAAAAATGGTTCTCAGGGCTTTTGAGTTTGAGATATCTTTTCACCTCCATCAAAAAACAGGCGTAAATAAACATATATATGCCTTTACCACACCACACCTAGTAAATGTAATAGGTAGTAGCACCAAAAATACAAAAACATCGCTAGGTATAGATAATTCAGAAATTTTCAATAAATCTTGTAAAACTAAAACAAAAAAAAATATCGCGCATAAATGCCATAAGATTACTTATATACATCAAATAGAAAACTTTTGGTAATCATTTTAATTATGTCAAATTAATCATCAAATGATGTGTAGTTTAACAAAAGTATCTACAAATTGCACATTATCATAAATGTGAAATTGCAATATTCAATCGCAAATATGCCTACCTGACTCACAATAAAAGTGGGCCTATTTTACTTAGTGTTTGCTGAAAATGTGCTTACGTTGATTAAGCCCCTAGAAACTGAATGTTCAGCAAATAGGTATTTAATGTAATGTTTTTGTCCGAGAACGTAGGTTAGAAGGCGTATAAATAATACACGCGCGTGCATATAACTTCATATATTTACATACGCCTTTATTCCCCGAAGAGTTAGGCAGAGGTGTACTAATGTACACCTACAGTTCGCCGGTAGGTTGCCATTAAACGGGCACTAATAAAATATTGTTTATTGCTTTTTAAAGTCCTCATACGACTTAATTAAAACTTATAAATACAACAAAACATACTAGTGAATTTAGGGGAAAGAAAAACTGAGTTTTCTGGAAAATTTGTAAACTTTTGTACTAATTCTAGACCGATTTGAACAGGACTATGTCTGTAGGGGTCAGATAGTAAAAATGTTTTTTTTTTGATAGTCCTATTCATATTAAAAAACTCAATTGTATATTTTAAAGTAATGTAAATCTTTTAAAAGCAACATAGCGCCCCAAGCCAACAGACAGTACCTACTTTTATTCGAACAGTTTTCTTTTAATTTAGTTTAGTTGTTCTTGTTCACTTCGTATCTAAGAATGATTCAGAGAGGTTTTTGTATGTTTTAAGATTGGAAAGTCACTTTATTGGTCCAGATATCAGGCTGGCTTTATCTGACAATGATAGAAAGAGCTTATTCCGTAAGCTAGTCGTAACTCACAAATTTCCCTTTCTTGACTATAAGTATCTTGCTTATATAGTATGCTTTATCATTACATAATAAATAAAGATTGAAAAATTTATTTTTCCACGTTTGGAGTAATATTTGTTTTCTCTTTTACTACACACTGATTCTATTTATATTTCGGATCTGGACATATTTCATACGAATTTAAAGTATTTTATCCGACTCTGTAGATCATTTTTGACACGTTTATGAGTATGTACCTAACTAATTAAAAAAAATTAAAAAACGTTATTAAAAAAACTAGAACAAATCTAAACTCAAAGCTGCTACTGAGAATTTAATAAATAAAATATTAGTATATTGCTCGACCTGGGAATCAAAACCGGGACTAGCAGTCAGCTCAGGATAATAGACTTATGAGGCAGTCAAAGTAATCATTATTTTAAAATAAAAAAATAAGATTGTGTAAGACACTGTACTTTGTCCCATATTGTAATTTTCATTGTTTAAATGAACTAAGTACCTACCTTAAAGAAATTAATAATAGAATGTCACAGCCTTCATGTATTACTAAACGCGTCAAGTCATCAGTTACGAAATAAGCAGTACGATGGAGTATTACGGTTTAGCTGTGAGCTTGTTGCTTCACTGGTTCGAATTTCGATTTTAAAAGGCGGAGGTCCTCAATTTATACTTTATGGTTTATTAACTGCCCCGACAGATGTAGTCCTGTCCAAATTGGTTTTGATTTCATACAAAAGTCTCATAGCAAAAAGCACTTCTAATTTATGACTGAATTCTACCATTTTTATTTCGTTGTCTTGCCTTTATACCTTATATATTACCTTAAGCGGAATATTAAGAACCAATAAAAAAAAATATCAACCAAACAATCCGACATTTTTTTTTCATTCTGGTACTACGGTTACAAACGAACAACATTAAGGCCCACTTGCACCAACTTCTTAAATATATTTAAATTGTATTTAAACACATTTTTTCATAGGAAATTTGTGTTTCAATACGATTTAAATATATTAATGAAGTTGGTGCAAGTGGGCCTCAATAATTCTTTTGAATACGACTAGAGGTCTCATTCTTTAAATTATAAAAAGGCAACAGTGAACAGCGGTCCTAACCTAACCCTTTAAGATATTGCCTATATATATAACCCTTGTATATATAAATTCATATTCCTAGGTTCCCCTAATCCTTTCTCAATGACCATTTATGTCATTTAAGAACGTCTGTGGAAATTTTTAAACTACTGGGGTTTAGCCTTCGCGCTTTTTCTTAAATAATAGTAACACAGCAACTTTTTGAAATCGTTTACTACTGACGTCACATCAAAAAGATAAATTCAGAATATGAAGGCAAATTACGACCTGGCAGGTGGGACTTGCGGTGGTTCAGCGGTCATAGCGTCTGGCGTATTTAACCTGAAGACGCAGGTTCACTAAAATAACATGACAAGATTCTTGTTTTACCTATTCTAATTAAGTCCAGGAAGGCCTCTTTTGCATATTATTTCCGTGTCTTGATGAAAACTGGCATAACTTCAGAAACTATCAGTTCCATATTACTAATTTCTTGAACACGTAACTGCTAAACTTGGGCTTCCCCATACTTTGCCACAGAACGGTTATTAATCTTAACTAAATAAAATCGTGAATTCGTGATCAGTATATTGTCCAAAGGAGGTCAGCCAGCTTACTGCAACGCGATGACTAATTGTTGATACGTGCACACTGCACAGGTTGAAGTGACTTTATTATATTAACAAGGGCAACACCACCTGTACCTGTGCAGGTAAGAGTAGTAACAATCCCTAATTTTTCTGTAATAGTAAGCTCTCCTTTTCAGAAGCAATAAAACCTCTTTTTTAGATTGAAGCTTCATTTTTTTTTTAATATGGCGCCACACTTTTTGTGTATTTGCCAATGTCAACTAAATACCGTCGAATCGAGAACCTCCATTAATAGGCATGATGACTGATTTTCAAAAACTGTTCTAAAATATTCTTATGTATATACTATTTCCGAAAAATAAATTATTTCTGCAAGAAAACATGGTATTTGATACAAAAATGCGATTTTAATTCAATGTTTTTCAATGAGCGCGAAAACGGTCGCTGGTGTCATGGCGTCGGCTTATGACGTCACTTCAATGTTTTGTTTCTTCAATACTTTGGCATCGTACACAATAGGAGATTAAACAACTTATCAGATGATATTTTTGTTAATTTTTATTAAGACATGACTTCGCAAGTGTATAAGTGGTGTGCTGTTCCCCAGTGTGATAATACGTCAAAAAAATACCCTGATAAATTATTTGTTTACGTGCCACACAACAAAACAATAAGATATATGTGGCTTAATCTTGCACGGCGAGATTAAGCCACACAGTTTTGCAGCTTCCTTTTCTTTCCTTCCTTAATAAACTTTTCAAATACTCCAGTATTTAATTGCAAACTAGGTTTACTATTGGATAAATATTTTGTTGTAAGTAATATATTTCAATGTAGTCCAAACCCGAGATAGCTTTGATTTCATCCAGTAGCATTCAATGGATGTATCGGACGGTTTTTCACTCCTACGATGGACCCACATGAGAAATGCAATGGCATTTTTGCAGCCCCCTTGTGAGGCAACAGGGTCATGGCATTCTACCGATACAACTTCTTCCTTTACTTCGTCAACTATTAACGTCACTGCATGTAACTTCGCGAGGACCTTGTGTTCTGCGCAGATTTTTGATCAAACTATACACACATTTCCATCGCATTTTAACTGAACGTAGCTAATCACGTCGTCCCCATAAGATGGCCTGGAGGATCTAAAACAAAGAAATCGATAGGTAAGCATATTTTATAAAATAAAAACATTATTAAAACTAAACATATGAAGCTGTGCTTTTTAAAAGTGATTTAATTTTTCTAACTATTGTAACGTATAGTTACAGTAATTTTAATATAGTTTTTATTTAATAATAAATAATACTTACATTGTAGTTTTAACATTTCTAAATTCTGCTGAACAGAAGTCTTTGTTTGATGCCAGGAACTGCCCCAGCATGCATTAACAAATCAACTCTGGGCAAATTAGAGCTGTTTGCCTTGGTAAACCCTTGTTCCATTACTTAATAAGTTCTTAACAAGTCGTAGAACAAAAAACTAAGTAATATACAATTAGGAAATACATAATAAACAATTTTTAAGCGCGGAGATCGTCGAAATTCGTACGAAATTTACGTGACGGTGACAGTTCAACAAAGATGTGACGTAATTGAATCTGATTGGTGTTCAACTGAACATGGCGGACTTGTGTATTTTGGAGTTTTATTTTATCAAATAAATTAATAATCCCGTCTTATAAATAAAAATAAATGTTTTTTTCTAAACATATTAATTATATTTCAGTATATGAACATATTATTTTAGTAATTCTTGCTAACCGTCATCATGCCTATTCTGTAGTGGTTCAAATGGAAATCATAGGGTTATCTGCAAACGTTATCCTAATTATAGCCCGGTCTATTGTCAAGGATACTATTTCTACACGCTATGATGATTTTGTAGAAAAGAGACAATAATTTTAATAATGGAAAATCCCCCCCTCGAAAGCTTTTTCCAATAGCGACCAGTAGGAAGAAAACAGGCATGAATTTCATTTATAATATGCCATCTATATGCATGAATCGCTAGTCGAGCGAGATCCAACTGATTTAGTCGAGACATAACTAGATCGATTTCAAATAATGTAACAAACAACCCAATCCCTATAGCCGATAGGAGCCATTACGTAAGGCATGTGCGCCGTGAGAAGGAGAAATGCGGCAGATCTGCGCCCGCGCAGCCGCCGCCGCCGCCGTCCCGCGAGCTGCGGTTACGGTATGCGTTTACACGAGATACACGCATTTTGCAACTTATCTCTCACTTCTTATTACTTTGTAGGGAATACAGTTATTAAATATAAATATGAATATCTTTTTGTATTTTTTCTGCATTTTCCATGCCAAGATTATAAACGGCGCCTTAACGACGTAAATTCAGAATGTGAAGTCAAATTTCGACCTGTTGGGTGGGACTCGCGGTGGCATAAGGGTTATAGTGTCTGGTGTATCTAAAAAAATGTAGGTTCGAATCCCGTCCGCAGTCGTAACCATATATTTGAACTCAAAGCCAAAGGTATCTGAATAAAAATTAAAATTGTTATTAATGACAGAACAGCCGTGATAGCCTAGTGATGTGACCATTGGACTGCCAAGTCAAAGGTCTTGGATTCAAATCCAAGGCACGCACCTCTGACTTTTTGCAGTTATTTGCGTATTAACAGTTAATTACCACGCGCTTAAACGGTGAAGGAAAATATCGTGAGGAAACCTGCACGTCTGAGAGGTTTTCTCGACGGCGTGTGAAGTCTGCCAACCCGCATTAGGCCCGCGTGGTGGACTATAGCCTAATCCCTCTCATTACGAGAGGAGACCCGTGCCCAGCAGTGGGGCATATAATGGGTGGATTATGTTATTAATGACATAAACAATATACCTAATACTTCCTAGTTATATACGACTCATGAAGCAGAGCTTTTGAAAATTATCGCCAAAAAATTTGTCTGTCTTTAAAGGGAGTTAATGATTTAACGTGCTCTTCTACTCTTTATAAACAAACTTCTTTAACGACGATCTCCTGAATACCAAATAAATCAATAATTTCAATACAGTCTAGCTTATAGATTGCCTAACGTTCTTTAAACATCTTGAGGCCACTATCAAGTAAAATGTACACATCGAACTAACCATAGGACATTATTTGAAATTTATAAAACCTGTTATTATTTACTATTGGTTCTATCAAAGAACTTATTTCCAAGACACTGGTGCTAGAAGGAGAACCACTTCAAAGCATTCCACTTTTAAGCGTTATAAAGGCTAACCTCTATAACGCTTATGAGTCCATTATAGACTCTTTCAACATTCATAGTGTAGGCCTATCCTGAAGCAATCAAACATCGCAAGTAGACATCTTGAAGATTCTATAAAGTTCTGATGAAAAATGACTATATAAACAGCACCTAGTCATATTTTTATAATGCCTAGTGTCTGCTAACTTTCACTCGGCACCCCCCTGCCTCCAGCCCCCCTTCCCCCACGCCTGCAGCCCCCACAGATCTGTCCTAAGTTACGTAATCGCTGCATTGCTCCGCAGCTGTTGACTGTGGTCACCGACTTTGAAACAAAAGCATCTCGGTCTTACACATTTTCGTGGTGATTCGTATTAGAGAGTGGTGCAGGGTAGCTGCACAGCATGTTTGTTGGTGTTTATATCCCTTCTAATGGTGGCCTGTTTGGTACCTTTCTAATAGTAGAAACCTAGATTATGAAGGGATTTACGAAGTTAGTTAAAATGTATCCTTGATCTACAGAAGGTAGGCGCATAACGAATATGAAAATAAATATGTTAGTATGACTGTAAAAAGAATTAAAGATCTTCGTACCCATACCCATTGTAATTCCCAAGGATCCTTGGAAAAGTGTAAGGAAGCCAAGTTTTTCTACACCGCGGGAATCCTATCTAGCGCATTAAAATCTAATCTGCATGGACTTTTCATAATCCGAACACAAAAACACTAACAATCACGCACACACACAACAATGCATGCCACAGTGTCGCGTGGGTGAGCATGTGTGCGTTAGGTGCGCAAGAGCAAACTTACATAACAGCCAGCGAGAGTGCATTCACTCGGCGAACGGAGCGGCGGGGGTGTTACGGTGCGAGGGGGGCGCGAGAGAAATGCATCGGTGCACTGCGCACGCGCAACGTGATATAATACGTGACGGATTATGTCCAAGATTTGCGAGATCGAATGATACAAGATGATTATTATTTCGATGTTTGTTTTTAACGCTGAAAAGTTGTGATAAATCACGCGATTTCTACTACTTAGATGCTGTTGAACCTAAGAATTCTAAGAATGTTATTTCGTGAAGGAAAAATTGGACTCGCAGGCAGGATTCGAACCTGTGTCTCCTGGATAGGTACGCCAGTGGTGGTTCGCGGTGGCTTAGAGGTCATAACTTCTGGCGTACCTAGGCAGGAGACGCAGGTTCGAATCCTGCCTGCGAGTCGAATTTTTCCTTCACGAAATAACTTTATAAAATTAGCAAAAAAATCTCAAAAAAAAGTTATTTCTGACATCTACGCGAATATTAGACATTGAAATGAAACTACTTTATACGGATTTTATCGCGTTATGTTGATATTATTTACAACAAAAATTTAAAGTACTTAGCTGTTAGTAATTTTAACATTAAGACGTCCAACGACTCAGTTCTCGGGACCATGGATGCTGTAAAAGATCCAAAACGTCGGGAATTAAATGATATAAATATAACGCGATAAATCCGTAAAAAGTAGTTTCATTATAAATCTTACAGATCAAACTGCGTTATTCTCAGCAACTGTTTAAAACAATATTTGTTTTTTTTATAAGAGTATTTATGGATTTTTTTGCCGGCTCTTCTCCACAAGATCCACTCTTTGGCACCGTGCAACTAGTTTTGACTTTTCAAGAGTAGGTACCAATTTTAGTGGACTTTACAATACTTTACTTCTCTTACTCTCTCTGTATTTCTCTACTGTTACTTCAGGAAAGGACAGGAGGAGCTCTCTCAAAATGGGAAATCCCTTAGCTTTCATGTAGTATATCATTATTAATAAGAAATATCTTAGTTACTTAGTTCCAACGTAACATAACATACCGTCACGCCTATATTCCCCAAAGGGTTAGGCAGAGCCGTACTAATGTACACCCACAGTTCGCCGGTATGTTTTAGATCCCATAAAATAGAGGGCGAACTTATTGCTATTAACCGGGCATTAATCCCAAACTCCGAGCTGCTATTGAGAATTTCATAATTTCGTTCCAAAGTTGTCGTAAATGGCACAATATCTCATAATTGAACGAACATTACCTGATCTGGATCACATTCAGTCATAAGACTAGTTAAGATTTTAATTAATATTAGCTTAAGACGAAGTCATTTCGTAGACCTGTTTACCTAGAATACAGATATTTGCAAACATGCATACCTAAATATTTGCGATTAGACCTGAAAGTGAACCCCAGATGGGTAGAGGGAGACCAAAGAAAAAATGGATGGATTGTGTTAAGGCCGATATGATGGGAAAGGGAGTGAATGATGAGATGACGGCTGTCAGGGACGAATGGAAGAAAAGGACATGCTGCGCCGACTCCAAATAAATTGGGACGAAGGCAGGAAGGTGATGAGGCCTAAGTGTTTTTTTTTATACTTTACTCGAATTATATTCAAATTGTTAAACTAGAAAATAAGATGTTTTCGTGTAACAATAGTTTCCTTTTTGTTCTCTAGATGTCTCTTGATCAAGGGCTAATGCATAGTCCGATATTGATACAAATGCAAGACGTTTCAGTGTTCTCGTATTTATATAATGCGTATAGAAAAATGTATGTTATTTTCTTTCTTCTGCGATCTTACGCCGAACTTAAATGTTTCATTACTCGCGGTCGAGTTATTAAATTAATCCAAATGCTAACTGGATCAAGAACTCAAGACTCAGAACTACAATAATATATTTCTGTTCTATTTAGGAATCGAACAAACTATTTAAAAAAGAATAGCCAATCACTAAAGCAGCGACGGCGACGCAAGCGCAGCTTAATCCGAACGATAAATCGTTAAACGTGATAGTATAGAATCTGTTATAATATTATTTGACATTAAAACATTTCCTAATAAACATAGTTTGTAAGAAAGTAGTTTGAGATTTTAACGTGAGATGTTATTCAAGGATATCGACTGCATCTTGCGCACGCGCTGATCAAAATTCAGAGTAGTGTCACCGGGCCTCAGGTAATGCATAATTTTGTATATTTTAGTCAAATTAACGTTCACTGTAAGGAAATAACCTATTTAAAGCTCTGATTTGAAAATCATAAAGTTCTATATTTCTAAAATTTATTCATATGTAGGTAGTCTAAACAGACGGGGAATTCTTGCAGTGACAGATATTATATTTTTGAGTTTTCATTATTTTTTCATCACGCAGTAGAGTCACCATTGCAAAATCTCTAAGTACACTCACGAGCACAGATATGTATACACTTGGCAAATTTCAAAAGCGATTTTCTCCTAATGTATAAATTGAAATTTTATGATGTTATGAACATAGTATTTTCGAACCAAATGCTTCAATGATATTGTTATTACTGATTTCTGACACTTACGCGAATATTAGACAATTACTACTAACTAACTAACTAACTAACTAGTGATCTAATAAAAAAGCACTCCGATACATTGAAGTTAGACGTAAAATACATAATTCCTAGTTGTGCAAAACCACCAAAGCTGTATGGGCTGCCCAAGATACACAAACCCAATGCTCCGCTAAGACCAATAGTCAGCCAAATCGACTCACCAACCTATAGATTGGCTCAACACCTTGCTACAGTACTTTCATCACTAAGAGGAAACACGGCAGCATATGTGAAGGACTCATACCATTTTGTCAGTGAAATAAAAGATCTACATCTCACCGACAATGAAACTATGGTCAGTTTTGATGTTCAGTCATTATTTACATGCTTACCAGTTGAAGATTGCATCAGAATTGTATCTAAGAAACTATTAGAGAATAACATGCCTATTGAATATGCTGAACTACTAAAACATTGCCTAACATCCGGCTATATGTTGTGGAATAATCAATTCTACACGCAAGTGGATGGTGTAGCAATGGGCTCTCCAGTATCTCCCATTGTCGCTGATATCTTCATGGAAGATTTTGAGGAGACTGCCCTGCAATCTGCACCTGTAACACCAAAATTCTACAAGCGGTACGTAGATGATACTTTCACCATATTACCATCTAATAAAGTAACAGCATTTTTGAACCACCTTAACTCCTTAAATTCCAAAATTCAATTTACTATGGAGGCAGAGGCAAACAACTCTTTAGCGTTCTTAGATGTTTTGGTAATTCGTTCCCCCAATAATACCTTGAGTCACACTGTGTATCGAAAGAAAACCCATACGGACAAATACTTAAATGGTGAATCACACCACCACCCAACACAGTTATCTACCGTCGGTAAATCTTTGTTTCACAGAGCGCGTGGGATCTGTGATGAGCAACACCTGGCTGCAGAGCTTCAACATGTCAAGCAAGTGCTACATGACAACAAGCTCCGAATACCGCGCCCTCGTCACAGAAACCGCGTGAAACGTGCCACAGTTGAGCGTCTACCTGCTGTATTGCCATATGTTAGAGGAGTCACAGACAAGATTGGCTATATCTTGAAGCGAGCTTCAATCAAAACATACTTCAAGCCGCTGAAGAAGATTAGTCAGTTCTTACCACCTGTCAAGTGCCACATTCCTCTTCAAGATGCAGGAGTATACAAGCTTGATTGTGATTGCGGACTCTCATACATAGGCCAAACTAAAAGAAGCATAGGGACCCGCGTAAAAGAACACATTGCCGATGTCAAACACCGCCGTTCCAGAAAGTCAGCAGTTTGTGAACATACCCTAGACAAGACCCAGCACTACATCAGATTTGATAAACCACAAGTCCTCGCAAAAGAAAACCGATTCCTACCCAGGATGATTCGTGAGGCTATTGAAATCAAAAAACACCCAAATTTCAATAGAGAAGATGGTTGGGTCTTACCAGCTGCTTGGAATCCCATTATAGAATCTATAAAATCTAAATCCAAGCCCAAAACTGCAAGACCAAAGGATACGGTGAGCTCGTTCTGCGTGAATCGGATCACTAATAATTAACAAAAATGTAAGGTAGCTGTTAGTAATTTTAACATCAAGACGTCCAACACCTCAGTCTGCCCGTGACCATGGATGCTGTAAAGGATCCGAAACGTCGGGAACTAAATAATATCAATATACCGCGATAAAATCCGTAAAAAGTAGTTTCATTTCGATATTGTTATTATCTCAAAGTTTGTAATTGTCATTTCATAAAAAAACGCTTTCGAATGTTAGTAAGTGTAGGTTATTATTAATGCTCGTGACTGTACCATCAATGTAAAACAAATCATAAATCTAAAAAGATAAAATACTTGGTTTCCAAATTACGCATAGCCAGCCAAATAGTTTGTTAAAAAAAGCGTGTGCGACACAGCGCCAGGGCCGTATTTATCCGGGGTTGCAAGGGGAGCGGACTGCTTCGCATCCGGGGCCTCCAAACCAAGGGGGTGAAATTAAATAAAACAATAAAAAAAAAATTTTTTTTTAAACAAGTAAATGGGCGCTAACCCGATATTAGCACGCCCCGAATATTCCTAAAGACGACCCTGATCAATGCTTAATTTCAGCGACAACCCAAGAATAAATTCTACCTATAATATAAATAGCAACATTAAACATATTATGAATACGTTATAATACTACGTTCTAATTTTAAACAACAATGCAAATAAGAATTATGTCTATTATTATTCCGCTGTTGGAGCAATTTTAAGAAAAGTATTCATAAAAATTGGTTCAGAGACAGCTCGAAAAAGGCCCTTTCAGGACATAGTTAGCAACAAATAAATAAGAAAATGCATTTTACCATAGCTATCTTGTTGTTGGGGACCGAAAGAAAGGCATAGCGTATACTAAAGCTACTTGTGATTCCGCACGACGGCGCCGCATGACTCAACTACAGATAGAAAATGGATCATTGTGCTGCACTGCAAATACTCCACTGTGACTTTAATTTATATACAAATTACAATAAAAATACATAATTAAATGATTTATGAATTACTGGGCTGTTTCCAATACAGCATGATATTTTTTATCATATTTAAATACTCGGATATTATGCCAATGCGTTTTTGAAGTTAGACGCAAGACAAGCGCAGTGATAAATCTGACGAAAAAATCGTGATTATTGTTTTAATTTCGATATTTTTCCCAAAAACCACTAATTTCGAGGTGGCTATATTCAGACATACAGTTACTTCGGAACTGTATTTTGAGATATAGGTATATCAGAAGAAGCGAGAATCATGATTATAATACGCTAGTCTAGTCCTACCGTCTAAAAGCACAATATTTGTCCTCGCATCGCTATAAGTAATCGATATTTTTTCTCGGTTAATGATCGTAAGAGCGCTTTTGCTCGCGACCCTATTGTCTTCTGGGTTTCAACTCTCTAGTGTAGCCCAAAGAAGCAGCCCTGCACAGCTTTCTTATAATTGGTTCAATGTGTGTGCAGTTTAGATGCAGTGTGCTGAGCAGCAGCCCTGCTCGCAGTTTTCCATAAGAAAGCCGCGCCGAGGCCGGCCACCGGCCGCGTCTGACGCTTCCGCGATATACAGGGCGATTTATTTGTATTTATATTTTTTTTCTCTAATAACTCAACAATTATAAATAATACACTTAAAAAGAGATTCTAGGCATTTCAAACATGGCAACACATAGCAAACATACCTTTGAATAGTGGATTCACATCGCCGCACCTCTGCCTAACTTGCAGTGATACAGGCGCAATGCTATGTTATGTTATTAAATTGAAAAAAAAAATTCTAGAGAAAATTAACTATTAACTTAATTATTATTACATATTTAAGAATACAACAATCGCTCTATGAACAATTAGAAAAGCTCCCTAAGCGTCGGTTATCGCATCAGCCTGTAGGTCGGAAAGCGCAGGCGCATGGTGTATGTGTGCGCGTGCGACGGTGCACAAGGTCTAAACACACCAACACACACTCACTTTCACTTGGCGAACTATTCATAAGGTGCGTGCACTATGGAAACGTGTCTATGCAGTTCATGATTTATGGATAGATTTATGGAGTTTCTAATGAGCTATGCTTAAACGAGACGACACAAAATGGCAGGTGAGCGCTCTCGTAATCGATTCGACGTCATCAAAATATTTTTAAGATTTAAATAACAGTATTGAGATACTCTTTTTCAGTTACACTAGGTTTATAAAGAAACAAATTGTTAATTTAAAAATTTATAAAGGATAGCTGCTTAAATTCAGGATTTTTTTTATTATTATATAACGAATTAAGCATTTACTCTATAATTTTAATGATTAAATTTATTCAATCAGAATTGGAATAAGGTTATTTATATTATGTGAAATAGAGTATATCTAGGCTTGTATAATTTAACACACCTACAGTTAAAGTAAATTAAATAAATTACTTAGCATTACATCCTTTGATAAACTTCAAAATTTTAATTGATTACAGCTGAAATAAAATAAAATACGATTTATGTTAACGAGATTCCAATTATATAATAAATGATTCTATGTAGCAGGAGAAAGTTTCCGAATTCTCTCAGTATTCGATAGATATTATCAAAGTGACGTGCTTCCGAGAAAAACGACTGAAAGTTATAAACTAACTGAAGCGGAGATCTTATCTAGCTGATTTATATGAGTTTGTTGAATACATCCTGAAAATTTACCGACCGCGTTTCTTGCTACAAACTAAATTACTATTTTTAATTTGTATTGTATAACATATTTTTTATTGGTGAAATAAGCAGTCGAGCCACCTGATCAGGGGCGGATAAACTGTATAAAGGCCTCTCGGCGGTGGGCCCCTATACTTTCTGATTTATTGAAATATATTTTTTCTACCAATAACAATCATAATATTATAATCAACCCATTATACATATGTCCCACTACTGGCCCTGGGGACGGGTCTCCTCTCACAATACCAATACGCAATTTTCGACATAAGGGTTGTACGACAACCAGTCAGACACCAAGAGCTCCTGTATATTATCGAGCAGTTAATAATAAAATAAAATTATTATTTTATTTTTTATTCTTCCTATGATTCACATATTTAATGCAACATTCAAACTTCTTGAAGTTGTTATTTTATCTAGCCCGTTTGTACATGCATCATCAATCTCAATTACAAATATCTTTAAAGAGTACGAATGGAAATAACTGCCTGGTAGGCAGGGTAAGAGCACCTACTGTTAGAAACTCCATTTTATTAGCTTCAGTTTCAGCTAACTTAAAACTACGCGGATCAATTGATCCACATGGCCAACGTACGCAAGTCATGGGTAGTCTATGGATGTGTGACCATTCTCCGTACCTGTATATTTTTTGTAATAATAAAAAAAAACTATCTCATTAACAAATCTGTCATAAAATATGTCTTATTTATGTGGGAAAACGAGCAAACGGATCGCCTAATGGTAAGATGGATTGCCGATTACCACCGCCCATGGACTTACAACACCAGAGGAGTCACAAATGCGTTGCCGGCCTTTTAAAAGAGTTTGGGCCTCCGGTATCCTCACTCATTCGGCAAAACACAACGTAAGCGTTGTTTTACGTCGGTTTTCTGTGAGGACGTGGTATCACTCCGATCGAGCCGACCCATTCGTGCCAAAGCGTGGCTCTCCCGCGGTAAGAATGTCAATTGGAAGGCATGCAGTACATCAAATTATTCCATAGAAATAATTTCTGGCTTTTATTTAAGATGAAATGAAAGCGTAACGCCCATAATTCCGATGTCCTTGTACCACTTTTGTCTGTGTATAGGCATTGCAGAAGGCAGACGACTTGACTCAAAATTTCGCCGCTGTCGCCCGTAGCACTATATTTTTTAATTAATAAACATTGCAATATTTGCACACATGGTTTCACATTTGTAAATTAGAACGCACTTTTTAAATGAAACGACCGTATAACACTGCATTTTTGTGTCATTATTGCAAAATGGAAAATTGCACTTAATGTGTATTTTGAGAAATTGTGACTGGTCGGAGGTTCGGTTCATAATATAATTATGAAGTCGCTTGGTACCTAGTATTTTGTTATCTGTGCTTGGTACACTACCGATATCATCATCACTACTTATTATAAAACAAAGTCGTTTCCCGCTATCTGTCCCTATATATGCTTAGATCTTTTAAACTACGCAACGGATTAGGATGCGGTTTTTTTTAATAGATAGAGTGATTTAAGAGGAAGGTTTTAAGCTTATTAGCTATTTAACATCACGCCATGACTCTTAGGACCGGGGCAGCGCGGGTGAAACCGCGGGCGGGTCGCTATTAATTATGATATAATGATGACGTTGTGTGAAAGACATCTTCTTCATTCAGGATCAGATGTGTAAGCAAAATGCTTGCCAATAAGTGGCCGCGATTTGAGCTGTTAAGTATATTATAATAGTTTTAACTTGAGCCTTAGAAGTTTAGGTTTTATAAGTAGAAGTAGTAATTAGTAGTTTATAAGTAATTTTATTGCTATTATTTAATAATACCTATTCACGAATAATTATTCATTATCTATATATATATCTATACTAATATATAAAGCTGAAGAGTTTGTTTGTTTGTTTGTTTGCTTGAACGCGCTAATCTCAGGAACTACTGGTCCGATTTGAAAAATTATTTCAGTGTTAGATAGCCCATTTATTGTGGAAGGCTATAGGCTATATATCATCACGCTACGCGGACGAAGTCGCGGGCAGAAGCTAGTTTAAAATAAAAAGGACGTTTGTAAAATAGAAAGCATAATAAATCCTAGACAAGTCACCAGTATGCACTAGTCTTCATACACTATTAGAAACATCCATTAGTGTGCGTGGGCAAGATTGCACCGCGCGTATGTGTGCGTCTAATGCATCGCTTAGATTATATCATATAGAGTGGCTTATCGCTGTTGCTATAGTTCTATGTGCATTTTGCTTTCATGTAAGTACTTATAGAGTCTTTATAAGTGTATGCAGCTGAGTTTGAAGTATTTTCATACACACTTTCGATCTTTTGTTAATACCTATATGTTGTGATTTCTTTAAATAAAGATTTTCTTTTAGAACAATTCATTAATTTTGGAAAATGTTGAAAAAACGTTTGGTCCGTAATACATTGAATAGAATGAAAATATATGTAGAATTCGTATCGACTCTATCGCTTTAGAAAACTTGATAATATCTTTCACATTGTACCTTGGAGTACTAGAACCTAGAACCAAACATTTATTTCCGAACAATGTGAATATAGTACAATAAATCAAAGTTGCGTCAGGGGGGTTTGCGCACTCCATATGTTGCGTGCGTGCGGGAGGGAGGCGGGGGTTGCGTTCAGCACAATGCGCCGCCGCAAAGACGTTCGTTGCTCCCGCGCAGGTCATCGACTCTTTCACCGGCGCTCGCGCACGCGACCCGCCACTTTCGCGTCGCGATAACATTGCTAGACGGACTTTGTTGATTCGAAACGAGAGGGCTATACGTAATTTCTTGAAGATAGACAGAGATGGTGCGACGGCTAAATGACCGTAGCTCAGTAGAAAAATGTGTTTAATTAACGAAAGCATTGCGTGTGAACGACGGCAATAGTAACAGCTTTTTATCGTACCGTCTCGATTACCTAATCACATATCATACTAATTTATGAGGGAAAATATATTAGCATGCAACGTGCAATTCGTGCAAATACCAGCTCCTAGTTAGACATCATTTTGGCACTAAATATATCCATTTAAAAATTATTGCAGGAATATTTTACGAACCTACCAAAAAGGGTGTAATTAATTTAGTTTATTTATAAGTAGACTGAATGCTTAAAATACCGCAGCTCACGTATTTATACACCGCTTCGTCAGGAAACTTCCGAAAAAGGAACATTTACGCATGTGATTCAGAAAACCGGCCATCACATACATAATCTATAGCTCAGCGAGTGCCTTTGTATAAAAAAGCCAAAGACTTTTTACTCGGACGGTAATTGTGTCTTTCACCCTAAGTAAACTTTTCATAAAGTTAATAAACCTTTGTTTGAAAGCATTTATAAAGAGTAAGCTGTCTTTGAAATAAATGCAACCACTATAACACAAACTACCTACATATATTTGAGATTTCTTGTATTGTTTTAATACATAATTATAATTAGGTAGGCAGGTATTTTGTAAGATAAATATAAAATTATTTTCTTTCTTGCTTTGTAATTGTATAATGTTAGTTATTTTTACATAACGTTTTTTATATTAGGTATGCATCTTCGCAGACTTCCGTGCAAGAAATGAATTAATCAGTTAAATTAAAAAGAAAGTAATAAATAAAAATATATTTAGCTACGATATTTGTATAGAATATTTTTTTAAAGACACCGCAATACCAACTCTGGGCTTCTGAGAATTTTATAGAGAAATCCAATAACAGTGCTCGACCTGGGAATCGAAGCGTCACGTTCACGACCATCAGACTAATGAAGTCAGCAGTAACTTTTGGGTGTACATTTTCCTGGTAATGTCTCTAGTTTCCTTATTGAAGGAGATAGATACTATGCGGATAGTAATCACTACCTATACTAGAACCCCTTTATTTATATCTAACTTTTGCCCGCGGCTTCGCTCGCGTGAAACTATATTAGAATTAAAAATGGATCCCAAAAATAATTTAATAAAAACCAACCATGTGATGATTTCTTTTTGTATGGTTTGTATACATCAGAGAGGTCAAGCTGTATCTCAGGATCCGTTCAATTAATTGAGATAAGAAGTTAGTGGTTGGGTAGGGAATATAAGCGTCTCCGAATCCAAAATTGTGATTTTTAAAATTCTGTTAGTTACGGGTTGGAGCAAAAACTACTGAATAGATTGTAATTTTGTTGCCACTATTAGGCTCAAACTTAAAAACTGGCGAACTTCTTAAACAACAACTAATTAAACGGATCCTGGTATACAGCATGACCTCTCTGATGTATTGAGGCCCATACAAAGTACCTATGTTAGACCCCTGCTGACTAGAAACGTCACATTCCTTCCCTTATATTTTTTTTATTATTGGAACTAGCTTCTGCCCGCGACTTCGTCCGCGTAGCGTGATGATATATAGCCTATAGCCTTCCTCTATAAATGGGCTATCTAACACTAAAAGAATTTTTCAAATCGGACCAGTAGTTCCTGAGATTAGTGCGTTCAAGCAAAGAAACAAACAAACTCATCAGCTTTATATATTATAAGTAAATAAGTAAATAAGTAATAAGTACTAGCTTCTGCCCGGGACTTCGTCCGCGTAGCGTGATGATATATAGCCTATAGCCTTCCTCAAGAAATGGGCTATCTAAACACTGAAAGTATTTTTCAAATCGGACCAGTAGTTCCTGAGATTAGCGCGTTCAAGCAAGCAAACAAACAAACAAACAAACTCATCAGCTTTATATAGTAAAATAGAAGTATATATTAAGCATCAAGCATACAATTTCTCTTTCCACTATTCAACCAGAAGACGCAGGTGCGAATCCTACCCGCAGTCAAATTTTTCCTACATTAAAATAACTGTAATTTTGTTATAAAAATATTATAAAAAGACAAGTAATGTTTTTGACACATTTTCAATAACCAGTCAAGCGCATATTCCATGGTTACAATCCTATTCTACTACACATACAAGTTCTGCCTACCACAACACAATAAGTGCAAACATAGTCAAAAGGTGTTGAATTCGAGCGGCCATGCCTTTCACCGGCGGCCGCCGCGGAAAGTGACAGTAAGCCATGACGAGACGGTGACGACACGACCACGTGAAACGCGTACTAAACGCCTCAGCCTAGTGTAAATGTGGACAGATTGAGGAATTCCACATCTGGTGTTCAGTAATAATCTGTAGAATGATCGCTATAGTAATATATTGTTGTATTCAGAAGCCTTTTTTTATAGTTCGAAAAATTCTGCGTAATTTCCTCATAAGCCTAGTGGTCCTGAGCGTGACTGCTACGCTAGAGGTCCTGGATTCAATTGCCAGTTCGAGCAATGTGTTATCGGGTATTTTCTATGAAATTCCCAGTAGCAGCTTGGAGATTGGAATTTGTGCCCGGTTGATGGCAATAGGCTCGCCCCCTATTACATGGGCCCTAGTACGCCTCTATCTAACCCTTCGGGGAATATAGGTGTAATGGTATGGTATGTGGAAAATCCTCATGGATCGCCTGGCACATGGGGGGCGGCAGGGTGTCAGACTCGTATCGAATAAAACCGCACTTGCTCTGTAAGTACCCACGGCCATTCCTGAAATTCTCCATGACCGTAACAGAATGGTATTCAGAAGCCTGCGAAGCCTCATAACTATTTTATCCTTAGGATATCGGTAGTGTCCAGAAGTTTAATTACAGAGATCTGATGGTAGTCACGTCAGGTAAAAAGCTGAAATTCAGCCTCATCTGGTTAGACTGGGAGACCCCGTAACATATATTTTTTTATTCAAACGAGCAGTCGTCCTAGCTGCTGGTTTGTGGTCATCGCCGCCCATGGACACCTGCAACACTGGAGTTACCTATACGTGCCTTTTGTAGACCCCATGACATTGCCCAATGGGAAAACGTGGGATAAGGCTCTGATGATGATTTGGTCGGAGACTTATTGTTCCAAACTTGGAAAATAAGGGTCCAGCTAAACAAGGGTCTGCTCTGATATACATCTACGCTAATTAATTTATTCCGCACGTATATATTACATAAAGTTCTATTCTATTTGCAAATTAAATAAGATATTGTACTATGTTGATACTTAATTAAGTAGATCTTCTATCTATTTGAATAAATACAGTTAAATTTTTCTTTGTGTTTGTCGTCTAAGCGTTAAATCATCATCAACTAAATCATTCATTCAACTGTGATGAATTAGGATGGTAAAATAAGAACTGCACAGTGATTAATCACGAAATCGTAGCAGCTAAAACTTGAAGGCAAGATAGGTTTCCTATATGATATACCTACCGAAGCACCCGTTAATAAATTGTTTGGGATTTTTATTTAGGATTTTCAAAATTCCCATGATATTGTAAATAGCTACTTAGATAAACAAGTACCTAACACCGCAGGACATGGCAAGTTTTACTATAAACAGTAAAAGAAGTAAATGAAGATCGCAGTAAAAGTAATACAGTTTAATACCATACAGAGTCACAGAACATTTATTACTTGAAATTGCAAACTAAGTATTGCCATTCAATCACTTTTTACCATCGATACTGTTTCCTTGAAACCTCAAAAACTTTAACAAAAACCTCTTTGTAACATTGAAGAACCTTAAAAAAGTATATCTTAAAAAGTTCATAATACAGATTTAGGTTTTTTTCACTGCACGATTCGGGTCACAATGCTTAGCTTTGCTTTTGAGTCTGTGGTGTGAACAAGGTGAAAATTTCACTCGTAAAGAACCTAATTGTTTTTGTTTCTCTCAATGCCGTGTCTACTAAATGTTAAAACAATGGCGAAACACTAGATATTAGTTTTAACAATCGCATTGAAATGGTTATGAGTTATCCTATAACCTTCTAAGTTTCATAAACAATTGTTTTATCTACCCATCGAGGTCTGAAATAATCTGACCACAGTGACCACAGACGAATGATATAAAAAAGGGAATCACACGCTATTGAACTTCTGAGTGAGGTAGATGGATCTCATGCAAGAAGAAAATATTTTAATAATAATTAAGTCACTTTCACTGATAACTTTGTTATGCAGTGGAAACATTGAATACCTTACACATAAAGAAACTTCTGAACCCACAGTTTTTAAATTAATTGAATAACATCGGATAAAAGACAGCCGACAAATTAAAAATTTAATATCACTTTTGTGGCCATCAATTATAAGAACAAATTGTATGTGTAACGTTAACTTGTCGTTTTTATTCTCTTAATATATATTTTTATCATGTTTTTAAATTGTAAGATATCTATTTATAGAAATTACGCAATTTATTTTTCTATAAAGTTTATTGTTGTGTCTCGGTACAAATGTATAAAGAATGATTTCAATGAATTAGCCGATTTTTTAAAATGGAATAGGTAGGTAACGTTGAGAAGGCGAAGGCATCAAACGAGCAGGTTCGTTTCGTTTGGTGCGCGCTCTACGTGTCGACCTCACTTGGCGGCCACAACGTAATGCTTTTATGTATGTATTTATTTAATTTATTCTACAACGTGTGTGTGCGTACATACTCTCGTATGTATTTTAATGTATGACCGTTTTTAATAAGTACCACAGAGTCTTGAATGACACTAAGGGCCGCCTTCTCGGGGTGTTGAAAGATGTGAAAATGTAGAGAAGTTAACTTGGTTGCCTTTGCCAAATTAAAAGTAAGTATCTAACTAGAGACGATGAGTCGATGACATGACAATCAAAATTGAACAAAGCTGAGTATGAAGTTAATTTACTTGCCATGATTGTTTTTAAATGAATAAATTATTATAAATAACTACGATCTCTGCGTTGTAAATTGTTTACGTTAAAATACCTAATTATAAAAGTACAATAAGAAGGTCACGATTTGTTTCATTGTTATATACTACCTACCTATACATGGATAAATACCGAATAGATAACAAATAACATTGGTTTGTTCTGTGTGAAAAAGAGCCTCTACAAGGCCGATGCCGCCACTCAGATGCACTATAGTAGCTGGTGATGACCACTAATTCCTTTTATTATAATATTTTATATAATTATATTATAATATAACAGCTGTTCATATTCCAAAATTAGTTAGGATAATTATTAAAACTTGAAGGCCACACGTGTACAATTCCATTATTTTACAGTGCATTAAACATTACTTCATCTATAATTTGTCTGACCACAAATATTTATAATATATCTAATAATAGACAGTAGGTACCTTTTGTAAGACTGAATTACAAAAAAAAATACAATTATTGTTATGTTACTTGCTACTTTGTGTGTCTGTCATTAAATAACACAGACGATAAAGCTCTAACTAATTTAGCATCACGAAGCCAAGGTCGGCACATTTCAATATTTATTTATTATGTAACTATTTACGTGGGCTCCACGTAACAAGAACATCGCGCGGTTTTCGCGACTCATAAAAAAAAGTTGCAAACTTCAAAGCTGCTGACAACGCGCGAAAATGCAAACCTGCAAACTAATGCATAAAATGGCGGCGATGAGCAGCCGCTGTTGCGCAAATGTGCGAGTGTAAAGAGTTTTGCTCGGTGTATTATTTATTGATTGTTAAAAAACAATGGCGGGCGCTTGCTGGCAGTGAGTCAGTAGGTCAAGGGTGCGCTGGCCTAGTTACGCAGTGCCGCGCGCCGAAATTCGCGGGCTTACCAGTTGCTAACCTCACTCGGTAGGGAGGGGCTATATACCTAACACGCTTACTATTCGCTTATTTTTGTGTGTATTTCATAAACATTCAACGATATTGAACTCACCTATTGGATTTTATTAAATGAGATAAAACAGTGTACCTACTAATCAAGTTCTTCGTTTCATTTTTTACTGTAGCATTAGGAACCCTTTGATGCAGTTTTACATGTTATTGAAGTGTTAATAAAACCTAACACTTACTATTAACTTGCATAATACTGCGAAGATGAAAACTACCTTTTTTATCAACTTTTATCAGCCGGTACTCATTTTCACAGTAATTACTAGAGTCAGTTTTACGCTTGGCCTTTAAAGAATTTATCTGAACAAACCTAAAACCTAAATAATATTAAAACCAATTCAAACCAACATATTTATATCCCTTTTTTTTTCAATTTTTTATTGTTTCTAGCGACTGATTAGGTGTTCATCTATTATACACCCATACTAGTAGGTCTGTTCAGATCAGATTACATCCCACAACACAAACTTATCCGTTATCAATCTACGTGTTATCTAGACAAGACAGATTTAATGACTGTCATCATTACAGTTGACTCTTACGACCTTCGTAATTATAATTATATAAATATTTGCTTAGTGCATAGTACGCATTTTATGTATTCGGAGTGGGTCACATCACTAACAGGCGCTGAGGCACGGGCCACGCCGCGACTCCTTACGTAAACCCAAGTTTAAGGTCACCTAGATGTGGCCTCGCTCCTAGCTGCTCGTCAAGTGTTCTGAATGCCAGTCACCCACATCATTAGCTGTGACAACACAACACCCGCAGCTGTGGCACTGCCGTAGTAAACCTACCCACGTCCAAATTAGTACTATCACTGTTGGTAGCTTAGGTATCACAAGCAGGTACATCACAAAATATGTGAAAAATCTTGATCTTTCCTTCAGCGCCATCTACCGGCGAGTAGAAGAGTTATAATATCCTTAGTAACTGAAATATTGATAAAACAAGTGCTTGTTATTTCCTTGTTTATTAACACTACGTTAACACGTTTTGTATTATACTGAATAAATCGATTCAAATATGGACGACCCAGAAAAAAGAATTCCAGTTTTGTGTCTTGGACCAAAAGGATCAGGAAAGACCACGTTACTGAAGAAACTACAAAATGCTGATGGTATAGACACTACATACAGCCCTGTCCCGACAATAGGCACCAACATTTACGATCTTTATTACTTGAATAAACATGGCAAGAAACAAATGATTTCAATCAGAGAAGTGGGTGGAGAGATGGCGCCACTGTGGCATAACTATTTGGATGGTATTGAAAAGGTATGTTGCAATGTTTTATTCCTGATATTCTCTCAAAAACTCGTCGCATTTTATATTAGGTATTAAACTGTAATCTACAAAGGATTTTGACTAAATTATCGGTGAATCCAAGATCATTGTGATAGCAAACTGCCGATGATCTGCATCACATAATGAGTAGGTACCAAACACAATAGGGTATTACACCTTTTTTTGAAAACTGTTTTAAATTAATCCTTAGATCGTAATGATCCAGTAGAATTTTTATTTCAGTTATATAAAACCGAAAAATGCCTCAAAAACTATTTTTAATTTATGATTTTGAATTTTCGCGCGGAAACACTAGCCGCCATGCTACTTCGGGTCGTGACGTCACTTCATTAGTAAACAATACAACTGCAAAAGACCAAGTAACGTCAAGTTACTATCGGAGTGACATCACGTCGGAATCCAATATGGCGGATGGCGTTTTAAAACAGATAAAAAATACTATTTTTGAAATTGAATTATAAAATTTACATTGCATTTTTATAAAATAAATACTAACGTTTCTCGTTTACTTTTTTAAAAATCTATCATAAACATGCATTTTTATATTTTTCCTTACATGGTGTAAAATACCCTATTGTTTCCTAAATATTCCTAATACGCGTCACGGTCAAATTATGCTTTAAGAAACATCTATGCAAATTTCGTATTTCTACGTCTAGAATCTAGATAGGTCATCTTGTTTAAACTGTACTTTGTCACATTTAAAGTTGCTATTTAGGTAGGTAGGTACCTACTTGGATTCTTAGCTACGAGCGACGAATTAACTTTTTAATACGTCACTTTGTTTCAGGTGATTTACGTGGTGGACACATCGAATTTATGCCAGATATCGGCGGCAGCTGTGTTACTTTACACATTATTAGCAGAGCCAAGATTAAAAAACGCAAAGGTAAACCTACCTACTTACTGACTAGTTTTCTATTGAATTGGCATTACCTGCGCAAACTAATAAAATGTTTGTGCCGTGGTAAAGATATCAATAATGTGCTAGTAGGCACATTGATAGCGAATTAGCTATAGCCTAATACTTTAACTTTGCATACTCAACAAACAGGTACTAATAATTACTTATACCAGCTAGACAGCCATTAACGTAAGAAACGATTTTCAAAATTAGAATTAGAGTTCACAATTAGAATTAGAGTTCACAATTCAAAATAAAAATAAATTCACCCCGCCTTCTTCGAGTGATGAAGCCACACAAATTACTGACATGTCTTATTTGCTAATCAAAAAACACAAAACAATATTACTACAGCCACAACGGTATATAACGAAGTTTTTTTATGATATAAGGAGGGTAACATTTTTTTTCAACGACGTCGTGTCCAGTTCGTTCTAGTCCTGAGCAAGATGGACGCGGCCTACAGACAGATGCGCAACGAGGCGCTGCTGATGCTGCAATATACGCGTCTGCGCAAGGAGCTGTCCAATGCACCCATGCTGCTGGAGGCGTCACCCCTCACCGGAGACGGCGTCGACCAGCTGAAGGCCACCCTCTGCGATACCAAAATTGCCAGCACATTGTAGTTCATAAGCACGAAAAACAAAATATCACTAGTGTCTTTTAAATAAGTAGATGTAGGTATGGTATCTTTCTTTCTTTCAAACTTTACAGCTGCTATAAAGTTTGGTTATACATCTGCAAACTGTATTTAAGAATAAATATAAGTTTTCCTAACAAATCATGTTCAATGCGCATATATTGGAATCTAATATTTCGCGTTTTTTAATTATAGAGGGTAGAAGAAAGGAGAATTAGTAGAGCTAGAACAATGATAATATCAGAAATCCTCCAAATGGCGCTAGCCAGGGTATGATAAATACTTTGAATAAATACCCTTTGCCGTTATACGTTTAGAGTAGTGTCTTTTGATTATTTTATTGATAAAAACCTTTTTAAATTCATTCAACGAAAACTGACAAAGCGTGGTAGAAAGTTATCCAAGTGGGCGTAAATTAACCCAGAGGCTACTGTAACGCCACCTTTATTTAACGCATTGGACAACCACGTTTCATACACAAAGTAAGTTCTCCTTTCTTCTGTTCAATTACTACCTATAAATCACATGCTAAAAGAATAGTCATGCATGGAAAAATTGAAAATCTATCTTTGTCACACTAACCGATTACGATATTTTTACATCTCGCTTGAAATGTCAAAGTTTATGCCTGGACATGGGTTGGACTTGGAATGCGTGTTTGTGTTTTGACGTTTATTTATTTACTTCTGAATCTGAATGTCACAAAATACAAATTTATTGAGCTAAAATCAATAAATATTATAGACATTTTGAGGAAAATGGATACATCTAATTTGTGTAGAAGTTGTATGAAAGATGTGGCGTCGTGGGAACGAGACAATTTCGATCCCAGAGTCGTAGAAATGTTCTGTTTTTGCACAAATATCACGGTGAGTATAATGAATATTATAATTTTCAAAATCTGCTTGACTGATGACGCTCTGACCATTCAATTAGATAAATATATTGCAAACTCTGATACCTTAAATGCACGCCTCATACATACATAGATGTGCAATGCACCTGGGTTTAAACCCGGTACTTAGGTTAAAACCCGATAGACATCCAGGTTTCTAGGTGTTTATAATAAATTATTATAATAAATATTGATATAACTTAAATAATTTAGTACTTCTAACTGAGACAGTTACCTAATAAAAGTTTAAAAACTACATATAAGATTTCATTCTGTTTGGTGGTCATTTTACATTTGTGAGTGCATACCTACACTTAGATTTTTTTAAATGTATGAATTTGGAAGAACCTTAAGAAGTATGCAAGTGCCTGTCTGTAGTTTCTGTCTGCCACTGCAGAAAAAAGGTGTGAGTGTATAGTGCATCCTTTTGAAGCGAGCTCGAGACTTTGACAGTAGACATGACGCGAGTAAGTTTTCAACTTCTCAAGTTCAACCATCCGTCCTTTTGTCAAAAAGTGCATAAAGTACCAGGTATACCTAGTTGTTGTTTTTTTCAGACTTGTTTAGCTTTCAAATGTCAAGTTTAGCCCGATTAAATCATACTTTAAAGTTATCATCTCTACTTCCAGATAGGAGAAAATGACAAATTACCAAAGCAGTTTTGCTATGATTGTACGATCAAAGTAGAGTCATCATTCACCTACATCACAGAAGCCCTCAAAGTTGATGCCACATTGAAAAACATCATCTCTAGAACTAACACGAGTATCATTGTAGAACCAGAGACACATTCCAGACACATTGAAAATTTGAAACTCACATTACCAGATTACAAAATAAGTGTTGCCATTGACAATTATGATGAACAAGTATTATTTGATAGTATTGATTTGCCAGCTAGTAACATTTCTCATATAAGTAATGAAAAACCAGAAGAAGCAAAACCAATTCAAAATGTAATTGGAGAAGAAAAAAGAGAGGACATTGAAAATAGTGTAAAAGAGACAACAGATGTGTTGGATACTAAGAAGAATGTGTGCCCGGTGTGTAGAAAAGGCTTTACATCAAAAACTTGGTTTGATAAACATATGAAAAAAGAACATACAGAACATAAATATGTTTGTACTCATTGTCCAAAGAGTAAGTATTTATTTATTTTATTATTGCACTATACAGACTTAAGAATTAATAGTTTTCCCACAAAACCAGTTTAGATAAACTATAAATACAATCTTTCACACAGAATAACTGCATGAATATTATTAGTTATAAGTAAATAACCTGGTTTTGGTGTTGTTGGTTAGACAAGAGTATGACTATAAGTTTTTATTGTGTATAGAAAAAAATAAAAAATACTACTACTATGTACTTACTTGTATTTATCATCTGTTAAATCTGGGTTTTATTTAATTGCAGCATTCTCAAAAGCATCTCTACTATCGGAGCACGCTGCCACCCACTCAGAGGAGCGCAAATTTGCGTGTGCTGTGTGCGGCAAGCGCTTCAAGAGGCGCAAACAGCTCGCGTGCCATGCGCGCGGGCATGCTGACGCGAGACCTTATGCATGCGATAAGTGTAATATGAGGTAGGATACTATTGATTTAAACAGCGGTTGCATTTGAAGCGGAGGTAGCCTAATGGCTAGGGCGCCGGACTTGCAATCATGTGGTTGCCGGTTCGAAACCCACCCATTGCACTACCAACGTAAACCCACTCGTAACACAAGCATTTTAGCTTAGCACGAGGGGTTAACAAGAATACTAGTAATGTGCGATCCACATTGCTAGTAAGCTTTTTAAAAAAAAATCAAAATGATGAAAAGAGAATCATCAGCATTTTTCTATTCTTATTATCACTAACTGAATAAAAGCAAACATTTCGGCTAACTACCTCATTAGTCTAGTGGTCCTGAGCGCGACTGCTCAGCTAGAGGTTCTGGGTTTGATTCCCAGGTCAAGCAAATCTGTGATCCAACAGACAAACTAGGTATATAGTTTTGTTGGACATTATATTATATTAAAGAAAAAGGATTTTTCTGTGAAACTCCCAGTAGCAGTTCGGAGTTGGGAATTTCTGCCTGATAAATGGAACTAGGCTCGCCCCCTATTACATGGGACCTAAACATACCGGCGAACTGTGGGTGTACATAAGTACGCCTCTGCCTAACCCTTCGGGGAATACAGGCGTGATGGTATGTAATGTGGCCTCCATCGATGTTTATGGGCTGCAACAATACAGAGATTATAATTCCATGATATCAAGTCAAGCCTGTTTCGACCGAACATATTATACACATTAGTAGGTCCATAATTATTAAGTACCTTATCTTATGTATGCTTATGGTAAAAAAGATGGTATTTTTCTTTTACATACACACACACAACTATGAGTAGTTGAAAAATGATATGATACTATGAGTAAATGATAAATGATATAATTATATTTTTACAGAAATATATATCATTTTATAGACATTTTTCTTCAAACCTACAGACCTACGGTAACGGCACATACTGTTAGTAAAATCTGTACACGATAAAAGACTGAGCTAACAATATTTCCATCCCGAAATACGCGTAGTCATAGTAATTGGGCATTAACATTTACGACCTTGAACTCAAGGTGCGAAATACCCGTAACTTCACCCTGAACAAGACATGCCTGAAGGCAACCTTACGTACCTATAACTAGTTATGTATCTTCGTAATCAGAGATAAAGTAGATCTGTAGAGACCTCTTAGTCACTTGCTACGACCTAGAAAGATAAATCGTACGTAATCAAAATTGTTTAAAATATCTTTTATTTTTACGGCAAATGTGACCTTGATACATCCGAATTAGAAAGGACCTTGACCTCGAAACGACTTACTCGTTTTGGTGACCTTGACCCACTTACCCACATTTTTGGGTTAACCTTGACCAACATGACATAACGAGGCCGGCGTTATATCACAAATTCATGGTCATGGAGCGTTTAATAATGAATACTTTTTTGCAAATACTCACACTTATCTTACGACTTCTTCTGCCCTTTCTTCTTCCACAACACCGGAGCTTTGGAGAAAAATGTGACATTAGGAATTAATGTTATGTTGATGTACGTTGTTATTACGATATTAGGGAGTGAAGTAGGTTCTTAGATCGAAGGTTAAATTGATGGAAACTCTCAATTAGCATTGTTTAAAGTATGAATTCGTTACTGTAACTACTGGAAAATAAGTTTAAGTGACCGCAATCGTGTGAACTCGATCGTAACTACTACTGTAATGTTGTACTTACAGGTTTAAAATAAAAAGTATATTGAAGGCGCACATGAAGGTGCATGATGGAGATAAGCAGTATTTGTGCTATTTCTGCGGCTGGAGTTTCGCACAAGGTAAATTTACTAGTTGTCTCACGCATAAACGAAATGACATTGCACATTTGTATTTATTATTGGCAATTGAGAGAAATCTATATCTATACTAATACTAGCTTCTGCCCGCGGCTTCGCCCCGTGGAATAAAAAGTATCGGGAACGGGATAAAAAGTATCCTATGTCCGTTTCCTGGTTCTAAGCTATCTCTCCACCAATTTTCAGCCAAATCGGTTCAGCCGTTGAGTTATAAATGGAGTAACTAACACGACTTTCTTTTATATATATGTATAGATAGATATAAAGCTGAAGAGTTTGTTTGTTTGTTTGTTTGCTTCAACGCGCTAATCTCAGGAAAACTGGTCCGATTTGAAAAATTCTTTCAGTGTTAGATAGTCCATTTATTGAGGAAGGCTATAGGCTATATAGGTACCATCACGCTACGCGGACGAAGTCGCGGGCAGAAGCTAGTCATTATTATTCCTTCAAGTAATGAGTTACAGGTCTAGGGTTCGATCCCCAAGTCGAGAAAATGCTATTGGGTTTTTATGAAATTCTCAGTATCAACTCGGAGCCCCCTATTAAGCTGGATCCAGACGGGTGCAAGATTACGTATAATTTAGCTTCGACAGTGTGAACGGCACGCGAACTCAACGCGAATCTTGTTCAAAAGCTGTTCCAATCAGTTGCTACCAATACCAACATGTCGAATAGAGAGGTCATGCATGAATGGCCCTTTTTTACTTTTCCTCTTTCCACATTTCACAGAACATTTTCCGTATGTGAGCCGGGGCGAACGTTACATGTAGGTAATGATCGTAGTGTCGTCCACACACAGGATTCGTGTTTCATTACACGATAGATTACATTACGCGTTACACCCGTCTGGATACGGCGTTTACATGGGACATAAACGAAAGAAAGGCAAGCTGTGGGCGTGAATTAGCCTCTGTGCAGCTAAAAATAGCATGACGGTAAAACTGTTACAGTCAAAACTCATAACCAGTTGACTGTTTTTTGCAGTTAAAAGTACTTTTGACCAACGTCCTTAGGTAAAAACACTTTTGACTGCGAAAATAAGTCAAAAGTGGTTGATGATAACATGAAATATGTTTGTATTGGTTAGGTTAGGTTAGAACTGTGACCAAACGAGGCCAGAACCGAAATGTAGAATATTTTGCAGTTAAAAGTACTATTGACCAACATCCTTAGTTAAAAACACTTTTGACTGATTTTCGCAGTCAAAAGTGGTTTTGACTGGTTATGAGTTTTGACTGTAACATAACAAATGTCAGACACAATGCAATCTGAAACTCACAGAAAACCGGCGTGAAACAACGCTTGCGTTGTGTTTCGCCGAGTGAATGAGGTTACCGGAGGCCCAAACCCTTTTAAAAGCCGGGCAACGCACTTGTGACTCCTCTGGTGTTGCGGGTGTCCATGGGCGGCGGTGATCACTTACCATCAGGTGATCCGTCTGCTCGTTTGCTTCCCTATACCATAAAAAAAACTAATGTTCTTGTCCTCCCGTAGCTGGCAACTTGGAGGTTCACATGCGCAAGCACACGGGCGAGAAGCCGTTCTCGTGCGACGAGTGCGGGTTCCGCGCGGCCGTGTCGTCCAACCTGCGGCGACACCAGCGGCAGCACCGCGCCGACAGGACCTACGTCTGCAAACACTGCAACAAAGGCTTCTACGACGCTAGCGGATTGGTTGGTACCTATTTATTTGTATCTAAATGATAAATGATGTTTATATCCGTATAAATAGATCTTTTAAAGACACTTTTACAAGTCATAGGTAATTTTTTACACTAGATGGCGCCGGTTTTTCCTAGCTTGTTTTGTTTGTTTCTGTGTTTCTGCTTTTCCTAGTTTGTTTCTGTGTTTCTTCTCAGAAGTCGTCACTTCTGAGAAGAAACACAGAAACAAACTCGGAGAATCGTGGTCTCTTTTAAAGTCCAGACATAGTAGTAGCAATATGTGTGTTACAATGTAGGGTGGTCTACTCCAAGCTGCTATGGCTCTTTCTTCAAAAGACATAACTTTTGAAGAAAGACCCATAGCGGCTTTGAGTAGACCAGTCCCAGCTGACTACTACTACTCAATACAAATAAACGATCAAATCTTTCCTCTTTATAATATTAGTGTAGATATTATAAAGGGAATAGATTTGTATTTTTTTGGGCTTATGGCTGATCGTTCACTTGAGCCCGCCAAATTCAAATTTCAATTGATTTTTCGCAATTTGTAAAAGCTAAAAGTAGGTATAATCGTCAATTTTGGCCAAAATTGTAATATCGATTTACAAGCAACGTTTTTAATGCTCAGTTGTGAATATTGTATAGCTAATGCCGCAATAACTACAGCTAGGAATCTAGAATGTTGAAATAAAACAACTTTACGGATTATATCGCATGACACCTCAGTCTGCCCGTGACCATGGACGCTGTAAAGGGTCCGAAACGTCGGGATTTGTATTGTATTTAATACTAATATAACGCGATATAATCCGTAAAGTTGTTTTATTTCAATATGTCTGATATTCGCGTAAGCTTCAGAAATCAATATAATCTAGAATGTGTTATAGACCTACAAATTGCGAAAAACCAATTGAAATTTGAATTTGGCGGGCTGAGGTGAACGGTCCGCCTTATGTACTCTTGAATTCATTCTTTTATTTATTTATTTATACGTTATGCACTATTGGTACAAAGGCGGTCAAATGCTAGTTATAAATAAATGTGTGACGGATATCAACATATTTGATATTACAAAGTAATCCCGTTTAATTGGGCAGGCGCGGCACGTGCGCACGCACACGGGCGAGCTGCCGTACCAGTGCCCGGGCTGCGCGCGCGCCTTCGCCGACAGCTGGAAGCGCAAGTCGCACCTCATGCGCGCGCACCGCCTCGCGCTGCACGACATCCCGCGCATGCGCCGCGACGGACGCACCATACACTGAACGTACCAGTGCCCGGGCTGCGCGCGCGCCTTCGCCGACAGCTGGAAGCGCAAGTCGCACCTCATGCGCGCGCACCGCCTCGCGCTGCACGACATCCCGCGCATGCGCCGCGACGGACGCACCATACACTGAACGTACCAGTGCCCGGGCTGCGCGCGCGCCTTCGCCGACAGCTGGAAGCGCAAGTCGCACCTCATGCGCGCGCACCGCCTCGCGCTGCACGACATCCCGCGCATGCGCCGCGACGGACGCACCATACATTAAATGGGCTCACATCAAATAAGCATCACCTTACGTAAATGTTTTAAAGCGTGTGACCTATTGAAATAAGGCTAGGGATTCTATCGCGTTACAATAACATTATCAAATGCTACCGTGAATGTAACGCGATAGGATCCTTATCTGTCACACAGGGTTTTCTCTAGTACATACTCCGGTGTCTCACAAAGGAGCTCAACATTGTGTTATCTACAATCAATATTATTTTACTTTATATGCCTTTGTGAAGAAAGAAAATAAATATATACGAATTTGAATATCCGCGCAAGTCTCAAAATTCAGTGTGTGAATTAAATAAAAAATAGTTTTATGAATCAACTGCTAAAATCCTGTAATCTTGAAGTTTAAAAACAGTATTTACTAAAACAATGTTTTGCGGATATGAAATAGGTGGCAATTGAGGTGAATGTTTTATTACAAATAGACTAATGACAAGTTCACAAGTTTTGATCTCATGTTATCTACAGCTATCGATTCGGTATAATATTAATGTTGTGCTAAATGTATTATTAATTTTGTAGTTATACTTACAAACTTGTTTCAAAGAATACAGTCTTGGCCATACTGAATCATGTTTGGAACAAATGTGATCAGCATCTCCATTTACCTGCTCTAATCTAAGAACGAAAACAGTATTTTTCCTTAAAATTGAACATACCAAATATTACTTATAAGAATAGGATTAAAATGAGTATTGAAATAAATAAAATAAACTAATTGTATTAAAACATATTTTTATTTCTATACAAGCCAACAGTCAACAATCATAAAATATAGGACATTCATCAAATAATTCACTGCTGGAAGTACATATTATATTGGATCATCTACAAGATGAATATACATAAATCTGTATACACTGAAGAACATGTTAACTTCTTATACATATAAAAATACGTATGTATTATTCATGTAAGAGTGTAAGACTATTTGACCAGCATAGTTATGCCATAGAATTTACAACTTAAAATCATCCCTACACTTTTCACTTACGGTTGAAAATAGAATGTAAGTAATCATTATCAGCTCTTGAAATAAAAGACGATTGGCACGTTTTTGTCTGTACAATATTTCCAACTCATTTCCAATTGTAATAAGGACGTTATTTAAACACCGATGGGAAAATAGTTGCAGTACAACTTCGGTTTCCATTCAGACTTCGATTTCCCATTCCAAAGTCCCATTGCTCATTCATAAGAATGTTCTTCAGCGACCAGAAAGATTTGAAAAGGCTAGTTGAAGCACCAAAACTACTAGTCTCTAGGGATTCATTATTGTTGGGAAAGGCATACAAAATGATTACATAACATATACCATCACGCCTGTATTCCCCGAAGGGTTAGGCAGAGGCGTACTAATGTACACCCACAGTTCGCTGGTATGTTTAGGTCCCATGTAATAGGGGACGAGCCTATTGCCATTAACCGGGCACAAATTCCTAACTCCGAGTTGCTACTGGGAATTTCATAGAAAAACCCAATAACACTTTGCTCGACCTGGGAATCGAGGACCTGTAGCGTAGCAGTCGCGCTCAGGGCCACTTGGCTAATGAGGCAGTTACAAAATGATTAAGCACACAATAATATGGCTATCTTTTGGTTTATGCTAATTTCTAAACGACGTTCAAACGGTAATGAGGTACTTAAATATTATACCGAAAAAGTACTGTATACGTTTAAACTCTTACGATTCGCATAACTAGATCTAAAACAGGATGTAACATTCTACTGAAAAAAGTGTGAAAGATTTCTTCCATTAATTAAATAATGAAGTAAGTAGTAAACTGTTATAAATGTTGTAATTGCCTTATGAAGTATATGAAATAAGTAAATCAAGTAATTTTCTAATTTTTTCTCCATGTCAATTTAATTGATTCATTATAATAAACGTTATTTTAACAGTCCTACATTGCTACATTATACATTTCTGTCAGTCGCGTTCTATCAATACATACATTGCTCTAACTTCATGGTTTTACCAAAATGCATTATAATATAAACACACTTGTTGAAAACACCTCGCGTAATGTCAGTAAAATAGAGATTGATAAAGTTTAGACCGTGAAGTTCACAGCTACAGGACAGGACGCCATTTTAGCCCTTCCAGGAGACGTAAAGGCCATTAACCTTTATCCTTTCCTTGTATTAACTCAACTTTAGCCACTGCACGAGATACACCGACGATAAATTATTTCATGTCGGGCTTATTAATAGCTGATCCATTAATTACACGTAAGTATATCAAACTAAAATTAACTATGAGGTCAAAATGTGTCCCCTTGGGGTCCTAAAGTATAGATATAACCAATAAAATTTAATGTAGTAAGAAAAAAATCCTAATTCCTTTTTTATTATAAAAATATGTAGGTGTTACTGCTCTTGAGCCTTACAGAGTTGAAAGGCGACAAATTTTGCATATTCAACATAAGTGCTATTTTTTGTATCAGGCGTCTCGTTTTATAAATTAGTTTGTCGCCATCTTGTGTATTCCATTCCTTTACTTGCCCTGCTAACGACCGTATCTCAAGAGTAAAATAAATATAAATTGTAACATTTGAAGGGTATTCATTTAAATGCCCCATTTCGTACCAAAATATACAGTAGGTAATCACAAATATTTTACCGTAAGTTGTACAAATCTTTAATACCCTGGAGACTCTGATACAGATATAATTTGTTTCAATATATTTTCCCATTTCCCATTGAATTCGATTTCCCATTCATAATCCCAATGCTTCCAGCCATGATTATAATACCTGAATGTTGTTTCACACGGTGATCTGTACGTTCTGCACTATGTTGGACCACTCCACCTTGGAAGGCACCAGGTAGAACGCCGGCGCCACCTTCTGGCCGCACGGACATTTGCAACCTGTTATAAAAAAATATAAAAATAAACAATACTACCAGTGTTGTGCCATCACTCTCTAGCACAGTACTCTGCGAAAGAGATAGCTCTATCCAGAGTTATTTCATAAATCCGTCCATTGTTACGCAATTTGAACTAAGAAGTCGACTCAGGACCACATACTTCCAGAGTCAGGAAACATATCTCTGAAATCATCATTATATTTATAATATTGTAATAAAACCTCGAAAAGCAAATCGAAATAAGATGGATAAAAAAATATATTTATACATAGGGGGCGTTCAAGTATTAAGTAACGCAATTTGGGGGAGGGGGGGGGGTCTCGTAAAACGTTACGATGCGTTACAAGGGCGTGAGGGGGTCTTTCTTACAGCAAGTTACGTAACATTGTTTTTTTAATAAAAAATTAAGATATTAAAACTCTCAAATTGGCAAGGGGAGGGGGGTACAGAAAAACGTTACGGTGCGTTACAAGGGGAGGAGGGGGGGGGGGGTCAAAAATCTTCAAAAATTGCGTTACGTAATACTTGAACGCTCCCATATCGTCACTGGCTTAGGAATTCTAATAAGTAATTCACCCACCCATAATCCAGCTGAAGGAGCCAATCTTGTTGAGGCACCTGGGACAGTGCAGCTTGCCCTGTGGTACGTGCGTGACGTCACGCATCCACGTCATTGGCTCCACGAACCACATGAGCCGGCAGATCTCGGGCAGGTCTGCGCGCGCCGCTATGTTAGCGTCCACCATGTTCGTCTCGCTGTATCCATCTAACACCTGATAATAAATACGTAATATCTTAGATCTCTAGAATTTGTATCACACGAGGAAACTAATGAAGAGGGCAGAGAGAATTACGCGTAGCAGCCTTGCCAGCATTGTACAGTTCATTCAAAATAACTGTGCGCGTCTGAAGTTATGCGCAAGTGCTTTTGCAGTGGTAAATTTTAATATAAAAACTTGGTGTAAAGAGAATTGGAGTCATAAACGTTCGTTATTATTGCCCTTACTGATTTCTAAATTTTGCTCTAATACGCTTCTCTATTTGATTTTACATGCGCGACCGTTAAGAACGGCTAACTTCAGACGCGCACAGTTATTTTGAGCGTACTGTATGTGTGTTAAAAGTGTCTAAGTTTGATTTCTGGCGCCGACGCTGCTTAACTGACGAACTCGGAGAACAATTTTTTTAAGTCCAGACATCATTATGTATGTTTCACAATGACGAAGAGCTAGGCCTGAAATGGCCTTCCATAAGAAAGAAATATAGCAGCTTTGAGTAGACCAGTCGCGACTCACGGCAAGCATGCACCATGTACCTCGATCATGATCTATGGGACTAATGATTAATCAGACCTGACTAGGTCCCTCGTCGCTGTCACTAGGCTGGCTCTGACTCTGTCCTGGACTGCTGTCTTCGTACTGATCGTCGCATCTCATTTCCATCAGCTGCGAGGCGAGGTTCTTCAGTTTCTCCAACAGAATCTCTCCATTCTCAGCACAATTCAGCCCTGTCAGCTTACTTGGTGGTGGTCGGATACCTTTGCAGATTAATTTTACATTATATATGAGACTTAATTTCAATATCTGGTTGCTAGCTGTTCTTGAATTTATAGAGTAAAATTTAAAAAGAAAATATACAGCGTAGTAATTAAGTGTATGTTGGTCACACTGCTCACATATTTTTGGCAGGCACCCAACAATTTGTAAAACTTTAATAGGAAAATTTACACAAGCGAAACCGCGTGCGGGTCGCTATTGTTTAATTTTATAACTATTTTAGTTTTAATAAAGCCTTAGTTAATATAAGTTTCCGTAAAATAATCTCAAATGAAATCAGATGGGAGCGCCATTTTACCTTTCTTAGCGCGTTCCACCTTGACAGCTTTGGGTACATGCGGTATGATATTGCTCTGGTTGGCTACTATACGGCGGCATTTCCTGCAGCGGTACACGATGGGGTCCGGCCGCTCCCGGACCAAGCCTGGGTCTGGCTTCACCAGGTCCGCAAACAATTGAGGCAAGATCTTCACTGGAAAAGTTAGCATAGATAAATTTGTGAAGATTGACGGTACGATACTGAGAGGTCCTGACTGACTGAGGTATCAACACACACCTGAAACAGCTGGGTCTAGAAGCACGAAATTTCGTACAAATGTTCTCGTGGTGACGAAGGTGTGCACTAAGAAAGGATTTTTATAAATTCCACTCTTAGGGGTGCAAAAGGGGATGCAACATTACGATCCTTAGGGTCGGTACAACGCGGGTGAATCCGCGGGCAGGCCACTAGTTTATAAATATTTTAATTAACTCCAAAGAAAGAGGTCTTCTGCTTTTTTTGCATTGAGGCACACGCACACATCACTATAAACTTTGATTATAAAAAAATATACTTAAAGTAGATAATATCGGTTTTATTCATTTTAATAAATTTTGTAGAAGGAAAAATGTTGAATAGTAAAATTATTCACCTTGCTTCAGCTTCTGTCCTGCTAACTTCAAGCGAAACTGTTTATACCTCGGATCATCTTTGTTAACTGTGTATCCCATATGCCCAAACAGCTTGAGCTGGGCTACAAAGCCCACGTTTGGGCCGCATGGTCGCTTGCTCTTCACTAGGTTGTAGGCGTCCTCATAACAGAGCCCATACTTCTCCATTATATAGGCTATGACAACCGCAGCTGACCGGGACACTCCAAAGTGACTGCAATAAATATAGTGAATGAAACATATGTTAAAATATTTTTTTGTATCATAAACAAACGCCTAAAAACATATTAAGGGCAATTTCATTGGGGATCTGATTTTGTGTTAAATAACATTGAAAAATAACCCTCGTAGCTATGTGTAAGTTACACATTATTACATTATCACAGACAATATGTTACACAACTATTATTTGTTCTTGCAAATCTATACTAATATATAAAGCTGAAGTTTGTTTGTTTGTTTGTTTGCTTGAATGCGCTTATCTCAGGAGCTACTGGTCACATTTGAAAAATTATTTCAGTGTTAGATAGCCCATTTATTTAGGAAGGCTATAGGCTACATAATTATCATCACGCTACGCGGACGAAGTCGCGGGCAGAAGCTATAAACTATATATCCAATGCTCTGCACACTTGGCATCGAGCTGCAGTGCAGTTAGAAGTGTTTTACAACTGATTGGTGCTTCTTATCGAAGCTGCCGCTCACTTACATTAAGCACCAGTCTGTATGTATAAACAGAAATAGACATGTACTATTTCGTATAATACCACCACCAAATAAATTTGAAAATGGAACAGTATTTGAATGAAATTAACAAATTGTCATGATGAAATGGACCCATAGACTAACAACTATTACTAACCAGTGTACAAGAACAGTGCCACCATCTCCGAGAGCCTGCCTGATGAAGCTGTTTGTTTCAGGCAGGTGGCTTATCAGGTCCTCTTTGGGTACATCAGCCACTGCAAAGTAGCAAAGTAAAATATGGCATGCTGATTCCACAATCAATCCATGGCTGCAGGCAGGGGGCTATTGGGTATTGAAACCAATTATCAAATTCAACCAATTATCAGCCAGGGCCTTACAGCCAAACATAGCCAGGAAAAGTATGAGACAAAAAGGAAATGATGTTCCAAACTTACACTTTACATAACAGAAGTTAAGGTTGGGTCTCTCCAGTATTGTACGGGGTAGTGGTACCACATCTATGGTGAGGATGTGTGTGATCTGTAGCTTTTCTAAGGTCTTGTAGTCCCGGGCACAAGCCAAGTTTCCTGGAGAGCAAAGTTATGGAAGCATTTAATTACAATAGCTCATACAAATATGATTTGTAAGAAGAATTAATGTTGTCTATACTTTGTAGTATTTTCTGTGTAAATGATGTGCATACCTGTAAGTGACCTACTCACACAGGGTCCTCGCAAACAATTTATTTTGTATGAATAATAATTAATTTATAATCTCTAAAATATAAATACGATTTTATAATCTCTACTATTATTATATCATAAAAAAATTGTGTCTGTACATTGAAGATATTTAAAAAAAACATGTGTATGTACATACATAAACATCACCATACCCAAAAATGTGATTTTTAAAATTCTTGTGTGCATGGGAAAGTGTAAGAAAGTATATGCTCCAAGATAAAAACTGATGAACTTCTTATCTCAATTAGTTAAATGGATCCTGAGATACAGCTTGACCTCTCTGATATATGGAGACCAATACAAAGAGATCATCACTGTTGGTTTTTGATTATTCATTTTTAATTCTAATAAAGCTTCAGGTGAGCGAAGGCCATGGGCAAAAGCTAGTAATATATTATATTTGTGTGAATATTGTTGGTGTGCAATCTATAGACCTCATCGTTTCACAGTCAGCAATCTCTTCCAGCTAAAAATATGCATGATTGTAATAATTATGATGAATGATACAATGCAAGAATAGATTTTTATAAGAATTGGTTTTTCTATGAAAAATCTCCTTTTAAATTCTGTGTATGTAATAAAATGCAGACCAGCAGCCAGGTGGTCGGACGATATAAAAAAGACGGCAGGGCCGACCTGGACGACAATCGCCGCATCTAGATCCCATTGGAGAACCATGCAAGAGGCATACAGTCAACAGTGGATGCAATTATGCTGAAGAAGTAGAATAAAAATCTGGGAATATCCTCAATATCTTACCTAAATATAATCCATCGTCAATAAGGTTCACACTAATGCCAAAACAGTCTTCCAGATCATTGGAGTCTTCAGCATGGATCTCCACATCAGCAACCTGTCTAGCCATTTAGAGCACTGAAAAATATATATAAAGCGTATAATGTACACAAGCTGTGCATTTTATAAACGTCTGTTATTAAGAAGAGACCCACCTCGTAAAGAAATCAATACTTACACGAAAATCTTCTGCGCAAATTGCGCACAGTATTTTACACCTCCGACAGTTAAAACAAGCGGAAAATGAACAAAGTTCACAGTATTTAGAACATAAACATCATTTATTGCACATATAAGAAAGAGAACTGAAAAATAAAATCGATTCGTTTTAAAACGTGAACCAGAAATCGCCCGCGAATTTTCTGTTTGACAGAACAGTACAAACGACAAATGAATGACAGTATTGATTGATATTTGACAATGACATTGATGACATTAGGTTTGCGCGTTTTGTTCTTGCTGACTGATAGTGCAGCGACACAGGGTTATATTTATTATTTATTTCTCAAAGATACTGATTGTATCTTGATCAAGAATGTTTTACATAACAATTTTTTGCTCGTTGTTAAGAGCCAGTCCCCCTCGGTTGCTGCGGCTCTAGCCGTCTGCAGTACGTTACCGTAGGGGTACTAAGTATAATATTATACTTTTTGCCGTAGAGGCTCATAAGGGTCGGCAACGCATCCTCAACTCCTCTGGTATTGCAGATTTGCAGGTGTCCATGGAGGATGATGACTGCTCACCACCAGGTGGCTCGTCCGACTTAATCCATAAAAAATACTGTTAGCAATATCAGTAGGTTTAAATGGCACTTTCAAAACTAAGCTTGCTTGCCTTCCTTTACCCTAAGGTCGGGGCCATAACTCATGATCACATTTTCCGCAAAGTGAATTTTAGTGTAACGAATATAGGTAGGTTTTTTAAACTTTTTGCTCTGCTTTGTTTTAACACCTCTGTAGGTATATGGTATAACCTGGTGCTGACTGCCTTGCACTTACAACCCCTAGGCACCTATTAGTTAAGGGTCGAATAATAGGCAAGCCAAGAAGTCAAAGTCAAAATCATTTAGGTATTCAATAAAGACTAGGTACCTACCTAGTACTAGTAAGTAGACTTTTTTTAGATTAGGTACAGACAGCCCCCAAAACGCCCGCCCTTCTTGAGACATGTAAATGTAATTATGTTTATCTTGCTTTTTTTAAAAAGTATTATCAAGTACTTACGGTAGTACCTACCTATACGCACAACTGCACAACCTACCATGCATTACTTGTTACTAAGTACCTACATACCTACATATATTATGAGCAATAATGGCATGCTTTTTACTCCTATTAGGGCCTTTATAAGAGACATTATCCAATTATCACGTTCGCATTTCAGAGAAATGGTCTAAGTACTTTAACTGAATACAATTCATGAATACCAAGCGTGTTAGTTTTGGTCAACTTTCTAACATTTATATCTTTTAAACACGGATACCTGCTTGCCTATTTACATACTGATACTAAGTATTACGTTTTAGAGTAAGTACCTAATCTCTTTTTCTTAAAATAACCTTTAAACTTTATTCTATTTTACGCAGTTAGATGGAGTTTTGGATATGAATTGCTGAATTGAGGGTACCTATTCTCTAAAAAGGTTACATTAGGGACGAGTTACTCACCTTAAAAAATATTCCTACCTTATTATCTCGGTTACCACTAGGTCGTACATAGAGGCCTACTACTTTTAACTCCAATGCATAGATACTAGTAGATAGAACTAAGTATGTTGTATAATAAAGCTAGTTGCCTAATATCAACCCTATATTTCGAATTCTTTACCCATTTGGCAAAATCAAGGTTACGGAAAGTCGTTCTATTAAAAAAGTTATTACACTAGTAGGGCACTAAAGAACTTATAAATTTAAGTCCTAATTAGACAGGTACGAACATCAGTAACTCAACAAATTTAATGTGCATGGCAATCTGAGGTTCAAGTTCTCGCATTCCTCTAGGTAAGTCTAAGATGTTATGATCATGTGTAACGTCTCAACCATTTGTTTACAGGTTCGATGCAAGTGGTACCGCTTTCTTATGCAAGGAGCCTTGGACTTCGGCCATTACTTAATAATTTCAAAGAACCTCTGCTAGCGACTAGGTCATCATGTAATCATTTCTACCGAAGTTATGTGACGCCACAAAAAGAGGATAGTATTTTTATAAGCATAAGGATCAAAATAAATTCAAATGATCTTTATTTCTGTAAACAAATCTTTTAAATACACCTTTACCTACATGTCATATAACACTATTTTCATTTATTAAGTTCCTACTTGTATAGTGTCGGCATTACCAACCTATGAGAACAAACACCGAAATAAACTTCATTCTCTTTCAAAGTCAAGACCCTACTATCAAAATATGTGAGTGATATCCATAGCGGCTTTTAGTGGACCAGCCGTAGCCGATGGCTACGACACGCACGCATCAATAATTGTGTAGCTCAACTATTTTATAGGGAGTTCAACAACCCGTCGCCCACAGTCGATAGCAGATCGCTGGGATATTTGCGATCGTTCATCTTTCAGTGATTATATGAAGCCAACGGCAAATAAGATCGTCCTAATTACTCTGTTGTCTGAGCAGTGATAGCCTAGTAATACTTATGAACATTTAACTGCCAAGTCAAAAGTCTCGAGTTCAAATCCAAGGCCTTTTGGAATTCATGTGCGTATTACCTAATAGTTAATAGTAAATTATCGCGCGCTAAAACGTCGTAAGAAAACCTGCATGCCTGAGAGATTTTCTCGACGACGTGTAAAGTCTACCAACTAGCATTAGGTCAGCGTAGTGGACTACAGAATAATCCTTCTCATTCTGAGAGGAGGCCCGTTCCCAGTAGTGTGACAGAATAATGGGTTGATTAGTTAAATACGTTGCTGCATATAGCCTTCCATGAAAATATGCATAGATGACTTTAATGTATTTTACTAGCTGTTAACGAGCATCCCAAATGTTTTTTCAAGACCAAAGGTAGCCTGTGCCCTTCTTCAAGGTCCAATCTCTCTATAGCAAAATTTAACAAAGAAACTGATTGACCAGACACTGTGCCAATGAAATCATCCGAGATGATGGGGCAAAACAATTTTGAAAACTGCATGTTTAACGGTTTTTCCAAGGGTAATATCACGTAACGATGTGACCGCTAAGTAGGTAACGGTCTTCGTACGGATTTACATAATCTCATCCATAAACAAACTTGTTCCCAAATTACCTATTGCATCGTATAAGTTTTCCTAGATATTCGTAAGATTATACATTCATTATGCAAGCATTCGCACTTATTGCATTACTTTATGATGATGAGTCGAAAGTACATTAGGTCATACTTTAAGCATGGTCGCGGTTTCCAAAGTACTCTAGGTCATATTGTAACCATGGTCGCGAAGTTCAAAGTACACTAGGTCATATTGTAACCATGGTCGCGGAGTCCAAAGTACACTCGGCCATATTGTAACGATGGTCGCGGAGTCCCAAGTACACTAGGCCATATTGTAACGATGGTCGCGGAGTCCCAAGTACACTAGGCCATATTGTAACGATGGTCGCGGAGTCCCAAGTACACTAGGCCATATTGTAACCATGGTCGCGGAGTTCAAAGTACACTAGGCCATATTGTAACCATGGTCGCGGAGTCCAAAGTACACTAGGCCATATTGTAACCATGGTCGCGGAGTTCAAAGTACACTAGGCCATATTGTAACCATGGTCGCGGAGTTCAAAGTACACTAGGCCATATTGTAACCATGGTCGCGGAGTTCAAAGTACACTAGGTCATATTGTAACCATGGTCGCGGAGTCCAAAGTACACTAGGCCATATTGTAACCATGGTCGCGGAGTTCAAAGTACACTATGCCATATTGTAACCATGGTCGCGGAGTTCAAAGTACACTAGGCCATATTGTAACCATGGTCACGGAGTTCAAAGTACACTAGGCCATATTGTAACCATGGTCGCGGAGTTCAAAGTACACTAGGCCATATTGTAACCATGGTCGCGGAGTCCAAAGTACACTAGGCCATATTGTAACCATGGTTGCGGAGTTCAAAGTATACTAGGCCATATTGTAACCATGGTCGCGGAGTTCAAAGTACACTAGGTTTCATTGTAATTATGCTAGCACGTTAACTTTTGTATTCGTAATATGAAGTGAAAGTATGAGGAAATCCGATTGAGGTAGATTGTGGCGATGGACTGCAGCGACTTTATTGTCTCAATAACAGTCAGTAGATTTGCTCATTACAGATAGAATTTTGACATAAGGTCCATAGCTACAAGTTATGTCAAATTCGACAGAAGGCCGTGTACAAGCTTGGTGCAAGTAATGTCAAATTTGATATAAGGTCCATAGTTACAAGTAATGTCAAATTTGTCCTATGGTTCAGTAAGGTCCAATTTTATTCTGCCTTGTTTTCTCGATTTTATTCATCGACTGCGTACAGCTTTTTGATTGGTGCAGTTCTCGTAGCAGGTCCAACAGGGACGCAAAATGCGATAGATGCGTAAAATCGAATTGTTGAAATTTACACTAGGGCCTCTGATTCTGCTACTCTCATAGCTTTCTGACGACGAGTACACAACACTGCCTTCTTGGGCTATCCTCAGAACAGGTGACGGACCACGTAATCTCTCCCACACACATCATATTATTACAAACACAGTTCTATTGCAAGCTATCGCACTGAATATTAAATTAAAATACTGACGACCGCACTCCTACTTTCATATGTGAACAACCTTGGACTTTACTGAGTTACCTAATAAGAACTCTACCAGCACAAGTTATTTTTATTTTCGGATGCATACGAAATCATGTAATAAGAACAACATAACAACACCATCAAGCCTGTAATCCCTGAAGGGTTAGGCGGAGGCGTACAAGTACACCCACAGTTCGCCAGTATGATTAGGTCCCATGGCGAGCCTCTGAGCACAAATCTAAACTCTGAGCAGCCACTGAGAATTGAACGGCCCTGGTAACCTACTATGGCCATGGGCCTTCAATTCATTAGTTCCTCTGACTTTTAGAAATCATGTTCGTCCTACCTATTAATAATTAATTGACACCCGTTTAAAACCCTGACTGAAAACATAATGAGCGTCACGACAGAGCGCTGTGTAGTGGCAGCATATGACCTGGGGCCTGTGCCCAGCAGTGGACTGAATTGCTAAAAATTATGATATCTTGTTACCGTACCTCAACAGGTGAGAACAAGATGCCTGTAGGAACTTCTACCGAACCGGGAAGAACACAAGTAAAGTCTGTACAAACAGTGTTTTTTATTCCACTAAGTTCGCAAAAAAGCCTGTTGGTAAGCGGTTACCGTAGCCTATGGACGCTTGCAACACCAGGTTTATGCCTCGCGCGTTGCCGACCCTGTAAAAATCTTTACATACGAGCATGGGGTAAAGATTAAGGAGGAATAGTTGAGCTGGCAGCATTGGAGGCAATAAGTGTAATGCTTAAACACCACCGGTCCCCCCCACTGCCTACACAACGCTTCCTCACATTAAGAACACAACATAGCACGGAACTATATTATTTGGCTACGATTTTCTGCAAGGTTTAGGTACTTACTTCCCCAATCGGGCAGCTCCAATTGTGAGTGGAATTATTCAATTCCCTATCTCTTTAGGGTATTCTACAACTGTTCATTTCAAAATACATCTTATGAATAAGCCAGTGGAAGTATTATTAGCCATTGTAATATTTATTTGATCATTATTTTGTACCATGCAGTAAAATATAAGTATAATGATTAAATAATATGCCTGTCTCAAGAACAAATTACTTATTGCGAATGAAAGCTTTGGTGACTTTTGCAAGTTGGCGTAGCATTAAGATTTTATGCCATGACGCCACAAAATATAGGTATATAATTGTGGAACCAAGGACTAAGACAATGTAATGATTAGATAGCGGTATTACCCAAAAATTTCGTAGCGGTGGTCTGATAGCAGTCGGTTCGTGTTAAATACTTGATATTCAGGTATACCTGGTTATGCTGACCCCGACATAGTGCGGTTAGAATGATGATTTTGCAAAAACAAGATCCTATCATATCAATTAAACAGAGTTCTCGTAAATCTTAATTACTTCACAATTAATAAGGCTGCGTTCAGACAACGGGCGTTGCGCTTGCTACGGTGTTTCTTCACCGCGCAAATTGGGAGCGTGTTACGTCACATATCTACGTAGCGCCGCCGCCCGGTGCGCCCGCGCATAGCTCTTTCACTATAACGTAATACGAGGAAAATGTTCTGTGCTATATCGGACGGTTTAACCCACATTCGGAGGTATGATATTCAATGAAATTATTGGCTATTATTGTAACGGTTATTGGATTAATGGAATACAAAATAATATAGTTATAGGCACTGGACTCCTCAGAATCAGTCAGATCAGTCTATAATGCATTACCTACATACTTTACCTGATCCCTTAGAAGATTATTCATAGCGTGTAGGTAATATAGAGTAGTACCTTAAAAGGATTTCAAAAATAATTCGTGTGTAGATTACCTTTTGATAAATATCTGTAACGCTTTGATATACTTACCTGTATAATGAAAAGGTTTACTTATAATTTATTTATTTTGATAGATTGAGTGATAGGAACATGGTATGCGATAATGCAGTGATCGTATTGTTGTGATGTAAGTGCGCGGGCGCCGGCGGCGAGGGCGGCGCCGCTGGGCCGCGACGGACACTCGGACATAGAGACTAATTAATTGATACTTCCTATGCTATTTGTCTACGTTAATCATTAAATATTATGTTACCTGAGGATGGCAGATAAGTACTGATCGATAGTAGTATACTAATTACTTTTGTTTGGGGAGTTTGTTGCGCCCTTCTTCTTCTTTTTTTATGGGATAGGGGGGCAAACGATCAGACGAATCTCCTGGTGGTAAGTCATCCGCCGTCCATGGACACCCGCAATACGAGAGAAGTCACAAATGTGTTACCGGCCTTTTAAAAGGATTATTGGTGAGGATGGGTATCGGTATCCTCACTCACTCGGTGAAACATAACGTAAGCGTCGTTTCACACAGGTTTTCTGTGAGATCGTCGTATAACTTCGGTCGAGCTGGGCCATCTCCCACTGTGAAACATTTTGGCATTTATGGCTAGTTTACTTAGTAAATTTCCACTTCAGTAGTTCTTTAGATAACATAACATAACATAGCATCACGCCTGTATTCCCCGAAGGGTTAGGCAGAGGCGTACTAATGTACACCCACAGCTTGCCGGTATGTTTAGGTCCCATGTAATAGGGGGCGAGCCTATTGCCTTTAACCGGGCCCAAATTCCTAACTCCGAGCTGCTACTGGGAATTTCATAGAAAAACCCAATTACACTTTGCTCGACCTGGGAATCGAACCCAAGACCCCTAGCATAGCAGTCGCGCTCAGGACCACTTGGCTAATGAGGCAGTTCTTTAGATAACCTAGTAAATTTTAAATTAACAGCTGAAAATTGTATCGTATATTTCAATTTAGTAACGATCTGACGATAAACAATTGTTTACCGTGATAATTTATATGTAATTGCATGAATTGATCAATAAAGAGGCATGTAGTATGTAGAATGCATTATAGTACCTTCTTTACATTGATTCTGTGTCCTTGGCCGCAATAATCAACCTATTCTATGATAACCCATAGCACCTTCTTACCTCACAGGTCACATCTAATGCACTGCTCCGTATAGAGAGACAAATGTCTCACGTGAACTGTGTTACCTAATCAGCTGTTACTGACGACCTGCGTTTTGTGTTATTGTGATTTTGATACGACTAACAGTCACATGCGGTTGTGCTCGATATTTACGGTTTTTTTTTAAATTACATACACCTAATTATCGGGAAGTTCTTTCCAGTGTATTATGAATTATCTTTTTCTTTCTAGTCCTAAATATTAAAATCAAAGTTGTAAAGCTTATTTTTTTTAAGGAGTATCTATGGAGTTATTTGCATGCTCTTCTCCGTAAGACCCAATTTTTGGACCCGTGCAACTAGTTTTGACTTTTCAAAGTAAATATTTTTGTTGTCATAAAGTAAAGTAAAAAATGTTTTAAAAGCAAAAGTAAAGTTCCTTTTTGACTTTGTGTCTAAGAAAGACACTTCATTCTAGATTCTAAAGTCACATCTTTCATTTCAGTAGTGGAAAGTGGTTTTCATTGCTGGATTTAAGCAATTAAAACAGTTACAAGGGAAGAGAGAGACCTAAGAAGAGATGCATGGAATGTGTGAAAGTTGATAAGGCTTTTTTATACCATTGAGGTGGCGAATAAGCTTACGAGCCACCTGCTGGTTATCAGTTACTGCAGCCTACGGATGCCTGCAACACCTGAGGTGTAAAAACCTTTTCATTCCTTTTATGAAGAACCCCATGCTTTAATCTTTTGGGAAAACCTCAGGTAGCTCACTTCATAGCCTGATTGACGTGGGTTGAAGTTCCTCTGGAACCGTACGCGATGATCCTAGTTCTAAGGTGTGATGATGAATTCGCTACCGTTGGCACCTTAGTAAACAATTCCTCAGAACACAGGCGAAATCCCTCCTCAAGGCAAAGGGCTCGATACCATCTTTAATCGTAGGGTCGTCGACAATCCTCACAGCGTTTCTGGACAGAGTCAAATGGGCCAAGTTCTCTAATGCCCCGCCCAAAGATGACAGCAGTACTCCATATGGGGCAGAACTTGCGCCTTATACAAAGTAAATTTCTGCCTTGAGGTACCTACTGCTTCGCCGTGTGAGTACACCAAGTTTCTTTTATGGAAATTGGCCTTGTCCTCTTAATGACATTGGAACTGGATGTCATTGGAGATATCGAATCATATTTATAGGAAGATATGGAAATAAATACGGAAGACTGCGTGGAAGGTGATGATGAATATATACATACCTATTTCTATTTCATATTGCCTTCCAGTCTCCAGAACACAAAGCTACATAAGCCTACAGACAGTCCTACCAATGTAATCATTAGTAGATGGGAGGAACATTGTCTTTGTTTCCCACATGTCGTTTCCTCGTGTTTAGAAATCGATGTCGCGAACAATGCTTATACAACATCGTCATTGTGTGTCCTTATTTACATTAAACTCTTACTTTATGACCCTTTGCTGTTATGAAATAATTAAGGCCTTAATTATTTAGATATTATATACTAAAAAGAATACATCATTCGTCTATATACGCTACACATTGTTGTTGCAAGCACATGCACACAACCAACCCAAGAACCTCTAGAGTAGTAGTCACTCTCAGGACCACCAGGCTAAGGAGGCAGTTAGCCAAAATAGAAAGTAAACCAGACTTATCCGTAACACTCCAGAAGTAGAGGGCCTCTGAGAACTCCAATAACCGCACTGATGGTCTTCCTGTGAGTTGCCCGTTCTAACAGCAGTATAAGAAATAAAGTTAGCAGCAGGTAGCTAATCATAGATTCCGGCAGAATCTTTCGGAATCTACTTAGCAAGTTAGATAGTTACATTGAAATAAAACTACTTTTTACAGATTTTATCACGTTGTGTTTATAATATTGAATTCCAGGCGTTTCGGATCCTAAAAAGCATCTTTGTTCACAGGTAAACTGAGGTATTGGATGTCTTAATGTTAAAATTGTTAACAGCTACCTTACATTTTTATTAATATTAGCAATCCGATTCGCGCAAAATGAGCTCACTGTGTCCTTTGACTTATTTTGCGCTTAGATTTAGATTTAATAGATTCGTAAAGCCATTTTAATTCTATATCCAATATTCGCTTAAGAGTATAAAATCATTAAATTTGATACAGTTGCGTAGAACAAACACGGCTTATATAAGTGCCCTGCGCACAATTCGATCCGATGGCGATCAGACCGCACGCACTGTTTCATAAAGGGCATTGTCCCATTGTGCTGGGTATTGAGAAATGCCCATTACTGCATATTTATCTTCCGTGGTTTACTTGGCTTAGGCTTCTGGTAACCCGTGACGAATGCACCATTGCCAAAGTCTGATAACAGGCTCTCTCATTCAGATATATTCCGCAGAGTAAGAAATATTCGTGTTTGAAATCTGTAGATTGACGGAATATACTCGCAAATCTATAAGCCCGGTCCATCCAAAAGTTCCAGTTAGAATGCGTTAGGTCTCTTGGGACCAAAACCTGTCATATTCTATGACCTACGTAACTTCTTTTTAAATGAGCTAGTTTTGAGCTAGCGAATGAACAGCTGTGTTCTTGTTCAATACTTCTTTTCCTCGTTTTTCTTACGAAAGTAGCGTCATTTGAATTAGTCAACCTCATTGTTCTAATGTGTTGGGTATTGACAGAATACATATAGGTAAAGTACGTAGACAGCATAAAAAAAACATCAACACTTTGGCCGCGACTGCTACGCAAGATCCTCAATTCGATAAGTGTTATTGGATTTTTTCTATGAAATTCTCTGTAGAAGCTCGGAGTTTGCGATACGTGCCGATTAATGGCGATAGGTTCTCCCCATATTAAATGGGACCAAACATACCGGCGAACTGTGGGCCTCCCCTTCGCGGAATACACCCGTGATGGTATATAAAAAATAATTGTCAAGTTACAAGTAGGAAATTTATAAAGAATCAAAACGACATGACTTGCTTCGGCACGAATGGGCCAGCTCGACCGGAGTGATACCACGGCCTCACAGAAAACCGGCGTGAAACAACGCTTGCGTTGTGTTTCGCCGAGTGAGTTACCGGAGGCCCAAACCCTTTTAAAAGGCGGGCAACGCACTTGCGACTCCTCTGGTGTTGCGGGTATCCATGGGCGGCGGTTATCGCTTACCATCAGGTGATTCGACTGCTAGTTTGCCCACCTATCCCATTAAAAAGAACGTCCTATTTTTTGACAGCTTATGTCATTTACATTTAGTTTCGATTTGTTCGATAATTCGAACGGTTGACTTTGTTTAGTCAGTCGCGTTACTTCTATATATTTTCTCATTGGATTCTTTGAACTGAGTGAATATCTGTGATGTAATGATACAATACAGGGCTTCCTAGAAACCTGGTACCTTTGCGAGCTTACCATATGATAGGAACCATCTCGTGTTCATTTCCGTGCAGCATCGCCGTGCTGATCATTCAGATATGATTGTGTAACAATTGTACTTTCATATTCATAACATTGCATATTACTTTATTTCCTGCATTAGATACATGCCATCAAAGTTAGCAGAATAGCAGCTACTAATGTAAAACCTTGTGCCTTACTAAAATACGAGAAATGTCCACTGTATCTTGTGTTTATATAAAAAAAATGAAATAAAGTTCGTCCAGTCGTTTGGGAGCTACGAGGCTACATACGGATACAAGATAAACTTAAAACACCTCTTTTTTCGTCAGAGGTTCAAAGTGAGACCTAGGCTATAAGCAGCAGGCTACATACAAGGCACATGTTTAGTTGCCAATAAGATAACTAGGAGGTTATTTTACAGGTTACAAAATCGGTGTTTTCCTCCCTTACATTTATAATCAAACTCTACATAATAAATAAATATTATCTTTATTCCAAAAATAAAACTGCAAATGAACTATAAATTATTTCCGTGTCAATTTAAAATACATTTTGCAAAATTTATAACCGTAGAAAGGGCGATAGCCGTCGCTATATTAGCGTCACCTTCGTCTGCGTGGACTTCAGCAATCAGGACTGACCTAGATAAAAAGTAGCCCATGTGTTATTCCAGATAATCTATCTCTGTGGCAAATTTTATCCAGATGCATTCAGCTATACTGGCGTGAAAGAGTAACAAACATCCATCCATCCTCACAAACTTTCGCATTTATAATATTAGTAGTATAAGTAGGATAGTAGGATTAACCTTGAACACCATAAAAAGGGTTACCTATTAGTAAAATTGACAATTTTAAAGGTTTCTGGAGCGCTCATATTATACTAGACTCGTTTCTCGATTTCCGCCTGTGTAAGAGATTGTAATACACCGACGTAATAATTATGAATGCGTAATTATCATCACGGTGACTCAGCACGTTTCCAACTTAACATTGCCTAAGATTCTTGCACATGAGGTAAAGATCTGATGAAATCTGTAAGTAATAGGTATATGGTATCGCGGCTCAAGATACTCGAAACAGAATGCCTCAAGCTATCACCACTTTCATGGCACTTTTCAATATTTGTTTCATGGAGTAGACATACTCTACTCTTACCCATAATAGCATAAGTTTAAGCTGTGAGTGGTACTAAATTTTTAAGATCAATAATATTGTTGTTGTGTGATTTTTAAAAGTTACAAAACAAAGATATAGGTACTTTAAGGCCAACATACTTAATTATATAACTATTAAAACACATAAGTACTGTAATAAAATGGCGGACAGCATTTCAAGTACAACAACTGACTGTATGATTCAATAGAATCAACTTTCAGAATGGTTTTTGAGATTAAATATTAACAAAGTTGCCTCAATTTGGTAGGTACTAAAGAGATCATATTGGATTATATTGGATTGTTATTTATTAAGAAGATTTAATTCACCTCAAAAATTCTAAGCTGCCTCATTATCCAAGTGGTCCTGAGCGCGACTGCTACGCTAGAGGTCCTGGGTTCGATTCCCAGGTCGAGCAAAGTGTTATTGGGTTTTTCTATAAAAATCCCTAGTAGCAGCTCGGAGTTGGGAATTTGTGCCCCGTTAATGGCAAGGCTCGTCCTCTATTATATGGGACCTAAACATACCGGCGAACTGTGGGTGTACATTAGTACGCCTCTGCCTAACCCTACGGGAAATACAGGCGTGATGGTATGTTATGTTAATTCTAAGCATTTAAAGTTTTCGGTGGGGATTGAGAGGGGTTGTTCTGTCCCCTTCCCGCAAAATAAATATCAGTACAAAATTTATGGCGCACGCATGGTTTGACGTCACAATGTGTAATAGTAGCTCTCTGTCTAGCATAAAAAGAAAATGCTTATAACTTTCTTATTTTAGACTCCATTTTAGTTTGACTAATTTGGCTCTATTTACGTTCAATTTTTAAGAGACCATTAAAAATTAAAATCATTAAAAAACCACAGCAACTCCTTTATAATTTCCTAATCTAAATCAAAATGTTGATCAAAGCAGCCTTCAAGCCGAGCTGAAAGCCGAATATGAAACCTCATGTTATTTTCCTTGTACATACGGATATGAACACAATACTTGTTAAGATTGGGTAATTTATGGTTAAAACACATTGCTCAATACAAAGGTGAGGTCGCGGCGCAAACTTGTCATATTACGGAGAAACACGATTTCGCGATGAATTGACAGAAAATATAATTGTATTGATATTGATGCTGTTGACGGCCTCATTAGTCTAGTGGTCCCAAGCGCGACTGCTACGCTAGAGGTAGGTACTGGGTTTAATTCCCGGGTCGAGCATAGTGTTATTAGGATTTTCTATGAAATTCTCAGAAGCAGCTCGGAGATTAGATTTGTGCCCGGCTCGCCTCCTAAACAGTATCGATCATAGTGTGTATTATACCTATTGCTATTTTGCTGAAACAGGTGCACAGTCATTAAAGTAACCCCCAGGTGTAGATGGTCGGCACTCATTATTACCCGACTGCCGAAGGAGGAGGGTTATGTGTTTGACGTGTATGTATGTATGTATGTATGTATGTCCGTTCCTATGTCCGCTCGTAACTATTCAACGGTGCAACCGATTTAGATAAATGATACCTCATTAGATTTGTCTTGATGGCACGAGTGTCACTGGGTACATGAAATTAAAAGAAAAACAAAATGGCGGATTTTATGCGCTTTAATGCGTGGGCTGAAAAATATGTTTTGAGCATTCCGTATCATGTATTCTCAAATTCGGTAGCAATTAGCGAAAGCTTTACATTACTTTATTGTTAAGGGACTTGTAGGAAATCATCTACTTTTTCATATAAATAATTTTTCGTAGTTTTGCACTAAAAATCCGGAAACAAGTTACGTAATTAAAATAACTTAAAAAACCCGACTGCATAAAAACACTTTAAAAAAAACAAAAAAAAAAAAACAAGTCTAGTAGTCCAGACCTATGTAAAGTAATATTGAATAAATGTTTTCATGATCGATAAATACATAAAATAATAAATTATAACTTAGAATAAAGTCTTGTTTTTTTTTTTTGTTTTTTTTAAAGTGTTTTTATGCAGTCGGGTTTTTTAAGTTATTTTAATTACGTAACTTGTTTTTTAGATAATATTTTCTATCTACAGGATGACTTGTATGTACAAGTATTTACCTTGCGACAAATTAAACTACCCGACTTTGAACGCACAAAAGACTGCAACGACCGTTTATACATAACACTTTTAGTTTTAAAACAATGAGGTAACAATACTGTTACAAAACACTAACAACTTACATACGGATAGACAAAACAATGGCAAAGATATTAAACAAATATTTTGTCAAGTACCTACCTAACTCTGCGACGCGACGTGCGCATGCGACGGCCACACACGAGACACGACACGACCTTTGATGTCAAAATCTTTAGCTTTCTGTACAAAAAGTCGCGCCCGTGATCCTCCAGGCGTTAGAAAAATATTTTTGAATAAACTATAATAATTACGGTTTATGTCAAAACTATTTCTCAAAAGCCAGAACGAACAGACTTCAAAAAGGAGTATTTTTTTTGTATGTTTGTTTCCGAAGAAAATTCCGAAGATTTTATAAACCGATTTGGTATATTCTTTTTATATTTGAAAGACTATAATCCTGAAATGGTCCCATACAAATTTGGTGAAGATCTGATAAGAAAATCATGAAGAAAATGTCAATAACACGGGCCAGATAAACGATGATATTGTCTATGTAAGTACTTTCACTGAAAATGTATTTCAGTATTTTGGATAATAGAATTTTAATAAAAATTAAAACTTTTAAAAAACCTAAGACAGTTATGTTACTCGGATGCTAAACAGTTGGAAGTCGGTGGCGAAAACAAAAGTCCGACCAATTAGAAGGCACCGACTTCCGTGTTTTGCTTTTTAAGTTTTTTAAGGCTTTGTAACGTAAACAGTTGTAGGTATTTGACGAGAGAGGTACTCCTTGAATCCAGTTAGAAATATTGATACGTCTAAGGAATAGATACTACCACCATAACTATTTCTGCATCATCGCACCCTATTCTGACTACTTTCGGGTAAGCTTTCAGTATAATTAGATGAAGAGTATCAGTAATCTACAACAAAACTCAATATCTGGGCAATACCGACAAATCGGCCTAGCGTTTTGGGGTTCTGACTACCAATAACAATTATCATGATAATCATTGTGTTCTCCGAGGCACGGAGATGTCTCGATATGATCAGCTTAGTTATTAGCCACGAGCCCACTCCTGCCGCTTAATAGTAAAACTCTAGTCGAAGTAATACTCAGTACACTCAGTAAAACTCAGTGAAAGTCCGGACTTTAAGTGAGTTTTACTGTTATAAGTGTCTTCTACCGATATAATAATAGCCCTATTTCGCAGACGCTTGAAATGACCACTTGAGACACGGGGTTTTCTGACTTTCTGACATTCAGTAAAACTCAGTTAAAGTCCGGACATTAAGTGAGTTTTACTGTTTTAAGTGTATTTTACCGATTAGCCCTATTTCGCAGAAGCTTAAAACTACCGCATAGATATAGATAGGTTTTTCTGACTTAATGATGAAAAAAAGATGCAATATGTAAGCACAACACAGTGCCTTAGTTTTTTCTATGGGTAACTAGATCAGATCAGCGAGTTATTTAAAAACAACTTTCGGAGTGACCGTTACTCGTCCAGCTGTTTGGCAACTCAGTGTTATAAGTGGCTAACATGCTCGTCTACATCTCGACCTAGATTTAAAATTAGACAATTATTTAGCCTAATACTGCCTTATACTACCTTGCCCGAAATTGAACGCGTTGCACAATGAGCTCAATAATTGCGCTTTGCTCAAATAATGTAAATTTTTGTTTTGTTGCAAAAATAATGTTCTCAATTCAAACATATGTTGATTACGTCATGATGAGTGTTCATGTTTTAAGAATAAGTTTTAATGATTACTAATAGGTACGCGAAGAGAAAACTTTGTACCCCTTTTTAAGCAAATTGTGCGCATGGAGGAGTGTGACATTGTACATAGTTAAAGTTTATATGGAGAAGAAGTGCATAATGGTAATGTTTTTTATATTAATGCTTAAAAAATACATTAAATTAATATACAAAACATTACACACACTACCACGCGTTTGACACATACGTTTGACACACTGAGACGCACGTTTTGTTTATGCTTAACGGATGAAGTTTGAAAGTATAGAGTATATTATATTTATGGTCCAATTTCAAGCACTGGTAAGTTTTAATTTGTTTAAATTTTAATTACTTTTACGTTGAAAGTCGCAATGACGGGCTCAAATATGAAGGTACTGGTTCATCAAAAATTATATTTTGAACAGTTTAATCTCTCTATACTTAGTTAAAATCAAACATTTAATTATAATTGTTGATGTAAGATTGTTTTAAGCTGCTAGAATGTTAAATATATGCTGTGTGATGTCAATATTGGGCACATTGATAAACTCGGGACTCACTTTCTCCAACCTGTGGATTTAAAAACGACCGAGAACAATTCTCTATAATATTATCCCTTTAACTATATCATATTTGATATTAATTATAATACAAATATGTATATCAAGCTGATTGATATGTTAGCCAATATAATAAGTGGCTCAGCAGCACACATCGGCCGCCCTACAAGGATGCGGCGATCACCTGCGCGCGCGCCGTCGACAGTGAAAGTGCCGCTGTAACTTCGTAACGGCGTTATGTCACAGCCTCACGACGCGCAGTCGCGCCCCGACTATGACGACGCGCGCGCACCTTTAACACCATTCGAAAAAATCCCTCGAATTGTTACGTCCGACAGTGAACACCAACAAGCATGTGCGAGTGAAACTTTAAAAGATAATCGAAAATATTTTTTTCCAATAATGTCTCCTCTAGTGATAGTTTTGTTAAGTGTTTTAGTTTTAGTTAATGCTGGTGAACTACAGAACGACAGTAGAGAGAGTGCGCGCGAGGAGAAGTTAAGAAGTGCTTTGATTGACGCGTTTCAGAGTATCAAGAAAGCTTCGGCTAAGGGCGGCATCGACGATGATGCGGCCTCCGATCTAATCGGATCCCTCGCCAAGCCTGTTTTTCCAAACTCGAGTCGAAACGACAAGGATAGGTCTACGACGGAGGATGCGTTCGACGTGTTTGCAGACGACGATGGACTTTCCTTTGCAGACTTCAGCGACATTAAAACTGAAGAAAAGCTATCGACCACAGAAAAATCGCACAATGTACAACATATTGTGAAGACGACGACCAAGCCAGTCGACAAAACGACTTCGAAGCCGAACAAGGATATCCTGAGCAAGCTGAGTGACTCCATCAGGACCACTGTGAACGAGTCCAGGAACGTGTTGAAGCGAGACAGCAAGAACACATCGGACCTGATAGGAATTGAGAATGTACTGCGGTTGTTTGATGCTAATATCTTAGTGAAACAGTGGCCTGATCTGCAGAAGATCCTCAGTGGAGAATGCCGATTGGATATGCAGGATTACGTCGATGGATTGATGGAGAGGCAGCTCTGGGCGCTGAAGAGTGAGTACCAAACATTATTACTTAATCATTGTTTCATATAAAATTATGTAGTACGAAACGTAGGTACAATGGGCGGATGGATGCCATAACACAGAAATTTCCCAGCATGGGGTCACCAATCTATCAATTTATATCATTTTAATAAGTGCATTATTTGTACAAATAAACTTTTATTATAAAAAAATAAATATGATTTAGTCAATAAACGCCGTAACAAAGTTAATGCAACCGATCCTTTTTTTAAACTTTTTGATTTAGATTGCCTGTATAACAATTTCGCAACTTTATGCAAATTGTTTTTGTTTTATTATAATGTTCTTTACAAAACCGATGATATAATGTTCTCGTAGCTTAGTGAATTACACAAGAATTATACTTTTACTGAACAGTGTGTAAATAACAACAAGTAGTGTGTGTCGTTAGTTCGTTACATAAACTAAAACCACTCTTAAAATCGCTTCTCTATATTATTATAAAATCGTGAAAACACTATGTTTGTTCATTGCAGATATTGAAAAAAGCAAGTAGGTTAGAGCATATAAACGTCTCCGAACACAAAAATGGAATTTTAAAAAATCTTGTCTGTTTGTTACGAGTTGTCGCAAAAACTACTGAATATATTTTAATTTTGTTATCACTGTTATAGAAAGTATACGCTACAACTTGAAAACGGGTGATTTTTTTATCTTAATAAATTAAAAGGATTCTATAATACTTGATGAACCTCTCTGATGTATACAGACCCATACAAAGAAGAGATCATCAGTGTTGGTTTTTTATCAAATTATTTTTGAGATCCATTTCTAATCCTAATATACATATACTTAATATTGAATAAACGAACGTAATTTGGTTTCGAATTTCGATACAAATACCTACGTATTTTGTATATAAATTAATTAGCTAGCTTTCTATTCGGATGCAAAACACGGCCGGATTCAGAAAATATATCCAACGACCTACAAATATTTACCTCGGGTAGGAATCGAACCCCGCCACGCCAATCGTGCGCCAAACCAAAATATTTCTAGCTATGCACTATTAGCTCACTTACTGGTATTTCCGGTAACTCCATTAGTAGGTTAATATGACTGCAGTTTGAATGCAAAAATGATTAGGTTCAAACTTATGACTGATTGTCGTTAACTCAGGGTGACTCAAAGGTTTGGAAAGCTCCGACATCATTGCGGACGTAATTTTTCTGTTTCTTTGTCTTGTTAAAAAAACGCTATGATTTCGTCGTGTCGTAGGTGCGTTTAAAAATTCAAATTATCACGTACACAAACACTCAGACCCGGAACATGATCTGTAGTTATTTTCGTGAAGGAAAAATTCGACTTGGGGGCAGGATTCGAAAATAAAAATTCGTGCGTTTAAAAATTCTAAAATACTAAACAAAAGGCATCTGTCGGCCATATAAATATTTACTCCGTGTGGGGATCCAACCTACAAGACGTGGCACAGAAGCCGATCGCTCAGCCGCTAAACGTGTCCTAAAAATTTCATTTTGTTGTCTTCATCATCAAGCCTTTTACCCTGCTGTGGACTTGTCCTTCTCTCATAGTGATACGTTAGTCTTCATGCTGCTACCACTCTGGTCCGCTGATGGCGTTTGTTCATCGACGGCTGTGCAGGTTCATTCGACAATGATTTCGTAGTCATGGGGATCGTTGCACGGCCCGCCTTATTATCTCCTGCCATCTCTCTCTAACTTAGGAATTTCGAGCGCACAGATTTAGGGGTGACTCCATGAGAGCTTTCACTTGGTCAGTCCACCATAAAGGGGAGTGTCCTCTGGACAACAAGTCTCTCCATAGCGCCGACTTCCTTACGCATAACGTGAATGAATGAATTCAATTTATTTAAGAGTGTGAACAGTTTTTGTTTATTTTGAGAGTAAAATACATATCTAAAAAAATTCAGAGTGCCTGCCAAGCCTTGTACTCGAACTCCTACACAACACCTAATCACCTCAACATCAAATTAAAAGTCCACTTAGTGCTTTTAGATATAGCCCAACTTTATGTTTTTAACTTTTTCTTTTTTAAAGCGAATGGTACCTATTAAAAATTACATCTGCAATAGTTATTAAAAATAGTCGTTTAAAACTTAAAGCTGCCATTCTATAGTGTTTCGTAACGTTAAATCATTTGCTGCGAGATTTAATAGCACTTCTGAATGGATCCGAAGGAAATAAGAGAATTGGTATTGAAATTTAAGACGTTTAGGCTATATTAGTACTCATAGGAACATAATATATGTGAACGTAACATCGCAAATAACTTCCATATAGTGATGATAACACAGGTACAGATACATCACCATGAAACCTTTATCATCATCAGCTTATTAAACATACCATCACGCCTGTATTTCTCGAAGGGTTAGGCAGAGGCGTACTAATGTACACCCACAGTTCGCCGGTATGTTTAATTCCCATGTAATAGGGGGCGAGCCTATTGCCATTAACCGGGCACAAATTCCTAACTCCGAGCTGCTACTGGGAATTTCATAGAAAAACCCAATAACACTTTACTTGACCTGGGATTCGAACCCAGGACCTCTAGCGTAGCAGTCGCGCTTAGGACCACTTGCCTAATGAGGCAGTATGTATCATCAGCTTATACTCGGCCAATACCATATATTGGGTCATAAATACTTAATTCATACATAGAGCAACATTTTACCGTTGAACAGCCATGGTTCGGCACGAATGGGCCGGCTCAACCTGAGTGATACCACGCCCTGACAGAAAACAACGTCGTGAAACAACACTTACGTTGTGTTTCGCTGAGTGAGTGAAATACCGGAGGCCCAAAACCTTTTAAAGGGCTGGCAATGCACTTGTGACTCCTCTGGTGTTACGGGTTTTCATGTAGGACAGTAATCGCTTACCATCAGGCAATCCGTCTACTCATTTACCCCCTTATGCCATTGAACAATCAACAAGGAGCAACATTAACATTATATTATAGTATTGGCAACACTGTTAATGTAGCTATCTCCAACTCCTATATTTTTCTCCGGATCGGACCTTTAAAAACGATGTAGGCTGCTTTATTTCTGGAAAAAAACGTTTCAATACGATAAAAAAAAACCATATCCTATTAAGTAATTAAATACCTAGTAAGAGCTCATACTCGTCGATAAGCTAGTAGCCCTCTGAGAATGAGAGAGGTCACCTCTTTATAATTTGATAGGCTGGCCGAATGCGGTTGACACACGACTTCACACCTCACCGCCCTGCAAAAATCTCTCTCATGCAAGTAGATTTCTGACGATGTTTTCTATTTTTTAAATGAATTAATACGCACAAGATTTCGAATAATTGCAGAGATGGATGTCTTGGATTCGAACTGGAGATAAGTATATCGTCATATCATACTCAGATATCACTGCTATCACTACTGTAGTCAAGCAAAACAAGCAGGTTTTTATCAAAATCCTTAGGTATTTCATTGAGGTTCTATTGAACTCACAATCTGGGTCATTCTTTCGGATGCTAAATAAATAAAAAACAAATAATAATACTAAGTAGGTAGTGGGGCACACTTTTTCTAAATACGCTGAGCCGACGGCAAAGAGTTGCGCAAGAGTTTTACACCGAAATTTTTAAATCTGGGTCACTAGCACCACCAGCGGAGTTAATAAGATCAAAACGGTTTGTTTACTTACACAACCGATTTCTTTTTTTTTACTTTATTATATTTAAATAACAGTTTTTGCTAAATTCGTGCTGAAATAGTACGGAAAATGCACTTTATGCGATGGAAATACGACGTAACTTTGAATGATGAAGATCCGGAAGATGAAGCACGTGTTATGTCGAAATTTTACTTAGATAAGCTCAAGTTGTGGTCTACTCAAATATATTTAAGTAGGATATACCTACTGCGAGTTAGAGTTCCACGCTGGCCTAATTAACGTTTCCAGACACCATCCTTTAAAATGTTAAGCCAATATAATTTGAATGTAACTTGACGACACGTTTGGCGTAGCGGTTGAGGATTGTTGTGGGTTCGATCCCCACAGTCTCAGAAAGTCTTGGAAAGACTCCGTCTGTAATAGGATTTGCAGTACTTATATAAGATTAAACTTAAAGTTAAATTGTGAATAATGTGAATTCTATTTCAATCATACGCCCCCATAGAACCCTCGGTACTCTACAGTATGTAAATTCTAACTAAATATATGGTAGGTCCTCACCATGACAATAGCGTGTACATAGGTATGTTTTAACACGCGCCACACGTATAGTAAATATATTTACACTATTCAGTACAAATAATAGTCTTCCGCCATCTTGCTTGAACAACGTCTATTAAATTTAATATTCAAATATCATCCATAAGTTGGAGGTCACAGAAAGTAGAATATCTCGGTTCTAGGGTCAAATTCGACTTCCACCGACCTTCGCCAGGTGGTCCGTCCACCTCGTTGGATGTCGTCCCACGCTGCGTTTTCTGGTGCGTGGTCTCCACTCGAGAACCTTTCTTCTCCAGCGGCCATCTGTTCTACGAGCTATGTGCACGTCGAATATATTAACTCTCTGATACAGGATACTCGTCGAGTAATTGTTAGGTAATATAGTTCGCGCAAAATAACTTGACCCAAAACTAACGGAGAGAGGGAAAGTTAGCGCAGTGCATTTGCGTGCAAAATGTAGGTACTAAAAATCGACTACTGCGCATCCACCATTTTGGTTCAAGTTATTTTGCGCCAACTGTAATATTATGTAGTAGTTATAAATGCTTCCTTTTTTGTTTTATTGTGTGTGCGTATGTTATTCAAGTATTCCTAAACCTTAATCGGGTAAAATAATTCTTTAACCGAGTTCATCGAATGGTTTTTATTTGTCTATCTTCACCAATCGTGGATCGTATTTAATTTTTCGGTTAGAATTAGTATATTACCTAGTTGGTCCTCTATTGGTTTTGAAGATAGTTGAAGTCGTTTAATCGTTTATCTTTTTTCCCATAAAAGTTACTAAGCGTAAACGCTTGTTAAATAAATTAAATATCACTTTTAGGAAAATTCAATCTTATTGTTAAATTCTGCGACAATGTGTATGTACTCATATTATAATATTAATGTAATTATGATTTATTCTAGACAATTATCCTCCAATTCGTACACGGTTCTCTAGATATGACCTCTAAATTAATTATTTGTATAATTCTAATTCGTATTGTCATGATTTGTGTACCTGATGTTTTGCATGCCGCTTTAGGTAAAAATACTTGTAACCTAATTTCTTTGTAAAAATACTTGTAACCTAATTTCTTTGTAAAAATACTTGTAACCTAATTTTTTGTAACACCACTTCTCACAGTATTTTTGCAAATAAATATTCTGATTCTGATTCTGATTCTAAGTCATCGAGACGGAACTCTAAGTTATTTTTACGAGATTAGTCTCACTTAGGTTTCACTATATATTACAACACGTTACTTAAATTACAAAAAATAATAGAAAACATTGAATATTTCACGCACGATATGTGTTTGGTTAATAATTTACTTCAAAATCTCCTTGTGGTTGTTACACGCTTTGCGTTTTTAATTTAATTCCCTAGATTTAGACAAAATAGTTATCGGTTTTTTTAACAACCTGGGCCCCAACTCTACTATTTTAATGATGACTTAAGAATTGTTGATTTTGACAGTTTTGCCTTTAAAATCTGTCAGTTCTTAAACTATGCCATTTAGAACCACTGGGCGACTAATAAAACACTATTTAAATAGTAGACTTCGGCCCCTGATGTCGATAACATCACTAAATACTTTGAGAAAGATGTCATATTCAAATTGACTACATTAATCACACGAAGATATTAATCAAACTAGGTATTCTATAAAGGAATGGAGTGATATTATTAATGTACCTGTGCTTTATAGAGAAACATTAGACAGTTTGATAAATTCAAAGCTTTTAAAAATTACAACAATTTTATAGTACTTATTTATCAATTTCAAGAAACAAGTTAAGTATGTTTATTTAATCTTTTGTCGAATATATATTATACAACTATATCTATACTATAATATATAAAGCTGAAGAGTTTGTTTGTTTGTTTGTTTGCTTGAACGCGCTAATATCAGGAACTACTGGTCCGATTTGAAAAAATCTTTCAGTGTTAGATAGCCTATTTATTGAGGAAGGCGATAGGCTATATATCATCACGCTACGCGGACGAAGTCGCGGGCAGAAGCTAGTGTATAATATACACACAATTAAAATAGTCTGGCGATTGTTGACTAACTCAACACAACAAATTAATGAGCATAAATCTTTTTTTATGGCTTAGGGGGGCCCTATCCCATAAAAAAGGTTTTATTAGTGGTTCGAGTACCGGACTGCCGACCCTGAGGTCGTGGGTTCGATTCCCACAGAACACAAAAATTTATGTGATGAATATAAGTGTTTGTGTTCGTCAGGGTGTTTCTTATGTATTTTATGTATGTATTTATTAAAAAAAACTATAACTATATAAGTATTAATATATCCATTGTCTCGTACCCATAGTACAAGGTCTGCTTAGTTTGGGACTAGATGGTGCTGTGTAAAAAATGTCCCAGAATATTAAAAAAAATTTTTTATCGCGTTTACGAGCAGACGGATCGCCTGATGGTAGGCAAGCAATACCACCACCCATGGAAACCGGCAACACCAGAACAGTTGCAAGTGCGTTGCCGGCCTTGTAAAAGGGTTTGGGACTCCGTTATCCTCACTCACTCGGCGAAACCCACGGTTTTTATACGTTTTAACATCCTAAAACTAAACAACATGATCATTGTAGGGCTGCATCTTTGGAAACATAGGATGCTAGTTTAAGATTAACTTGTTACTTATAGACTCCGGTCCAGAACTCGTATCAGCCCTGCACATTACTGTACCTTCCCTCAGAACAGTGTAATCTGCTTGCAGTGCTTGCTATCATACGGATTTTGGATCAGGCCCATTGTGGTGTGGATATAATCTACGAACAAGCACTGTAAAATGAAACTACGAAATCCATGGCTATAGACCAAGTGTGGTTTTAGTCCGTACGAGTTCAGCTTATCATTGTGTGCGAATTTTATTAAAGAGCCTTGCAAAGAACAAGTCTGTGTTCGGTTGAGCCATCTATGATTTGGCAACGGCGCGCGCGCATTATGTAATGATGGTCGATCGCTGTCTCCTCGCAGCTGAAGTGCGCAGTGCGGCCATTAGATTCACTCCAAGTGGCCACTGTTGTCTTTCTTAATGTTTTTGTTTAAGTTTGATTGTTTTGGAAAAAAAAATCATTCGATTTTGCAACAAAGAAAAATGAAATCTACCAAATAACATTCGCTTATTTACAGTATAGATATTTTCATGGTACACCAGAAAAAAACTTAAAACCCCTAATTAACTGGCGTAACTACGGTAGTGACGCGAATTGAGAAGAATATGTTGAGATGGTTTGGGTGTTTAAAACTAATGTCAGTGGAGCTGCCAAGAGAAGACGCCCTAGAAAACCATACACTGATCTTATCGGTGAGATCCTTCAAAAAGGTCAGGTGTATAGTAGGTACTCGCAACTGGCAGGCATAGGTATATGACAAGATCTATGAATGTGGATGAAGCAAAAGAGGTATGCATGTATCGTAGTAAGCGTCGTTCTGTAGGTAGTTTCTGCATGCCAACCCCTATGGGGAAAAGGTGTGAGTTGAGTAGAAATGTATGTAACTGAAATAGAATAACATTTTCAATTTTATTTATTTCTATCGACCTTTCACAAAATAGATACTCAATGTCCTAGTTTGTCAATAATTAATTTGACTACGCTGACCAAGCAGTTACAAGGCTAAGCTATGATTGCATCTCTATATGAGTGACCATTCCTAACACATTGAGACCCCTCCATGCAGTGCCGGATTTCCGCCTAGGCTTACAAAGCCCCTGCCTAGAGGTCCAGCCGGGGCCCCTGTCCCACAAGTAAGTGGTGGGCCACAAATAAACTTTTAAGCCTGGCTTGCGTCGAAGCTTGAAGCAAATGCCAAGTGCTTAGGGGTCCTGGAACTCTAAGTTCAGGCCTGCCTCCATGCCATCAGTCCCAGTTCTCATACGAACTCCTTGACAATCCAGATAATAGCCAGAAAGTCAATATCGATTCTTATCACCCAGTAATTGGGTTGCGGAGGTCTGGCAATAAATTCGCGTAAATTACATATTCGGCTGCATCTGCTTAAAAGCTTAACATAATTGGCTAGGGTTTGAGAATGATGCTTTCTTTCTTACACAAAGTTCTATTCCATAAAAAGACTGCAAAACCCTGATTAGCAAATTGGCTCCCGATGATGAAATATCAATTTTGTCTGAGCAACCCCGGTCTCTCCGAGGTCATCGACTGGTGCAAGCCAGCGATTGGATGCAAGCGATAACAATCAGAAGTCAATGTCAGCGGATCTGCACTCTCTTGTGAAACGCTACATGTGGTAATTAACCAATTAAAATCGACCTTGAGGATGTACTAAAAATCATCATGTATATTATGATTACGCCTGGTATTATTTTATGCCCCAACAGGAATTCCCTACCACTTGGGTAACAAGTTTGTATTTTTTTAAACGTTGCCCCACACTAGGATTTTCTCCTGTATCGTGGGAGCGTTTACAAAGACAAATTCTCACATGCAAGAACTCCTGGATCCGGAACAACTACCCGTAGGTCATACAAATATTTGCTCCGTGTTGGGATCGAACCCACAACACGTGTCGCAAAAGTTGTTCGCTCAGCCGCTACACCAAACATGTGATCATTTTAAGGGAGTGTTAATTTTTTTCCGTTTATGTACTACTTACTTATAGTGAAAAATAAACTTTATAATGTTATTTCAAACAGTGATAGCCTAGTCATATGACCATTGGACTGCCAAATCAAAGGTCTCGATTTCAAATCAAAAGTTATAGGTACCTGTAACTCTGTTTACTTTTTCACTCTCCATTTTTTTTATGAATTTTGAAATAATTAGTCCTTTTCAGCGTTGAGTGGCAACAGCTTATCATATAAATAAATTTTAGTTTGCAGCAATGCATCTGCATCTAACCCTTCGAATGCAAGCGTGATAGTATGTTATGTAAATGGTCTAGGCAGGTCATCCTTCTGAGGTATTCCACGAAGCACACCCAAACGAAGCACACCCAGACGAAGCACACCTAAAGTATTCCACTTAGCACACCCATAGGTGGGCCTCAAATAAAAAAATAAAATAATTAATTTCCTATTCCACGAAGCACACCTACGAATATCACTCGCATAGTGCGGAGGTTAAGAAATAAAAATGTCGATAGAAGAAAATAATTATTATTTAATAGACTAACTTAAATAGCTAACATCATTCAGTTTCATTATAATAATGTGATACAATACTTGTAATTTTCATAATGTTCATATATCTTAAATCCCATAGATGAGACGTATACATGATGCGCTAATAGACTACGCGTGCGCCCGCCACTGAATTCCCGAGCCAACCCGAATTTAGCCAAGCGTTTCCAAAACTTGTTTACATGCTTAGTTCTCATTACACTATCGCGACGTCACGGGCTGAGTGTATGCAATTGTGCGCCGGTCTTGGTATTGTTATTTTTTTCTGTTTTTCGTGCAATTTATTCAAACACAATAATGGAGCCGATGGCAGGTCCAAGTAGTAGAAATTTTAACCCATCTATTAATTCCGTACTTTGCCGGAAGGGGACACAAGTGTTAGTGTATAATAACAAAAAATGAATAACAAAATTGTGATTTTAAACAGTCTGTGCTTTTACATAAAACTAGAGTATTTTTATTATTCACTAAACAGGTATCTATGGTATCAGTTAACTGAACATAGATCTCTACGTAAAACAATATTTACAATGTTTTTGATATTTGTTTAAGTTTTTATTGTAATTATGAAACAATCTGTGATTTTATTAAGAGCACAAAAAATTAAAATAATAGAAAAATAGATAAAAATTATTTTTTTGGGAAAGATAATTATTTATTTATCTATTGTTAGGAAGATTTACAGACAAATAATAAAAATAGTATATAGAAAATACAATAGTCCTGTGCCAATTACAAATCTTCACCAATAAAATATACAAGTAGAAAAACATGAGAGCTATTAGCTAACAATGTATGATAGTTATGAACGAGAATTACACTGCTAAAGATTATGGTGATTATCGTAAAAACCTAATTAACAAAGAAGTTATTGGCTGAGAGTGTTTTAACTGAAGTAGTGCTTGAACAAAATAGGTCAATCTGAGACGGCAGTTGATTAAAAGAATTACATGCTCGTGAGATACAAGTGTTGGCTCTATAGTTCGTCTTAGCAGATGGGATATTAAGGAGAGCACGCTACCTTAAGCGGCGGGTGTTGGTTCTCAGGCATATTTTGTACAATAATTCAGGACAATCGACTTTCCCGTTAGCTATATTCATAAGATAGCAAATGTCGTCTATATTTCTCCTGGTTTCAAGAGGTAAGAAATGATATCTCTTACACCTATAATCATAATCTCTGGAGTACTGGTGAGTTCTAAAGTCTAGGTACCTGAGGAATGTACCCTGAATGCGTTCGATTCGTGATATATAGATCTTGTACTGGGGGTTCCATATTTGGGACGCGTATTTAAGGTGGCTTCGGACATAAGCACAGTATAGGATTTTCAGGGTCTTGATATTATGAAAATTTGATGACATGCGCAGGACAAATCCCAATGACTTCGACGCTCTTTTGACAATACTATCAATATGCTTATCAAACAAAAGTTTTGAGTCATGGATCACGTCGAGATCTTTGATCTCGTGGACTTTCGATAACTTTACGTTCTTCAGAGTGTAACTAGACTCAATAGTTTTATGATTGCGCGTAAATGTTACGTAGAGACATTTGGACACATTGAGGTCGAGCTTATTGAGTGAGCAATAAGCTTCAAACCTGTCCAGATCTACCTGCAGGTCTTCAACGTCCTCAGAACTACGAATCACCTTAAGGACCTTCATGTCATCCGCAAATAATAGTATTTTGGAACTAAGAAAACAGTGACCTATGTCCATTATAAAGATTGTGAATAATAATGGACCTAACAGGGAACCTTGAAGGACACCAGAAGGTACTGGAGACCAAGTTGACGTGTACCCACTCAGCACCACCGCTTGGCTACGATTATCTATATACGACGAAAACCACCTAAGAAGATCGCCGTGGATTCCAGCTGACGCAAGCTTGTTTAGGAGAATAGCATGATCAATTCGATCAAAGCAAATCTGTACCTGTATCTGTATCTGTATCTGTATCAATACTGTAATCTGTGTAAATGATGTCCACCTGAGCACGTTGCTCCATACCAGCTGTCACAATGCAATGGCTGGAAAGCGAATGTGCCTTTTGGGTCAGGGTTATCCAAGCCCGGAGGACTACAGACTCATACCCCCAGGCCTCATTATAAAGCTCATGGAAGAGCTGTTTGTAGAACTGGGAGGGGATGAGGAATAGATTATCTAGGGGAAGCACAAAAGATCCCATTGGGTCGAAGTGCACTGAGGCCTTGCTGCCTCGGCCCTACACAAGATAAGATAAGATAAGCTGTCACAAAGTCGTTGGCAAGTGAAAGATTAGATACAGTGGAACGACCCTTAAGAAAGCCATGCTGGTCTTCACTGAAGGAGCATCTTAGCATACGGTACACCTGGTCATAAACTATTCTTTCCAACAGTTTGGCAAACAAGCATAATTTCGATATGGGCCTGTAGTTTTCAACGTCAGTAATGTCACCCTTTTTAAAGACCGGGGTGATGAATGCCATTTTCCAAACTGACGGAACCAAGCCTTCACAGAGAGATCGATTGAAAATTATACTTATTGGTACCAAGAGACTATCAGCGCAACTTGTTATAAACAATGGGGGAATGTGGTTAGGGCCACCCGACTTGGATAGATCCAAATGTTTAAGTAAGCTCAAAACAACTTTGGGATCCACCGTTACTGACGCAATGCTAACACTTGAATGATGTCCGTTTTCCGGGGCCGTAATGCCTCCACTAAGAGAACCTGGTTTATTAAAAGTTGAAAGAAAGTACGTACTAAATAGATTACTTATACCCTGTCCAGTGTTAGCGGAAGTGCCCATGTATGTCATTGATTTGGGACAGGAACCTGATTTATTTTTACTTTTTATGTAAGCCCAGAAACTCTTAGGATCTTTTGTTATTTGATCTTCAATATTATGTATATAGGAATTGAAACACTCTTTTTCAAGTTGTTTGGCACGCTGACGAAGAAGAGTGAAAGATTGATAGTCGCCGAGATTACCATAATTATGTTTTATATCTTAAATGAAATTTCCCTTTTTCTCTTAGCACTTTAATCAGCGCAGTACTGTACCAAGGAGGATATGATTTTGACGAGGATTCGATGGATTCGATTTATAGTCTTACGGGGTACGTGTTTTTCACGGAGCTCATATAAACGGTCATAGAAATGACTTACGGCCTTATCCAGTGGTATAACAGTTAATAGCCGTTTCCAGTCAGTGTCAGATAGTTCGGCCGAAATAGCCTCATAATTAGCCCGGTTATACATGTACTTAATTATACGCTCGGGTGGAATCATATGAATTTTAACAAATTTGGCATATGTACACAAATACTTGTGGTGGGGGTCCTCTTTTATAAGCGGCGAGTCACACGCACGTACCGAGACCAAGTCATTCGACAGCACCAAGTCCAGTATTCGCTGGTTACAATTACGCTCACCATTATACTGGCCAAGATTACAGGTGGAGAGGGTATCCACGAAATCAACAAGATAGTCAGAGTTAAGGGTCAATTCGGCTCTCAATTCATTGATGCTAGGGTGTTTAGCCCAGCTAATCAAGCCACGAAGGTTAAAGTCACCCAAAATTAAAAACTTATCAAGTGGATGTGACAACACTAGTTGGGTCAGCCTTTCCATAAAATTTGCCAATTGAGATTTATGACTATGACCACCTCTCTCATCAACCAGGTAGACTGTACAGATATGGATATTATAAGACACAGGTGGTCGCTTATTTATTATAGTTAATGTAATCCAAATATCCTACGCAGAACTAGCCCAGTCTTTCCTCTGAATAACGGTTAAATTGCGCTTAATCGCCAGAAGAACCCCACCACCTAAACTCTGGCCTACACGCTCATAGTCCCTATCACGTCTCCAGACAAGATAGCGGTCATCAAATAGTTCACGGTTTGAAACGCCGTCCAATAGCCAGGTCTCAGTCATAGCTATGACATCATAGTTATTAAGACTGACCATCCGGAACAATGTAATAGTTTTGGAACGTAGACCGCGAACGTTCTGGTAGTATAAGCTAAGAGATGCCATTTGTAGTTGAGGAGATATTATTACAGTACATCACATAACTTAAAAGATTACCAATACAAGTACCAACACAATCCACCCATCCATGAAACAAAACATATTGCCAATATAAAAGCGTATACTTGTTTAATGTGATTATTAGACGTAGGTTGTTTATTAGATAACCTGATTTTGTCAAGCAATACATGTAGTAATAAGTAAAGTAGCCAACATTTGTAATATAATAATTATAGGAAAACAAACGTGTTATTACAACATGATACGATAGTTTTAAATACTCAGAATATTTTGAAAGGATAACAATACGCAATATCAACTTAAATACACAATGCTTACATAGTTTCACAAGAACAATTGAAATTATCATAATATTGTGAGCGTTACTTGTACATATATATATTACATTGCGCAGAAGAAAAAAACATGAAAGCAATAAATAAAAAATAATTATGAAACAATCTGTGATTTTCAATAGGTAGTAAGATTACAAAAATAACCAATATTGTGTCACATTATTATAATGAAACTGAATGATGTTAGATATTTAAGTTAGTCTTTTAAATAATAATTATTTTCTTCTATCGACATTTTTATTTCTTAACCTCCGCACTATGCGAGTGATATTCGTAGGTGTGCTGCGTGGAATAGGAAATTAATTATTTTAAATTTTTATTTGAGGCCCACCTACGGGTGTGCTAAGTGGAATACTTTAGGTGTGCTTCGTCTGGGTGTGCTTGGTTTGGGTGTGCTTCGTGGAATACCTCATCCTTCTGTCTCAACAGAAAACAATTTCTAATTTAGACAATGAAACGGATCTTGATGTGAACCAAGTCCGAAACTAGCGTGTTCCCAACACATTTGTATTTTATATTGCTACATGCGCTCACTGTCAGATGAAAGCAATCATATTTTATCATACTTGCTTAGTTTTTACTTCCTTGTGAATTTTACCAAACTACAAAGTTTAGTACAGCTATATTCATATACATAACTTTAATTCTAAAAGATCTATTAACTATTAAATTTTAAAGCAATAATAAAAATAAGCTATTACCTAATAGTTAGAAACGGCCAAAATTATAAGCAGACACTTTCTGCCATCGAGAAATAGGACATTTTAAAGTTGTGTAGCTAAATTTAAGAATAAAAAAATACAGAGCGAAAATATAATACATAGTGATATTTGTGCAGGTACTATTCGCATTCAGTATTTGAGTCAAATATTCCGTAAAACAGGCAATAAAAGCCGAACTGCGGCCGACAAATATTATTTCGTGTCTGCACTGACTTTACAAGAACTTGCTTTCTACATTTGTTTGTGGTTTGTGCTTCTCATTGTCGGGAAACAGCTAACTAGTAGTATTGTACGGCCACATCGTGAGAAGTACCAACAAGTCGCAGATCAGACACTTTCATCTCAGCGATCGCATTGTTAGCGTTGCGTAAGGTCGCCGGATCGCTTCCCAGTCCGTTTGTTTTACGCTGTGGCATGAAATTTTGATTGTCATTGTTAGTTTTCTCAAATATATTGGTTAAGTCATGCAGCTGACGCCATCGTGTTATTTATTAAGTACTTATAGACTCTTGGTGTTCCTACCATTTGAAAAAAATACGACTACATAATACTTAAAAGATATTCAAATAGAGATATATTAAAAGTTAGATTTACCCAAGAATTAAATAATCAAGTTTTCACCCCCACAGGCTGAACGACAGATAAGAAGAGAGCTTTTATCTTCTGTTATAAATGTTTATAAATTAAATTGGTCACACGAGGCGAATCGTTATTTTTTAATAAATGAATATCCTTCCTGCACAACACGCATGAGTTGCAAAAATTTAACATGGTAAACAAATAATTGAATTACGAATGTGTTAACAACACACGAGCATACATGTTGCTCGAGAAGAATTCACATATTGATATATTGATTTTATATTTAGAATCTATTAGTTTTCTAACAATTGACAAATTTTGAGAATAAGGTCAAAATTATCAAAATATCTCTCGATTGTTTTCCATAATCGAGATTTAAATTTGACATTACACCTATAGAGCCTATGTCAAATTTCCTACCTGCAGTAGTGAAAACAATACTATGCTTATTAATTCCGCCCGAAAATAAAAGATTCGATATCGTAGAAATCAAGATTATATTATGTAGATACATAGAATTCAGAATTCAATGTGCATAATAAAACTTAACAATGGGTAAGTTATTGTCTATTAAATTATTTCAAGAATGTATGGATTTTACAAGATTCTTGATGTCTAATCTTCTATTCTCCTTGTGGCAATTGAATCGATGGCGACTATTTTGCCAATGTCCAATCAAGTCTTAATGATGCGTAACCTGAGTGCGTAACTGATTTCTTGATAACTGTCAAAATTATGTCAATGTCAAACGTGCGAAAATTGTCAAAACGAAGTGACGTCATGAGCATGAGTTATGATTATGCATTACCTTTCTCAGCACATTATTTTTAAATAATTTCACAAGGTATTTCTGAGGAATTTATTGGCAATAGACATTGATACCCATTAAGACTATGAGCAACATTTAACGATATTACAACATGTGGTTAAGCGGCGGCAACACAAACGTTTAGAAATCTGTTTACTGTGGCCACAGTTACCAATATAACGTAATATGCAAATGTGTATTGCTGGCAAAGAGCTTTAAAATTATAGAAGACTCAGCACCAGCAATTGTGACCATAGGTCAATGAGACAGTCTTGATATACTTACCTAAATAATCTTAAAAAAGTTCTAAATTAATAACACAAGCCGAAACAAAAGATAAATCGTGATCAAACAATTTGACAAATTATTTCTTCGTCTGATACTGTGAATCACGAATCTATACTTACTAATACATAAAGCTGAAGAGTTTGTTTGTTTGTTTGTTTGCTTGAACGTGATAATCTCAGGAACTACTGGTCCGATTTGAAAATTTATTTCAGTGTTAGATAGCCCATTTATTGAGGAAGGCTATAGGCAATCACGTTACGCGGACGAAGTCGCGGGCAGAAGCTAGTTCTTAATAAATATAATAAATTGCTAATAGTTTTCACATGGTGTGTGAAAATAGCACAGACCCGGAAAAAGTTGCAGAAGACTGAAAATCGGCAGTCGGAAGGTTCGAGCTGTGGATGGTAATAATGAAGTAATCTACTGTTAATGTAAATAATGTTTATTTCTGTAAATAGATCTTTTAAGGACACTTTTGCAATTCAACATTTTATATTCGTTATCTAGATAGCACCGGCATATCCTAACTGACGACCTCTGAGAAGAAATGCCGTTACAAACTCAGAGAATCATGGTCTCTTTTAAAGTCCGTAATTATCAGCAAATAATGTATGTGAGTTACCTTTTGAAGAAAGAGCTATAGCGGCTTTGACTAGACTAAAATAGTCCCATCTGACGGTACATGCATCAGTCATTGTGTAGCTTGAGCATAATCTGGGGAGCCAAACAACCCGTCGTACGACGATACAAGATCAGTGAAATATTTGCGTTTGACTACATAAAAACTCCCATAGCTGGGTAATAATGGGTGAAATATTATTATGTTCTATATGATACTTACATAATGTAAACGAATTCAGGGGAGAGCCTGAAATCCTGAAAATGCGGCCAACGCACTTGCGACTCCTCTGGTGTTGCGAGTGCCTATGGGCGGCGATAATCGCTTACCATCAGGTGATCCGCCTGCTCGTTTGCCCCCCTACCCCATAAAAAATATAGTTAATTATATTCAGTAGTCATGACTTTCACCAGATCAAGGACTCCTACTCACCACAACTATCATTTAAGTGGCACCACGCTGACGCGAGTCACCGAGATACGTGATCTGGGTGTCACATTAGACTCTCGTCTGGACTTCAGAACCCACATAACTACCATGACGAAAGCGGCTAATAAAACACTTGGTTTCATCATCCGCCAAACTTATAAGTTCCAGGATTGTAGACCGGCAATAAGGCTTTATAACGCGTACGTGCGTAGTCGACTGGAGTACAACGCTCTAATCTGGGATCCATACGAGTCAAAGTACAATACAATAATAGAGAAAATACACAAAAAATTCTGCCGAATTATTTACAGAAAAAAATATGGATTCTATCCCTTTTTGTATCCTTCTCTGTTTGTTACGGGTATGATCGGTTTCGATACCCTGGAGCTACGAAGAAAATTACTGACGATTATCCACTTATACCAATTGCTAAGCACTAAAATTGATAATCCTTCAGCTCTGGTGGACATAAGTTTATACGTTCCTAGAAGTGCTACGCGGGGTGCGGGCGATGGGCGCGGAGTGCGTCGGCGAAGGCCTCTGTTTGCTGAATTTTCAACACGTACTCGTGCTGCACGGAATGCCCCTACGCGGCGCGCTCTCACGCTCCTCAACCTGCTTATATCCGCTCAAGATGTGGATCTATTCTCACATAACCTAACACAAATAATTGCAGCGGCACGCATCTTTCTCTCTCACTGCCCCAACTTTCGTAGTAATAGCAGTAGCACTACATAGTCGAAACCATAATCATCTTTGTACCTATTTGTAAATTGCAACCTTGTAGTATGTCATATAATGTATTTTAACAAATTATAACTAGTTTGTAGACGCTTTGGATTTATCTGTCATGTCTATAAATATGAATAAATAAATAAATAAAAAATTCAAAATTATATTTTATATAATGTCAACATTACAATAATTCACGCAGTTGCAAGACTTACAACATATCGGCATTTGACGCAGAACGTGCCGCATACGCATGGCGCTGCGCGTGCGCAAATGTTTGCAATCATTTCGTAAACTGTGATTGCTGGACGAAGTCGTGCTAAATGTACTAATGAATTTATTGTTTTGGCTTGTCATCTTATTTCTTTATATAATGATAATTTTGGGTAATGGTGTTTGAACTTAGATGTTTTTATATAAATCGAAAAAATACTTAAAAGTTTTTTTTTTCAAGTAAATATCAACTATGACTAATGATGGGATTATAGCATGAAATTCTTCTTAAATATGTCCAGTACGAATCCCCTTACATATATAAACTCATTCATGCCTTTTCCTACAGGAAATCTTGTACTTATCCCACAAGAATCCCCTTACTCGGATTTTACCCCCCTTAGTCGGATTTTACCCCACTTACTCGGATTTTACCAATCATAAATCATAAATATATTTTAAAGACTTAAAATATAAATTTATACTGATATATCTATCAAAAATTAAGACCTTGTTCCGAGCCTTGAGTCGCAACCTTGCGCGGGCGCAAGTTCCCCTTTATAGTAATACCGCTATGTCCTGCGCATGAGTCGCACGACCGAACAGGACGCCCACCCGCGCCGCCAGTCAGTTTCACTTTCTACGTTTGTACTTATAAAGTACGATGTCGCAGAACATAATATTGGAGGTATTATGTTCGTCAAATGCTTAATGATTTTCTCAATGGCTTTCCTCTCATAAATCGTGGGTAGTTCTTTTCTTTTCCATGTGGAAGTAGGTTTAGAATGCAAGCTACGGTATTCCTTAAAGGATTACCGGAAAGCGTAATGCAGGAAACTGCAAAATACATTCTAGAATTACAATAGACAGAATCGTAAGTGCGATGGTCGTCGATCGATAATTCAAAAATAATATTTTTACATGAAAGCCTAGTACTAAATTGGCTAATAATATTTAAGTTCTCAAATAAAAAATAACGGATGCTTGGAAGCCTTCAGGCGTGCATTAACATCAGCAGTTACCCGCGACTTCGTCCGCGTGGAATAGTTACTTAGTCTTTTTTTTTTATCACTGATAGGCTTACGCTTGACCACAACTTGCCTGATGTTAAGCATCGAAGTGGTCTACGATGGAGCGCGCTTGCCTAGAAGGTACCTATTCACTCTCGTCTTAGCGTGTTGATTTAATAGCCTTATAGCCTTCCTCAATAAATGGGTTATCTAACACTTAAAGAATTTTTCAAATCGGACCAGTAGTTCCTGAGATTAGCGCGTTCAAGCAAACAAACAAACTCTCCAGCTTTATATATTAGTATAGATGTAGGTATTGTACATTCCCTCCCTCGTAATTTTAACTCACTCGTTAATTACTTCATTAAAAACAAACAAATAAAAATCCCCTATCATAGTAAAACGTGTTATTTAAGCAAATTACATGACAATGCGTGCGCACACGCAGCCTTCAGCGCTCATCAAAGTATTATCATTGGCCGCCAACATAGCCACGCTGCTGCCGTGGGAACCATTGTGTAAATGTATGGGACACCACGACATGGGCTGCGGTATGTCATGTGGAACACCCTTGTAGCTCGCAGGATTTTAGCATGAATGAATGATGAAGAAATAAAGATGGCCTGTGTAAATTGTAGCCTTAATTACCTACCCCTGTTTACGAGTCCTTTTGTTCCTACATCTATACTCTATTACTTAATATATAAAGCTGAAGAGTTTGTTTGTTTGTTTGCTTGCTTGCTTGAACGCGCTAATCTCAAGAACTACAGGTCCGATTTGAAAAATTCTTTCAGTGTTAGATAGCCCATTTATTGAGGAAGGCTATAGGATATATATATCATCACGCTACGCGGACGAAGTCGCGGGCAGAAGCTAGTGTCAATATATTCTTACGCGTCTAACTACTTAAACTTAGCATCGCAATTATGGTCCTAGCTGAAAACCAATAAGCGGAAATGTATCTTTTGGCGCAAGGTTGCTACTTCCATAAGCTATTTTGTAAAATCAATTACATTATTAAATATACATTTGTTAAAAAACAAACAGACAATATTTTGATTTTATTAAAATTCATTTTACATAATAACAAGATACTCCTACCCAAGGTCTGTGGATACCAGCCCGTAATACTACTAAAAGCATCTGTTCCTATGAAATACTTCCATTTTCTGCTATTTCGATATCTCTTACAACCTCCCTTATTAACAGTTACTGCGCACGCGCCGGTTGCGCAACCGGTTGCATACGTGATAAGAGAGTGAGCGACCGGTCGTTCACGTAGCCAAGATTGAGCGGATGTAGCGGATGTGACAACATAAACTGTTGTTTTACGTGGGTAAACAAGAGGTAATTAATTGAATTAACTGAATATTTTTAGCAGGAGGTTTTTGTTAAGTAGTATAGAGCCAGTTATTACCACTAAGCTCGTTCCTTACTGCATGACATGATGAGTTTTTCGGAAGTACTCACACAGCAAGTAGCATTTCTTTAAATAAATTTTGGAACCGCTCCTAGTAAATCAGACTGATGGGCCACATTGAGATCTAATATCAATGTGGATCACACATAAGCCCGGCCTCAGTGGGTGGGCACATGCTATTGACATCATTGTTAACTGTGTCATTGTGTCACACTTCTTCAAACAATTGCAATATAAGTAAGTAGGACCAGACTACAAGTTTATTTCGTATGTAGTAATGGTGTACTAAAATTAGTACTTACACTAAGGTCGATTGCTGTAGATACTCAATGTGTACAAGACTTGCAGATGTTACGTTTGGAAAGTTGGGTGCGGATGTACGGATGTTGTTGAGTACGGCACCTTCAGCGTTCTTTACGATACGCGATTGATTCCCGTTTTGTGCTGAAGGTTTAATTTGCATTTTGAAATCTTGTGCTCAAAATTTAAAATTATTTCGCTATAAATATGTCCTCGTGTAAAAAGAAATAATCTTCGTAAATAAAATAATATATATCTACCTAATTATAAACCTTTCTGATCTGTTTTCGACGTATTAAATTTCTACATTTGTAACGAGACATTGTACCCAAAACATAATAAGGTCGGTCAATATTAAGTCAATGTTGTGAAGAATATTTTTAAAACAATTTGTAAGCCGTAGTACACACGATATCGAATCAATAACATTTACAATAGGTTAAGCAACTCCAAAACAAATTCAATGCAATTAACTAAATCCAAACCAATGATAATTAAATGAGAAAGTTCCACCAAATTATCCGTGGACAGTGGGTCAAGTCGCTGAATAAGGACGAACATATATGCTTCACTACACGTGTGACAAAGACGGCAGTATCCTCATAATAGCGTTACGTAAGACACAAGTTCGAATCTCGCGCATTTTAATCGTTTCTGCGAGGATAATGCGCGTTGCAAAATGTTTAGCCAAGTTATGAAAGTTAGAGCATAAATGTCATTAAGAGACATTCGACGCTGCTATGTTGAAGATAGTTTTAAGGTTACTTAACCCTATGAATGTAGGAATGGAATTTGAAGAGGGAAAGAGACAAAGTCATAGTTAACTGCCTCATTAGCCTAGTGGTCCTGAGCGCGACTGCTACGCTTGAGGTCCTGGGTTCGATTCCCAGGTCGAGCAAAGTGTTATTGGGTTTTTCTATGAAATTCCCAGTAACAGCTCGGAGTTTGGAATTTGTGCCCGGTTAATGGCAATAGGCTCGCCCCCTATTACATGGGACCTAAACATACCGGCGAACTGTGGGTGTACATTAGTACGCCTCTGCCTAACCCTTCGGGGAAAACAGGCGTGATGGTATGTTATGTTATGTTAAAGAGACAAAGTCAAATGGCTAAGGCGAAACTATGAGTAAGGTGTGAAAGAGAGAACGAATTAATGCAAGGATTTACGGTTGGATAACGTCTTATTTAAAAAAAGAACAGTAAGAGAGACAGTTAAAAAAATAACCAAAACTAAAGACGAAAGGAATTTGGTCGAGATCGGACATTATCTATGTAGCTAAATTTCGGAAGTTAGATCTAAGTACATAAGAACTTCATCATCATATAAATATCGGTCGGTGACATAATCAACTGTACAACTGACCCACTAACCGAGCGCCGATTGAGACACCCAAACGGAATTCTAATACTGCTACTGGGAAATCAACGCATACTGGCTATTGGTAATTTTTTCCATACATCATTATTGCATATGGCATTCATCCTGCTTGGATCGAATCCCTATATCCAAAGTTTTTTGCCAGCTTGCGGTAGCAGGTGTATATTTGTGGACTTCTGATAGAGATTGAGAGTCACCAAAATGCGATTCAGGACCTCTGATCAGATTCTTTCCCACGTAGTGAATGAATGCCCACTTCACTGTTTTCCTAGTGGAATGTCGGAAGTCCACAAATATACTTTAAGCGGCGGTAGCCTAATGGCTAGGGCATCGGACTTGCGATCATGTGGTTGCCGGTTCGAAACCCACCCATTGCACTACCGAAGTGAACCCACTCGTAACACAAGCATTTAGCTTAGCACGAGGGGTTAACAAGAATACTAGTAATGTGCAACCCACATTGCCAGTAAGCTTTTTAAAAAAGAAATGCTCCATACGAGCTGTGTTATCCTCGGAATTTTCTCATAGTGCTCCCTGTGTTATATGTAACGATCTTTGTCCAAAATTTCAAGCTTAAAACTAGACCCACCGCGAATCGTTGTCTGTATATCAGATTACTGGTCTGATCTTTTTTTTCTTTAACATTTAAAACACACGTTTTAACATTTATGACGACACGTTTGGCGTAACGGCTGAGCAATCGGCTTCTACGACACGTGTTGTGGGTTCCGGGTGTTTGTGTATGTGAGAATTTGTGTTTGTAAACGCACCCACGATACAGGAGAAAATCCTAGTGTGGGGCAACGTTTTTTTAAAAAAAAATGCCTAAAACAAAGAGAAATAGAAAAATAGTAACCCATATCTGTAGCAGCATTTAAACTTTTTTTTATTTATCCACACTCACGGCGAAACATAACGTAAGCGTTGTTTCAGATCGGTTTTTATAAATACAAAGTCGCAGCTGGGTAGACTGGTTAGATTTAATTTCTCAACTTTCTAGTATTGAAACATTAAATTACGACACATTCACAGAGTAATATTATTATTTTCAACTGATTTTAATAACGTTTTTGATAATTAATATAGCGAAATACCTATTTCGCAAATAACTGTTTTCAAAGAAACAGGCTATACGCATATAGTTTAAATACAACTATTAACAAAAGTAACAGTTAGGACCTTAACGCACTGGACTGATCAGATGTTTTAAATATAATGGTTTTTATTATTATTATTATAAGCCCAGTTTGTCCCACTGCAGGGCAAAGGCCTCCCTTCCCTCCTTCCACTCCTCTCGGTTCAGTGCTTTTTCGGCCCAATATCTCAAAAATAGGAGTCCAGTTCGTCCCGCCACTTCCGCCGCCTCCCACGTCGTCTTACGCCTTGTTTTAATTTTACAAACAACGAGGTGGAGTCCCACCTTGTTTTTTGTAAAATTAAAAATAAATTATAAATAAAATGTTTACATTTTTATAATTATTTTTATTATTACTACACAAATAAATATTATTCTAACTAAGTATAATAAACGTTTGGATACATTTATAAATAGAGTCTCTTTGCAAATAAAAAAATATAAAAATATAGTATACATGATATTAAACAGGGTTATTAAGAGGTTATCTCATTATTAGAGGGCTGAAATATAAGCTGGCTGACCTATTGCAGATCGCCAGACTTAAACACGATGTCGTGAAATTTTCTTAGTAATTCAGGTTTCCTGGTAATATTTATCTTCAATGTTTAAGCGATCGAGTGATAGATATTGATGTTTCTGTACTTACAGCATTAGCACATTATTTCGAAAAGTCAGAGATTTGAACTGGCTGTTTTTACTATGAGAAAAATAAATTTATATTTCCATCTTCAAATATAACATAACATACCATCACGCCTGTATTCCCCGAAGGTTTACGCAGAGGCGTACTAACGTACACCCACAGTTCGCCGGTATGTTAAGGTCCCATGTAATAGGGGGCGAGCCTATTGCCATTAACCGGGCACAAATTCCTAACTCCGAGCTGCTACTAGGAATTTCATAGAAAAACCCAATAAAACACTTTGCTCGACCTGGGAATCGAACCCAGGACCTCTAGCGTAGCAGTCCCGCTTATGACCACTTGGCTAATGAGGCAGTTCAAATATAATTATGTAAAATGAAATTTTTAAACATTAATATGCCCAACTCATAAAAATATCAAACAATTATTAACACCCCAGTGCGTGGTTACCCTTACATCTCATACCGGGGCCACATTACCAAATGCCGACGTTTTCCGAGTAGCGATTGAGAAACATGAATTACGGTGATTACGTGAATTTACTTTAACTATTACCGGTTATTATGACAAGTGGCCAACTGTGGTTGAAGACCCCAGGCCAGAAAACGACCTTGCCGAGTTATATAAGGTCAGTAAAAGTAACATCAGGTTGCCGAAAATAAATTAAGGCTGTTTACATTGGCATTTGGATGTGGTATTTTATTTATATATAGCTTCAGACCCGCAATGGTCTCACCCGATTCAGTTTCCCAGTAATCCTAGTAAGTGCTCACCTACTTTATATTCATAGAAAAAAATATCTAGATCCACCCGTTGAAGCTGGACATTATTTTTTTATTTTATTTGGGAAACAAACAGATACAATATTAGAGAAATACATACAAACTACAAAACCACATTATAACTATACATTAGCGCCAGAACAATATTAAACATGACCTAAAATTAAAGAGACAATTTGTAAGAATTGAGTATTAAATTATGGGGAAAGTATAATTTTCCTTAAAAATAAGAACGCAGACAGTTGTGTACTTTTTTTTTAAATTTGTGAACAGTTAAGTGAAAAATATATAGTAATGACCAACACTAATGAGGTCGTTATACAAGCGGCAAGATCTAGCAACAGTGTTAGAGTTATATTATGTAGATACTAGCAACTTTGACTTAGATAGTCAAAGACTAGCAACGGAACACTGGTTTAGATATTTTATAAATTAATAATCAATTTCAAAGATAATTTAATACATATTTATTTTCATACATTTAGCTGGCAAGTTGTCCTCGGAGTACAAAAAAAAATTGCAACTAATTTAAAGAAATCTGGGTGTAGTGACCGCATTGCATAATTATAATCGTGTAAGTGTAAAAGGCCAAACAAAATTATATATACGAAATCAGACCTTCCCTTTTAATGCCAAAGTCACGAAACCACTTTTTAAATTGTTTTTTTTAATATAGCGCCACATTTTTTGTGTATTTGCCAGTGTCAAGTATATTTTCCATCATGTTATTATATTATGGAACCACACTTTTTACGTTCGCCATTGTCAAGTACTCAGTTGTCCCATTAAAACGCTGGAAACTTTATTGGGGCTTCGATGGAGCTTAGGAGTGAACACAAAAAGTCACTAGGTATTTTCAATTTTATATCATTTGCCTACACTCTCACACGTTCACGAAAAATTAATGGTTAATTATCCACCATAATTACACATTAAATTTCGGAGAAACTCTAGTTTTGGAAAGTAATATAAAATCGACAACGTGCACTTTACATTTTCCCGCCTAAACTCTCACTTTTTAAATTGACGAATTTAATTAATGTTTGTAACATTAATTTTTTTTTCTAAAAATATGTAACCTTTTTTCTTATTTAGAAATAAGAAAGAAGGTTACATATTTTCAGGAAAAAAATTGCCAAAATCATGTAACATTTGAATAAAATGAGTACGACAGAATAGTGTCTACTATCACGCCTGTGTTCCCCAAAGGATTAGGCAGAGGCGTACCCACAATTCTCGGGTATGTTTACGCCCCATGTAATATAGGGAGCGAGCTAGCCTACTGCCATTAACCAGACACAAATCTCAAACTCTGTACTAAATATTTCATAGTAGTTTTTTGTCGGTTTATGTATATAAAAATTACTTCTTCTTCCTGCCCTTGTCCCAATTTATCTGTGGTTGGCGCAGCAGGTCCTTTTCTTCCATCCATGCCTATCAACCGTCACCCCATCATTTATCGGCCTTAACACCTTACCCACCCCTTTGGTCTTCCTCTACTCCTCTGTCCATTGCACATTCATATTCATCACTCTTTTAGCCACATGTATTTCATCCCTTCTCATCACATACCAAGCCAAATGATTCCCTTTCAGCTTTTCTGCCACTGGCGCCACTTTCAGACTTCCTATAATATACTCGTTCCTTATTTTGTCCATTGTAGTCACTCTACACATCCACCTTAACATTCTCATCATCAAATTTTATAAAAATTACTATGAATTTTAAATTCCAAAATATCGGGTGAGAAAATAGACCTAACTTTCGCTTCATAACTTGAACTTGCGGTTGAACGTTGAACCCAGCCACGGCAACAAACCTGAACCACCCTGAACCGCCCACGAAATGTACTTCCGCTCAGGTAACTTCCGTAAATGCAAATCACTAGTTATCACTTGTATTTCTCGGTAATTCCATACCATAAGATTTATTTTTAACCGTGGTACTGCCTCAATATTACATCCATAAAAAATAAAAGTATTATTGTTCTTATTGGAACTTAGATTACTATCAATCCTGTATTCATCGAAAGGTTAGGTAGAGGTGTACCACTGTACATATACAGTTCGCCGGTATGTTCTAGGTAAGAAGGAGCGATTAACTTTTTTTTCCTGTTTTCCCCGTGTGACTCGCGACTGTTACGCTAGAGGTCTTGGATTCGATTCCCAGGTCGAGCAAAGTGTTATTGGATTTTTTCTATGAAATTCCCAGTAGCAGCTCGGAGTCTGGAATTGGTGCCCGGTTAATGGCCCCTATTACATGGGATGTCCCTTAGCATTCCGTTGAACTGTGGGTGTACATTAGTACACATAATTTAAGCAGGTGTTCTGTGCCTCTAGTTTTATTAACAAGTAAATCTTGATTTTGACGTCCTATCCTAACTATCGTCATTTTTTTACTATTTATTTCAATACTAGCACTGCTGATGTGATAGTTTTACCAGACTATCAAATCTTACGTAGCAGACAGTATATTTCCCCTATTACGTAAAGTTCCTATGGAGTGAAAGTGTCAGGGATGGGGTCTTTGCCCCTAGTTCCTCGTCACACCATATTAACTTAAAATTACATAGTTAGACGCCTGTATCGCTTTTGAATGTGTGCACTTCTCACTATCATTGATTTAGTGGGTAGTGTTACGATTTGTGTCCGCGTTTTCTTTTTAATAGCGTTTCCTAAGTACTATTTTTGTGTACCTACTAGGCTTTTTCAAACGTAGTAGGTCTCACATCGGTCTATCCCTTTCAGACCCTGTACTCACTTTTGTGAGTATGACTTTACGATTTTTTATACGCTTACTAGGGAACGGTAAGCGAACGGGGGCGAGCTCGCACAAATGAGAGAGTAGTTCTTTATGCCTTCGTATTTTTTCGCGGTGACAGCTAGCATCTTTGTGGGTCTGTGTCCGTCCGATGCCGCGCGGGGTGAATGTATCGCGACCTGTCATCCTGAAGATTTCATTTTTCGTTCTGGTAAGCAATTTATGTGTTTGTTTTTGTTTTATTGTGTTATGAATGAGTGGAAAATAGCCTTGGAGATTAAAAATAGTGGATTAATGATTAAGTTGAAAGGATTTTGGTCTCGCGAAAATAACCCTCACAAATGTGAGGGCTCGGTTTGAATTTTAAAATTTTTAAGTATATTGATACAAATAAAAAAACTGCTTTGTGCTTTGTTTTAGGAATTGTTCCAATGTTAAACAATTACTATTAGTAGAACAAAAATAGTACTTGAAGATAATGCTGTTTTGGACGCAATAAATGACTCGGTCTTCGGTGACGACTCTGATGAAGACAAAAATTGGATGGAAGATGCCCAGGGGAAAAGCCCGAAAGCCCATCTGTTAAAGACCAGGAGGAACATGCAAGGGTTCCTGTTGTAGCAGCACCAGCTACTAGAAATACCTGAACCAGACGGACGTTTCGTGGCAAACCTAGGCCTTCAGGTGCTTTAACCGTGGAAGAGATATGCATTTTTTTTAGTAATCGTAACTCAAAATTTACTTTTTTCATTTTTCAACTCACGTTTTAATTTTTTTTGGATCTTATTGTCGCCTACTGAACATTTTGAGAAGTATGTACTTCACAGAAGTGTTCGAACAATTCGCACTGTACAAAATAATGATAAATTATGACTAAGACTTTAAAAAAATCCTAAATACGTAACAAATGTTAGTTTTGTTGAATATGCCCAAGGAAAAAACTGCTTTAAATGTTAAATAATTAATACAGTTAATTTTATAATAATGTTTCACTGTTTTCATGATAATTAAAGTTTAATTTCTTGTATTTAATGGCCTTTTTTATCAATCGTGAGTGTACAGGTTTGGCCCGATCCCTCACAATCGTGAGTATCCTGAAAAACCTATTTTCAGTTTTCCTAGATTTTTTTCAGTAGCATATTCTTCTTCAGCGACCCTAAATTAGTTAGAAAGAGTAAATTTCATTTTTAAATACCATTCCGTTTAGCGTCAGGTCTGAAAGGGCTATATCGACCCCCAGGGGACGACGACCTACAAGGGGTCTGTGTCAGCGGAAATAAAAATTAAAGTCCGAAGATCTATATAAATGGGCGTATGGTATTATAAATTTGTAATAAAATTTAGGTAATAAGGGGTTCTACCCAAAACCGAAACATATGGAAAAGTTTGAGGAGCTCTGCTCTAATGCATGATTAACAAAACTACTGTACCGTCAGGAGAATCACGATATCAACAACTCTCCAGTCAGCAAAACCAATTGTTTGGTACAGAAAATATATTAAACTATAACAAAAGAAAGAGAGGTTCTCAATTCATCTGTAAATTAGTATAACATTTTTATTTACATTAACACATAGTACTATAACTTTGTTCCGATTGCGAGTTCCACTTCTGAGACTATCCAAGTCCAGCAATGGACTGATAAAGGTTGATAATGATGATGACGGTAGAAGAGATGTAGATACTTAGTAGATACAAAGGATCTACCTACTTCGGGTAAACTTGAACATCCTTCAACGTCCACACATCTTCTTATCGTAATATTATACCAGTGAAGATTGTAACATAATTTATTTTAAAAGAGTGTCCATGGAGTTACTTGCCGGATACTTCTCCATAGGATCTTCTTCAACCTTTTGGAACCATGCAACTAGATTCATAACGTTTCATATACGCTTGCAAAAGCTTATTTGAAATAAAAACATTTAAACTTTTATCCTAATTGCGTCACGCTAGTTATTCAATTAACTGATTCTGCTCATATTGTTGAGCAAATATCAGATTGTTTAGTAAAATATTCGTATATTCTAAAATCACCTCGTTGTCATGTTTGCTGGACAAACAATTTCATTCCTACAAGTTAAACAATACTTCGCTCAATATTTTAATATATTTTGTTTTAGTACGAACTAACTTCCGCCCGCGGCTTCACCCGCGTGTTGTTCGTTCTGTCTCCCAATAAGAATATTTTCTCCCGTTTTTGCAACACTTTTCATTGATTCTCTGCTCCCATTGGTTGTACCGTGATGTTAAATAGCCTATAACCATTCTGAATAAATGGATTATCCGATACAAAAAATATTTTTGAAATTCGAACCAGTAGTTCCTGAGATTAGCACGTTCAACCAAACAAACTAACTAACTCTTCAGATGTAGAATATTAGTTTACGGTACAACTGTAAAAAGTACACTCATGTACTAGTATTCTATTATCTGTGCCTACAGTATCATCAACTCAACAGCCACTCTCGTCTCATGAATACAAACAAAACTAAACTCGAACTTCTCAGAATCATAAAAAGTGGATCTAACATTTTTTGTGTGCCACGGGTCACTGCTCCTGCGCCTAACAAACATTTGTTTTGCTCCTAAGCTAATCCACATTCCGTTTCTACTGCATTATTTGTTTTATTTCATGATAATGTTCCGGATTTCTGTGATACGGAGCCGGTTGGTTTTAAGTAGGTTAACTTTGTTTTATAGGACCTCTTGGGTTAGTTTGAAATGTCGTTGGTTATGATTAAATATGGTATACATTTTGACTGCCTCATTAGCCTACTGGTCCTGAGTGCGACTGCTACGATTCGACGACGATTCCCAGGTCGAGCAACGAACCAAGTGTTATTGGGTATTTTCTATGAAATTCCCAGTAGCAGCTCGGAGTTAGGAAATTGTGCCCGGTTAATGGCAATAGGCTCGCCCCCTATTACATGGGACCTAAACATACGAAATGGCGAACTGTGGGTGTACATTAGTACGCCTCTGCCTAACCCTTCGGGGAATACAGGCGTGATGGTATGTTATGTTATGTTTCTATGAAATTCCCAGTAGCACCTCGGAGTTTGGAATTTGTGCCCGTTTAATGGCAATAGGCTCGCCCCCTATTACATGGGACCTAAACATACCGGCGAACTGTGGGTGTACATTAGTACGCCGCTGACTAGAGAATACGATATACGATTCGACGACACGAGCAATTGGCTTCTGCGACACGTTTTGTGGGTTCGATCCCCACACGGAGCAAATATTTGTATGATCTACATGTAGTTGTTCCGGGTCTGGGTGTTTGTGTATGTGAGAATTTGTGTTTGTAAACGCACCCATGATACAGGAGAAAATCCTAGTGTGGGGCAACGTTTTTTTAAAAAAAAAATACCGGCGTGATGGTATGTTCTGTTATGGTATATCTTTTCTGTTTAAAATCTTTATCGATGGCATGGCAAGTTGCTGAACATAAATTTGAGAACGATTTCATTCGTAACCTCATGAGAATGATGGTAGCATTTCATCATTATTTTAACTGTTATAGTTGTCCCAAGCGCGACTCCTCTGCTTTTAATAGAAAACCGCCAATATCACTGGTTTGATTCCCAGATCAAGCAATGTTATTGGGATTTTCTCTAAAATTCTCAGGAGCACCTCGGAGTTTGAATTTGTTAATTGGTTACCGGTTACAGGTAACAGGTTCACCCCAAATCGAACTTTAATATACCGGCAAACTGTGGGTGTTTATTAGTATCTACTCCTCTCTCTTACCTTTCAGGAAATACAGGCGTGATGATATGTGTGTGTAGTCTTTTTTCTTTTTAACTCACTCTGTCCATTCACCTCAATATTTTCAACGTTTCTTCTGCCCTACATTAAAGCCCTTACAAAACGATTATAATATTACATACTTAATTCAACTTCTAATTACTGAAACTGGATAATTGATGTAGTTGTTCATAACCTATTATCGAACAAGGTGAAGAACATAATGTACGCATCAGTGCCGCAATTAATTTGTTTGAATTACGGAATGTGTAGGAATGCGAGGACATACACACAATTATATAATATGTTGTTATGTACTAGTGGTCGCCCGGTGCTCGAAATTCGACCTTATTATATATTCCATACTTCAACCTTATACGTTAACCATAAACAAAAGATGTGTGTCAAATGCATGGTAAGTAGGGTGTGTAATATTTTTAATATTAATTAAATGTATTAAGCATTACACTAAAAATATTAGCATTTTGTTCTTCTCATCCGTTTAAACATTAACTATGTACAATCTCACACTCCTCCATGCGCGCTAAGGGGTACAAAGATTTCTCTTAGTATATTAAGAATGGTCACCCATCCACACACTGACCACGACGAACGCAGCTTAACCTTGAGATCAGCTGTTGATCAGCTTAGCTTAGCTTTTTACAGGGTCAGCAAGTCGCGAGCGACACCTTTGGGGTTGCAGTCCATAGGCTAGGGTGACTGCTTACCATCAGTCGGGCCGTAAGTTTGTTTTCCACCTATATATCCCAATCCTATAATCTAGATCTAGATGGTTAGCAGTACACAACTGTGCGTTTCTCTTCTAGAAACTTTCTGGCACTACAAAACTTTAGAATGAACTATCGCCTGCAATATTTCCGGACCAATACGACCTTTAAGAAAAGATCGTACCTACCTACTCCCTTTTTAAATGACCGGCAACGTGACTCCTTTGGTGTTGCGGGAGTCCATGGGCGGCGGTAATCGCTTACCATCAGGCGATCCGTCGGCACGTTTGACCCCTATCTCATAATAAAATGAGCCTGTGGATGGCTGCCTTGACGAGTTCGCCGCCCGACCAGACAACAGTCTCTGTAGGTAGCGTTACGTGCGGATTTGTCACACACGTGGTTTCGAGTAGAATGCAAGGGAAGGTCGTGCCCTTTGAAGGGGTCGCGGTCATATTGAATGTCATGAACGAATCATGGCTGTAACTCGAGTGTAAATAAATACAATTTTTAACTGGTACGGGCCTGTCAGAGGAACCATGAGGATTTTCCTTACTATAAAAGAAAGGCTATAACATCGCAATACATCACCCACCAACAATGCACAACAATTAACAAAATAAAGTGCCTATAATCTGGTACAACACACGATCACCACGGGGGCCAGAGAAAGTGCGTCCCAGTGGAGTTGTGGAGTGGTTGCGCAAGCGCAGGTTATGACAATGTCTCCGCGGCGCAAGGCACGAGCGGTCAAGTTCAATTACTCCTGCTTACGTGGAATTTGTACTAGTTCTGTATAAATAGCTGTGGTTACGTATATATAATGTTGTGGTAGAAATTACTTACGTAGTTTATGGATTGGGGGAATATGTCATCATGACAGAGCAGAAAGATTACTGTTTTACTCTTTTTAAACCACAAGATATCGGCGTATTATTCCTGTCTCAGAACAGGAGTATATCTAAATATCCGCATACGCAGTCTATTGTAATAACTAACTTTTCTTGAAGTCCGCTAGCGTCGTCATTATGACGTACCTAATCATGTAACATAAACATAACATAACATACCATCACGCCTGTATTCCCCGAAGGGTTAGGCAGTGGCGTACTAATGTACACCCACAGTTCGCCGGTATGTTTAGGTCCCATGTAATAGGGGGCGAGCCTATTGCCATTAACCGGGTACAAATTCCTAACTCCGAGCTGCTACTGGGAATTTCATAGAAAAACCAATAACACTTTGCTCGAAATCGAACCCAGGACCTCTAGCGTAGCAGTCGCGCTCAGGACCACTTGGCTAATGAGGCAGTTATAATCATGTATGAATGTACAATTAAGATCTTTTTACATTTTAAATGAATATTGTCGTTTTGTTTGTCCTCTATACTTTTCAGTACCATTCAGCTAATCACGATCAAGTTTTTAGAAAGAAAGAAAGAAGAATTAGAATATCGAGTCATAACTATAATAACGACACCCTAAAGTGATTTTGAATTTGAATGCATAACAACTTATTGCAGGCAAAACAGGTAACTATCTATGTTACATTAGTTATTTATTATTAGTTGCATATTTTTAATTTATTTTTTTTATATTAAAAAGCTTACTAGCAATGCGGGTCGCACATTAGTATTTGTATTCTTGTTAACCCCTCGTGCTAAGCTAGATTGCTTGTGTTACGAGTGGGTTCACGTCGGTAGTTCAATGGGTGGGGTTCGAACCGGCAACCACATGATCGCAAGTCCGACGCCCTAGCCATTAGGCTACCACTGCTTCTGATATTCTATCTTATCTATATTCTATACAGATAAATAAAATTGGAGTGTCTGTTTGTAATATTAAAATACCCGCTTTTTACTGTAGTGCAAGATGTATACACGGCACATAATTAATATACCAAAACCACATTTAAAAAAAAATACTGTCTGTTTCTCTGAAATGGCTGGATTGATTTCGACAGGACTTTCATTGCCAGATAGCTGATGTAACAAGGAGTAACTTAGGCTACTTTTGTTTAAATACCACGCGGACGACCGACGTCGCGTGTAACAGCTAGTTAATAATAAATCATTAAGCGATTTAGATCAACGTGATTCCCCCATTTAAGCTATTACTACTTGTATTTATGTTCATAAACTAAAAAAAATTGCATCACTTTTATTACACCTTGACCTTAAACACCGCTTACCGTTCATACCTTGCACCACACTCTCGCTGGAGTCCCGCTAACAAGCGCACGCGCAGCTTATGGCGCAGTGAAACTTATTAGCACCTGTTATGTGCTGTTATTATTTTATTTGATATTCACTTTTACTCTCTGAACCCGCTTTTATGTTTATTGTAATAAGGTTTACATAATAGCAATTAAACACACTATGGCTACTTCAGGTGCAACTACTATGAAGATAAAACATACCATCACGCCTGTATTCCCCGAAGGGTTACGCAGAGCGGTACTAATGTACACCCACAGTTCGCCGGTATGTTTAGGGCCCATGTAATAGGGGGTGAGTATAGGCTCACCCCCTAGGAGTTAGGAATTTGTGCCCGGTTAATGGCAATAGTGCCATTAACGGGGCACAAATTCCTAACTCCGAGCTGCTACTGGGAATTTCATAGAAAAACCCAATAACACTGCTCGATCTGGGAATCGAACCCAGGACCTCTATCGTAGCAGTCGCGCTCAGGACCGCTTGGCTAATGAGACAGTTTCACTAAGAAGATATATTGTTTTATCTAGCCATACATACATACCATCACGCCTAATTCCCCAGAGGGTTAGGCAATGGCGTACTAATGTAACACCCACAATTCGCCGGTATATTTAGGTCACACATAATAGGGGGCGAGCCTATTGCCATTAAGCGAACAAAAACTACGAGCTGCTATTGAGATTTTCATAGAAAAATCCAATAACACTTTGCTCGACCTGAGAAAATAACACAGGACCTTTTAGTATTAGTAGTGTATACATAATGTAGGTTGTTTTGCTGTAAGCGTGGTATTATGTGAGGGTCACGGTTCGATTCTCAGGTCGATAGCAATTTAGATTTGGTACCCGGCACGCACCTCTGACTTTTCGATGTCATGTGCTTAAAGATAATTGTCACGCGCTTAAACGAAAACATCGTGAGGAAACCTGCTCAGCATTGGGAAAGTATAACCACGTGGGAGAGCCGTGCTTAGGAACGCATGGGCCGGCTCGACCGAAGTGATACCACGTCCTCACAGAAAACCGACGTGAAACAACGCTTGCGTTGTGTTTCGCCGAGGGAGAGAGGAAATCAAAAACCCAAACGCTTTTAAAAGGCGGGCTACGTACTTGTGAGTCCTCTGGTGTTGCGGGTTTCCAAGGGCGGCGGTTATCGCTTACCATGAGGTGAAATCTCTGCTCGTTTGCTCACCTATCCCATAAAAATACATGTTAGTTATGCGTTATGCTCTAAGTGCGCTACCTACTACATTTCTGGTTCTGATATATTTATTAATAAAAAATTTCATCATTATCCATAAAGTCGCAATCTAAAATGACACACCATCCATCTTCATAAATAAAGTAGGTCAGATGTATTTGATAGTTCGACAGGGCCATTAAGCTCAATGCCTACAATTGTCTCCATGTCTTAAATAGCCTACATGTACTAAGTGCCAACTGCAGTGTTAGGAAATGCAAGCCCATCATTTCAACAGACACAGAGGTCAGCACTGGCGACCTGGCGCGCTCCGCATAGCAAGCAGTTGCAATTGCACGCAATTGCCGCTTTGCCGGTGAATGGGGCATTTGCTATAGGAAGTTATGTACTATGGAATTAAAGTAACTACTATCAAAGCTGAATGTGAAATGACATATTTGTGACTAAAATAACTATAATAGCGTGGCATTCATGTCTATTCGTAGTTAAAGGTATAGTAAAATATATAATTATTTATAGTATAGTAAAATATTTATTTATTTATTTAATACTTCATGCACAAACAAAAGAAGAATGTTGTACAAAGGGGGACATAATGCCATTAGGCATTCTCTCCCAGTCAACCTTAGGGTGATGCAGCGACAATCTTGGTAGTAGGTGCAAAAATAGGGTAACCAAAAACAAAAAAAAGATACATACCTAAAAATAGGTAGGTAAGTATTATAAATTCTACCAACATATTATATATAGATAATAATATACTACTAGATACGTACGAAATATAATAAATAAAATATGTTCATACTATAAATATTAATTAATATAATATATATCTAAAATATATCTATAATATGTAATAGCGTACCAGTCATATCTATTCGTAGTTAGTCAAAATCCAGGCAGACCCCAGCCCTCTTCATAGAGTTCCATATTATTGGGATTCACGGATTCAAAGTGAGTAAGATTTCTAGGGTTTTACAATAATTCTATATTTATGTAACCAACACCATTTCACAAAGCAACGTCAAACCTAAGAAGAAGAAAAACTGATAGGCCGCTAGAGGCATAACAACAAAACTTTTTACTCTAAATGAGGTCTTATATATCTAAATATCTATTATAAAATTTATCATTTAACACTCCCACTTAAATTTTATAATAGATAATCTATTAAAATTAACCATTAGGACACTTCTCATTATAATAAAGAGCTATACCTACTTATAATAGGTATCAAACATAAGTTTAATGACATTGGTATAAAACTTGATCCCTATTCTGAACAAATTTACCAGAAGGTAGAGCCTTTGTTAAAAAATCTGCAAGTTGACATGCGGTTTCCACATACTTAATATTAATAATATTTTTCTCTACCTTTTCTCTTATGAAATTATACCGTATGTCTATATGTTTTGTCCTTTTATGATAAATAGGATTATGGATTAGCTTAATAGTGCTTTGATTATCAATATATAGGGTGACCATCAATTGTGGCTCTTCAATATCTATTAATAACTGCCTAAGCCACAAAATTTCTTTAGCAGCTTCACTTGCAGCTATATATTCAGATTCTGTGGTTGACAATGCCACAGTATTTTGCTTTCTACTCGCCCAAGTAACTGGCCCCCCATTCATTATAAATATGTATCCAGTATTAGATTTCCTAGAATCCATATCTGAGGCAAAATCAGAATCAGAATAACCTATTAACTCGCTATTAGCATTATATTTAATACACATATCTTTGGTTTTTATCAAATACCGAATTATCCTTTTTACAGCATTTACATGGTCCTTACTGGGATTATTTAAATATCTACTAACTATATTTAATGAATACGAAATATCAGGCCTTGATACAGTAGATAAAAACATCAACGCTCCCACTGCTTCCCTATATGGAAAATTCGTTTCACTGTTATGAATATTTTTTATCAAAATTACATTATTATCAGCAGGGGTAGTACAATGGTTGGCTTCTGATAAGTTAAATTTCTGTATTATGTTTTCTATATACTGTTTTTGGCTTACAATAACTGAATTATTATTCTTAGTAATCTCCATGCCAATAAAAATATTTGAAGTTAACACTTTTATCTTAAAAGTCTTTTTAAGATCATTTACAATATGCAATAATGTGTCTTTACTTTTAGAGAGTAATAAAGCATCATCAACATACAATATCAATATAACCTTGAAACCATTAAAATTACCAACAAAAATACAATTGTCTGAAGGACATACTTTAAAACCATACATAGTTAAGAAAGTAGAAAATTTTCTATTCCAACAGCGAGATGACTGCTTTAACCCATACAATGATTTTAATAACTTACATATTTTTCCTGGTTCAGCTTGAACACCTTCAGGCACCTCCATATAAACATCTTCTTGCAACTCACCGTAAAGAAAAGCTGTTTGCACATCAAACCGCTGAAATTCGTAATTTTCCCTAGCTGCAAGAGATAATATAACTCTGATAGAGTCATATCTGGTTGTTGGTGAAAATGTTTCTTTATAATCAATATCTTTTACTTGTGTAAATCCACGAGCACAAAGACGAGCTTTGTATCTATTTATATTCCCATCTCGATTTCTTTTAATACAAAATACCCATTTCGAGGTTACAGTTTTCTCATTATTTCTGTCTGTCAACTTCCAAGTTTTATTTTCTTCAAGTGACTGTAATTCTTCTTTTATAGCTTCCTTCCACTTAAGATTATCTTTACATGTCATAGCTTCCTCATATGTACTTGGTACATCAAATTCAACAAAGTTTGCTTCTACATTTCTACCTCGTCTGGGTCGCAGTGTAATGTTTCTTTCTTCATCACTTGAAATTATTTCAGATGGTTGATATGTAGGATCATCACAACTTTTTGTACTTTCAAAACTAGAATCTGAAGTATTTTGATCATCTGTATGAGTAGCTGGTAAGTCTGTAGTTTTATTCTCAATAGAAGATACTTCAGTTTGATCGTCATTAGAAATAGAAATTGAAGTAATATTTTTCCTCAGTAGTGGTATGTTGTTCTCATTGAAACGCACATTTCTACTAATTATTATTTTCTTAGTTTCAGTATCAAACATTCTGTAGTTTTCATCTTCATACCCTACTAATATCATTCTTACACTCTTTTTGTCTAGTTTCTTTCTCCTTTCATCAGGAATATGAAAATAACCTTCTGAACCAAAAACTCTTATGTGTTCCAGGGAGGGCTTAAATCCATTCCACAGCTCATAGGGAGATATATTCTTCGTTTGACTTGATGAGCTTCGATTTAGTAAATAGACAGAACAATTCACGGCTTCAGCCCATAAATTCAATAAAATATCACGAGGATATAACATGCTTCTTGCGCTTTCTATAATTGTACGCATTTCTCGTTCCGCCCTTCCATTCTGTTCTGGTGTGTAAGGTGCTGTGCGTTCATGAATTATCCCTTCACTGTCCAAATAAGGTTTAAAATCATTATTTACGTACTCACGCCCATTATCTGTATGCAATACTCGAACTCCATGTCCAAACTTGTTTTTCACTATTGCATTATACCTTCTAAAGCAATCTAGGACATCACTTTTGTGCTTTATGACATATAAATGTCGATAACTGGTAGCACCATCCTTGAACAAAACAAAATATCTTGCACCAGAAACAGATTCATGTTCTAAAGGTCCACAGACATCACTGTAGGCTATATCTCCAGGTTCATGTTGTCCTCTGTGAGATTTATGGAATGGTAAGCGGCTCTGTTTGCCATATTGACAAGCTTCACAAATAAAATTACTATCATCAGACAAAATCACAGGTATTGCTCCATTAGTGCTCATATTTTGAACTTCTTTTACATTTAGATGCCCTAAACGTTCATGCCAGACTTTCAAACTTGATTGTGCTAAATTACAGTTTAGCTGCACTATAGTCTTAATATTTACTTCGTAACGATTATTTTCTCTTAAATTTGCCGTCATAACAACATAGTTGTTTTTTAATATCATGGCTTCTCTATTTTTCTTAATAATAACATAACCTTTCCTTGTAGCCATGCCTTCCGAAAATAGATTCCTGTGCAAATCTGGCACATATAATACATCTTCTAAAATACCTTGCTCCCACTGGCCATTTACATACCTTTTAATAATTATATTTCCATGACCATGCACTTGGAGTTCTTTTTTATTTCCAAGTCTTACATTTCTGTCACTACTATTCTGGCCATATTCTTCAAACTTATGAAAGAAGTCACGTCTGTATGACATGTGTACAGATGCACCACTGTGGAGAATCCACTGATCTGTAGCTACTTCTGTTTGTAAACATTGCTCTACATTGAAATTCAACGTCTTTTGCTCTTGGGGTTTCCACCCAGACTTCTTTGGGGCACGACAATCTCTTGCAAAATGCCCTCTCTTATTGCAATTGTAGCATATAAACCGATGATTACTGTGTTGACCATATTGTGTACCTCTGTGTTCAATTTCATTCTGTACCTTACTTTTTATTACGGATTTTTTCACAGCTACTAAAGCACTCTCGGCTTCTTCTTCATTAGTTAAACTAGCTTCTTCATCTAATAATCTCGCAGTTAAATTATGAACTGTTTAGCTAAATTCTCCACCTTAGCAACATGTTGAGCGGTGCTGTCAGTAGGTGACATCTTATATTGATAAAATTTTTCGTGCACCATCATTTTGTTCAGTTCCGATTTGGCTTCATAGATAGATTCCAACTTTGACATTACTTGTTTTGCATTTTCACAATTTTCAATAAGGGAAATTTGGCTAAGTTCCATTGACGACGTTATAATAAACATAGCCATTCCATCGTTCTTGTCCCATTGTGTCGTATCACCCGCGCTGGGTTTTTCTATATTGATATTTAATCCTTTCGCTTTCAGGGCACAATTTACTTGGAACTTCCATTGTCTAAAATCCTTCCCGTTAAATTTTTCAATTTTCATAGAATTCGTAACCTCCATTTTGAAATTTGTTTTTGCGTGTCACGATGCGTATTTTTCTTCAACAATTTACTTACACATAAAATCTGCTCTTTACTCAATTAACGTGCCTGGGCCCATAACCTATTGGGATTCACGGATTCAAAGTGAGTAAGATTTCTAGGGTTTTACAATAATTCTATATTTATGTAACCAACACCATTTCACAAAGCAACGTCAAACCTAAGAAGAAGAAAAACTGATAGGCCGCTAGAGGCATAACAACAAAACTTTTTACTCTAAATGAGGTCTTATATATCTAAATATCTATTATAAAATTTATCATTTAACACATATAAATGAAAAATGCATGCACTCTCCTTACTATGTAGACAACCATTACGGCAATCGATTTCGGAACGGTTACCTTAAATACAACATGTTATAACTACATATATGTCGGATAAAAGTTTTAGATTATATTCTGTAGATAGTATCCCTGAACAAGCGTGGTGAGTTGATGACGGAATCGGAATGAAGCTTTGTGTAGTCGAGTGGGTTCGTCGACTCGGTATCGATTCACCTTGACATAGATCTCGATACTATTCGATTGTCAACATTTATTTTTTACTGCGGCGTCTCTTTTAGATTCCTCGTATTTACTAACAAGTATCGTAATGTAGTTCAAATTTACCAGGTAAGATTTTACATTAATTTATTATTTATTGTAACACTCACATAATATCGGATAATACTACTACTCTACGTACTCGTTTCTTCTCAGAGGTTGTTAGTTAGGAAATGTCGGCGCCATCTAGTTATAAAATAATGAATACATTTACTTGTAAAAGTGTCTTTAAAAGATCTATTTACAGAAATAAATATCATTTGCAAAAAGATCTATAGGTATTATTAAGAGGTGATATTTTTAATCGACTTAAATAGGGGACGTGTTTTTAATTATTTATTGTGTTAAATTTGTACTGGACACACAGACAAATGGACAGTTTAGTACGACACTATGGTACCTAATAGTAGTTATCTTGTCGAACTTAATACACTCGTAATTAATTTCATATATTTGTATTTGACAATAAAAGTATATTCTTGTCCATTGAGCATTAACATTTATTTATATTGTCAAGTTATTTAATAAATAACGCGGTAAGCAATATAAATTAATGCAGTTTGAGTTTGTTGCTTGATTCTTCACTATATGGTATAAAACAAAGTTGCTTCCCGCTGTCTGTCTGTTCCTATGTATACTTAGATCTTTAAAACTACGCAACGGATTCTGATGCCGTTTTTTTAATAGATAGAGTAATTCAAGACGACTCTTAGGAACGGGGCAGGGTGGGTGAAACCGGGCTGGTCGCTAGTTCTTCATATGATCAAACTTTTGGAACGGTAAAACTAGACTCAAACGTTGTTTTACAAGAGTTTTTGTTTATGTAGGAACACTAGGCTAATGAGGCTAATAAGGAATTATTACAATTATAAGCGAAGCAAGCATTAAAGTCAGAAGTGTGTTTCATAAATTTTCCATTCGTAATTATTTTCCTAAAACTTTCGTTTCTTTTTGAACAATAAAACCATTCTACGAGCGTACCTACCTACCTTAAAAATACCTATACTTAAAAAGAAAAGAAGTATAATGATACGGAAGGAGACTCAGAATCGTCTTCCCTGACAATTCTATAGACAATATATCATCTTAATGTAAAATGACATCGGATATTGTCACAATAATCGTTTCCACCACGCTTTCATGCGATATCATCTCATTCACACGATTGTAAACTGTAAATTATTCTGTTCCTCTTTAGTGTTAGGTAATGCTATACCATAATTACCGTATTATATTCATCAAGAGAATACACTAAATTCATTACACGTGATAAAGCTGATGCCCCGTGCTGATGACATAATACCCCTTATCCCCCCCCCCCCCCCCCAAGAGACACATCAAATATTATAAATATGACTGGCCTCTTGGGGTTTAAACGTACAACAAGACGCGCTGCTTGTCATAGTCATACGTATAATTTCCACCCGAGGCAAATATTTATTTGTACCATAAATATTTTTGTCGAGTCTTGGTGCTCTTGGTGTCCGTTAATTGTATGTCTGGCATCCCAGCGACACAGGGATACTTGACTCTTCCCCTGAGATAACACCCTTGTGCGGAAGCTTTTATTTCAAAGAATTGAAGGTAGATGAAGCGAAAGTAGTGTGCCAGGATCGTAGCGGGTGGAAATCTATAGTCTCTGCCTATCCTAATGGGAAACAGGCGTGAAAATATGTAATGTATGCATGTAGAAAAAGTAGCAAACCAATTCAGCAACTACAAATTTTGGTTCTACTGTGTCACATAGCGGCATTATACATAAAATATGTATATTTTTCTTCGGGCCGTTTTTGAGATATAATGATTTTTTATTTGCGTAAACATGTATACGTATTATATGTATAGAAATAAAAAAAATACTAGTGATTAATAAATATAGAGTAAAAGAAATAGAGAAAAATAGCAATAATGATATAGTATTTTTAATTTTATACATTTATATATACTGCTATATAATAATATATTTAAACATAAGGAGATAAGAACTGTTGTTTCTGACTACTTACTATAATTATAATACTTATCACCTGTATTACATTATGGATTGCAAATAACTATATGAATATATGTGAACATACAAATTGCATGCAAGATGTCAACATAAGAAATATTAATTTTACCATTCACGCCTTTTCCCACGGACGTAAGCAGAAACTACAACACGTAATATTACTATCCCTGAAGAGTTTACCTCATTCTCCAGTGATTCGTATTGGTCGATACTTCGATAGTCGATGCCTGAGATATATAGCTTTATCGCTACATCGGCAGTTTTTGAGAGATTTGCTCACTTCTCAAGGTTATACCTTGGTCCCTTAGAGACAGGTGTTACCAAGGTCTTACGCTCGCTGCACCAGCGTTGGAAGGCCACAGCTGCAGCATAAGGTCAACCACTCAAAATAGGAGCAAACTCAATCAGTATCTTATACATTAAACATTAGTTGGGAATCATAACATAACATTACATAGCATCACACCTGTATTCCCTGAAGGTGTAGGCAGAGGTTTTCTAACACAGTCCCACAGTTCACCAGTATGTTTAGGTTCTATGTAATTAACTGGGCAGAAATCTAAATTCCGAGATTAATTAATAATACCTGCTATGTATCGAGAATTTCATAGAAGAAGCCAATATGATAAATTTATTTTAGTGAAGGAAAATACGATTAATCAGCAATGGAAAATGCAAAAAAAAACACAATAAGATAGCCAATATTAATTTGCTTGACCTGGGAATCGAACTCAGGACCTCCAGCTGTCGCGCTTGGCAACACTAGATTTATGAGGCAGTTCAAGGCAGTTAAAATTTTTTTTCCATACAGATAGTGTACATAATTATAGAGGAAGCCATATTTCTTAAGGAGATAATATTCCGTTGCATTGATAGGGTCGTTGATTCAAGGCAAGTCTGTATCTCAAAATACCGGAACCACAGAGTTCGTCTTCACTGACATTTGAGAGCTTTCTGAAATTATTACTTCCTAAAGGCACGCGATAAGAAAAACGTTAACTATTTACTCTTAAATACTTTTATCTTATTTAGGTAGGTACCTACTACTGTTTTTTTAATTCTATTGCCCAAATTGCATGACAGTTCTTTTTTTAAATCCAGCCGTAGACGAAAAACGAACACAGTCCGGGTAGGACTGTGTTCTAAGATAGTACCTAGACAGTCAAATCGTTTCAATTGTTCTTAGACAAAGGTTCTTACAGTGAAATTAATAACTAATTATTTTTTCTGTTCACATTTGGCAAGTATCCGTAATATGTAGTTACTGCACCAGTTATCGCGCTATTATGGATTGTAAAAAAAAATTTTTAAGAGTGTCTATGGAGGTTCTTGCGGAACTCTTCTCTAAGCATTTGTAACCATAGAATCATAACGTTTCATAAACGCTTGTAAAAACTTATTTGAAATTAAAAACATCTGACCTTGAACATGAACTATGTAGCTGCATTTAGTTCTACAAAACACATCATAGCATTTCTATACTCCATTTTAATTGAAGTTCAGAACAATAATCTGTACCTATGGCATTGAAATTCAGAACAATAATTCGTATGACACTATGGCAGCCCCCGCTGAATTTCTTGTAGCTAAGTGAATATGTGTAGGTACTCATTTAGTCGGGGGATTCGAAAATATTATTTAATAATTTTAAAATTAAAGTGTTTTTTTTTCCTTTTATTTATTTTTTGTTTTATTTGTTCTATTACAGTGGACGACGCGAGCGGTCGCTACACATCGATGTTCTACTGGGGTAACAATTACTGGACGGGATCAGCAGAGCTATGCGACATACTCAACGAACAACATGCACCAACCAAACAACGCAATAGTGAGTACCTTAACTTTTAACGTTATTTTAGTGAAAATTCGACTTGCGAGCAGAATTCGAACCTGCGTCTTCTGGTTAGATACACCAGACACTATGACCACTAAGCAATCGCGAGTCCCGCCCGCTATGTCGAAGTTTGCCTTCACATTCTGAATTTACGTCTTAAAGGTGACGACTGTGACAACTATTGAAAAGCAAGTTACTTGCAGCTGTAACTGCCTCATTAGACTATATGACCATAAAAGTGACTGTTGTTAAAATCCTGTATGCTGTTCCTAGGCTGAGCCTTAATATTGAGTTTTGCTACGTACAGTAGCAGCTTGAAGTTCAGATTTGACATGTTTGGCGTCTGGCGCCTAGTGGGTTCAATCCCCACACGGAGCAAATTTTTGTAAGACCTGACGCCTTGTTCCGAGTCTGGGCGTTTGTGTGTTTGAGAATTTGTGTTTGTATAAGCACCCACGATACAGGATAAAATCCTAGTGTTTAAAACAAGGCATGCCGGCGAACAATATCAGTACACCTCTGGCTTACCCTTCGGGAAATACAGGCGTGATGGTATTATAATGGCAATGTTATTTCACCAATGTTTCAAGGTCAGTTCATAATATCAAAACATTATCAACAAATAACGAGACACACCTCGCGAACCGAATAGTAATAAATTTCATCAATACTATGTAACCGATACTGCAACACTATCTGAACGCCTCCACGCAAAATGTCGACACTGCCGACATAGCTATCGATTCGAGTGTCTAATCGATATGCAAACAGGTATCGATAATAGACCACAACATTATGTAATCATGTAAGTAATAGTAGAAATGGACGCAGCCTACCGAGAACACTATTTTTAATTGAAATAGAGAAGTTATGAGATAAAGTAGGTAATCTTGGGCTTGTAATTATTTTTTCACAACTTTCACAAAAGACCGGGAAGCAGTTAAAAAAAAATGTTTTACATTAAGATTTTGCGACGGTAGCTACCCTACCTATCTATTCATAAATCGCCCCGAACAAAAACCAAGTCCCGAACAGCTCTTAAAAATGGCAATGGTGATAAAATATTTATTCCTTCATACAGAGTATAAGCAATTACGTAAAACCTTCATTGAAAACCCAACTTGAACTTCAAAGTTTGATATACCTACCGCCATTTTCAATAACAAATCTAAGTATATTTTTTAATAAAAACTAGCTGACCCGATAGACGTTGTCCTGTCTTATCTACGAATATAGAATTAGAATTCATTTATAAAACATAACATAACATACCACACGCCTGTATTCCCCGAAGGGTTAGGCAGAGGCGTACCTTAGTACACCCACAGTTCGCCGGTATGTTTTTTTTTAGGTCCCATGTAATAGGGGGCGAGCCTATTGCCATTAACCGGGCACAAATTCCTAACTCCGAGCTGCTACTGGGAATTTCATAGAAAAACCCAATAACACTTTGCTCGACCTGGGAATCGAACCCAGGACCTCTAGCGTAGCAGTCACCCTCAGGACCACTTGGCTAATGAGGCAGTCCTTCATTTATAAAAAAAAAACATTTTTTATTTTTTTTTATGTTCCGCGCAACTTTCTTAGTTTTTTCGTTCATAAGAACCATAACGTTCATAACAAACACAACAAGAAAAAGAATTAGCGAATTTGGTCCAGCCGTTCAAGCGTGATGCCGTGACCAAGGGTAATAGGGATTCATTTATATATAGATAGATAAAAGATAGGATAACATTACTTGTATGTCTTATGTCAAAATCCTATCCAAAAGTATTACTACTATTGAAAGATATTAGGTACAGTCTAAGTTTTAAAGGTAGGTACTAGCCCCAACTAAATCTGCTGATTGATTTATTATTGAAATGTACGGATAGGCAACCCCCTTCTAAAGTTGGTTAAGGGAAACACATACGTGCTTTAACCGCAAGTATCATTTCCGTGCTGCGTTGCGCATACGCACCTAAATTATATTTTTAGTAACTTGAAAGTTTTAACTGAAATTAATGAACTCACGTTTACCTTGATCATTAAATGAGAAAGAATTGTTGGTTTAGTCAGACTTTAATGGAGGTCTTCCTGGTAAACATATATAGACATATAACTATTTACACCGAATTGGGAATTTAACTAGAAGGGTACCTATAGGTAATTGGTTACCTTTTTTCTTTTATTATAATTTTTTGTTTCATAAATATTCTTTCTTTTCTTTAAAAACCTTTCAAAATATATCTAGTCTCATGAAACGCTAGCATACAAAAAAATCTGTATCCATAAAAAATATATCGTAATGAAATCACAAAATGGAACCATCGAGTATTAACATTTAAGACATTGTGATTATATTGGAATTATAATGTTTGTTTCGACGACACGTTTGGGGTAAAAATAAACAATGTAATCCATTTTTTTTAAAAAAAGCTTACTAGTAATGTGGGTCCCACATTAATGCTAAATGCTTGTGTTACGAGCGGGTTCACGTCGGTAGTGCAATGGGTGGGTTCCGAACCTACTATAATTGCCTAAAGTTAAAACAATATCACTATCGAACACCTGGTCCACTAGGTCAAGGGGTATTTGCTTATGTCACTTTCTACAAACATTCGACGCGGCCTTGCGCCGGCGCACCTCTCGAGAACCTTCCAAAAAACCGTTGTAATCAAAAGTAGCGCTTTAACCATAAATATTTGTTTAACGATTCAATTGATCAATTTATGGATGCCCTGCATTGTATAGAATGGTATTATTATACCATTCTTTACAATGCAATGAAATAGTATCAAAATATATGATTATATCATTATATATATTTCTGATAAATATCATTTAATGTTATTTGTGTAGCTGGATTTTAAGATCTATCAATCGATCGATTCCCATCGAACCCAGCTTATTGGGCTTATCTTTAAAAATTCTCAGTAGCATCTCGAAGTTAGCTTCTAACATACCATAAGCAATGCTAGTTAGGAACGATGGGAATCGAACAGTACTATACTAACTACTAGTATTGACGACACGTTTCGTGTAGGAGCTGATCGATCGGCTTCTCCGACATGTGTTGTGGGTTCGATCCTCACACGGAGCAAATATTTGTATGATCTACAAGTAGTTGTTCCGAGTCTGGGTGTTTGTGTATGTGAGAATTTGTGTTTGTAAACGCACCCACGATACAGGAGAAAATCTTAGTGTGGGGCAACGTTTACTTTACGTTAGAAGTACTTTTAAAAATAAAAACCGTAAGTACCTATTACTTAACTAAAATCATTACACATGAGAAAAGAGAGTTACCGCAAACCACAAAGATGTATTTTATTTTATTTATTTGGAACAATAAACAAAAATGTATTGTGACATTTACCTATAAGCAATGCTGAAAATCTGAAAGTATGAACAAGCATACATTCTTTCTTTCCTTTTGCTGTTCATTTTATTACGGCTACATTATAATAATTACATTAAAATTAATAGTGCTTCTAACATACGAATTCCATAACGCCTGTATTCCCAGAGGGGTTAGTCAGAGGCGTACTAATGTACACCCACAGTTTTATGCTTAGTTTCCATGTAATAGGGGGCAAGCCTATTGCCATCAACCGAGCGCAAATCTCGAACTCCGAACTGCTACTGAGATTTCAAAAAACTGAATAACACTTTTCTCGACCTAGGAGTCGAAGCCAGGACCTCTAGCATCGCGCTTAGGATCAATAGACACAGCTAGAACTTCGTACAACAATAGTAATATTTATGTTTTCCTATCATGTATACATTTAAGCAGCGCGCGTTGATGTCTTTTGTATGGAGTTACGTTTGCGCAGTTATTGTTGGTTAAATTAAAGATATATGGTAAAAGGTGGTAAGTTAAAAATGTATTCATGGTTATAAACTATTCCTTTTATTTCTAGATAGTGCCCCTTCGCAAATCTTCAACGACTGGCGCGAGGACCTGTCCATGGTGGGGTTCGGGCCCCCCTTCGAGACAGCCTTCTACGTCGCACGGATCACCGTCACCACCAACTTTACTGACATCGTTAAAAACGTGAGTACAGCCGGAGTCAGAAGGATAAATACACAATGAGGCGATATTCGACAGAAAACCAAAATTGCCGACATAGCGCACTGAATTAGCAAGCTGAAGTGGCAGTGGGCTGGCCATATCTGTAGAAGAACCGACAACCGCTGGGGTAGACGTGTTCTCGAGTGAAAACCTTGAGAGAGTGATGCGTTGCGGAAGGTTGTGTGGGTTGGGTACACATAAGTATGCCTCTTCCTAACCCTTCGGAGAACACAGGCTTAAAAGTAAAGTTGCCATTAGTCAGATCACCGTCAACCACACGCGCTTGGTACGAGTTGACATACTTATTAACCCTGGATAACTTTCATCTACCTTAAGTTTATATTATGTTTCCAGCACCGCACTCTTCACCTCGGCGTGTGCTTACCCCGCTCGTGTTCCCGGTCGGCTGTGGCTGAACTTCTAGGCGGCGCGCGCGCACCGCTGCTTGCGCACAACGTCGTAGCAGTGCGCTCGCCACAGCATGGTGGATATAACTACGTCGGGGACCCCACCTTCAGAGTGTTACTGTGAGTACCAAACGTAGTAAAACACACTTCCCAATTGTCTAGGACAGAAGTTCACAAACTATGGGTTCAGGCCCTGAGAAATTTAGTTAACCTCCTAAGTTAGGCCCCAAGGAAGGCCTACCACCGAGCTAGTCAGATATTTTCTTGCCTCTTGAGAGATGCCTATCTGAAAGGCAGTGAGGAACAGTATTCTAACCCGTCCTCACACGGGGAAAACCGGAAAAAGTCTCACTAGCAGATCGAAGTTTGCTCAATAGTTAATCTCTCCTTCTCACCTACAACATACCGGTGAACTGTATACTTACATCGGTACACCTCTACCTATCCTTTCGATTAATACAGGATTGATAGTAATTTCCAATAAGAACAATAATACTTTAATTTTTTTATGGACGTAATAAATATTTATCTACTTATAGCACCTTGGAAATTCTTACACTTACCAATATTCAATTTTTTTTTAACCCTAATGTGGTATTGGTGGTGACTGGTAGAGAACGCCATATGACATTAAGTTCTGCTGTACATAGAAGAATAAATAACATACCATCACGCCTGTATTCCCCGAAGGGTTAGGCAGAGGCGTACTAATGTACACCCACAGTTCGCCGGTATGTTTAGGTCATTAACCGGGCACAAATTCCTAACTCCGAGCTGCTACTGGGAATTTCATAGAAAAACCCAATAACACTTTGCTCGACCTGGGAATCGAACCCAGGACCTCTAGCGTAGCAGTCGCGCTCAGGACCACTTGGCTAATGAGGCAGTTAAGAATAAATAAATGTAAGATATATTATAATACATGTATGGGTTTATGGGTAAAAACCCGATGATTCATTAAACAGTTTACATAATTATGAAATGCTTGACATTATGAGATTTCCTAAGGCTTGCCTCAGCCTGGCGAGGCTCATTCCACTTTCTAGAATCGTGTTTGTGTGTCAAACATTCTCGTTATGACGTCATTGACGTTCTAGTCTAGACTTCGGACCTTTTAGATGTAGTGCGACCACTCTATGTAATAATCAACAGTCAGATTATACAATTTGGCGATGTTAAAGTAATCTTGATATATCAGAGTTCCCTAAATAATGGTTGAGCTACACGATGACTGATGAATGCATGCCGTCAGTTAAGACAGGTCAACTTAAGGCTGCTATGGCCTTTTCTTCAAAAGGCCTGTTCAGGTACCTATTGCCCTACATAGTAACACTAACATATCTTAAAATACTACTTGTTTGGACTTAAAAAAGTCAATTTCTTCAGAAGTCCAAGAAATGTACCATCTAGTTAAAAACTTGTGAAAGTGTGCTTAAAGGATTACAGGACTACAGGCGTGATGATATGAAGGTACTTTAATTTTAGCGTTTAATAAAAAATACATTCATCTTTGCAGCGCTGTATCATGTCTCGTCACTATCATGCTTCTCTCAGCGACAGTGTATGACATGAAGATCGCCCGTGACGTGCGCAAGCGCCGACAGCGCGCGGTCAACATTGCCGCTAACATTGAGGCCAACGGCGGCACACGTTCTGACCTAAAGCTCGACCTCAATGGACTGGATGACATCACCGTCTCTAGCGGTAACTAACATTTGTCTTTTTAGAGCAACCCTTGATAGGGATTACTACGCTGGCCGTCCTAGTTGTGATTCCCTGATTTGAGCCTATAATGGCAATAGCCCATGTTATAGAGGGCGAGCCCCCTCTAGAACATATCAATGTCATCAATGTCAGTTGAAGGTATCGATTGTCCCGACAATATATATTTATCATCCTCATTCATGGTAATCTACGGAAAAACAATTTTTAATATGAGGGTAGTTTACTTTTCTAGAAGCTCTAGCATATATATCTTCATAACCAGCTAAACTTATTTATCAAAGAATAATGACCAGGAATACACCACGTACTGGCAGAAAAAAAATGTGTTATTAAACTAATGGCAGAAAAGTTCTGGTGACTTCTAAAGTACAACCAAACCAGCTCAACGTGTCGTCATAAGTAGCCGTACTTTGTTGATTTGTTTTCTTGTGTTTTCAGGCAAGTCTATGTACAATGTAAACAACAACTTGGCCATCAACGGCAACACGTCGGAGGAGCGACTCACCGCCGAGACCCTCTCCACTGACGAACTCAAACTCAGTAAGTTATATCTAAAGTTCTTTCCGGAGACCTTCTGGCGTAAGGGATGCAATGGGTACAAACGGTAGGTGGTGTTTTATTACGAATCTACTCCTTAAGACCGTGATGCACCTAGAAGTACTAGCCTAGCCTCTTAAAGGCTGATCCTTCCCCTGATCGAAATTCTCAATCGGTATTAAAGTTTGTAGGTGTATAACACATTCTTGATTCATGGCAGTAGTAATTGCGACATTAACAAGGTATACAACATTAATAACTGAGAAATAGAACCTTTAGAATTTGTACTGTTTTCATTTGTGTTCCTATTGTTTTTTTTCGTCACCATCCAATTTAGTCCTCGCCTATGCAAGAACCACCCTAATCATCATTAATTTCTAAAAGTATCGTACTTTTTTAAACCTGTTTCAATGCAAATAGCAATCTAGGGTTCTTAAACAATGACTGATCTAATTGAAAGTGTAAAAGCTTAAACAACTATTCTTTGCGATCTTCGGGTCTTCAGAAGTCATGTTAACGTTATACTAAATTGCTTTTTAAATTTGATATAGGTGTATGGTCCGAGCTGCTGCTATCGTTCTCCATGAAGGCGAACATCTTGCAGATCTTCGACCAGTCAGTCGGAGCGGACACTGTCGCCGTAGTGCATGGTCTGCGGACACTCTCCATGATCTGGGTCATATTCGGACATACCTGCGTCGTTGTCTTTAAGGTAAACCTTTTAAAGTGCGAAGTGTAACCTATGAAATTGATGTAACATTGAATATATTGACACTTCTAAGATGTAGATATTTGTTTTGCATAGTGTTAGAAGTTACAAGGAATATATAGTTAACAAATTGCAAATTGCTTAGTGAGCTAAGCTGGAGGCTCTGATTATTTTTCAGTTTGTTTTAGAAAAGGCCAAGTTCCATTTTAATAACACATACCAGAAAGTTGCTACAGTTTTTAATACGATAGGGCCAAGGAAGGCTAGTGAGGTTTTTAGTCAGTAGGAGTCCAACATATCTTGCCACCTCCCTAGATGGCTGCCATGAAGATTTCCGGACACAGGCAAAAGAAGTCTGTATTGAAATTTTTTCCAGAGTATTTCTTCCATACTTTTTCCAGATAAACTTAGCACAAGGTTTGATTAATTGTCAACTAATGCTGCTGGCCCGCTAAATATAATATCCAGATGAAGATTATTTTAACAGATACGAATTTATTGCAGTATGCCGACAACACAGCGTTGCGAGCGATCCTGGAGAAGAGCTTCGGGTTCCAGCTGATCCTGAGTGCAGTGTACAGCGTGGACACATTCTTCTGTCTCGGGTAAGAAGAATAAAGGGCTCGAACTCTCTACTCTACAGCAGTGCCGTAATTAGGGCTGTGCTAGCGGTGCCTAGGCACATGACGAAGATCTCGTATAACTAACCTTACATAACGTTTCCAGCGGTATGCTGGTGACGTTCCTGTACTTCCGCACTAAGAAGAAGGGCAAGCTTGACGTGCTGGTTAAAGGTCGCAGGAAGATCACCTCAGGAGTGCTGCAGTTCCTTGGACTCATTGGATATCGATTTGCCAGGTCAGGATACATTTATATGCTTTGGGTGTTGGATCTATACTCCGAGGATGAAGATATTAAGGGAGTTTTTGAACACAATGGTTTAATTTTTCACGATCGTAATATGTATTTAAATGTCTTTGATTTTCACCAATGGTAAATTGGCAAGGGTAGGTATTAAAAGTTTTATTAAATAATTTAGCTACTACTAAAGATTTAGGGCCACTTGCACCAACTTCTGAAATATATTTAAATTGAATTTAAACACAAAATGACAATAGAAAATTTTGTTTAAATACAATTTAAACACATTTAAGATGTTGGTGCAAGTGGCCCTTAATGTTCTACGATATTAAGCATTATCAATTTTTAAAACTTATATACTTTTGAATATTCGGTCTCTAATCATGATAGAAATCCATATCACCACTATCTATTCATCAGCGCTTATCAAATACGCAGGAAAAATATTTTCATGGAGAAATTCCTTAATTCTTTTATAGATTGACAGCACCGTACCTGTTCATCCTGGGCGTGGTGGAGGTGACGATGAAGTGGTTCGCGTACAACTCAGTGTTCGAGCCGCCGGCGATGGACCACATCACCTGCCCCAAGTACTGGTGGAGGAACCTGCTCTACATCAACACCCTGTTCCCCGTCGACCAGATGGTGAGGTTTAGCGTTTAGTTGGAGGCCAGGACTTAGGTATTGGATACTAGAATCCAGTTTGCAAGAGTAATTGCAATAATGGTCAAGTTCAGGGGTTCCAGTTACGGAGACTTTTCTGAAGACAATTTCACGTTGTCGGGCGAATTCGCAACTTTTTAAGAGAACAAAATATATCTAATTCAGAATTAAAAGTGCTCCGACGAACGTAACATGACTACCCTGATTTAGTTCTTAATATTATCTTCGGTAATTCAACATAAATAACTATGTTATTTTTATAGTAATATCAAACACACACACACATACACACATGCACACGCACACACACCATCTCACCGCCTGGCCACCTAGGTTAAATAAAAGTAAATAATAGTTTATCAATGCACCGCAACAAATTTTCAATATGTGTAATTGCATCATGCCTAGTGTTTCCGGGAATTTGGAGGCCTGGAGACCCGTAAGACAGGGTGTTCCTAGTACGGGCTCCAGTCTCCACAGCATAACCTATTATTATGTAAAAATGCAATATGTAGGTACTTGTAATTTTGTGACTATGAGGTGGAGAAAATAAACGAATATTGTATTGTATTTATTATCTCGCATCAGATAAAATTTTTATTTTATCATCTTTTTCAGTGCATGTTATGGAGTTGGTACCTGTCTGACGATACTCAGTTCTACGCCGTCAGCGCTATATTATTGATTCTGGCTAATAGGTAAGATTGAATATGGTTACGTTTTCACCTTAATTTAGAAGAAATAAATAATATCTTAAAGTTGACAGTTACTAGCAATGTGGGTCGCACACAACTAGTATTCTTGATAACCCTAACCTAACCCTAAGCTAAATGTTTGTGTTATGAGTGGTTTCACGACGGCAGTGGAATGGATGGGTTTCGAACCGGAAACCTCATGATAGCAATTACCGCCGCTTCAATAAAAAAGGGCTTTCTTTTCTCTTCTGGAGCATAAATGTCGATGACACCCTGAAGTTACTTAGTACGCTAAGATACATTTGTCGATTGTCCTCAGTCACTTTAAACTGTCGGCCTCCCTGACCGGCGTGCTGTTCTTCTCGTCCCTGTTCACGACGGGCTACGTGTCCTGGAGCAACGACCACATCCCCAACAGCGAGGACCCGTTCACGCACTTCGACAAGGTGTACGAGAAGCCCTGGACCAGGCTCGGCCCCTACCTCGTGGGCATGCTCACCGGCTGGATACTGTTCAAGACCAACTTGACTATTAGGATGGGCAGAGTGAGTTTCGTCATTTGTAACATTAGTATCTTCTTAATTAAATCAAATATTTTTGGGTTCTCAGGGATTATGAGAATTTAGTCAATGAGGCAGTTAGTTTAATCACGAAGAACTTCATTATTATTCCAGAAGTCCTAAGCCCAACTGCTACACTAGAGGATCTGAGTTCGATTCCCGTGTCGGGCAGTATTATTGGGGATTTCTATGAAATTTAGTAGCAACTGGGAGTTTAAACTGAAATTTGAGTTTGTCAGGCTCTCTCTGACACATGTTCTGGCGAACTGTGAGTGAGGTAATTTACCTGTGCCTAACTCTTCGGAGAATAAGTGCGATAATATGGCATCTAAATACAATTACATATGATTACAAAACAAAAATATTAATATTTTTCATAATCCGGTTTTATTCGTAAGAATCGTTATGTATACGCTTAATAAGAATCGATTGTTGTGGATCGATTTGAACTAAACATAGTATCTTTTGCATAAATAAGTATGTCATATTTGATGGTAATCTTGCTATCACCAGGTATGGGCATCAGTGGGCTGGGCAGTGTGCACGGCCACGCTGCTGTTCCTAATCTTCGGGCTGTACAAGACTGAGCTGGGCGTGCTGTCTGCTGCTGTGTACAGCGCGGTGTCGCACTCCCTGTGGGCCGCATGTATAGGATGGATCATCATCGCATGTTCCACAGGACATGGAGGTAAGAACTGAGTCACTTTTATTTATTCCGTGTTTCAAACTATCAGACGGATCCCCGATGGTAAGTGAAACCACCGTCCATGGACACCCGCAACACCAGAGTCGTATGTGCGTTGCTGGCCTTTAAAGAGTGCTTGGGCCTCCGGTATCCTCACTCACTCAGCGAAACACAACGTAAGCGTTGTTTCACGCCGGTTTTTTGTTGTTAATTCTTCTAAAGTCGTGTTACAATCGAACACATTATCTTAAAATAAATTGGATTGCATTTACTTATTTAAGGTATTCGTCCGCCACCATGTAACTTGGCCTGCAATTTGCGAAAATTGCCTTATATAAAAGTGTAGGTACCGCAAACCGGTACCGAATTGAATACCACTGGTATTCACTAATCAATCCAATAATGTAATATCATGTATCTCTTGGATCCTAACGGATGGCTGGACGAAGATTTTATTAACCTAATTTTGTTTATGTTCTCAATTTAAATACTTATTTATTTTGTATAATTACGTGTTATAATTGTGTTTTTTTTAGTTTTAGTTACTGTAATTGGTTGTAACAGAACCGTTGTATTTAAATCAATCATCAAATACATGATTGGTGTTCTGCAGGGTGGGTGACGGTGCTGCTGTCGGCGCCGGTGCTGTACCCGTTCTCGCGCGTGACGTACTGCGCGTACCTGGTGCACCCCGTGGTGCTGCGCTACGTGGCCATGCACCTCACGCACCCCATCCACATGGGCGAGCTGCTCGTCGTGAGTACACGCCAGAGTTCATTGCTATCCCACTCAAAGGCGAATCAGGCGCAGCATAGCCATACATACATACACTCACACCTTTCTCGCACAGGTGTAGGCAGAAACTATAGACCGCCACTTGCTCCGATTCTTGCATACCTACTTCTTTTGCTTCTGCCACATTCACACATCTTCTCATACATACGCGCCGGTTGCGAGTACTATGCACCTGACCTTTTTGAAGGACCTCGCCAATGAGATCGGCGTATGTCCTTCTAAGACGACATCTTCTGACGCTGCCGCTGACATTCACCTTATAAATTCCTTTCGTTAATCTTCTTTCATTCATTCTCGATGATAGGTAGATCGATGTAAGGCCTCTCCCATTTAAGCGGTCCTGCGTATGTTGGACCACAGCCTGACACTGTAGTAGCGAAAATTGCAAATCCCATGATCGTGACTATACAGCAAAGGAAGGCAAATGCTGTTTTTATTCGGCAGGAGTCCGACATAACCAAAAGATTTTAAACTAGTATTAAATTCTAATCTGCACGTCTTACTGCCTCTATTGTTTATCATTAAAGTCAAAAACTGCCTCATTAGCCAAGTGGTCCTGAGCGTGACTGCTATGCTAGAGGTCCTGGGTTCGATTCCCAGGTCGAGCAAAGTGTTATTGGGTTTTCTATGAAATTCCCAGTAGCAGCTCGGAGTTAGGAATTTGTGCCCGGTTAATGGCAATAGGCTCGCCCCCTATTACATGGGACCTAAACATACCGGCGAACTGTGGGTGTACATTAGTACGCCTTTGCCTAATCCTTCGATGAAAACAGGCGTGATGGTATGTTATGTAAAGTTAAAAACATGTAATTTCCATCAACAGTTCATCTTGTTCCTGGGACTGACACTGATATCGTATGTGTTCGCGTTCGTGATATCAGTCGCCTTCGAAGCGCCCATGGTGACCATGCTGAAGATCGTCTCGCCGCAGAGGAAGCCCCACAGAGTCTGAACAAACCACCAACTTTAACTTAAGCTTACAGATACTATGTAGCTGCCTTGATGTAGAACGGAACTAGTTAAGGCAGAAATGTAGCAATATCATTGCGCAGGAGTTGTGAAGTGAATTAATTGGCACAAAATTGGGCTTAGTGTCGACTTGCGCAAGAGTCGTTATTTTCTAGAATCAAATGGTCATTTTACGCTTCGCTACCTGATAGTTAATGCGAATGTGATTTTATAGTAGAGGCAAAGAGTAATAGAAGGTAAATGAAAAGATATTTATTGAACGAACTTTTCTGAACGTCATTTATAAAAAGTATTGAGTTACCCAATCTAATAATTTAAAGTGTCTGTCTTTTACGTTTCATGACTAAACGGCTGAACTGCTTTTAATGGATTTTGAAGAAGCAAATTGGCTACCAGCAGCTAATTTTACATATTTACTTTGTTCAACGAAAAACGATAACTTTGGGATTATCTTTACATATTTTTATTGAACACATTTTATAATTTTAACATTATTCTAATTAATAATGAAATCCCAATGGAGATGTTTTTCATAAACGCTATCACTCGTTGCCTCTTCTCGTAGATTTATCGTAAAATTAGTAATTTCTTGTATATTAACGTAGACGTAATGTTTCTAAATATTTCGCCTCGAGTGGAGGCCTTCTGACTGAACTCTGAAATGTATGTGTTGATTGTATTTACTATGAATTGGTTATGAAAGAATGTGTTTCGTTATCTGTACTTCCGAATTTATGAATCATGACTAATTTACCAGGAGACGTTATGATAAATTAATTACTTCTGATTTTCTTTTGAATTGTTTGAGCGAAAGTTTTTGCTGCAGAATGTGTATTACCTATATGAAAATGATTTTCATATGATAATTATATTTTCAAAAAACGTGGTAGCATCATTGATTGGCTAGATTTTATTTGAAAGTGGTTGCGTATGATTGTTTAAAAGATAAGCTTTAGGTATGTCTATGAATATTGATATAATTCTTGTTGTACCTACTGAAATGAAAAATAACTAAAATACAGGGCACACCTGAGCACTTCAAAATTATACTAAATTACCAAGAAGCAATGTTACTCGTACTGTGAGATTCATTCACTGTGTATCTTTACGAAGTAGATCGCTTGTATATACTTGTATTTATGTACATAATGTGTGCTAAGCTTGCAATATTGAGAAACGTCGTTTGAACCTGCCGTTAATGGCTTTAAACATTTCAATCTCTCTTTTCTGATCTTCATCTACAGATAGGCTTTGTTTAGTTAAGCTCTCCAAATCATTATCTGCCCTTTCTATTAATTAATTACTTCTGCTGAGCAAATACTATATTACGAATAAAAATGTACATTTACATAAGTACCTAATAATGTAAATAGGCTGTAAATATAACTAGTTGTAAGTTTTTTTACTGAACATTATAAATAAATAATTAATAAATATATTTTATTACAAAATAAATAGTAGTATTATTATGTCATGAGGCGCAGTCGGAAAGTCTTCTGAGGAGACTACAGCAGGGCATCTCTACTAGGAGAGAGAGTAAGAGAGATGCCAGCAGAGTCAGGATAGCAGTTCCCGAAAAATAGAGCCACTGAAAAATAAAAATAAAAGTTATTTTCAAATAAAATATTTCAACAAAAATCAAATAAATATCAACGCTGAAATAAAATTCTGATGGACATTTTGGGTTTGAACATTTTTGGTTTTAAGTACTAGCTAGCGCAAACCCGTAGATCTGACACCACATACTCATAAAAACTATGATACTCTTTTTACTTTAAAACAAAAAGAAACAATTTTAAATGAGATGTTTTTTAAAGTTTACTAGCAATGTGGGTCGCACCACACATTACTAGTATCTAAGCTAAATGCTTGTGTTACCCGTGGGTTTGCGTCTGTATTGCAATGGTAGGTTTGGTACCGGTAACCACATGATTGCAAGTCCGAAGCCCTAGCCATTAGGCTACCGCCGCTTAAACAAAGTAAATGTGGTCTTTATAAAATTAATTTTTAAGTAATTACATATGGGTACAAAATACTTACAACACATATTGTATGGGAACATAGTGCAGAATCTATAGACAACAATACAGTTCGGGCTATTGCTGTGTGTAACAGCAACATGCCGTAACACAGCCGGCTGAGTGCTGCAACCGACGAACGAGCCAACAAGCTCCGGCATACACCTGGTTAACAATCATTTATCATGTAATAATCCACTTGTAATCTACTTCCTTCGTCACGTCCCTCAAACACCTAATATAAATATCATGCATAGTAGGTATTTTGAATTTCTACACTAATATTATAAAGAGGAAAGATTTGATTGTTTGTAAGTTTGGAAAATGGTTTATAATAGTCATTATAAACTTAGGTTTATAGTAACTCAAAAACTACTCAACTGATTTTAAAAATCCTCTCACCTATGGAAATCTATATTATTCCGGAGTAACATGGGCTAAAGTGTTAATCGACTTAAACATAACGTAAAACCTCGGGAAGCATCTAGTATAATATAAAATAATTGAAAGCAGGAAAGTTTATTTATATAATATGATTACGAATATCGATGTGATGATGATCCACCCCTCGTAATTATTCTAGGTTTCTCCCATTTTACGAATTACAATCGTCATTTTCTCACCAGCTAAGTTAGTAGTGCCTATTATGACAGGCCAAAGCAGAGCAATGGGCCAGGTCAAGTGTAGCCACGCAGCAAGCCAAGGCAGACCCACCAACGGCACTGCTGATGACGTCAACATGAACGACAGGGACGCCATCCACAGAAGAGATGAGGTCACCTGATAACAAAGATTTAACACAAACATTTGATACAATCAAGCATTCAATTATTTTATTAACTTTATCATTCGATGACTATGCTATGATAAAACTTTGATTAAAACTGCAAAAAGAAATATTGACCATGAATCAGTGTAATATTTTTCTCATAATCATTGTTTTATATTTCTGTACGTTATGGAGTGCCACAAGGGCATTACTTGGGACCACTCGCTCGAATGTCATCTAAGAAATCTGGTCATTACAAATATGAAATGTTAAGAATCTGTTTACCTTAGAAACCTTAAACTTCCCCTGCATGATATGAATAATCCATCCCGTGAACACGCCAATAAAGTACGGAGCGACACGAGCTAATGGACGCTCAATAATTGTTGCGTATGCGCCGAATGAATTGGAATATCTGAAAATAAAGAAGTAAACCAAATTTATTCAGCTTTACGCAAATCCGGGAAACTAATCATGTCTCAATACTTAAACCTCCGTTTGTAAGTTACGATATGATAACGAATTACAACACTCACAGTACCTATATCTAGCTTTATTGTTTTAACACCTCTGTATTTGTTGTAATCTTGTGCTGACTGTTTTGTAAGCCTAGTGGTCGTGAGCGCGACTGCTACACTAGAGGTCTTGAGTTCGATACTCAGTTCGAGCGAACTGTGATTGGGTTTTTATATGAAATTTTATGTAACAGCTCAGACATTGCGATTAGTCTGGTGGCACTAGGCAATAGGCTCACTGCCTATTACATGGGACCTAAACATACCTGCAAACTGTGGGTGTTCATTAATACGCTTCTGCCTTCGTGGAATACAGGCGTGATGGTACGAATTTTCGTGCTAAATTTTTACTTACAACTGTCCAACCTCAAAGTAGGCTGCGCTAGCGTCAGCGGTAGTGGACGCCAACATAGCGAGCGTCGCGAGCGCAGCGCACAAGCGCGCGCGCAGGCCGGACGACGCGCTCGCCGCGCAGAGGAGAGCTCCCAGCATGTGCAGCTGGGTCTCCGTTGACATGTACCACGAAATTTGCATGCACTATAAATAAAACGTTGTAAATAAGTACCTTTAATTCCAAAAAATCTCAACTTCATACTTATCACATAAGAACTAACTCTAAATACCTACTAAAAGGAAATGGATTAGTATTTTAATTTATTTTCAGCCGTTACTCAAACAATTAACTCACAATAACCATGTATTCAATAAAATACCCCCATAATAATGATTACAACTCCTAGAGTCTGGACACACGTCCCACCACGTTAAAATGCAGTATCTAACTATAGGATTCAAACTTAGGACTTCTTCGCTACTGTCGCTAGTTCATGACGCAAATGAAGACAACTTGACACTGCTGTTGCGACGGATTTTGTGGGTTCGGTGCAAATATTTATATGTTCCAAGGATATTTCTTTGAATACTACAATTCCGTGTACTTTTTGGCCGTTAATTGTATGTTTGTGAAGTCCGCCGCGACTTGGGCTTGATAATAACACTTGTTGGAATTTTTCCGTGGGAAAGCCATGCTTCGGCACGAAATGGCCGGCTCGATCGAAGTGATACCACGGCCTCACAGATAACTGGCGTGAGACACTTACGTTAGCTTTCGCCGAGTGAGTGAGGATACCGGAGGCCCAAACCCTTTTAAAAGGCCGGCAAGGCACTTGCGACCCCTCTGATGTTGTGGGTGTCCATGGGCGGCGGTAATCAATTACCATCAGCTGATCCGTTTGCTTGTTTGACGCCCATAAAAAAAATAGCAATGACAGGAAGTTTCTTTAAAATATAGATAGATCCATCCCACAGAATATGAGAACCGACCTGTTCTTCAGTAGGGTACAGGTTGGTGATGTAGAGGAGGTTCCTCCAGGCGTGATCGCGACAGTTGCGCTCGTCATCGTCGGGCAGCGCCAGCGCAGCCGTGCGCCGCGACCAGCGCGCCAGCACCGCCGACACCAGCACCACGTACGCGTACGATGGCAGTAGCCTGCAGAAAAAGCTTGGGTTCTGACAGAGTATGTCTTACTGGTACCGACTAAAACCCGCACTTATCTTTTTTTTTTCCCCACGTGGAATGAGAGAGCCATGCTTCGGCACGAATGGGCCGGCTCGACCGGAGTGATACCACGGCCTCACAGAAAACCGGCGTGAAACAACGCTTGCGTCGTGTTTCTCCGAGTGAGTGAGGTTACCAGAGGCCCAAACCCTTTTAAAAGGCGGGCAACGCACTTGCGACTCCTCTGGTGTTGCGGGTGTCCATGGGCGGCGGTTATCACTTACCATCAGGTGATCCGTTTGCGCGTTTGTTTTTTATCTTATCTTGTGTGGGGCCGAGGCAGCAAGGCCTCAGAGCACTTCGACCCAATGGGATTTTTTGTGCTTCCCCTAGATACCTAATCCTCATCCTGTCCCAGTTCTTCAAACAGCTCTTCCATAAGCTTTATAATGAGGCCTGGGGGTATGAGTCGGTAGTCCTCTGGTCTTGGATAACTCTGCCCCAAGAGGCATATTCGCTTTCTAGCCAGTGCATCGCATGTACACAGAAGGTGTTCCATGCTCTCAATTTCCCTTTTGCAGGCCCTGCAGGCTGATGTCTCCGTCAGACCCATCTTTTGAAGGAGAGTGTTAGTCCCGAAATGTCCGGTCAGCGCCCCCATCAAGTGACGAGCCGCCTGCTTGAGTTCCAAATGGCATTTTGCCATCTTGATGGGGAACCTATGAATTTCTTAGAGAGAGCGAGAAACCTGCACTTACATTCCCTAGCCCTATAGTCACCTCTCCAGGCCATGGGAGTCATGAAACCCTCAGGAGGCCTAGAGTTCTCATCAGACCAGTTTTAATCAATGTTTCAAATTTTTTGTGCTCTGATACAATCTATTTACTCGTAGTACTTATTCAAATAAAACAGTGGAACAACTATTTTTTTGTTCTTGATTTTTACGCTTGATAGCCAGTTCGCCTGATGTTAAGCGACACTGCGACCTACGATGGAGCGGATTGCATAGAACAAACCAATTAACTCGACTCATACAATTTATTTATATTCCTATTTATTTTATTATAGTTACTTAGTACCACTTAAAAAATCGTTGAAGTTTTTTTCGAGTCTTCATCGGCTTAAGTCGTAAAGGAGTAATTATTGTAAATATAACAGTAAATTCTCACCAAAATGAAAATAAAATAACGTTTTAAACGGAATCCAATCAATAAATTGAAGATTATAAATCTTGTTTGTTTGATTGGTATAAAACAAGTTATCTAGTTAGCTAGAAAACTACAAAAAAAAAGTTAAACATATATACGAACCTAATGACTCTGTTTGTGACGAAACAGACAAACTGCAGGACCTGTCCGCAAGCGCCGCGGAACCCGACCAGCTCCTTCACACTGTACTGGCTCTTCAAGAAGAAGAAATGGTGGGAACTGAAGAGGCCACTGAAAGAACAAGCTTCGTGATTTGTAGTGAATTAATTATACGATACTTCAAGAAGAAAACGGTAGAAGAATAAAATCTGTCTTGATCGGTTGGTTAATAAAACTAATTTGAATTTGATTGGCTGAGAGGTTGAGACCTTCCTTTTCTGTTTCACGTAGAAAAATTGTTTCTTTTCAATGCAATTATCATCAATCAGTACATTTTGAATCCAACACTGAACGTTTCGGAAGCTAGTTTAAAACTTACCGGTACACCTCGACAATTAAAAATGTTATTTGCCAAATTAGTACCCCAAATTATGAACTCAAAAAAAGAGGTTCGGTGGTATTTATGCCAATCAAAAATAACGATTAACAGGTTGAACTCTAACAAGTTTTTTTGTACCAAGTGGTACTGTGATGGTTTAATAAAAAATAAAAAAAATAAGTGGAAAGTGGCATATCTATTAAATAAATTTATTTACTTATGCTTTTACCTCACAAAAAATAATGTATCGAAAGCGATTGTCCCAGTGGCTATTATAAAGTAAATATTATTATGTTCATTTATATCACCAGCATCATCTGTAAAATAACATACAAGATTAACCTCTGCAATTAAAGAATATTTTGAAGAATTTATACGAGTTACATTACCTGAGATATAACCGACTATAATAGCGACGTGGATTAACATAATCCAAAACGTCGCCAGAACTCTCATTACATGGATCAAAGACAGGTCTTTATTCGCCGTGTTCTTGTTAAAGATTCTCTTCCAGCAATATGCGAAAGAGAAGCAAAGGAGGAGTTTACACAAGATGTTCTTCTTCTTGCTCTCCGTGCTCAAACTCGCGAAGGAGTTGTACTTGAGTCGTGGACACGGCGGCAGATTCTCGACCTGGCGTGGGTTACTGCACTGCTTTTTATACTTCCCGCACCGATTGCAGCTGCCATCTTTTTTCGTTGCCATCTTTTCCGCACAATTCACGTCCAGCGTAATCGTGGGAGCGCCACCTCTCATCGTCTTCTCCACCGCCAGGTAATTTAAGTTCGCGTGTTCTACGCCTAACTTCTCTGCTTCAGTCTTCAGTTCAGTCTCACTTTTTAAGTCTTCAGTAACTACACGTCTGTGTGGATCTGTGTTGTATTTTTCTAGATCAAATGTCATTGATTTCTTACCGTACGGCAAACATTTAATCAGTTCTAAATCGATTACAGTGGCAACAATAACTAAAACTGCAAGGAATGCTGTGATGGATATCAAAAGAATAGCGCTGTTGTCTGATACTATGTCGTAATGTGCATCTATTCGCCGTACGCTTACAATTCTAGCGCTACGTGAGGTCTTATTGGCTTTTAAGTTGTCGTTGATCATAATGGAAAAGTTGATGACGGACGTGATGTCGCGGGGTGAGCAGGAGCGTGGCATGCACACGCCCAGGGTGACGTCAGACGACTGAAAAAGTCGAAACGATAAAATCTCTAATATCACTTAGAAAGTCGGCCTTCGATTATTTACTTTACCTTTAACATGTTAAACTTAGTTATGTTGAGAGTGATCTTCACGCTTGTATAAGCTAGCCTGTATGGCGGACGGTGATCGTCAACAATGTGTGATGCGCCTACGGCATCATCCTGTACCATCCATCTCCACTCGAGTAAATCTATGTTCATTTCAATTAAAATATTAATGTAGGAAAGTACGATTCGATTTCATCGAAGATAAGAAAATTAAGAATTATTTTACGCACCACTATCAAAGTATTTTCTACGAGACATCTGTGTGACGTCCCCCAATCCTCTGCTTCTATTTGTTGGCAACGACTCTTTGTCCTGCATAAAAAAAGTGCATTAAAATAACAATATAATTTTAAGTACTTAATACTCTATTATATTATAGCATCATGTTTCTTCTTACCAAGCGCAAACATTCTTCTTTGGATCCCAACCAAAACCGATTACCGGTGAAGAGGCCTGATCCATAGCGTCCCGATGCGTCTAAAGCTAAAAATATAAACTAATTTATGTATAACTTTAAGTTGGAAATGATGGAAATAGAAATATGTTATATAGCCAACACCCAAGTTCAAATTATCAACGATGAATTTGCACACAGATCTCCACGTAAGGAGAGTTGATAATAACAATAAATTGTGTGTGATAAGCCCGTGAAAATTGAGATTACTTAGGGTCCTAACTTAGCATATTAACCAGTTCATTGTGCCGTAATAACAACCCCTTCATCACTATCCGCGAACACGGCAGTGCGCCCCGTAAGCCTGAGTTTTCAGTTATAAATTATCTTATCCCCGCCGCACTTTTCATGATAATTTCAGAAACTTACTGTTATTATGGGTACCCATAATCTAAGAAGTCTTGACCGGAGTGATGTCACGGCGTCACAGAAAACCCGCATGACAACAAACAACATTTACCTACGTTGTGTTTCGCCGAGTGAGTGAGAATACCAGAGGCCCAATCCCTTTTAAGAGGCGCAGGCAATGCACTTGCGATTACTCTGGTATTGCGGGTTTCCATGTGCTGCAGTAATCGCTTACCATCAGGTGGTCTGCTCGTTTGCCCACCTATCTCATAAAAAAAGCATAAACTTGTGAAGCTGGGGCGAGTCGCTAGTGAGTTTATAATGTGACTCTACTATCAAAGGATATCCAGTTCAAACAACCTATTACTTACCATTAGACGAATACTCATCTGTAACCTAGCAACAAAACAGACAATATCGAACGTAATTTCACCTCATTTAGTTGTTCCAATGCGAGATAACTCTCACTGGAGTCATGCTTTGTGCTCTCACGTAATGTTACTGCATGTTAGTTAACTGTGCGCCCGCGCATGCATCATCTATGCTGTGTTGACACTTCTCGTGCTAACGGCACTTTAATATCGACTTGCGTGAATACTTTTCTTTTGTTTATGAATTAATAATGCACATCATTTTTAGTTCAATGCCTAGATATATCATTTATATTTTTGTTTGAGCAGGATCTTCAGCCTGATTCTGTCTAGAAAATATATAGGCGCACCCTTTGGCCATCTAGCTTGTCCAGAACATAATTAAGGAGGTTTATAAGGCAACAGAAGTACCTGACAAGTAGAGGATCTCGTAGATCGCTTGGATGGGAAAAAAGGTCTGGTTAATGACAAGGAAGTCTCCTTTTTTTTCTGATCTTTGTTTCTTCAGCAGTTAGTGACCCGCCAACACCGCCTATCGGATACAACTGTCTATTGTCTGCTAATAAGTAGCAGAGTGGAAAAACAAATGATGTAAGCCCTATTTCCCCCTTCAGACCCTCAAACAAACGTTGTTGTCATTATGATAAAATACAAATAAACTCTTAATATTAGCTCCTAGTTAATAAACATCTCGTCATCTAAATGACCACAGCGTTTGCTAAAGGCAATCGATTGCTTTAATGAGATAATTAAACGACTAGTGAACTTCAAGAACATTCACATTGCTGCGAATAATTGAAAGTTGCGCTGTCGATCAGGCAGCGGGGTGTACGTTGTACACGGTCTTAGGGGGCGCCGAGCGCCGCTCGCCGGTCGGCCGCGCCATTTCCAACTCTAGACGTCGCTAGGGTAAAGTTTGCACACGGGCGCTACATGAGCTAGAGACGCCTCTGTATGAATCTTTATATTACATAGACCTAAAAGTTCGTATTCTTGATTTGAGATTAGAGAGATTATTTTTGTTTTTTGTTATTAAACCGTTTGGCGAAGCGTCTGAGCAATCGGCTTCTGCGCCACGTGTTGTGTGTTCGATCCTCTCGTACAGGTTAGTTGCTCCGGGTCTGGGCTTTTAAAAGTGTTTGTGAGAATTTGTGTTTGTTTGCACCCAAGAAACAGGAGAAAATCCTAGTGATGCAAAAAAATAATTCTTTCCCAGCATTAAGGCCACATTACATATTTACTTAGGCTAAGGCTAATGACATAGGTACCAATGTCATTGCGCCTGCGCCGGTCCAGTATTATTTTCAAGTTCGTGTAGGTTAGGTAGAAGGTAGTCTTTACTTATTAGGTACCTTCACTTTATATTCATTTAAATTGTCCTAAACAAACTGCTAATCAAGTTATTTGAGTGAAGGAAAATTCGACTTGCGGGCAGGATTCGAATCTGCGACTTCTGGTTAGATATCTACATCAGACGCTATAGCCTCTAAGCCGCAAATCGGTTTTTTCCTTCACTAAAATAACTTTATAATCTTAGCATGGAAATAGCACACAATCACGCCTGTATTCCCCGAAGGGTTAGACAGAGGCGTTGGTACTAATAATGTACACCAACAGTTTGCCGGTATGTTTAGGTCCCATGTAATAGGGGGCGAGCCTATTGCCAAAATAATACAAAAAGATAAACTGCAAACAATTTAGTTTTCGTAAATAAACAAAAATAAGCACATAGGTAATAAGTATTACGTGTTCATTTCTCGATTCTTTGGGGAAACCCTAATAATACCCGTTGGTGTTCCATAGATAATCCGATTTTCTGGAGTCTGCTCGTTGCACCATTAATTTATTTATTTAACTACACATGATTTATCGATAAACATCGTTGTTATTATACCTCTCTCGTTATCAGTGCATCAGAAAAGCACAACTACCATAGGTTCGCATTATTAACTATAGGGCTGAAGATAGCCGCAATTTTAAAAAAAATTGCATTACATACCGACAAAGCATTTTTTTTCGGCTCCATCTACCTAATTCCCGTGGTTAGCGTAATTATTTACCTCATCTAAAGTGCCGTTAATTGTTATAACTTACCGTTGTATGCCCATACTCTGCCAGCCGACAACTCATTGAAGAAATATGCGAGTTCTTCCCAGCAGGTGTGGTCCACCAAAATATGCACTCCATTTGTAATCTTAGGCCACACCACCGCAAGAAACGTAGGGTCATACATGTTGAACAAACTGTCAAACGCTTCGCTACGAACATGTCGTTTCCCAAATCTATTCGCTTCCTTTTTCAAACCACCATTTTGGCGCGAGTTTTTGCCACATTCAACCGAAATAATAACGAACAAAAGCACACAAAACACTTGTATCTTCAACATTTTGTTACATATTTTTTACTCCGTATTTTTATATCGTGTAAATGCGTGCGTGCAGTGTAGAGACACGCTAACTAATGTTGACTAACTGCAATAAGTTGGCACTCGGGAGTTAGCCTGTTACATGCACTCAATGAAACAGTAAAGGCTACTTCTTAGAGGGAGTACAGAACACAACACTTTGAAATCACAATAGTTTATTTTTAATTGTGAAGCCCGCGCCTCTAAACAGTTGAGTATTTACTAAACTCTACATCATGTATAGATCTCATATTCAATTTCCCGATACCTTCAATTATAACTTTCTCTTTTAATCAAGATGTTATGGAGTTATAACGGGGAACTTAAGCTATTAGAACAATTATGTGTAATGAATACAAAAAATCTGTGAGTTCTCAATATCCTCACTGTAGGCCGAGTTTATAAGTGGTCATGAAGGTGAAAATAATTACGGAACTAATGTTTTATGCATTTTTACAGTTCATAAAATCCGATACACTAGGTTATAAAGGTAATTGATAGGATTTGTAAGTATCTATATTCACAGAAAGTTGTTTCGTAAACGCAAGCTATAATGTAAAGTTCGGGTAAAGTATGCAACTCTGAAGTTAGCTTTACTCGAGAGCCCCAACAGTACCTAACGCAAATCATAACTAGACAACTTCTTGCTCTGCACCGAGTAAGCAGGTAGAGTTGTGTAGTACATGTATTATGTACTATTAGGAATTGATTCCCGACACAGACTAGTACGAACTATTCCTTTTCCTTTCTAGTACATCATTCCTTTAGTACGTTGTCGTTCGTCGTAGTCTCTGGCTCTCTAGTTCTGTACGAACTACGAACTGAGCGGAGAGCGGTGAGCGACGGAACGCTCCGTCACTCACCGCTCATTTGAACTCGACTAGTACATTTGAACGACTGTACTATTAACCGTCGCTCACTTGCAAGAATAAAGCTATTTTGAACTTTATACCTATGAACCCAGTGATTATTTTTGTTCACTTTTCCTTCAGTGAGCTACTGTACTAATAGTACTAGAAGACCGAACTAGTACATTTGAACCATTGTACTAGTACGGATCGCTCCGTTAGTCCGAGCAAGAACAAGCCTAAGCAGGACAATTACTAATTTGAAATTTGAACGCAACTTACAGTACCTACGCGCAACTAACTTGGCCGGGTTGAACTTCGTGCAGGTGGTTGCGCAGAGCAGATCACTTTTTAGGAACTAAACAGTGTTTTATCTTCTAAGTAGGTACCATAATTATTATAAAAATAATCTAATCTCTATTTTCCACGCGACTATACATGCGCGGAAGTTCGGAGTGCCCGTGATCTGTCCGGTCAACTTAGGCCGCGCGTACTGTACCCTTATTAAATTGACTTTAGTGCGCAGCCATTTACGACCAGTGTTGCCAGGGCCCCTGAACGTTTCGTTTCCTGAAAAGTAACATTTTTGGTGCAAAAGTTACATTTTGGGATCTATGATGCTGATTTTTCATTTGTTAAAAATGTGAGTTCAATTTGGATGCGTTCGTGTACTGTTTGAATAAAATAAAAATGTAGTATTACTCGTTGATCTCAAAAGTTACGAAAAATGCCTTAAATATAAAAATTACTTACATGTTACGCGAGGGGGTCAAAAGTTACGAAAAATGTAAGAAATGTAACCATCTGGCAACACTGTTTACGACCAACTTCAGAGGCAGTTTCTATGCCCGTACTCAACAATTAAGCACTACACATTACGACATTGCCTCGAGTGACACGTCAGCTTGACCAAGTGATAACAGTAGCTGGGTTTCCTTGCTTAGGTCTTAACCTTTTTGGAAGTCTTAGATAATAACAAAAATATCTGCCCAGTAGGTACTGTTCTGATTATTGGACAGCAGCCTAGTAAGAGTCCACTTGGGTTCCACTGATCTTACCTTCAGTAACTACATACAGAGATCAGGTCAGTACGGTAATTAGTGTGAATAATACTACTTGCTCTCTGATAATTTTTCGAGAATACTTTTGCGTGACAACATGAAATACGACTAATCCATTTTCATCGCATGAGCAAAGCCTCGAACCAAACTAACTTTAGTTTCGTGTTCCGGTGATACTGAACAATGATAATGTGTTAATTAAATGCAAATAAAAGGGAAATGATCGGCGCATTACTTTCTTTAGGCAGTGAAATCCGGAATGAAAATGAAACAGCCGTATAAATGTTAGTAATTACATTTATTACCTGTCAAAAGACAATAGCTTACAATTATTTTATTTCATGTACTTAGTAAATACAATTAGCTAGATTTATTTCTTCATTACTGATACTGAAAATCATGTCACTGTAGAAGTCTCTGATAGGGCGCTCTTCACACTCACACACACGAACATAGGAGGACGACGCACGACACTGGATCTTATGTCTTTATAAATAAGGTTACATTTGCCGGAGCCGCTTGTTTGGCCGCTGGCCGTCGTTCATGAACCCACCCTGCTGAGGAACGAACTATTATTACGATTAAATTAAACAACATTATGTTAAATAACTTCCAAATGTATGACTGTTTATCGCTGTGTGATGTGATAATTAATATCTGCTGTAATTTTAATTACATTCACAGAGGTCAGGTCAGTAGACTAAGCACGAAGAATTATAGAATTCGTATCGTAAACTTATGAGTTTTTTCTGCTACAAATCTCATAAATATGTACATACATATCTTCACGTCTGTCAATACAAATTATTCTCGATTTCGATACGAATACGTTTTAGAAAGACTTCGTGCTTGGACTACAGGAATAATTAAAAGGTTTCGATAATATTAAAAGTGCCATTTGAATACATGCAACCAAAAAATAAAAAGCACATCTAATAATATCAAGCTTACACCTAGTTAGGGATATTAGTTTGTATCATGTAAGTATGTAATAATTCCCTAACAAGTTGGACGGTATGTGCGACCATTTTGGTTGTTTGTACACACTTGGCACGTTAGTACAGGCGCGGCATTACCTTCGACTTAACCGGTGTAATGTTTCTACAGGTAATTCTGAAAAGAATGCACAGAATTCGTTAATGCAAAGAGAATTGCAGGATTGGTGTGTATTCTGTTCTTTTAGTGTCTTGTTACTGTACTGCATTTCTTTGCACATCTTTCTATGCACTCGTTTCTATGAAATGGAAGTAAGCATGCAATGGAAAAAGCATTCTTAAAAATTATTGCAAAAAAATACAGTTTGGGAGATGTCAACGTAATAATCTGTATTTGAAAATAAATATATAATGACAATAAATAATACATATTTATATGTTGACATCGAGCACATGAAATCGACACTATAATACACCAAGTAAAAGAAGCTTAGTACAAAAAGAAAATTCTGCTACTTAGATATTAAAAAAAAAAGTCACATTTATAAAATGATACTGATGAAAAACTCAAGCAGTGTCGCTAACATGCTGTATGTTAAGTAGCATAAAAATAAGGGTTTACAGGTCGGAGAAGTAAGTTAAAGGAGTGGGGAGGTCCCCGTCATGACCACTAGTGTAACCTGTAGGATTTAGATGTCTGCTCTGTAAAAGTTGGACATCTAATCTAAAACTTGCGCCTACCCGATCCCCGAAGACAATGTCTTATTATTTGGAGGGGGGCAAACGAGTAGACGAACCACCTAATGGTAAGCGATTACCGCCGCCGATGCACACCAGCTGCACCAGAGTCGGAAGTGCGTTGTCCGCCTTTTAAAAGGCTTGGGCCCCGGTATCCTCACAAACTCGGCGAAACACAATGTAAGTGTTGTTTCACGCCGATTTCCTGTGAGAACGTAGTATCACCGGAGGCATGGCTTTTCCACGTTTTGTAATCTCCGTGTCTCCATCAAGTTACTTCTCCTGTCTCTGATAGTTAAAATTGCAAATAATGGTATGCCAGCGGGGTGTGGAAGCTTACCGGGCGGCCCATGAAGCCCTGCGGCGGCATGTACGTGTTGACGGGCGCGAAGCCTCCGCGCGGGAAGGCGCCGCCGCGACCGCCGAAGCCGCCGCGACCGCGGGCGCCTGCCGGGGGGACACGGAACATTTAATACATGAACAACATTAAGGGCCACTCAACTTCTCGAATATGTTTAAATTAAAAAAAAACAAAATCAAATCGTTTATTCAAATCTAAATAAGTACTACATGATTAAATTAGTTATAAAATCTTACTTATTTCATTTAAACATAAATTTACTATGAAAAGTTTAGTTTAAATACAATTTAAACATATTTAAGAAGTTGGTGCAAGTGGGCCTTAAAACCTAACAGATATCCGAGAAAGTTCCCAGATTCTAATTTCATATTACTCAATTTGAATACAACTTGAAACTCTCTTTGTAATATACTAATTTTCCACACATGAGTATATGATAACACTAATATAATTTCTGTATGTATAGGTACATATATTTATATCAGCGTAACCAAATGTGTTTGTCTGATTATCAGTATTTTAAATGAAGCGACTGCCTCAGGAACTCAATTGTTGATCAATACCAATATCAGACATGTCAGGATTTTAGGGGTTTATCTGGCAACCACTAACAATTATCTATACTAATATATAAAGCTGAAGAGTTTGTTTGTTTGTTTGTTTGTTTGTTTGTTTGCTTGAACGCGCTAATCTCAGGAACTACTGGTTCGATTTGAAAAATTCTTTCAGTGTTAGATAGCTCATTTATTGAGGAAGGCTATAGGCTATCATACCGCTAAGACTAAGTAACTATTCCACGCGGACGAAGTCGCGGGCGGAAGCTAGTCATAGATATTTTCATAAAAACCGCTACCAGTCTTAACGTGCTTTCTGAGTCACAGTGGTGTCGATGAGTTGAAAATTATCGTTCACCTTGAGTGCAAGAATGCAGATTGGTTATTCATCGTATATACATATAATCTTGATGTTAAATTTTCACATATAGTATACCTCTAAAGTTACCCCTCGCGTTGAATGCTCCGCCGCGCGCGCGGAAGTTGTTGGAGCGGTTGGAGTTGGGGCTGGCGTTCGTGTTGGTGTTCGCGTTGTTGCGGTTCTGTTGCTGGTTCGGGTGCTGCCGCTTGTTCTGAGAAAATTACACGTTGTATTATAGTAATGTGGAAATAGAGCACCTGGAAAGATCACATTACCCACATACGATATATTTTAAAAACTAACTATGGAGAAAATAAAAAGAAAGAACACATACAGTAAATAAATTAAGTTCTGAGAATTTTGCTTTTTCTATTTAAATTCCATCATGTTTCGTATATTAGACACAATGCAAAATTGTTTGTCTTAGTATCCACACATTACCAGCGTTCCTGAATTAATTATAGACTCATATACAGACAAATGACAAGCCAGTGCCATCATACTTTATAGCTAAATTAAAAATAACAAATCTAAAAGCCATTTGATAATGAAATATGATGGAACATTCCAACATCTTGCATATCTTTATATATATGATTCTTCAGCATATGTGTTGACAGTGAACTCCTCCTAAACGGCTGGACCGATATGAATGAATTTTTTTTGTGTGTTCAAATGGATTCGAGGATGGTTTAGATTCACAAATAAGCCCGGCAGATGGCGCTGCAGTCGGTATCTAAGGACAAAGTCTGTCGGGTCCGCTAGTTTTATGTAAATTTTAATGTAATTTTAACGCACCTTGTTTACGTTGGCAGCGTTGTGCGCCTTCTGCTCGTCCTCGTCGCGGTACTTGGACACGGTGACCAGGAACCCGTTGATGCGCAGCTCGCGGTCCAACTTCAGAGCCTTGTCCACGCAGTCCTTGTCTTGGAATGTTACTCTCACTGCACAACAGAAACATTCACATAAAACTAGTCATCATCACCCCATATACTGCCCCAATGCTGGGCAGGGGTCTCCCTCAGAGTGAGAGGGGTTAGACACCAGGCTAGCTTACTATGGGGTGGTAATTTCACATGCCGTCGAGAAAATCTCTTAGGCATGCATTACTTAACCTTTTGAGCACTATCAGATGCTTAAATAAAAATCAAAACGCATATAACTTCGAAAAATCGCAGGTGCCTTGGTATTGAACTCGAGACCTTTGGCTAGGCTACCACTCTTAATAATAAGTATTTCAACTCAATTCATAAGAATTGATAATAATCAATAATGATTGATTGATTAACGAATGACGTCAGGCTCTCCCTACGCGAACCACTCGTCGTTTTTTCCAGCAATCTATGATGCAATAGGCAATAACTAATCTAACTGGGCTAGTTATAGTGACTAAATGACGTAAAACGTGGTCAAGAGACTATCAAGTATTATACAGGAGTAAACGCGGCATAAAAACATCAAACGTTAGTAGCAGGGGCACCACCGATTTAGCGGATGACGACAAAATACATGAGAGTCCGTCAGTCATTCCGGTTTGTTTGCAATTTGACTTCAAGGTTGTCTTTATTTTTATTTTGTTCTTTTTATCATAATCCACACACATACAATGAAGGAATGAAAGAAATACATATTACAAGATTTATTTGAAGTTAATTAACATTATCATTATAATTATCGCTTAACATCGGACTGGCGATCAAGCGTAAGCCTATGAAGTTTTTTTCCTAAGACAAGGAAAACAATACAACGGACATTGAACTATAAATTTTATAGATTTTTTTTAAAGATTCGCAACGATATAAGTTAAAAGCCGCCACGAGTCTGACAAGCTTACGTAACAAGCTATTCAAGTATCACTACTACTATCGAGTAGTGGACCTTGAAAGGTATCGTAAAAGACATTATGGTCAGAAAACGTAACACGCCTCAAATTGCCTTTTGGTCATCCTATTCATTTATGACGGGTCAACACGCCGATTTTATCTTTTTATAGCTACTTCATACACAGACGAGTAATATCAAGATTATTAAATGTTTATGAAGTAATTTGTATAGAAGCAAATGTGTAAAATACTTGCATATTAACCGGTGTAGGTAATACACAAAAGAGACAAACAATTACTGTGTAGTAATAAATCTAATTCTCTCGCGCTAGAGAGCAGACCCCTCTAGTTTACATTGCACATTTACATAGAAATGTTTGAGATGCAAAGATTTATAATTTGCCAAATCATTTACAAAATACTAGAACTTTTATTCCATACAAAAGTTTACGCTAATTCAAAAGTTGTTGAAACAATTAATCCTCCATATCCAATGTATATAGCACATAGCTTTCCTATAATCAAATCATTGTTGTACTTACCGTGCAAACGTCCAATGTATTATTACGACCATGTATTTTAGATTTCATTTTATAGCTACAATATTCTGGTTTTACTACGAACAGTTTACCATCTTGAATGCTGATCGTAAGTCTATAGACACATTCAGATTCCGGCGGATCCAAATTTCGGCGGAATTGCCAATACAAACGTAATATCAAAATAAATCGTAATTTAAACACAATTTATTCAAAGTGCGTTATCATTGAGAAAGTGATACCATTCATCTAGGTTCCTGCCTACCATTTCCTCCAAAATACTTCACAGGAAATAATTTTAAGTGAATGCAATTCTCGATAACTTTACCAAGTTTGGAACAATTTTACCGGTCGTTTATTTCCAGTGAAGTAGTAGTAGATGAAATGGTACGGTAGGAACCTAGATTAACGGTATCTCAATGCGGATAATAACACAATTTGATTAAATATTGTTTAGATCGATTTATTTTCGTAGTATACTATCGCGTTCAAGGGAAACATCAATATAGTATACAACTTATAGTACCTATGTAATTTAACTATATATATTGCATGTACTCTAACATTTGTTTTTGGTGTGCAATATCATGCCAGGATCGTAGCAAGTGGAAATATATAGTCTCTGCCTACCCCAATGGGAAACGGGCGTGAAGATATGTTTATAAGATATGAATAGAAATAGGGGACAAGCCTCATTATCCTTAGAGGAGAATTATACCACAAAACAATAGCAGGAGTACTTGTATTTTTTAAGTACTGTCAACTGTCCAACTGCTGGATTAAAAACCTTTTTGATTTTGATGAATTATTGATATTTTTTTTCATTCCCATAAGAAAATAGCTATGGAGCTGCTATGGTTTATAAATTGATTGTAAACAATCACTATCGCCATTTAGTTCTCCAACAAAACAAATCCATAAGAAGAGTTAACTTTTATACGCCACTCTTTGTAACAATTGGTAATGCGCGCTTTATTTTTTCTCCCGCGACGCCATTTCACCCTTCTATGCTCCCCCTCTGTTGCCGCTTTTATTACCCCACTGAGGTCATTACCCCAGAGTACATTCTATAAAGGGAGGCTGGGTCTTGACATTGTTAAGGATCCGATTATTTAATCAAGATTAAAAAGCTATTTACGCCTATTTTTTTGGCGAAAATTGTTTTAAACCATGTTTTAAACTGATGGGTAGTCTTTTTGATTTTTTTAAAAATTTTTCATGCTAAAATAACTAAACTAAGGATAGGTTTGTTATTATGAATATATCTAGAATAGAACATTCTAGACTAGGTTAGGGGAGGCCTTAGCGAGTGGGGCACATAAGATACTACATAAAAAAAGATTTTTGTGATATCAACAAAACCTTCATACAAGTTTACACTATACCGAAGCTAGTTAGCATCTATGTGAAAATCTTACATGGTTATTATACACACTACATATTGTACTGACACAATTACGCAATTTGTAGTCTGCTGTGTGAATGAAACTGATAAAAAATGCAGAACACTTACGTATTTTGTACTTGGTCTTGCTGAACTCGTGTATGTGTGTCACATCGCCGCACTGCGAGAAGAGCAGCTTGACGTACTCAGTGCTCGCCTCGTAGGGCACGCCCACCAGCACGGCGGTCTCGGCGCGGGACTCCACCGACACGGTGATGGTGCTGCCGTCCAGCACCGTGCCCTCCTCGGACAACGCCTGCGGTCGACGGTTTGTTTAGCGATGGGCGGTTAAACGGGACGGGAATATGTGTCCAATCAGTTGAAATAGTTATGTGGAAAGCTGATACAAATGGGTTTTCATTTCAATAATGTACATGCATGTATAACGGATAATCATAAAGATAAAGAGAAGAGAACACATAATCTTGCGCAATTTCACGAATATTTAGCGCGTTAGCTGCTACAAACTTAATGGAGTATGTACTGAGCAATAAATAGAACATTTAACCCGAGGTTACGAGTAGGACTGGCCCAGGTTGTGTAGTCATGAGAAAAAATCGGCATATGTAGACGCTACTTGACATTTATTTAAACAGGTGTTTTTATTAAGATGAAAAAAGTTATTAAAACAACACAATTGCGAGACTTAAATAATGTCATTGAACTTTAATCCTACGTCAGTTATTATATTACATAGATAACTCTGTTTTTACGATTAAACTCCCGTATCTTTGGGGAAATAATCTCGAATTTACCGAAAAAACTTAGCTGGTAGGTAAAATATAGCCTAGGTAGGAGTAAAATGATTTTGTACTTTGAAACTAAACATATTGCTGGCGCTCAGATGTTGCGATAGCAACCACAGTGAGGCATAACAGAATGTTTAGTCTGTCAGTATGTTTGGTCGTGTTTACCACAGCCTTTTTTATGGACATTACAAATTATATTTAGCACATTACTTATCTGATGTATGTATAACTGGAGTTCTACTTACCAACAAGGAGTTGTGCAGTGGGCTTCAATTAGTGGAAGAAGTAATATTAAAAGTACTATCTAATAATGATCTACTAAGAATAGAATAGATTGAAATAATGAAGTGTACATAATTGCCAGAATTTTATTATTTATTTAGTATGTCCTTCATTATAATATACTAAAATACTGACATAATAATGTGTAACATGCTATACGAAAGTGTAGAAGATTTATATGTAATAATAAACATTTTATTATATTATATCTCACTACTTATTTATACATATAACTTGATGTGAAGCCCACAACACAAGTCCTGAAACTTACCCACTGCCACTGCAAGTACACACAAAGACATAACAAAATGGACATGAATATATTCATCAGCTGACCTACTACACCACATCATAGTCAATCACAAATTTCGACCTTTACTTTGCAAATTTACACAAAGCTGCCAAATGGATGCGTTAAGTGTAGAAGACCAGCCTGTTTAAACATTCAAATAGTCACTCATTCTGCCCATGACTCAAGGGAAGTGGCAACATTTTATGGATATAATTTGGAAAAAAATTGTCTTAGCCATAAATACAGCCTCTTTTAGAAGCAGGCTAATTACATTCTAAAATCTACTTAATCACTTCTCATTATTATATAATATAAAATGTTAATAAACTTTTGTTTACCTTTTCCAGAGACTCTTTGTTTTTGAATTCGACTATTGCCGATAATGTCGGAGTTGTGGTCAATTCAGTTACAATGATTGGACCACGTCTAAAAAGAAAGAAAATTTGTCTCATTAATACTCCGTACAGTAGAGCCTGTGTTACTGTGTTCTGAGTGCGGCTTGCAAGTTGCTCGAGAACACATCACACAATTATCATTATACTAATAAAACTTGAATTAGTAATACAAATACAGTGATTTAACAATTTATGAAATTTCAGGGACTGGATATTTGAATGTTGGCAAGTTGTTTTTCACAATAATAAGTTGTAATTTTGGAGCAGGTATACTCACTTGACATTGGTAACTTCTCCATGTTTTGAGAACAACTCCTTGAGTTTCTCTTGGTAGTCAAACAGATAGGTTGATGGGAGGTTCTCAACTAGTATTTTACCAGACTCCACTTTGTCCTCTTTTTTTTCTTCGGTAGCGGCGTCTCCCTCAGCGTTCTCCTGACTCTGGTCACCGTCTGCGCCACCCTCGGCGCTGGCGTCACCAGCCCCTCCCTCATCGCCTTGTTCGGCTAGTTCGGATTCGCCGTTGTTGTCTTCAGCCTCCACGGGCTCGGAGGTCTCCATCTCGGGTGCTTGTTCCTCGGCAGCTTGGGCGGCGGCTTTCGCCTTCGCCGCCTGGTTTTTAGCGCCGCGACCTTTCTTCTGCGCTACCATTTTGAATAACCAGCTGAAATTAACACAAGAACCAACTCAAGCAATCGGGCGTGCGATCCGTCACGCTCTCAGTGGCAACGTTTCCCGCCATATCTATTTTTTGCTAAAACTTATCTACAGCACTTGGCGCCTATTCTCAGATCTCAAGGGCGTAGTTGCTACCGCGCGAAACATCATATTACGCAGAATCTCAGAAAATATGCGCTTGTTTAGCAGATGGGCTAATTTTAACCGTTTGTAACATCACAGATAACGGTAAATACATCATAACAAGCCATACGCGCCATGAAGCATGCCCGTATTTCGAGTGGAAAATTCACGAACCCGAAGCGTTACCTCGTAATAACTTGTTACAATCGTATTTCGCAACCCAAGGAAATATCTTAACATGTGATTGAAAGTTTTACTTACCAAACGTGAATTAACAAATAAAATCAATGATGTCACAAATTCACAGGGAAAAGACGCCAAACTATATGCAATAATAACACGAAACCGGCATCACGCAAGCGCATCCGCCATTAAAATAGATTTAAAAAGTGAGGTTATTGGTGTTGCCGCAATCAAAATAGATTTTAGTACTCGAATTATCGAATAGTAGTGTATCCGAACGAACTCACCCAATTTAAAATCAATACATTTGATTTGAAAGATGGCGCTGACTTTTCTGTATTGCAAGTGTGATTTCAAGAATGATAATTAGAACATGAACATCATCAACATCAATTAAAATTATAACCAAAACGAAACGTAAACTTGTGCCTGTAACTGCTAATTCATTATAAAATAAATAGTAACTAACTCTTGATTGCTGTTTGTGTGAGCGATATAGTCGCATATTTCGCTAATATATGGCTAATAGAATAACAAAATTACGTCGTGGCATAGCACTTAAACACAGCAGAGGCGATAATTTTCATGATTCACATGTTATTGCTATCATTTTCCAGTTGAAAGAGAGGGATGCCGCTCTACTGACTAAATAGCGCTATCCTATTCTCACACCCTATAAATGATAGCGATACTACGTCGTAATACAATACAACCTCTAAGATTCGAATTCCAGAGGCAATCCATGGCTAACCATCATAATCTGGGGTTAGCTGGGGTTCTGCGATGTCCCGCAACAAAACACAATTTATTTATGCTTTATTGAGGAAGAATATTTTACAAATCATATCTCTTAGTAGTCTGTGACTGAAAATTCTGACGTCTACGACTATGACTCTCTGACTGTCTCTAGTTCTCTACTCTATTTGTCTATGTGCAAGAAAAAAGCGCGGGAACCTTGAAACGTGAAAGGCGGCAAATTTTGATTCACATTTTAATTAATCTTAAAAATTGGTTTATTGTGATATTTTTTCTTGTAATTATAAAAATAACTGTAAATATAGTAGTATAAGTGCGGTATATATGTAAATAGAAGATGGGAGGTGTTAAAAAACGGAAAAAACCGGACCCTCCTGATGACCGTTCATCCCTTAGAACATCATCAGACTCTGATGATGATAAAGACAATAGCACAAAATATCAAGTCTACAAAGTGTCTGGGTACTCTAGAAAGTATCCTGATAATAGTCCCAAAAAAGAATTTATAGTGTTTGTTTCTCACCAGGATGAGAGGAAATCATTCTCAGACAAAGATAGGTTGGCTATTTCCCATGGCATCAGGAAACATTGTATTACTGGCATTCTTCATCTTCGATCTATTAACAAATATAAAATTGGAATTACCTTTGATGTATCAAATAATGCTAATGTTTTTTTACAAAACAAAAAATTACTGGACGAGCTATCTTTGAAAGCCACTATTCCGGCTAGTGACACGGAGGTGACGGGGGTTCTGACCTCAGTTCCTACGGACTTATCCAATAAAATGATATTTTGTCTAATTGGCAGCTCGCGAAATGTAATTCAGGTAAGGCGTTTCATGCGTCGCGTGCGGAGCGAGTGTGGTACGATATCGTATCAACCTACTCAGACCGTCGCTGTAACATTTGCATCAACAGAATTGCCTCAATATGTTTACCTCGACTCCTGGAGACACGAGGTAAGTGCTTACATTCCACCTGTGAAACAGTGTCTTCATTGTCTAAAGTTTGGGCACATTGCGAGATACTGCAAAAACTCGGAAGTATGTTCAATATGCTCTTTAGATCATAACTTCAAATCCTGCAAAGAAGACACTAAAAATGCAAAATGTGCAAATTGTGGTGGAAATCACATCGCCATTTCTAATACTTGTCCTCAAAAAAAAATCAAAATTGAAGAAAATAAAATAAAATCAAGAGCCATCAAATACTCAGAACTGTTTAATGAAAATTCATTCCCACAATTATCAATGAGAAATATTGAAACTCATATACAAAACCTAACAAAATCAGACCTTTTCATGAATATCATAACAAATGCAATAACAAAAATAGTACTAAATCAAAAAGACAATCCGATAAATTCAGCTTCCATAAGAGAAATCCTTAAACAAACTTTCAGAAATAGCACTTCTTCTATTAATGGATCTTAATATTATACAGTGGAATGCTCAGAGCATTTTAAGTAATAAGCTACAATTTACACGCCTTCTTTATGATAATAATATTCATGTTGCAATAATTTCAGAAACTTGGTTAACCCCTACTAAACATTTTTATATAAGAGGATATCAAGTAGAAAGAAATGATATAGGCAACATTCATAATGGTGTTGCTATATTAATTCATAACAGTATAAACTATAGAAAAATTAGCACATATTCTGATAACTCCTTACAAAATATTTGTGTTAGAATTGTTGTAAATAATAAAGAAATAAGTATTGTAAGTTTTTATTGCCCAACAAATTGTACTCCATCATTTGACAAACATAAATTTGAGTCTTTAGTAAAATCAGTTCCTAAACCAATGATATTTGCTGGTGATTTTAATGCTCATCACACATCATGGGGATGTAATTCTGTTAATCCAAGAGGTAGAGACATTTTGGAGATCATTGATGATAATGATTTAGTTTTGCTGAATACCGGTGAAGTGACAACTGTTGGTTCATTGACATGGCGTCCGAATGCTCTTGATTTATCTTTGGTTTCTTCATCATTGGCTCTTTCTTGTGAGTGGTCTGTACATCAAGATCCAATTGGCAGCTACCATCTTCCTGTAATTATTAAAGTTTGTGTAAATAATGTTAATGTAAATAGTGGTCTCACAAATAATAATACAAGTATACCTCTGCCTATCTACCCCAATTTTAGAATGGTAGATTGGAAAATATATAAACAAAATGTAGATTTAGAATTTTCTAATTTTCAGGTGCAAAATTTAATGCCATTGGAAGCTTATACATTGTTCTGTAATACTCTGCATTCTGCAGTTGATAAGTCCCTTCCACATCGAAATACGATCACTTCTTCCACTTCTGTCAATAATAATTTTCATAGGCAGATTAAACATCCTCCTCTCCCTTGGTGGAATAAAAAATGTTCGGAAGCTGTACTAAAATCTAGGTGTGCTTATCTCAACTTCAAGAATAACCCTTCAGATGAAACATTTATAGAATTTAAAAGAATGCAAGCACTCAAAAAACTTACTTTAAAAACAGAACGATCAAATAGTTGGTTTGAATTATGTAGCTCCTTTAATCGATGCACTCCTGTGTCTAGAATCTGGAAATATATGCGTAAATTTAATAAAACATTCTCATTCAACAATATAGATGATAGCTGGATTCAAGGTTTTTTGCAGAAGTACACTCCAGACTATGTAAATAATAAAACAAATGTCACCTCTGTTAGTGAATCTAATTATGTAAATAGCTTTTTAATCAATCCCTTTTCATTGCAAGAGTTGATGTCTGCTATTGGTTCTAGAAAGGATAGTGCTTTTGGTTTGGATGGTGTCCCTTACATAATGTTGAAACAGCTTAGTGAAAATGGATTGCAGATTTTTCTAAAAATTTTAAATGATTTGTGGTTAAATAATTACATACCTTGCACATGGAAGTCTGATTGTTTGGTACCCATATTAAAACCAGATAAGGATCAGTTAAATCCAGACTCATATCGTCCTATAGCGTTAACATCTTGTGTTGGCAAAATTTTCGAACAATTACTAAAACAAAGGCTAGAATTTTATGTAGAAAAATATAATATATTACCTGCTAATCAATTTGGATTTCGAAGAGGTATGTCGGCTCGTGAAAGCTTCTGTCAGCTTCAGCTTGATATTCAAAATAGCATGAATAATAACAGTTTCTTAATGTCGGTATTCTTTGATGTGGCTGGAGCATTCAATAGTGTCAATATTGATGTTCTATGTTCAGAATTGCTTTCTGTTGGTATTCCAAATAAACTAGTTCACTGGGTATATAATTTCTTGACTGAAAGGGAAGTGTATGTTAAGTATAATGGTAAACTATATGGTCCACGATTTGCTTCTGTTGGAGTTTGTCAAGGAGGTATACTTTCTCCATTAATCTTCATTCTATATATTCAACGTCTAAATCTGATTTTGGGTTCAGACGTTAAAAATCTTCAGTTTGCTGATGATCTGGTTGTTTATGCATCTGGAAAAAAATTATCAAATATTACAAATATTCTAAATAAGTCCTTGAAAGGGTTGTCTGCATATTTTTCTTATTTAAACCTTGATATAAATGCATTAAAATCAAAATTGGTTGTCTTTGGTAAGAAAAGCAATTTCATTCCTTTTGTATTTTACAATCAAATTTCTATTCCTGTTTCTCATGAAGTTAAATTTTTAGGTGTTACTTTTACTTATAATCTTTCCTGGAAAAAATATATTGAATTAATAACTGCAAGAGCTAATAAAGTTTTTAATATTATGAAATCTTTGTGTAGTGCATCTTGGGGAGCAGATCCAAAAATTTTGTTGCTTTTGTACAAATCCTTGATCCGTAGTCATTTTGAATATGGTTTTCTATGTTATGCAGGTGATAGTAAGTTGGTAGATATCTTGGAAAAAGTACAAAATAAATGCTTGAGACTTATTACTGGAGCATTTAAAAGCACTCCTATTAATGTGATGCAAGTTGAGTGTAATCTGCCTCCATTAAGTATAAGATTCTCTTATTTAAGAGAAAGATACATACTAAGATTGTACAGTAAATATAATAATCCTTTGTTTTTAAATTTAAAACATTCTGCCTCACAATCCATTCGTAATCCTTTTTATTTACTCCAAGGTTTTGATGAATGTGTTAGATTTCTTGAAGTTCTCCAAATTTATAGATCACCTCTTCTGTCATGCTATCAGGGGGATTTTGAATGTGCATTCCCTGAAATAAACATTATTATTGATCGTCATTTATCATCTAAGGAGGATGTATACAGTAAATTTTCTGAATACACTGGTTACAGATTTCTTTTTACTGATGGTTCAAAAACTCAGTATGCAGTGTCTTTTGCCATTTTTGATGGGTTACTAAACTCGGGTATTGGATATAAAATAAATTCTAACACAAGTATATTCACAGCTGAGGCTGTGGCTATCCTTGCTGCCTTAAAACACATTAAACATAAAAATGATGGTAGTTGTCAATGGATAATAGTTAGTGATAGCATGAGTGTGCTCGAAAATCTTAAAAATAATAAGTTCAATGCCAACAATAATTATATTATTTATATAATAAAAAAATACTGGCAGGATTTGTTCCGTGAAAATAATATAAAAGTCTTATTTATGTGGTGTCCCTCGCATGTTGGTGTGGTAGGAAATGAGAAGGCTGACTATCTAGCCACAACTATAACCAAGTCTTCGAACATTGTTTCTGATTCCAGTAGCGATCTAAATATTTCAGTCCCATGCTCAGACATAGTTCCCCTTTTAAAGAAAAGGGCCTCTGATTTATGGAAAATACACTGGAACTATGCAGTTCAAATTGAAAACAAAGGTTTATGGTATGCTACATTTAATGTTCCTATTGGAAGTATGCCATGGTTTTGCAAAAACAATACTTACATAAACAGAAAATTTTACACCACTATTTTAAGGCTTCGCTTTGGGCATTGTTCTTTAAATTTTCATCTTTTTCGTTTGAAAATGGTTCAAAGTTCTCAATGTGACTATTGTAATTCTCAAGCAGAGCAATCTATTTTTCACATTTTCTTTGAATGTTCATTCTTTGGCATTCAGCGCCTTGTGCTAATGGATGAGCTAATTGATTTATATGGTAGTTCTGATTTGGTACCGTGCACAATCCAGGATCTTCTTGCAAATAGTTTTACGTATTTAACATTGTTTAATTTCATCAATAACACAGTTGGGCAAATTTAGATATGTACCTAGGTTTATAGATATTATGTAAATAGATATTTATTTTATCATATTAGGGAGTTATTATGGACCATTTATGTAATGTTGCTCAAAAGTTTAAAATATACATATTTCTGAATTGTTGATAAAATTGTACATAAAAACAAAAAATAAGAACTGATTATTCTCAATTTCTCATTGCGATTTGAGTGAGGTAATGAGGTTATTTTGTTACTGTCATTCCTAGGGACGACGTAAATTCTTGTTTTACATGCATGTAGGTACCTTCCTTGATATGAACAATAACCTGGATTAGAGATAGCACGGATTTTTACAAAAAAAGACATGGATTTTACTAATATCCTAAATAACAAAAAAATGATTTTTATGAACACTACCTAAATTGGAAGTATTTACCAAACTAATGACTTAAAATGGATTTTTACAAAAATATAATCTTTTATACTAATGACTTAGCATGGACATTTACAAAAAATGAAAAATTTAATACTAATGACTTCTCATGGATTTTTACAAAAATGTAAATTTATATACCTACTAATGACTTAACATGGATTATTACAAAAAAAGAAAATTATATACTAATGACTTCACATGGATTTTTACAAAGAAGAAAACGAATACTTATGACTTACCCTCGAATTTTACAAAATATGGAATATTATAATACTAATGACTAGGCAGCATGGTCTCTGACCTTAGCCTGTTCCGTAAGGAACAAAAGTACAAAAAAAAAAAAAATGTCTATGTGCAAAGTCACAAAGTGAAGTGTAGTGCAAAACATAACCTCAAAATATACACAGAATCACAGCACGGCCGTAGTATTATCATGTGTTATCGTAACGTTTTGTTTTACAATTACTCGAGGTAACAAGTGCTCGTAAGCGAAAAAAATGAAATCAAAGTTTGATTTAAAACAAAGTTCCGCTGAACAGCATTCACAGGACAAAACATTGGAGTTTGTTGGTCTTTACAAATCTATAGCTGAAATTAATAAAGTAGCTGAAAAACGAAAATCTGATGAGAAGATCAATAAGGAAACTTCAAGGAATAAGATAGTTACCCCTAAACCTGAACGCTCACCTGATAAAAACAAAAAAAGGAGTAAACAGGAGCCAGTTGACATATCAGAAATAAACATTGATGGTTCTAATTTACACAAAAGCATAGCTAAGGGAAGCTCTTACGACAATTCTAAGGTTACATCTACTCCTAATACAAGTGTCAAAAATCAGGGACAAGCTGGTGGAGTGAAATCCATTATGAAAAACAAATCCCCAACTGAACAGTCTGTAGACAGTGCAAGGTCTGTATCCAGCGCGAAGCCCAAGAAGAGGAACAAGTCCGTCAGCTTCATGCTGGATGACAACGAAGAAGTCATGGTGAAAAGGACTAAATCTGATGAAACCTCCAAAGTTGTTAAAAAACCTGTAAATACCACCAAATCTAATATCAAAGATAAAAGACAAAACCTTAAGAAATTTAAAAAGGACAGACAGTCTGAGAAGGAGAACAAAGGGACTCAAGGTAACAGTCAACACATGGATGTGGACAGCAGTAAAAGTAATATACAAGAGAAGAAACTAGCCAAGGTAAATAAACCTAAAAAAGTGGCGGTAGACACCCCAGCTACCACTGATGCAGGAGATGCTACAAATGAAAAGAAAGAAAAAAAGAAGAAGTTGAAGAAAATTAAGAAACAAAAAACTGAACAAGTTTCAGAAGCCACAGACACAGAGACTAATAATAATGTGGTGCCCACAGAGAACAAAAGTAAAAAACCAAAAAAGAAAAAGGTGAAGAGTCCACCTGTAGAATCAATTGAGGCTGATGGGGAGCCAGTCCCTAAATCTCGCAAACAAGATAAACCTGACATTGCTGAGGACCTGGAGAATCTAAGTATTGGTGACAATGCACACACATTGACAAACTTACTAGACGAAATGACTGTAGTTGATAAGGACAAGCGCAAAAAGTTGAGACAACGGTTCAATAAGAATAAAAAACCTAAAGGAGCCCAAACTCAAAAGGAGGATTCAGAGAAGAGTGAAGAAGTAAAAGAGAAGGTAAAGTGGAAGAAGAGGAAGTGGAACAAGGACAAGAAAGGAGATGCTGATGAGGATAGTTTGGCCAACACTGTGATTGTGGAGAACCTCCCCATAGCTATCATGTTGAACTATAGGAAGTTGCTCACAGAAGTTTTTGTGAAACATGGATTAATAAAAAAAATTGGGTAGGTTGTAATTTTTTAAGCAATTTTATATCATAAAACTTTTGTAGTGTTCCCAATTCCACAAAAACATTACAGAGGTATAGCTGTCTATTGCAATATTTATTTTGATATATTTTTTTTTATTTTAATTAGTTCAAACTGAAAAATCTTCTACTATTCTAACAATTTTTTATTTTGCAGCATTGCTGAAGTGTACCCCACAGAAGAGTCCAAGCCAGTCTTTACTACAACCATCACCTTCTACAGTGATGGCGGTGCTGATCAGGTATATAATAATTATAATATAAATTAGTACATATCATTATCTATACATATAATAAAATTGATATTGAAGAAAATTAGTTTTTCTTCAATTTCTATTAGGGACAGAAGCCCAAACAATATTTTTTTAATGTTTTTCGGCCAGTATGTTTGCTAGTGCATCACAAAAAACTACTGCACGAAATGGGATTTAGAATTCACAGGTGTATTGCGGGGGGTCTAACTTAAAATCGGGTGCATGTTTCGTCTTGATATGCCAACTAGCCAAGTTATAGTAACTATGAGTTTAGGCGGGAAAATTAAAAGTCCATGTTGTCGATTTTATATTATTTTTCAAAACTAAAATTTCTCCGAAGTTTAATATGTAATTATGGTGGATAATTAACCATTAAGTCTTCGTGAACGTGTGAGAGTTTAGGCAAATGATAAAATTGAAAATCGTGACTTTTTGGGTTCACTGGTTCAATTGGGGTTTTGGGACTTTTTTTTGACTTGACTTGACTTGACCTCAATAAAGTTTCTACAGTTTTATTGGGGCAACTGAACTTATACTTGACACTGGCGAGCACAAAAAGTGTGGTGCCATAATACAATCCCATGATGGGAAATATTCTTTGAAAATATTACTTGATTACTCTAATACTTGACACTGGCTAATACACAAAAAGTGGAGCCACAATAAAAAAAAAAGTTATAGTAAGTAAAACTTTTTGGGAAGTGAGTAAAACTGGAAACTTACAGCTCTTCTAATCAGGCAGTCCAAGGTGGCATCAATAGTCCTTAATTCCTAACACGTCCAAAATGATGTCTACTTAAATCTTTTATATTTCAGGCACTGCAAGAAGACAACAGCTTCATTGAAGGCAGCCGCATCCGCGTCAAGCGAGCGCTCCCCGCGACGCAGACGACCGTAGTGGTACGTTCGTACGCGGAGCTGACTGATCAGGCGCTCAGCACCGCATTCCTCGGCGCCGGCAAAATCAGGAGCATACGACATCTCGCCAAGGGCAAGAAGACCATGTGTATGTATTGATTTATCAAAAGTTTTTACTGAATATTTGTAATTGTCCCTTTCCCCGGAAATAGGTGCATTAGTACACACAGCTCATGCCATTTTCTTGTTCATGATATCCTTGGTCGAACTCTACCTCACAAATAGTGTTGGCCTCATTTCTACCTCTTCCAAATTGATAGTTCAAAATTAATTTACAGCCACAGCATTCGTCGAATTTGATGGGCCTGAAGCTGTAGAGCGTGCAATCAAAATGGCGGGAGATACTAAAATAGGCGGGAAGAAGATTCACTTGGCAAAGTTTGAGGTGCGCGTTAAAAAGGTAAAGAAGCAAAAGAATGACGGCGATAGCGCCGCTGACGCCGACAGCGAGGACTCCAACGATTAACATTGTTTTTTTTTTATATTTGAATGGGAAAGACGTCTTTTATGGATAAAATAGGTATAAAGGCCCCATTACAAAAACAGATCCCTGCAAAATTCTACAGCAGGTTAATAAACTGTGAAAGATTATGATTTTGAACTCTATATTTACTAAAATAGCATTTAATTATACACTGCCGTGATTTGCGAATCTAGAATACACTATGGTTCACTGTCTGGTATGAGATTAGAACCTGGATTATTTTATACATCCTACAATGTACAATGAATATACATGATTGATTACATTGTAACAATTTTTTTAATGAAAATGAGGATTATATAGGCAAAATTTCTATGGATAGATAAATAGTTTTTTTTAGCTAATTTCAAACCGTCTAGCTAATAATGTATTTAGAGAATGATTATGGCGAAAGGTTTACGTTTTTTTTCTATTGCCGCCGGGAAGAAGAAAGTGTCTTCCTCGATGCAGTTTGAATTTTTTGTAAGACTTATTTACAAGATTTCTCGAATATCGCGGCAAATGCCAAAGTTCAGAATACAATTTTGCCTAATAAATTATTTAAATTAATTTTATTTTCTTCCGCGTCAATGAAAACGAACTTAAAACTTAGAAGTAAATTCTACACAATTTGGATAGATATATATTATGTGGTATTGTGTTGGTTCCAATGTAATCTGTACGTAAAAGTAAGACTTCCACTTGCTACGATTCTGACATACCTCTTTAGCTTCATCCACACTCATCAATCTTTTCATACATGAACGTCGGTTTAGGGTACTCTTGACCAAGCCATTTTTCAAAACGTCCTCAACCTGATTTCGGAACGTCTAGTGGATAGTATGTATGTATGTATGTAAAAGTAAATTATTAGATATCTGCTGATGTTTTTAATTCATATTTTAATATATTTTTTCAAGTTAATAGCATAATAATATAAAGAAATGCCAATGTATGAATGGAAATTGGAATGTTACCATTTAATCCATTTTTTATGGTTTTTTTTTCTCTCATAGCATAAATTGTATTTTCAACACGTTTTTGTTAGAATATGTATAATTTCGTGTAGAAAGTCCCATTTTATGGTGCTAGTGACTATATGCTGAAACCATAACAAACTTGTTAATAAAATGAAATACCTACAATAAAATAAGTTACAATGGTGTGTCCTAAAGGCCCGTACTCGGTGTATATCTAGCATTATCGAAGGCGATTATGTTGTGTCTGAAGAACTTGAAGAATATAATTGAATAAACAGATTCGTTGAATTTAATACTGTTTTTCATTTAGAAATACATTGCCAGATCTTTACGACGTATCCATACATCGTAATATTTTATCTCATAAAGATAGCGTCGGAAAAACTAGTTTTTTTTTTCTTATCGATACAGTACGACCAGAAAAACAAAAAGCTATGTTTCCGCCCGGGATCGAACCGGGGGCCTTCTGCGTGTTAGGCAGATGTGATAACCGCTACACCACGGAAACTTATGAACATGTGTTGAATATGTACAACTGTATCTACAGCCAGTAAAGAATAAATTACGTCATAGTTCTCAAAACAAATCTGTTTCTATTATAAAATTGTAAAAAAGCTGTGTCTGTACATTGAAGATATTTAAAAAAACAAGTGGTATAGGGTATATCAACGTCTCCAAAGCCAAAAATGTGATTTTTAAAATTATTGTCTATTTGTCTGTTTGTTACGGGTTGGCGCAATAACTACTGAATATATTTTAATTTTGTTATCACTGTTAGAAAGTATGTGCTCCAAATTAAAAACTGGTATACTTCTTATCTCAAATAATTAAACGGAGCCTGAGATACAGCTTGACCTCTCTAATGTATAGAGACCCATACAAAGAAGAGATCATCACTGTTGGTTTTTCAGCTTCAAGTGAGCGAAGCCGCGGGCATAGGCTAGCTGCCATCACCTCAATTGCCAACCCCGGATAAACACGTCAAAAATCCCGGACATTAGGGCGAAATATGGTTTTTCACCGGACATCTATGAAAAAATATTGCCTCTTGAATGTGGGTTATTATGGATGAATTTTTTACTAAGATTTATTACAATTTACCGTTTTATTAAAAAAATGGGTTTTCCCTGACAACAAATGTGTCCGGGTTTTACCCGGACACCTTTTAAAAACCCCTACCGGACGGCCCCCGAACGTCCTTCAAACTAGGACAAACTGCCATCCGTCCAAATACAATAATTATACAGTGTGTCCAGACAGGGACTAGCTATATTCTAAATACTTATATAGCAACCATTTTAATACACTGTACACTTGGGCCTAATTCACTTCCCCGCTATGTGGCAGCTATTTTGTTGAAAACTCGCTGTATGTACAAAAAAATCATATCTCTCAAAGTTTTGGCTTATTCGGAGGGCAACAATACTGTCTACCGTCTACATTATCTTTTTTTACTAGATCGAAATATGTTGAGCTAAGCTACACTACAACATTAAATTTACAACTGTGTCTCTGGCCCAAGTGTATAGTTTATTTGTGTATTAAAGTAGGTGTTATATAAGTACATATTTAGTATCTTGACCTTACATAAAATAATAATCCTGATCAGATTACAACCACGACCAACTCTGCAAAACGAACCGAACAAAGGAGATAGCTCTACTGTCTATGGATAATAGAAAAAAAAACTAGAAATTTAAATTGAAACAATAATTTATTGTGTTCTTAGTTATGCGTATTAATTATATAGTATGCACAGATTCTTAATCATCCGATTATAAGCTACGGTCTTTATTACAATGAATTATTTACAATATTGATGAATAAATTACAGTAATGTATCGACACGACTCGGTTACAACTATATCGTATAAATAATACTTTTAAAACATACATTATTACTATCACTTATTAACCTGAGTTGAGATAATACAAAAATATTTTTATTTACCAGAAAAATAATGTCTGTTTCAATTGGTGCTTTCGTAAACGCTTAGGTAGGTAAAGCGGGCTACTTACTAACGGTTAAAAATCACGCTAGACAGACGGAAGGTGCCAGTCTGGGATAGTCTGCCATACCTTGTGTAACTTTATTATAATAAAATTTAAAACCACACATTTCTGTTTACTATTAATGTTCAATAGACTGTTTTAAATTTTAGAATATTATCTGTAACAACCTTCCCTGTTTAGCAAGCTATTCAACGCATCCCATCTTAATTTAGATGCAACATTCAAATGATTACTATTATTAATGGTCAACTAGAAAGGCGTTGGTTTATTTCTATACTTAAATATTATTTTACACAGTAATTGCTATAGTCAAATTTCCTTTATAGGTTATTCTATACAAGTAAGTCACAATATTACGGATATAATACACTGAAATTGAACATATTTTGAAGAACAGCATGTCTATAAAATATTTTAACCGACTTTTACGTGATTTCACATGATCAACCAATATAGGCAGATGAATAAATAATTGTCAATAAATTATACAATAAATAAAGATAAATACATTCCGAGATCGTGATATTGTCGGTATGATTTTATAGCGACTTCAAACTGAATAAAAAAGTCACTGCTTTACTTGTTTTTGTTTATTAACCGTTTAACTGCCTCATTGGTCTAGTGGTCTCAAGCGCGACTGCTACGCTAGACCTGGGTTCGTTTCCCGGGTCGAGCAATGTGTCATTGAGTTTCTCAATGCAATTCTCAGTAGCAGCTCGCAGTTTGGTAAGTGTCAATATGCTCGCCCCCACATACATGAGACCTAAACATATCGGCGAACTGTGGTGTGCATAAGTATGCCTCGGCCTAACCCTTCGGAGAATACAGGCGTGATGGTATGTTTTACTTGTTATAAATTTCAAGGGATTGTCGTTCACAGGTTTATGTTCAGCAAATTGTGTTTATTGTGCCAGTGTTATCTGTCTATTATTTTATATCTTTTAATTTCTTGCATAAAAGACAACTTTTTGTAGGAATAATGGCTCGTAGACTCTAAATACGTTTCAAACAGCGACTTTTTTAACGTATTCTAGTTGTGCGTCGCAAATAAATCCACTTGTTCGACGTACCAGCTGATTTTTGACTAAGTTAAACCAGCTACTGCGAACAGCATCGATCGTCGAGCACATTCGTTCTTCGCACTTCGATTCAACGCAGCAAAACGCCACTTCATCCATCCATGTCATAAGCCATACTTAGAATACTGTCTTATGTCGTCTTATATTATCACATTTGACACCGAAATAACTATACACAAGTTTCAAAGTCCGTTTTAGCTACGGCCGATATGACACTATAAAAGATCTTTGTCAACATTAAATTTATTAAAAGAATTTCAATCCAAACCATCATATTTAAATCTATATAAAATTACTGACTTTATAAGATCTGACTCAAAATGAAATTTGAGGTCATTGGCCGACTGAAAACCAGACAGGCCCGCCTGTCACTTAGATTTCAGGGTGATGTCATTATGAAACATTATGTATTGTGCGCTACTTTATAGTATCATATCGGAGCAAATGAAGCTTCAAAGCTGCAGCAGCTAGTAAGTTGTAAGTCATGATGACGTGTGAAGAGCTACGCAGCGCACGCGGCGGCACCGGCCCATGCGGCGCGGGGGGCACGCGGGGCGCACGGAGCACGCGGGGTGCGGGAGGCACGCGTGGCGCCGGGGGCACGCGTGCCACGAGAGGCGCGGGCTGCGCAAGCGGCGGCCGCGCCGCTCGGCTAGTCGTAGCCCTTCAGCAACCCCTACGGGTGCCGCTGGTTTGGCACTGGAATGCTGGAAGAGATGGAAACATGTGTTAATGAAGTAATTAGAGAAACATAAAACTTTATTAGAAGGATTTATGATAAACTTACCCATAAAACGCAGGAAAGCTGGTGTCCGTATTAAACTGGAAGTTGACCGGCGTTTTCGGCGACGCGCAGCTATAGCTCAGGTAGTCATCAGACGCGTGAAGTTGTCGGTTTAGGTTCGGCTCCGACGCACTGCGCGTGATCTTGGGCATCGCTCGCAGCATGGACTCTAGTGAAGCCAGAATTTGACGAAAGAGAGGCCGCTGTTCTCTGTCGAACTTGATGCAGTCTTCGAATAGCCGCTTGAGGGCTTGAGGAGCATCCTGGCGAAGACGACGAGCGTCCGGCCGGAGCAGACCGCGCCCGACCATCCACAGGATCTAAGCATTTTATTGGGCACATATAATACTATTATATTTAATAAATTGAATCAGATTACTTATGTAGATATTTATCAACCCATAAGTAATATGATTCAATTAATTAATGTGAGTGTTGAAATATGGAAGGAAAGAGAGGAAGGGGTAGGTCGAGAATAAGCTACACAAAACAAACTAAAGATAAACTGAATGTCGTGACGTGTAAAGAAGTCAAGGAACTGGCTCTCAACAGAGCGGTGGAAGATGCTGCATCGACAAGAGCCTAGCTCTAAGTCTAAGGAGAAGAAGAGTGTTGAAAAGGCGAAATAGTGAAAATCAGAGTAAATACTGTTTTCAGTTTTATGATGGAAAATGATCATGAATTCGTAATATTTATGAATCGAACTGTCTTTGCCTGCCTCATTAGCCAAGTGGTCCTGAGCGCGACTGCTACGCTAGAGGTCTTGGGTTAGATTCCCAGGTCGAGCAGTGTTATTGGGTTTTTCTATGAAATTCCCAGTAGCAGCTCGGAGTTAGGAATTTGTGCCCGGTTAATGGCATCAGGCTCGCCCCCTTATATAGGACCTAAACATACCGGCGAACTGTGGGTGTACATTAGTAAGCCTCTGTCTAACCCTTCGGGGAATACAGGCGTGATGGTATGTTATGTGTATGAACTGTCTTTGTACCAGCTTTTACTGCGCATTCACTTGCATACGAGCACAGAACGGTACTTATAATGTCAGTAGTACCTGGTCTTTATTGTTGAGGTGTACGTAAGGCAGCTCGCCGGCCATGAGCTCGTACAGCACGATGCCGTACGCGTACACGTCGGAGCGGAACGTGTATGGCGCCGGCTCCTCCATGCGGATCACCTCGGGGGCCATCCACAGGATCGAGCCCGTGGGCTGTTGCCACTGAATGCCGCCTGCGGTCGATGTATCTGGAAATACGGTGGATACCAGTGATTTTTTGGAGTATAAGGTATTTATTACTTGTAAATCTATATGTAAGTACTACTAGTTATGAATCCTATGTGCCTATGTATTAGTGAATAAGTCGTTAGTACCACAACAATAACGGTATATAAAATAATGAAGGTTTGATTTATTCCTACGCTGACGTTGGTCGCGTACGTCGGTCGAGCGTACGTATATACGCAATGTCCTATGGGACACCGCACGGCGACACCGACTCCGACCGTTGAATGTACAGTCAGCGCCAAAAGTCGCTGAACACGATGCAATCTTCAAAACGTTTTTACATCATTACTGACCAAAAAATTCTGACCTGAGAAGTTAGTACCAGTTTTCTTATATGCAGAGAACTGGTACTAACTTCTCAGGTCAGAATAGGGTATTACACCTTTTTTTGAAAACTGTTTTAAATTAATCCTTATATCGTAATGAACCAGTAGAATTTTTATTTCAATTTTATACAACCAAAAAATGCCTTAAAAACGATTTTGAATTTATGATTTTGAATTTACTCGCGAAAACGCTAGCCGCCATGCTACATCGGCTCGTGACGTCACTCACGTATTATTAAACAATACAACTGCCAAAGACCAAGTAACATGATTTGTGAAAATAATGAGTTATAATGTTTATCATTGGTGTCTTGTGCCTGAATGCAATAATACAAGTGTAAAAACGCCACAAAAATTGTGGATCCAATTGTCAAGTGGTATTAAAATGAGAAACACTTGGTTGAAACTGGCAAGAAGAGATCCAAAATTATTGTCCACAAAGACTATAAGTACTGTATTTCTGTGAAGACCACTTTGATGTAAGTATGCGTTATAAATAGTATGTTAACTAATAAACAAAAAAAAACTTCGTTAATATTATAATTTCATAATTTATACCTAATGTATTTATAGGTTATATTATGTACCTATATTAAGTAGCGAGTTTAGCTTCTTTAACGTTTATTAAGCAAAGTTTTTAATGCTCAGTTGTGAATATTGTATAGCTAATGCCGCAATTACTACAGCTAGGAATCTAGAATGTGTTATAGACCTACAAATTGCGAAAAAACAATTAAATTTCAATTGGTTTTTCACAATTTTTGGCGGGAATTTGGCGGGCTCAGGTGAACGACGAAGCCTTAACAGCTTTGTTAATTTGAAATGCTGATTAGTTAATGCCTTGTTACATAGAAATTGGTGAAACTGGGTCTTATTGTTAGACAAAACTTGATACGATAGTTAGGTAGGTACTTACATTACTGTTTTAATATTTCTCAACTCGGCAGAACAGAAATCGGGATTGGATGCAAAAAAATTTGCCACCATCAACGTATTGATCATTGGTAGATTTGTACTTTCTGCTTTCACAAAACCATCTTCCATGATGCGATTTAAATCAAACTAACACAGAGCACGACAAACAATTTTTGTTGAATTGTTACTCTGAGACGACAAACGTCTAGATTGTCTTCTACGTGAGTGACGTCACGTCGATATCGAATATGGCGGATGGCGTTTTAAAACAGATTAAAAAAGACGATTTTTGAAATTGAATTATAAAATTTACATTGCATTTTTATTAATAAATACTAACATTTCTCGTTTACTTTTTTCAAAATCTATCATAAAAATGCATTTTCATATTTTTTTTTACATGGTGTAAAATACCCTATTACGTACACATACGCGGTACAAAACAGCACAAGAGAGCTCCATTGGAGATATAAATCCCGAAATATAGAGCAGTATCTTAGTTGGGTTACTAACTTTGATACCAAGTCAAGTTTTAACCGCCATTCTAAAATAGTTAAAGAATTTTTCTTCAACCGCACCGTTTCAAACAATGTGGATAATTCACCAGCCACGCCCTTTCAGCAATAAGTGGATGAATGTGATATCTTTCGTCGTCGATATGTAGCAATAATCTCGCTGGCACGGGAAGGGATAACTAGCGAAAGTTTATTATTAAACCATGGTAAGTCAGAGTACTCACCGGACCACCGCACCTTGGCCGTGGCTAGACCGAAGTCTCCAATCTTAACAGACCAGTCGTCTCGTAGGAATATATTGTTTGATTTCAGGTCTCTGAAACGGCAAAACAAGTGCTACAGGATTACGTCTCTTCACTCGTTATAGTAGCACGATACACAGATTGTTATATCACAGCCTTTGATCTAGAATCTAGATGATCTTAATGGAACCTCTCATAGTACCAGCAGTGTGATTAATATATGAAGATTATATTGGTGCCGACGGGCATATAATGACAAGATGTATGAATATGAAAGAATTCAAAGAGGTACCTATGCAAGAATCGTAGCAAGAGGCGTTTCGTAATTTCTGCCTACTCCTATGAGCAAAGTGCGTGATTGTATGTAGATATATTGGCTAAGGAGCAATTTTATAACTGCTTTAAAAATAGGAGGATGTTCGCAATTCAACTGTTGACGAAGCCAGGAGAATTATTTTAGCTGATTTAGAATGCCTGAACTTGTACATGAATTCACTGTTTTACATAAGAGAGCTATTTTGAAAAACAACTAGCGGTTATGTAAATCCAACTTCGACAGATATATCACAAAATGTTTGAAGTCAGGTCCCTTTTCAACATAAGGTAGTTTCGTATCGTTTATTTATTAATACTTTATGCACCATTGGTACAAAGGCGGTCTTAATGCCATTAGACATTTTCAGCCAGACAACCTTAGGGCGATGCAGAGATAAATGATTAAACGGTAGATACACTTATACTAACGAAATAACAAGTACCTATTAACATACTATACATAAAAAAAAGCGGGCAAGTACGAGTCGGACTCGCCCATGAAGGATTCCGTAGCAGCAAGGCACCTATTACAAACTTATTATTAGAAAATAATGGTTCACGGTTTATGCATAAGGTTTATGTTTATGAAATTAAATACTTTATTTTTATATTTGAGTTGATTGAATGAAAGGTAAATTGCGGTTTACGATTTATGACGTATTAAAAAAAAACTACTTACTAGATCTCGTTCAAACCAATTTTCGCTGGAACTTTGCATGGTACATGATATTTTTTTAATAGTTTTTTCATTCACTTATTTTAGAAGTTACATGGGGGGACACATTTTACCACTTTGGAAGTGTCTCTCGCGCAAGCTATTCAGTTTATAAAAAAAATATATTAGAAACCTCAATATCATTTTTGAAGACCTATCCATAGATAGCCCACTAGTATGGGTTTGATGAAAAAAATCTTTGAGTTTCAGTTCTAAGTATGGGGAACATAATAATAACAAAATAGTGTGTTGTAGTGTGTCGCGACGTGGATGTGGATGTGGATGTGTATGTGGTGTGGTACCTATGTATAATATTCTTGGCGTGCAGGTAGTCCATGCCCTGCGCGGTCTGGCGCGCCACGTCGATGAGGTAGAGCAGCGGGAACGGCGTCTCCAGCACGTGCAGGTGCTGGTACAGCGACGAGCCCTCGCACCACTGCGTCACGATGGCCAGCGACGGCTTCGACACGCAGCCCATGAACAGCAGGATGTTGCAGTGCCGCGTCTTGCGCAGGACCGCCACCTGCACATTATATATCAACTACTGTTACTACTGTCAGACAAAACTGTCGTCATGCTCCCTTAGATGTCATTGCTTGCGGTAGCGTCATTGGTCGGGTCACCTCCATCCCTCTATAATGGCGGAAGGGGAGATGGCTGATCCATGCGTTATGCTCGTGAACGAGTGCTGCTTGTGGTGACTGGTCGACTTGCTGGCTATGGTTTCTTTGCTTTTAAAAGTTAACTGAATCGCCTTGTTGGTTCTAGTTATTTATATGTTCATTGCCCATGTCGGCAGATTCACAGTTTTTAAAGTTAAAATTGTCATGTAAACAACTAGAAAAGAGGCTTGCTAATATTATAAATACTGCTTGAAAACTAATAATAATAACATGTACACCAGCTGACATGTAGCTATGAATAATTTATAGTACCCCAAACAATGATTTTTAGATTTAGTAACTTAACAGACAGAAATGTGTTTTGGGAGCTGTCAATAATGTAAAAAAGACGTTCAAAAAGTACTACCTAGTAGTCTCTACTGAATAAATGATTTTGACTTTTTTTTCAAACTCAAACTATTAATTTGCATACTAAGGTTAATATGGTTCTTAAACATAACATTGTACAGCTTACGTACAGCACCCTTTTCAAATGTTGTAAATTTCGAGGGCTCTAATTCTTATTACTTTGACACACCTCCACTTACCATGATACCAATGATACCAATAAAGGAAAGGTTTAGTTCAAAAAGAACTTTGACCCGCACTAGAATTTTCTCCTGTATCGTTAGCCGCGCTTACGAAGACAAATTATCACATACATAAACCCAGTCCAGACCCGGAACAACTCTAGGTCATATAAAAATTTGCTCGTATCGAACCCACAGCACGTAGGACAGAACGCTAAACGAGTCGCCTAGAAGCCAAAGTTGACATCATGATAAAGAAAAAAAAGAAAAAAGGGTTTATTGACACAATCACAGACAATGCACACAATAGGAAAAAAATAAAATATGATCGACAATTACCTCATTTTTGAACGCCTGGAGCTGTGCAGGTGTTGGCGTTTTAACGTTGAGTGTCTTCACAGCGACGGGACCGTGCCAGTGCGCCTTGTACACTGTCCCGAAACTACCAGAGCCTGTGTAGAAATCAATAAAACATTGGCGTTGCATTATAAACTTAATGTCAATATGACAAAGTTCAAATTGTTTTACTTATTTTAGACTAAAAATCAACAAAGGAAGCCTAAGCAAACTGCAATTTACCACAGCTGCAGGATTCACTAGCGCATTTAAACTCATATAAATTGACTACTACGATTTGAATAATATAAAAACCGGCTAAGTGGGAGTCGGACTCGCGCACGAAGGGTTCCGTAGCATTATCTACAAAAACGACAAATGAGGTCTGTTGTATGGGAGCCCCATTAAATATTTATTTTATTCTGTTTACTATTTGTTGTTTTAGCTGCAACAGAAATACATGATCTTTGAAAATGTCAACTCTCTAACTATCACGGTCCATGAGATACAGCCTGGTGACGGACGGACGGATAGACAGCGGAGTCTTAGTAATGGATCCTATTACTTAGACTGTGCTGTCCGTCCGTCCGTCTGTCACCAGACTTTACCCTCTGGGTACGGAACCCTAATAAAAAAAAGTTTTATGAAGGTAAAAGTAAAATATAAGGATAGCAGACACTAAAACCGCTACTGTTAGTTAGAACAGCTTGACGGTATATAAGTAGGTAAATTATTGCTTTACTTACATACAGTGTGTGTGCGTAGAACTCACCTATCCTTGCCCCGATGAGTATTTCGTCGGCGTGTATGACCCAGTCGTCGTAGCTCTCTCGCGGCGACAGCGCGTTCTTCCACGACTCGTCGGCGGAGCGCGCGCGAGCCCGCCGAGGCCTCAGCGTGCCCGTGGGAGATGCCTGCCGATCATGTTACCATGTTTGATTTAACATGTAACTAAAAACCCTGAACTAAGACCCCCAATTCCACAAGGACCGGTTATATGCCGCCAGCATCTAATAACTCCGAGCGACGTTTACCAGGTCATATTGATGGAGAATGTCCTACGTTATTTGTTCAAATAAAGGCTTTTCTTTTTAAATTGCAACTCAAGGGATACAGCAATAATGTTATGTACACTTTAATTCAATGAACTTATTTCATGGCGCGCGTTAGGAAAATGCGAGCAACACTGGCTAGACTATCACTGCTGTGTAGGCTATCACTGCTTTGTAGGCTATCACTGCTGTGTAGGCTATCACTGCTTTGTAGGCTATCACTGCTTTTTAGGCTATCACTGCTTTTTAGGATATCACTGCTTTTTAGGCTATCACTGCTTTGTAGGCTATCACTGCTTTTTAGGCTATCACTGCTTTTTAGGCTATCACTGCTTTTTAGGCTATGACTGCTTTAAGGCTATCACTGCTTTTTAGGCTATCAATCCTTTTTAGGCTATCACTGCTTTGTAGGCTATCACTGCTTTTTAGGCTATCACTGCTTTTTAGGCTATCACTGCTTTTTAGGCTATCACTGCTTTTAGGCTATCACTGCTTTTTAGGCTATCAATGCTTTTTAGGCTATCACTGCTTTTTAGGCTATGACTGCTTTGTAGGCTATCACTGCTTTTTGTTGATAGATGACGCTAGACAAAAGACAGTACTTACCTGCGTGCTCTGGCTGTGCTGCTGATCGATAGCCTTGTCCTTGTCGTCCTGTTTGTGTCGCCCCGACGTCAGGTAGTTGGACGACTGCGGTGAGTTGTTGGACTGCTACGATAAAACACTTAGACATAAGTGAAACCGCTGCGAGATCTTTTCTGCCTAACCCTTCCGGAAATACAGGCGTGATTGTATGTAAGCAATAAACACGATATACATAATGCATCATATATGTACTTATACTGTCAAATATCAATTACATAGACACATTAAGTCACGCACAATTGCGTGTATAGAAACTGATTAATCACTATCCTAATTACAATGATTAACGCTGAAGAAAGTTAAATGCACACATTCAATTTAACAGCAAACAAAGTAATACATAAATACATATCATCACGCCTGTATTCCCCGAAGGGTTAGGCAGTGGCGCACTTATATATACCCACAGTTCGCCGGTATGTTTAGGTCCCATGTAACTGCTAAAACGGCGAGCCTATTGCCATTAACCGGACATAAATCTCAAACTCTAGCGTCCTCTAGCGTCTATTGCAGCGGTTCGTCCGTTGTAGGTTTAATGAACTTGATTCTTGGTACAGGTTCTGACGTCATGACCATATTTTTTTTATGAGATAGGGGGCCAAACGAGCAGACGGATCACCTGATGGTAAGCGATAACCGCCGCCCATGGACACACGCAACACCAGAGGAGTCACGTGTGCGTTGCCCGCCTTTTAAAAGGGTTTGGGCCTCCGGTAACCTCACTCACCCAGCTAAACACAACGCAAGCGCTGCTTCACGCCGGTTTTCTGTGAAGCCGTGGTATCACTGCGGTCGAGCCGGCCCATTCGAGCCGAAGCATGGCTCTCCCACGTTATAAAAATTAACGTCAGACCGTGAAAATGCTATTACTGGGGACAAGTGGTACCTGGTTATGCTTCCTCTGGTGCTCAGCGAGGGTCATCGGCCTCTGTACCATGTTTATACACACGTTAGGCGCAGAGTTGGACCTGTCCTGCTGGTTGAGTGAGCGCGGATGCTGCTGCCTGTATCAAAATAGAAAATATAGGTTCTGTGTAGTATTTACAGTACCCCATTACCCCAGTATTTCATTAAAAATATCTTTGTAAAATTGTCTATAATATATTTACAGAAATAAATTATCAGAGTAACTTTTGCGGGAATTCATCGATGATGTAGCTTTTGGGTAAAGTTTTACTTAAGGCAGCTTTGATTTTAACCAAAGGTAGTTTAAATATACAATTGGATTTACGAAGGTAGTCAAACAACGCCATCTAGTAAAAAAATAATATGAAAAACGACTTGTAAAAGAGTCTTTTTAAGATCTATTTACAGAAATAAATATCATTTATCATTAGTAAAGCCATGACACAAGATATACATATTATAACACAACATTAAACTTAGTATAAACAGATACTTTAGAAATAAAACAAGCAATACACAAAGCCATCATAGACTTATTATTTATCGAGCATCAAAGTCTAGACCAGAGGTTCTCAAACTTATTTCGTATATCGCCCATTTTGAGAAACAATTGTTTTTAGCACCCCCCAAAATGTGTAACCTTATTGCATCTTAAAACCTCCAATTTTCTCTCGAGACCTTTACCGTCCCTTATAGGCTTTCACTTTAAGAAAGCCTGGCCTAGGTCTTACGGACATCCATCAGAAATCTCACAATATACAGCGTGACTGGTAATTAGCAGGGCCGTCGTTACCGTATTGGACACTTTGGGCAATTTAGGATAATGGGGCATGCCATTAGGATATTAAAGAGTTCGCAAAAAAGGAGTAGGAATTAGGGCCTATGGGTCGAGGGGCACTGAGAACTTGCCTAGTGTGGCCAATGGAGAAGAGGGGGCCTGTTATTAGTGTAAAAAAAACTTAAACATTATTGCACTAATTATAAGTACATAAGTAACAACTTCTCCTTCCTTACTTGCTTCTTTATATAATTATTTTTATCTCAATTTACTAAATCGCTACGATATTAACGCAGCTCGGTCGAACAAATCTCTCTGGGATTTTTTTGTTATCATGAGTACAATCACGCCTTTAAGTATTTTACACAAATTACCAGTCACCTTATATGCTACACTTAAAAAGGTAATTATTAGGCGGAAATATATAATAACAATGTTACTAAATTAAAAGAAAGGTGCTAACTACATTGTTAAACTTTAAAAACCTACATGGCAAAGAAAATGATAATGATTTCTGAAGTTTACGCGAATATTAGACACTGAAATAAAACAACTATATGGATTGTATCGCGTTATATTAGTACAAGTTTCGGAGCCTTTACCATGGACGCGATATAATGCGTAAAGTTGTTTTATTTCAAAGAAAAGGATAACAATAATAATAACAAGTGTGCCATAGAAAAAAAAACAACATATTGTGTGAGGGGACCGGTACAAACCCGATCAGAGATTAACTTTCACTCATAGTATTCATTTGAAAGTCTGCCTACTCGAAAATTTACCTAGCGCGAAGAAAACGAGTTGAGCGCCTGATAAGCGCATGCGCATTAATTAAGGAGTGCTCTAACCATAACCGGCCTCATAACTCTAGTGAATCTAACTCCTACTTTTACACTTTCACTACGATTACCCGTTCCAGAAATGGTATTGATTGAACCGACTGTAAAAAGGAGGTTCTCAATTCGTCTGTTTTTTTTTGTATGATGGATTACGTAAGGAATCATCATGGATGCTGTAAAGGATCCGAAACGTCGGGAATTAAATAATATCAATATACCGCTATAAAATCCGTAGAAAGTAGTTTCATTTTAAGGAATCATTAAATCAAAATCGGGTTACAAAACGCGATTCCTCAGCCATTTATAAACCGATTTGGAATTATTTTTTGTGTTGATGTGATACAAATTTGATGAAGCTCTTATCACAAGTTTAGAAAGAAATTACAATAGCACGTACTGACCGAATAAATCACAACGTAGTCGAACTACGTCACTAAAAACTTTTGAAATAAAATAACTACTTAATGACAAAAAGTAAAACCGCATTTAAAAACAAAAAAAAAATATCTATGAAATTTTAATCAGCAGCTGATGCAGAGCTTTAGTTTTGTGCCCGGTTATTTGAAATAGGTGTTGCTGACGCCCATAGGCTACAGTAATTGCCTACCATCAGGCGGACCGTAAGATTGTTTGCCACCTGTGCACTGTGGTATGAAAAAAATAGGCTCGCCCCCTATTACATGGGACCTAAACATACCGGAGAATGTGGGTGTACAGTGGCATAATAATATGTAATGTTTCCTAACCAGGACATAGGCAATTAGGCAGCTGTATGGTAATGTTTTTATTATGGAATCTTTATAACATGTCTCCATCATCGCATTAACGCATACTCTTCTACCAGAGAAGTAGTAGTAACTACAGGCAGAACGGTCACCAACTGCCCCTTCTCACAATACCCGCCCAGTACTTCGTAGCATTTGTTGTCTGCTAAACAATCTTAGCCCACATTCGGCACACATATACGCATGTACGAACATCACCTCGCTTTCAAGAGGAGCTCAGAATTGGACTGTTAGTGGCCTATGTAAAAGCAATAGGTGTAGCAATTCCTCATAGATCCAGCTCGGACAAGTGAAGGTAATATACAGTCAAGATTATGGAATTCGAAACATTTCTTCAAAGACTCTCACAGGTTTGATTCACCCGGTCCCCAAGAACGAGGCAGTAGGTGAAGCCCTTAACTAACCAAGTTTTTAAGTGAGAATGGACATCGCGCATTTGAAAAATGTGTTTTTTTTAAACTCGGTCGCACATTACTAGTAGGTATTCTTGTTAACCCATCGTGCTAAGCTATATGCTTATGTTACGAGTGGATACACGTCGGTAGTTCAATGGGTGGTTTTCGAACCGGCAACCACATGATCGCAAGTCCTACGACCTTGCCATTAGGTTACCGCCGCTTTTTGGATACAAATACGATGCGTGCGCGAGTTTTATCAGGTTTGTGCCAGCCCTTATTGTAAATATTGTTTTTGTGTGTGTGTATGTCTGTTTGCATTCACAAAAGCAAGCGGTGCCAATCTAGTGATAGATATTCACCAGTGGACATCAAACTCCTTCATTTTCTTTGCTGGAGAGATAGACCTGCACATCAGGACATTGTTTAATAACTTGCCTCGATCAAAGAAAGTTAATACATTTATTTTCTGATATCCCCAGTGAAGAAATGGAATTATTTCGATTTCTTGCTACTCATATTCATAGGTATTATATTGAAACTAATTATAATGATATGGTAAAATTATGAATTGATATGAATCAATTTTGACCAACTTTGTAATCATACAATACTGACTTGTTCTGGTCGGTTCTGGAGATCATGTGGTGGTAGCCGAAGTGTGGCGGAAAGTGGAGGATGCCGGCTTGTGTCTCCGGGTTCTGTGCCAACAGTGCTGCGTAGTATGTGTCCGTCATACGCACCTGATGATGAGAGAAATATTTATCAAGAAGGATGTGAGAATGTGTGAGAAAAGTGTGTGTGTCAGGACAGATCAACTCAAAGCTAACTCATTTTTCAAAAAGCCAGACATTGCAAAACTGACAAGACTCACATATATCTACTACTTTCTAGAACTCTAGACTTTACAAGATACCCCAGAGGTTCTCAGATAGAAAATTGAATGTGAATGTGCTTTTCAAAGATCTATGTATTTACAGATGGAATATCATATCATTATAAAGTCTCCCAGAATGCCAAGCCCTCTTTCGCCATGAGCGGATAAAGGTGTATTATTTAAGTGCACAGTTTTGTGGCTTTTGATACTGACATCATCCACTATGAAATTATCTACACATGAGCAGCCTAGGTCTGCAGTGTATCCAGCCAAGACAAACTTACACACTGTAACCATACTTACAGTGGCATAGATATTATCACTGGGTGCCAAACAAACTAAGGCTTACTTGATGATGTTTTCACTATTTAAAAATCGTGTATTTTAAACTATGAAATGAAATGAAATGATATTTATTTCTGTAAGTAGATCATTAGAGACACTTTTACAAGTCAATGGTTTGTTTTTTTTTATAGCTAGATGGCTTCGGCATTTCCTAACTGACAACCTCTGAGAAGAAACACCGAAACAAACTCAGAGAATCATGGTCTCTTTTAAAGTCCAGACATAAAATAATGCAAATAATGTGAGTGGGACAATGCAGGGCAATGTCTGAAATGGCCTTTTGAGGAAAGAACCATAGCAGCTTTGAGTAGACCAGTCCTAACTGACAGCAAGCATGCATCAGTCATCTTGTAGCTCAACCATACTTAAGGGAGCTCAACGACCCGTCACACGACAATACCAGATCAGTAGGACATTCATGTAGGTCGTATAAAATTCCCAAAGCCTCCAGACTATAAAAACTGGTATAATAAAATTAAGCCTACATGGTACTCACATTTACAAAAGAAAAATGACGAGAATAGACTTAGATGTCAAAATAAACTACATTTAATGTTTGCTTTCATGAATTATATTATATTACATGAATCTATTATTTCTTATTTTATTTGGTGATTTGATTTCCCTTTCAGATTACACAGGGTTTTTAACATTATTTACTCCTTAGATAATATTTTATACACTGTATTTACCTAGGTGTACATACATACATACCATCACGCCTGTATTCCCCAAAGGGTTAGGCAGAGGTGTACTAAGGTACACCCACAGTTCGCCGGTATGTTTAGGTCCCATGTAATAGGGGGCGAGCCTATTGCTATTAACCGGGCACAATTTCCAAACTCGGAGCTGCTACTGAGAATTTCATAGAAAAACCCAATAACACTTTGCTCGACCTGGGAATCGAACCCAGGACCTCTAGCGTAGCAGTCGCACTTGGGACCACTAGACTAACGAGGCAGCATTTACCTAGGTGTAAATATTTTTAATGATGATATAAGAGATTTAGACAATACATTTTTATTCTAAGATAAAAAAATAGATAGATTATAAACTGGGTTACCTGATGGCAAATACTGGGCACTTTATCAGCGCATCGCTGGTGGAACTTGAAGTTGCACTGCGAGCAGTAGAAACCATTGAACAGAAGCCGCCTGCAGCACTCACAGAAAGCGAGTGTGAAAAAGGTTTTACGAGTAAACTGGTGTGATATGTGAGACATTATGGGCAGCTTGTCCAGTGTGCGTACCGTCACCTGTAGACATACAAATTATTAATGGTAGGTACTGTTTGTTTTATTAATACCTAATTGCCCCAAAGCTATAGAGAGTACATCATAAAACATATTCTAGTAATCATTGAACCTTAACCAGCAAATTAGACACCCAGACACTATAGAAAATTCATTGTCATCAGATGCTGGACTGAGATTTCAGGTTTCAATAAACAGAATTGTGGAGAGATGCCAGTTTGATGACAAGAATGTTGAAATTAATGTTGAAATAATCTCTTCTACAAGGGGATATCCTTAACATCAGGCCTACAATTTTGTCATAATTAATAAATAATGTTTGTTTACAATAAGACCCAGCTCCACAGGCCGAAAGTAGACAGCAAAAATAATATTGGCTAAAAAGGCAAAATTAATATTTCAGTACTAATAACTAATATTTTCCATAATCTACCATCACACCTGTGTTCCTGAAAGGTTAGTCAGAGGGCTACTAATGTATACTATAGGTGTACTAAACTAATATACTAGCATACAACCTACAATTTGTTATTATGTGATTCAAATCTCGTAGTAGTAACTAAAAGCCCTGAAATTTGATTTTCAATAAATAGATTAACATTCTACCTAACTACAAATTTTACTAATGGATAGCCCATAATATTCAGTAGATCATAAAATTGAATCCTGGCTGTAGGAACTGTCTGCTGTTTAATTGTTTATGTCAAATAAGGTGATACTCTGATCAAAACATACACTGCACTACAGCTGCATTCAGCAACAACAAGAAAACCAGGAGCTCCTGTTATTATTATAAATATCTTTTCACTGACTTACCATCACCAAAACTAAACATACATTACTGAACTGACCTCAACGGCATCGATATCAGTAATATCGATGTCCCACGGTATCACTAGGTTATTGCCTGTCCGCACTACTTCACACATCTCACAGGTCAGGTTGCGCAGCTTCAGCGCTTTCGACAGCGCGTCCCGCAGCGTCACACCTTCCTTCACCTGCACACTCGTGCGTTGCTGATTCGGCAGGTGTGCCCGAAGAAACACCTTCGGCTGCCGCGTAAGAGTATCGAACTTTTTACTGTCATCCTGCAACGAATACTCCTCACTCCGGTCCGGCGATTCACACGGCAATAACTCCCGTAAAGTCCGCTCCCGCAACTCTAAATTATGCAACTTAGACGTCAATTCTTGATATTCAGATAAATACAGCGACGGTGGATGCTGGAAACCAGCGAATTTTGCATTCAGAGCGTCAATGTTTTCACGGGTTACGTTTATGATGCTTTGAATGTTCCTAATTTCGTACGTCGGGTCCGCTACGTCGTCACTATCCGTAGACGTCGACATATTATCACTATTGAGGGATAGTGCAGGTATATTTCCATTAATTTTTCTTGTACAATTTTCTTTCTCTCTAGTAACTGCCATTTCTTTTCCTATTATTTTTTTTATTTTTCTGCGCACACTTGCAGCGCAAGACACGTATATTATTGCCAATAGCAATAATTAATTTCCTATTTTTCATTACGCTCTAGGCACGGTCCACATCAAAAAAGGTAAACTAGGTAATTAATTAGTAAGTATTAGAAGAAGGCTGATATTGGTAAAAAAAAATTTGCTTGTCTCGTGGGGAGTGCGGGTAGTCTCGTGGGGAGTGCATGCTTGAACTAAACGATTATTTTATACTGGATTATTGAATCGGTAACGTCGTCGATCTTTATTAATAAATTGTATTATGTGATTTAATCTATCTATACTAATATATACCCGCCCGATGGTCGGATGATATTGTGAGGGCAGTGGGGAATCTGTGGGTGCGACTTGCACAACATCGGCAACAGTGGCGTGATAGAGAAGAGGCCTTTACTCAGCAGTGGGTGTTAGCGGCTGTACAGATAGATAGATAGATACTAATATATAAAGCTGAAGAGTTTGTTTGTTTGTTTGCTTGAACGCGCTAATCTCAGGAACTACTGGTCCGATTTGAAAAAATCTTTCAGTGTTAGATAGCCCATTTATTGAGGAAGGCTATAGGCTATATATCATCACGCTACGCGGACGAAGTCGCGGGCAGAAGCTAGTTATAAATAAATGAACTTTAATACTTACATACGGAAAATAACTCCATCTTTATAGATATTAGTTATTTTTTTGCATACATTAACTGCACGTATATCGGTATTTACACGGAGCATTTATGATGACCTTACTGAGCGAAAACGATTCCGTTTATGAAAAATCGATTTTGGAAACAGTTTTTATAAACGCGTTAGATTTTTAATCCACTACCTTGACAGAGGGGAATGATCATGAGAGGCGGATCCATATAGATAGATAGTCTATTCTATTCTATTTTTTAATTAATGGCAATTAAAGCCGATGTCGACTATTCTGCCAATGACCAGAGAGTTGGAAAAACAAGTGTGCAGAAAATTAAAAAAAAAAAAAAAACAAAAAATTATACGCGAATGTAATGTTAGTTAGACTAAAACCAAGGTCGCAAATTACATTCTTCGACACCACGTGTAACTTGTCGGGTTAGTACGGGACTGAAACAAACAAAAAATAGAAATAAATAAATATTAAAATTGTTACAACATGGAATATACGCATACCACACCTGCACAGGCAGATTTATAATTTTATGTTATTGTGACGGATGAAAGTCATCAGCACCACAAGCAGTTCGGGGGAGGAATATGTTAGCAGGGAGGAGAAATTAGTCGGAAGGGGAATTTTAAATTTAGGAAGACGTTTATACAGATCTAAGATAGATAGTCAAAGCCTAGCGTCAACGCTCGCTACTTTATAGCATTTTGTCCTATATTTTCCGAACTTTATACGAATTGTCAATGTCAAAGTCTTAATTTGGCAATGAAAATCCTAAACTTTCTATTTGTTTTTATTGAATTGATTTTTTTTCTGTAATATAGAAAAATAATAGTCAATTCAAGATACACTGGAGTATTAATTAATAATAGGTATATTCATAATAGGTATTAATTGTAGTCAGTAGACTCAGTAGGTTGATTTGGTAGCAAGACTGACTACACTGAGACTAAGAACACTACAAGACTGAGAACACTATTACTCTTATCAAAACTCCCTAAGGTGCACCGAACAATCTTTGATAAATCGGCGTTTTAAATTCAACTATACATTGGCTCTCGACATGTATGTTTCAGTTATTCATACCTTTTATATATTTGATTACAGTAGTAATAAAATGAGTGATAGCAATGGTCAGTCCCGCCTGGTATCGTATGAGCAGGTGAAATCCATCATAGACTTCATGGCGCAGCATGTAGATTTCGCTTCTGGCAACTTGCGATCCCTTGAAGCTAGGCACACATCTAAGAGACTGTGGGAAGAACTCACCAAGATGTTAAACAGCTGCCGAGGAGGCACCAAGAAGACTTCAGATGGATGGAGTAAGGTTAATAAATAGTAGTCTGTATTATATTATGATAGCTGGTTGCACAAGTTCTTATTATATCAAAATGGCTAAAATTATTAATGGTTGCACTTTCTAATAATATCACTGATTGCCTTCAGTACTGGAGTGATTTCAAGAATAAACTAAAGAATAAAGTATGGCTGCTAAAAAGAAAAAAGTCTGGGTCTTCTGTGAAAGGAATCAGACCACTGTCAAAATTGGAGAAGAGGGCACTTGTTATACTGGGCCCATACTATGAGAAGAAGAAGAAGTGTGGAGAAGGATATACAGACATACAATTGGTAGGTATGATTAATTTAATCAATTTTTACAGAACATTCATACTTATTGAATACTTGTTTTTTGCTGCTAATCATAATTCTAGTAGGTACATAATTGAATTGCACAAAAAATAAATCTCTACAAACATTTTTAATCCTATCCTACTAATATTGTAAACATGAGATTTTGTGAGCTGGTATAGATGTTTGTTACTCTTTCATGCAAAAACTACTGTATGTATTTGAATGAAACCTACAATATTATAGCTCATTCATCAAAATAACAATACCTACACATATGAAGTCATGGGTAAAAGCTTGTATGAAAATTATATTCCTGTACTGTGCTTTTCTTTTCAGAATAATTTACACCCTGAAGTGAAGCTGGAATCTTATCAAGAGGCAATGAATGTGAATAGTTTTCATAAATCTCACAGTGATTCAAGTGGTCGATTATCAGGTAAATTTAATTCTTTCAGCAGCATAAAACAGACACACAACATAATTGTTGTATGTGGGTCTATTTTTTGCAGTTATTAAAGTACAATTATCTTGTAATCTAACTTTTTAGAGGAACCTTAGGAACCAAGGACCTCGCCAGAGATCCTGGGTTTGATTTGCAGGTCAGCAGTGTTATTGGGTTTTCTCTCTGGATTGGTTTGCCACCTATATATAACATGGGACCAAAACATACTGGCAAACTGGGGGTGTACATTAGTAAGCCTCTGCCTAACATTTCGAGGAATATAGGTGTGATAAGTATAAAAAGAAAAGAAAAAACATATATATAATATATAGGGTTGTCATATATGCATACAAAACTTACCACTATTTCAGGTGACGAGCAAAGTAATGATAGTGCAGAGTCTTCTGGCGGAGAATTTGCTAATGACAATGATTCAAATACACCTGTTATACAAAGTATGTACATTTTAATAATTTTTGAAGTCTATAAAAGTAGTGGACGATTTTTTGTCAATGCCTTTGCCTGATTCTACAGTAATAGGTACCAAAACATTGCTTTCCTTTGACAATATTTTTTTTTGTCAGACATATACCCACAATGGCTGATAGAAGTAGAGAAAAAACGCGCTGATGCCGAGCTTATACGAGCAAAGGCTGAGGAGCAACGTGCTGCTGTCGCGATTAAAAATACAGAGGCGGCACTATTGCAGGCTGAAGCACTAAAGAGGCTCGCTGACGCTGCCAGCACGCAGGCAGAAGCCATCCTCAGGATAGCCACAGTACTGGAGACCAGGGGACAGAAGGATATGCTTGCTATGTGATTAAGCTGATCTGCTGAGAGGCAACTAGTGCAATAGAGAAGGAATTGAAATGCCTTACTCTTTGGGGAGTAAAAGAGATTGCTACCTAAAGCTCCTAATTCAACAGAAAGTTGGATGCATCAATGCAGTTAATACTGTATCAAGTTTCATCATAAATTCTTAAGGAATTTGTGAAGAAAGAATGTATTATACAACCTTGTTTTTGCATATCAGTGAGATAATAGACTTGTTAGACTGATTGTCAAGTGGAAGCTGCATGTATTATGTGAAGGTAAGAACTGTAAAGTTTATGTGACTATGTTATAATAATGGCCATTACTAATATACATGAACTTGTAAAAATATCATAACTGAGGACTGTTTAAAAATAAGTGCAATCGAATGAACTGTGTAAATATGTAAGAAAAATTACACAAATGTACATAAAATCAAGTCAAATTAATAATGATACAACAATATATTTAAATCTTATTTATTTTAACAATAAACTTCACACAATCAAGTCAATCTTAGTATACTTATTTACATTATCCTATCTAATTATATTTCAGGAATATGTTACAGCATCTCAAAATCATCCCTCTGAAACAATAGTAAAATTACATATCATAATTTACATCCCAAAAACCACGCACAGTGGTTGACCACCTATGGTTGAATACCACAAGCAATTTTATAGCACACAAGTTTTGAACAAATAAATTTATCTTTATTTTTAATAAAAAAAGAACCCTGTAGAAACTGCAAGGAAGGCTTAGGGTTATCTACTATAAATTTATAAGTTTTTTGAGACAGGTGTTTGTATGTGTATAAACTCTTCTATGGAAGCTTTAGTAATGAGACCTTGGGGCTTTAATGAGACAATAGATATCACAATCACCTAAGTCTATGGTTCCCAATCTTTTATAACACAAGTATATAGTGTTTTGTTACTGCATCCTTATCAAAATATATGTGAAGGAACATGGTACTGCAATACACATTTTGTGCACCCCTGAACTAATTTTTCATGAAGTTATCTATGATTCTCGAAAATTTCAATCAATCAATTATATTTTTATTTGCATAATATAGGTACAATGGTGTATTTAAATGATTCTGGTCACTTACAATCCAATAAAGAAACATTAAGTCACATGTAAAACTCACCAAGTCATTGTACTCCATAACATGTCTTCTGATAGCTGATCCATCAACCCATGTGACAAAGTCCTCCAGTGCCCTGGTTACCAGAAATGCTGGGTCCTTGACAACTTCTGGCCCCACTCTGATATGACCTTGTTCTATAAACTTAGTAGCTTCCTTCATGTTCTCTGACATTTTATCTATAAAAAAATATTTTATGTAAGAAGACAGTGTTTTTTTTTCACAATAAAATTATAGCTATTGCTATTATTATAATGTACTTACTTCTAACCATAACACAAGGTAGTCTTCGCCTGCAGAACGAACTTGCCGACACGTTGCTAGCAAGCGCGAGGTCCCACCGCGTCGGTATCAACCCCATCTGATATAACTTTTCTAATAATTGCGCACTGGACTCTGTTCTGAACTCATTGCTGGCATCTAGATCTTTTATCTTGTTAGCCAATTCACGTATCTCTCTCGACAGCTTATTGTACCTATAATATTATATAGAATATAAGTAATTAATAAAGTAAATAAAAAGAACATTCTTTTGATAAGTAGTGCTTCTTACTTAGTGTAATCTTCGCGCTTTTGTATATGATATTTTTTCATAACTTTCACCTCGCTTAAATTATTGTCGACTTTCCATGATATGAAATCAACTTTTTTGAGCAGTTTCTGCTCATGAAACTTCAGTTTTCGTACCATTTTTATAAAAAAATATATGTGTTACATTCAACAAATAAATACAAAATCACACATTTGCTTTCACACGCGTGTGGCTAACTGTCAACATTTCAAAAACAATCTAGACAGAAGTCGGAAAGTGTCAATTGATGTCCAATTTAGCATTTTAGCATCTTGCTCAGTATTTTACATTGAGTATTATATTCCATTGAATTTTAAAATATAAGTCATCCCCATAATTTGAAATTAACTCATAATTTCTGATAGCTATATAATTATTAAGCTTTATGGCTTTATCGCTCTGTTATTCATCGTCAAATTCAAAGTTTCTGGACGGACGTTACTGTTATAAAGTGTCAATCAAGTCAAATAATTGTCAAAATGTCAAATTTTGATTGAGATGACATGACATCAAATGAAAAATATCAATTTTGTTGAAAGTTGAAAATCGTCAATTGATTATTGAATGGGATCTTGAAAATAAATTAAGCAGAAAAATATATTTTCTTTGTTTCTAACAACCGAGATCTGCTAAACTACTTAAAATGGGCGAGCGGTGTAAAATAAACCCAGGTGATTTTTCCGAATATCTCAAGTCAGTTGGGAAATTAGATGCATTAGAAAAAATGACTCAAGAGTTGGACAGGGAACTTGAAGATTCACAAAGGATTATGAAGGAAATAAGGTCTATGTACGACTCTGTCTCAACATTGCAGGCGAATCGTCCAGAACCTGCAAGCAATGGTTTGCGGCATGAGGATATTTCGAATTTTTTGGAAGCCGGTGTTCCAAACTTGTTGATGTCGGATATGGCCCAAGATAATATGGATATCGACATTGACGACGTTATTGCCACAATGAAGACTTACGCCGAAGATCTGAAGAAGAATTTCACTACCCCAGAGCCACCAGCCCCAAGACCTGTAGAGATGGCCAGCCTTGACCTGGATCAATACGCTCAGAGCTTGGATCAGCTTGGCAAACGTTTGGCAAACATTAAGCTGAACAAAAAAGATGACTTAAACAACAGGAATGCTGAACTTGAAGGCAAGCTGGGACAACTGTGTGAAGATGTCACCATGTTTACTAAGGTAAGAGTTTACTTACAATGCATTAGATCAGAGGTCTCCAAACTTTTTATCTTATTGAACCATGTGCCATATTTTATGGGCTTGGGTAGAACTTCTTACCTAATTTAATTTAATTACAGTTGGTTGAAGCCAAGACAACTCTGAGTGGAAGCAACAAGAACTGGGTGGAGAGTCGGCAAGATGGCATTGCACTACAATACGACAATATCATCAACAAGTTGCTCTCTGGCATCAATGAGGTAACATACTTGTTGCAGAACAAAAACTAAAGTAAATTACTTTATAGTTTGTTTTTGAATGGATCTCTTTTTTCTGTCTAAGCACAGCTTATTGTGATGTTGGGGTAAAACCCTAAAGCTTACATTATAGAATGGCATTCAATTTAAACAACTAATAAATTGGTGCTTTCTTTGGAAAATAATTGGCATAAAGTTATGGTTGCTTTACGTGTGGTAAATTGAGAATTTGGATGTTATTTTTAAAAATTACCGTTAAGTGCCATTCTACAACATAGGTTAAGTTTTAAGAGTGTTATTTTAATGTTCTCATCTACTATTATATATATTATATTGTGTTTAGCAGACTGTCAAGGTATCAATATTACAGACAATAGAAAAATAATTCAACCCCTGATTTACCAAATTGTAGACAAATCCTATGGTTATTTCATCATCAGCTGATATTTGTCTTGTCTACTGCAGAATTGGACCTCATCAAGAGAAACCTGAAGATAATCATTCTAAAATAATAATAATTTGAGTAATCTAGTATCTTGTTTATGTCTTCATGGGAGGTCCCAATATAAAATTTTCTACTCTACAGAATAGTTATTTTTATTTAAAGAAATATTTATGTTTTGTCACACATTGTTCAAAAGGAAAAATAACAGTACAATATTTTAAATTAATAATTTCAAGTTCAGGTACAGCAAAAATGTAAAAAATATTTTAGTATGTAAGCTGTATTTGACAAGTACGACGTTTTTTTAGAGGTTAATCTCTTATTATTTATTACAATAAAAGACAGTATTTTTGTTTCAGTTTTATTTAGTTTATATTTACAATCGATTTTAACTTCATTTTATCCAAAAACTTGTCAACAAAAATGTCACTAAAATATAATGTAGGCTTCAATTTTAAATTCATTAATGTAAATGTTTAATTTTGTAAAATTGATTTAGTCTGACATTCCAAACAAAATGGTCAAAACAAAAAGTAAATAAATTATTATTCTGTATAGTCAGTTATGAGTTCATTATAATATAGAACATAATTGATAGTCAGTCATAAATATTAAATTAATAAAGGATTAATAATAATGAATACTGTGTTATAACTTCAAAACAACATTTACAACAGCTGCGTCAGATCTGTACTTAATATCATAGAACTTGAGTATCATGTGGTGTCAATGACTCATAGTGGAATCTCCGTCATGTAGTTTAATTCTCTTTCGGTCAGTATTGTGGTCAGCACTGGTCTCATCATCAACATTAATTTTGTCGTCTTTGGATGGTCTTTCATCTGCTTCTAATACTTTCAACCTTATGTCACACAGAGTGGCCCCATGGAGTGTCTTGATGGCCTCCTGAGCAGCTCTAACTGATGCATATTTCGCAAAGCCAAATGTTTTGTTAGGAAATGTGGACACATCTATCAGGTCCCCAAAACGACAAAAGGCATCTTTCAAGATAGATATAGGGGGAGGATTGGGCTTAAACACTAAGAAACATCTTTGAGCTACCCGGCTGCTGCTGCTGGCCAGTGGCTGAGGTGGAGGAAGACTGACATTACAGAAATTTTCCTGGTGGGATTCAGATTTTATTTCCCTCATACCAGGGCCTGATGTAGCAGCTTTAATCAAAGTTGATGCTTGAGCTATAGCCTCTGCAAGCTGCACAAGATCAGGATTTGCTGTGTCAATTGCATTTTTGAAACTATTTACTATATTCGACAGGTTATTAGCTGCCTTGCTAAGTGGATTGTTATCAGGCTTCACGGATATGATCTCTCCAGAAGGAAACTCAAAGTTGTTTAATCTGTCAACAGCATGAGCTGCTGATTTTGCACATTCATAAGTTATGACAGCTTTGCAATAGCCATTAAATGAATCAGATGTGTATTTACATGATGTCATACCTGGAACTATGTTAAATAACTTGTCTATGTACTTCTGAGGCACTTGTGGGCTGCAAGTCACACAGATTGTGTCATAGTCATGAGGTTTGGTTTTCATGAGTGAAGTTACACTATCTCTTTTGTGCAAGTCCCCTCTTGACTGACTGTAATGGTCGTTGTAATTATCTTTAACTAAACTAGAGTTGCTAGAATGAAAACTTTCAGTAAAATTCTCTAAGCTATTCCTACTTCTTTTCAATTCTTCTTTAGGAGTTGCAAATATAGCTTTATATTTCCTATCACATTCTTCAAAGGCCTTGGCTGTATCAAGAAATGTCTTATAATTGACATAAGCAAAACCCCTGCACTCATCTGTAATTTTGTCCCGTTGGAGGTGGACTGTATCAACATGTCCAAATGTTGAGAAATGTTGTCTTATCTCACCCTCAGTAACTTCTTTATGTACTTTGATAAAAAGTCGCTTGTACTTATCCTCGTTTGTGTTGTGGTTATCGTTCTTATGGGTAGCCACCATTACTCTAATGGGTTTATTACTGTTTTGAATGGTTTTTAAGTGCATCTCCTTTATAGCAGTCGCAGCGGAGGAAGTCTTACTGTATTTTATGTATGCTATACCCTTAGATTCCCCAGTGCTACGATCCCTTGGCATGTGTAAATCTTCTATATGCCCGAAAGCCTCGAAGGCCGGCCTCAAATCTTCTACCCGTAATTGTTTGCTGCATACCACGAAAATCCTCGAGTAAGGTGGTTTGTCGTCATTGCGGTCATCATTTCTCATGATTTGGTTCCAATTGTTCATGATCAGTCTAACGGTAAATTAGATCAGTTCGAGGTCGTCAATCGAGTCGATTTAATCAAGCTGTCTGAAATAAATAGTCTTAAATTAGTCTTTTGTATCGTCTCCTCATGTCCCAGGTTAAAATTACAAATTAATCAAGTGTATAGAAAAAACAAAAATATGGTCTCACGAACACAAAAGAAAAAGTTCATTCACCTCATTGTGCACCTCATTTTATAAATTTTATTCACTACAGATTATCTAAATATAGTGGAAGAATTTATTCATAGACTAAATAAAGATATGACTACACTGCTAGCTAACACCTTTGGCTTCCACGCTGCTGGTGAAAGTGCTGGTGACTGCTGCAGAGCCTACCTGCAGGGCGGCGCGGCGCGGCGGGCGGCGTGCTGAATACCTGATTCATTCGAAATAAAGTAATTTATAGATCCACCAATCCATCCAATTGAACTACTCAAAACCAACTATATCAGAGGCAAAACTTTATTATTTTCATGGCTCATCAAAGAATGAGCAAAACGAATGTTCTCTGCCTAGCTGCACGATTGTTTGAAAATTGAAAGGCACAGTATACACCTATACACACACCTGCTGCAGGCTGTAACATTGTTTAGTCAGCGCACTCGCAAGCGATGCGCTTAGATTTTTGAACTGAATTATAAATGTCAGAAATAAACAAATTGAAGTTTGTCAATTTTTCAGTGTCACATTGATTGATAGTTCTTGACTTCTTGTTGTGTCTGTGACTGTGAGATGTGAGTTTTCTCAATTTCTGTCAACAGGAGATTGTCTATTTTGTTTTCCATATCTTGTGAAAATCTGAAAATACTAATGCAATGCATTACGCAGTAGATTAAAAAGTGAGCTAAGCTATGTTTAATTTTTAAAGTATATATTTACTGGACAAATAACTCTTTGTTCAAGTTATTCTCGTAAAGAAAATGTTTCACAAAACGGAAAGTTGCATAGTTCAATCTCGTCAAAGGTTTTTCAGTAATGACGATTTTCAAGATGAATTAAACAACTTGTTCAATAAGAAATTTCAGTTTCGTTTCCACGGCGATTGGAATATACCGGATAAGGACTCGTGGTTCTCAACGCCACCATGGAAAGTGAAGCAATTAGAGATTTTGAAAAATCGATTAAATTTTCACAAGAGTCAGTTGAATGACTTTAATATTGAGGAATGGAGTAGTCATACGCGGCGCCGGAACCCTGCAGGGGAGGTGGGCTGGAAGATCAGGTGCCTTATAAACCCCGAGTTTCTTACGCAAGCATGGACCAAGTTTTACGAGTGTGCATGTACCTATAACATTATACCTGCGGAGGCTACGATGGAGAGGAAGATGGTGTCGCTACACTTATGCGAAGCTCCAGGGGCATTTATCACCTCTCTGAACCACTACTTGAAGTCTAACCATCAAAACATTGAGGTGAGTTGATATCACTCAGTGAAATTATTATATTATCTTGACACCATATATATGGTGTTATCAAGGTTTCTGTCAACTTTCTGTATAAATTAGATGCATGTGGTAACACACATTTATGTTTGGTTTACAATAAAACATCTGTTTACATCCCATTATCATATTTTTGAATACAGAAATGAAATACTTGAATAATTTTAAATGACATTAATAAGCATGACATCATTATACCTCAATAATTTAGAATGGTACGATCAGGCAAGCCAATTACTTTAAAACTCAATGTTTGATTAATATCCACAGTATTATGAGAATATTTTATCTCTCAAGAATGCAAATTCTAAAGTAATACATGAGTTGAGACATAAAATTTCTTAGTACTGTCTGGTCTGTTTATACCTAAATATGTAACAAAACTATTAATATATCCAGTGGAAATGGGTGGCGAACACATTGAACCCCTACTATGAAGGAAACTCCCCGTCCAACATGATCAGTGATGACCGCTTCATGTTCCACACACTGAATAACTGGGACTTCGGTGAGGACAACACCGGGAACCTCATGAACTGGGAGAACTCACAGGCTATTATTAGGAAAGCCAAGTCTTTGGGGAAGGTATGATATAATTAATTTATAGACTTGAAATAAAACTACTTTTTGCATTGTATTACTATTATTAATTTGTGCATAGTACTCACAACTGGCATGAATGTGGCAGAAGTATGTAAGAATCATAGCAAGTGGTCGTCTATAGTTTCTGCTTACCCCTGTGGCTGAAAGGTGTGAGTGTATGTATGTATTATTTAATTCCCGATGTTTCATGTAAGATAGTTGTTGGTTATTTTAACATTAAGACATTCAACACCTCAGTCTACCAGTGACCATGGATGCTATAAAGGATCTGTGACATCAGGAATATAGCAATCAATATCAGTACAACATCAGAAAACAATAGTATAAGTTTAGTATGCTGGTTTCTTTTTTACAATCTCATTTCATTGTTTGATATGTACAGTTATCAGGCAATTAACATAAATACCTCTTGATTTGATAAATACTTCTTGAAATTTTCATAAGTACCCTTCAAATTATTCTTATATATACATATAATTCTATGATATTATGTATGATATATAGATAGATATGTATATATAGATATTAACATGAAATTAAGTGCTCTACTTAGGGCTACTTGCACCAACTTCTTAGATATGTGTGTATAAATTATATTTAAACAGAAAATTACAATGAAAAATTGTGTTTAAATACAATTTAAACATACTTAAGAAGTTGGTGCAAGTGGCCCTTAATAAATACATCATGTTTATAAATATGTACTCCAAATTTATGTGCACAACTGCACATATCTTCCATGGTGCATATGGGTGAGGCCTATGTCCGGTAGTGGACTAGTATAGAGGCTGATGATGAAGCTGATAATGTTCTTCTAAGATATAAGCTTTTAAAGTATAATTGTCAGTAAAGAATAAGTAGTACGCACCTAGTTTTTGACATTTCAAAAGTACCTGTATTACTGGTCTAATTGAAATAAAACATTTGACTAGTATGTTGCATGTTCGGCCTTGTGTCATAATGCTATAATTTAAATGTTTTAACTTCATTTTTGAAACCTTTTAAATATTGAATTACTCATCAACAGATCTGATCATTATAGTAATTTCCATCTAGGTGCTGCTAGTGACTGCAGATGGTTCCATTGACTGCCTGCAGAAGCCTGATGCGCAAGAAGAAGTTACCTCTCCTCTGCATTATTGTGAAATTGTTACTGCATTACAGGCTCTGAGCACAGGTATTGAATCTGTTTTGATGAATTAGTTATGTTTTAATACAAAATATTTATTATGGAACAACACCTTTCTAATAAGTAGTTTCTAAGAACTTTTAAACAGTGGCCACTTTGATTTCACTGTCTTTATCAGGGACCACAAGTTTAAAGAAAAGTAAACTGTGTCAATCTCAAATTAAATTTTAATTACAACTTTTAACATAAGCACATATACCTAGTAGATAATAGCACTGTGCCTTATTTAAAAGTTTTAAATCATTTGCAGCATAATTTAGCTCTTGGATACCATTGGATGGGAACCACTTCTCTAGTTGCAATACCTTTTGGGTAGCATTAATTAAGTGTTAAGTCTATATTATAAGAATTCTGATAAAGTGCAGTTGTATTGTTTTACATTAACACAACCTATTTTTATTTCCAGGAGGAACACTCGTCTTCAAGCTGTTCACGTTATTTGAACATTCAACAGTGAGCCTTCTATATCTGATCAACCACCTGTTCAGTGAAGTTAACATTTACAAACCAGTCACCTCACGCCAAGGTAACTCTGAAGTATATGCAATCTGTCTCAATTACAAGGGTATATCAATCTTGGAGAAATTCCTACCTACACTGAAATCTGCATATGGATCAGATCTCTATGGAAAATTTGCACTATTCCCCCTAGAAGCCATACCAGAAACATTCCTCAAACAAATTGAAGAGTGTGCATGCTACTTTTGTTCAATTCAGTGCCAAGTTATCAACAACAACCTCCAAGCCTATCTTATGCAGAAGAACATTGCACTCCACAGAGACATTAAGAAAATTCGGGCTATAGTTGCTACAGAGTTCATCTGGCAATATGATCTGAAACCTTTGGATATTGAACAAGAGCTTTTGAAAGGAGTCTTACATGAAGAAAACAAAGTCAATATGAACCCCAGATATCACAGAGGATCGTACACAGAAAGGCAGTTATACACAAAGATGTCTCTCAGAGAAAAGTTAAACAATTTAAATTCATTCCTCCAAGCTGAGGTGCTGTCAAATCCATTGATACTAATAAATGAGACAGTGAAATGGATGCAGTTTTACGACGAGGATTCAGACTTGAAACTTACATTTACTTATGGTTGTCCTTTACAGAAAATAAATAGCTCAAAGTTTATTTTTGTACCTATATTTAAGTTATATCAACAGATTTTAGCTGAAGAAGAATTTAAGGAGATTATATTTTGTAAAGACAGTAAAAGTATAGATAACGATAGAGACTATGGACTGGAGATAAATATGAGACTGATGCTCCCTGAATACGACCATTTAGAGTGCTACCATGTGTTTGAGAAGAGATGTCTCAAGATGCTATTGCAGAGCATACAGAAATTGACAGTAGGACAGACCCTGCTGGTCCAGAATGCGAGCATGTTGTCCCATTTCAATGTCAGTGTCATATCCATTATTACAAAAACATGCTTCGAAAAGATTGGCTTCACATCTCAAAATGCTATAGTATTAAGGAATCTGAAAAACAAGTCCGCATTAAAATACCTAGAGATGGTAGACAGTGAATGTGATAAGGTCAGGAGTGACGGCACTAAAGACGTGTTGAATTCTCTGATGGTACAGACTACTAATGTTGGCGAATTCTACAACAGCATTGTGTTCTACAACAACACATTTTATCGGAACAAATGTCTTGAGTACCTCACTAAGATTGAAAAACTAATCTAAATTATTCCGTATTTTAACTGTGTGTGTTGTGTAATTGGAGAATATTTTTTAATATTTTTTATTGTTATAAATGTTCTTGTTCTGTACTATATCATATTTTACATACATTTAAATAAATCTTAAATGTTGTATGAAGGTATTTGTATTATTTTGTACATAACTCTTGTAGGCACTGTTAGTTATTCTGTTCTGTGTTGCAGGTATAGTGTACCTGGTCTGGCTATTTTGGTCTGGTCCCTTATGAATATGGTACTACCTACTAATGCAGGGAACAGAATCATGTGAACTTCTTCAACTTTTGTCCAAAATCGATTCACAATGAACATGGAAAATCCATGCCAATAGTTACCAATGTTAAAATTGTAGATTACTAGACGTATCGAAATAAATTACATCACGCCCGTATTCCCCAAAGGTCTCTAAAACCACAGATAATAGAATGTTATAACGTTATAACTAAATAAAGTGAGTATTCTAGCTGTTGCCTGCGGCTTCACTTGCATCTATACTAATATATAAAGCTGAAGAGTTTGTTTGTTTGTTTGTTTGCTTGAACGCGCTAATCTCAGGAACTACTGGTCCGATTTGAAAAATTCATTCAGTGTTAGATAGCCCATTTATTGAGGAAGGCTATAGGCTATATATCATCACGCTACGCGGACGAAGTCGCGGGCACATGCTAGTCTTAAGATAAAAAGTAAGCCTATGTCCTTCACTAAGGTCCAATGTATCTCTACGACAACTCAAGACGTGGAAACGAAACAGACAAAGTTACCTCATATTAAAACATTAGTATGGAGGCCTAGGTCAAAGTATGGAGGGATATAGGTGTGTTCCACGGGTTTCCGACTACCCGATAGTAGTACAAAATTCTCATTATTCTCAAAAATCATACGTTTTAGTCTAAACTAAACCAAAATTAGAAAAAAAAAAAAAATGGTTTGGTTTAGTTTGGTGACTTGAATCAGAATTAGCACCATTAACGATAAACAAACTCAATTTCCGAACGAAATACATCGCGCGGTGGCTTCAATTTTTTATTTTTCTATCTTGTCTTTTCTTGTTGCTTCAAACTGTCAAATGAAGTCAAATCGAAGTTCAAAATACAAAAACATTTTGTAATTTATTTCCATTTATCATACAGATATATTTGTGATCAATTGCAAGTGCATGGTTTTTGTTAAAGTACTTATGTTTAGACAGTAAATAAATAAAATGGATATAAACGAAGGTGAATATACACTTTGCATAACCTATTCGTTGTAATGTTTAGCGGTATTTCTATTTACTAAATTTGTCGCTAAGTAACCTTGCTCATTACAGCTATGCAATTCATTAATAAAATACTTCTGTTGAAGACTCATTGTGGCTTTTTCGACTTGCAAAATTTATTTTAATTAAGAATTATTTAAGGCGTTTGGAGGTTAGCAAAACAATTGTTTTCTTCTAATATCTTGATAATATTGATATTATTCCAAAAATAACCCGCAACAAGGTGCTTTCGTTTATAATTAGGCAGTAAGTGTACCTGTGCGTTGCCTTTTTGTAAAATGAATTGGGTAATAATGAGATTGTATAGTTATAACACTATGTAAATAGTTTTCTTATAGTAACCTAAATACGCCTACTCAATAACTTATTTTATTTCATATGATGACTGCTCTTCAACACAATCCTTTCTCTTAGTGACTCTTATTGGAATATAAACAAAATCCATTATATTTCTGTACTCCAAATTTCCACACGAGTCTCACTTATAATAAGTCTCCAAACTTATTTGTGTGTGGGTAGATATTTTATAAATATTTCCTCTTCCATCACTATTTTTTTGTTTATTAGTGAAGTATGTTAGTCTGGTCTGCCTGATTTATATAACTGTATGCTTATGATATAGGTTGAAATCCAACAGTTTATGTCTGTGAGTTAGAAGTTACAGGTTTCCAAAATATAAATACTTATCTAAAGAATCTTATCTATAATCTGTATAATTATAACATCAAATTAAGGTACAGAGAATATATAACTCTAACTATCTAGACAATATCCAGAAGTGGGAAGAAATAGGTTAGACTAAAAAAACAAAGTCAATGGAAGGGTCATGAGTTGACCATTATCATTCTACTGCTAAACTGTGCGATTTATTGACATCAAAGTCTTCCTGTTCCATCTAGTAAATCACTATATACATGTTTCTCTTCAGGCTCAACTGCAGATGATCTGTGGACCCCCTACAAGGAGTTAGTGTCTGTGGTAGAGGGCTACTTGGCACATGAGGGCAAGGGAGCTCCATATGCTGTCCATACATTTGAATCAGTACTGAGGCGGCACAAGCAGACATTCTTGTCTTTGTTCAAAAATCCTGTGAGTTTTGGAACTATCTATTAATTTTGATGAAATATATCTATTAAGCCCTTTGTATTTGCTAATCTAGGTGAGGTCTCCTCTATAAAGGTCTCTCACATTCAGATCTTAATTACAAAGGGTTGGTATAGAAAAGAGAATGTTTGAGTCATACATAAAAACGTCATAATATGGTTTACTAGTAAAACAAAAAAGTAAATTTTCCTTGAATCTCTACTCTCTACAATTTTATTAATCTAAGCTCTTGTTTACAAATAGTATTAATGACAATATTATGTATTTAGGTAAAGAATTCATCAAGTAGGGAGGAGATAAAACGAGGTATAACAGAAGGTGTGAATCTCCCCAGTGTTGGCAGGACACTCCTGTCTAAAGAACTTGTAGATGAAGCTATTATTATATCAGGTTTGTAATCTTTTAACTAGATTCCCTATATCAGAGATGATGACCCTTTGTTGATCCATCTTTGATTCCCTTAATAAGGCCACAACATAGCACCAAATAATTGAGTCATAAGTCAGTATTATTCTCATAAATGAGTTGGTTAATAGAAAAAAATATATAACTAAACACTTGAATTTCATTCTCTGTTGTGCAATCTGTTTTATGTTGTCTTTGCATTGAACATAAGATACCTAATTCCTAAGTCCTGTGCCTAAAATGTTTCTTTGTTTATGTGCCAGTGGTTCAACATCACTGCCGATATTCTGACATATCCTACACCTTTTATTATCAACTGACTGTTCTCCATAATCTCTGTAGATATGTACAATGTGAGCGAGTACCTGTCGCTGGAGCTACTGCATACGGCGCAGCGTCAGTCGCCGCGGCACCCGGGTCTGCCGCGAGGGCTGGTGGCCGTGCTACTGTACTACGACGGCCGGCGGGCGCTCGTGCAGGCGCTCAAGGAACTCGTCATGGCCCGAGATGGAGTCTGCTGGTAAGTTAACATTCTTTGTTAATGTTGTAATCAAGCAGCTGACCTTAAACATTTATGCTTGTTCAACAATCATTACAAGCACTATGAGTTGAATCAAACCATGTTTGTCACTCACAGTTATATTTCATTTCAGAATCCACATTCGCAAATAAAAAATGGTATATTCAATTAATTTGAATATAGAACTGTTTGATTATAATGATTAATTGTGAAATCATTCAAAGATTAATAGCACCTTTAGACCAACCTTTACAATAGGAATTGATTGCAGGTCAATCAATGCTCGAGAGGAGATAGTGTCTTACGTGTCACGCTATGTGGAGCAGCTGATATCAGATGGATTGCTGGGCAACGCCCTCGACGCGCTGCGCAGCTTCACGCTAGACAGGGAGATGGAGTTACTGCAGAACAACCGCGCGCTGCCACCCGGCAGACACCACTTTACTCTCGTCAACACTATAGAAACTACAAGGTCCTTATAATCTTTATGCTAATATAATTTAAAGAAATATTCAAAATGTGCTCTGTCTGTTCCTTGTATTTATGTATCTATATAATGTACTTATTCTATATTTTTATGACAAAATGCTGTGTTTGTCTCACAGAAAGTTGTTAGCTGGTGTTGTATTTGCTGCCTCAGCTCAACGGGGACTCAGCAGAGACATCATTCTGAGGATTATAGCAGAGGTCTGTATTTAAAACTCAGTTATATTTATTTAAAATATCTATTTTATTTATGTATATTGATGTAATTGTTTTGATTCAGGAATCGACGTCGCCAAACGTTGGACCGACGGGTGCGCTCGATGAAATATCGCTAGGTCTGCAAATGGCCTTGTTATATGCTTTGGATTTATCTGTATTGCATCGGTGAGAGTTTTTCCTTTTACTAATTAAATTATCACTATTATAAGCTTATTTGAAATCTCTACTATTATAAAAGTGTAAAAAAGCTGTGTTTGTTATGGGTTGGAGCAAAAACTACTGAATAGATTTTAATTTTGTTATAACAGTTAGAAAGTATATGCTCCAACTTAAAAACTGGTACACTTCTCAAATAATTATACGGATCCTGATACAGCTTGACCTCTGATATATACAGGCTCATACATATACGAGATCATTACTGTTGGTTTTTATTAAATTATATTTGGAATCCATTTCTAATTCTACTATAGCTTTAGGTGAGTGAAGCCGCGGGCAAAAGCTGGTATCATTATACCTACTCACATAGTTTATAAGTTACCATTGTTATTAACCATGATTGGATCTCAGTAATTTGAAAAATAAATGAATTGAATTATATATGTATTGATCCAGGCGTGACGATGGTGAAGAGTTAGCCAAGAAGCTGCCGCTCGTGCAGGAGCCGGAGCTGATCTCCGTGCTGGTGGAGGCGCTGGCCCCACCCGGCGCGGGCGCGGGCGGGCGCGGCGCCGGCGTGCGCGCGCTGTGCCAGCTGGCGCTGGGGCTGGCGCTGGCGGCGCTCAAGCGCGCCCCGCAGGCGCTGCTGCGCTGGGCCAAGTGCGACCTGCTGGACCAGGACGAGATGCTGGTCGACGCTGCTATTGATGGCAAAGTATGACAATGTTTTCTTACCGTAATAAGATTGCAAGGGTGATTGCTGAACGAGACGTCGTAAGATGGATTCTAAGCAGTGTTATTACTATCAGACTAAGTCTGTAAAGAAAATTTATTTTACTGAAAAATGCATGTAATGTGGTCATTATTTTGACAACCTTGTTTGAGCAAAGTCGACCTTGCCGTTCTGTTTCAAGGAGCGGCCGGCAAAGTTTTGCTGGCCGCTCTAACAGGCCGGCAATGTTTTGCCGGCCGCTATTTTGACGTTTCAACGTTTTAAAAAATCAAATCAAATATTAGGCTGTATAGTTCCAACTACCATTGTTTTGAATTTTTTGCTAAAAATGAGCTCTCAAAGCGAAAATTCTTCCGATTCAATGTGTTTAACACCGCCAGATATTAAAGATGAAGCTTAATTAGTGGTTGAAAATTTGATACCGCGAAACTCAAAGGAAAAATTAAAACTTGCATATGAAAAATTTGCGCAGTGGAAAATCAGTAGGAAATCTAAATCTTTATCCGAAAATGTTTTTCTTGCGTATTTCAACAAGGTTGTGAAAATAATGACCACTTTACATGCATTTTTCAGTAAAGCACTATACAAACCTTGGCCCACAATGACTGCTTCGCTGGTCACGCTATGATTGCCTCGAGCTAGCCTAGCTACGCTCTAGGCCTTTCAGCTTATAGACCGCGGCAGTAATGTACTATTGGATTTGATTTTATATAACGTCGAAACGTCAAAATTGCGTTATGTTATAACTGCCAGCAAACCTTTGCCGGCCGCTCCTTGAAACAGAATGGCAAGGTCGACTTTGCTCAAACAAGGTTGTCAAAATAATGACCACATTATATGCATTTTTGAGTAATATTACATTATTTGTGACAGGTATTTGAGTACCTGGACGAGGCTATATTGTCGACGGACTTAGTAGCGAAAGAGGAGTACTACCAGCGACGCATACACACGCTCATCACGGACTTCATTGTGTTGATGCACTCCAAGCTTATGGAGATGAGGGTCAAGTAAGTCATACATTAGATTTATGTGTTTTGAGTGAGTGTGACAGTATCAATGTGTTTTGTTTTAGTCAGTAAGTATGAAATGATTAATATTATGACTTTTATGAAAATAGTTAAGATCTTTTTGTGATTTTTATTTGCATTTTTCATGATAAGATTATAAAGTTATTTAGTGAAGGAAAAATTCGACTCGATTAATTAAGATATCAGCTCTTTTGTCCATGAGTGTATCAGTGGTATAGTTCGCGCAAAATAACTTGACCCAAAACTAACGGAGAGGGGGAAAGATTGCGCAGTACATTTGCGTGCAAAATGTACTAAAAAACGACTACTGCGCATCCGCCATTTTGGTTCAAGTTATTTTGCGCCAACTGTAGGACGTGTTTGATTTGATGATGAGTTGTTGTTGTGTACTTGTGTAGGGCGGACGAAGCGGCCCGCGCGGTCCAGATGTACGCGTCGGAGGGGCTGAGCCCGCCGGCGGGCGCGGCGGGCGCGGGCGGGACGCGCACGCGCCTGGACGCGCTGCTGCGCTGCGTGGAGCGGCTGTACGCGCGCGACCCGCTGCGCCTGCGCCGCGAGTACTGGGAGGCGTGCGCGGCGCCGGCGCACGGGGCCGCGGCGCCGCGCTCGGGCGGGCGCGCCGCCACGCTCTACAAGTTCGTGCGGCTGTCGGGCGAGGTGGTGTGCCGCGCGCTGCTGGGCGCCTACCTGCGCGCGCTGGCCAGCCTGGCCGTGGCGCGGCACACGTGGGCGCTGCTGGCGCGGCGCGACGCGCTGTCGGCGTGCCACCTGCTGTCGGCGCTGGCGCGCTACCACGCCAGCCTGCGCGCGGACCCGGCGCCCTTCGCGGGCCACGCGCACGCCGCCGCGCTCGGCGCCTCCGCCGTGCTCACGCCCGCCGCCAGGCCCGGCAAGATGCTCGTCAGGCAGGAGGAGGTCAGTCACCACTCCGGATTCCTGTCAAAACATTGCCCTACACTAGAATTTACTGCTGTAAAATATAGCTGCGTTTGCAAACAAACACCCACACTTAGAAAAATGTTTATACCGTGCTACTATACTAAAATCTAAAACCAGTGGCAGTCGCTCAATCACTAATCCTCGATTAGTTAGCAAAGATCAAACTAAAGTTTTTTTTTTTTGACTTAAGTATTATTACGAATCTTTTTTATGGAAATATAAAAAAGTGTTGTTTTTAGACTTTTTCTTTTCTCTCCGTAGGAACCATCCTCGTACTTCAAGGAATATTATAAAAAAAGAAATAGCGAAATCGGTTCAGTTGCTCTCGAATTTTTTTTTTAAATTATTAATATTTTATTATAAAAAGAGCTCAATACATTTTACTAATACTATGTTACAATTAAATTGAGCATGGTTTCATATATATGCCTGTTAAAGGTGGAACCTGTGTTTCAGGCTAGGAAATTTGCGCTTAGCAACACATTTTGCGAAAACGAAAACCGCAACATAACCTTTGGTGGTCTTAATCCCTCGTCCTTTACTTGCTTTGACGTCGATGTGTCCAGTGAAATCCACCCCAGTGTGTAGCAACGGGCGGGAAGGATTACTACGAGACTCCGGAAGATCACCCAAAATCCCGAGATTCAACCTCAGATTATCAATATTATAGAAGATAGTTGGTCCTAATGCAGTTTGTAATGGTGCAGGTGGAGGCGTTGATAGCCGCTCTGAAGCTGATAGCGAGCGTGGCGCGCGAGGACCACGCCGCGTGCGCAGCTATATGCGAGAACCTGCAGTGGGACACCGTCAACTGCATGTTCGGTTAGTGTACCCTCGTACCCCACTGTTGAAACTGAACTGATTGGCTATATCCAGTTAGAATACCCTAAAATTGCATATTTTTGTTTTTAAAAAAAGCTCACTAGCAATGTGGGTCACACATTACTAGTCTTTTTTTTATGTGATAGGGGGCAAACGAGCCGACGGATCGCCTGATGGTAAGCGATAACCGCCGCACATGGACACACGCAACACCAGAGGAGTCACGTATGCGTTGCCCGCCTTTTAAAAGGGTTTGTGCGTCCGGTAACCTCACTCACCCAGCGAAACACAACGCAAGCGCTGCTTCACGCCGGTTTTCTGTGAGGCCGTGGTATCACTCCGGTCGAGCAGGCCCATTCGTGCCGAAGCATGGCTCTCCCACGTTAAATTGATTGACGATTTGGTCAAAATAAGGGAAGGTTCATATCGGACGGAACATGCGTCGCGTATTATCGGTCCGTTCACACTTAACCGATGATACGTTAGTGTGTCGAAAGTGTTTCTGTCTATACATTTTTTTTTAAAGCTTACTAGCATTGTGGGACGCAGATTACTAGTATTCTTGTTAACCCCTCGTGCTAAGCTAAATGCTTGTGTTACGAGTGGGTTCACGTCGGTAGTGCAATGGGTGAGTTTCGAACCGGCAATCACATGATCGCAAGTCCGACGCCCTAGTCATTAGGCTACCGCCGCAAACATACGTTTTATTTACGGGCGTTACGCGGCCGATAATACGCGATGCGACGCATGTTCCGTCAGATATGAACCTTCCCTTATTTTGAGCAAATCGTCAGTGAGACGCACAATGCAGTAAGCATGTTTAGGAGACAAAAAGTGTAGTTGTCTGTGAGATATCTAAGGTAGGGTAGGTACAGAGTGGCCGTTCTGAGGCTGTACCATGATGACTTAATGCAGAGAAGCTCTACACATTAAATTGCGCTATTATTTTCTTATGACTTGGTACGGTCTCTGCACGTAAACTGGTGATTATTCTATGTAATTGAATGATGTGCAGGTTTGATCTGCTGCCACATACCGCTGCAGCTGAAGGCGGAGCTGTGCATGACGCTGGCGGCGCTGGGCGGCACGGCGGCCACCGCGGGCCGCGTGTGGGCGGCGCTCGAGGCCGCGCACCTCGTTTCCACCTCTAACGACAAGAGGGCGCTCAACGCGGAGCTGCACGAGGTAAAAACATAATAAGGTTCAGAATCCTTTTGCGGCACAAACAGCGCTACATGTGCTAATCTATGTAGTTGCAGGATTGCTGTTAGGTGGCGTTCAAGTATTACATAACGCAATTTTTGAAGATTTTTGACCCCCTCTCCCCCCCTTGTAACGGACCATAACGTTTTTCTGTACCCCCCTTCCCCCTCTAAACGTTACGTAACACCCAAGTGACCATTTTTACCCTATCGTCGCAAAAAGTTATGTTATAGTTTTTATCCTTGGTATACTTTTTTTAATTGCCTTTGCGGTAATAATACTAAATAAAACAAGAGATTTTTAATCTATATTTTTTTAAAATCTATTTTGTAGTTGTTGCTCCAACCCGTAACAAACAGACAAACAGACAAGAATTTAAAAAATCACATTTTCGAGTCGGAGTCGTTTAAATACCATAACCCACGTGTTTTTTTTAAATATCTTTAATGTACAGACAAAGCTTTTTTACAATTTTTTATTAGTAGAAATTCTACACTCAATCAAAAATGTTATATATATATTTTTCAAAGTAGGTATTTACCGATAACCAATTAACGAAGTCATAGCGAAAAGCTAGTTCAAAAATAAAACAATAGGCCTAGTACTTTCGTGCGCGAGAGTACCTATGCGCAAACACACTCCCTTCCTCCATGATGATGATGATGACGACGATGATGATGATGACGAAAATGATGACGATGATAATGATGACGATGATGATGATGATGACGATGATGATGATGACGATAATGATGATGACGATGATGAAGATGATGAAGATGATGACGATAATGATGATGACGATGATGATGATGGAGATGATGACGATAATGATGATGTAGACGATGATGATGATGATGACGATGATGATGATGACGATAGTGATGATGACGATGATAATGATGGCGATGATGATGATGATGACGATGATGCTGATGACGATGATGATGATGATGAAGATGATGACGATAATGACGATGATGATGATGATGATGATGACGACGATGATGATGATGACGAAAATGATGAATATGACTATGATGATGATGATGACGAAAATGATGAATATGACTATGATGATGATGATGATGACGATGATGATGATCACGATGATGAAGATGATGATGATGATGACGATGATGATGATGATGACGATAATGATGATGACGATGATGATGATGATGACGATAATGATGATGACGATGATGAAGATGATGACGATGATGACGATAATGATGATGGCGATGATGATGATGATGTTGATGATAATGGAGATGATGACTATGTAGATGATGATGAAGATGATGATGATGACGATGATGATGACGACGATGATGATGATGATGACGATGATGATGATGATGAAGATGATGATGATGACGACGATCATGATGATGATGACGACAATGATGATGATGACGATGATGCTGATGAAGATGACGATGATGACGATGATGATGATGATGACGATGATGAAGATGATGATGATGACGATTATGATGAATATGACTATGATGATAATGATGACGACGATGATGATGATGATAATGATGATGATGATGATGATGACGATGACGATGATGATGACGATAATGATGATGACGATGATGAAGATGATGACGATCATGATGATGACGATGAAGATGATGACGATAATGATGATGGCGATGATGATGATGATGGTGATGATAATGGAGATGATGACGATGATGAAGATTATGACGATCATGATAATGACGATGAAGATGATGACGACGATGATGATGATGACGATGATGATGACGACGATGATGACAATGATGATGATTTTTTTTGTGCTCCTTAAGAATAAAGCAGTTGTGTAATATTGCGTATTATTTTATTTACAAAATATCATCAACGATAACGATGACGACTGTTTTCTTTCAAGTTCTAAAGTATAAATAAGTATGTGTGCGCGCAGACGGAGTGCCGCATCGAGGAGTACCCGCTGTCGCGCGCGTTCCTGTGCCTGCTGGAGGCGCTGTGCCGCGCCGCGCCGCTGCCGCGCGCGCTGGGCGCCGGGGCGCGCGCGCCGGGGCTGGACCCCTACGTGGAGCACGCGCTCGCCCGCCTCGCGCTGCCCGCGCCGCACAGACCATACGCCAAGCCCACCGAGAAGTGGCAGGTACTCACAATTTTATACTAACATCAGTCATTTTTTTTTTAATTATTTATTTAAGGCACTTCAACGACATATCTTATTAAACTAGGTGTAAATCAACTCAAATCAAATTTAAGTAAACTTACACTATTGTGAATTTATCACCTTAAGAAATGCACAGCACTAATATAGTAGACACTGGTAAACTTACAATAAAAAAATAAACTTAAAGATACAGAAGATTAAGCATTAAATGTAAAATTTAACATTAAACTATAACGCTAATCCACAAGTACAGTGACCAAGAATGGGAATGAGAATGATGGTGAACGACTTCCAGCTACCTTTACCGTCCATCTCGTTGGAGGCCGTTGAGGCCAGCGATACTGATCAAATAACCCTTCTGAACAACTCATTTAAGGGTGCTTTAAAAAATGCGTTTTTTTTAATTGTTTTAAATTCTCACAAATTTATACGGACAATAATAAAATAATTATTATAAACCAATAATATAATATCTATGTTGCCAATAACTCCAACGAGTCAATCATTTTATTCAGCGTTTTGTGCAATAAAATGGAAAAAAAATCATAACTAATATTATGAATGAAAAAATAACTCTGCCTGTCTGTTGCCTGTCTGTCTGACGTTCTCGCGCCTAAACAGGTGAAGCCTAAGTCATATATGATGACATACATTTAATTTTTTACATAGCTTGGGCCTTGCAGAAGGACATGCTACATTTTCCCTAAAAAAAGTACAGAAATATAACTGACTTATTGACTTGTTCACAGATGCTCTCGCTGTGCTTCCGGCTATTCGCTCTCTGGTTGGACCAGTACGAGCCGTCGCCGTCGGACTTCCCGCCCACGGGCCGCGAGCCGGACACAAACCCTCCGCCCGGCTTCCGTCTGCTGCTGCAGCTGCACACCAAGTCCGACCTGCTGCGGCTATTGCTCACCTCGCTCGATGAGGCGCAGGACTTGCTCGACAGACACCCACAGCCGGCCAAGGTAATACAACTTCATCCACCCTTTGAAATGGATAGTAATGAGTAAAAAGATTTTTAGAAATTCATCATCATCATCACGCCTGTATTCCCCGAAGGGTTAGGCAGAGGCCTACTAATGTAGGGGGCGAGCTTATTGCCATTAAGCGGGCGCAAATTCCTAACTCCGAGCTGCTACTGGGAATTTCAAAGAAAAACCCAATGTTATTGGGTTTTTCTTTGCTCGACCTGGGAATCGAACCCAGGTCCCCTAGCGTAGCAGTCGCGCTCAGGACCACTTGGCTAAGGAGGCAGTCAGTTTTTGACATTTACGGTGATTGTTTTGAATTCCAGGTGTTCGTGGAGCAGAGTCTGATCAGCATCCTGCAGATTTTGGAGCGTGCACTGGCGCTAGAGCGGCCACTACTGACCGCAGCAGCTGACGCCGGCCGATCCGTGATCATCGTGCCGCTGTCCAAGCTCATACTGGGTAACACTGCATTCTTTACAGCTGTCTTCTTGAAATATTCGAATGTATGTATGAATGATGTAATGTTTGGGCAGCGCCCGAGGGTCCGGACAACAACTGCCGGCTGGTGACGTGCTGCAAGGTGCTGCAGCACGTGGCCACGCTGCCGGAGGGCGCGGCGCGGGCGGTGGCGCTGCTGTGCCGCGCGCTCAACACGCCGGCCGCCGCGCGCCACCTGCTCGCCTCCATCACGCACCGCCACGCGCTAGCCGCCGACATCAGGTACTGTGCCGCGCTGCAAGCTGCAAGCTGCAAGCTGCAAGCTGCAAGCTGCTGCAGCACGGGTGACGTTGTTGTGCCGCGCGCTCAACACGCCGGCCGCCGCGCGCCACCTGCTCGCCTCCATCACGCACCGCCACGCGCTAGCCGCCGACATCAGGTACTGTGCCGCGCTGCAAGCTGCAAGCTGCAAGCTGCAAGCTGCAAGCTGCTGCAGCACGGGTGACGTTGTTGTGCCGCGCGCTCAACACGCCGGCCGCCGCGCGCCACCTGCTCGCCTCCATCACGCACCGCCACGCGCTAGCCGCCGACATCAGGTACTGTGCCGCGCTGCAAGCTGCAAGCTGCAAGCTGCAAGCTGCAAGCTGCAAGCTGCTGCAGCACGGGTGACGTTGTTGTGCCGCGCGCTCAACACGCCGGCCGCCGCGCGCCACCTGCTCGCCTCCATCACGCACCGCCACGCGCTAGCCGCCGACATCAGGTACTGTGCCGCGCTGCAAGCTGCAAGCTGCAAGCTGCAAGCTGCAAGCTGCAAGCTGCTGCAGCACGGGTGACGTTGTTGTGCCGCGCGCTCAACACGCCGGCCGCCGCGCGCCACCTGCTCGCCTCCATCACGCACCGCCACGCGCTAGCCGCCGACATCAGGTACTGTGCCGCGCTGCGAGCTGCAAGCTGCAAGCTGCAAGCTGCTGCAGCACGGGTGACGTTGTTGTGCCGCGCGCTCAACACGCCGGCCGCCGCGGCAAATACTAACTGCATCAGCAGCCTTAAAAAAATCAGGTTACGTTTAAATTTCCTGCGCCTGAGCATCCATTTACGCGCAAATTAATGTAAAAAGAAACGGCATTTCAGACGAATAATCTTAACTGACATAAATTAGATGATTTTTTTATCACCAGATACGGGTTCGTGGAATGCCTGGAAGCCGAAGAGTGGCCGGAGCCGGTGCGGGTGGAGTCGGAGGACGGCGCTCGGGAGGAGGGCGCGGCGGAGGGCGGCAACCCGGTGCGGCAGGCCAAGGAGGGCGTGCTCATGCTGCTGCACCACGTGCTGCCCACCGCGCCTCCCAACCTCGCGCACTTCCTGCTCGGATACAATCTCACCGATGATGTGAGTCGAAAATACCTTTTAATTACAAAACATACCATCACGCCTATATTCCCCGAAGGGCTAGGCAGAAGTGTACTAAGGTACACCCACATTTCGCCGGTATAATAGGGGGCGAGCCTATTGCCATTAACCGGGCACAAATTCCAAACTCCGAGCTGCTACTGAGAATTCCATAGAAAAACCCAATAACACTGCTCGACCTGGGAATCGAAACCAAGACCTCTAGCGTAGCGGTCGCACTTGATACCACCAGATTTGGGAATGACCGTTAGTCACGAAGCCATACCAACGGTCCCTTTATTTCGACTATTAATTGTATTTAGTAAATTGACAGTTTGTGACACAAAAAAGATAGTTAGATTTTTTTTTGTATTTTTATAGAATTTGTTTTTTAGTTGTAAGGTAATCTATAACATTACAAAAGTAAAAAAAGTAAAATTACATGACTCTTATTTTTGGTTTGTTTATTTGTTTTTAGAAGAAAATAGAAAAGGAAATTACTTTTATTAATTATTCATATATTTCACATCTTATTTACGAATGTTTAGTTTGATTTTATATTAAACCATTTTTATCATTCATTCTTTACGCAAAATCATTCACTACCCCAACACTAATAGTTGTAGTGTGGTATCATTATTTCCCTTCGAACTGTGAAGTTACTGATTACAATTAAAAGTCGAAGTGTAACACCAGCAAGTCGCAGAGTCTGTTAAGTGAGTAACCAGCTATAATGTATCAGGTGAGTCGCAGTTCGCTGAGCGAGGCGGGCGCGGGCGGGTACCCGCGCACCTGCCTGCACTCCATACTGGACATACTGGAGCAGCACATCGCTTCACACAACCACCAACACAGGTGACCTACTGATCATGATACTACACAACTTGTTTTTAACCTTATTGTTTAGTGTGTAAAGTCCAAAAGTGATTAATCGCTAATTTACTGACTAATCAAAACTTTATAGTGGAATTATACTTATTAATGTCTCTTGAAAAATCCTGCCCACTGTTTTATTTTAGGGACTCGCGGTGTGTTAGTGGTATAACCAGAAGACGTAGGTTCGAATACTGCCCGCAGTATTATTTCTGTTTTACTGAAATAACCTTATAATTTTAGCATGAAAATTGACTTATATTATTGATTTAACCTTATAATTGCATCAAAAAACATCTTTAAAATTTTTGTTAATAAATAAAAATATAACATAAATATTCTGGGACATTTTTACACAGCACCATCTAGTCCCAAACTAAGCAGAGCTTGTACTATGGGTACTAGACAATGGATATAATAGATAAAAGTATATTAGTATATATACTTTTTTTTTTGTAAATACATACTTATAATACATAAGTTATAGTTAATAATTAATGTACCAAACTAGTTTTTTACTAGTTTATTGTTAAAAGCTAACTTTTATCTTTGTTAGATAATTTAGTTTATTTGTTATATTATACTTTATTAAGTGGTAATCACTCTAATTGTGAGAGGAGACCCGTGCCCAGCAGTACGACATGTTGATTTATGTTGGTTATGGTTGATTATGTATATGGTGTTCGTGAACAGGGAGGCCAACAACTTAGTGGAGAGTTGTTACCGGCTGGTGTACTGGCTGTGCGCGCGCCCTAACACTTCGGCGCCCATACTACGCTTCCTGCGCACAAGAGACTACTTCCTCTCGCGACATGTTAAAGCTACCGTCGACCTCAAGGTAAACACTATCAGTATTACTAAATGGGATGTCTTTAATAACACTTTAAAGAATAAACGTGTAGACGGATCACCTGATGGTAAGCGAATACCGCCGCCCATGGACACCAGAGGAATCGCAAGTGCGTTGCCCGCCTTTTAAAAGTATTTGGGTTTCCACCTGCATTTTTGTACATGAGTTTATATTTGTAAGATTTATATATTTAATTTCTGTTGTTTTTTTTATGGGATAGGGGGGGCAAACGTGCAGACGGATCACTTGATGGTAAGCGATAACTGCCGCCCATTGACACCCGGAACACCAGAGGAGTTACAAGTGCGTTGCCCGCCTTTTAAAAGGGTTTGGGCCTCCGGTAACCTCACTCACTCGGCGAAACACAACGCAAGCGTTGTATCACGCCGGTTTTCTGTGATGCCGGGGTATCATTCCGGTCGAGCCGGCCCTTTCGTGTCGAAGCATGGCTCTCCCACGTGAAAATGTTTTGTTTTTGTCTGTGGAAGAGAAAATAAATATACATACATAAAGTCACGCCTCTTTCCCGTAGGGGTAGGCAGAGACCACAGACATACCTTTTTAGCTTCATCCACACTCATCAATCTTTTCATACATGAACGTCGGTTCAGGGTACTCTTGACCGAGCCATTTTTCAGAACGTCCTTAATCTGATTTCGGAACGTTCGCTTAGGCCTTCCCCTTCCTACATTCCCATTCACTTGACTCTTGTATATTTGTTTAGTCAGTTCCCTTTCATTAATTCTTTCAACATGACCAAACCATCTCAACATCCCTTTCCCTTATCACACTATTTCTTATCCTGTCACTCAATTTCACTCCAATAGCCGCGTACTGACTGAGCGAGGATTCTCGCGAGGCAGCCTCGGACGTTTGCCGCGCCCCATTTGCCGCGCGAGGCATGCTCGGTTGTAGGATTTGCATTTAGAATGTTTCGCACGGCAAATTGCCGAGCCGCGGTGAGGCTGAGCATGCGCTCAGTTAACCGTGATGTCCCACGTTCCTGGCTTATATTTCTCCACGCATCGTTTCTTAGTCCTTTATTAGTATAATCGGGACATTTTGCATCCCATAATCGTCTATATCCTCCATATAGCTATATTAATTTGAGACACTGTTCTTTATCCATGACGCTAACGCGCGACGAGCGAGCGAGACAAAACACAACCGTCTTGAGTGAGCGCGATAATCGGGCTGAGGCGCTTTTGAGCATGGACAAAAACCGACAACGCGCCGGCCTCGGCCGAGGCACTTCTTGACTGACCGAAGATTTTCGCGACGCAGCCTCACGAGGATCCTCGCTCAGTCAGTACGCGGCTAGTCATACTTCTCAAAGGTTTTCAAAGAGAAAATAAACGATTTAATTTTTGTTTATGTAATGGCTGTGATAGCCTAGTGATATGACCATTGGACTGCCAACTCAAAGGTCTCGAGTTCAAATCCAAGGCACGCACCTCTGACTTTTCGAAGTTATGTGCGTATTAATAGTTAATTATCACGCGCTTAAACGGTGAAGGAAAACATCGTGAGGAAACCTGCACGTCTGAGAGATTTTCTCGACGGCGTGTGAAGTCTGCCAACCCGCATTAGGCTAGCGTGGTGGACTATGGCCTAATCCCTCTCATTGTGAGAGGAGAGCCGTGCCCAGCAGTGGGACATATAATGGGTTGATTATGAATGTTGCAGAGCGCGTCGGTGGTGACGCTGTCGTCGCGCTCGTGGGTGCTGCGCGCGTGCGCGTGCGAGGCGGGCGCGGCGGCGGCGCGCCAGCTGGCCGCGCTGGCCGCGCTGCTCACCGCGCTCACGCACACCGCGCACCACCCCACACAGGTAAACAACCATTTCTTTTTACTTCCCAACCCGCCATAGTCTTGCACACCACAAAATATCTTCAGATTTTGTGGGGACATAGTTTATTTATTTCCTTAAAATGATATCGAGTTCTCAAATGCTGGGAACCTTTTAATATGATCAACTTCGGGCCAACTTTATTCTTGTTATCGCATTATCGTACCAGTGAGATTGTAAGTCTATTAATTTTTAAAGTGTCGTTTTAAAAATATCCATGGAGTTTCTTACCGGATCATCATGGCTCAATTTTATTATTTAAATTGTGTCAGAATGGCCATCCAGTGCCAATTAATTTAAGCGGTGGTAGCCTAATGGCTAAGGCGTCGGACTTGTGTTCATGTGTTTGCCGGTTCGAAACCTACCCATTGCACTACCGACTTAAACCCACTCGTAACACAAGCATTTATTTAGCTTAGCACAAGGGGTTAACAAGAATACTAGTAATGTGCGTCCCACATTGCTAGTAATCTCACTTGCGGACAAGTTCAAAGGCGCATAGTTATTTCGTCGGTGGTGTAGAATGGTTGTCCGTTGTGGTCAGGAGTGGGAGTGGTGCCTGCTGCGGCGCTCGCTGGAGCAGCTGCCGGTGAGCGTGGCGGCCAGCGCCGAGCCGCGCTGGGAGCTGTTCCAGCCGCAGCAGCTGCGGCAAGCCATCGCCTCCTGCGACCTGCCCACCGGTATGTACTATTACACCTATTGGAATAAAACTATATAATTGTTACGGATATTTTTTTTTATGGTATAAGGGCTGAAACGAGCAGATGGATCACCTGATGATAAGCGATAACCGCCACCCATGGACACCCGCTACACCCGAGAAGTTGCAAGTGAGTTGCCCGCCTTTTAAAGGGCTTTCGGCCTCCGGTAACCGTTGTTTCACGCTGATTTTCTGTGAGGCCGTGGTATCACTCGGGTCGAGCCGGCCCATTCATGCCGAAGCATCTCTCACGCGAAATCCGATATTTTGATTTGATTAATCCTTATGTGCATATATATAATTTAATTCCCCATCCATGTTCACGAAGAGACTAAGGTGTTAGATGAATGGGTACTAATAAATATACGTGTATATATAGTTCCGTTCAAGATGAGTTAAATACTACACTGACTTAATGCAGGTTGACACCGTGAAGAAATCTCTCAGGCATATTTTTCAAAATTTTTGACTTCCACCATTTTAGCGCGTGTTCATTAATTTTATATGCATTTGATTTTAAAGGTCAAGTATGTGCTTTAAATTTGGACTCGAGATCTTTTGACGTGCCAATCCAAAGGTTTTTTTTTAAACTTTGCCCCAAACTAGCATTTTCTCCTCCTCCTTCAAGTTTAAGCCACTTGTCACGAATTGTTTGCTGATGTGGGACGAACACAAACAACTTATCAGGTGCTTTAATTGATGTGTTACCACACTGAGGAACCGCGCAAGACTTGTAACTTTTGAATTCATATTTATTCAATGAGCAATCGAACACCTAGGTAGCAAACGTCAAAGGTCTGCGTTCTGTTTATACAAATGTGACGTCACTCGGGACGCCATGACAATGACAAGCGTTTTAGCGCCAATTTTAAATTCAAAAACTAAAATGCATTTTTTTCCTACTTAACTGTTATCTCTAGAAAAATCTCATTCGTTGTACATAATAAATGTTACTAAACATTATAGAACAGTTTTTCAAAATGTGTCATCATGCCTATTCTTGACTAACTAGGCTGAAGGCAACACTTGTGGGAGTTGGGTAGCAACAAAGAGCTAAAATACTTTAACGCTTACATATCTCTCTCAATATCAACACAATGTAACAGAGCAACTATTTCATACGAAATAGGAAGTAAGAAAGAGGGTGAGCCGTGAGTGTCCAGCCTTTTTATCTTCTCGAACTGACAGTAGCTAGGTAAATCATCACTGTCATCCGGCGCTGGGATGGCTGCTACCGGTTGTTGGGTTGCCAACACTATTGTTAGCGTCGTGGTGTAAGTAGTGGTGTGTGTTGTGTGGGCAGGTCTGGGCGGTAAGCGTATCAGCGTGTCGCGCGTGCACGCGCTGCTGTCGCGCGAGCTGCACGCGCTGCACGCCACCGCGCCGCAGCGGAACCTCGTGGTCGCCGAGATACAGAAGGTACATACACCATATACACAAAACACGCCTTAACTAATGGTTCCGTCTACTCTAATTTGGAAATCTTTTTAAGACACCTTAACCCTAAAATCGCGGAAACATATCAGCTGTTCCGTACATTTAGGTATTCACTTTGACAAAATATAAAGAACAGCTGCTGTTTGAGTATTTTTGGGGTTAAACCAATAACTTTTTGAATTCCTATTTACCTCGTTCTCACTCAGGAAACAATAAAATTGTACTGCCACTGACATATCTGTCTCTTTATGACGATGGACCGCGAAAACATGAACAGAACGAGGCCTTACTTCCCATCACGGCTAAGAATTTAAAGACTATAAATTGGTTCTTCTTCTTTTTATTCCATAACATTTACTATTATGTAGTATTACGACTCCGAACACAAATTTTATAATTATGTAAAATTCCAATCCAATAGGTATTAGACTACGTAACGGAAGTGAACAGACAGCGCAACCTAGCGGCAACACTCACACACTACTACGACTCGTGGCGACAACTCACTGAAATACTCTTCTGTGTCGCTCCTAACGATATACTTAGCTTGGAATCTCGGAAGAATCTATTACTAAATATACTGCAAGACTTGCTGAACAAAATACCACCAGCGGAAGTGCTGCCACAATTAGGAAACCTAGCTTCCGGAACTGTGTTACTCCTACTAGTCAATCTCCGACACTGCTACATCCTACAAAAGAGAGATTCCAATCAAAAGTCTTCAGAATTCGAAATGAGTTTCTTTGGGCCCTCAAACCAGATCATGCAGACAAATTCCCTCACTCTAAAGTTCATTCTACACAAGATCCTGTCCTGGATCCTAGTCTCTGGTGGCTCTACGCAGAAGATGCGGGTGAATCTGTATGGGGCACTATTGAATTATTTGAATATCGTGAATTTGAAGACGAGTCCAGCAGATCCCGAGGAAGAAAATATGAACGTGACATATGTTAGTAGATTGGACAGTTCGAAAGCCAGGCCTAGTAGAGAGGAGTCAGCGTTAAAGTCAATGGTGATTGATGTGATCAGTGATTTCGGTGAGAACCTATGTTCTATTGTGTGTGGGGACTGTATTGGGGCTGGTCACGACGTTTGCAGGATGGTAGCCCTCGCATGCCTAGACACCCTCATAGAAATCAACCCGAGGACTGACTGGATGAATACTCTGACCAATCAGGGGTACTTGAGGAGTCTGATTGACAGTTTGCTGCAAGATGATGAAGGATTGAAGGAGGTGAGTTTTTTATATTTCTTTAAAAATTTAAGTATGTCAATACTATAGACTATAGTATAAGACGACACGTTTGGCGGAGCAATCGGCTTCTGCGCCACGTGTTGTGGGTTCGATACCCACACGGAGCAAATATTTGTATGATTTACGGGTAGTTGTTCGGGGTCTGGGCGTTTGGGTATGTGAGAATTTGTGTTTGTAAACGCACCCACGAAAATCCTAGTGTTAAAAAAATAAATAAAAAACTATCGAGAAATGAATAATTATTGCTAATAAATTGAACATAATAATTCCTAATTATAAAAATAAAATTCAAGTTCATGTTCAATATATAATACTATTCCGCATTGCCACTCAGATAGGCATCTCGTAAGAGTCGAGAAGATATCTGACCTGCTTGGTGGTAGGACCTCTTCGGGTCTAAATGGCTGGCAACCACCCTTATGTTCGAGTTTTGGTGTGTGTTGTCCCTATTGCGCGTGACAGCCAGACCCCCCTAGGTTGCTGCCTCTCGGGCAGTCTGCAGTCCGTTGGGGTTTTTACGTGTTGGCACGCATCAGCAACTCCTCTGGTGTTGCAGGTGTCCAATGGGCGACGATGACTACTTACCACCAGGAGGCCCGTTAGCTCATTTTCCTACTTAATCAATAAAAAAGGCCGTTCCTTTTGGAAAGTTTGAATGCAGATTTTCCGACGATTAAAATATTTTTGAAGCGGCGGTAGCCTAATGGCTAGGGCGTCGGACTTGCGATCATGTGGTTGCCGGTTCGAACCCCACCCATTGCACTACCGACGTGAACCCACTCGTAACACAAGTATTTAGCTTAGCACGAGGGGTTAACAAGAATACTAGTAATGTGTGAACCACATTACTAGTAAGCTTTTAAAAAAAAAAAAATAATGATGTCAAATAAAAAATTATCCCTAGATCATCAATGCTTCAAGTTATTGTTTTTCAAACGTTTCAACAGACATTAGAACCAAACCCGAAGTCTCTGCGCGTACTATACGTGTACGAGTCCAAGATGGGTCTGCTGATAAAGATGGCGGGCACCCGCGCCGGCGCCGAGACGCTGCTGTCGCAGGGCGCGCTGGGCTGCCTGGCCTCGCTGACCGCGCTGGCCGCACACCCCGACATACACACCGGCCACGCCGCGCACCGGGACACGGACTTCGTGCCCTCCGTCGCTAACAGGTGAGGGTTTGAGGTGAGCCTGGCCTCGCTGACCGCGCTGGCCGCACACCCCGACATACACACCGGCCACGCCGCGCACCGGGACACGGACTTCGTGCCCTCCGTCGCTAACAGGTGAGGGTTTGAGGAAGCTTGGAGTTTAGAATTTGTGCCCGATTAATAGGCTCGCCCCCTATTACATGGGACCTAAACATACCGGCGAACTGTGGGTGTACATTACAACCCTTCGGGGAAAAACAGGCGTGATGGTATGTTGTTGCGGAACTGATGGAAGGGGCAGCTAGTTTAACGTAGAACGCATTGTTCTAGCTGTCTCTTTCTTCTTTGCTCAAGATTTTTGTCAGGCTACATTATAATATTGTAGGGACACTGCTAACGCATTCGATTTGTGTACAGGCGCATTACTGTGTTAGCGCAGCGCAGCAGTCGTCTCCCCACACTCAGGCAGTTAGGTCGTTCATAGTTTTATGTTCAATATGTGTCTGGTACCAGTAAAGTATATATAAAGGTGACGATCTTCATTAATTAACCAACACCTCAACCTCAAAATTAGGCGTTGGAACCTATCTAAACTAACATTATAAATTGATTGTTTGTTTGCATTGAATAGGCTCTGAAACTACAGGACCGATATGAAAATTGTTTTCTCCATTAGAATCCTACATTCTCCATAATGAACATATGCGATAGACTTTGTTAAAATTAATAATTTTTGTATTTTTTGTTAAATACCCGTGATAAGCCGGGGCGGGCCGCTAGTGATAAAAATAATTATGATCCTAGCATCCTACCATTATTTATTAAACACCTTGATGAAAGTGTTTCTATATATTCTCATCAGTACAGTATATAACTGGAGATTAAAAGCAGGACTCTCTAAAAGGGTGTCGCTGCATACAATAATGGGATAAATTGTCTTTAGAATACATACGGACAGGTCAGAGTGAAAGTGCGGATATTAGGGGATTTCTGCGTTCAATAGTGGACTGATATGAAGCATAATCTTTTGTAAACCGTGATTCACATTAATATTATTGTGACAGGTTCCGTCAAATCCTTGTGCCAGCGCTGTCGTTGTGCGACGCGTTGCTGACGACGCTGGGCCCGCAGAACCACAGCTGCGTGCTACACATCACGCACGCGCTCCTCAGCCACGTCGAGTGCATCGACGCCGTGCTGCGGTAACACTTTATTAAATACCTACATACATACATAAAGTCACGCCTCTTTCCCGTAGGGGTAGGCAGAGACCACAGACTTCCACTTGCTACGATTCGGACATACTTCTTTAGCTTCATCCACACTCATCAATGTTTTCATAAATGAGCGTCGGTTTAACACTTTATTGTCATTCGTAATTAGTATTTTTTATAAAAAAGCGAACAAAATTACCGAAGTCTCTCCGTTCTGGTTCTCTCTGCTCTGGCAATTTCTATTTATGACGGTCGCAGTGTCACTTAAAATCAGGCGAACTGGCGTAAGTCTATCGAATAAAAAAGAAATGACAATACTATGTCCTTTAAAAATAATATGACGTATTTAATTAATTGTTAGTGTAATTCCGTAAAATATTATTGTACTTTTACTCGTTCTTTTAGTTGTATTATAATTATAAAGTCAAATGTTGTATTTCAATTACTTACACTATTTTATAGTTACAAAATTTCAAAGTTATTTTCAAATAATAGTTCTTATGGAGAGGGGTATGAGATAGAATATTCTTTATTGCACACCAAACAATAGATACAGTAGAGTCAGTGTTTTTTTCAGTAAAAATAGTTTAATAGAATATTGTTATGACAGAGCGGCACACCCAAACTCTCCGGTCGAGTTGCTAACAGAGGTGGAAGCCATAACGTCAGTGATCGGCCGCGCGGCCAACCGCGAGGTGTTCGGTGCGGGCTGCGCGGGCGGCGCGGGCGGCGCGGGCGGTGCGGACGGCGCGGGCGAGCCCACCGCGCTGCACGCGTCGGCCGCCGCCGCGCAGCGCGTGCGCTGGCTCATGCTGGCGCTGCTCGCCCGCTTCCACCGCCCCGCCAACGACCTGCCCGACCAGAACCAGAACAACCTGCTCTATTATAAGGTACGCCGAGTTTTTTTAAGTAGAATATTTTATAAAAAAAAAAATATATAAAGAAATATTGTTCTTCTTTCTAAAGTGGCAGTTGGCAAAATTATGAATGTAATTTTTACCCTTTGTAGAAATGTCAAATTTGACATAAGCTTATATGTCATGTTATGTTATATGTCAGCATATGCTTCATAGAAGTAATGTCAAATTTTAATGTCTAGGGATGTCATTTGTAGGGAAAATCATCGAGAGCTCTGTATCTTCCATTTTTGCTTGATTGATTTTATTTTTTCACATATACAATATTTATAACATTGTTTATCAGATCGTGTGCAATGTCCTGACGTACGCGCGCAATACAATGTGTGACGCGGAGGGGCGCGCCGTGGCGGGCGCGGGCGCTGAGTGCGGCGCATGCGCGCGCCTGCTGCCGCTGCTGCAGCACCTGGTGCGCGCGCACCACCACCACGACAAGCTGCTGGCCACCACCCGCCACCAGCTGCACAACCTGCCCACCATGAGTCTCGACGGTAAGGACTACTAGTACAGTGGCGGGCGCGGGCGCCGAGTGTGGCGCACGCTGCTGTTTAGTGTAGTGCAGGTAGTTGTTCCCAGGTTTCCAATGCACCTTCGCTTGACTCAGTAAATCATGAGCATAAAGTATTTCAAAAGAAATTAATAGAGCATTCCATTGCAGACATGAAGAAGCTGATCCCGTCGGAGTCGCAGTCGCTGTCGCCGGCGGAGTGCCGCACGCGCGCGCTGGCGGCGGTGCGCGCGCGCGTGCTGCGGCGGCGGCGCGAGCTGGCGGGCGCGGCGCACGCGCTGCAGTGCGCGCTGCACCTCGTGTGGGCGCACGCGCGCCTGCTGCTCCGCGCCAACCTGCCCACCGACGACAATGACAACTGTGAGTACTTCTTCATCATCACCCACTATGTCGAGGTCGGCCTTCAGAGTTGAGTTAAGCAGAGGTGTACTAATGAACTTAACCTTGAACCTAAATGTTCTCATAACTTACATAATCTACCCATTATATGTCCCACTGCTAGGCATGAGTCTCTCACAATAAGAGGGATTAGGCCATAGTCCACCACCCTAGCCTAATGCGGGTTGGCAGACTTCACACGCCGTTGAGAAAATCTGTCAAACGTGCAGGTTTCCTCACAATGTTTTCCTTCACCGTTTAAGCGCGTGATAATTAACTATTAATACGCACATCTTCGAAAGTCAGAGGTGCGTGCCTTGGATTGGAACTCGAGACCTTTGACTTGGCAGTCGAATGGTCATATCACTAGGCTATCACGGCTTTTATGCTAATGTTCACGGCTAATGACTTCAATTTGCAGCAATGCTGAATGCTACAGCGGCATGGCGCGGAAGCGGCGACGAGCTGCCGGAGCTGCGCAAAGAACTCATAGCAGTATTTAACGACAGATTCATTGAACAACTACTCGACACCGCCAAGGTAAGCTGTTTATGTGTTATATGTACAATGAAAAGGACTAGGGCGTACAGGGAAAGGTAGATTTATATACTAACACGCCTGTATTCCACGAAAGGTTGGGCAGAGGCGTACTTATTTATAGTTGACAAAAGAGTTATGGATACAAGCAGCTAATGAGTTCTGTTTTTACCAAGATTGTGTAAAAATGTATGAAATAATGTGTCAAAACGTAGGTATTGTTAGCTGCGTACGTATCAAACCCTTATATGGACAATTATTTATAACGCGATCTACGCAGATTTTGTTGACTTTACTTCCACAGTTCGCCTGTTCCCACGTAATAGGGCGAGCTTGCCATTAACCGGGCACAAAACAGAAACTCCGAACTCTCAACCTGGGAATTGAACCTAGAATCTCAGTCGTATTTACTAACACTACACTAAGAAATTAGTCAGTTCTAATAGCTTGAAAATATTTGAGTAATATGCACTTCATCATGTATGTATTATGATTTCATGTCTCGCTCTAGGACACGGGTCTTTTCTCAGTATGGAATTAGCATATAGTCCACTATGCTGGCTAAGTCCGGGTTGGCAGACTTCATTATGCCGCCGAGAAAAAATCTCAAGCATGCAGGTTTTCTCACGATGTATTCCTTCACCGTTTAAGCGCGTGATAATCCTACTAATATTATAAACGTGAAAGTTTGTGAGGATGGATGTTTGTTAGTTTTTCACGACAGATAAAATTCGGCGAATTAGTCTAGATTCCAGAATAAGACTTAACCTACTTTTAATCCAGGTCGGACCCAATTTTTTTTTTTTAAATCTTACTAGTAATGTGGGTCACACATTACTAGTATTCTTGTTAACCCCTCGTGCTAAGCTAAATGCTTGTGTTACGAGTGGGTTCACGTCGGTAGTGCAATGGGTGGGGTTCGAACCGGCAACCACATGATCGCAAGTCCGACGCCCCCGCCATTAGGCTACCGCCGCTTTTAAAAAATCTGAAACTAGTTATTTATATTACTAATACGCACATGACTTCGAAGTTGGAGGTGAGCCGTGAGCGCTTTAGATACGAACTGGGTATTTGCTTGGTAGTCCAGTGATCATATCACTCGGGTATTATTATCGGCACTCATATGTCCTTACATAATTATTTGTCTTTGACAGAACCAGCCACAAGTACAGCGCAGCTTCCTCGAGATCTTAGTGAAGGACATCAAGACCACAGTCCAGTTTTCTCCGCTATGATTATGTTCAACTGTTTACTGATTATCATCTCTATTTGTAATGTTGCCTAATAAAATTAATTTTGTAATTAACTACTCGAGTTTTTACCCGCTTGCCAAAGAAGAGTTATTAATTCTCAATCCTCCTAAATAAGACATTTTTTTACGGATTTTATCGAACTCGTACAATGGACGTTGTAGAAAATCCGAAACGTCGAAAATTAAATAGTACCTATACAATGATAAAATTCGTGAAAAGTGGTTTTATTTCAATATATTAAAAAACTAAATCTAAACAAAACTGCCTCAATAGCCAAGTGGTCCTGACCGCGACTGCTACGCTAGAGGTCCTGGGTTCGATTCCCAGGTCGAGCAAAGTGTTATTAGGTTTTTCTATGAAATTCCCAGTAGCAGCTCGGAGTTTGGAATTTGTGCCCGGTTAATGGCAATAGGCTCGCCCCCTATTACATGGGACCTAAACATACCGGCGAACTGTGGGTGTACATTAGTACGCCTCTGCCTAACCCTTCGGGGAATACAGTCGTGATAATATGTTATGTTAAATCTAAACAAACTAGAATCCCTGGAAAATCGATATTCAAACAGTGAACACCTCTAATATTATAGATTAATATATACCAGATTATATTTTTATGTTAGTAGTTACCTTGGTAGTTTCGATGACAGACTAATCTGACCTGGCGCTGCAGCTAAGGCCCAAGTTCACTATTTTATTGTGTCAAAATCAATCAGTGATTTCAGAATTGTTTATTTTTGACAGTTTCGGTTTTCATTTTCATTAGTCGACCATTCTGTTATGATTCTGGTACACAATTCAAATAGCAGACCCAGGCCTAACCGCCACACCCCATACAGATGCATCGCTCGGGGCTAAGGCTAAGTATTATTACGCTACTGATTACCTAGGTAGGTTTTTTATAGCAATATACTTACAGAATACATAGCTTCTACACATATCGAATACATTCTTCAGATAATTATAATGTTCCACTACGCAATATGCGTAGTTAGGGGTGCCTATAAACCACCACTAGGCCAATTATTAAAATGTCGTAGTTATTGCCATGTGATGACAAATTTCTTCTACTTACACAAACACCGATCGAACTGAAAATTACAGACGCGGCGGCGAATCGCTCGCGCTACTATTTTGGCAGTACGGTCCCTCGCTTCATTGATTTCGGGAATCGACGACGTTAAAATAAGGTGGGTGTACCATGGAAGGCCACTCTAACAAATAAACAGTTATTATTCGCTTATTTACTGGATAAATGAAACTAACAAATATTTAAGTAATACTTTGTTTTATTACGTAACATATAAACCACTTCTTTTTATTGTAGATTTAATCGCTATTTATTAAACTGTAGTGTTAAAATGACTGATTTATTATAATGGCCTTCTAAGAAGCCTTGTTCCTAGCAAGGCCATTTCGAAGAATCCAATGAAACTTAAGTTCAATCAATATTGATTAAATCTACAATAAAAAGAAGTGGTTGGGTTATATATATAATAGTAATATATAATATATGTAATATAGCATATAATATAATATATGTAATATAGCATTTGGATATATATATATACTAGCTACCGCCCGCGACTTCGTCCGCGTGAAATAGTTACTTAGTCTTAGCGGGATGATAGCCTATAGCCTTCCTCAATAAATGGACTATCTAACACCGAACGATTTTTTCTAATCGGACCAATAGTTCCTGAGATTATCGCGTTCAAGTTCAAGCAAACTTGGCAGGTGGCACTTGACAGGTGGTAAGAAGATGATGATCCCGTTCAGCGGCTTGTAGTATGTTTTGATTGAAGCTCACTTCAAGATATAGCCAATATTGTTAGTTGATAATTGAGTATTGAGTATCCGAGCGGAACTTTAGTAAAATATGTCACGGGAACATGAATAATAAAAGAACGCTAAATGAGGATATGTCCTTTAGAGCGTTTGTTGGGTCCGAGCGGACCCAAGCTCGGTCCACACGGATACAAAACAAATGCTCTAAAGGCTGATGAATAACGTATTTATTTGGATAAGGATTAATATCATGTTTATAAAAACACCTACGCAAATAATGCATTTGGAATTTTAGAACAAAGTTAGCATAAAAAAGGTTATAGTGAGCCAACCTTAAAAGATAGACATATGCTGTCGCGGACTTTTTTTCAAAACTTTTAAAGAGGAACAATTCTGTCATATATGATTTTTGCGAAACTTTAACCGTTTACGCAGCGCACGCATCGGAAGCTCTCAAAAGGATAAAAAAACGAATTTTAGAACAAAGTTAGCATAAAAACGGTTATAGTGAGCCAACCTTAAAAGATAGACATATGCTGTCGCGGACTTTTTTTTAGAACTTTTAAAGCGAAACAATTCTTTCATATATGATTTTTGCGAAACTTTAACCGTTTACGCAGCGCATGCATCGGAAGCTCTCAAAAGGAAAAATCCCGATTTTGAAACATTCTTCATTGATGCTCCGCTCCTATTGGTCTTAGCGTGATATATAACCTATAGCCTTCCTCGATAAATGAGCTATCTAACACTGAAAGAATTTTTCAAATCGAACCAGTAGTTCCTGAGATTAGCGCGTTCAAGCAAACAAACAAACAAACTTCAGCTTTATATATTAGTATAGGTAGATAGGTAGATATATTTAAACAAAGCTTTCAAGCAATGTAAGACGCACATTACTAGAGCTAAGCTAAATGCTTGTGTTACGAATGGGTTCACGTCGGTAGTGCAATGGGAGGGTTTCAAACGGGCAACCACGTGATCGCAAGTCCGACGCCCTAGTCAATTAGGCTACCGCTGCTAAATCATATGTTTTTTTTATTCCTGATCTAATCCTTACGTTTGACCGCAAGCTCACCGTTAAGCGAAACTGCGATCTACGATGGAGCCCGGTTGCCTTGAAGAAAACGATTCACTCGTGGTTTAAAGGCACCCGGATTATATCTATCGGGGAAGACCCACTCGGGAAGCGCATTAATACACATTTGAGAAGTACGCATGATACGATGTCCAATTCGCGACTTCGTCCGCGTAGCGTGATGATATTATAGCCTATGCCTTCCTCAATAAATGGACTATCTAACACTGAAAGAATTTTTCAAATCGGACCAGTAGTTCCTGAGATTAGCGCGTTCAAGCAAACAAACAAACAAACTCTTCAGCTTTATATATAGTTCAAGTTCAAGTTCAAATGTTTTTATTTCAAATAAGCTTTTACAAGCGTTTATGAAACGTTGTGATTCTAGTTGCACGGTTTCAAAAGGTCGATCCTATGGAGAAGAATCCGGCAAGAAACTCCATGGACACTCTTTTAAAATAAATGAATTACAAACTTCACTGGTACAATATTGCGATAACAAGATGTGAGGACGTTGAAGGATGTCCAAGTTTGACCGAGGTCGACTATATTAAACGAAGATTCACGTTATATTAAGTATAAGTATATATTCTTATATAATTTTGTACTTACTAACTTTTTATTTAAAAAAATACTTGGCGGGATCCCTCGTCTCGCGTAACACAAAAATGAGAATATTAAGAATGTTTTTAAAAAAAAGAAAGCTCTGATCCCGACGAGTCTGCCCGCGCCATCCACTCGACAAACAACTATCAATTTAATTGGAGATCCGCGGGCAGCCTCTTTACCCCGCTTAACTTTTCGTTTTACATTCAAAACGGTCTTTTAAAAAACCCAACTCAATAACTACAAGTCTAAACCCCCGTTTCGATGCGTACTTTAGAAATCATTCGGCTGTAAAACTTTGTGCCTGTGCCGCCATTGGCTGGAGTCCGCGGGGTGGAGTCCACAAACCACGCCCGGTCTCCGCCGCGCATGCTAAACGCGCTTTAAACCCCGTTTAAGCGGTATTTTGGTCCAAAACCACAAGAAAATGTATGTAACATCGGTTAGGGGTAGGGCGTAGCTAAATGAAAAGATTTTCTCGATTGAACGACTATTTTGAGAACATGGCGGACAGTAATCTCGGTTGCGCGGGAAAGCGCAGGCTGTTTACAAGTTACTTTTGATATTTGCCTATAGAAAAAAAATAAACGATTCTTTTTTTCGTATAAAACCTACTATGTAGTTAGATAAAATTTCCTGTGAATTGAAAAAAGTTTTTATTTAGCGCTATGTGAGTTGAAAAACAAATAAATTATAGTTTGGATATTTTGCAAGTTATTTCGAGGTGTTAAATAATGGATTCGAGGATGCAAGACAGCCACAAATCGTTTTTAATTAAAGATCTGCTCGGGGATGTGTTGAGGCCAGGTGCGGCTGCTCTTATAGGTAGGTTATCATTATAGTTTTATAAAATAAGTCCAAAGTTTTAATAGTCTATGCAATGATTTTTATTTGCAAAAAGGTGTTGTAATTAAATTCTAATTAAGGATTTAAATAAGTTCTTACTATCTCTGATAAAGGTCAATCGTACTCTACGCATATTTTTCGTACTCGTTTATGATTATTTAGCAATAAAACATTTCGCAATTTTAAAAAAAACAACTTATTGTATAACTTTTTACTTCTATTCCAGTGTTCATATTTAAATACTTCCATTTCTAAAGTGGACTTACTTAAATATTTATTAAAATCTACTTAAAAGTTATTAAAACTGATGACGGGAAGCTTGAAAATTTTCACAGGAGATCCTTTAATAACGTAGACAGGCATTAGTATCTATGAAATTTTGCTAAATTCCAAAGGGAAACGAGATCTTCGCGAATAACGCAACGGGAACCTATAAGTAGTTACAGCTAGTGAACTACAAGGGTTGAATAATGGCACTTTTGAAGTATCATCATAAAAATTATATATAAAAAATTATTGGTATTTGTATACAGGTGGTCCAAATAGTGACGTCAGTGAAAGAAAATTAGAGGCCTCATATCATACCTATTAGGGGTATACGAAAATACCCCATCTATCTTCAGCGACTTTTGCAATATTGCATTCTTGCGAATATAGGTTCATTATTTTTTTCAATTTAAAAAATGTTAACACTTTTTAGATTTTACTACTACTTTTAAAAACTTAGAAACAATCTTAGCTTTTATAATAATAACTAAAAAAATATTTTACCTGCGCATTTTGCAGCTATCCGAAAAATGTTCCCAAAAAAACTTATTACTTATTTACTATTTAAACAAATATTTATGTACTATAAGTGACTTGGTAAATATCTTTGCAAGTGTGTAGGTAGTTATGTATTTACCTACAAACTATCGAAGTAACTAGTAGCGGTTTCTTAGCAACGGCTACGACGCACGTAGGACAATTTAGCACAAAATAATAGGATATTTATCGCATAAGTAGGTGGTAAATTGTTAAACTGCACCAAGTAGTTTTAACATACCATCACGCCTGTATTCCCCGAAGGGTTAGGCAGAGGTGTACCAAGGTACACCCACAGTTCGCCGGTATGTTTTAGGTCCCATGTAATAGGGGGCGAGCCTATTGCCATTAACCGGGCACATATTCCAAACTCCGAGCTGCTACTGAGAATTTCATAGAAAAACCCAATAACACTTTGCTCGACCTGGGAATCGAACCCAAGACCTCTAGCGTAGCGGTCGCACTTGAAACCACTAGACTAACGAGGCAGTTTATATTTATATTTTTGCACACAATACGATAGTTTACGCTTACGTTGTGTTTCGCCGAGTGAGTGAGGATGCCGGAGGCCCAAACCCTTTTATTAGGCTGGCAATGGCAACGCACTTGCGTTTCCTCTGGTGCGGGCGTCCATGGGCGGCGGTACTTGCTTACCATCAGGCGATTCGTCAAATTAATACATTTTAAAGTACAATCAAATTAGCACCCTCAGGTTAGTTTACGCTTCAGACTATTGAATTTTGAACAATAAACCCTATCCCAAGGACCAGTCTGTAGGCAAGTATGAGCATTTTCGGAAAAAAAGGACTAGTTTATCCCCGGTGGTATTTTAGGCCATAACTCTAGGATAAATTATCATATTTTTCGTTAAACGTTTAAATAATATTTATTTACTGGTCTATGTAAGGTTCGTTCAAAAAATACATAAGTATCATCACGCCTGTATTTCTCAAAGGTGTAATTTATTAATGTACAGCCACAGTTTGCATGGTTTAGTTCTATGTAATAGGGCGCGAGATTATGGGCAAAAAATCCAAACTCTGAGCTGTTACTGCGAATTATAAAAAAACGTCAATAACACTTAGCTCGGTCGAATCCAGGACCGGAAGCGGTTAAATGGGATCTCTAACGTAGACGGGATCGCTGCGACCACGATGCGGTGACTGAAAGATTTAGAAAACCTGTGAAAATAAAAATTAAAATATTATAATACCTAATAGTTTCTGACACTTAAGCGAATATTAGACATTGAAATAAAACTATTTTTTACGGATTTCATCGCGTTGTATTAATTTTATTTAATTCCCGACGTTTAAAATCCGCGTGAAACGTGCCACAGTCGAGCGTCTACCTGCTGTATTGCCATATGTTAGAGGAGTCACAGACAAGATTGGCTATATCTTGAAGCGAGCTTCAATCAAAACATACTTCAAGCCGCTGAAGAAGATTAGTCAGTTCTTACCACCTGTCAAGTGCCATATACCTCTTCAAGATGCAGGAGTATACAAGCTTGATTGTGATTGCGGACTCTCATACATAGGCCAAACTAAACGAAGCATAGGGACCCGCGTAAAGAACACATTGCCGATGTCAAACACCGCCGTTCCAGAAAGTCAGCAGTTTGTGAACATACCATAGACAAGACCCAGCACTACATCAGATTTGATAAACCACAAGTCCTCGCAAAAGAAAACCGATTCATACCTAGGATGATTCGTGAGGCTATTGAAATTAAAAAACACCCAAATTTCAATTGAGAAGATGGTTGGGTCTTACCAGCTGCTTGGAACCCCATTATAGAATCTATTAAATCTAAATCCAAGCCCAAAACTGCAAGACCAAAGGATACGGTGAGCTCGTTCTGCGTGAATCGGATCACTAATAATTAACAAAAATTTAAGGTAGATGTTAGTCATTTTAACATGAAGACGTCCAATACCTTATTATCTTACCCTCATTACCTTGAGCTCTAACAGTACAAAAATAGAAAACGTGGATGACTTTACATTACTAGGACTTACTATAGACACGTACATTAGCTGGAAGACACATATAAAAAACATTCGCACTAAAATTTCTAGATTTTCTTACGCCCTCCGAGAAATCAAAAAAACAACCGATATACAAACAGTATTGGCTACCTATTATGCCTACGCTCATGCGTGGCTAAGCTACGGCATAATTATGTGGGGTAACAGTACCGATGCTCCTACACTATTCATCTTACAAAAGAAGCTAATGCGTATACTCACAAACATAGATCAAACTGATAGCTGTAAACCTTTCTTCACTAAGCTTGAAATACTCACCCTCCCATGCATCTACATCTCTGAGATATGTAAATTTGTAAGAAAATACAAAATCTTCTTCACAACGCGCGAAGACAAACATGCTGGTCGATCTCTAAGACATAAAAATATGCTAATGCTACCGTCATCTCGCATAACGTTACACTCAAGCAGTGCGTATGTAATGTGTATAAAAATATATAATAAAGTACCAGAATTATTAAAAAGGGAAACTAGTGAAACAACATTTATAAATAAACTAAAACAAATACTCATTAAAAAAGCATACTACACAATTGATGAATATATGAACGATAAACAAATAGTTTAAATAAAAAAAAATATATATATTAGAACTAATGATAATAATAATTTATTTTATTAACTTTCTTTTATTAAATTTTATATAATTATTTAATAATCCCTACATTAACAAAATAAATAATTACCCGTCTAAATTCACAACACATCTGAATAGAAAATATAGTACCCAAATTATACATATGTAATATTATAATACCTTCTAAAATACGTACTTAAATAATTACAATAAAGAATAAACAAATAAAATATGACTAGAATAAATACTAAAAAATATATTTATTTAATTACATTACATAAATACAATAAATAAAATAATTTGTATATTAATTAAAGTACCATGATTTAAAACAGTTAATAATAATATCTCTAAAAAGGATGACATAAATTAGTACTTCCTCTCTCCTATATTGCTGTGCCCGACAGGGTCCACAATGTACTTATATTATGTATACTTACCATCCAAAAAACTTTGTGGAACGCAATAAATGACTGAATACTGAATACTGAATACCTCAGTCTACCCGTGACCATGGATGCTGTAAAGTGTAAAGAAACCGAAACGTCGGGAATTAAATAAAATTAATACAACACGATGAAATCCGTAAAAAATAGTTTTACCTAATATATTTTTCGAAATATTATAATTTTCATGAATATGTAAATAATACAACAGTGGCATAAAATAATAGCATTATTACATGCCTACGTGTCTAAGAGTCCGCGGCGCGGGCGTAATAAGCCGCTAATTTGCGAGTGTGCGCGCGCCCTGCAGCAGCATACATTACCGGCTAATTAGCCACCACTGTCGCCCGTCACCTGTGTGGCGCATGCAATAGCACCTAATTACCAATCTCAACTGAATAACTAGCTGTTTCTAATGAATTTTTCATGCGTCTCCTGCCATTTTCACGTTCTCGTACAGAGAGGGTTAATAATCAAAGAATGGTAGTAACGAGGTGCCTTGGGTTGAATTAATCTCCATTTTTATGTTATCCTACTGTTTTATTAATTTATGTAAAGTGCAGTCGCATTACATAGGTTTGCATTGAACTACATACACGAACAAGATTAAAAAGTGGTATTTTGTCTGATATAGGTATGTAGATGATACCACAGATATTAGAATATTAATAGTAGATACATAGCACGGTGTATTCATTTTGGTTATTATGTGGTTAAGAAATATATTTATGCTAAATTTAAACTTAAATTTAAATATTTATTAAAATCTACTTAAAAGTTATTAAAACTGATGACGGGAAGCTTGAACATTTTCACAGGGGATCCTTTAATAACGTAGGCAGGCAATAGTATGAAATTTTGCTAAATTCCAAAGGGAAACGAGATCTTCGCGAATAACGCAAAAGGATCTAAACAGCTAGTGAACTACAAGGGTTGAATAGTCGCACTTATGAAGTATCATATTATATAAAGAAAATTATTGGTATTTGTATACAGGTGGTCCAAATAATGACGTCAGTGAAAGAAAATTAGAGGCCTCATAGCTAAAGAAACTTGTGTGCAAGTGTAAAACTATAATTACAGCGGCATACAACCACGGCTATAAACTATATATTTCTTTCATTAGGATTCTAATACGTTACAGGACACGGTAGCCATTAAACCAAGAAAAACGTTATTTAAGAACATAAGTACGTCTGAATACTTGAAGAACTCAGCATCAAGGAGTGTCTACCAGCAATCGGACAAACCTAAACCTAAACCTAACCTAACCTAACGGTGGCCCCGTAAGTGAGTGTACCAGGATGGCCAACAGAGCGAGTTGGTGGGACATCATGAGGTGAATAACATCTGCCCCCAACTTACACCACTATTACATGACGGCCATGACCGCTCTGCCTGCGAATCGGCTGAGAAGAAGAAGAACATAAAGCACTTTGATATGTATACTAGCATCTGCCTGCGGCTTCGCTTATCTGAAGCTATATTAGGATTAAAAATGGATCCCACAAATAATTTATTCAAATACTAAGTGATAATCTCTTCTTTGTCAAGCCATATCTCAAGGTGTGTTCAATTAATTGAGATAAGAAGTTTGCCAGTTTTTAAGTTGAAGCATATAATACTTTATACGAGTGATAACGAAATTAAAATCTATTCAGTAGTTTTTGCGCCAACCCGTAACAAACAGATAAGAATTTAAAAAATCACATAAGTATTTGGTTTTGGAGACGTTTATATTATCCACTTGTTTTTTTTTACCATACGACACAGCTTTTTTAGAATTTTATGATAGTAGAGATCTATGTATGTAGGTACCTATGTATATTTTTATGTTTAGTATCAACAATAAAGGTTATGGTAATAAATTGTGTAAATCGAGTTTTATGTCGTAGGCTTACGTAATAAGAATATTTTCTTTAAATTGTTTAACGCACACGTAATATATCGATTTGTGAACGTTATAAAATAATATCGTAGATATCCCTGTCCTTTTCATTGGAAGTGTGAGTGTAGAATGTTCAAAATTGTCGCCATTAGTTGCTATATATTATATACTAGCTTCTGCCCGCGGCTTCGCCTCCGTGGAATTCGGTCTGTCATCACATCCCCCGGGAACGGGACAAAAAGTATTCTATGTCCGTCTCCTGGTTCTAAGCTACCCACCACCAATTTTCAGCCAAATCGGTTCAGCCGTTCTTGAGTTATAAATGGAGTAACTAACACGACTTTCTTTTATTTAGATAGATATAACGGGGCCGCAGTGAGAAGAACAACGTCGAGGTCGCATCTTAGAGTTTTAGATGGTCGTGACCTTACGCCTGGAGAATATCCATACGTGGTAATATTTATGGATATTTATAATGATGACTATGGGACACTACATCACCACAGATTATGTACCGCGTCTGTGATAGCTGAGCACTGGACATTGTCAGCCACTGTGTCATCGAATGGACATGTCTATATTTGGTACGACGAATTTACAATCTCCCCTTTAATAACAAAATTATATTCAGCAGTACTGGAAATATTAAACCATCCATCTTATCGTTCTAACGATAATGATATTTATGCTTGTTGCGTATGCAAAAGGTTGACTTCAAAAGTTATGGAATATTATCAGCCGTCGATCACACGTCTATGATAGGGACTGTCGGTGACGTACGTGGGTGGTGGCGAGACATACAAACCAGGAGATGACGATCTGAGACCATTGCAAGTTGGTGGAACTGCTATCATCGCCTGTGATAAGGAATTTAGGGGTTTGACTAGGTATCTGATTTGTATCACCCCGAAATGTTCCAATAGGTTCCACGCGGGTTGGCTCGGTGACTCTGGTGGCCCTTTGATTCAGGATAGCAAGATTATAGGAGTCTATGCGGTACTAAATTAATATAACTAAGATGGTTTACATGGGATATACGCCAGTTGATAGCAACATAGACTGGATTTCCAACGCGATGCTGTCGAGAGAATAAATAGTTATGTAAATGTAGGTAGGTATGTAAAAAATAATATTAGAAGAATTTTTTAGAAGAATTTATTCAATAACGTTTAAGTTGCCATTTTTTTTAGGTTAAATTATATATTAAAGGTAGATATTAAAAGGTATTTTTTAGCACGTTAATGCTTGTTTCGTTCTATAGTAGGTACCTGAAATATTTTTGTTTTATGTAAGTTTTAACAAACATAAATTAAAGGTTATAATAGATTAGACGTTGAAACAAAACGTATTTTACGTATTTTATCGCGTTGTTTTGATATTATTGAAGACGTCCATCCAACAACTTAGTAGTAGTATTATACGGATTTCTAGACCTTGCTTCTTGCCAAATGATTCTAGAGCGAGGTGTACCTACGCCTCTGATGTCAATGTGTAAAATGTTTTAAAACCATCTAAACTTCTACTTTTAATTGTATTCAGTAACTTGACAGTTCGGAGAGAAATAATGATACCACACTACAACTAATAGTGTTGGGGTAGTGAATGATTTTGCGTAAAGATTGAATGATAAAAGTCATTTAATATAAAATTAAACTAAAAATTCGTAAATAAGATGTGAAATATAAGAATAATTAATAAAAGTAATTTCCTTTTCTATTTTCTTCTAATAAAAACCAACCAAAAATAAAAATCATGTAAGTAATTTATTTTTTTGACATTTTATAGATTACCTTACTACTGAGGAAAAAATTCTACAATTTTTAATAGTTTATAATGTTTTTTGAAGACAAGCTAGTACATTTAACATAAAAAGTTTGTTCATGTAAGTACATTATTTATGCTCTTTCAATTTCGTTCATTCTTTGACCACTTCACTACCTTTTTATTGTCAAAAACTGGTAACCCTTCAACTGTCAGGTTACTGAATACAATTAAAAGTCGAAGTATAGCAGGTGGATACTGCGGTGGCTTAGTTGGTCATAGCGTCTGTTGTATTGAACCAGAAGATGTTGGCTTGAATCCTGCCCGGAGTCGAATTATTCATAGAATAGAATAGAATATTTTTATTGCACACCAAAACCAATTTAAAGTACAATTTCATAGATCATAGAATGGCACGATGGGCGGTCTTATCGCTAACAGCGATCTCTCACAGATCTTCTCATACAATAAAATAAGGATTGCAGGTATAAATAGGTTGAAATAGATTTCGATACTTCACGGATCGGACAAGTTTTATTTACGTCAATTTAAATATAACCTGGCATAATCTTATATACTTAGTAATGTCTATGTGTTTTCTGCAATAAATGCTAAGGACCCTCGTTCCTGCAAATAAAATGTGTTTAAAATCCAAGTGGCGGACAAGCCTCTCCTGCTGTCGCCACCGGCCGCGTTCCTAAGCACCCTGTTAGTTTATAACAACTATTTCTTTGTAACAAGACATGGACGACTAACGACCACTCAAAGATTTGACCACTTCACGTGTACCGGCTTCCGCTTATTTTTAGATACCAAAGACTTATAAATATTAAAGACTGTAGTATTTTAAGCACGGTGATCTTTAGGAAGCCATCTCTTGAAGACATCATGATATATTTTTTATAAAACTCTTACTGGCAATGTGGATCGCACATTACTAGCATTCTTCTTAACCCCTCATTGAATGCTTGTGTCACGAGTGGGTTCACGTTGTTAGTGCAATGGGTGAGTTTTGAAGCGGCAACCACATGATAGCAAATCCTACGCCCTAGGCATTTGGCTACTGCCGCTTCATATGAGCACCGTACATCAGAATTAAGAAGGAATAATTATTATGTGTACTGTGCCGTGTCCTGGGGTCAGTCCTCACAGTGGCGACAACAGAGCGTTGACCTTCAGCCTATGCGACATAGGTATCTACTTCAAAAAACAGCCATGTTCTATTTCTGAGAAAGACTTCCCGTTTCGGGGCCCCAATCCCTCTAGATGTAATTTAAAAGATTTTACCAGCTGGATTGATAGCATTCCAAATGACGAGCTCCTTCAACGTGTTTAGAATTCTTAAGACCAGCCAAGTTCATCAAGAGAAGAATCTTTATTTATATAGTATTTTCAGCAGAACTAAAATCATAGTGCTTCGGTCTAAAGCAATCATCGGTTTTATAAGATAATATTCGTACAATGACGTTGCATATGCTCTTGAGCGCAGCATGCCGCCACTCGTGAGCGCACGCGTCCGCCACGCGCCGTGGTCGAGCACCGATTGACTCCGCTTGTTCTGAATTCAAATTAACGACTTTTAATTTGTTTTGTCCAATCAAATTCGAGCTTTTTGAAAAAGTTTGACTAGTTGAGTATTTGTGTAACAATTTGTGCGACTTTATATAACATGTTAATAAGTCACATTTAATGCCTCACCCACCTAGTGGTCCTGACTCAATTTTATTGGGTTTTTCAATGAAATTCTCAGTAGCAGCTCGGAGTTAGGGATTTGTTCAAGGATATAGTATAATGAACACACATGGAACCTAAGCAAACCGGCGAATTTTGGGTTACATTAGTACGCCTCTGCCTAATCCTTCGGGGAATACAGGTGAGATGGTATGTTATGTATTTTAAAATCATAACATAACTGTTTATAATAAACATATCAGACCTAACATTGACGTTATCCTATTTTTTTAAATTCTAGAATTTGTTCCTCGCTCTGGTTACGCACCTTATTTATTTCGTAAATATTTAGAGGCGTTTATAATCGTAATACTTTTAGGATGCTGTTGTGAAGTTTTTGTAGTTATTCAGCAAAAACATTTTATGCGAAAGAAATGTTTTTGTGCGAATTACCTCATGGTGATTCGCACAAAAACTGCATCACTGCTAAGCAGAGTACCTACGAGAAACTAGCAACAGCATCCTCAAAATATTAGTGGAGGATGTTACCTCTCCAATTTTAAAAAAGATGGTGAGGACGGGGATAAGGCAGGTAATAATTATGTTAATCAACAATATCGTGTCACCTTACTAACAATAGTTGTAAGTCATTATTGTAACTACTAGCACATTTGATCTTCATCATCATCATCAGCATCATCAGCCTATACTAGTCCACTGCTGGACGTAGGCCTCCCCCAATGTGCGCCATTTCACCCTGTCCTCGGCATTCACCCTGTCATTTGATCTTAGTTATATCTGAATAAAATAATAAATATTATTACATATAATAAAATTGTAACGAGCCGATGTCGGTACAGTAAAGATATTGAAGAAAAACTGTTATGGGGGTCTTTATTTGAGCAACAGAAGCCAAAACAACAATTTTTGAATTTTTGTCTGTCTGTCTGTTCTGTATCTTTGTACGCGCATCACGCACAACCTACAACATGAAATAGAATGAAGTTTTACCAATTATATTGCTGGGGTTCTAACTTAAAATCTGGTGCATATTTCATCTTGATAAGCCAACTAGAAGCCGAGTTATCTTGGTTAATTCTATCGGGACTTATTACAATTTCAGCCATTGAAAACGTTGGATTTGGTAAAAAATAACCATTGAAGTAAATTTTCAATCTTAGTATTTTTGTACTTGACTAACACAGGTCAAAAAATAACACAATCAAGAACTAGTAAATAATAAAATAAAAACTATTCTGCGACATTTTACACATCACCATCAGTCCCAAACTAAGCAGCGCTTGTACTATGTGTACTAGACAATGGATATTATCCTTATATACTTTTTTTGTAAATAAATACATAGTTATAATACATAAGAAACACCCAGACGAACACAAACACTTATATTCATCACACAAATATTCGTGTCCTGTGGGAATCGAACCCACGACCTCGTGATCAGCAGTCTGCAACTGCTGACCACGAGGTCGAACTCTCGGTCGGAAGTCCGTCGGAAGTCGGCTCGAACCAATAAACTACAGAGATCGTCAATTATTATAATCAGTGACTATTGAAGTTAAATGGTCGCTACTATTTCAGAAATATTTTTTCCGTACAGTCTTGACTGTTTATCTCAGCGGGAATCAGTATTTGCGGTATTAGTATTACTAATCCTAAATTTATTCTGATAAATGATATTTATTTCTGTAAATAGATCATGAGAAGACACTTTTACAAGTCAATGTTTTAAATTTTTTAAATTAGATGGTGCCGGCATTTCCTAACTGACGACCTCTGAGAAGAAACACCGAAACAAACTCAGAGAATCATGGTCTCTTTTAAAGTCCAGATAATAATAGTTGTCTTTTAAGATATGTTAGTGTTACTATGTAGGTAGTAGGTCTAATTGTTTATTTACCTAATTCCTTATGATTTTAATGCAAGAATCAGTTTTAGCTAAAAAACTGACACCACTTCAACACACACAATTTTTATTATCAGTATCACACCAGCTGCATAGGAGGAGTTCGGACAATACACACAACCATCTACTGGCCTTCCCGAAACAACATACAACACCATGTTGAGTTTTGTCCTTGTTTTATTTCTGTTCAATTAATCCAACCAAATTAAAGGCGTAGATCATCTTTAACTGTTCCTGTCGGTGGTTGTTATTATAACTATTGTCCGGCCATAAAATCAATAAAAAATGGCCTTAATTCGGTTAAAAGACTAGTTACACATATACTTACCAACAGGCCCGTATTCTCCGAGAAGGGTTAGGCAAAGGCGGACTAACTTACCAACAGGACCCTAGGGTTAGGCAAAGGTGGACTAACGTACGCACATCCACAGCTCGCCGGTATGTTTAGGTCCCATGTGGCGGAAAGCGTGCCTGGAAAGAAAGATTTTTTTTTATTTTATACCCTCCGCAAGATAACATAAGTAAAATAATAAAACAAAAAGCATAATAATAATTACATATCGTGTGAGGCCAAAATACAATGCCAGCCTAATACCATAACCGAACACAAATCCTGACTCGCGAGCTGCTACTTCGAATTTCATATAAAATCCCAGTCAGTACCCAGTGAACTACCCACTAATACTGTTTATTTGACAAATTTAAGTGCCGATAATTCTTAAGATCGGCGATTCTATAATGATTGAGATGTCATTCTTAAGGGTTAACTTTTAATAAATCGTGGATAACTTGTGTAGTTAGAAGTGATTGTCGGAATTATTACAAACGCACAATTTATACGGCCAACCCTTACAATAACATTAATGATTGTACATCGATCGATACTACTTGATACTATAACATTAATAAGCAATTCCTCGTATTATGCGTCGATCGAGCCATTGCACTTCACATTCAATCAAATGACAAGGGAAGTTAAGCGCGATTTCTAGAAAAGATAGGAGTCCGATATAGATACACCCGCAACGTCGCCTCCATTGGCAATGTACCATTCATGAAAATAATAAGAACAAGAATAAAAATAAATGTTTTATTATTTGAAATAATTGTCGATTAGTGAACTAGTAATAAATCAATGTACCACAAAACCACAAATTGATTATTGTACTTATATCATATTTCAGTAGTATTTTCGACGGTATATTTGCGGTTCATAATTTAATAAAAAGAATAAAAATGTAGTTATAAGCTACGTTAATACATTGTTAGGTTTAAACCAAAAAAAATTAAGAGTAAAAATGTAAAGTAAGTATAAAACAACATTAGATATAGGTACCGAATAAATAACAGAGTACCTACTTGAAAATATATTGATGTAACTAATTACTACCAGGTAGGTATTGCTTGGTTCTTATATCTTGTACATAATTATCATATACCTAATAGTTATTAAAGTCAATTTGGTTTAATAAGTTTTGTCGCATCGATCAACGGAACAATGAATTTCCTAAAGTATCAAGACGCGTTCAGTGTAGTTGGAGAAGGCCGCAGGGGTGTCGATGTTAAAGAGCACAGCGGGACATCACTAATTTGTCACGCGTGCTATTTACATTGTTGTTTGGCATCCATGGGGAGCACGCAGCATCCAATGACATAATGGGTTGCAAACCAAAAATATTGTTGCTTTGTTAAAAGATAAAGAAATTTTATCGATGTAAGAAAATAAAAGTATCAAGTCAGACTTGTCAGCTAAAAAGGAGTAACGGAATTGAGATGTCAAACACGGCACTTGCTTCTGCAATCTGATTGTATTGAAATGTGTAAGGTTGAAGGGGCTTTTTACTAAATGCGTAATTACTATGATAGTATGTAGGTACGGAACTTATAACAAAAAAACAATAAAAACAATTTGTCTACTGATTTCTGACACTTACGCGAATATTAGACATTAAAATAAATCTACTTATAAAGAAAATATGTAGCTGTTAGTAATTTTAACATTAAGACATCCAACACCTCAGTTTACTACAGACATTTTTGAAACGAGATTTTGTAGAAAATAACAACAATACCTACATATAGCTACAAGTATATGGCAATACAGATTATAAATAAAAATAGCTTATATTTGAATCATAATGCATGTTCCTTTGTGTACTTGCATAAAGATATTCGCCGTCGGCCGGCGGATATGCGCTAAAAGTATTCTCTGGTTGCTAAGTTTATTTAATTAGTACCTAGGCAATTAATAAACTTATTTATCTAATATTTGCAAGCTCGGCTACTAAGCGTACAGTCCGTGAATTCGAATCCTGGGTGGAATAAAGTGTTATTGGATTTTGTCTATCACAAAATCCTCAGCAGCAGCACGGAGTTTGGATTTATGCCTGGTTAACGGTAATCGCTTGGCCCTTATTACCAAAATATACCATAGAAAAATAGGTGTACATTATCATACCTCTGTACCTGCCTGATCTGCCAGGGAATACTGGCGTGATTGTATGATATTATAATGATTAGGTATTTTAAATAAATAAATAAATAATAAATAAATAAATATTCTGGGACATTTTTACACAGCACCATCTAGTCCCAAACCAAGCAGAGCTTGTACTATGGGTACTAGACAATGGATATAATACTTATATACTTTTTTTTTTGTAATTACATACTTATAATACATAAGAAACACCCAGACGAACACAAACACTTATATTCATCACATAAATTTTTGTGTTCTGTGGGAATCGTTCGTGGGTCGGCAGTCCAGTACTCGAACCACTAAACCACAGAGGTCATCATCATTTAATACTGTAATAATTATATTAACTAACATTTTAACATACCATCACGCCTGTATTCCCCGAAAGGTTAGGCAGAGGCGTACTACTAATGTACACCCACAGTTCGCCGGTATGTTTAGGTCCCATGTAATAGGGGGCGAGCCTATTGCCATTAACCGGACACAAATTCCTAACTCCGAGCTGCTACTGGGAGTTTCATAGAAAAACCCAATAACACTTTGCTCGACCTGGGAATCGAACCCAGGACCTCTAGCGTAGCAGTCGCGCTCAGGACCACTTGGCTAAAGAGGCAAAATACATCGAATGTTTCAAAATGTTTCGTAACATTCTGTTCCGTGCAATTAGTAAACAGCTTGATCAAGCAAAATTCAAAAAGTTACGCAAACTAATTAAAATGTTTCCCTGTTCTTTCACGTTGAAAGAAAATGATGAATTCAATAACAAAAAAGAAGAAAATACCTATTCAAAGTTCAAGTCCGGACCGTCGCAAAATGAGCGATCTCTTAAATGAATTTACAATTTAAATCAACCTCATCAACGCATTTTTTTGGGGACACCACTGATATTTGTAAAATTATTACTGAAAAGTAGAACATAAGGTAGCACGAAACACGAATCCCTTGATATTAACCAGGCACAATGCTAAATCTAGCTACTAAGCTGGCTAGCTAGTACATACTGTTTCTACTTTTGAACAACTAATAACACTTCTTGGAATCAATGCCAGGATCTTACGCTCAATATGCTTGTGACAACTATATCATTGAGATACATAAGTTATCATTTAGAACATAAGGAAACTTTTATGAGTTTAATCAAAGTTACTTATATAAATTTATGTTTTTAAATTATTTTGTATTGCGTTGTAGGTATAGTTAAATTGTATAAGAGATAAAATATAATGTTTTAACGATGTTTTCGTAGAAGATATCCATGCGGAAACATTAAGACCTCTTGACATCGCTGGGAGGAGTGCACGCTAAAACATATTTATGCGATATTATAACGAGAGAAACACTCGAGGGCCGCTCTCCACGGCTCCCCGCCATATAACAAGTAATCGTGTACGGCCACGCCATTAACAACGGGGAATACAAAAGTTTAGCGAAAGAAAAACCTATGAAAAGCGACCACCGGGCCTGAATGCTGGACGCCTACTCTTCACCATTTTCACGCAAATTAAAAGACACAAACGTAACCATAGACGAGATTTCCCGCGCGCGCTAAAACACACCATTCACAGACGTCATATTCAATTGCTCGAGAGCGAAACGGAACGCCCCGAGGCATTAATTAGAGCAGAAAACTCGCGTCTATGGCCGTTCCTTTTTTAAAACTGAGGTCTTTATACGAGCGCCGCCTTTGTGCGCGTTCCGTTTGTGCTCACGGTTAAGTGTCAAGTCTTAGTGTCAAGCGATGCTTTGTTGACAATAATTTACGTCAAAACCTCATTTGACGTCAACAAGCGTAGCTCCTTTGAATTGGAACCGTTTGTACGGTTTCATATAAGTAATCATAAGAATCGACACGATCGATTTTAATGATCAATCATTTGTCGCCAGGTACACCTCAAAATGAAGAAACTCAAGAACTTTTAAGATGCAATTCAACGCCCAGTCAAAATGTGGACACCTCCGATGCAGAAGATGATATTTCCGTCGGCGACAACAGGAGCGAAACATCCACACCAAAGAAGTCACATATCACATTTCCGAACGAATACAAAAATAAATTGGATGACGAAGAAACAGAACGGTCTTCGCCTATAGAATACAATTTAAATAATCAAACCAGTTACAGTTCTCCTTTTAAAGAAGATGAGAACGAGTATGAAAACAGAACGGAAGACCGAATGAAGTTGTACGATACGAGTTTGTTTCACCTGTACAGGCCAGACAGAGATAGCAAGAAAGATGAAGCGAGTGAGGGGACTGGGTATGAGCACATGAGCGGGACATTGTCAGATAGTATTTATGGTCGGTCTATGGATCTGTCCAAGAACTCGTTCCAGTCTCAGCTCTTAGCTGGTTTCGCGTCAGTTATAGCTGGCAATGCACAGAGAGAGTCACAAGAGTCCAACGGTAATTAAAAATCCCAAATGCATCGATTTCTAAGAGATTATTAACTATTATTGTTGCAGTTGAATTACTGGTAGTCTTCTTTTATGAATTGGTTAGGTATAGGACTCGAATCATCATAAGTCTTCTCTACAGAAGGCATACAGAAGCCTCTTAGCTTGTCTTTTCACCTCACAGCGTAATAGACTTTATTGTAGAGGTCTTTAGCTCGACTTAAACTTGATTTAACATTTCTTAGATCGTCAACCAGGCAGCCGGCCGACTGCATCGTCCTCGTCCAGCCGAAAGCCGCGTCGGCGCCGCACTGCTTTCACTCATGCGCAGCTTGCCTACTTAGAGCGCAAGTTCCGCTGTCAGAAGTACCTGAGCGTCGCTGACCGCGGGGACGTGGCGGAGGCGCTCAGCCTGAGTGAGACGCAGGTTAAAACCTGGTATCAGAACCGACGGTGAGTGCTAAAGGTATATTGTAAAATAAAAAGTGTTTTTCTTTCGATATTGTACTTACAATCTGTTGTCCCACAAAGATAGTGAGGTAATTTCAATTGAATGCAGTTTGGCAATCACAGCTTTTCTCTATTTACACTCTCACTACAGGGCGTTATATGTTATCGGCCCATAAATATGAACGCAAGCCATGGTTTGCCTATGTTTCCTTTTCCATACTTTGGCCACTATTGTATCAGGGATCTCCACCCCATCTGCCGTCTTGGTGATGGGTTAGCCAATTGTTATACGTGTAGTTCGCAACGCTCGCATCAATCTAAATACTACTACTACTATATCTATACTACTACTACTAAGTACAACTATGTACCTACATAGTTCGGAATCGTAAACATTAATGTAGTTTAATATTTGAATTTCTTTATCTCTAATTGTCTGCTTAGTAGAATAGAATGCTGTTTTAAATCTAAAATTGTATTTTCTTGTCGCCCAACATTAAACCACATTTAAGTTCTTGTCCCGCGTTGGGCGCCAAACTTGTTTAACCTGTATGTCATTAATTTGTTATTGTTATTGCACAAAATAGGCTATTGAACACATGTAAGAACTATCCTTTTATACGTGTAGTAAGTACCTATATTATCCAGAAAGTCGTCTAAAACTTATGATCTGAGGGTTTGATTTTATTCCTGCCACTTATGGAACTAAAGAGGACTAAATTAATCGCACAAAATAGTTATTGAATTATATTATTGGAAATCACTTATCATAACCTAACCTAACTTAACTCTAAACTAAATGACACCATGACAGATGGGCGCGGGAAAGTTTAAAAATCAAAAATAAAAGATCTCAAAATCTAGTGGATGAGCAGTACCACTGAATGGCGTTACTACGTCCAAGTTGGCACCCAACATGGGACCACCCATGTTGGGCGCCAACTTGCATATGAGTAATTTACCTGAATTTTCACAACTGAGAATTAAAAATAGGTATTGTAAGCAAAGGTTTAATTCTCATAACATAACATACCATCACGCCTGTATTCCCCGAAGGGTTAGGCAGAGGCGTACTAATGTACACCCACAGTTCGCCGGTATGTTTAGGTCCCATGTAATAGGGGGCGAGCCTATTGCCATTAACCGGGCACAAATTCCTAACTCCGAGCTGCTACTGGGAATTTCATAGAAAAACCCAATAACACTTTGCTCGACCTGGGAATCGAACCCAGGACCTCTAGCGTAGCAGTCGCGCTCAGGACCACTTGGCTAATGAGGCAGGTTTAATTCTCATCTTACCAAAATACTTTCAAAGTATGTATGTATGTATGTACTGGACGGAACCTTATTCGGATGGCATAAGCCAGTCATTTCCACTAAGCTGTGTGTACATGTATTTATGTAATGCAATATTTATTTCTCATAGAACTAAATGGAAGCGCCAGAATCAACTGCGCCTGGAGCAGCTACGTGCGCAGGCGGCGAGCGGCGAGCGCGAGCTGTCTGCTCATGCGTTGCCGCTCGCCTGCGCTCTACTGCCGCCTTACCCCGCCTACATGCATTGTCATCTGTGAACGCCGCCTTGCATAGGCTAGTTTTTTTTATGGGTCTAAGAATAAAGGATCCGCACAACCGTTCGCCCCATACTTATAAAAATATAATTTTAACTAGTTACCTATACACTATTCTCGACTTATTTTTACCAACCACTCGAGAACAATGTTATTAAATATAATTCCGCAAGCTTAGAGAAAACTTATAATAACTACAATTGTGAATTATTGATTTCAGATATCATAAAATTATAGTGCACAAATACAGTTGCATCGAGGCATAACATTATGAAATCTTTATTGTATAAATGTATTATATTCTTATAAAGATAGTTTTAACAGTATCCACGGGGTAATTGTATTTTTTCACAAGAGAACTATCTAATTTTTCTTTGAGTAATGCAAGAGCTGGTCTTTTAAATGCAACCCTGATGTTTTTATAGCATAATTATCATTCAAATAAAATATTTAAAGCTAAATCCATGATCTCAAACTAAGATAAACCTATTACAAATAAGAAATCATGTAATATAGTGTACCTACAAAAAAATTAAGTAAGTAGATATAGATGGATCGTGTCGTGTGTTTTAGTAAATTAGAAATTATAGTAGAGTTTCAATAAAAACCAGAGGCCGTATTATGACGCGTTATTGCCATCATTTTCTGATTGAAAGAGAGGGATGCCGCTCTACAGATTGTATAGCGCTATCCCATTCTTACAACCTAAAAATAATGGCGATAACACGTCGTAATACAGCCCCTGATCTACGTAATAATTTGAATATCTTAGGTAAAATATAAGTTATACAATGTGCAATATAATTGTTAATTATAAATATCTGACTTTTTATGTAAATATCTATTTCATTTAATTCTTTTATATACGATAATATAACGTAAATAAAGATACTTATGTCACTTTCTTATATTATAATTTTAAACAGGCTTATTTTTTTAATCCTTAGGTTTCTTAGGCCGTTTTTATATTAACCGACATGTTTTAGTTTGGGTGAAGTTTAATTATATTTGAAAGTAAAGTGATAAAGAGCGATACTTATTCCAATACGATGATCCAGAAGACTCGTATTGTAAAAGTGTACCTACATAGAGTAGTATTTTAATAGTTGTTTTATGTTAAGACAGCGATGAAAAAAACAGCCAAACTTCATAACTAGTCACTAAGTAGAATCTAAATAGCAAACCGATAGCTTTAATGTAGTGTAATAACAATTCCAATGATAATAGCAAGTAAAGTGATCCAAAACTACCCACAGCTTTTCAATCACGCTCCATTTCTGAACCCACCATTCAATTTCGTGCGAATTATGCAAATATTTTGGCGCCATTCCGAATCATGCCTGCCAACCGCGCGCAATTTGCATCTCTTAGCGACTTGTTAACATTTGAAACGGGAACACAGCCGATGCATCGCTGCGAACTTTAACTGTAGCAAACTTGTGCACCGAACTTTACCCCGCTTTAAAGCGCTATAATGCTTTACAATCTTTTAAATTTCTCAAACAGGCAACTTTGACCAGGGCTCAGTCACATTTACTGTTCAATTTATTCAAACAAATGCTAATTTGTAGCTTTTCGTTTCAAAATTGTTGATGATTTATCCGTCTTTATTTCAGATTTGGGCAAACGAGGGTTTATTAAAGGGTGGGTTCGTGTAATTGGGCTGTTTTGATCTCTCGGCGGGATGTCGCGGGAGGGGGGCGGGCGAGGGTAATTGAAGTATTTTCCTGACGTTTGGAGGGTAGTTACGTTACCCGAGGCTGAATGGATTAGTTAGCGCGCGCGAGATAACGATCTGTCAATGATGCCTTTATAATGGGTGGTGTCGCAGTATTCTTTTATTAGCCGTTGTTTGCTACAGATTATGTTCGTTTAGTTTGTTTGTGCGTGTTCAGTGGCTTGTGTATACTGTATTAGGATATTAACAATACTGGGATTGAGATTGACAAAGATAATTATAGTAGTTGATACTGATATAATCCCTTAAAATTAGTCAGTAACAAGGGCTTCTTTGGACTTTGGACTTGGACACAACCAAGTTGTAGGTATAAAAATGGCCCCAAGCACAGTCAAAACGGCATTTCGGGAGTAAGCAAGGGCGAGGCACATGGATGAGTAGTTGAGCCTCACGGGACTTGCTCACTCCAAGAAATTCATAGGTTCCTCATCGAAATGGCAAAATGCCATTTGGAACTCAAGCAGGCGGCAGGCCCGTCTTTTGATGGGGGCGCTGACCGGCCACTTCGGGACTAACGCTCTCCTACAAAAGATGGGTCTGACGGAAACATCAGCCTGCAGGGCCTGTAAAAGGGAAATTGAGAGCATGGAACACCTTCTGTGTACATGCAATGCACTGGCTAGAAAGCGAATGTACCTCTTGGGGCAGGGTTATCCAGGACCAGAGGACTACAGACTCATACCCCCAGGTGAGGCCTGGGGGTATGAGTCTGTAGTCCTCTTATAAAGCTTATGGAAGAGCTGTTTGAAGAACTGGGGGAGGATGAGGATTAGGTATCTAGGGGAAGCACAAAAGATCCCATTGGGTCGAAGTGCTCTGAGGCCTTGCTGCCTCGGCCCCACACAAGATAAGATAAGTTAAGGTATAAAAATTATTTATACTTACTATTATACCTAGCATTGCATTTCACTTGTGCGTTCTTACTACATAACTGAAAGTAATCAACGTCATGCGCTATCGGGCAAATCAAAACATTACATTTTCAAAATGAAATTCAGTTCCTGCACAATAAAACTCTGATAATGATTAACGGTCGCTTAGACATGAAAATCTTTATAAATTTTATATTTATCTTGATTGTTTGTAAAGTAAGGTGTCAGCAAATGTTAAATGAAGAGCTGAAAATTTCTGATCAGAACGCAGCAGGACAGAAGATAAATATAAACAAGGCAAACATTGACAGAAGATTTCTGGAAGACCTAGATGACTATGAGTGGCACGTGGCACATCTCAAAGGAGATGTGTTCGATGGTAGAAGAGACTGCATGGGTGAAACCTTCCAAGACAAGGTCAGAAGATACAGGAAAATGTTGAAAAATGACGGAGCGAGAGTAGAGTTTGTGTCAGCTGACCCCATCCCTAACAACCCTAATGATATTCTAGAAGATTCTTGCAAAATTGGCGACGACCCACATAAAGACGACTTTAATCAAACTATAAAGGTGACATCAGCTAATTTTAATGTGCTACCCACAGTTGCTGTAGCTGCAGAAAATAAGACAACAGTTTCAAATACAACAGTTTCAATGAAGGTGGAGGAAACCACACCAAAGCTTGGCAGCCAGGCGACGACAGTCAAACCGAAGGCTCCAATACCTAAGAAAAAGAAGGAGAATGATACCCTGGACAGCGTCAGGCGCGCCAGCGAGTACATGTTCAGTTCCATAGAATATTACGATGAGTCCGTTGAGTTCGACAACCAAGTGTGTCCGGACGCCGTTGAGGTCATTGAGCTGAAAATAGACCAGCTTAGGAGCTACGATCTGGAGTGCGAGATGACTCTCGAGTGGAGGAGTTTGGAATAAATATTTATCTTCTTGTGTTGTTTTTTATTCTCCTTACAGTATTTAGGTGTCACGGCATTTAAGAGTCCGGTGGATAGAATTTCTAATACAAACGTAATACCAAGATAAATAACATAATTTATTCAAATGCTGCCTCATTAGCCAAGTGGTCCTGAGCGCGATTGCTACGCTAGAGGTCTTGGGTTCGATTCCCAGGTCGAGCAAAGTTTTATTGGGTTTTTCTATGAAATCCCCAGTAGCAGCTCGGAGTTAGGAATTTGTGCCCGGTTAATGGCAATAGGCTCGCCCCCTATTACATGGGACCTAAATATACCGGCGAACTGTGGGTGTACATTAGTACGCCTCTGCCTAACCCTTCGGGGAATACAGGCGTGATAGTATGTTATGTTATGTTATTTATTCAAAGTGTGTTATTATTCGGTTTACGATACCGTTAATCAAGGTTCCTGTTCTACCATTTCATCTAAAATACTTCACTGGAAATAAATGCCAGCGAATGCAATTCTTATTAACTATGTTGGAAACAATTTTCGATCATGTTTAAACTTGGTAAATTCATCACATCTAGACACGCGGCGTCGTGTCCAGCCAAGTTTAGAGAAAAAGGAACTAGCGACGCAGCAGCTATGTGTAATATTACACAACCCATTTCGAGCTAGGTACTTTTAACCCATTAACAACTCAAAAACTATTTAACCTACATACATGAAATTGGTCTATTAAAGCCCATTAACTTCTCTCCTTTGTCTTAGAATCCAAAATTTCATAATCTAAATAATCTAAACTAGCCAATCAAGTATTGAGCAGGAATAAACAGAACTGGCACCCATTTAGATCTCAATTCTATTGTCAACTATTTTCACATTTCTGTTTTTGATTAAGTATATATTACATTTCTCCGCATGAAAGGTAAGAAAGAGGTAAAATAAATCTATACAGTAGGTACCTACGTAAATAAATAAATAGTTATAATAAAGTAAGGTGAACAAGGCATACATTAATTACATAATGAAATTTTGTGCGTTTTTAAAGAAGATACCTACACGTTATAAATGTAGTACATATTCTTATAGCAAAGGGGCATTCCACACAAAATCTACTTACTGGTAGGTACTTAACACCTTATTCCGTCACGCCTGTATTCCCCGAAGGGTTAGGCAGAGGTGTACCTACTAAGTTTCACCCACAGTTACCGCCACTCCTTATTTTGGAACATGAAAAATGGCAATGCAAGATAGTCCATTGTAGTAGTGAACGGATTCAAAATTTATAGATCATCTAAAATGTTTATTACATCAACATCTTACTTAGACACTAAAATGTATTCCTGTAAAGCCATCTGTTGGCATAAAACTTAAATTTTTGTTCAAACGAGAATAGAATAGGCCTTCTTTTATGAAGCCGCGTGATGTATAAAAGCTACAAATAATCGCCAATAGATGGCGTTAATAATGCAAACGGTGAGCTACGGCGTAGCCGCGTGACGACTACAGTGCTACGAGAAATAGAGGCGGAGGGAATGAATAGATGGCGCTAGGTGTGTAGGTTTATATTGATAAGCTTATAATCACAGATAACAGAATACTAGTGTAGGTGTATGTTATTATAACTGGCAATTTGACGGCATGTATTGGCTTAGCGACTGAGTGATCGGCTTCTACGCTAATACGTGTTGCGGGTTCGATCCCCGCACTGAACAAAAATATCTGTATGACCTACAGGTGTGTTTGTGTGTGTGATAATTTGTGTTTGGAAACGCACCCACGATACAGGAGAAATTCCTATTGCCTTATTCTGTAACGGTTTTCTTTAAAGTTTATTATGTCAAATATTTTGCTTGATAGAAGAAGACGAAGTATTCACTTATTGCTAAAACTTTAGGTTTTATTTGGATTAGACATTGGCACAGATAATATAATACTAGTAATATTGGCAAGTCTTCATTGTGATTTTTCTCAAAGAATTATTTTTAGGATCTATTAGCTTATTTGAATTTTTAAAAAAAAATTTTTCGTGATGCACGTACAAACATACAGACAACAAAAATGAAAATTCTAAAGGCAAGTGGGTACTTGATTGGTGATTGATCTATTAAAACGGGCTTAGGAATTTTTTTAATTGAATACACTTCGTAACAGAAAAGTATTGCAAGATATCCGCGAAACGAGTGTTAGCAAAGGATTTGTATGGCGCACCTATTGAGTTGTGACGTTACAACTTTATGTGGAACATTGTCTAGCATACTCGTATATTTAAAATGCTAGAACTTGCCAATTTGAAAAAAAAATATTTTTGTTTTTGTTGAGAGGCTGTTTATGGTAAATATTTCATGAGGTAAAAACCACTCTTTTTGACTTGACTGTTTATATGCCTAATATTTTTTCTTAAATATCGCTAATGTATGTTACATGCATCGGTCAGGTACCTTACTATTTTTTTTAATTATATTTCTTACTGTCAAATTAGGTTCGTCATATTGTTATGTTCGTATATGCAAGCTAATGATTGCCGGCCGTTACATGCAGAATTCTTGCGCAAGGGAGGCCCGTACACATGTATGCACGACAATCCTGTAAGCTTGCCGCTAATGCTCCTAGGATTGTAAGGAACGCATTAGGAAGCCCCTGTGTGACGAGGCTTTTATAAATATCAAGGTTTGTGGGACGACACACGATTTTGATGTCGACTTGCTTACTATGAGCCTGGTTTATGGCGTGTATGTGTTGTACAGATGGTTCTTTATGTTTGCGCTTGTTAAGTACTAAGTATTTCTCCGAAGAAGTGTCAATAGTGTGACTTTTTTCTTACCTTTGATTCTAGTAAATTTTTTGATAATTTATCACGTATGTAATTACAAAGTTCGACATTACTATTCGCGTCTTGAAGACAATGACGTATCTCATCTGTGGCTGGGATTTTTCAATCATCATCATTTTGTAGTCTCGTTCATAAGTAATGTAAATCTTTTATTTATTTAAAGTTTTTATGGCTTAGTGTATAAGAGTAAGAGTAGAAATAATAAAATACTAGCCCACGTTGACGTTTATAATCATCCCTTAAAATTTTTTTGACCATCAAAGCCACCAACAGTAGACGTAACGCATAACTGCATTTATCCCGAAACCCGACAGGTTACCGAACCGCGAAAATATCTTTGAACTAAAAGATCTCTTCGATCATCTGGGTGCCTGGTACTTTGGGTTCGAGAAACACGTGAGGCGACGTGTCGGGACGTGTTACTCTCACACGTGGGGTTCACATGTCCCTGTACACATGGAGTCACACATGCAATGTTTTGTTTGTATGTGGTGGACATGTCTAGGGTGGAAAATACGGGGCGGTGCTAGCAGCGTGTCTGTGGGGAGTTGTCAAGGTCAAATTAAGACAGTTTATTATAATTAAAACTTAAGTTATATTAATCCATTTTATTTTAAAATTAATTCATTTATCAACGTTTTATAGGACTGGTCTTATAAATAATTAACGCCACTGATGCTTCACCTTTTCAATAAAGAAAGATTTTGTATATTTTTTTAAACTAAAGCTTAATAGCAAACACACCGTCGATCATTTTTTTTTTAATTCCCAGTCTTCCGAGTGCCTGAAATATATATTATCAAAATATTTGCTCAATGTAAACAAATAAAACCCGTTTAAAACGATTCTATATTATGTTTGACCAGTTTTTCTTGTTTATTTTGTTTATGTCACTACCACCTAGCATGGTAAAGATATCCGATTGAAAAAGGACACTATAGGTCGTAAGTTTTATACCATACCCTTATCAGTTATCAATAAGGCCAGATTATGGATCCGAAATGATGATGGGAATTCACAAAGAAGCTGGCATTTGACAGATAGAAAACTCTAAGGATGTCTTCTTAGATTGTCAATTGTGTAATTTATTTCCATGTATATATTTTTCTTTTCTTATCTAAAAATCAATTAACATTTCAAATGTTATATGGTCGGAAATTATGTTTGTTCAACCCCATACGCCCATACAAATCCGTAGTTGAAAGTTGTTCCAACGTTCATCTTTACAATGAAACAGCTTTTCAAACTTCGGCCGTTTTTTAAAGTCATTATCGATGTATAATTGTAAAATAACTTTTCACATTTATTTAGAAAAAAAAGGTGTGAAAAAAAATGAGATTTTCTATAATTAGTTGCCAGTCCAGCGTTGGGGAGGTCGTCAATCAAATAAACTGAACATTACTTGTCCCTTTCTAACATACCAAAAGTTTTTGTGATGCATCCCTCTTACACGGTAGCATTTCTGGGGGTATGCAATTACACAACTTATTTATAAAAAGGTCTTATAAACCAGACATAACCCTGTAAAATAAACTTAATTTATAGCAATATAAGATCGGAAATTGTAGATAATGGAGAACTGAAGTGACAAAGGGATGAAACGAAGTGTGTTCTCATGTTATCACGTAAGCAAAAATGCTTTATATCTTGTATGCATTTGAGTTGTAATTTGTTTGAGATGGACTCCTTAAAAGATGACGATGCCTGTGAATTCTTTAAAAGAGGCTTTGATGTATTTGTTATAAGGATGAATATAGTTTATTTTGGAGTATTGCATGAACTCCTGGCTACTCCTGGTATCCTAGTGACGAATGCCCTTTAACATGTGACGTCAGCGCGGTTTTCACACGGTCCTGTCTGCTCAGCTGTATGACAAAAGGTGTATCCGGTATTTTTTCAAACCGTTACCAACGGTTTATAATTAATAATAGGGCATGGAGTTTTTTACCACCAAGGGTCTTATTATGACCAATGTTCAAGATATTTAAAAAAAAAAAAAATATATAAATAGTTATTTCCTTCAGCACAGTCAGGTAAAACGAATTATAATCATGTAGGTGGTATGTTTTAGACAGCAGAGTTACATATAAGAGGATGCACTCCCTCATGTTAATCTAGATGATATTGTATATTGCCTATATCGGGCACTTCATTTATTCCAAACGAGCTCCTACTGAAATTTTCCTAAATAGAACAACTTGAACTTAGAACCTAACGCTTCGCAGCCGCGCGGTAATACATGTGGTACCACGGTGTGGTACCTAATACATATAGGATATTCATAAATACAGCAGCCAGTGTGCAAGCAAGTAACCTCCCGGTGACTTCTGGTGTCCTAGTGTTTTGTGCTTTCCAACACGTGACGTCACCCATGTTTTGACGTGATCCTGGCGCCACCGATGACGTCATAGACTAAAGAAGGTATTTTTTGATGGGATAGGTGGGCAACGAGCAGGCAGATCGCCTGATGGTAAACGATTGCCGCCGCACATGTTGTGTGTGATTAGGAACTGCCAAAGTGCCGACTAATAATCACAATTAGCACAAATTACGTTAAATATTATTTCTAGTACATTTCTAGCTACACTGCAGCACTGTCGCTGCGACAGTGCTGCAGTGGCGCAAAGACGGCACGATTTCAAACGGGTCTAGTTACTAGAATATCAGGAGTCGCTAGGAGATGATTTTGTACAAGATACAAAGTTCATCAATACAAATACTAGGTTTAGGTTATCCTGTTCCCTCCCACCCTATGCTTTTGGGGTGAAACTGAACTTCCTAGATATGTACATCCCTTTCCTTCCTACCCCTCTCAATCCTATGTCGGGCTGTTGACCATAATATTACATTACATATAATTTTGTAAATTATTTTAGTTCTAAACACAGCACAGGTTAAAATTACGCGATGAACTTTCAAAATGTTATAGGAATATAAAAACAAAGGTTTCTAAAAAAATAGCTTTTGCCCGCGGCTTCGCTCACGTGAAGCTATACAATCATATTAGGATTAGAAATGGATCCCCTACAGCGATGATCATTCTCTTCTTTGTATAAATGAGAGAGGTCAAGCTGTATCAGCCAGGAGGATATCCATTTCGTTTAATTAATAGAGATCATCAGTTTTTAAGTCAGTGCATATATTTTCTAACAGTGATAACAAAATTAAAATCTATTCAGTAGTTTTTGTGCCAAACCGTAACAAACAGACAAACAGCCAAGAATTTCAAAAATTACATTTTTAGGTTCAGAGACGCTAATAGCCGAGCTATAGAGATGTTAATATTTTCAATGTATAGACACAGCTTTTAATTACGATTTTCTAATAGTACAGAAAAAGACAACTAGGTAAAAAAATTAAACAGTTATTCATTTATCCCTGTTTATAACGATTTTTAAATTATGACTTGATAAGAGAGAGAATAATTCGGAATTTTCAATAAATCTAACAAAATAGTGTATGCAGGCAATGAACGTAGTACTTCTAGTGATTTATGATAGCCTAGTATCAAACTCCCCCCTGCGCCGTGTGGTCACCTCCACGAGACAATTCTGTTTGTCTGTTTAATATTTTATGCTCATTTTATTTTTTATTAATGGCGACACAGTTATCCAAAGATTGTGTTTTTTGTTAGATTTTCTAACTCGTATTATGATAATGATGAAATAAAGAATTTTTGGCACATCTTAAAATTGTGGAAAACTCTCCCGTTAGTTTATTTTAAAGTGGTTTTTGCTACATCGTTTACAGTTCTATCTGTTTGTAATGTTTCTTTGTTCCTAATAAACGATTTATTATTTTATTTTAATAAATAATCTTAGGGTATTTTTTTAGTGTCTGAAGTCACTTTACGCGCACTTTGCAAATTGCACATAAAATATAAAACAAAATCAGATAAGCAAAACTGCAGGCAATGCTTAGTTTTATGAAATAAAATACAGTTTAGGTACTCCTGTTTGCTCCTGATGCTCTAGTACTAGTGACACCACAACACGTGACGTAATGTCGGATTATCTTCTGTAATATTGTGGAAGTTATTTATGTTTGTTGCTCATATATACTCACGACTTTTTCCCATAGGGTTAGGTAGAAACTATTACAAAATGCCATTTGCTACGAAACATACCTACCTCTGTTTATGTTTGTTGCTCAATCATGCAAAAACTACTGAACAGATTTCGATGACAATTGGCACACAGGTAGTTTATAACCAGGACCAACCCAAAGGATACTTTTGATTAAGGTTTGTTTAGTAAAATTGATTGTTCATGTAGACGAAGTCGCAAGCAGAAGCTTGTGAAAAATAATTCACTATTGGTCTAACAAACAGCAAAGTAGGTAGGTAGTTTCTTTAATTATTCTAAAGTAATTTATTACAATCTGCCCGTAAATTCATTTCTATATAATTGAAATTATTTAAAGAAATTAAATTTTGCTAAAGAAATAATTATGATTAATATTCTGTCTTTAATACATACATAGTCAATGACTTACTTTATTTGAGATGAAGTAGATTAAGGGCCACATGCACCAACTTTATAAATATGTTTAAATTGAATTTAAACACAAAATTACAATAGAAAATTGTGTTTAAATACTATTTAAAACATTAAAGAAGTTAGTGCATATGTCCCTAAGTGCTAGTTTTAGTATTAGTTTCGTCACGGTTGTTCAACTGTACGGCATGTTAGCCGTACAGTTGAAAAAACGTGAGAGCTTGTACTGACACGGCAAAACCACCGGGCGAGACATCGGCCAAGTACGGCTCAGTAGCGTTTTATCTGGAATCAGCGTATGTAAACCGTCACGAATCCGTGCATAGGTCCGGCGCCGTCGACACACTGCCATAGACTGCTATACAACACTGTTGAAACTTGAAAATCACGCCGTGCGTAGACGCGGCGCGCTGAGGGGCAGACACGGCGCACACGGCGGCGGCGCCGTGCCGTGGCGTGGCGCGGCCGTGCACGTCTACAAGCTTCCATAGTGATCCATACAACACTGATGACCGTGCCTACACACGGCGAATTAACCGTAGAGTTTCACGGCGAAAAACCGTGTGTGTACAAGAGGCCGTATAAGGGCCACAACGAACCACTAACTTCTTAAATGTGTTTAAATTGTATTTAAACACAAAGTTTCTATGAAAAATCGTGTTTAAATATAATTTAAAAATATTTATGAAGTTGATGCAAGTGGCCTTAAGACGACGATTGAATCGGTTTCTTCTCAAGACAAGCGCACTCCAGCGCAGTGTCGCTGGCGGGCAAGCGTAAGCCTATCAAGGATTAAAAAAAAGACAATAAAAAAACAACCCGTTAAAAATTTCGACATCACGCACGTACGTTTGGCGTAGTGGCTGAGCGTGTCGTGGGTTCGATCCCCGCACGGAACAAATATTTGTATGATCTACTAGTAGTTTTTCTGGGTCTGGGTATTTGTGTATGTGATAATTTGTGTTTATAAACAGGAGAAAGGAGAAAATTCCATCTGTATGAAGATCCTCGATCTGGTGAAGATCGCTGGTTGTCATAGCATATAGATGGCTTATAACCAGTCCTTGGTTCCCCCAAAGACTTCCACAAGCACCGGTTATAAGCCCTTTGTTCAGCAGTTCTTTTGGCTGATATGATGATGATGACACATAGGGGGCAGTCACTATGTGAGAAGTCCTGAGTTCGATTCCTAGGTCAAGCAGGGTGTTATTGGGTTTTATCTATGAAATGCTTAGTAGCAGCTTAGAGTTCGGAATTAGGCACGGCTAATGGCAATAGGCTCGCCCCGAATTTGATAAAATCTAAACATATTGGCGACCTTTTGGTGTACGTTTGTACACCTGTGCTCCACCTTTCGAGGAATACAGGTATAACGGTAAGTTTATGTTGATTCGAAAGTTTTAAGAATATTATATGACACATAAGTGTAAAATTTTTAGCAATTTATTGAATTGATCCTTGTTTTATGGACACATCAATGGGGAGGTATCCTGATAAATAATGAAACAGCTCGTTGTGGCTCATAGTGCCCTGGTATCCCACTGAACTAAGATTAGTACTAGGCTTTCAGTTTCACGTGCTATTACGTCATCAATATGACGTGGCATCGTGGGAAATTGGTGTGACGTCACGATTCGGCAAATGTAACTTAGACATTCATAGACGGCACGTGTTGCGTAGCGGCTGAGCGATCGGCTTCCACATTACGTGTTGTGGGTTCAGTCCCCGCACGGAACCAATATTTATATATCCTACAGGTAGTTGTTCCGGGTCTGGGTGTTTGTGTGTGTGATAATTTGTGTTTGTAAACGCACACACGATACAGGAGAACTTCCTAGTGTGGGGCAACGATTTTTTTAAAAGAGATATAAAGTATTAAATTTGTATTTTATAAATATAGAGATACTGTTTTTTATTTTGTGTAAGTATTGATGAATATTGCTTATGTTTCCAACGTGTGATTTATTAAATTACAGTAAAGTGACAGACGATGTCCTCTGGATGTTTGCTGCTGTTAGCAAACTTTTAAAGCCACAATATACCTACCTGCTTGAAGACCTATACCCAAAAGCAGTTCGCTCAATAGGTTAGAATCGAGGATAGGAGAAACTTTCTTCATATAAAATTGTTGAAACCACGAAAAAATATTGATATTAAAATTAAACTAATTTTTAACTCGTTATTTCTAACTGGCTTCTGCCCGCGACTTCGTCCGCGTAGCGTGATGATATATTATAGCCTATAGGCTATAGCCTACCTCAATAAATGGGCTATCTAACACTGAAAGATTTTTTCAAATCGAACCAGTAGTTTCTGAGATTAGCGCGTTCAAGCAAACAAACAAACAAACTCTTCAGCTTTATATATTAGTATAGAGTATAGATAGATTCAGGCGTATTCAACAAAAAATAAATAAACTTCATGTAAAATGTAAAAATGTAAAAGTTTAGTAGTACGAAATTCATAGAACAAAGTGCAATGTTAAACTAGTCTTTACTGCGTTGTTCAGGATTGTTAGGATAAACCTCCTCGTGATCTTTGATGTCCTAGTATTGATAACCCGTTTTCACGTGACGAACTGGGAAATGTTCCCACGAGATATATTGGTTGAATAATGTTTTTTTCATCTTCCTTCCAGACTTTGGTATTCGAGAGGGGAAGGTTTTTTTATTGTTTTTTTAATATAATTATGGTGTTATACCATATCCTTCAAATTGTAAGTACCTATACACATTTATAATTGAAGACTTATTGTTTATAAATTAGAATTTCATTGCAATACAATAACTTTAAATTTACCGGTCGGGCTCTTGAAAGTTTTTTTTGTATGGCTTAAGGGGGCAAACCAGCAGACGTATCACCTGATGGTAAGCCGCCGTCCATGGACACCCCCAATAGCAGAGGAGTCGCAAGTGCGTTGCCCGCCTTTTAAAAGGGTTTGGGCCTCCGGTATCCTCACTCACTGCGCGAAACACAACGTAAAGTGTTGTTTCACGTCGGTTTATTGTGAGGCCGTGGTATAACTCCGGTTGAGTCAGCCCTTTCCGATGAAGCATGGCTCTCCCACGATGAAAAGTAAGTACTTAAATAATTATGCTAGAAGTAGATACTAATGGTGCAATAATAATATTTAAAACTGTGATGATTTTATTATAGTACCTACTTACTTACATAAATACATTTCGTCAGGTGTCGTTGGGAATAGGCGGCATATTTCCATTCATTGTGAAAATCCATAGCGACTATAATAAGCCAGTGAGCCCAGGCTGATATAATTATTAAGTAATCAAGAATATTGAAATAAAACAAGTAAGGTTGTTTTATTTCAATATGTCTGATATTCGCGTAAGCTTCAGAAATCAATAAGTAATCAAGAAGTATTAAAGTGCACCATGCCAGTTTACCTTTTGGTTCGTGAATGAAACCCGGAAAGTCCGACCCTGTCTTCACTGCTTTTCACGCGGTACATAGTTCAATCTCCTGATAACTCCTGTTATCCTGGTAGTCCATGGCCTCAAACACGTGGTCTCATCTCGGTGTTGGTGGCCAATCACATGCTTGATTGGCTATTCCAGAAGCCTCATGAGAAAAAGTCTTATGTCAGCTTTGTATGGATAGCATGATGGTTTTAATTGTTTGCCATTCTTTCTGATTATACTAGCTTCCGCCCGCGACTTCGTCCGCGTGGAATAGTTACTTATAGTCTTAGCGTGATGTTATATAGCATATAGCCTTCCTCGATAAATGGGCTATCTAACACTGAAAGAATTTTTCAAATCGGACCAGTAGTTACTTATAGACTATTATTAAACCTTAGATAAAAATATAAAAAAGCAAGATATTATAATAAGAAAGAAATCGTCAAGAAATAGCCTTAATGATCTTCAAATTAAAAAAATAGCGTAAAATAATTCATAATTACGTTATTTTTTAAATAATGGGGGCTGGCTTTCAGTGAGCCAATAATAATAAATAGTTAAGTTATCCTGAAAATTATCACAAGACTGATAATTTATTGTTAGTAACAGCTAGTTTATCACCTACTCATAAAAAAAAAACAGAACTTTACACAAAAAGTGTAATGCCGGTTTGTTTGGGGGTGGCAAGTTGAAGCAATATGTCTGTTGCACTCACGCCATCTCTATCTATCGTCGACAGATACCTGGAATCAAAGGCAGGGCAGCAGAATATAAGTTTCTTAGTTTATCTCTACAATGACAATTAATTATGCCTATGCGTCCGTCACCATGGATACGCGAAGCGTTTGGCAGCAGCAGCACCAGTGCAACAGGAATTAGAAGGAGGTATTTGTTTACATTCGAGAATATTTATGATTTATGACTAACTGTTGTCCGCGGTTTCACTTGCGTCTCTAATGGCTCGGCTTCTAGACGTATCCAGAAGAAACGGGCACTACTAGATTTTAAGTTAGACCTCCAATAATATAACTGTGAACCCTGTGAAACCCATACATACAATTGCAGCTTTGTTTGTGTGATGAGCTTCCAAACATACAGACAGACCGGCTGAAGCCACAAGCAAAGCTAGTATTTTAAAAGAACATTCATCTTTCTTTCCGGAAATATAACACGCCTTTTTTTAAATAGTAGGTACCTAGACGTCTTTTGGCTGATATGATGATAATTTTTGATATATTAAACGCGCTCTTTTTTATAATCCAAGTTTAAGCTTTTTTTAACATTATTGACACAGATAAACTTTTTAACAAAAGTAAAATGAAATGGAAACCCTGCCCCCTAAACTAGGGGAAACCTGTGACTTAAAGTCAGTTTTTTTAGTCTTGTAAATTTTAATTATAAGTAACCAGCATAATATAACAAAATTAGTCAGTATTCTACTGTTACTTCGAATGTTCCAGAAAATATATCTGTCTATTCTATGTTATTATGAAGAACATAAAATTTACATAATTGGGGTAATAAAGATAATAAACATAGAACATAGGTGAGGTTATGTAGAGTTGAAGCCATCAAAAACAAACTTGTAAAAAAACCAAGTCTCGCAACTCAGTTCTTCTATCGTAAAGAGTTGTGAGATCCATGTAATTAAGTCGGTCAATTTATTCAGCCCCTCCCTACATAGGAGTTTAAGTTAAGTCTGTCTTAAGTTATTACGTAATTAGCTAACCTAACAACATCTTATATAGTGACTATATCAATATTAAAAATCTTTTATGTTTTAAATAAATAGATTGACTTGGCCATCGCATAAAACACAATGTATCTTTTTTTTATTAATAACACAATATATCTCAAAAGTCAACATTATTACATTAAATTCGATTTTTTTTTTCCTTCACTAAAAATAACTTTATAATCTTTCATTTTGCATGAAAAATGCAAAAAAAATCACAAAAAGATAGTTAAATTCGATTGTTTAGTGCGACTGCCAAGTCAATCTATATTTATCTAGAACATAAAAGATTGATGACCGTGGGAACAGTACGTCACGTGTTGTCGTGTACTTAATACTAGGACATCATATTTTAAAAAGAGGTCTAACGTCAAACTGGGCAACATGGGAATAATCATTTTTACATTTTTATTTACATTTACATTTTACATAATTTTTAAATTATAAAATAAATCTTACATATAATAAGAATGTAAGTGAGCCGTGTCTGTACATTGCTTATATTTACAAAAAAACTAATTTGGGAGACTCAGAATCGGTAACACAATCCATTTCTATTATTTTTGGAACTTTTGTCTGTCTGTTTGTCTGTCTGTTTGTCCGTCGGTTTGTCTGTCGGTTTGTCTGTCGGTTTGTCTGTCGGTTTGTCTGTATGTTTGACCGCGCATCAAATGATAACTACTGAAGAGATTTGGAGGAAGTGGGCAGGAATTCGTAGCCTGTTTCTTGGATTAACATTTAGGCTATTTTAAATTCAAATCGGTTCTCTCTATCAAAAGTTATTAACATTTTAATTATTGAAAACGTTGACTTTCAAAAATAACCATTGAAGTCAATTTCTTTTTCAAGTATTTCTGTACTAGACTAGCACGGATCAAAGATTACAACAGATTCAAGTAATAAAATAAAAAAAATACATTTACAGGGACTAAATAACATAAAACAAGAAAATAAAGCAGATCAATCAGAAACCATTATTGTGACCAAGAATTGATTATTAGTACAGTAATTCTAACTCTACTTATACAGGGAATCACGGGACATACATAAGATTTATCCAGCGAGCACAAGCCGGTGTAAAAACTAAATATTTGAGTAGGTTAAAGAAGTAAATAAAAAATTACAACTTATTTTCTAGCGGACTAACTCGACATCGTTATTACCTCAATGAAATTTGATTCGATAACAGGTGTCATTTTGAGTTGACAATTTTGACAATATTATTGTTTTCTTCTTTAAAGCATCCAGCCATATAGTAACTCATTTTATAATGTGAAACCTCCATAGTGTAGATACAGTGCGCACACTCATTTTGAGAAACTAAAGAGTTTCCATCTAATCGAATAATTAAATAGGTACATAAATAAATATAATAATAAAAAAATGCAACGTGCGTTAATCTTTACTGATGCCGAAACAGATATTTGAGATTTTAATCTATGTAGGTATGTCTATTTTTATTTCCATGCTTCACGTCAATACAATGTGAACAAATTTTTGAAATTAAGTAATTTATAGATCAGAAATAGGGTATTCAGAAATCAAGGGCGCTAAGTGTATTACAAATATGGAAACCAAATTTTTCTAGGTGGTTAGTTGAAACTTGGACAGGACAACGTCTGTCAGGTCAGCTAGTAATTTATAAAATTGTAAAAAAGCTGTCTGTACATTGAAGATATTTAAAAAAAAAACAAGTGGGTTAGGGTATATAAATGTCCCCGAACCCAAAATTGAGATTTTTAAAATTCTTGTTCATTCTTCTTCATTTAAGAAGTTGGTGCAAGTGGCCCTTAGAAAGAGAACTTCAACAAAAAAACTAGTGAACTTTTTATCTCAATTAATTGAACGGATCCTGAGATACAGCTTGACCTCTCTGATGGAAGTATACAGCCCCATACAAAGAAGAGATCATCAATATTGGTTATACCATTTTTACTCCTCATGTATATAGCTTCACGTGAGCGAAGCTGCGGGCAGAGGCTAGTTTTTACATAATATAGTCTAAGTGGTTCTGCTGCGGAGCATGACATGAACCATGGGAACTCATACTACATCTAGATACGCAAATGACAATATATTATAGTAGGATAATAACGTGGATTGACAATTTGGTATTGAACATACTGGACTTTACATTACATTATTGTTTCAGTTGCCTTGACATTGACAGTGAAAAAAAACGGCACGTTCTAAGTTCCAACTCAAAATTAAAAAAAATTAAACATCCCGCGACGCATTATAATTGTAAAAGGATTAAATAACTTCGAAATCCGTTGGGGCTGCCATTCCCATTTCAGTTTTGAATTTCAATAAAAATGTAGTATAGAAATGCTATGATGTATCTTGTAGATATGAAGCCCCCGCCGTCGCGCCGGCGCCGTATTTTCTTGTAGGTAAGTGTGTGTGTAGGTGTGTATGTGTAGGTAGTCATTTAGTCTAACCTAAGATTCCTATTCCTGATACCCAATTACTACTACCGATTTTCATAGATGTTCTTATGACCGACGGCCTAACGTGCTAAGAATCACCCATTCTATCAAATATTTGCCCTTCAATGTGTTTGCCACAAGCATAGCCTTTCAGATCCATTGATCAGCAATGCGATGACAGTTTACAGTAAAATATACCACCGTAAAATATAATAATTATTTATTTTGTGATGAATAATAAAACTTAATAAATGCTTTGCGAAGCATTAGTAAACTATATAAGGTAAAATCAATAAATGAATAAAATGAAGCTTATGTTAGAAGCCACGCCAGGGATGAATGGAAGAAAAGAACATGCTGCGCTGACCCCAAATAGATTGGGACATGGGCAGGAAGAAGAAGAAGATGTTAGAAGCCACGCGTTCCTAGAATCAGTGAAATAGAACGTATGTATCCATTATGGAGTATGGATATACTATCAATTACTATGTCAATTTGAAATGAACAGTCCAACAAAAGCAACCAATCTGAGATTATTAAAACAATATCACGTTTTTTTTAAATATTCGTTCGTCTAAAGCTTGAAGTCCACGTTTTTAGTATATTCAGTTTCTTACTACGTCGTAGGACCGTAGCAATCCACGTAGCAACCGTAGTATTTTACCAATATACGTACACGTATGTTTTTCTCTGACTGACTACTGATGGAAAAATAAGAAACAAAATATGACAAAACTTTATTTTGACCATTGACCATGTTATTGTTTTTTTTTTATAAAAAACATATTTTTCTAATTATCATAGAATAGTCATACAATACAAGTTTAAAACCACACAAAAGTGGTCGCCAATGTCAAACTATGAAAAAAAAATGGGGTGGGGTGGGTACACCGCAAACCTCCTTATCCATGTTTTCCGTCCCGCGCAACAGGTGTTGCCACGTGTATCGCAGACACTTCATACTAGGACAATAGAAGGCACCAGGAGTCTTCACGTTGCACCAGTTTACAGTCTATCCCAGTTAACTTGTCTTTTTTGGTAAACAAATATGGCGTCCTAGTAACCAGAGATAACTGATAGTGGTTAGATAATGTTGGGAAATCATGAATGAATGACTGAACTAAATACTCTTAGCCAAGACTATTGAAGAATGATTCTCACCTTGACAAGTACTGATTTGTTTTTTAATTTTAAATATGAAGTGAGTGTGTGAAGTGAATATGAAGAAATAAAACGATAACTGCAAAACATTAATTTATTAGTAGTTCCTCTGAAATACACGTGTCAGAATCTGATGGCTCTAAAGAGTCATCAGATTCCGACACATGTATTATGAACCTCTGGTTCGGTTCATCTGATGCAGTATCATTGTACCCGATAGAGTAAACCCACCCCCACCAGGTGCCCGCAAAGGCAGTCTACAAGGACTTTCGATTAGCTTGCCCACCTCGACGAGCAGCACTAGGATCGGAATGCCTATTATCGGAGAATCTGCAGGGCGTCCCGGCTTCGCAGAGGATCTGCTTCCCCGTGCGCCCCGTGGGCCCCTTGTGCGCTAAGGAACTTCCTCAATCGAGGCCCGAGAGCCGCCAAGGCCGGGAACCACTCTTTGCCATGCAAGCCGTCGGGTCCTGGAGCAGTATTTCTGGCCTTGAGACTTCAACCACCACTCATTTCTACGCCGTTCACCTCGGGAACAACGTCGTCACTGTGGTCCGCATCGGAATGTCTGCCCCTTCTTGACAAAATTCCTAGCTACAACTATTATTGTTCTTAATTCTAATTCTTATTAATTCCATCTGTAATATTTTATATTTTGATGTCAGCACAGGGTTCATGATTAAAAACGTACTATGTTAAATAGCAAAAAAATACTATGGATAATGTACAATAACAATATTATTTTTGTGAAGATAAGGACTTTTTGGATTTTTTGCTCATTCACTTAAACAAAATCATTCATTATTTTGTCACATCCCCTAAAATTCGTAGATATTCTAGAGTTTTGAAATGTCAAATTGTCATGATTATTTTATTCTGTGAAAATGTAATTACATAAAATTTAGTTTTTATTAAAAATAATAGACTTTTATAGTGATTTCGAAGCAGTTTTTGGTGTAATTTAGAGTGTATGTGTATAGTGTAAGTGTTAATAAAATCGTTTCCTACATCAAGTGCGTGATTAAAGAAAAACTTGTGATTTTCGCATCGGGCAGGGTTTGTTTACCAAAAAAGACAAGTCCAAAAAAACGGACTGTAGACAACAGATCCACGTATTTATCGTGGGAAAACGATGACAGGGCCACATCTCAGGAGGGGTTTGAATACTAGGATACCAGAAGTCGCTAGGAGAACTGCAGCAGTTTTAAAAGACACAGCTGCTTTGTCTTAACAAAATGTTTGATCTACTCTGCCTGCTGCTCATTCACTGCCTCATTAGCCTGTTCATTAGGTCCTAAGCGCGACTGGTACGCTAGAGGTCTGGGGTTCGATTCCCAGGTCGAGCAAAGTGTTATTGGGTTTTTCTATGAAATTCCCAGTAGCAGCTCGGAGTTAGGAATTTGTGCCTGGTTAATGGCAATAGGCTCGCCCCCTATTACATAGGACCTAAAAATACCGGCGAACTGTGGGGGTACGTTAATACGCCTCTGCCTAACCCTTCGGGGAATACAGGCGTGATGGTATGTTATGATGTTATGTTAATCTAATCAACATCATTCTGTTCAATATTCAAAAAGATTATTTTGAGATTTGAGAAAAAAAGAAAGACAAGCTCATATTTGTTGTTTTTGGTTTCATATCTGATTTGTACAAAATTCTATAATTGTATTCCACATGATTCGTTCTATTCTCGGCGTCCCGTTCTATTCTCCGCGGCGGCATTCGGCAATGTATAATTATCATCAGCCCTAGAGAAATTGCTGAGACGACCGTGGGAAATCTTTATTTTTACCAAGCGTTGGTTACTAGGAAACCAGTAGTTACTAAGAGTTGATTTTCTTACAAGGCTAGTAGGTATGTAGTACGATGGAAGCGCTACGAATACAACATATAACGGGCTATATTGGGGCCACATCACGTTTGGAGGCAGTTCATACTAGTATATAAGAAGACATTAAGAGGTTTTACTTATTAACACTCAATATTTCCATAAAATCTCTAAGTCGATACCTACAGTCAATTTTTTTGGACTTGTCTTTTTTGGTAAACAAACCTTGCCCGATGCGAAAATCACAAGTTTTTCTTTAATCACGCACTTGATGTAGGAAACGATTTTATTAACACTTGCATTATACACATACACTCTAAATTACAACAAAAACTGCTTCGAAATCACTATAAAAGCCTATTATTTTTAATGAAAACGACATTTTATGTAATTTCATTTTCACAGATTAAAATAATCATGAGAATTTGACATTTCAAAACTCTAGATTGTATACCAATTTTAAGGATGTGACAAAATAATAAATGATTTTGATTTATGTGAATGAACAACTGAACTGTAATTTCAAGTTAAAATGGCCATTTCTTTTTAACTAGCCAGTAAAAATGTTATTATATTACGCCTTCCGCCTTATCATTGCGAATTAAATAACATAGAATTAATACAGGCATAATTAAAAGGCCATGTTCGCAAAAATAATAAATCTTTTAAAATGGCTCAAGTCAAGGAATTTATTAAAGAAGGCTTAACAAAAATAGGCACGGTGCCATGGACCAATTGCATAAATCATGTAATCAAGGAAGAGGATAAAATATTGCAGCTCGATGACATACTTAATAGATACTGCATCAGATGCACCGACCCAGAGGTTCATAATACATGTGTCAGAATCTGATGACTCTTCAGAACCATCAGATTTTAGAGGAATACGAGTAATAAATTAATATTTGGCAGTTTGTCGTTTTATTTATTCATATCCACACATTCACTTCATATTTAAAATTAAAAGTTCAATTCAGTACCTACTCGTCAAGGTGAGAATCATCATAACCAATATCAATTGTGCCTGGTTCCTGGTCCCTGGTCAATGGTCCCTAGGACGCCATATCTGTTTACTAAAAAAGACAAGTTAACTGGGATAGACTGTATATGGCATAGGCATTTTAGGACCAGCTCATGGGGAAGGTGTGTGATGAATGAAGTCATTAGTATTATAGCCACTGACTGATCCTTTCCCAATTACTTAAGAATAATTTTACAGGCGTAGTTATAATATATAGTTAGTTATACGATTTTATAGCAATATTTTTCAATAATATAACTAAGCTATATTAATAAAACTAAATTTTCACTGATATGTTTAGTCTATTTTGCATTCAAAATTAACGTTGTTTGACCCTTATAACAGAACGCAAGGAAAGCTCTAAGAAAGCTGTTATCCAATACGAATGTCTGATTGTTCGGTTTATTGCAACCTGCAATACAATCTCCTAGTGAGTTCTGTTATCTTGGTATTAGAGGTCGGCAACACGTGAGTCATGGAATGGATGTAGAATCAAGTCGCGTGTCCTTTTCACGTGTCGTTGTTGTGTCGTTCAATTTACCTAACTAACCGAACCCTCACATTTTAAAGTAACGTTATTATTAATAATTAAGATTAACATTGTTTTCTGAGAACTTTTTACCGGCAATTTTCCGAAGAGTCGGACTGTCACTACGAATTCTGATGGGTTTTCTTTGTTACATCAACTCTCTCATAAAGGGAAATATTAAACATCGATGAAACTTATTTTGAAACTGGTGAGGAGTTGAGGACAGTATGTGCTGGGAAGGGAGTGAATTAAAATCTCGCTGACAGTGTCACACCAAAGATAGGCGTTAGAGAAATTTTGCCATACAAAAAACAATTCTAGCCCATCCAATCCTTGCCTCGCTGCCGCCAATCTAAAGCAGGTGCGTATCGTTCGCTAAGCAATTCTTTGACCTGAACCTGATTGAAGTTCAAGGTCGTAACAGGTGCAGTCGGTTTAACCCTCATGTAAACCACCCCTATTACGTGTTCAATACTCGTGTCCTCTTGTTCACTTCTGATATCCTGGTATCAAATTTTAAATAGCACGTTGTCTCAGCCCTTACGCCGTGTGATCGTAATAATTAATTTGTTTGAAAATAGGAAAATTATTTTTGCGTGGTGCAATACTGTAATGTAACCTGAGGTATATCATATACTCCTGATGTCTCTTGGTATCCTAATTCCTAATATTTGAATTATCTTGGTATCCTAAGATTATTATTACCAGCACGGAACATAAAAAAAAACTTCCTTTGTTTATTCTTTGTTCTGTGATTACCAGACTTCAAAAACAGGAGGAGGCTTTTTTATCTCAAAGGTGCATTGTGCAATGCGATGTGTGACATCACCGACAGTAAGAACATTCATGCGATGATCCTGCCATTTTCTGATGTCCTGGTATCCCATTATCTAAAACACGTGGCCTCAGTTCATACGGTTTCGAAACGCGTTATTATTACCAACCACCCTTATTTGAAAGATTTTTTTTATGAGTCGCAAAACGAGCAGTCGGGTCGACTGGTGGTAAGTGAACCGCCCTCTATGGACACCCGCAACACCAGAGGAGTCTGAAGTGCTTTGCGAGACTTTTAAATGGTTTTGGCCTCCGCTATCCTCCTTACTTACTCGTCGAAACACAACGTAAGCGTTGTTTCACGCCAGTTGTCTGTGAGGCCGTGGTATCTATCCGGTCGAGCCGGCCATTCGTGCCGAAGCATAGCTCTCCCACGGTATAAATTCATTCTATAATCGTAATAACACTTATTTAGACCAGGGAATCGAACCCAGGATTTCTAGCGTAGCAGTCGCGCTTAATATCAATGGACGAATGTGGCAGCTTAATAATTAATTAAATTATAATATTATCTAGAGTAATTTCATTGTTGCTAATAAATAATTTATATGTACAAATTACTAACTGCACGGCCACCAGTGTGTGTCACCAGTTTTCAATAGCAGCGTAACCTTTCTTTACTTATGATGTCCTGGTAGCGTATGGCCTGAAACACGTGACGTCACTGGACCATTCCCACGCCACGTAACTAACAAGAAAATCTCGAAGATAATAATAATATGATAAAACAAGTTAGTGTCATCAGCTGGCGCCACCAGCGCGTACTGCATTAAAAAATAATTTAATAAATACAAGTAATTTATTTAAATAATAATTATGTTGCATATTTTAATAATTAAATATTTCCTATAATCTCTAAACTGTAGGACTTACCTACATCAAAATGCACAGGATACGGAATAAAATTTCTAATTTAAAAGGAATTTGGTCTACTTGTTTTTATGTGTGATGATTAATAACGGTAACAACTAGCAGACCTAACAAATATTAACGTGAATAAAACAATGAGATAAAAGTTGTGTGCTTTATTTGGAGACTTTTTATTTACATATTACAGAACCGAAGCCGCGTCGTAGCAAACCGAGGCCACGGGAGGCGTAGGCTTTTAAACGCCATTGTAAAATAACAAAACAACTTATAACATTCTGAAAATTATTAGTATTGGTGCGTCAAATATAATATTATAATTATAGCTGTAGTTACTAATAAAATATTCCATTCAAAATACTGGTGGTAACTTGAGATGGGTAAACTTCACGCCTGTGTCACTGTGTGTAACAAATTAACAATTCCTAGTAAGTTGTGTCTGGCTAAGAGCAGTCGGTCCACACAACCTTAACATTAATAAATAGGTAATAACTAATAAATGGTTTATTTACTAGCTTATTATTTAATATAGTAATAAGATATTCAAAAAAACTAAATACAAAATTGCGGAACAAATTGTATTTTCTTCCGATCCCATACACGCACACATGTAAATTTATTATTAATGCATGTGTGCACTTTCATTCATAAAGCTACTCGTAGTAATTGCAGTTTGTCGTAGCGTAGTAACATCACTATCTTGTGTGAACATTGATTTTTGGTGTAGTTATATAAATCCTCGGGACTCTTGATGTCCTGGTACCAATTCCCCTTTGAACACGTGGTGTCTCCACTATCGTGATTTTCCCACGGTTGGTTCCGCATTAATATAGAGGGCGCTCTTAAGATTATAATATTTTTATAAAATATTTTATTTACATAAATATAATTTACTAACTCATAAAATTACATTCATGCATGATATAATTCCCTAGATTATGTGTCACTGGATTCTGTGTCTTGTGGTCAATTTTCTTTCACTCCCACATAATTAATTAGGATTCAATAGATCAATATTAGATGTAATTAATTCATTTTTTTTACATACGTTTCTCTATTATTTTATTTATTCATATATACATACCATCACGCCTGAATTCCCCGAAGGGTTAGGCGGAGGCGTATTAATGTACACCCACAGTTCGCCGGTATGTTTAGGTCCCATGTAATAGGGGGCGAGCCTATTGCCATTAACTGGGCACATATTCCTGACTCCGAGCTGCTACTGGGAATTTCATAGAAAAACCCAATAACACTTTGCTCGACCTGGGAATCGAACCCAGGACCTCTAGCGTAGCAGTCACGGTCCGGACCACTTGGCTATTGAGGCAGTTTATTTATTTATTCATTGTTAAATATTTCATGAACGCTATTTTAATTTGTCGTGGGAAAAAAGATGAACGAGATGACATTACATCTCATGACTGAATGTTCAAAAAGAACAATCGATCAAATAAATATGTAAGTTTTTTTATGAAGTAAGGATACTTTCGATTAATTATTTTAAACATTACATTTTAGAATAGACTATTTAATATACATGCAGGGGTATAAAAGTTAAATAACTGTATATTTTAGAAAGTTCAAGGCAAACTTTTGAAAAGCTTCAGGTTAGAACAGTAGTTTGATGTAACGTGAGCTCCTGCTTCCTCTTGATATCCTAGTACTAAGTGCCCTACAACACGTGTCCGCAGTATCCAATACAAAGGAGTTTTCGTTTGTACATATGTGTGGGTGTGGGTATGTGTGCGAGGATGAAAAGCTGACGTCGTGCGTCGCATGGTGAAGAAAACCTTTGACTATAGGAAAAACAAATGCACATGCAGCGTGGGCACAGAAAAAAATTAAGTTTATTTGAATAAACATAACATAACATACCATCACGCCTGTATTCCCCGAAGGGTTAGGCAGAGGCGTACTAATGTACACCCACAGTTCGCCGGTATGTTTAGGTCCCATGTATTAGGGGCGAGCCTATTGCCATTAACCGGGCACAAATTCCTAACTCCGAGCTGCTACTGGGAATTTCATAGAAAAACCCAATAACACTTTGCTTGACCTGGGAATCGAACCCAGGACCTCTAGCGTAGCAGTCGCGCTCAGGACCACTTAGCTAATGAGGCAGTTATTTGAATAAATAAAAAAACAATTGCATGTATGGAGTTATAATAATGGCTCGACCGATTTTTTATATTTATTAATAGCCAGACAAGGTTATTTGTTTTTAATTTCTTTGAATTCACCGGAAATGTCGGAAATATCGACGGCTATGTCGAAAAATCACAAAAAAACGACAACAAGAGGGTTTTTTAAAAAGTAATTTTAAAAGTATTCATATCGTGACGAGCTGAATATGACTGAGCTTTATTACTTAATTCTTAAAACAAAGGAATAAAGATCATTATTACAATAATCACGAATCGCTTTTTTAGTTGAAGTTTTAATGTTATTCTTTTTTATCAATGTTTTATTTTCAGGGTGAATTGGAAGCCTTTAAAATAGTGTGTCTTAGCCCAAAACAAAAGGAGAATATTTAAATAAGCCATAAATAATTAGTTCTCATTTAAATTCTAAAATAAACTTATTTACTCTCAATGTGCCCCAAGTATATAATATTTTATCGACACACCGTGAAACGCGTGTAATACCATCAGCATAGTTATAGTAATAGCTCGCCGATACTTGTAAACTAAAATAAATGTACAGGCGAACGACACACTGGCTGTGTAGTGTCAAAAATAAATTATAAAAAAATATATTTTTTCAGAGAATTGTATTATTCATATTCATTTATTGCGTTCCATAATGTACAAAAATATATAAAACAGATGGTAGGCTTAAATCTAGGAATCAATTATGGACCCTGTTGGGCACAGCACAGCTTAGTAGGAGAGAGGGAGACGTGTCTATTTATTATATTTTCCAAGTTGAAGTCAATATTCTTTAATATTATACATTTGATTTATTATATTTACGTATTATTTACAATTTTAACTATAAGTAATATTTTATTGCACTATTTAATTTTTATTTAAGTATCACAATGAGTAGGTTTCATTTATTTTCTAACCACCTCTATTGAGTACATATATATTTTTTATTATGTCTCATTCATAATCTAATTAATGCAATTAGTGAGAATTTATTTATGTGTTTTTCCCATTATAGCTAAATTCTATTTTATTTTGTATTTAATTTTTGGTGTTAATGGTACTTTTTTATTATTATTAATTTTTATTTATTTAGCAATAAGCCCGCCCTCCCTTGATCAGGCTCATGATTATTAAATTAGTTTTCAAACTTTCAGGCTTATGCCTGTTAGTCTCATATTTGTCACTTGAGAGTAATTTCAATAGGCTTCTAACCGAAACACAATAACGCTAGCAAATTTCTGAGCGACATCATAGTTGGGGATGCAGCGTGAGTTCTGTAGCGTAACCTACCATCACGCTTATTCCCCGAAGGGTTAGGTAGAGGTGTAATAATGTACACCCGCAGTTCGTCGGTATGTTTCAGTCCCATGTAATAGGGGGCGCCATTAACAGGACACAAATCCCAAACACCGATCTGCTACTGACAATTTCTTAGAAAAACTCATTACCACTTTGCTCGACCTGGGAATCGAACCCAAGACCTCTAGCGTAGCAGTTGCGCTCAGGACCTCAAGGTTAATTTTGTTTATGTTTTTTGTTTTTATCAGATAGGGTAGGCAATCGGGCAGACGGATCGCCTGATGGTAAGCGATTACGGAGTCATAAGTGCGTTGCTGGCCTTTTAAAAGCAAAACCACTCGGCGAAACACAACGTAAGCGTTGTGGTATCTCTCCGGTCCAGCCGTCCCATTCGTGCCGAAACATGGCTCTCCCACGGTTTGGGTTTGTGAAATATATTTTTCCTACATCATAAGTAAGTATTTCTTTTAGGTGTACAGAGTACCTCGGTCAGAGCTCGTCGTAAATCGGTGGCGGCGCGCGCGCATGCTCACCGGCGCGTGCCATTGATGTTGTTACGAGACGGTTTGCTACATTTAAAAGCGTTTTCTTATTCAGGCCATAATATTTATTTAAAATAGTTTAGTACGTACCACATACCTGGGCCCCAAGTCTGCTATTAAGTCAAGTCGTGTCAAAATTGTAGGCTTCAGAATTGTTGATTTTTGACGTTTTTGTCTACGAAATATGTCAGTTCTAATGTCATTTAGCGCAATTGAACGACCATTGTGATACAACTGAAATAGCAGACTTGGGCCCCTGTGTACTTGTTTCATGTTTTACTTACCAACGTGTAAGAACTAATTAATTAGAAGCCTTATTAGGTTTTTCTATGAAATTATTAGTAGCAGCTGGGGAATTTGGATTTGTGCCCTCTTAATGCCAAAATTGTCTGCTATTACATGGGACCTAAACAAGTAAACATACCGGTGACCTGTGAGTGCATATAAGTACATATCTGCAGAATCATGCATCTCTGCATTTCACGTGGGAGAGCCATACTTCGGCACGAATAGGCCGGCTCGACCGGAGTGATACCACGGCCTCATAGAAAACCGGCGTGAAACAACGCTTGCGTTGTGTTTCGCCGAGTGAGTGAGGTTACCGGAGGCCCAAACCCTTTTAAAAGGTGGGCAACACACTTGTGACTCCTCTGGTGTTGCGGGTGTCCACGGGCGGCGGTTATCGCTTACCATCAGGTGATCCGTCTGCTCGTTTGCCCCCCTATCCCATAAAAAACAAAAAAATCCTTCGTGGAATACAGATGTGCTATGTATGTGTTATGAATTTAATACAAGCACCAGCAAATTTACCTGTTACTACCTTAACTAAATCCTCCGAGCCTTTTACCAACTACGTTGGGGTCGGCTTCTGGTCTAATCAGATGCGGCTGAATATCAGCATTTTATCCTAAGCGACTGCCATCAGACCTCCGTAAGTAAACTTAACTTCTGGGTATACCAATATTCGGCGGATAGGATGTCAGCCTTTTTTGGGCTTTTGACTACTACTAACAATTGTCAAAGATGTTCGTATGACCGACGGATTTACGTGCTCTCCGAGGCACAGAAGGGGTCTGTTATATACTTTTGTAAACATGTGGGTGGTTGCATCCACTCCTATAAAACTTGTGTCGCTTGACAAATACATTCAGTGTGCTACTAGCTATCTGCTGTTTCACTTGTCCCTACGTCCTATACATAACAGTGGCGACGAGTACCCACAACATAAAAAAAAAATGTCTACGTTGGGGATTTTGTCTAGTTTTGACCATAATATTCATACGTGGCAAAATTATAAGAAACGAATTTCCCAATGGTACATCGCGAACGACATCGACGATGTTAAGGATCCGACGGGAATGAAAAGACGGGCAATATTGCTAAGCGCACTCGCCGACAGCACTTACAAACTGGCGGCCGATTTAGCGTTACCGAAGGAATTGACGGAGGTGCCATACGAAGACATTCTTGCACTTCTTGATAACCATTTCACGCCTAAAAAATGTGGATTTGGCGAGCGGCATAACTTCTATGCTGCTACTCAAGGGGTGGAAGAAACATTTCCCCAGTGGGCTGCGCGTCTTCGTGGACTAACCACACATTGCGGATTCCTGAACGTAGAGGAGGCACTTCGTGACCGGTTTGTTATGGGTATGCAACCGGGCCCAGAGAAAGACAAATTGTTCGCGCGTGACCTTCAAGAGTTAACCCTAGTGAAAGCAGTGGAGTTGGCGGAAAACGTGCGGAGCGCACGTAAGGGAGCAGCAGCATCATCATCAGCGGCGGCGCAGGGGTCGCCAATGACCGAGGCGCTGTTCAAGATTGCGACCACTTCAAACGAATCCAGTGTTAACAAAGAAAAGTGTTCCGTGTGCGGCTATAAAAATCATAAAACGTCTCAGTGTCGGTTTGCTAGTTATACATGTAAAAAGTGCAATGTGAAAGGCCATTTACGTCGAATGTGCAAGAAAATAAATTTTGTAACTACCGGCGGTTCGGGCGAGAGTGACGATGACGGTAAGGCAACTATGATATGCTCACATAAAGGTGAACCTATGACTTTAGTAGTCTCGATTCATGATATTAGGTTAAAGTTCGAAGTTGATACCGGCTCGGCAGTCACGGCGATTTCTGAGAAATTGTACAAAAAATATTTTGAAAGCATGCCATTATCACTAACGACAGATCAATTGTTTACGTATACAGGACGTGTAATCCATTGTTTAGGAGTAGTGCAATTGCCTCTTACCTATTTGAACAAAACACACGTAGTTAACGTGAGAGTGATACGTGACGGTGGACCCCCAATTTTAGGCAGAGATTTTATTTGTTTGTTTCGATTACAAATGCTGCAAATAAATTTTTGTCAATCTGATTACGTTGAACAGTTTAAATTACAATATCCATCTGTTTTTTCAGACGAGTTAGGTGTATTTACAAAGTATCAAGTAAAGTTACAATTAAAAGATAACGCAAAACCAGTTTTTTTAAAGCACGCCCCATCGCATTTGCACTTAGAGACAAAGTAAACAGTGAGCTCGATCGCTTGGTAAGTATAGGTGTACTCAAACCGGTTCAGTATTCTGATTACGCGTCACCCATCGTGTCTATATTAAAGCGTGATGGTTCAGTTAGGTTATGCGTCGACTATTCTGTAAGTGTCAACAAACAGCTGGTTATCGAACAGTATCCGTTGCCGACAGCTCAAGAACTTTTTACTAAATTACATGGGGGCCAACAGTTTACCAAATTAGATTTGACACAAGCGTACTCGCAGTTTTTATTAGATGAAGAATCACAGAAACTTACCTGTATTAATACGCACCGCGGATTATTTATATATACGCGGTTAGTTTTTGGTCTCGCTAGTGCTCCAGCTATCTTTCAACGGGCGATGGAGTGTTTGCTGTCAGGTTTAGAAGGTGTTATGTGTATGCTCGATGACATATGTATTACAGGACAAACTAAAGAACAACATTTAGAGAGATTAAGTTCGGTTTTGAAAAGACTGCAAGACGCAGGTCTTACACTGCGTAAAGATAAATGTGTCTTTTTCGAAGACCAAATAGAATATCTAGGCTATACTATAGATAAAAATGGCTTAAGAAAATCTCAACAAAAAGTCAAGGCAATAGTCGACGCGCCAACACCCACAAATATAAATAAGTTACAGTCGTTTTTAGGATTAGTCAATTATTACAGAAACTTTGTCCCTAATGCATCTTCAATGTTGAGCCCACTTTATTCCTTATTGCAAAAAGGCAATAAATAGAAGTGGGAGGCAGAACATAATAATGCATTCAACGCTATTAAGCAATGTTTAGCTTCAGATCAGGTTCTTGCCCATTACGATCAGAATGCCAAAATAATTTTAACAGTAGACGCCTCACCCAGTGGATTAGGAGCGATATTGTCGCAGATAGGTTCTGACAAGGTGGAACGTCCTGTCTCGTTTGCCTCACGTACTCTGAATGCAGCAGAAAAGCGGTATTCACAAATACAAAAGGAGGCTACAGCAATTATATTTGGAGTACGACGATTCCACCAATATATTTACGGTAGGGCCGTACCGTTTATACTCCGTACAGACCACAAGCCTCTTTTGTCTATTTTTGGTCCCTATCGTGGAATCCCAGAGGTTTCAGCTAATAGGTTGCAGCGTTACGCTGTGTTTCTTAGTGGTTATAATTATACCATTGAATACATACGCAGCGTTAACAACAGCGCAGATTACTTGTCTCGCGCTAGTTTGCCTGACAATGAGTCAACGGCAGCGGCGACCGGGGGGTGTGGCCACGAAGTCGACGGCAGTCTTGTACCCGTGGAGGATCGAGCCTCGTATGTTAATTTTGTTATTGATGGTAGTTGGTAGTTTTACGCTTAGTGAAATTAGAGATAAAACCACCAAAGACGCAATATTAAATAGGGTTTTATCATATATTGTCAATGGCTGGCCTAGGCGTTTAACAGATGTACTGATGAAACCATATTTTCTGTGTAAGACTCAGTTATCGTACGAAAGCGGCTGTATCATGCGCGGGCATAAAGTTGTTATACCAGAGGTACTAAGAACCAAATTATTGTCAGAGCTCCATAAATCACATTTAGGTGTTGTTAAAACAAAAGCTGAAGCGCGAAGTAGATTTTGGTTTCCAGGAATAGATAACGCCGTAGAAAAAATGATTGCGGACTGCGAAGTTTGTTCTCAGTTAAGACAGTTACCTGCGCGATCCCCGCTAGCGTTGTGGCCACATCCACCACATGCGTTCTATCGCATTCACATTGATTTTCTCGGACCCATTCATAATCGTTCATATTTAATTATTGTAGATGCGTACTCAAAGTGGGTAGAAGCGTATGATATGGGAACGAGTACGACATCATTAGCTGTGATTAATAAACTGTACGAGTACATGGCGAGATTTGGCTTGCCACATACTATAGTTAGCGATCATGGCACACAGTTTACTTCCGTGGAATTTAAAAGATTTTGTATGTCTAATAGTATATCGCACGTGACGTCACCGGCTTATCATCCAGCAAGTCACGGGCAGGCTGAAAGCTACGTAAAGGTTGTGAAGAAGGGAATTAAGTCTTGTATGTTAAGTAACAATAATAGTAAAGAATTAAACAATCGGCTGTTTAAATACCTGTTTGATTATAGGAATTCTATTCATTCGTCAACGGGTTATTCACCTGCCCAGATAATTTTTGGACATAAATTGCGGTCGCGATTAGATTTAATAAATCCAAAGCAACCCTTACCGCCGTTCGTCACTCTCACTCGAAACGCCGAAAACAAACAGTGTTTGCAGTCTAAGACGGTCAATGATACCCAGGCAACAAAGTATTTTAAGTCAGGGGACTATGTATGGTACAAAAAAAAACAATATGAATATGCAAGGATCATGGAATAAAGGAGTCATAATTAAAAAAATTGGAAAAGTTATATATATAGTCAGGGACTGTATTACTTCTTGTAATGTTAAGAAACATAAAAATCAACTAATAGCATATAAAGGTACAGCGCCAAGGATCCATGAGTCAGAGTATTGCCCGATCGAAATTGAAGATGTTACCCGTCTCGAACCCTCTTCGCCACCGAATTCAAATTCCCTTTTGGTTGATAGTGTGGCAGACATAGCAGGGGAAGGAAGTGATGACCGAGAAGAGAGAATAGACCCGGAAACACATGCCAGCAACTCAATGGAGGGAGAAGAAGAATTCTATGAGGCAACAGGAGCAGAGGAAAACCTCGCGGAGTCATCCCCACGGCAGCCACCTCAGCCAGAAAGGCAAACTGACAGTGGGAAAATACTGCGGCCTGTACCTAGGGTGGATTATAAGCGCTTTTATTAAAAAAATAGAATTATTTTAATATTGTCAAGCTAGGGGAAGGAATGTTATATACTTTTGTAAACATGTGGGTGGTTGCATCCACTCCTATAAAACTTGTGTCGCTTGACAAATACATTCAGTGTGCTACTAGCTATCTGCTGTTTCACTTGTCCCTACGTCCTATACATAACAGGGTCTCGGTGTGTTAGGGATAATAAACCATGCGAGTAAATATAAATTATTATTACTATGCGCTTAAAAAAAAAACAGAGTGCAGCGATTGCAGCATTCTATGTAGAGAACAGAATTATTACACAAATTAAACCTAACATTCTCTATATAATTTGTAGAATAGGCCTTATTACGTGTGCGCCCTTAAAAAATCTCTCCGAGCAAACACAGGCTGCGTGCAAAAACCACCGCTAAGGGAAACCAGTTCATAAAATTTGAGTTGAGCCATTTTCCGTGTGTGTTGATGAGTCAGCCACGCGACGCCTAACGACGCTTTTCAATTGGCAGATTTGAACTGGGGGCCTACTCCGAAAAACGAAGTTATTACTGACGGATCGCACGTTTTCTTTACTCGAAAGTGTTTCAGACACGACGATAAATTTGATATTCACGTTTTGATTTGTTAGGCTAGGGCGTTGGATTTGCAATCATGTGGTTGCCGTAACACAAGCACTTAGCGAACCCGCTGATGGTCCAATCCAAATTAACCCTCCCAAAACTAATAAGTTTTCTCCATAAGGGAGGGGACACCAGGAAAACAGCATTGTATAGGTCGTCATTTCGGTTGCCCCTTTTGAACCGAAAGACGATATCGGTGAGTTTGTGAGAGAGTTGGAGACCATTTTGCTCAAGAATTATGGTTGAGAGTTCCTCAGTGGGAATCACGTTAGGGCACGTAAGAATACTAGTAATGTGCAAACACATATTGCTAGTAAGCTTTAAAAAACCAAAAAAAAACTATCGTTGCGTTGCGTTATATGTTCCTAATGGTGAGCAAGGTCGCCAAAGCTCTGCGAGGAAGCGTTGTGTTGGCAGTGGGGGGGGACCGGTGGTGTTTAAGCATTACACTTATTGTCTCCTATGCTGCCAGCCCCAACTAATCCTCCTTAATCTTTACCCCACCCTCTCAAAAAGGGTCTGAAAAGTTTTTTATTGAGTTGGCATCGCGTGAGTGCCCCTGGCGTTGCAAGCGTCCATAGGCTACGGTAACCGCTTACTAGAAGGCGTGCTGGCAGTATGCTTTGCCACCTTAGTGGTAAAAAAGCTTACTCCTAATGTTTTGCTTATTTTATAATGTGGGTATCCCGTAAAATCGTATAATTTTGTGCATCATTGTTTCGTTTCGATTTCGTAGTAGGCCCCCCAGGGCGGGTGTATGACATACGTATGTTTATTTGGACACGGTGATAGGGTTGAGTGAGGTAGGATTTGCGGCATAACACGCATATCAGACGTAAGCAGTTACAAGACTGCAAGATATTGGCACTAGGTCAATTCTAGTAGCAGAGAGAACAGAAAGAAAAAAATATACCTTTTATTTGTTGCCAACGCGACTCCTAGAGATCATGGATTCGACTCCCATGTCGAGCGAAGTGTAAGTGGTTTATTCTATGAAATTCTTAGTAGCAGCTGGGTTTGGATTTGTGTCCGCTTAATAGCAATAGGCTCGCCCCCCTATTATGGACCTAAAACCTACCGGCGAACTGTTGGTACACTTCTGCCTAACCCTTCGGGGAATTGAAGCGTGATGGTATGTTGTATTTGTATTGTTTATTCTTTACTTGCGTGATGCTATCCTGATTATGTCAGATTAAGCCTCATTTACCAAGTAATAAATATTCAACCGGGACATACGTACCTACTTAATTATGTTGGTATAACAGCTTAGAGCAGTGGTTCCCAAACTTTTTGTAAACAGGGATCACATTGATTTCATTATTGTTAAAGGACCATAAGGTTGACTTAACGAATAAAAGGAGTCTGTGTCATTCTGAAATTAAATTTATGTTTTGAATCTTTTGCGTAGGTACCATATTTTATAAAAAACTGTCAAGTGTGAGTCGGCCTGGAGCAATGAGGGTTCCGTAAAAATATGTAGTTATGTAGGTAAATAGTTCGTAAAGTACCTAAAATTGCTCTTACGTTAAGTTAAACTGTATTGAGGGACAAACTTAACTTGGAAATGTATTGTCCCGATCGATATCAACCTACTTAGCTCGCGGTTATTTTACCAACCGAAATTTAGTTTGATAATACATTCATTTGTGATGTTACTACAAATTTACCGCTTTTATTTTTTTTATTTTTTATTTTATTTTATTAGAGACAACAAACAGCAGTATACAATACAATAATCACAAGACTTAGTCAACAGGAGTAGCATATACACTACTAACGACGTTATCCACAAATTACTTTACAGAATAGCTAGCTGTTGAAAGACAATATCGATTAGACTTAATCTAGTGTAGTTTGCAACTACAGTTACATAATTATAATAATATAATATTATTTTACTATATTTTTAATACTTAGGCTAAAATAAAAGGAAAAAAAAAACAAAGATACAAATTCAAATTCAAAAAAAGCTTGACTACTGTTGGTCTTTTAAGATATTATAAATTTCTTTTTTAGAGAGATCAATGGGAAGTTCCCTTTAGATTTTTTTCCGTCGAGAGTGTCAAAATAGAATATGCGGTAAAATTGTAGCATAAACGGCCGTATTTTTTTTTGCATGACTTAGAATTTTGATTTTCTCAATTTCAGCTGGGTAGGTACTTCCACGCGTTCCTGAGAAAAAGTGATCCTATAAGGTCTCCGTTTTCTGTTGACGTACGGAACCCTAAAAACGATGGGATGAGTTAGCCAAAACTGTAAATTGCGTGCACCGGAACAAGATCTAAAGCTCTAGGTCTTTGCCCAGCCGTGGGATACAATAGGATGATACACAATTATGTTACTACGTTATATTTCTCTATAAATATATATACACTGGCTTGCAAAACTAAGTGTCACACTTTTAAAATTGCAATAACTTTTTAAGTACACAATATAAACTATCGAAATAAAAAGGTTGTATCGTTTCGAAGAAAGCTGATATAATTTGCAATAAATCGTTTTTTTATTTTAAATCTCTAACTTCTATAGTTTAGAAAAAAATTAAGTTTGAAAAGTGTAGTACTTAGGTTTGCAGGCCAGTGTAACATTGATGACCTAAATAGCGCAGTGGCGGAGCATCAGCCTTGTACACTAGAGGTCGCGGGTTCGATTGCTACATTAATTACATAATGGCGATTTATATTGAACCTCTTAAATGCTTAATGTGACCCATTTTTCTCTTTTAATATGTAGGTACCTATGGGTACTTGTTAGTAATTGTAAGCTTAATGCAACATAAATAGGAAAAAGCTGCGCTGATTATGCTCGTATGCAGTTTATACAACAAAGATCCCCTTTTGTTCCAGTAACTGTTCAAAGTTATGAACGACACTTTTCTCTCTACGACTTTTCTTAGCCGCGAATAGGCTTTCATAGAATACATGCCTTACGTGAACTAGGAATGCCATAATTATGAACACGAAACATCAACAATATCTTAATATATAAACCTACAATAATATAAACGCTTAAAAGATTTTAAATGTACGATACTATTAGAAAACCTTGCCAATTTACGGATCAAAGACGAAAACAAGACTGAACAAATTTGAAACTCATAAACCTTTTAAATAAGCGGCTATCGTTTGTAGCGAGAGGAAAATTCACACGAAGTTATTTATTTATAAAGATATAGGGCTAATTAAAAATAGCGCAGTTGTCCACGAACATAATATGAAACGATTGAGTGGAGAACTATAGGATAGAAAAATACGCGACACTCCACGCCGGTTACAGTCCATCCGACAACATTTCGCGAGCTGGTCGACACCTACGCGCGGCGCCCGCAACACCTACCGCCGATATACAAACTTTAACGTTTTTTTTTCTTTTATTTCCTTTTTAAAACGACGATATCGACGTGAGTGTTTGTGGTAACAATGATATGGATTTGTAAACGAGTGCCAGTGAATAGCGGCTTGTTCGCGCCACAGTGCCGCCTGACGGATGGGCTTCCCGCGCTTTCACATCAGGTGCGTTCATGTAACACTGATATAACATAATTAATGACGCCGCCATATTGATTTTATTGTCACATTACTGCATTCAGCTGAAAGCTATTGTGGCAAACTTTTTCCACTAGGGTTGTCCTAGTATAAATCAAACGCTAAAAGCCATGTTCCATAGAGAATTGTGTCATTTACAAAATAAACTGCTTTGGCCCAGTTTAAAAGACATAAGTATTTGAGAATTAAACGCCGCTCGACGTAACATGAAACATCAAAGCGAGTGGGTGCATTGATTTTACATTAATTTATGTACAAATGGCAATTAGATGATGTGTGGAGTGGTGGTATTTTTCTCGTTTTCATGTAATAAGGTAAGTGAAGCGTCAGATATGAGCGGCCCGCCCGGTGGGGCGCACGTGGTGTGTTTGGACACAAACAAGTGAATTCTATTTTAGTTTGACGTTTCGTAACAAATGTCCCCTTGGCCGGTGGTGATAAATGGTTGGTTCTGATAAATCTGTTGTGCGCCATGGCTTCGCTTGTGTGTCGTTTTGTGGTTCGCGTGTGGTTTGTGTGTGAAAACTTCTCGCACGACGATGTAAGTGTATTTTTGTATTTACAGGTTCCTTCATTGTTTTAGTAGTATTGTGATATAGTTGGTTAATTTTTAAAATTAATTCGGGATACTTTTGTAAACATGGCCGAACAAATAGGAAAATATGTGTTGTTAGGAATTATAGTAACAATAATAATTACTTACAAAATTTTACAGAAGTTTCTAAGTTTTACATTTAAATTCAATTAATTTCATGCCAGCAAGAGGATAAAAAAATTCTATTCGAGGGTCACACTATGAAATATTAACCAACTGAACATCATGTTCTCGATATTATGGCATTTTATTTACGTGATCTGCTGATGAACTGTTCAATAAAGAAATAAATAAAATTTTCAAGAAGACACCTAAAATAAAATCGTGTTAACACTATTCAGTATTCATGTTTAGTTTTTAGAATTATGTTACAATTTAAGTATCATATTAAAAAAACGCAGAATAATAGTAGGTATTTATATGAAAATTTAAAGCGTAAATACTTTGATTTTTTATAGAAACCAGCATGCAATAAAAGAGTTTAGAAGAAAAGGTGATCATGATATTTTTTAACCGGTAAAATTAAAAAACTAAGTATAAAGGTACAGCTAGCCGTCACTGTATGTCAATTAATCACCTATTTTCATTCGTAGACAAATTTTTTTTTAATGTTTTTTTTTACAGTACGGAAAATCCTCATGTACTATGTATCTTCTGCCGCCTAGGGAGGTGGCAGGGTATATTGGACTCGTACCTAATAAAAACCCACTTGCCTTTCCTTGCCCTTGTAGTCGTGACCATGGGACCCTTGACATTTACCACGACCTTGTCCAAAAACATGTCGGTCAATCATTGTAAGCCTTGTCATGGTCACTCTATGAACGGGTGACGGTTCTTCTGTAAAAGTCCCTGTTTTCCCCGTGGAATATGGAATACCATTCCTCACTCATCATCTCGTGAGAGGCGAAAAAATATCTGACCTGCTCGGTGGTAGGACCTCTCGGGGTCTGACTGGTTGGCGACCACCCTCACGTCGGAGTCTGTCGTAAAGCACCTTGGTGTGTTTCGGCTTTTGCGCGTAAGAGCCAGTTCCCCTTTTGGTTGCTGCGGCTCTGGCAGTCTGTAGTCCGTAGGGGCTCTTAAAAGTTAATACATCCATATCCATACAACTTCACCAGCTCTCATGTTTATATAATAACTAGCTTCTTCTCGCGACTTCATCCGCGTGCATAAGTTACTTGGTCTTAGCGTGATGATATATAGCCTATAGCCTTCCTCAATAAATGGGCTACCTAACACTGAAAGAATTTTTCAAATCGGACCAGTAGTTCCTGAGATTAGCGCGTTCACGCAAACAAACAAACAAACTCTTCAGCTTTATATATTAAGTACTAGCTTCTGCCCGCGACGTCGTCCGCGTAGCGTGATGATATATAGCCTATAGCCTTCCTCAATAAATGAGCTATTTAACACTGAAAGAATTTTTCAAATCGGACCAGTAGTTCCTGAGATTAGCGCGTTCAAGCAAACAAACAAACAAACACACAAACTCTTCAGCTTTATATATTAGTATAGAGTATAGATATTAGTAGGATAAAAAAAGTATACCTACACATTATATGGTTTTGTCTGGTATTGTAACTCAGAATTAAATTTTATTTTGTACGTAGACGATCGAGAGATTTACTTACACCTTATCAAGAGTCTCACAACACAACACGAGATACCATCAATGCATAAGGAATAGGACATGAAAGCTATTCCATACATCCTCAAAGTCGTTCTACGCGATGTACAGCAGTTCCATTCCCATCATCTAGTTGGTGGGCAGTCTACAACTGTCCTTTTCTGTAGAAACTTTCTGCCTCGCACAACAAAACTGTGGAAAGAACATCGCCTGGAGTGTTTTCGGACCAATACAACCTTCAAACCTTCAAGAAAAGAACGTACTCCCTTTTTAAAAGGCTGGTAATGCAATTGTGACTCTTCTGGTGTTACGGGTGTCCATAGGGGGCAGTAATCGCTTACCATCAGCCGACTCATCTGCTCGTTTGTCCCCTATCCCATAAAAAAGTAGTCTCCAGCGCCAGACCAAATCAAACAGCCCCCAAAATTGATGGCCCACATTTCCGGCATGGCCTCTCCAAACATGTACATACATAATGCATCACGATACAAGTTTTTACAGCACTTGTTCTTGCGATACCCCGGGGGGAGGGGTTAATGTGCGCGGGGTACCCCAGCACCCCGGCGCTCATTAAAGAGTTCGTTAGCTTTATCAGCGGCGTTTACGGGCTCTATCGACTTTTTATAGATGTTTGAATTTGTTTAATTAACACTCTGGATGCTCGTTTTGCCGTGTTGAGCGTTTTTGATCGGATAGTTAACACTATTTGGTTTATTGTAGGTACTTGTATACTGCCTCGATTTTCACGGTTAATTCATTTTTGCTTTTATCCCCTCTTTTTGACGTGAGAAAGCCATGCTTCGGCACTAATGGGCTGGCTCAACCGGAGTAATACCATGGCCTCACAGAAAACCGGCGTGAAACAACGCTTGCGCTGTGTTTCGCCGAGTGAATGAGGTTACCGGAGGCCCAAACCCTTTTTGGTCCGCGGACGAATGCTACAGCGCTCCCGTAGGCCCGGCACCAAAGTGGTGTCGCGAAACGCCGAGGTTGGTTTTAGTCGGTAGATCGCTCTTTTCAGAGCGGAGTCCGACACACCCCACCGCTCTCCCCGGAGTGGTGCATAGTGCATAAAGCATTTCCAACCCCGTCAACAAAAAAAAAAAATAGGCCCAAACCCTTTTAAAAGGCGGGCAACGCACTTGTGACTCCTCTGGTGTTACGGGTGTTTATGGGCGGCGGTTATCGCTTACCATCAGGTGATCCGTCTGGTCGTTTGCTCCCCTAACCCATAAAAAAAAATCTCTGCGTTGTTCTCGGCAATGATATACTGATGTCATCCCCAAAGCATTTTCAAAACTACTTTGGGGTCGGCTTCCAGTCTAACCAGATGCGGCTGAATATCAGTATTTTACACGAAGCGACTGCCATCAGAGCTCCACAATCCAATTTCTGGATAATTACCTCAAATAATGATTTTGTGTCGCTCAGGATAAGGATTGCTGATATTTTATATTTTCTACTTACCATTTGAAATAATTAGCGGTCTCCCGACACAAGGACGCTTGGATTTAAATATTCTACTTATATTAAAAGTAGGTAAACAATATTTAGATAGGTATTATTTTGCTTTTCAGATTTTTATATCGGGGGTTTCTTTAAATTTTCATTGCAGTTTGTTTTTGGAATTGTGTTTTTTTCACACACTTTTTTGTGTGTGTCTTGTGTTGAAATACAGTGTGCCATGAATAATTCAATTAACTATATCCGTAATTGGATTAACGATCATCCCCACGTTTGACACCACAGTCGCGGGGAACTTATTATAACGCGGGCGGTGTTTTTAACCGTTCTGAGTAAATTATCAAATACAAACTATACAATATGTTAAGGGGCTCGTGGCGAAGTAATAAGTAAGCTGATCAACTGATCTGCAAGGTTAAGATGCGTTAGCCGCGGTTATTATTTGGATGGGGGACCATTCTTAACAAATCTAAAGCCCTCCCTGCCTCGGAGACCACGTAAAGACGTCGGTCCCGGTTATCATACGAACATCTATGACAATTGTTAGTGGTAGTCAGAAGCCCAAAAAAGCCTGACAACCAGACTATCCTCCGAATATCGGTATTGTCCAGAAATTGGGTTGCGGAGGTCTGATGGCAGTCGCTCCGTGTACTGATATTCAGCCGCATCTGGGTTAGACTAGAAGCCGAACCATAGTTAAGTATACCATAGTAGTGAGACAAGGCTCGGAAGATAATGATAACAATAATTATGGTAAGGAAACCCTGTGCGACCAGTAAAAGTATTATTAGGGATCCGATTCTATTTATATAATCCTTTTCATATTACAACTATGAAAATAACCCAAATAAATAAATAAACCCTGCCTGCGAGTCGAATTTTTCCTACACTAAATAACTTTATAATCTTAGCATGAAAAATGCAAAAAAATCACAAAAAGTTAGTTATTAGGTATGGTAGCATCGTTCGACATAGAACTAACCGTAAGGTAAGTCGTGTCGGTTGAGAGGCAAAGTAACTTGCTTTCAATAGATGTTACAAACGTCACCTTTAACACGTAAGTTCAGAATGTGAAGGCAAATTTCGACATGGCAGGTAGGACTCGTGGTGGCTTAGTGGTCATAGCGTCTGGTGTATCTAACCAGGAGACGCAGGTTCGAATCCTGCCTGCGAGTCGAATTTTTCCTTTACTAAATAACCCAAATAAAGTTTAATAAAACAAGGAAAGATTTTAACCGTGGGAGAGCCATGCTTCGGCACGAATGGGCCGGCTCGACCGGAGTGATACCACGGCCTCACAGAAAACCGGCGTGAAACACTTCGTTGTGTTTCGTCGAGTGTGTGAGGATACCGGAGGCCTAAAACCTTTTAAAAGACGGGCAACGTACTTGTGACTCCTCGGGTGTTGCGGGTGTCCATGGGCGGCGGTAATCGCTTATCATCAGGTGATGCGTCTGCTCGTTTGCCCACCTATCCCATAAAAAAAACTTTTACTCACTGGCTGCCAAGTACACTAAGGCTGATTCAATGATGATCATTTCACATTACAAATTTTCCTAGATTTAGAGAAATTGCAGTAATTTGGGCTTAAAAATCGTGATAAATTCATGATTTTTGTGACTACATGACCGCTATTTCTCCATATTCTAGAGAAAAAAAACATTTTAAATAAATAAATCTATTTTTTTATGTTTTATTTTATAATTAAAGCTGTACTACGAAAGGTTTTTTCCTTTTTCAACCCCTAAGGGGTTAAAGAGCAGTGTGCTGTAATTTTTCTCCTTAAAGGCTTGATTGATTGGCGGCGAATTGCGAACCCAGGACTCTAGCGTAGCAGTTGCGCTCAGAACCACTACTTGTGATTATTTTATTATTATAATTGGATGAAATAGAATTAATTAACTGCCTCATTAGCCTAGTGGTCCTGAGCGCGACTGCTACGCTTGAGGTCCTGGGTTCGATTCCCAGGTTGAGCAAAGTGTTATTGGATTTTTCTATGAAATTCCCAGTAGCAGCTCGGAGTTTGGAATTCATGCCCGGTTAATGGCAATAGGCTCGCCCCCTATTACATAGGACCTAAACATACCGGCGAACTGTGGGTGTACATTAGTACGCCTCTGCCTAGCCCTTCGGGGAAAAACAGGCGTGATGGTATGTCAGAATTAATTAACCTAATTACTATTTTTTTTAATAATTATGTATTTTGTAGTGTTTAATATGGGAATAATTTCCTGAAATAAATCATTATTTAATAACTACGCTAATGAGACACTTGTAAGAGACTTATAAAACCTAACTACACTCAAATATAATATCTCGACTTCAGTATATCTCCCGAAGTATAATCGCAATTGTTAGGCGTCTTATAATCGGCGGCGACCAAGCTGCGGTACATTCGGCGTTTCATTAGCCGCAGCGCAGCGCACAGTGGGCGGCCGCCCTAATTAAGTTACCTACGTTACGTTACAGTTATGTGTAAGTTACAACCGTTTTTTAACTTGAACACACCTGCTATTACGTAAACTGGATTAAGTAGTGGAAATAAATGTTGTTTCTGCATATCTATACTAATATATAAAGCTGAAGAGTTTGTTTGTTTGTTTGCTTGAACGCGCTAATCTCCTAGCTAGATAGCCCATTTATTCATCACGCTACGCGGACGAAGTCGCGGGCAGAAGCTAGTACAGAATATTATGTGAAAGTATATGTATGGTATACTAACATATGTAATATCAATTAAGTACCTATAGATATGAATAATATTAGATATGATCACAGTTATCTGAAATGCGAATCAGTGCATAATTGTTGACCGCTGAATTATAGTAAAATTTATAGTAGGTACCTGACAACATTTTTTTTTTAATTTGCAATCGGTCAGATGATTGAAGTTTTTGAACAAAGCTATGGGGACAGTTGAAATATTATACACGTATACCGAGCACAATCTATCTGTATATAAATTAACCCCTATTTCCCCTGGTCACGGCATCACGCCTGTATTTACCGAAGGGTTAGGCAGAGGCGTAGGTAACAACAACTTATTTATTTATTTATACTAATGCGCAGTCACAAGTCCCATGTTATAAGGGGCGAGCCAATTTTCATTAACCGGGCACAAATCCCAAACAGCTAACTTCTACTTTTACTTTTACACCACTTTACCCAACCTGGGAATCAAACCCAGGATTTTCGGCTTAGCAATTTCACTCAGGACCTCGACTAACGAGGCAGTTATACATTTTATACAATACTAGCGGCCCACTCCGGCTTCGCACGGACGGAGAAATCCCTAACTTTTTCAAAATATTCTATAGCCTTATGATAATCTGGAATAATGTAGCATTCAAATGTGCAAGAATTTTTGAAATCGGCCCCTTAGTTTTTGAGTTTATTCATTACATACGATAAAGAAAAGATGGTTTATCTATACTTCTATACTAATATATAAAGCTGAAGAGTTTGTTTGTTTGTTTGTTTGCTTGAACGCGCTAATCTCAGGAACTACTGGTCCGATTTGAAAAATGCTTTCAGTGTTAGTTAGCCCATTTATTGAGGAAGGCTATAGGCTATATATATTCACGCTACGCGGACGAACTTGCGGGCAGAAGCTAGTAATATAATATGAATATCATTTAGAACTGAAAATCACCATTCCATTTCAAGTAAAGTCGTGGTCAGACACTATATTTCAACCAACCCGACGCGTCAGTACAAGATAAGCTTTTTAGTATCATAAACATATTTATGGCCACTAAAGGCACATTTTCACAACTTCAGTCTTTTTTGGCGCAAAATCTGCTGACCGCAGGCTTTGTTATCTCTCGTCGCCATCTTTATATGTTCTGGAGAAAGTTCACACGTAGATTCTTTAGGCAGGATGTCATGATTTAGGTAAAGGTTTTACGCAATATTGAAGCGTAAATTGCGCTATCCTTAGAGAGAGTAACAAATGGATAATAAAGACTGTGCTTAGAGACACCTAATCTATTATATAAAAATGAATCGCCAAATGTGTTGCAGCTGAACTGATTTCGCTAATTCTTTTTTTATAATATTTCTTGAAGTACGAGGATTTTTTATAATATTTCTTGAAGTACGAGGATGGTTCTTACAGAGAGAAAAAAATAAAAAATTGCCTGAAAAAGTCTAAAAACTACACAAAAGATTCGTAATAATGCTTAAAAGTCAATTTAAACTTTAATACCATACCATAAAGTTTAAGTGTTAGTGGAGGGGTACCGGGAAGGCAAAACAATTGAGTGAAGTTAGTTTCAGAATCAATTGTTAGGCGGTAAGAAGTTCGCCGGGTCAGCTAGTCTAAGATAAAAAGAGATTAACATACCATCACGAATGTATTCCTAAACGGATAGTGGTTCTACCTACACCATCAATTCGCATTTGTATGTTTAGATCATTTAAGGAGCGAGCCTATTGCTATTAAATGGACACATTTATCCGATCTCTGGCTTACTGGGACTGTTTATAGAAAAAAAAAATACTTTAGTTCAATCTGGAAATCGAATCAAGGCGTATCGTAGTAAATGGGGGGAGGATATAAATATGTGGATATAATTAAATCAGACCTTGTAATTATCGTACAGCTTATCTTCGTCTCTTCTCTACTAGGTATTATAAAATTGGAAAAAAGCTAGGTTTGTTACGGGTTGGCGCAAAAACTACTGAATGGAATTTAACTTTGTTATCACTGTCAGAAAGTATATGCTCCAACTTAAACACTGGTGAACTTCTTATCTCAATCACAGATAATAGAATCTCAATTAATAGAACGGATCCTGAGATACAGCTTGACCTCTCTGATGTATACAGACCCATACAAACTAGAGATCATCAATGTTGGTTATTCCATTTTTACACCTAATATAGCTTTATATGAGCGAAGCCGCGGGCAAAAGCTACTATGTAGATATAATAGTAAATAGTAGTCCCAAAAATTAGAAAACCAACAAATACAGGGGAATCTTTGAAATTGTATGAAGATCGTCGAACCAAGTAGTAGCAAGTAGTATATATACGAGTACCTACCTAGTAGAACCAACTACCAATAGTAAGTAGTAGTTACCAGACGACATGGAACTAACTGCAAAGTAAGTCATGTCGGTTGAGAAGCAAAGTAATTTGCTTTTCAATAGTTGCCACTGACGTCACCTTTAAGACGTAAATTCAGAATGTGAAGGCTAATTTCGACATGGCGGGAGGGACTCGCGGTGGCTTAATGGTCATAGCGTCTGGTGTATCTAACTAGAAGACGCAGGTTCGAATCCTGCCTGCAAGTCGAATTTTTCCTTCACTAAAATAACTGAAGCCATCAATTCAATTAGGTATAGATACGGATATTGAAACCCAGTTGGTAATTGATTTATGTGCCTTTTATTGATACAGACACAATTGATGTGCCTTTTAAATACTATTTGCATACCTAAGATACGGTATACACTATTAGTCTTTACCGTCGGAGCTTGAACGGGGTGATACCACGGCCTCACAGAAAACTGAAATAACGCTTACGTAATTGAGTGAGGATATCGGAGGCCAAAACTCTTTTAAAACGCCGGCAACGCACTTGCAATGCCTCTGGGGCCCAAGCTATTTCAATTGCCTCAGAATGACCGTCCAATGGCCCTAAATGACATAAGAAATGACAGATTTCGTAGACAAAACTGTCAAAAATCAACAATTTTGAAGTCACTGAATCACAATTCTGACACAACTAAATAGTAGACTCGGCACCCTGGTGTTGCGGGTGTCCACGGGCGGCGGTAATTGCTTACTATCAGGTGATCCGTCTGCTCGTTTGCCCCCTATCCCGTATATATTTTTATATTTTTAATTAAGACGTGTACTGCCGATATCTATACATAGCAGATACACATACATACATACATATTTTCACGCCTGTCTCCCATTGGGGTAGGCAGAGACTATAGATTTCCACTTGCTACGATCCTGGCATACCACTTTCGCTTCATCTATGTTCATTAACCTCCTCATGCATGAACGTCGGTTTAGGGTGCTCTTAACCTGTCCTTTTTTAAGAACGGCCGCAACTTGGTTGTCGTACGTTCGTCGAGGTCGGCCCCTTCCAACTCTTCCATCCATACTCATCATGTATACTCGTTTCGTCAATCTCCGTTCATCCATCCTCTGTACATGCCCAAACCACCTTAACATACCTTTCTCAATCTTTGTTACTATACCTTCTTTCACACCACACCGCTCCCTTATCACGCTGTTTCTCACTCTATCTTTCAAAGTTACCCCACACATACTTCTCAACGCTCTCATCTCTACAGCATTTATTCTACTTTCATGTCTCTTCTGCCATACCCAACTTTCACTACCATACATTAGTGTCGGCGCCAACACACCCCCAATTACAGCCCGCCGAGCCTTTTCGGACACACTTCGGCTATTCATGAAAGTGTGCAGCGCCCCATTCACTTGATTACCGGCACTCACTCTCCTTTCAATGTCACTCTCATGCTTACCATCCCTAGTAAACAAAGAACCCAGATATACAAACTCTTTTACTTGTTCCACTCTTACGCCACCTATCAAAATATTGCACACTGTCATAATTTCTTCCCTTTCAAAAATCATAACTTTCGTCTTACTTACATTCACTTTCATTCCCTTATTCCTAAAAGCGCCATCCATAACTGTTACCATCTCCTGTAACTCCTCCTCCGACGATGCAAGGATAACTTGATCATCGGCATGGAGGAGACATTTGACAAGTAACTCATTCATTCTTAAACCACATTCACTGTCTTTCAAATCTTTCAGACAACTGTCCATGAATAAGTTGAACAGCCACGGTGACGCTACACATCCCTGTCTAACACCCTTATCGATGCTGAACCATTCAGTGTAGGTCCCGTTTATCCTGACACATGCACTGGAATCCTCATAGAGAGATTTCAGTGCACGAATCAGTCCGGCATCCACCCCATACATAGACAGTACTGACCACAATTCATTCCTTATTACTCTATCATAGGCCTTTTCTAAATCCACGAATGCGCAGTAGACTTTTTGGCTTTTGGCCAAAAATTTTTCAGCTACGCATCGCAAAGAAAAGACCTGGTCCATACACCCCATACCTTTCCTAAATCCCGCTTGCACATCCCATATTTTATCATCTGTTCCTTTCACCACTCTTTCAGTCAACACTTTTGCATATAATTTCCCAACCACGCTGAGAAGGCTAATGCCTCGGTAATTTTTGCAATCTTGCTGTGACCCTTTTCCCTTGTAGAGTGGCACGATTACGGCTTTGCACCAATCTTTTGGTACAAGACCATTACTCCAACACAAGTTGAAAAGGCGGTACAGCTGACTAGCTACCACGCCTTGTCCAGCCTTCAGCATTTCGGCAGATATCCTATCATATCCTGCAGATTTTCCCGATTTCATACTGTTCATCGCTTTCACAATTTCATCCATACTGATTCCGTCCTCAACTTCTACTGATTCATCCATCACCGAAGGTACTAGCAATAAATCTCTTTCAAATAATCCTTCAAAATATTCCTTCCACCTCTTTAAAATGCATTCTTCCCCATTCACGATACTTCCATCCTTGTCTCTGATCTTATTGAACGCCGAGGTCTTAGATTTTCCTCGAGCTCTTTTTATGGATTTCCAGAAAAACTTGATGTTACTCTGGAAATCTTCAGACAAACGTTTATCAAAATCATCCTTCTGCTCATCCTTCCTCTTTTAACAATTTCTTTTACAATATTTTTCATTCTCTTATATTCATCTTTAGCCTTGTATACGTCCTCATCCTTAGCCTTTTTAATTCGTTGATTGGCTCGCGCAGCCAACCAATCTATCCATGCTTTCTTCTTCTTACCAACTACTTCCTGCACATTCTTGTCCCACCATACTTTCTCTACTACATTGCAATTCCTTCTTTTAGAAACGCCTTTTAAATACTATTTGCATACCTAAGATACGGTATACACTATTAGTCTTTACCGTCGGAGCTTGAACGGGGTGATACCACGGCCTCACAGAAAACTGAAATAACGCTTACGTAATTGAGTGAGGATATCGGAGGCCAAAACTCTTTTAAAACGCCGGCAACGCACTTGCAATGCCTCTGGGGCCCAAGTCTGCTATTTCAATTGCCTCAGAATGACCGTCCAATGGCCCTAAATGACATAAGAAATGACAGATTTCGTAGACAAAACTGTCAAAAATCAACAATTTTGAAGTCACTGAATCACAATTCTGACACAACTAAATAGTAGACTCGGCACCCTGGTGTTGCGGGTGTCCACGGGCGGCGGTAATTGCTTACCATCAGGTGATCCGTCTGCTCGTTTGCCCCCTATCCCGTATATATTTTTATATTTTTAATTAAGACGTGTACTGCCGATATCTATACATAGCAGATACACATACATACATACATATTTTCACGCCTGTCTCCCATTGGGGTAGGCAGAGACTATAGATTTCCACTTGCTACGATCCTGGCATACCACTTTCGCTTCATCTATGTTCATTAACCTCCTCATGCATGAACGTCGGTTTAGGGTGCTCTTAACCTGTCCTTTTTTAAGAACGGCCGCAACTTGGTTGTCGTACGTTCGTCGAGGTCGGCCCCTTCCAACTCTTCCATCCATACTCATCATGTATACTCGTTTCGTCAATCTCCGTTCATCCATCCTCTGTACATGCCCAAACCACCTTAACATACCTTTCTCAATCTTTGTTACTATACCTTCTTTCACACCACACCGCTCCCTTATCACGCTGTTTCTCACTCTATCTTTCAAAGTTACCCCACACATACTTCTCAACGCTCTCATCTCTACAGCATTTATTCTACTTTCATGTCTCTTCTGCCATACCCAACTTTCACTACCATACATTAGTGTCGGCGCCAACACACCCCCAATTACAGCCCGCCGAGCCTTTTCGGACACACTTCGGCTATTCATGAAAGTGTGCAGCGCCCCATTCACTTGATTACCGGCACTCACTCTCCTTTCAATGTCACTCTCATGCTTACCATCCCTAGTAAACAAAGAACCCAGATATACAAACTCTTTTACTTGTTCCACTCTTACGCCACCTATCAAAATATTGCACACTGTCATAATTTCTTCCCTTTCAAAAATCATAACTTTCGTCTTACTTACATTCACTTTCATTCCCTTATTCCTAAAAGCGCCATCCATAACTGTTACCATCTCCTGTAACTCCTCCTCCGACGATGCAAGGATAACTTGATCATCGGCATGGAGGAGACATTTGACAAGTAACTCATTCATTCTTAAACCACATTCACTGTCTTTCAAATCTTTCAGACAACTGTCCATGAATAAGTTGAACAGCCACGGTGACGCTACACATCCCTGTCTAACACCCTTATCGATGCTGAACCATTCAGTGTAGGTCCCGTTTATCCTGACACATGCACTGGAATCCTCATAGAGAGATTTCAGTGCACGAATCAGTCCGGCATCCACCCCATACATAGACAGACCACAATTCATTCCTTATTACTCTATCATAGGCCTTTTCTAAATCCACGAATGCGCAGTAGACTTTTTGGCTTTTGGCCAAAAATTTTTCAGCTACGCATCGCAAAGAAAAGACCTGGTCCATACACCCCATACCTTTCCTAAATCCCGCTTGCACATCCCATATTTTATCATCTGTTCCTTTCACCACTCTTTCAGTCAACACTTTTGCATATAATTTCCCAACCACGCTGAGAAGGCTAATGCCTCGGTAATTTTTGCAATCTTGCTGTGACCCTTTTCCCTTGTAGAGTGGCACGATTACGGCTTTGCACCAATCTTTTGGTACAAGACCATTACTCCAACACAAGTTGAAAAGGCGGTACAGCTGACTAGCTACCACGCCTTGTCCAGCCTTCAGCATTTCGGCAGATATCCTATCATATCCTGCAGATTTTCCCGATTTCATACTGTTCATCGCTTTCACAATTTCATCCATACTGATTCCGTCCTCAACTTCTACTGATTCATCCATCACCGAAGGTACTAGCAATAAATCTCTTTCAAATAATCCTTCAAAATATTCCTTCCACCTCTTTAAAATGCATTCTTCCCCATTCACGATACTTCCATCCTTGTCTCTGATCTTATTGAACGCCGAGGTCTTAGATTTTCCTCGAGCTCTTTTTATGGATTTCCAGAAAAACTTGATGTTACTCTGGAAATCTTCAGACAAACGTTTATCAAAATCATCCTTCTGCTCATCCTTCCTCTTTTAACAATTTCTTTTACAATATTTTTCATTCTCTTATATTCATCTTTAGCCTTGTATACGTCCTCATCCTTAGCCTTTTTAATTCGTTGATTGGCTCGCGCAGCCAACCAATCTATCCATGCTTTCTTCTTCTTACCAACTACTTCCTGCACATTCTTGTCCCACCATACTTTCTCTACTACATTGCAATTCCTTCTTTTAGAAACTCCGCATACATCAATGGCAACATTCACGACTCCTTCTTTCACACCGTTCCATAACGTTTCTATCTCACTTATATCCTCTAATCCGTCAAACTTTAAACTTAATTTTCTTTTATACTCTACTTGCACTTCATCTTCTCTCAAATTTTCTACTTTTATTCCCAGGTCGAGCAAAGTGTTATTGGGTTTTTCTATGAAATTCCCAGTAGCAGCTCGGAGTTAGGAATTTGTGCCCGGTTAATGGCAATAGGCTCGCCCCCTATTACATGGGACCTAAACATACCAGGCGAACTGTGGTTGTAAATTAGTACGTCTCTGCCTAACCCTTCGGGGAATACAGGCGTGATGGTATGTTATGAGTTTAGCAAAAAACTGTTATTTTGACAGTACAAACAGACAGTTCAATTTTATTTGTATAGAATAATAGCGAAGCCATGTCCGCTGGGCTGTTCAGTCTCAGGTGTATTGTAACATGTCCATTTGAACGCCTATCCGTATTAAACATGTTGTAGGTACGTACGGACAAATAGCCCATCGCTGTTGGAGAACACTCCGAAATTGCTACTATGTCAGATGAAAGTATTTATTGAGTTCAATGTACCTTCTATAGATAATTTGTAGCTAGTCGAATTCTTAGCAAAAAAACTAGATAATCGTTTGTCGACTGTGGTAAAATTTTGCCAACCGATTTTGTATTTTTATGAAATAAACCAAATTTACATAACATACCATCACGCCTGTATTCCCCGAAGGGTTAGACAGAGGCGTACCAATGTACACCCACAGTTCGCCGGTATGTTAAGGTCCCATGTAATAGGGGGCGAGCCTATTGCCATTAACCGGGCACAAATTCCTAACTCCAAGCTGCTACTGGGAATTTCATAGAAAAACCCAATAACACTTTGCTCGACCTGGGAATCAAACCCAGAACCTCTAGCGTAGCGTCGCGCTCAGGACCATTTTGCTAATGAGGTAGTAAACCAAATTTAAGGGACGCAGAGCAGTGATAGTTAGTGATTATGGCCTGTCAAGTCAAAGATCTCGAGTTCAAATCTCAAGGCAAGGCACCACTGACACTTTTCGTAGTCATATGTTTATTATTATTAATTAGCACGTGCATAAACGGTGAAGGAAAACATCGTGAGCAAACCTGCATGACTGAGATTTTCCCGACAACGTGTGAGTTCTGTCAATCCGCTTTAGGCAAGCGTGGTGGACTGTAGCTTAATCCCTCTCATTCTGAGAGGAGACCCGTGCCCAGCAGTGGGATAGTATAATGGGTTGATTATGTTATACTTAAGTGTGGAAGTAAATGTGCGTGTCTTAAGTTTGCCGTTCCATAGAGTTGCAAAAGTAAAATCACAGAATTTTTTGTGCATAAATACAGAAATTTTAATCAATCATATATTTAGTTACGTAATATGGGTACATTATGATGGTGTCAGAAAAAATATTTTACTATAACGAATAGTCAGGACAATAAGCATGAAAGCGAAACATTTGTTTCCTTATCTGCATTTACTTACATAGTTTTTTTAAGCGGCTCCGCGTGGGGAAATTTATCAATGCACAACCACGTGTGTCAAAGTATTTTACTTTCAGTAGAAAGTAATAAACTGTACTACAGTTTAATTTAAGTGATAGATAGGTACAACAAGAGACGTAAACGTTGTAAAATTGAAAATAGTTTCAGTATTTCATCGAAAATAAAATGAAAACCACATTTCTAAATCAATCGCCAACAAAATGGCATCGTACATAAAAACGGGCAAACTTCATAAAGTGGGCAAGGAATGTTATTTCTGGGCACAATAACGAATTTCCTACTTATTTCCTTGCAGGGCTTGACACTCAATTGATACGCCGCCTTGCACCGCGCCGCGTGCCGAGACGGCGGCGGCGGCGGCGGCCATTTTCTTTAGTTAAGATATTTTTGTAGGCTTTTAGACTGTAAGTATTAGTGAAATATTGGCCTGGGTTTGGATTCTTTTAACATTCCTAAATGTGTTGTGCTGTTTTAAATTGATAAAGTAGTAAGTTCGTCAACGTTTTCAAGTTAGTAATACTTTTATAAACCATGGATCGTCTACATTTTTAAAACTTATTGATCCTTTGATCCGGTAATTTGTTTACTACCTATTCAAAAATCTCATTTACTAAGTAAGTTTGTAAGATTTATTTGTCAAAGTTGCAATGCCTTAGTCATGCTTTTAATGGTTGTAAAATGAGCAAAGAATGAATGACGTCAAGCCGCAAGCAATTTTTTGCACGCCAAGTCCTCATAACTTCCGAAGGATGTCCCCTCGGCTGACATGCTCAAAGTTTAAATTCCATTAAATAGGAAGACGTAAAAAAGTTCTTATGCCCGCAGTTTAAATAATGAAAATACTTTTGTCAACTAGCACGATAGCTGCTACATATTCAAATGAGGACGAAACAAAATTCTGAGGCATAAATATTTCAGACGAGACTGTAAGTACTAAGTAGTTTTCATGATAGAACGTTTCTGGCAGGTTATATATCTATGTCGCGTGATCGCGCGTGCCGCGTACGTGCTGAGCCGTACCGTGCCGTGTCGTGCCGCAGTGCCTATCTGCAGGAAGCTCCAACAGTTTGGTGAGTGCGAACTGCATTGTTGCACTACACAATGCTCGCGCACATAAATGCTCACATGATGAAGTTTTCAAGGTAGTTCGCAGTTTGTTGGTTGTCCGATTACGCGAAAGAATGGGACAAAGATTGCTCTTTGTGTGTAAACTATTCTTGACTAGGTACTGTTTGCGGCGAGCTTTGTACTCGGTTAAAGCGAATTTCTATGACAAATGTACGATCAGTGTACAATATATAGTATACCTAGACATTTCAGTGCAATACTGGACACTGGTGCAACATCCTATCCTACTAATATTATAAATGCGAAAGTTTGTGAGGATGGATGGATGGATGTTTGTTAGTCTTCCACGCCAGAACGGCTGAACGGATCTGGATAAAATTTGGCACAGAGATATATTATAGTCTGAAATAACGCATGGGCTACTTTTTATCTGAAGTCTACGCAGACGAAGTCGCGGGCAGAAGCTAGTTGAACTATCATAATCAACAATTAAAAATAAATGAAGTCATTGATTGAGAAAGACTTTTTCACATAAAGGTAATTATCGAGCATTGATTGCGATCGAAGCATATTAGGTTTTTAAAGTCAAAGCCCAAATGTTTTATTTAAATTAGACCATTAAAATCGGTACTTTCGAAAAGTCAAAACTAGTTGTACGATTTCAAAAAGTGTGTAAAATGTTGATGATGTAGGACCGTGAAATTTAGCAAAACTTAAAAGTACATACTAAAGTAAAGTTGTCATGAATACACAGTTTCTTTTAAAATGACATTTTTAAAGAAACTGAATTTTGAAAATTAAACATATACCAAAAAAGTTTTTCTGCCAACAATTTTAAAATTTTAACTTTCAGCGTTTATGTTTAATGTTTAGGAAGAAACTGTATTTTATGCCTAGTGGTCGTAAGGGCGACTGTTACGCTAGAGGTTCTGGGTTCGATTCCCAAGTTGAGTAGGGTTATTGTAATAAGCTCTGAGATTGGATTTGTGCTCGGTTAATGGCATGGACATAGAATTAAGGTCACCCCCTATTTCATGGGACCTAAACATACCAGCGAACTGTAGCGCACCTCTGTCTAATTCTTCTGAGACTAAAGGCGTGATGGTAGGGAAAAAAAAAGAATGGTCTGAAAACAAAATCAAACCTATCACGTGTGACCAGTAAATCGACTGCCATTTACAAAACACATCGAACCTTCGTTAGCTAGAGTAGTTCTAGCCAAAGAAAGGCTAGTGAATAAGGCGCGGTGAATAAATCAGTGATGCGACGTAAATCCCGGGCTGTGCGGGATTCCGCGTCTCATTTACAATTTAACTGCAGAATTAATCTGACGGCGAACTGAATCGACCGTTGGCTGAAGCTATAAAATTTATTGTTCTTGCATGTAGTACATGTAGCTGGCCTGTCTACCAGGATTCCGGAATTGGGGAGAGATTTATTGATTGTGGGTAAGCAATTGAGATGCTGAGGTTGTTGCCAGGATTGTAGGTTGTTATTGAGTATCTCTATATGTGATAATGTAGCAATAATACTGGCATTCTCGCTCAAAAGACCAGAATATTTTGTGATATATAGAAATATCATTACAAAATATTGGGTCCTTTGAGCCGGATTAAAATGTATATTTCTTGATGAAAGGCGCTAGTATGATAGAAACTATATTTTTATGCATTAGTTCATAGCATATCAAAGAGATGGTTTTCTGAATGATAAGTCAGATGATTTGGTTTCTAAGTCAGATTGTTCTTTACGAGTGTTTTAAGTAGGTATACTATAAATAAAAACAAAACGTCTCTGGCAAGTATTTATGGAACATTCTGTGATGCGTCCTCTATTATGTTAAAACTATGTTCGTAACACTGTTTTGATTATGATCAACTATATAATTATATAATGTTTTATCTCACAGTTTCAGTTTTTACCCATCCACGTGGTAAACAACGACATGAATTGTAAGAAAAATTTAACATAATTATTATTTTAAATATTTTTTACAATAATTTAGCGACCGGGTTGCCCTCTACACTCAAACTCTGCACATAAGATATGGCAAAACTTTCCTAGAAATCGGCGCTTAAATCTCAACTTTTTTTCATTATTTCCAACTTGCAGGCTATCTATATTTTTTTCAATGTAATCCTGCTTCTAACATTTCGCCGCTGAGCGCTTAATGCCGTGATATAAGGTGCGGGATTTTTGTCCCGGGTCGCGGGATCGGCCCGTAGTCCGCAGACAACACGCATAAATCTTGGGAGCTTATTTGTTGCGGAAAGTAGTAGGCTTTACACCCAGCCCTGGGGTCGCGGGGTTACTGTAATTGATTTGCTAACGGTACTTAACCCTTTGGGAGTCAGTGTGGTTGGTCGTTTTTGAGATTGAGATTTACAAGTTATTATGATGTTCAACTACATGTTGTATTCTGTGGAAGCTATTTTTCTTTTTTTTATTTATATTGCTATATCAATGTTGATTATTGGTTGGTCCATGCTATGTCAACATTAATATTTGGGAGGATATGAATAGTATTATGATCGTAGTCGTAGTTTCTCTCAGTATAAAGGGGTTGGGCTATTGCCGCGTTTATTATTATAAAGACAAAAAATTGGAAAATAGTTGATTTATGCTGTATTTCTCTACCTAACTTCTCTGTCTCACCTCCTAGCAGATGTTCCGATTTCCACCGAATTGAAGTCTGTCAAATTCAAAGTTTTAATAGAATTGATTTCAATCTAACCTCAGCAACCCTTAGGGACCTATAACGATACCGTCAATTGTCAATGCTGCTTGCATAGACTGCAGCAAATATGAAAATAATTATTATGTATTGTGTGTAAATAATTATGTTTTTCTATTGATCCACTAAGCTTAAACTGCAGAACATATACCGGTTTCTGATACTTACACGAATATTAGACACTAAAATTAAACTACTTTTTGCAATAGTGTTTATTCAGAACTGATACAAATAAATAATATTAGTTTAAATTATTAGCCAAAGTCTATAATTGTTAAGCTGTGGAAGGCCATTATTTAAGGCCTTATGTTTAAGCAAAAAAAAGTAGTAAACAGAACTTTACGCACACAAGTAAAAGCACGGGCAAGTCTTATATTTTCCTTGAGACCCTCTTAATTTCATTATGGAAAAAATTGCCGAGCCATCGGACCTACAAGGTCAGTTGATCCCAAATTGTCTGACCAGGTCAGTATCTACGTACCCTCACAGGCCACTACGCCGATTAGGGGGGCCTTTATACCGCTCTTCGCGTGGAATATTATTTAATAGCAATTTGTGAGACACTTAGCGGTGGATAGCCGGTAGATAAGCTAGATACGGAGGGTTAGGCAAAGATGTAGAGACAATGGAACGGACACCGCATAGATTTTTTGGGCGGTAGAAACTGATACGGTGAGAAAAAATTACAGAATGAGAATATAGTTTTTGCTTCACGAAATGTTCTGAAATAAGCTGAATTATACATAAATCGTTGTTATATAAGGAACTCCTGTACAAAATTTCATACCTTTCGACCTACCGGTTAATGGACTTTAACTAATTTATTTATTTCAGGATTTAAATAAATATAACAAAAAAGCCACAAGCATTTATGTGTATGATAAATAATTGAGTGTAAAAAGTAACTAGTTAAGCATAAGTGCATTAAGAATTAAAACTTTACACAGATATTTAAACAATAGCAATGTAAAGGACAATAATATATTTTTTTTATTATTTTATTATAAATATATCTTATACCACAATCAATATATCTCATGCTGGACAGTATATCTTATGCCGCTTACATTCTGAACGGACCTAACACAAGACCCACCTAATAAATCCTGAAGACTGAGCTAAAATTTTGTTCAATATTTTAATTGAACTTCAACCCTATATACACTGAGCGTACCCACATAATGTTTGTTGTCGCTTCCACACACCGTTATCTCTACGTGGGCCACGCACATCAACCCTGAATGACCGGACGGGCTCGGTGATGGAATGGGCCTCACATATGTATACGCCCGGCGCGCTGAGACCCACACGTCATTACTTACATGCTGGACATTGTACTCGTGTCTGTAAGTTGCGACACGAAAATTCATGAAATAGGGTTGTGTAAAGGTTAGGGAAGTCTGCTATACTTTTTGCAGTCGGTCCAACTTCTTACTCATTTAGTTCTACACTGCTAACTGAGACTCCTTCATTAGCCTGCTACGCTAGAGGTCTTGGGTTCGATTTCCAGGTAGAGCAAAGTGTTGTTGGGTTTTTATATAAAATTCTGAAAAGCAGCTCACTCTGAGAAATTGGATTTGTGACCGGCGTATTATCAAGGCTCGCCCTTTATTAGGTACATGGAACCTAAACGTAAAGGCGAAATGTCCGTGTACATTATTTACACCTTCGTCTAAATAACCCTTTGACCAATACGGTGTATAATGAAAAAGGAGGATATACTCAAGTTGTCTGTATTTTTTGTTTGTTTGTTACACTAATCGCGTAATTCGGTCATTGATAAACCGATTTGGAAAATTCATTTTTTTGTTTCAAAAGGTACACTGCCCAGGTCCCATTCAAGTTTAGTGAAGATCTGGTCATAAAAAAAAAACACTATAATAACAGGTATTATTATGTACCGACCAAGTAAATGAAAACGTCGTCAATGTAAGTCAGATTCTACTCGCTAAATATGTTATTTCTATATAATAAGTGTAACAAATTGGGATAATATTGAATCAGAGCCAACATTTTATAAAAAAACAAACTGTTCGCCCTATTACTATGTTTTATTACGTGTTCAATGTGGGACAAGCAGTTGTGTGGGGACTGGGGACAACTGCTACTTGGCCGCTCGTAAATCGCGCCAAACGATGCGTGCGCGCCGATATCATAATATATAGGGCACTGACGTCACCGACATTTTACTGATTTTCTTTTATCGCAGCAGCTCTGAAGAAATCACATATTTTGATGTTCCAACCATAACATTTATTTTATTTGTAAATAATTTTTAATAAGAAGATTATGTATTATGAAAGAAAGGAAGAATTAATGGTATGTTAGTTTAATAGTGTAATGGTTTACTCATATTATGGGCTCGTTCATGGTTCATAACGTGTTTATATGTTTTTGTAAATAACCGGAAAACTGTTTGATCGCGTTTAATTATCATGTAGAGATTTAAATGTATATTTTATTAAACTGTAAGGCCACAGAGAAAGCAGTTTCATAATTTATTAAGCTTGTAGGTATTTTATGACATTACATAATATCCTGTCTAGTATTTTAGGCAAACGTAATAGTGCCTTTACTATTCAGTATTTTTTTAAATTTCAATTACACCACTAAAACACACTGTAGAATACCTGTATTCCCCGAAGGGTAAGGCAGACGTGTCCTTATGTATATATACTCATAGTTCACCGGTATATTGAGATCCTATGTAATAGGAGGCGAGCCTATTCCCACTAACCGAAACAAACCTAAACTTTGAGCTGCTATTGACCATTTCATACAAAATGAAATATCGGATTTTGGTTCGATTTGATTGGATCAATCCCCGGACCTTAAGCGTAACAGTCAAGCTTAGTATTAAAAGACTAACGAGACAGCTCTTCAGCTAAAATATAATGTTTTAGCAAGACATGGTTACGGATGGTCAGTTGACTAATCGTGACGACAACACCACCTGGTGGTACTAAATGGTATCAATTACGATACAATTGGAAGGGGCAATTGCTGTAGCGGTGAAGTCGAGCTACGGAGAGCCACTTTACATTCTGGTTTTGACTTGTGCGCGCGTCTTAATACTCTCTTACGTGCCTTTATAAATCTACCTTCATAGTTATTACAAACGATATAGTTTGAAAGTCACTTTATTCATCGTAACAGACCATTAAAGTTGGGAGTTTCTTGTGGCTTCTTCTCCCAATAATAGCACTAATGAAGCCACGAAGGGCGGGTGTTTTCAGGGTTGTCTGTATTGTAATATTGACGTAAAAAAGTACTGTTAAGAAGTCTGAGTAAATGAAAGATTTAATTCTAATTGTTTAGTGTTTGAACCAGCATGAACCGCAGTAGCCCACCGACCAGTCACTAAGTATCACTTCTAATTACGAAACGGGTACAAAGCCACCCGATCCTACAACAAATATTTATACACGCGGTTCTAATGGCCCCACAGTCTATTAGTGACTGGTGTACAGTTGTCGATAAATCTGGCTTGTCTAATAAGAACCTTCGGTCCGCATGCCGCGATTGTCCGCCCTGCGTACCTCCATACATATGTACCTATAAATAGATCGCCTACGTATGCCAGCTGATACTAATATCACTGTTCGATATTGTTAGTATTTATTTAGATATGACTGTTTTGTATAGACATTTAATTCTTTTGGCTATATGTATAATTTCTTTAATCTATTCTTCGAAATCTCAGATTAGGTTCGTCTATCTTTATTTTCAAAAGATGTATAGGAATTTCTATGTAACGAGTTATGCTGCAATACAATTATTGACGTGGGAGAGCCATGCTTCGGCACGAATGGGCCGGCTCGACCGGAGTGATACCACGGCCTCACGGAAAACCAGCGTGAAACAACGCTTGCGTTGTGTTTCGCCGAGTGAATGACGGTAATCTCATTCACTCGGCGAAACACAATGCAAGGTCCAAACCTTTTTAAAAGGCGGGCAACGCACTTGTGACTCCTCTGGTGTTGCGGGTGTCCATGGGCGGCGGTTATCGCTTACCATCAGGTGATCCGTCTGCTCGTTTGCTGCCCTATCCCATAAAAAGAATACCTTTTTTGCTATTTTCTATTTTGGCCTGAAACCATTGCGATTAATAATATAGAAACGCATTGAGCACAATTATATGATGTTAAAATAAGACATAATTAATTATTGCATCTTTATTTTATTACGTTGTGTCTTCAAGCGTTTAAAAAAACAATGGCACAATCAAATAAATATTGTTTTGTGCCTACAAGTTTGCTACATAAGGAAAATTCTCTCCAGCACTCAGACCGACTATTATATTCAATGCCTGCACTTAAAACTTAAATATATTTTCTTGAAACATTAAGGATTCCAGGCGAGCCGTGCTAGCTCTCAGTGGCTTCATTAGTTGGAGGCTCTCCAGCACCAGCTCAGTAAACACCGCAGTTCACACTGAGACGTGACGCTGAATTAACTAACAGATCTTCCTTAAACCAAAATCTTTCGTCGCTATGAAATTTAAGCATTATTTTTACCCGATTGCCGCAATAATGTTTTTTCAGAATTTATGTCTAATAATTGAATCTACTTATGGCACGTTGTGTCTGAAGTATGATAAACGTGTATAAGACTATCATATTGCTGGTATAGCGCGGGATACAGGGTCAGCAAGCGTGATACAACCTCACAGTTTATAAAACTTAAAACGGCCACTTAAAAAAGTGGCGCCTAATGGCTAGGGCGTCGGACTTGCGATCATGTGGTTGCCGGTTCGAACCCCACCTATTGCACTACCGACGTGAACCTACTCGTAACACAAGCAATCTAGCTTAGCACGAGGGGTTAACAAGAATACTAGTAATGTGCGATCCACATTGCTTGTAAGCTTTTTTTTTTAAAAAAAAAAAAATACTAATAATGTGTGACCCACATTTCTAGAAAGCTTTTTTTTTAAAAAAAAATATGTTACCATGGCAATGGAAGGTGTCATAGCCATTTTATTTATCACCTTATTGTTTAATTGTCTCTGAATTTTCTACTGCCCTCCATGCTTAAAAGGGTTAATTATCGCGTACATTGAAAAAGATTGGTGTGGTCCCTCAATATACTGAGTGTTGCGGGGAACAGACAATTAATTTTTTTAAGGCTGTTTATTATTGACGATTCCAAGCCACGTGCTAGGGCAGGTGTCCTTGAAGGCAGGACTGGAGTGCGCCAGGTGGATGTCCAGGAGCTCCGCGATAGGTAGCATCCTGCTCGCGAGAGCCTTCAGCATGTCTATGACCTGCGGCCCCACCATCTGCGGCTTGGTGGATAGCACGTCCAGAGACTTGGAGCGGATCGCGAAGTTCACTGTGTTGCGGAGGTGGTACTGTTATATGAGAAAATATGTTGATATCCAAATCGTTAAGAAACAGTAATGACTTAATTAACCCACTAACTTAAACTGGCTCTTAGTGTAGCCAATAGTTGTAGGCTCTTTCGTAGAGAGAAGGCCTGAATTTTAGCAGTCAACTTACCCACCGTCACCAAAGCTCTCTCTCTCCACATATTATTATGTAAGTTATATATAAACCTAGCCAGGTCAATAAAGTAGCGGGAAATTGTTTTATAATTACCAGGACATCATAAATGTTTGGACTAACCTGTATGAGTAGCGCGACTCCAAGATGCACTGGTTTAATCTCCATGTCCTTGAGTTTCCGCACCAAAATCCGTGGAGTCAGATCATCCAGCTTTCCTAACTGGGCTATGATTCTTGGAGCCTAAAACATCGAGTTAATTCAATAGACAAAGATCTGATCTCAGGGCCACCAACACGTTGGTCAGGCCATATTGTACAAGATCAGCAACAGTGACAGGATAGAGATGAGGCCTACTTAGCAGTGGGTGTTACCATTTACCAGCTGTGTATATATAAAGAGAATCTATTGGATGGATGGACTATGTCAAAGATGATATGACTACAAAGGAAGTGGATGAGGAGATGACAGCTGAGCTATGAAAGAATTTTTCTTACTGCGCCTATAAAACTACCAACTACTGCCAAATAACTTGGGAGGATGATGATGAGATTAGGAATCTATTACAGACTTCTTTGTCCACGGTGTGGTCGTGCATCTCTCAGCTCTTACTTACGCGTATTGCCAGTGCCGTGTGAAGGTCGTTCAGACTTACAGTGAACATGATGTCGTACAGTCTTGCGCATGCATGGAACACTTGCACGTCCGCCATCTGATCGTGCATGTCTCTACTCTCTACTGACATGTAGTAGCGGTGGGCTGTGTCGATGCGGCTCTGTGATGACGAGTTGCGGGGGAGATCCTGATAATATATTACGATGATGTTTAGGAGCCAACAGAGATAATTGCTGCGGTAGGCCATGCCTACCTAGTAGAATGGCTACCCAGTAGAGTAGATGCTTAGAAGAATGGATGCCTAGTAGAGTTGATGCAAAGTAGAGTGGATGCCCAGTATATTGGATGCCCATTCATTCTGCATAACTATGACTATCTCGACATCAATTGTGGTCCTTCCCAAATTTGATTGAAATCGGTTCAGCGGTTTAGTCGTGAAAAGGTTACAGATAAACCGACGGTTTATAAATATGTTTTAAATATTGTCATACATTTACAGTGTATTTATTTGTACTTATTCGTGGATCAGCCTTTAGAATAGTTAAACGAAGCTTTTAAATCATTTTGGCTATTGTATTGCGAATTTGCGAACCTATTGTTTAAGTGAGATATGCACAACCGCTTCTATGTTCATTTACAAGCGGTGGCAGTTCCATTATAAGTTGAGTGGTCCAGTATAGCGAGTCCAGCATATGAATTACATTTAAAAGGACCAGATTTTACGAGCATGTTGTTTATTGCTTGCGGTATTCTGTAAGAGTGCTAAATTCAAATGCATAGAAGGCTGCATTAAATTTTGAATGTTTATTCGAATTGAAGTCTGGTCCTTCTCAAATTAATTTACCAATTTCAGAGGGACCACGACTGACATAACTGTTATTGCCATGTCAAGTCAAACTGTCTCGCCATAATAGAAATTAGGTAATTATTAATTTACACAATTACTGATTATGGATGGCCGTCAGTTGGGACATTGACTGGACACAACTGCCTCATTAGCCAAGTGGTCCTGAGCGCGACTGCTACGCTAGAGGTCCTGGGTTCGATTCCCAGGTCGAGCAAAGTGTTAATGGGTTTTTCTATGAAATTCCCAGTAGCAGCTCGGAGTTAGGAATTTGTGCCCGGTTAATGGCAATAGGCTCGCCCCCTATTACATGCGACCTAAACATACCGGCGAACTGTGGGTGTACATTAGTACGCCTCTGCCTAACCCTTCGGGAAATACTGGCGTGATGGTATGCTATGTCAGTTGAGACAAGGTTGGTCATTGAACAGGTCATCTTTACTGAAAACTGTTAAGGATCTTTCTTCAAATGGAATTTTCAGAAGTTGATTAAGTAACATAACATAATCAACCCATATACTGTCCCACTGCTGGTTACGAGTCTCCTCTCAGAATGAGAAGGATAATAAGGCTATAGTCCACCACGCTTGCCAAATACGGGTTGGCAGACTTCACTCGCTGTCAAGAAAATCTCTTAGGCATGCAGGTTTCCTCACGATGTTTGCCTTCACTGTTGTAAGCGAGTGGTAATTAATTAATATTTTTTTTTTGTTTTTTTAAAAAAAGCTTACTATCAATGCGGGTCGCACATTACTAGTATTCTTGTTAACCCCTCGTGCTAAGCTAGATTGCTTGTGTTACGAGTGGGTTCACGTCGGTAGTGCAATGGGTGGGGTTCGAACCGGCAACCACATGATCGCAAGTCCGACGCACTAGCCATTAGGCTACCGCCGCTTCATACGCACATGATTACGAAAAGTCAGAGGTTCGTGCTTTAGGTTCGAACTCGAGACCTACAACATGGCAGTCCAGTAGTCATACCCAAGGCTATTACTGATTAAGTTTAAGTATATTGAAGAATTTCTGCTGTCTGGATTTGCACTATTAATGTCGTTTATATCAAAGTATCTCACCACAATATCGTTCTTCGAATCGGAATGAGTTATACTTTTTATATCTACGTACCTTGGCAATATCGATGAGTTTCATGATGAGCGAGGAATAAATTCGTCTGCTGATCGCATCCGTCCGCCTCGAGCGGTAATTGTCTACCTCGCTGGAATTGTGCAAAGAAATATTTTTAAATGTACCAAGGATTATGAAAAAGCGCTCAAATGGGACACAATATGCTAAAAATGGCCACCCATCAATACTGACTCCTTCACTACGAGGCCCATTATATTCCAATTCCTCCCTACATTCTTGAAGAAAATTCCCAGGAAATTTTTCACGTGGGAGAGCCATGCTTCGGCACGAATGGGCCGGCTCGGCCGGAGTGATACCACGGCCTCACAGAAAACCGGCGTGAAACAACGCTTGCGTTGTGTTTCGCTGAGTGAGTTGAGGTTACCGGAGGCCCAAACCCTTTTAAAGGCGGGCAGCGCACTTGCGACTCCTCTGGTGTTGCGGGTGTCCATGGGCGGCGGTTATCACTTACCATCATGTGATCCGTTTGCTCGTTTGCACCCCTATCCCATAGATAAAAAAAAAAAATTGGCCTTACTTGACAAGACAATTCAAAACTATAAAAAATCTTATCTATCTATATATCTTTTTATCGTATTTATCTATATCTATAAAATCGTATACATATGAATAACAAAAGAACTCTTTATGGCCATATCTGTAGAAGAACCGGCAACCGCTAGGGTAGATGTATTCTCAAGTGGAGACCGTGACTTGGAAAACGTGTAGGACACCCTCCGATAAGATGGAGTGATGATTTGTGGAAGGTTGCTGGCGGAAGCTGGATGCTGGACAGTGCAAATAGCACATATTGGGGGAGGCCTACCTCCAGCAGTGAATTAATAGGCTGATGACGATGGCTGTAAAACACTTCTACCAAACCTATTAGTGAATACAGGCGTAGTGGTCTTATTACCGTTTAACAATGTACTTGATGACGAGAGACATGGTCCGGTTGAGGTACACCTGGTTCTCTTTCTTGAGGTCAAAGAGCAGCTCCTCATCAAACTTGGAGTCTTGTAATGCTTCCACTATAGCCTTCGAGAGGCGCCGGTTCTCTTGGAAATATACCTTCAATCACAATGAGGATATGATATCGTCATCATACAAATATCACGCCTGTATGCTCCGAAGGGTTAGGCAGAGGTGTTTTAATGTACATTGAACAACGTCAGTTCACCGGTATGTTTTGGTCATGTAAGGGAGAGCTACTGCCGTTAACATAACACTTTGCTCGACCTGGGAATCAAACTCAGGATCTATACCGTAGCAGTCGCGCTTGATTACAGCTAACGTCATCTTTAAGCATATGTTCAAGTTCAAAAGTATTTTATAACAAATACTTTCCCAAAAAAACTGCGTCATTAGCCTTGTGGTTCTAAGCGTGACTACAAGGTATTGGCTTCGATTCCCAGGTCTAGTAGTGTAACTGGATTTTATTATAAAATTCTTTCAGCAGGTGAGAGTTTGGGATTTTTGTTCGGCATAGGTTCGCCCCCTAAGGACCTTTATATACCGGCAAACTTCGGGTCTACATCAGAATACCACTGCCTCCCTGCTTCAGGGACTACAGGCGTGATTGTTAATTACCCAGGATTTTTATAAGCACATGAAATATTATTGAATTGATTTAGTTTCAAAAAATTTCAAACGAATTCCATAATTCCCATATCACATCATTATCGTAGTCTTTTCTTCTATGTCCAACTAAATATGGCTGCATTTTACACAGAACGACTGCTATAAGACCTCCACAATGTTATTTCTGAACAGTAACGTGTAGGTATTGCCCGCCTTATAAGTCGTGATTACCGTGGACGAAGCCCTGGTTTCGACTTAGAGGTCGAGCAGTGTTATCGTGTCTTTTAATGGAAATTATATTTGTCGTTCATTATAATTATTTTATCACATAACTTAACATAATCAACCCATTATATGTCCCACTGCTGGGCACTGTTTCTATCACATTACCGTAAATAATTATGTCTTTGTTTATGAAACTTTAAGTTATGCACGATACAATACTCAGCGGATAGTAAAATTGTCACTATGTAAATTCATAATTTTTAGCGCTTCTTCACAACAAAAAGATATAAAAGAACGACATACTACATACATTTCAAATTGAAATGGCTGCGTTTTGTTATTTCCTACAGTGTTTTGCAATGGATACTGTTGTTGGTGCTTTATTTTGTAGATATAATAAACAAAATGAGTTCCTTTTTTCCTTCGTATCACGTCCGCAAAACAAAGGAAACTACATGCATTTGCAGCAATTAAAACAAATAAATGTTTTTAAGAACACACTACAACGCAAAACCGCACAATTTAGATCTCATAAAGTAACAAAAAAGGAAACTTGAAAGTATTCTGAAATAAAATCGTAGAGATTTTTTATCTTGGCTGCATTTACATCTGTACGCGTCCGTTATCAGAACATGCATTGTTGTCAAATTTCCGGAGCTGTTTTGCAATTCAGAATGCAACAAAACAATTACGATTAGGTACCTCGGCTTCGTTGGCGGCTGCGCCGACCGCGTACATTAGGACCACTGCGACCAACGCGGCCATTCCCCACTGCAACATTCACTTTAACTGCCTATACTCATTTTATTTTTCACTAAAAATTACTTTCACAGAGAATATCTAACGAATACTGTTTTTTATTCACTAGGGACGCAGACGTTAGTGGTGGTGAGTTTCAAAATGGCTGAAAACATAGTTACGACCACGCTCTAAAGGCATGCGCACACTTTTGAATATAAATATCGTTTTGAATTGTAAGAGATGGAAACGAATATTTGAACGTCTTATTTAGACTTGATTCGATTCTATTTTATCACTATCCAAACATCGCTTGTAATATTATGAGATACAATAATTTTGAGCTTGTATTTGAGTCGCAAGTAATAACAAAAGACAGTTGGGATCGCCACATTTGTGAACTTTATAGTACATGTTCGTTAGTGATCAGAGTTAGGTGATTTCACACAATTTATTCGCTCAGATTATGACACCAATCACCTATATTAAAATATATGTATGTAAGTCACGTTGAAAGTTTTGACGTGATATATTCTTGAGCTTGGTCTTTAGTGTTTGCCGTGTAACCGACGAATGTTTCCCCGTAATTAAATGCACAAAATTGCGAACTAAAGAATCGTCAGTCATAAGTGTGTACGCAGCTTTACCAAACGTTTGATGTGAGCCTCGTAAAACGCGATTGTTAATAAAATTGTAGGACGCGTTAAGTGACTTGTATTTGCGTTATGACATGCTTTTTATTTCAATTAGAGCAGCATATACTATTCTCATTTCAACATGTTTAATGAAATTAAGTTGAGGTTATCAACAAAGCGGTTTATTGTTTGTTTTAATTTAATTTTCACCTCGGGAATATCGGCTTGTTAGATATTGTTTGTTTGCCGTGTATTTTAGTGAAACGTTATGATTATATTATTTTGCCTAATACGATGGCTTTATATATGTTTAAGTAGCTTACTTTTTCATTAATCTTTTCATAATGTCGTTTATATTTACCTCGACCAAAACTCTTCATACCAATCTGTGTAGTTATGTATTACGGAAAAGTATGTTTCTTTCTAATACGTAGATAAAAGGGTATTGTTATTTTATTCAAGAAAATTGCATTGCATTATTTAGAAAATTCACTTATCATTCCAGAATTCAAAAATTTATAGTTTGAATTTCGAAGAAAAACAAACCGTTGAAAGCCGGCCGTGCAATGCCGGCCGTTCCAATTTGTGTTTAAATGGAGTCTTTCACTGAATAAGCCGAAAGGCCGCCAACGCTCCAAAATGCCAGTGAAAAGCTTTAGCGACATAATACATGAATTTTCCACATCAATTTATAATGGAAAAATTAATTCTCGTCAAAATATTTCCTAACAATATTTTTCCAAGGAATGGTTGGTATTTTAAGAGACACATGGGATGAAACTTGGAAACGCTTAGCTATAGATTCTGACGAAACTTTCGGGATAAGTACTTAAATATTTTAATGGAAAAATGAAAAAACAATGTATAACGCCTGTATTCCCCGAAGGGTTAGTCAGAGGCGTAGACGCCCACAGTTCGCCGGTATATTTATGTCCAATGTAATAGGGGGCGAGCGTATTGCCACAAATCCCAAACTCCGAGCTGAATATTTCATGGAAAATCCAAATAACACTGTTCGACCTGGGAATCGAACCGAGGACCTCTAGCGTAGCATTGACACTCAGGACACAAAATACATGATTGTCACATTGATACAAAAAGATGGTACACCACTTTTACAATATTTTTATGGAGACTGAATCTACGAGTTTAAATAAATTCAAATTTGAATAAGGAATGAATAAGTTTGCCTTTGACCATATTTTTGGTAAAAATAAATAAAATAAAATTCATTTAATTCAAGCAACGAGGCCCATAGGAAGAAAAATTACAATTTTAAACACATTATAAGTACATTCAATAATCAAAAAATAATTCATTAATAATAAAAATCAATTAAAATAAATAATAATAATAATGCACAGAATTTAGGACAAATACAAAACATTAATACCGCCTGCTGAAAGGCCTTGCCTGCACATGCCTGTTGCAGCAATGCTGCATGTAGGGGCAGTCCAGCCTGTCAGCAATCATTGCCAGGACCATGTTGGAGCTGGCCCGAACTCTGCTCACCAGAGAGATGCTCCGCCTACGCATAGTTGTATGAAAACATGCGGTGCGCGCCTCCGCGAACATGCCCGAGGCGCTGCAGAACCGGGGCAGCCCCATCACAATCCTGAACGCATTATTGTAGAGAACGCGGAGGTCGCTGTAGCATTTCTTTGTGTAACGAAACGAAAAAGACGCGTTCTACGTGAACGCAAATTTAATGGCTGCGTTTATAACAGTAGGTACTATTACTGTATTACTACCAGCAGAATATATTTTATAAGTTCATAATATTATAATGATTGCGAAGGGTATCTATAAAAATGTATGTAGGGGAAGGTATCGTACCTTGGCCAGTATTGTACCTTGGATAACTGCAATTTTTTCAAAATTCCCGAACTCTGGAAAACTGTTGTCTATGGCATTTGAAACTTCATTTGTCAACACCAATGTGAAAATAGTTGAGAGTTGCCAGCGCCGCGTGAGCACAGTGAAAAAAGGTAATTTGTGTTTTTTTGCATAAAAAGTCGTTTTTTTGAGCTTTAATCTTTGTCATTTTATTCCGCATATTGCGTATTTATGAAAGGTCTTCCGTATATAATCTAATCTCTATATATTTAGCTACTAGTTGCCATGCGAATCAGATTCTAAACTCAAATTGATATTCCTATAAGTAGCATTGTATGACGAAAACGGCTGTTTTGTACCTTGGCCATCCCACTAAATTTTTACTTTGGCCATGGCCAAGGTACAACCTATTTGTAGGGGATGGTCAGGGGTGCTTAACGTATGTTTTTTTTGGATTATTACTGCTATTAAGTGTTAAAAATACTTTTTTATTGTTATAGATTAGATACCTACCCTTACCAAGATATCAAAGAAAATATTAAACAACCAAAGAACAATAATTCAAAGCGAAGTATTTCACGTTCCTGAAATGCAGAAGTATTGGGATTATTGTTAAATATTATGAAAACTTTAGTTTAAGAAGCCCGTGATCTCAAAATAATAATTAAAAGTCTAAGGAGAGAGATATTATACTTATATTTTTTTATTAGTTTTTCAATTTTGAGTTTTAGATTTTTTGAGTTTATATTTGTTAAATCCACATTTTTTTATGAGTATTTCGATAGAAGTTATGTTATTAGATCCTGAAAGTGTAAATAATAAGATTTAAGGCTCAAATTACATGATAAGATGCTAAAAAAGTCTGATAAGTTGTAACTTTTATAATATTTTCTTATTACCTACTTAATTATTAAGTAAAAGACTGATTATTAAGAATTTTGAGTGCTAACATGATTGACTGATTGTTGAAACATTATTTCTAAAGAAAATAAATGATTAGTAGATGGTGAGAGTGTTTATTTCCATTTCAAATAAGTAGGTCCAAGGTACAATACGTGGGGTCCAAGGTACATGGGGTATGTTGTACCTTGGTCAGGTTGCCCATTTTTTTTCCAGTGGCTATATGTCCTTTATTTTTGAATATATTAATAGGGGTTTACATTTATTACGTAGATATTGAACTGATCTTTGGATTTGTGTACATTAGGTAGATCTAAATTGATCCATTATTTAAAAAAAAATAAAAAACAAAAAACCGGGCCAAGTTACAAGACCTTCCCCTAATCATTTCAAAGAAAATTGAGTTTTTTATAGTCGCAGTTTTACCTTGCATATTTTACGACCACTTAACCCTTAAATATCTAGTTACGAACAGGATACCTAACCCTCACCAATCTAGTCCCGTCAAGCAACAAGATTGCGCGGATTTAATGCTTGGCGTATCGGCGTATAGGTACGCCGCGGTAAACATGGCGCGTGTCGCAATACTTTTACTGCTACCGTAAAACGCGGGATTTATTGCATTTACAATACGCCACTACTGTGTACGCGTGGATTTATGGAAATTCGCAATGTTGTTCAACTTCTAGTGTATTTCGTAGTTATCTGCTCTTTCTTGGTTGTCATATTCTATTTTTTTTTTAATAAAGCTTACTAGCAATGTTGGTCGTACATTACTAGTATTCTTGTTAACCCCTCGTGCTAAGCTAAATGCTTGTGTTACGAGTGGGTTCACGTCGGTAGTGCAATGGGTGGGTTTCGAACCGGCAACCACATGATCGCAAGTTCGACGCCCTAGCCATTAGGCTACCGCCGCTTCGAATGGGTTCGATCCTTGCACGGAACAATTATTTGTGTGTCTAGGTGTTTATGTATGTGAACATTTGTGTTTGTAAACGCACCCACGGTACAGGAGAAATTCCTAGTGTGGGGCAACTTTTTTATTGTCTTTCACTAAATCCTCAATCTATGTTTCTTATTTGTCTTAGATTTAGTTTTATTTTGGCGGTATAATATTCAGTGTGTGTAAGTAAAAAATACTCTTGTTCTCAAGGACCAACCAAATACATCCCCATTCGCTTTTCAGATACTGACGCATCGCACACTTTGACTATCTTAGATAGTCAAAGATCGCACATGATTAAATATGGAGTGTCCTCTGTGTAATATGGAGTGACACTTATAATATTTTCCAATAGCCACTTTGATATGAATCAATTTTGACGGTCAAAATTATGTTGAAATCTTAAAACTTATTTCGACTCAAGCTTCCAACATGAAAGATATAAGTACCACTACACGTATAGAAACGAAAAAAAAAAACAATATCTGTCACATTGACGCAACTCGTAAAACGAGGTGATAAAATTTTACGCGAAACACGTCACAAATTCAAGACAAAACTTTAATATCACACATGGCGATAAGTGAAATGTGAAATTTCAGCATTCCCCGCACTGTAAATTTATCTGCGACGAAACCACCCGGGAATGTAATTCCATTCGATTTCCGAGCAGTTTTCCGCGGAACTACTTTCCGCGAAGCCGGGAGCGGAAGCGAGCGGAAAGAGCGAACGTGTGAAAATGAAAGATTGTTATCAATTAATTTGGTCGGTGAATTATTGAAACTATGAGCTGCATTTTTAAAGTAGAGATTTATTAATTAAAGATATAGATCAATTAGTTGTTGGTTAACCAGGTAAGGCCTATGGTCTTGATGATATTAATAGTGTAATTTTCAGTCTTTTATCGATCGACACGTTTGGGCGTAGCAATTGGCTTCTGCGACACGTGTTGTGGGTTCGATCCCCACACGGAGCAATTATTTGTATGATCTACAGGTAGTTGTTCCGGGTCTGGGTGTCTGTGTATGTGAGAATTTGTGTTTGTAAACGCACCCAACGCACGTGGGGTTACGTTTTTCTTCTACGTTTTTTAAAAAAAGATGAAGAAATTCTCAGTAGCAGTTTGGACTTAAGACTTTGTGACGATAGGATCGACACCTCGGCTCAATTACATGGGACCTAACATCATTACGTTTCTGCCTAACCGTTTGGGAAATACAAGCGTGATGGGTCGATGGCATGTTGCACAAGCTGAAGGAAATGTCTTTCAATCTCCACTAGTACCCAATAAATCAGTATTTACGGCCTATCAAATGGTTTAAACCCAATATATCGTTTTAAGAGGCCATGAAGTGGTAGTTTGAAGAAGAAACACAAGCTTTCACAAAATACATTATTACAGTGATCTTATCTATGATCTAGTTATCTTAGGTACCTTTTACTCAACAATTTATAAAATTACCGAAAATTAAATTTCAAAAATCAAACGAGCAGACGGATCACCTGATGGTAAGCGATAACCGCCGCCCATGGACACCTGCAACACCGGAGGAGTCACAAGTGCGTTGCCCGACTTTTAAAAGGGTTGGTAACCTCATTCACTCGGCGAAACACAACACAAGTGTTGTTTCAAGCCGGTTTTCTGTGAGGCCGTGGTATCACTCCGGTCGAGCCGGCCCATTCGTGCCGAAGCATGGCTCTCCCACGTTTAAATAAGTTACAATCGTTCCCGGTTTTAAATGGTAGGGTATCTCACAATCACAATTTAATTAAATTGTGTCTGAATTACTATTTATGCTAGTATTAACTTTGTATGATCAATTCAGCATCCATCTTTTTGTATTTTTTTTTGCATTTTCATGCTAAGATTATAAAGTTATTTCAGTGAAGGAAAAAAAATCGACTCTTGCCTGCGAGTCGAATTTTTCCTTCACTGAAATAATTCAGCATCCGTCAAACCCTTAAGAAATATGTTCTGAGGTTCGTAGGCTACTATTGACTTTTTTTGCCCAACAGACTCATAAATGTGTAAATGTCTAAATGTCTCAGAAATGGAACCTACCTATTACTACAATCAATTATAGAGAGTTCAAGTTCAAGTTCAAATGTTTTTATTTCAAATAAGCTTTTACAAGCGTTTATGAAACGTTGTGATTCTAGTTGCACGGTTCCAAAAGGTCGATCCTATGGAGAAGAATCCGGCAAGAAACTCCATGGACACTCTTTTAAAATAAATGAATTACAAACTTCACTGGTACAATATTGCGATAACAAGATGTGAGGACGTTGAAGGATGTCCAAGTTTGACCGAGGTCGACTATATTAAACGAAGATTCACGTTATTTGAGAATCCGATGTCATTTCTAAATAAAAAACTATGTGGTAACGCACACCATCAAAGCGACAAATAAAACTAGGTGTCTACTTAGACAAGCCACAACGTACACACATTTACAGTTTCTGTTGTGGTAAACAATACTTTCCATATGAAGACATCTCGATATGTAAATAATATGGAATCTGTTAAAGCTATGTCCATCTACTTATAAGGTTCCTACTATAGCTATTAACTGACCAACATGAAAATTAATAAGCTTATATTAGTCTCTAATAATCAACAGTTTCATTTTGCCAGGGAGGCCGCAAATGCATCCGTATCTAGCAACCACACATTCTTATCGTTAACATAGTCCTTGGTTTTGTAATAGGCTTTCTTAAGAAGAACAGATTTGACGTGTCTTTTAAATTTCTTGCCAGTGAGATCGGTGACACATTTTGGGAGTTAATTATAGAAACGCACACAATTTCCTAGAAATGATTTATTTGTTTTAGTTAGTCTAAATTTAGGTACCACTATTTTATGTTTATTCCTAGTATTAAGGTTGTGAAAGTCACTATTGACACTGAACTTCTGCAGGTTTTTGCGCACATACATTATGTTTTCAAGGATGTAGAGTGACGGCATCGTAAGTATATTGATGTTCTTAAACACTTCTCTTAGGGAATCGCGAGGGCCCATATCGTAGATTGCGCGGATGGCCCTTTTCTGTAAGATAAATATGGAATCTACGTCTGCAGCTGATCCCCATAGCAGAATACCGTACGACATAATGCTGTGAAAGTAGGCAAAGTACACGAGTCTGGCTGTAGCTACATCAGTGATCTGCCTAATTTTTCTCACTGCGTATGCAGCGGAACTTAACCTGCTAGACAGGGCCGATATGTGCGCACCCCACTGCAACTTACAATCAACCGTAACACCTAAGAAAACAGTTTCATTAACTAGGTCGAGTTTGCTGCCTTCAAGAATTAGATTAGGTTCAATTTGTGGTACATTTGGTAACGAAAATTTAAGACATTTAGTTTTGCTAGCATTAAGTAGTAGGTTATTAGCAGCAAACCATTTGGATAAGGATTTTAGACTCTCATTTACATTATAGAGATTGCTATCATTTCGATCGATTTTAAATATAAGTGAGGTATCGTCAGCAAATAATACTATATTCGATATCTCAGACATCATATAGGGAAGGTCATTAATGTACGCTAAGAAAAGAAAAGGGCCTAAAATAGAACCCTGTGGAACACCAATTCTAACTGCAGACCCGGGAGATGTGACTCCATTTATGCCCACTTTTTGCAGCCTCTTAGAAAGATAGGAAGACACAAGCTCCAAAGATAGCCCTCTTATACCGTAGTAGTTCAATTTACGGATAAGCGTATCGTGATCAACGCAATCGAAAGCTTTGGAAAGATCACAGAAGATACCTATAGCATCCTGTGAACCCTCCCAAGCCTCTAAAATGTGAGAGACTAGCTTTGTACCAGCATCAGACGTAGACCTGCCTTTCGTGAAGCCAAATTGCTGATCATGTAAGATCTTGTTTTTGTGAAAGTGTGCTATCATTTGATTAAGCATAAGCTTTTCAAATATTTTACTTAAGGCAGGGAGAACAGAAATGGGCCTATAATTACTGGGATTCGCTTTACAGCCTGATTTGAAGATAGGAATAACTTTACTATGTTTCATTAAGTCTGGAAAGGTTCCTGTCTTAATACAAAGATTAAATATATTTGTAAGGATTGGAGCGATATTGTCAATTATTGAATTTAGTGCTTTAACAGATATGCCCCATAAATCTTCAGTATTTTTAATATTTAAACTTTTAAACGCTTTTATAACCATAGGCGGAGATACTTGGCTAAACTCAAAGTTTGGTATGTCTCTTTTGAAAAAATTCTTTGCTAGAGATTCTGCTACTAAAGGGGACGAATCTAAACATTTCGTGACCTCGATCGGGACATTAGTAAAGTATTTTTCAAAAGCTTTTGCAACTTCCGCGTGGTCTGAGATTATTTTATTGTTTACTTTTAAACTCAGATCTGTGTCCTGTTTTCGGTTTTTATTAGTTTCCGCATTTATTATCCTCCACACTGTTTTAATTTTATTATCGGATTTGTTAATTTGACTGCTAATGAGTTTCGATTTCGCTAGAATGCATACTTTTTTAAAACACTTAGAATATTGTCGTACATAATTATGAAAACCTTTGTCAGAGGTTAATGATTTTTCATAGTACAGTTTGTAAAGAACATCTCTACTTTTCCTAATGCCGTTTGTGGCCCATTCATTAAATTTACATTTTTTACGCTGGGTAACTCTTCGAAGAGGGCATGACTTATTAAATGATTTACATATTATATTGAATAGCTTATTGAAATTTATGTTGGGGTCATTAGAAATAAAATTAGTGTTACACAATTGCATTGTAATTAGCTCGTAGAACGAACGTAATTTATTTTCTTTCAGAGATCTAACCAATATGTTTTTATTAATAGGTGGCCTTTTGTTAGTCTCTATAGAGATCAGTTGTCCCATGTGATCCGATCTAACACCGCTAACTATTGAAGAGCCTTGAACTGCACAATTTGAAAAAATATTATCAATACAAGTATTGGAAGTAGCAGTAATCCTAGTAGGTTCATTAAAAATTGGTTCCAAATTAAAAGAATTAAATAATGCTAGAAATTTACGTTTTTCAGGGGATTCTATTAAAATATCAATGTTTATATCACCACAAACAAATATGTGTTTCTTGCATTTAAATACTTTTCTAAGAACATCTTCCATTACTATCAAAAATGTTGGAAAACTTGAAGATGGTGGCCTATACACGCATATGATAATATAGTTTTCTACTTCAGCACATGCTACCTCACATAAGCGATCAACAGAGCACGAGGTGATGTCTTTTCGTTCTTTGAATTTAAGATTATTGTTACATAGAATTAATGTTCCGCCACCCGCGGCTGTTATTCTGTTGTACGCACTGGCAACTGTGAAGTTAGTTACATTAAATTGCATTGTCTCAGGTTTTAACCATGTTTCACAAAAACATAAGATGTCAATGCAATATTTATCTACTAAAAGTTCTACATCTAAAATTTTGCCAGAGAAGCGATTTATGTTCTGGTGGTAAAGAAGAATGCTATCGTTATGCCTCTCTATTGTCGGTTGGGAAAGTTTAAACAATCTATCACAGCATTATTAGTGAGGCTAGATAATACTGATTTGTCACTAAAAATCACAGATTGTTGGTTGGGAAAGTTTAAACAATCTATCACAGTATTATTAGTGAGGCTAGATAATACTGATTCGTCACTAAAACTAACTAACCTATTCTTTGGTATATTTTCTATCACAGATTGAATATTGTAGGCTATCAAAGAAGCCATCACGTGTTTACATCTTTTGGGAAGAAACATAGCTTCACCAGTCAATTGAAAGCCACTAACAAACTTGTTTGTGTCAAAATATAATAATTTATCACCATGACGACATGTCAACATATAAATAATATTGTTTAATTTATGAACATAGTCATTTTCTTTATCAGATAACAAATGGGAGTAAGGCAGAGCACAAATCATAATTTTTCCGACATTCAAATTTAGTAAGGCAGAGATCCCATTAACAATATCTATTTTTTTAACCCCAATACTATTTCCTATAAGTAAAACAATGTGTGATTGACTATTTAAATTGGAATTTACAATCTTGTCGACAATAAGATTAAAATGCAGATTGTGATGACAGTTGTTAGTTACACTATGACTCATATTATTTTGAAGTATGGATCCGAAACCAATTCCTATCTTATCAGAATAGACTAAACATTTATAGTTTGGCTGGATGTGTTCACAGGCAGACAAAGGTTGAGCTAGCTTGGGTAATGAAGATACATGCCGGAGCTCAGGAGGCGGAACAGAGTGATCACAGTTGCACGAGAGATTGTTTGTTAAGGATTCAAATCTCTCAGCATTAAACTTTACTATATCCAACAGCTCACTGGCCTCCAACATGCGTTCACTAAGTTGTTTTTGTGAATCTTCATACCTGGCAAATATATCTTGCAACATGTTTTCTTTACATAATAGCTCCTTCTGTAACAGCTCAGTATCTACACTATACATAGATCTACAGGTGTCCAATTGCATGGCACATTCATTTAATTCATTAACTAGCCTAATGCGCTCCCTTCGTAGATTGGTATTAGATTTTATAAGTTGACCTTTTTTAATAGCTAACCGTTGCCGTCTGATGAACCTATTGATTTTTATATATTTTTTTAATTTATTGTGACTTAATAATAGTGGCTTTTCTATTATGGTATCATCACCTGTTAGATCAATGGTGGTTGGAGTTGGTGAACACCCCGGGATAGACACACCACCCACCAGCTCATCAAATAGCCTCTGGGTGGCTGAAGACTGTTCACAAGCCCTAACCGTCTCCTGCTGGGTAATGGTGTTATGTGCAGCACTTAATTCCATTTGAAGATCTGAAATACGTCTAAGAGCTAACTCATGAGTATCACTACATTGACTGAAAGATGACACTATTTTGTTTAGTTGATCATGACGGTCCAATAAATCCATATATTCAATGTGCAGTTCCGCAAGCTCATGTTTAAGGGATGTGTTCTTGTCAATTATGTTTTTCACTTCAACCTCACTGTCTTCCCTTTCCTGTAGCAGTTGTTTGCATAGGGTTTTTGAAGACTCAAGTTCCTTCAATGTTGCTCTCAGCTTTTCCTCAATATCTTTAGTTGTCATTCTGCGGGTCATCATTTTAAGTTTGATGGGTCACCTGGAATTTCAGAATTGAAGAGTGAGTACAAACTAAAGACAAAGTGAAATAAGTTAAAGTGAGATGCAGTTTGTGGAAAATGATTACAAGTTGGGAAAGAAGAGAACTGTAAAAGGGAGAAAACAAAAAATAATATATATATATAAGTAATGGGAAATACAGAAAAGAAATTTGGTTATTCCAAGGTATATATTAAAGCTGAGAATAACTGCTAAGAAATTTAATTTAATAAAAAAGGGGACATCAATTTTAATGTAAAAGTGGGTAGGTTTTTTTCCTAACCAAATAATGTTATAAATAAGGGGAAAGTGGAAAGTATTGGTTACGATATGTTGGTGAAATGAAGTATTTAGTTTTATGAGTATGTGCTAGGTCAGTTTTGAAGTGTTTTAATGTCTGGGCGAATGTTTTCGTCGTCGATTTTGCTTCCACACTATGTCAAGCAAAAGGAGACATAAACTGTGCCGGCGTGTGATTGACGTAGCTCATAACAATGAGCAGTGTGACTGTACAGTGTCAGTGTAATATCGCAACAACAATACAATTAAAAACTAACGAAATAAAACAAAATACTCCCCGGGTTTGACGGTTTCAAGTCCACCTGTTGACAGCCGGTAGATTTTTTCTCACCATACGAAGATCTTGTGTCAATACACAATAGTAAACACTGGATACATCAATTTATTTTCACTGTTATTGTTAATCACTCAATTTATAGTAAATATACACAATAAATTATTTAAAATAAAATATTAAATCTAAGGAGCCGTTTTCTGACGTCTTGTTACCAGTGTTGCCAGTGCAAAAAAAAAGAGAGAAAAAAGTGCAAAGAAAAAGAGAGTTCGATAATCTATCTATGTATACTAATATATAAAGCTGAAGAGTTTGTTTGTTTGTTTGCTTGAACGCGCTAATCTTAGGAACTACTGGTCCGATTTGAAAAATTCTTTCAGTGTTATATAGCCCATTTATTGAGGAAGGCTATAGGCTATATTACTAAATATCATCACGCTACGCGGGTGAAGTCGCGGGCCGAAGATAGTACATTATCCATGAATGAAGATGTACCGTACCCAAAAAAAGGTTGAAACAGTGATTCTTGACGCTATCACCCGTTTCCTCTCTTCACTGTGTACTAAGCCTTAGACATGATATTTTGCGATCAATATGCATCGTTAAAGAAAGTCGCGGCGCACACTGCACCAGACGTATAGCAATATCAATTATTTAAATGGGTTGTCAATATTTATATACAGTATCGCTTCGAGTACTATTCAATGCTGTTATATAACAATAGGATATTTTTTGTTATGTAGTCTTTTTTTATGGGATAGGTGAGCAAACGAGTAGACGGATCACCTGATGGTAAGCGATGACCGCCGCACACCCGCAACACCAGAGAGGTCACAAGTACGTTGCCCGCCCTTTAAAAGAGTTGGGCCTCCGGGAGCCTCACTCACTCAGCGAAACACAACGCAAGCGCTGCTTCACGCCAGTTTTCTGTGAGGCCGTGGTATCAGTTCGTAATATATATCGTCCGTATGTGCGCTCGGATACGGACGTGTTTCCACGGCACGAAAATATAATTCGCGTTTCGCGCGGCGGAAGCCGCTGCTGGTCGGTCGCTATGAGTTCTCAGCAACTTATAGCCAACGAGCTGCTGGCATTCATACAGCATGCCATAGATACTATGGACGAAGTCAGCATTTTGCAGATCTGCAAGTCGAACTTCAAGGAAGATGAGATAAGCAGTGGCAAGATGCTCCTTTTCCAGACACTTGGAAAGGTCGACCAGATGCCATCTCGTAGGAGGGATGGAACTGAGAAGAGCATCCAAGATATAATCACCTTGTTGAAGGTGACTGACCCGGACGACATGCCGAGTTTTGTTGCGAAGGAGCTACATAGGCTTCCTCCAGTCACATTCGACCACGTTGACGTTACCAGGCTGCTGAAGGACATCAATTTGCTGAAAACAAGCCTAGCTGAGGTGCAAGGCAAGTTAGAGGTATCAAACAACACCATTAGTGAACTACGTGCCGAAGTAGTGTTGTTACGAAACACTGTTTCTGTAAGTAGGTCACTTGATACCTCGAAGGTGAACACGCGTCGCGGGGCGCAAAATGCATCCATCAGCAGTTTTGAGTCGGCCAGTGCAGATACGTCACCGACTGCGGTTATTGCCACCCAGGCAAAATGTCCCGCCGCCACCGCCCGTCCCCCAACTCCGGTAGAGGCCCCGACACGCGTGAGTACGTCGACCCCGAAACGTGCTTACGCTGCTATTGCTGCCGGAAACAAACCCGCTGCACCGAAACAGCAAAATCAAGAAGGGGATAAGCAGAGCAAGCGTGAATTCAATCACACGGATCTGCTGCAGTGTGACAAGGAGGGCTTTACCAAAGTGGAGAAGAAGAAGAAGAAAAAGCCCACTCGTCGGAACCAGTGTGGTACCGCACCGACCGGACCGAACTATATGCTGCGACCAGCTGTACCAGTGACGCAGCTATACGTGTCTCGACTGCATTACTCTACAAAAGCCGAGGAGATTGTAGAGTACATCCGCATCAAGACTAAATTCACCTTACGGGTCGAACGGTTGGAGTCTCGTCACAATGTGGATTTTAATTCTTTTGTGGTGAGAGTGCCGTCCGAACATCTGTCGACCTTCATGAAAGAAGAATTTTGGCCAAGAGGGGTAGTGTTCCGGCGATTCCGAGGCCGGCTACCGGACACCGCGCGACACACGACGCCGACTCTTCGTGTGAATTAGTGTTTAGTAATTAGTGTTTATTTTTATTGTGTATATATGTATGGTATTTTAATTGTTATTAGTTTAAGTTATATGTATTGCTTTATAGTATTTAATATGATATGGGCCTTGTAGCCTGAATTAAATAAATAAATAAAAAAAAAAAAAAAAAAATCACTCCCGTCGAGCAGGCCCATTCGTGCCGAAATATGGCTCTCCCACGTGACAAAAGTCTTAGATATACCATCACGCCCGTATTCCGCAAGGGTTAGGCAGATGCGTCAGTACCAATGTACCTACACCCATAGTTCGTCGGTATGTAAAGGTTCCAGGTAATAGGGGGCGAGCCTATTGCCATTAACAAGGCGCAAATACTTAACATCGAGCTGCTATTATACAATAACATTGCTCGACCTGGGAATCGAACCCAAGCCTTTTAGCGTAGCAGTCGCCCACAGGGTCACTATCCTTATGACTAATGACGCACTTCTTACGGTTTTCTTAGATAACTTTATAATTGGTTCATTGGTGTAATGGTTGAAAGCGTGGCTTTCGACCCCACTTTCGATTACTTAAATTGTGTTTTTTTATGAAATTTTTAGTAGCAACTCAGAGTTTGGATTTGTATCCGATTAATGGCAATAAACTCGCCCCTAATACATGGGGTTTAAAACATAGTAGCCACCAGTGTGTGTGCATAGCCTCTATCTACAACGTCTACTAACGTCTAACATCTGGGGACACAGGGGTGATTTTTTAATTGATTATTTAATAGGTAAACAAGCTGACGATTCACGGTGGAAAGAAGCTGTTATCGTCGCCCACAGACACCATATTAAGATGTTTTGGGTCTGGGTATTTATGTAGGTAAGAGTTTCAGTTTGTAACCGCGCACGTCCAAAAAAGAAGGAAATATCCTTGTTAAAAAGATACCAAATATTTCACAAAATTACCCGTCAGTAAACTATTTTATGACGCAAAATGATGTCGTATTTTTACAACAAACACATTTAACTCGAGTAACAGAATACTTGCATAATTTCTATCAAGTAATGGACGACACATGGACAAGGTAATTCGAGCAAAGACTAAAATAATGGTATTACGTGATTGACAAGATCATTTGGACTGACAGTTAGGACTGAGTACTAACTGAGCTCATACTATGACGTTTTAACGCAATCGTTTTGTGACTGAGAGATAAGGATGTCGCTCTACATATTGAAGAGCGCCATCCCGTTCGCACAACTTAAAAAAATATCGCGTGTTTTGCCAGTTCGTGAAATGCGTGCGAATTTGACTCGGTTCCGCATAGTTAATTTTACACGTGTCGTGTTGCGTTCATTAGTTAAATAGTAAGATATGCCCTATATATTTTAACTAAAATAGTAGACGCAACACAAATTTTCTTAGAAGCTTGTTTAATCCGGAACTACGAGTATGTTTAGGCCGTGTGTCCCTTTAAGTATTATTATGTACTTTGTTTGTTCCAAAATTGGAGAGCCATGGCATCATCTGCCTTATCCTTCGGTAAATGCAGGAGTGACGGTTTGTTTTATGCTAAATTGCACTAATTAATACTTAATGTGTTATTGTGTGTAGTCAGTGAGCACTAAGGTTTCATTTGCAAGGCATTTTATTTATTTATACTTCTAAGCACAAAAACAGTACATGAGGCGGGCTTAATGCCATATCGAATTCTCTAGCAGTTATCCTTTGGGTTTGGGTTTGGTTTGATAAAATTTTGTTTAAAAATAACTAGGTTTTTCTCTGTCAAAATAAAGAAAAACAAAATTAGCGACCTACGGATTTTAGCTGTTTGATTCCCAGCATTGATTGATGAGATTTAGTCCCTAGTAATAATAGTAGGCCCTAATTTGTCCATAGTGAGTGCGAGGATGGCGCGGGCGCAGCGCACGCGCTGAGTGGCGCCGCCTCCCGCGCACCCGATGGGCAAGACGTCTGGCGGTCGCTTCGACGCAGGAGTGCGTGCGCACAGGATTGCTAACAGAAGGTACTACTTCATGAGGTTAGCCCTTACAACTTTCTTGGAAAAGTCGGCTCTAATGCACCAGTGTCCTCCAAGGTTTGCTTTTTATGTAGGTATGTATTCTGTACTTCAATGCTGGCAAGTTGCACTAATTTCTTGAATTTAGATTAGAATCAGTTCCATCAGTTTTCACCAGAAACAAATTATAGCTTTCGTATATAGAAAGGAGGTCTTCTTATGCGTCAGGGAAATATAAAGAAATTTCACACAGTTAATATAACTAAAGTCACAGCATAACTAAACAACAAATATACAAAATAGGAGACACTTAGGATACATGACACAAACCCTGATGCAGGCGCAGAGCGGCCCTGTTCCCCGCGCACCCCATGGGCAAGACGTCTGGCGGCCGTCCCGAAGTAGGAGTGCGCATACCCAGGATTGCTAGTCGAAGGTATTGAAAAGTAATCAGAATATAATTGTAAAAATCCCTTGATATTGTTGATATTGCACAGAAACGAAAATTCATCAGAAGATAAAATAAAATAAAGATAGATATTATTAATGTCTTTGCTTATGTTATCAATGAATGTCCTGCGAGTTTTTGATTTGAGCAATTAATAAAAATGTCAAATATGGAGAATGGAGATACTCCAGACATTAATATAGTTTCGAAGCAGTATTATGACCAGCCAAAGATTATGTAGACATATTCATCTACAATAAATCTATAATACCATTATTTTATCCGAATCGTAGTGTGAACCAAATAACTCAAATAGAACCGATCTAAAACGACATCAATGGATCTTGCATAAACAAATATTCACAATGTAAATAAATGGCCCAAAACATGATCTAACAAACATTTTACCATTGAGCAATAAAATCAGTTCATGCCAAACATAAAAAATATACAAACAATAATAGATCGCACCGCATGCTAACGAGATATTAAAAATAAACACAATATCCATTAACAATGAAAAGTGTATCATGCAAGTCAGTAGACGTTTGACCGACTTCCAGATATACACGTGATTCACACTATCATACAGACAGATAAAGATCTCGAAACAGACACCAGCAGTTGTTCAGACACCGATCTCCGATCACGGACTCGTGGGTAGCGTTTGACAAGGCCAACACCTGTATTTATTTCACAACCACCTTAAAACGGAACATTACTTGGTATAGAGCTCCTCACATGCTTTGTTTCTTTTAAAAAACAAATGCCAATTAGCATGCAAGTTCAATGGAACAGATTTGGAAATGAAAACAAAGGGGTACCGCAAGGCTTTGTATTGGGTCCATAAAGTTCATCTCGCTACTAATGTAATTGAGTCATCAGACGCACGATTATATGACGATAACGATACGTAGCGATTTATTTAATTAACCATAAGACGTGAACTGGGATTAAGAGGCAGTATAGTATATTCATCACGTAAGTTTGGGCAATTTGGAGAGCGTCCAACGCTCTTTCGTAAATTTTGTCGACTGAATAGCTTTTTCTTTAATAATGAGACAAATATATTCTATTCATACTTGATTACTCGTTTTTTGAGATTATAGTTTCTGTTAATTTTTCGTTAGAATTTTATTTCTTTATTACGAATTTTCTCACACTTGCAATTTTCACCATAAAATACCTATTTAAAGATATTTTAAGCGAAGTAAGTGTTTGCATTGCTATTAACATTTTATGTTTCCTGAATGTGATTTATATCGATGCTGTCATTCATGCTCTCAAATGAACACTCAACGTATAATTTATTCCTATCAGAACTACAAGGTGTACACACAAGCGGGTACTGTATTTTACATTTTGAACAATAATTATAATTTGAACGTTATCTAATTGACGCATTGATTGTGGCATTGGATTCACCGCCAGGCGTCGCGCGTCGTGGGTACCATCCCCGTAAAACAAATTGTATTAACGATTTCCAGAAAGCCGTTTCATGTCTGTTTTGTGATAAAGAGGAATTTAGTGTATATACTATTAAATAATTTCCAGACGTAAATTATGTTTAATTTTGCTCCAGTCAATTTGTAGTAATATTCTGTGAAGTTTAAGTTACGCTAACTTAGCCAGCTTAAGGTAATTCAGCCTATTGTAGTAGATCGAGGTATTGTTCAGCTTACACACATTGCACAGTTATTTATATTTATGATTATGTTTGCTTCAAAACAAAACCCATATTTCTATTTTTATGGAGACTTCGAGCAATATAGGAGGAATTTATTTACGCAACAAAAGAAAAAGTCACAAATAGTTGTTTTCCTTAATCCGATTGACAACAGCGCGTCCTTGAATTCTATTAATTGAATATCTATTCTTATATCTACAGCGATTTTATAAACCCCGTGTAGTTGTGTCCCAACCTTTACGGCGCGAAGGTACACAAATGCGTCGATTTCAGCTAAATTGTCTAGATTTAGTTTGCAACACGTGTTAAGGATCGGCGCGTGCGCATCTTGACGTATCTACGGATTTGTTTCATTCATGCGTATTGTGTCTGTCTACTAGTGTATTGTTGTGTTGCACCCGCATTAATTAAAGCAGTGATTGTGACACAGCTTTTGATATTCCTTTGGTGAGTTCTATATTCTTTTTAACTCCGATTACACATATTTTTTTCTATTATTGATGTTTGACGGTTGACATTTAATTGTTGTCTTTTGTTTCAAAACTATCATCAGGTGTTTCTTAAATAAGTAAAGTTATCTTAGACTACCTATCATAGATAGGGAGTATATTATTATTAAGAACTTATGCTACTGAGTGGATAGTAAATAATTTTATGACTAAAGTTTCAAATATTCGAAGAGTATGTCAATTTTCTATTGGCAAAATGTGTGAAACTGACCTATAATTAAATAAGCAAAACTAAATGTTAACTGTCTATCATAACATCATTTTAGGTTCCGAGTGAAGCGGCGGGAAACGGCTAGTAAATATTTATAAATCATGTGGTAACAATTCATCTAGTAGTTCCATAGGCTGAAGAATATATCCGATAGTGAAAACTACTTTTTGAGATATACTTAGTTTTGTGGCGATGCTCAATTTTCAAATTTATGTTAATTATATTAGGTGAGTTAGTTAGCTTAGCTTATTTATGAGCTAGTTAGCTTAGTTATCTTTTAAAAATATTTTTATTTTGCGTGAGAATAAAGGTATTTTGAAATCTTTCCTTTCGGATGGATTCCTTTTTCTAGTGGCCTTTTTAGGTTCCTTAGTAGGGACACTGTTGAACTGCGTATCGTGGCGTGGGCTAATGTCACGTATCTCACGGTCGGGACTATGGGCAAAGGATGGCCAGTGAAGTCGGTAGGAGTCCGATATAGCCTGCCAACTCCGAAGGTAGCAGATGATCCATGAGGATTTTTCGTAACTACATACTAAAATGACGGCCAAGTGCGAGTCGGACTCGCGATCTATAAAAACGGCAAAGAAAACATATCTATTGTATGGGAGCCCCACTTAAATATTTATATTATTCTGTTTTTTTTAGTATAATTTGTTGTTCTAGCGGCAACAGAAATACGTCATCAGAACCACAGTTGAACTGGATTTTTTCTCTAAAGGGACTCGTGTTTGTCTTGGGGCCGTCGGGCGGGCCGCTGCGCAGGCGCGCGCGCGGGCGGCGTGTCCGCGGCCGGCGGGAGCGGCGCGGGCGCGTGGCGGCGGCGCGAGCGCGCCCCGCAGCCGCGGAGGCCCATGGAGATCCTCACCAGCATCTACGCGCTGCTGTCCGGAGGGGTGAGTTTGGATCAGGGCCCCAAGTCTGTTATTTTATTAAATCAGAATCGTCAAACAATGACTTCAGAATTGTCGATTTTTGACAGTTTTGTCTAAGAAATCTGTCAGTTCTTATGTCATTTGATGCCATCGGACGACCATTCTCAGATACAATTGAAATAGCAGAATTGGGTCCCTGAAAGAAGAAGACTTAAAGTAATGGCGAACTGTCCTATACCTGATGATCGGCTTCTCTGACGTGTAGTGCATTCAATCCCCGTATGGAATAAATATTTGTATGTACTGGGTGCCGAGTCTACTATTCAGTTGTGTCAGAATTATGATTCAGTGACTTCATAATGGTAGATTTTTGACAGTTTTCTCTACAAAATCTGTCATTTCTTATGTCATTTAGTGCCATTGGACGGTCATTCTGAGTCAATTGAAATAGCAGACTAGGGCCCCAGGTTGTTCCGGGTTTGAGTGTTTGTGTATGTGAGGATTTACCTATTTGTGAAATTCAAATGCAATCCTATTCCTACTAATATTATAAATGCGAAAGTTTGTGAGGATTGATGGATGGATGTTTGTTACTTTTACGCCAGAATGGCTGAACGGATCTGGATAAAATTTGGCACAGCGACAGATTATAGTCTGGAATGACACATGTCAAATTCTGAAGTCCACGCAGACAATGTCGCGACGGGCAGAAGCTAGTTTATTATAAATTATAAGTTAAACATACATACATAAAGTCACGCCTCTTTCCCGTAGCCAGCGTAGCGTAGGGGTAGGCAGAGACCACAGACTTCCAGTTGCTACGATTCTGACATACCTTTTTAGTTATTTAAGTTAGGTTAGTTGAGGGAAAATGCGATTCGCAGGCAGGATTCGAACCTGCGTCTTCTGGTTTGATACACCAGACGCTATAACCACTAATTCAGAATGTGAAGGCAAATTTCGACATGGCACGTGGGACCCACGGTGGCTTAGTGGTCATAGCGTCTGGTGACGCAGGTTCGAATCCTGCCTGCGAGTCGAATTTTTCCTTCGAAAAAAATGCAAAAAAAGAAATCACAATTTAGCTTCATTCACACTCATCAACAGTATATTTAAGTAAAAACACCCACGATACAGGAAAAAAACCGTAGCGTGGGCATTTTTTTAAATGTTAGCTATATTTCTAAGCGGCAGACTGCGACACTAATTAACATACGTAAGTCTGCTAGGCGCGGGGAGGTGATACGGAAAGCTAATCTCATAACGTACATACATATATATAAGTACGTTCCGCTTCGGCCGCTGTAACCAACTTATTAATGTAATAACCACAGTGCGAGACATTAACAACATTTGTTTTCGCGTTTCTGCGCGCTTATTTCTAATATTACCTATTCCCGCTTCTTCTATTCTGTGATAATATAACATACCATTACGCCTGTATTCCCCAAAGGATTAGGCTGAAGAGGTGTACCAACTAATGTACACACATCAAAAAAGTTTGCGATCACTTTCAAAAATCGAAATCTTTTATTGTTATTTTTTCATAAAAAACAAAACAAAGATTTTTTCTTGTTATATATAATATAATTTGAGTTCAATTAAAAAATATATATCAGCTTAAGCTAGTAATCGCAAACTTTTTTAGATGTGTGTATATTATTCTACAGTTCACCGGTATGGTTAGGTCCCATATAATAGATAGCGAGCATACCTACTGCCATTAATCGGGCAATAGAAGCGGCGGTAGCCTAATGGCTAGGGCGCCGGACTTGCATTCATGTGGTTGCCGGTTCGAAACCCACCCATTGCACTACCGACGTAAACCCACTGGTAACACAAGCATTTTAGCTGAGCACGAGGGGTTAACAAGAATACTAGTAATGTGCGATCCACAATGCTAGTAAGCTTTTATTAAAAAAAAAAAAATTCTTAGCTGCTATTGAGAATTTAATACAAAATCCCAATAACACTTTGCTCTACCTGGGAATCCAGGATAGGATAGCTAGCATAGCATAAAGTTTATCGTGGGTTACATAACATACCATCACGCCTGTTTTCACCGAAAGGTTAGGCAGAGGCGTATGTACACCCACAGTTCGCCGGTATGTTTAGGTCCTATGTAATAGGGAGCGAGCCTATTGCCATTAACCGGGCACAAATTACAAACTCCGAGTTGTTACTGGGAATTTCATAGAAAAACTCAATAACACTGCTCGTCCTGGGAATCGAACCCAGGACCTCCAGTGTAGCAGTCCCGCTCAGGACCAATAGGCTAATGAGGCAGATGTCACATGTCATGTCACAGTGACAGGTTAACAGACTAAATACGTGGAGTTATGGGTAAATGGATAGTTTTATCACTGTTTTATTTGCTTTCAAACCCCTAAAGAGAAAGCTATAAACATAACATTTTCCCTGCGAGTTCAAATAACATTTTATTCAACACGAACAGCTTTCTCAATTTGCACTGTTTTTTTTACCCTGAGAATATTTAATGTATGTGAACACATCTGAAGTTGTATTCGAAGCTTTAATCTTATGTTTTCAAATGCTATTTTGCTCTGTACAGCAAGGGGTGAACCCGAAGATTGATTCTGTAGCATTCCGACTGCACTGCGGTGCAACCACCGCGGCGTTACTAGCGGCTAGCGCAGCTTTAACTACGCGCCACCTAGTGGGCAACCCTATCGACTGTATACACACAAGGTGAGAAAACACGTTCCTTAGCTTTCAAGCAGACCAAGTAGTTCGTACCTAAAATAAGAGATGGCGTTAAACTAACATTGTAGAAATTGCGTAGGTGGGAAGATGAGCGGAGTTTTTTCAGCGAAATGAATTGTTTTATTTCTGTAATATGACTTGTATTGTTATTAAAATAATATACGAGCCAAATTATACGCTCCGGTTAAAAATAATCTCGCAGCTGTGATTTAACGGGTTATTTATGATGAACTCATTAGCTAAAAATGTGTCCCAATTATTATAAATAAGTTAAGCTTTTTATCGGCGTAATAAATGAAATCAGTGCACGAACTAAATCTTAATTATGACAGTTTCGATATAAAATTGAATTTTCGCTACATATTCCTTCCATTCTAACATTATAAAAGCGAAAGTAACTCTAGTCTCTTCCTTTTTCACGCCTAAACCGCTGAACGGATTTCGATGAAATTTGTTAAGGAGATAGATTGAATCCCTATGAAATGACTTAGGCCTTTTGTCCCAAAAAGTCTATGAACAAAAATGAGGGCAATGAGTTTAAATTTCAGTTGTCCTCCGTAAGATCCACGCTTGTATAAACAATCATTCCGTATAATCAATCGTTCCATAAATGGGTAGTCAGTCTCGCAAATTTTACTAACTATTACTGGGTCTGAACTTTTACTGTAGCTTATCTTTATACATTATACCAGATGAAATTGAAAAGATGCGACAAAATAATATATGTTTTATGTGGTAGTAGAATTGTATAATTCGCTATTTTACATAACTGCTAGCTGCTTTACGAAATAGCCTGCTCTTTTGCCCCCCTATCCCATAAAAAAAGAAATCACAAATTAAAATAAATGATGTTTTCGGCTTTTAACATTTTTTATAACATTGTTAAACTTCACCCCTACAGTCGCGAGGTCGGACTCCTAGCACCACCACTAGTTCGATTTTCAGGTTGGGTATAAAATATTTGGGTATACCTAGTTTGGGTACTTATGCTATTTAATAATGAGAAATACGTGTCTTAAAAAACTCGTTTTACGGTTTATTCAAATCTAGAACTTCGTGTTGGTACTAACTATAGATCTTTTATGGTCTAATTAGCATGCTGTTTAATAGCAGTGTTAGCCTATGATCATGGAAGGCCGGTCGTAAGACGTGTTGGAATTCATGGCACTTTACAATCACACGCGAATTATAAATCTTTAATTGGGATATAATTACAAAAAATACCTAATTATAAATTGAGTTAGTATAAAACGTAATACTTAATTTTGCAAAATTCAGTATACTTCAGATTTTTTTTTGTTTTTTAAAAAAAGCTTGCTAGCAATGTGGGTCGCACATCAATAGTATTCTTGTTAACCCCTCGTGCTAAGCTAAAATGCTTGTATTACGAGTTGGTTCACGTCGGTAGTGTAATGGGTGGGTTTCGAACCGGCAACCACATGATCGCAAGTCCGACGCCTTAGCCATTAGGCTACAGCCGCTTTAGATCTATATTATTACTTTTTATGAGTATTAATAAATAGATTTACTTTAATGTAGTTCTGCCCAACGGTTTCACTCGCTTGCTCGGCTCCTAAAGGTTGTAGCGTGATGTTGAATACCCTATAACATTCCTCAAAAATTGTGCTATCAAATGCAAAAAGATTTTTCCAAGTCGGACTTCCAGAGATTGGCGCATTCCAACAAACAAATTCATCTACTAGTGTAGATAATTAATTTTTCCATATTTTTAACAGACTCAAAAAATATAAAATTTTAATCATCGGCGAATGTTCAACTTTTAGTTTCGAATGCAAAAATGGTGTAGATGGGCATTATGGAATATTTAGATATAGTATTTAGTAAATTCTACTATATTTAGACTAATATTTCGAGAATAACTTATAATTTGTATGTCAACAGGGATATCCCAGAAGACGTATTGAACACCTACTGCTGGATCCACTCTACGTTCACGGTGGCCGGCGAGGCGGGCGGCGCGGGCGCATACCCGGGCGTGCGCAGCGCGGGCCAATCGCCGCGCCGGTACGGCAAGTACTACCAGTGGGTCGCCTTCACACTGTTCTTTCAGGTCAGTGTTTGTGATAATTATTATCTTTTTATAGGTTACATGGTAATATTTGTGATGTGAAGATAAAACGGTAGGTTTTCACGTGGATTCGAGGATGGTTTAGATTCACAAATAAGCCCGGCAGATGGCGCTGCAGACGGTACATATTTATCTATACTGCAAGTAAACTGCTGAATCGACTTGAATGAATTTTTGTGTAGGCATTTATGCATTCATTTCATTCCTAATCGCTTGGTATATCATGCAGGACAACGTCTGTCGTGTCCGCTAATATCTGTATATATAATTCTTCTGTACGTGTGTTTCTCTCCTAACCCCTCCTAAACGGCTGAGCCATTTGGATGAAATTTCGTGTGTATGTTTGAGCGGGTTCGTGGATGGTTTGAAAATACAATTGGATTAAGAATAGCTCTGCAGTTGGTTTTAGAACTTTATTTATTTTCAGGGCAGAAAAACGTCAGCTAAGCCTGCTAGTTATTATATAAAAGTTGCCTAAACATAGTATGATGTAACTTTTTTATGAGACACTAGCTGACCCGGCGAACTACGTACCGCATCAGAAATTTTTTTTGTCATATTTACTCACGTTTTAAACCTTCCCTGGACTTCCACAAACATTTCACGTGAGAGAGCCATGCTTGGTCACGAATGGGCCGGCTCGACCGGAGTGATACCACGGCCTCACAGAAAACCGGCGTGAAACAACGCTTGCGTTGTGTTTCGCCGAGTGAGTTGAGGTTACCGGAGGCCCAAACCCTTTTAAAGGCGGGCAACGCACTTGCGACTGCTCTGGTGTTGCGAGTGTCCATGGGCGGCGGTTATCGCTTACCATCAGGTGATCGGTTTGCTCGTTTGCCCCCCTATCCCATAAAAAAAAAATTCAAAACCAAAATCAGCTAAATCGGCCCAGCTGTTCTTGAGTTTTAGCGAGACTAACGAACAGCAATTGATTTTTATATATATATAGATAGAAGATAGATATTATATAGTAATTCAAATCCAGGATCGAACGAGAAATCAGAGCACTAAACTAGCATGAACGCAATAGCAAATGATTTTATCTATACTAATATATAAAGCTGAAGAGTTTGTTTGTTTGTTTGTTTGCTTGAACGCGCTAATCTCAGGAACTACTGGACCAATTTGAAAAATTATTTCAGTGTTAGATAGCCCATTTATTGAGGAAGGCTATAAGCTATATATCATCACGCTACGCGGACGAAGTCGCGGGCAGAAGCTGGTTTTAATATATACCTATATTTTTCAATTTATTGATATGGTTCTGCACTAATCAAATCAAGTTATGCAAGGACAACTTTCGCTTATACTATGAAAAAATACTTAATAATTATTATTTTTTCTTACTTTTCGGGACGAGTTTTTTCGTACCGATATTTCTTTTGTTGTAGAAAAATCAGTCAGCAACGATGGTACTAGGGCCGACTGTCCTTTCCTCTATGTAAATTATAATAAAATTATACGAATATATATTATAAACATAAACATAAGCATACCATCACGCCTATATTCCTTGAAGGGTTAGGCAGAGGCGTACTAATGTACACCCACAGTTCGCCGGTATGTTTAGGTCCCATGTAATAGGGGGCGAGCCTATTGCCATTAACCGGGCACAAATTCGTAACTCCGAGCTGCTACTGGGAATTTCATAGAAAAACCCAATAACACTTTGCTCGACCTGGGAATCGAACCCAGGACCTCTAGCGTAGCAGTCGCGGTCAGGACTACTTGGCTAATGAGGCAGTTATATAGAAATATATTATACCAACTTTAATATAACAAATTGCAGTGATAGTCTCAGGCTATGACCACTGGACTACCATGTCGTAGGTCTCGAGTTCGAACCCAAGGCACGCACCTCTGACTTTTCGTAATCGAGTGCGTATTAATTATTTATTATCACTCGCTTACAACGGTGAAGGAAAAACATCGTGAGGAAACCTGCATGCCTAAGAGATTTTCTCGACGGCCTGTGAAGTCTGCCAACCCGCATTAGGCAAGTGTGGTAGACTATAGCCTAATCCCTCTCAATCTGAGAGGAGACCCGTGCCCAGCAGTGGGACAGTATATGGGTTGATTATGTTATGTTATATAACAAATTACATAAAAATGGAAATACTATAAAGTGTTCCTAACTTGTTTTTAACAGATTGAAATATTAAATATTTCTAAAATTCGCGTAAGCTTCAGAAATCAGTTTGTTTGTAACAGTTTTATTGAGTGTTAGCTTTCATGAAATGACCTAGTTATCGTTTTAATTAAATATCTCGTAGTCAAATTCCGTTTCGAAATACTCGTTGACCTAATCCTAAATCCTAAATTTTTAAGCTCATTGACTTTGACTCATCCGGAAGATGGATATCCTTCTCAAGTTCAAGTTCAAATGTTTTTATTTCAAATAAGCTTTTACAAGCGTTTATATGAAACGTTATGATTCTAGTTGCACGGCTCCAAAAGGTTGGTGTTAATTCCACCATACTGTAGGAGAGATTATACCAGGATATAATACGAATAGCCATAATATAACATCAGCTCAAAGTTACCATAATAATATTACAAGTGATAATGATAACTAAATTGAAAGATAATATTGATGTATGAGCAATAAAGGTAAGTGCTACCAGTCACTTAGTCTATGCTGCCTATAGAGTACATCAAATGATTCTAGTGCGGTCATCGTGAATTGGCTACTTGGCAGGCCTCGGGATTAGTTATCACGCTATTGGAGTATACTACGTGCGTAGAGAATTGGCGGTTGAGCTACAAAAACATTTTTTTCATCTCCGTTGTATATTACAGCATACCCCTTTGGAGAAATTTGGCGTGGTAATAAGTTTATAGAATTTCCGTAAACTGAGCAACCAAACTGATATTAATTAGATTGCGATACTGTATATAAGAATAAAAAAACATATAAAAAAATTATGTAATAAAAAAAAAATTGAGTCTATGATTGATAGAAAAAAATATGTACAATAATGCAACCTAGTAGCCAATCTTCATCTAAGAGGTCGACGTTTGCTACGAAGTGCTACGGCGTAGCACTGAATTAAATGATTCGTAGGCCACTTGCATTGAATAATTGAAATTGTATTCATTAAATTTATACTTACAATAATATGTAGATGTAAAATAAAATAGTTTTTTTTTGTAACGATTACTTTTCGTAAATTTGTCCGATAACTATGTGTAGTGGTTACGCTGTAAAATACGTTAACAAATAAAAAAATAATAGTTATTGACTTGATAGATAAGGTATAAACCTAGAATATACTATCTATACCCCACGGTTTAAATACGCACTGATGTCCGATCTCCGAGATTCCGATTTTTTTTGAGTTGTCTACACATTGTAAGCAGGCTTTTTAAACTCTTGATTTAAATCAAGAGTTTAAAATACCAGCCTGCTTTAATTAATGGAAACATGGAATGGAAAATAGATTAATGAATGGTAGGTATTTAATTTAAAATCTTAATATCTAGTATTGTAAATGTAATGATTATTTTATAAATTCTTATTCAATGCACATGGCCTACGTAGCGTTCGGTGCAGTGCTACGCCGTAGCACTTCGTAGCAGTCGGCGACCTCTACGAACAAAATTGTCTTTTTCTGTGTAAAAAATATAAATGAAACATAAAAAATATATCATGAAACTTATTTTTCAAGACATTTAATATTGTTACCATATTTAAGTATTAAACTGCCTCATTAGCCTAGTGGTGCTGAGCGTGACTGCTACGCTAGAGGTCCTGGGTTCGATTCCCGGGCTGCAGGAATCAATCCGAACAATTCCTCGGAGCACTCCCCATAGTATAGGCGATAGAGGATGCAAAGCGAGGCCACATCTCTACGCAGCGCCAAGGGGTCAAGCCGGTTTGAAATAACTTGGCAGTCGACGATTCGAATCGCTCTTCGTTGGATGCGGTCCAGAGGGAGAAGCTGGTACTCGGGTGCTCCTGCCCAGAGATGAGAACAGTATTCCATATGAGGCCGGACCTGCGCCTTATAAAGTAATAGGCGGTGGGCCGGAGTGAAATACTGTCTCGATCTGTTAAGCACGCCAAGCTTCTTTGAGGCTAACTTAGCCTTAGCCTCTAAATGTCCGCGGAACTGGAGTTGATTCGATATGTCGATACCAAGTATTCCAATATTGGCTGAGGCAATTAAGGGGGTGCTCTCAAAACGAGGAGATACGACCAACGGTAGTTTTTTAGCGGTGAACACGCAAACTTGTGTCTTAATAGGGTTAAATTGGACCAAATTAAGTCTGCCCCAATCTGAGACTTTCTCCAAGGTGGTCTCAATTTCAGACACAAGTTTGTTTCGGCTCTCGATGACGGTATGTACTAACTTTTGCTCGCGGCTTCGCTCACATGAAGCTATATTAGGAGTAAAAATGGAAAAACCAACAATGATGACCTCTTCTTTGTATGGGCTTCTATACATCAGGGAAGTCAAGCTGTATCTCAAATTGAGATAAGAATTTCACCAGTTTTTAAGTTGGAGCATATACTTTGTAACAGTGATAACAAAATTAAAATCTATTCAATAGTTTTGGCTCCAACCCGTAACAAACAGAGAAACAGATAAACAGACAAGAATTCAAAAAATCACACTTTTGGATTCGGAGACGTTTAATAGTTTATATAAAGACACTTGGTTTTTTTTAATCCGAAATGTAATCCGAAATGTACAGACACTGCTTTTTAACAATTTTATAATAGTAGAGATATGATATTATTACAGATATGTCAGTAAGTACCTACAACTAATAAATATTGCTCAGTATCAAAATTGTAGTGGCCACTTCTAAGAATAGTGAGTGTAGGCATATGTAACAAACGGCAATAAAGCTAAAGGATTGTGTGCGGTGACGCGGCTTCCGATGTTACCTACGAGCCATTCGTGTGAACTAGCTCCACTCTACCTGGCTTCACTTGCATGTCAGCAAGGGGTTGCTTCCCAGAAATAGATAGATTTTCGTATCACTGTTAGAAAGCATATGCTCCAACTTAAAAACTGGTAAACTTCTTATCTCAATTAATTGAAACGGATCCTTAGATACAGCTTGACCTCTCTTATGTATACAGATCGTTACAAAGCAGAGATCATCAATGTTGGTTTTTACATTTTTACTCCTTGTATAGCTTCATGTGAGCGAAGCCGCGGGCAAAAGCTAGTCTATTATAAAATTGTAAAAAAGCTGAGTCTATACATTGAAGATATAAAAAAAATGGGTTGGGGTATATAAACGTCTCCGAAACCAAAAATAGTTTTTTTTTAATTCTTGTCTGTTTGTTACGGATTGGCGTAAAAACTACTGAATAGATTTTCATTTTGTTGTCACTGTTAGGAAGAAAATTAAAAACTGGAGAACTTCTTATATTAATTAATTAAACGGATCCGTAGATACAGCGTGATCTCTGTCTTGCCGTTGTCTGATGTATACAGACCTATACCAAGAAAAGATCATCACTGTTGGTTTTTGATTCAATTAATTTTCGGACCCATAAAAAAGAAATTCATCTATACTAAACTATACTTCTATTACTAATATATAAAGCTGATCTGGCAATAGGCTCGCCCCCTATTACATGGGACCTAAACATACCGGCGAACTGTGGGTGTACATTAGTACGCCTCTGCCTAACCCTTCGGGGAATACAGGCGTGATGGTATGTTATGTTTATGTTTATATATAAAGCTGAAGAGTTTGTTTGTTTGTTTGCTTGAACGCGCTAATCTCAGGAACTACTGGTCCGATTTGAAAAATTCTTCCAGTGTTAGATAGCCCATTTATTGAGGAAGGCTATGGGCTATATATCATCACGCTACGCGGACGAAGTCGCGGGCAGAAGCTAGTAAAAAATAAAAGAGTATGAGTTGGAGGTTGTATCTAAACATCAGCATTTCATTATTATTACCATAATTCTAGGCTTTTTTGACGGAAAATAACAATTTCACGGTTTGTCGAGTACGTATGTTCAGTCATGTAAATCTTGTAAGTATGTTAACGTTCTGCGTTGCGTCGCGATGGCCCGCCAGTACCTATGCCCGTTTACTGTCAGAGCACGTGCCGCTACGGATTGAGTGGACCTACCGGCCAATACATAAGCGAAAGAGACATATTAACTCTTAAACTCACTAAACCACAGAGGTCGTCAATTGACGACCTCTGTGGTTTAGTGGTTCGAGTACCGGACTGCTGACCATGAGGTCGTGGGTTCGATTCCCACAGAACACAAAAATGTATGTGATGAATATAAGTGTTTGTGTTCGTCTGGGTGTTTCTTATGTATTATAAGTACGTATTTACAAAAAAAGTATATAAGTATTATATCCATTGTCTAGTACACATAGTACAAGCTCTGCTTAGTTTGGGACTAGATGGTGCTGTGTAAAAATGTCCCAGAATATTTATTTATTTATTTATTAGTTATACACGCGTAGGTATATCTTGTTTTCCTTCTCTTACTACCGTGGAAATTAAGCTAAAACTTTGCTTCTTTTTAGCTGAAACGTACACTTTATAAACCATCTAACTGCTAAATATAAATTACTAGCGGTTAAACTATAGCTAAGTATGTTTGTTTAACTTGATTAACAATATAGCCTATGTTACTCCGGAATAATCTACACTTCTGCAGATGAATGTATTTATAAAATCGGTTGAGTCAATTTTGAGTTTATCCATTACACATAATTTTACAAAGAACGAAAAATCGATTATTTCCTCCATATAATATTAATGTAGATGTGTATATATAGTTTATAGTTTCTGCTATTTTGTAGAGAGAGATAAGACTAAGTGCTACGCATTTTGAGATACCATTGCATTTACCGAGTACAGTTGACAAAATAATTATGTTAACAGACAGCTAACGAGCTCTGTGTTTCATAGATAATTATTTATATTGCAATGTCAAGACGCAGATGTCATTCGCTAACTAATTCTTTTGTCAACCGTATTAGTTTAATGGAACACTTTTGTCGACTGCATGGGAAAAGATAACCGATTTCATTCGACAATAGGACTGGTCTACTCAAAGCTGCTATGGTTCTTTTCTCAAAAGGCCATTTCAGACATTGCCCTGCATTGTCCCACTTACATTATTTGCATTATTTTATGTCTGGACTTTAAAAGAGACCATGATTCTCTGAGTTTGCTTCGGTGTTTCTTCTCAGAGGTCGTCAGTTAGGAAATGCCGAACCCATCTAGCTATAAAAAAAACAAACCATTTACTTGTAAAAGTGTCTCTAATGATCTACTTACAGAAATAAATATCATTTCATTTCATCTTTTCATTTCATTTCAATAAAAATAATCCAAAACCATTACGGGAATAAACTATCACCAAAATCAAATTCAACAATATTTTGACGACTATACGATTTGTTTAAGACCATTTGTCTCGCTTTACTCTTATGAGCTGTTCTTGCGCTACAATTTGACATCGTTGTCCATCTTTACACATTTACGGCGCACCTGAGCAAGTGGGTCGCTCCGGTGTGACTGTCGCCCGTTGTGAAACACCGATCTACTGCCTGTGTTTGTCTACACGGATTTGCATATTGACTCTTTGTGCTCAAAGGGCATATAAGACAACTAGATTTAACTGATACCTACCTTTTTAGTGCCGAACTTCGTCGTCCGTCACCAAAGGAGGTGGCGGAGTATGTGGAAGTACTATTGTCACGCCTGTATTCCCCGACGGATTAGGCAGAGGCGTACTAATGCGTATACTCACAGTTTGCTGGTAGTTTACAGTTACTTAAATAAAAACCTCTATTTTCTTCCCTTGCTCTATGGAATCATAGAATTTTTGATCACAATGCCACGATCGCAATAGGATCCTAGAATTTACAATGTTTTAATAGTGTAGAATAATTATCTTTTTGTGATTTTATAAAGTTATTTTAGTGCAGGAAATTCGACTTGCGGGCAGGATTCGAACCTACGTCTTCTGGTTAGATACACCTGACGTTACCTCTAAGCCACCGCGAGATCCACCCGCCATGGCGAAATTTGCCTTCACATTCTGTATTTACGTCTCAAAGGTGACGTTAGTAACATCTATTGCAAAGTGAGCGTGTAGAAATGTTGGCGAGGTTTTTTGTTTTGTTTAAGCGCGCTAATCTTTGGAACTACCATTCGAATTTCAAAAAATATTTTTCGAGTTATATAGACCATTTATTGGGGAAGGTTTATTTAAAAAAAAAGACTACTTACAGCCTCTTTTTACCTAGGATCTGTAACGCGTTTATGACCATTAGACCAAAGAAGCAGTTTGGACATTCATCACTTAAATATTCAATCAATTTATTAATTTCATTGGAATTAATTTAATTTCAATAAAAAATATTAATGCCCAATCCTGCAATGAAGCAGTTTCTTATAAACATAGCTTTAATCGACTGTAACATAACCACATTCACTCTGAGAATAAACCGATAGATGATGACATAATATATTATATAGAAGAAGAAAAATAATTTCTTAACGTAACCCCAAAATATTTCTTTATAAACACCTGAATTCTTTTTTAATACAGTACATATTATATATTACGTCAGCAGTTTTTCGTAAAACTGTTGACGCACCTATTCTCAACATATTTACTGGGCAGGTATTTATTTTCAAAATAAACTGTACATGTAATCTCGTACGGCGAATTTAGGGATTGACCAAGGTAACGTAAATAAAACGCCAATTGGATAAGAAAATACCAATAAAAACACATCGATGTGAGGTTTTTCATTTAAACTAATGTTTTAAGAAACCATGGGATAAAATCAGTTACGAAATACCGAAATGTATAGGATCAGTTAAGTTTTTGTTGCTTGTTATATAAACATACTAGCTTCTGCCCGCGGCTTCGCCCCCGTGGAATAAAAAGTATCGGGAACGGGATAAAAAGTATCCTATGTCCGTTTCCTGGTTCTAAGCTACCTCTATACCAATTTTCAGCCAAATCGGTTCAGCCGTTCTTGAGTTATAAATGAAGTAACTAACACGACTTTCTTTTATATATAAAGAAGATTTGCATATATCGCCTATTAAAGAAAAATTAATCATTGATGCCATGACGCTAGTATAACGGTAAGGTTAGATAGATGTGTAATAAAGTAAAACACCTTATTTTCCTCTATAATATAAAAATATAAAAATAAATAAATAGAAATAAATAAATAATCCGCTCGATCTAGCTAAGTACTAGTCGTACTTCCCACTTCTAAACGTCAAAATGAAAATTTGTGATGATGTATGAATATAGGGTTGTATGGATGTTTGTTACTCTTTCACGCCAGAACGACTCAACAGATCTGGATAAAATTTGGCACAGAGATAGATTGTAGTCTGGAATTACACATCTATTTTTTAATTAGGTCGGACCCAATTCGGGAGTCCGCAGTTGCGGGCAGAACCTAGAGTTATTATAAATACCAACAACTAAAATCGCATCACTTAGTTGAAAAGTTGCGCACGTCTGTCCGTCAGTGTCACAGGACTGCGGCAGCGCCATCTGTCGGGCGCGTCACAAATTGTTGTGCGACAAATTTGTAAATCGCGTCTGTGACATTTGCCGCTAAAAGCACGTGTTTGATGGGCGATATAGAATTAGTGATATTACCCTGATAATAAAAGTAGGCAGAAAAGCTGAGTTCTAATGTTTTAATCACAAACTATTGACTATTGACGATATCAGCCCTGACTCGAAGCAGGCTTCATAGGCGTCACACAATATGTATGACGTTATTTTCCGGTTATAATATTATTGCCTCATTAGCCAAGTGGTCCTGAGCGCGACTGCTACGCTAGAGGTCTTGGGTTCGATTTCCAGGTCGAGCAAAGTGTTATTGGGTTTTTCTATGAAATTCCCAGTAGCAGCTCGGAGTTAGGAATTTATGGCAATAGGCTCGCCCCCTATTGCATGGGACCTAAACATACCGGCGAACTGTGGGTGTACATTAGTACGCCTCTGCCTAACCCTTCGGGGAATACAGGCGTGATGGTATGTTATAATATTATTGTGAACATAGTCGGTCCATTGTGGACCATGAATCGATAACATAACATAATTTAATAAAATAAGACTAGGTAGGTATTGTTATGCTCGACAATGTAAAAAAGCTTCAAGTTTATGAGTAGCAACACTTGAGAACTCCTAGCACGTGTTGACTTCACTAAATTGCACTACCTATGAACAAGTTTTTTTATAAACAAATTTTGCTTTAAAAAACGAATTTGTAAATAGCAGAACTAAAGAGTTTTATATTGCGATATGTAAACTCTTTTTTTAATACCATATAACAATAATTGTAATACAGCATCATGAACCATAGTGCAATTTAAAACCTGGGCCAAGAATCTGCACTCATATCGGTAAAATATTTTACACTAAATTTTTTTGCAGTACCTACGGAAATTCCTCAGTGACCTGGGGAGACGACCGGCTATATCTGACTCATATTGGCTAAAAACCGCACCAATTATCTTTCCCTTGCCCTAAAGTTTTTTCGCGGTCATGGGATCCATGATATTTGCCATGACCATGTATAATTGAGATTCTGCACAAATTGTAAAGATTGAAAGACGACCGTGGGAGAGCCTACCACGGCCTCACAGAAAAGCGGCGTGAAATAACGCTAACGTTCTGTTCCGCCGAGTGAGTGAGGATACCGGAGGCCCACCGGCGCGTATGTATGAGAAGATGTATGAATGTGGCAGAAGCAAAAGAAGTATGCAACAATCGTAGCAAGTTGCGGTCCATAGTTTCTCCCTACCCCTATAGACGTGAGTGTATGTCATGCATGTTGTAAAGAAATGTTGAGAAGAAATCAAATAATTAAGAACATATCAAGTTAAAATGATTACGATTGCATATGGTTTACTCTATAAAGCTATGTATTATTGAGGATTGATGCCAGGAAATACGATGGAACTAAACAAAATATGCTATCTGATTTACGACTCCAATGAAATATTCGTTTGCACACTTTAGGTTCAGTTTATGATCATTAAACTTGAACACATATTTCAGACATAATTTATAACCACAAGTTTACGTGTGTCACTTAAAATCTTTTCATACAAGTTTGAAGTTTCACCATTGTTTATGTAATTAAATGATATATTTATCACTTCCCATCATTCTGTTCCAACTATATACGTCATATATCTTCTATTAATCTGCTCGTTATGTCAAATATCTTGGCTATCACATTGTCACTCCAGCTAGTTAGTCAACATTAGTAATATAAAATACTGCCAAAATAATAATAAGCGCATGACAGTTTCACGCTTAGAAATAAACTTTTCACCTCATTTACACAGTATCTATAAACATAATAAATTATTACATTAAACTTCAATTTTTCATGTAAAAAAATAATATTGTAAAACAATTTTATTACGTCCAATTTAGTTGTTATGTTCTGAGGTGTTTATGTCCGCCCTAACTTCAAAGATTACTCATGTCTGTGTCAACGCCCCATCAGTCTTTGATTTTACTCCATCGCGTTTCTGTATTGTTTCTGCTCGTTCATGGTGTAACAAACTGTCTTGTCAGTTCCGTCAATTTTGTAAATAATATTCGTCAGTTCTGCGTCTCCGTCCGTCGTGCATCGCGCGTGTCAGCCGCACCGCATTTGACAAGTAACGACACTGACAGGCGTTGACGTAGAAAAAGCTTTCGAAAATATGAGGCCATTTTGTTTTACGATAATAAATTTAAATGTCGAACTCAATATTTATTGCCGTTTTTATAGTTTGCACTGTAACTAAAGATGTTATTTTAGTAAATAAAATTTAAAACGTATCGTCGGCTGCGCTGCGGGAGCGCGGCAAAACGGTTCTCACGATCATCATAAAACTTAACATATCTCTATTATTCTTGGAGCCCTTCCAATGTGTAATACCTATTTAGTGTTCGATATGTATAATATGGGATGCACTGTGCTAGCATGATGCTGGCGCGCGGACCTCAGCGGCAGCGACGGCGGCGGTAGCGGTTGCCGTGAGGTGGTGCTAATTACCGTGATTGTAGTGCGCCGGTGCCGCAACACGTTTCATCAGCTGACCTAATAACTTCAAATATTATGATGTTAATGTAGGCAGTGGCGGGCGCGCTGCACGCGCGTGCCGCACGCCCAACTTAAGTTTATAAATAGAATGCACATCGCCCTGTATGTATTTAACGTAAGGAGCTTTTTCAGCGAGGCGGGCCAGTCGCCGCGAACGTCTGTGCGCGCCGCCCGCGCCTGCCCCGCGCCGCCGACCGCGGCCGACGCAAGTTTTGGAAACGGAACGCGAACTTTTTTCTATAGAATTTTAGAAGTTTTTCGAAGTACAGTGGTGCGGCGGTGCAGTGAGGGCCCTCCGGCCGCCCAGTGAGTGAGCACTGTTCACGCGTGGACTAGCCGCTAATCACCGCGGCGCGTAACCGTGTTTCAAAAATAAAACGTTGCCGATTCGAAACCGGAGCACCCCGAAGGTTAATGACAAAATAAAAAGCATGCATTAAAACTGTGTCTGAAAACTCTGGGCGATCGCAACCTGGATCCGTGGCCTATGTGCTATATCCACACGTGAGTCGCGGTATTTTGCTATGACGATACATCACCTTTATATTGTAGGAGACCTTTTTATTCAACTTTTAACACACTCGTATTCATATTAGTTGTAAGACAAACGTTTCCCGTGGTGCAAAGTACAGTCTAGTAGTTTATGCAAGTTATTGTACGAGTTAACATGTTAATTAGAGTACCAGTTGTAATTAACTCTCACGGCGCATTCACCGCCGGTGTCAGGAGTTTTGCAACTAATCAAGGTGTTAGTATTTGTTTACATTCCACTTTCGTAATAACAGCGGTGAGGAATTAAGCCATGTAGTCCACATTTCGGCACATATTTATTGAAAACGATATACTACCTATAAAAATACGTTTGTATATGAGAAAAACAATGATTTCCACATCCTTCACACATAAATTAATATAAATCTATTAGTTGTGATCATTTTGTCGATAAAATTAATACTACTATAACTATAAACTATTTTCTTTATTACCATACTCAATTAAATATATGTAAGAGAAAAAAAATACCAATTTACCTGGTCGTCTAATTTTCCGCGAAATGTGTATTTAGTTTTAACTATCTTCACTTTTAACTTCGTAATTATACAAATAGTATCATTTTTTTTAACAAAATAATGATATTTCCTGTTATAATATTCTAACATTTCCAATATTTGTCATTTTGTTCCCTTGAATTTAAAAATGGAAACTATTTCACTTTTTTTTAAATTCTTAAAAATTCTTCAAAATCTGCTTTTTTATTCAAACGACTCGATTCTAAACTTTTTTTAGGAACCAATTCAGTGGAACCATTCCATTCTTGATCAAACCTTCCGTGTGGTGATTTACGACAAGTTGCGAAACGTTGCTCGATAATGCTCATAGTTCATCGTACGAGGCGTTTGGACAATGTTGACCCAATATCGCGGGGAGCGGTCTGCTCGGCGAATTACAATGTACCTCATCCTACATTAAACAGTCACTAATCGACACCGTGCTTTTTATATTAATTATACTATGTACCGCGGAACACGCGGTGTGCATTTCGGCGGTGTTTTAACGTACGGGATGATATTTTTTACAACATTTTCAACGTTTGACATATTTTTTAACTTGATGGGTGAATAAATTATATTAAAGCAACTTTATGTATCCTTTAGGTTAGTTTTTTTTACACAAAACAGATTTTCAGACGATATATTTTACTTGTTAATTTCAAATATTGTAAAATAGGCACCATTACCTACAGTAATTAAAGAGATTATACAACTTACTCTAATTAACATAATTACCTTTCACAACAGAAGCAATCGATTTAGCACAGCTATAACAAAATTATGATGCAACATCACAAGGCCTAACATTTTTCTAATGGATCTATAAACAAGAAACATAAAAATCTTACGAACTGAAATGAAATAATCAAGCATCGATACTAGGCAGAATGGACGTTATCTTTGCGTCAACTGCTTTCCCGCGCTTTTCACTGTCACTCATTACCAATTTATGTTGGTCGCTTGATGGTTTGACAATGTTGACTGACATGAAATGTTTGTAGGATTGACGAACGGTTAAGGCACTGTTACTCAGGAACGTGAAGAAACTAATGTAACAAATTTAATAATTTAGGTAAGTATATTAATGCACTTGTCAGGTATTTATGTAGAAATTATGTTTTGGATAATAAAATGGAATGTTAGTACCCTATATTCTAGTCATTCAGGGATGAAATAAGCTTTGCTTGCTTAAGCTGTTGCCAATAATAAATAAAAGTGTTGCCTAGTATTATATTATCTGTGGTATTGCTCAATACTCTGCACAGTACACAGCAACGGTAAAAAAATATATTTTAGTATTTTTTTCTTTGTTCCGATATGGTCCGATGTAAATATGGTGTGATCATCAGTATGTACTGAAAATATGTGTACCTCGATATCGATTTATTCTCTAAAAGGTTAATTAAGTACTTACGTATCTACATAACAATTTAATTATTATTCATCGTTAAGCACAAATTTTGTCAATTCAGCCACGAAAATTCAAATTCAACAAGAAGGTGTAACCAATAAAGAGGTTACAGCTCATTACAGATTGTAACATAAATTATGATGCGTTCCGGTGCGAACGCATTTATTTTAAAGCCGACACACGTGTCGCGGCACTCTGTACCTGCTTGCAAATCTTGCTTCCCAGAAACTTTATTTATGGAATGAATTAGTGTCAACTAGAAGCACTGTGGTGTTACTACGTACGTTTTCACAATGTCTGTGAGTGCTAGAAGTAGATACGAAGTCAACAAAACAATGCTACTAAAATGACATTTACATAAAAAAAATCGCACGGGTCACATTTAATAGGGGGTGAGACGATTGCCCCTAATGGGGAGTTAAACCATACTTCGAGTTGCTACTGAGAATTTCATAGAATAAATATTTGTTACATGGGAGAGCCATGTTTCGGCACGAATGGGCCGGCTCGACCGGAGTGTTACCACGGCCTCACAGAAAATCGACCTGAAACAACAGTTGCGTTGTGTTTCGCCGAGTGAGTGAGGTTACCGGAGGCCCAAACCCTTTTAAAAGGCGGGCAACGCACTTGTGACTCCTCTGGTATTGCGGGTGTCCATGGGCGGCGGTTATCGCTTACCATCAGGTGATCCGTCCGCTCGTTTGCCCCCCCATCCCATAAAAAAAAAACTAATATCAACACTTTGCTCGATCGTCCTGGGGATCAAATCTATACTGTGATTATATTACTTATGTACTTACCCATAAAATAACTTTTTCTACATAAAGATTCCGTAAAATCTATCAGTAGTACAGTGCTGCGTCTATATTTTTATTCAACACCAATAAACTGGTAGTGAAACATGCGCGCGCGCAACCGTTGTAAACTCCGTTTTATTGCGGAGTCCGTTTGAAAAAAATACAAACTGCGAAGAAAGTAAACTTGCACGTTTATTTAGCGTTGGATTACATTCCTTCGATGGGTGGGCAAAGTTGTAGGGGCATCTGTCACCTCGGAAATGTAACCAGAAATCTGTCGAAGGTACACATAATAATACATACATTGCCAGTATAAACTGACATTGCATTGTAGGAAAAGTTACCATTGTAGTTATGTGTCTATGATCTTAGACTGTCTGTGTCTGTGTCGGTGGGCAAATAAGGCCACATACACATAACATACCATCACGCCTGTATTCCCCTAAAGGTTAGGCAGAGGTGCACTAAGGTACACCCACAGTTCGCCGGTATGTTTAGGTAATAAGGCCACAGTTACCAATTATTTTGGAATTCATCCATAAATTATTTAGAATCCACAGTTTCACAGCAGATTCTTAGCAATTTTCTAATGTTAATCAAATTACAATTTACCAAGAGCGGCTTTTTAAGCCTTGTTGGAAATGGTTTCAAAATATACAAAGTACTTATTGCATCCAGGCTAATCTTATTTAAGTATATTCTTGATAAACTTTAGTTGCATTTAAATAGAATCGATCTAGGTACAAAAACTAAATTAACTATAATAAGTTAAAAGCATTTTTATTTCATGCTAGACAGATCGATCTATAGAAACACGTTGCTTCAAATATTCCGTGCGACATACCAACTCTTACCTTTAACACTCGTTTTGCGGAAGCATCTCTTCTCAATCCCTATCAAAAACTTTAAATGGCAATGGATATCGGAGTAAGTAAGGATAAGTAAGTATATTTTTTACTAAGTCTATCATAAGTATTGTAGTAAGTAAATCGAACATTCTAACATCAGTTTATCTGCTGCCCATAAACCGTGGGAGGGCCATGCTTCGGTACGAATGGGCCGGCTCGACCGGAGTGATACCACGGTCTCAACTCGGCGTGAAACAATGCTTACGTTGTGTTTCGCCGAGTGAATGAGAATACTGGAGGCCCCAAACCCTTTTAAAAGGACGGCAACGCACTTGCGACTCTTCTCGTGTTTCGGGCGGCGGTAATCGCTTACCATCGAGCGATCCGTCTGCCCTTATGCCCTCTATGCCATAAAATCAACTACCCACATTCGATACCTGAAAAAAGGATTTTCCAGAAGCCATGTTGCATTACAACTCGATTCTGTTACATTACACGTTGCACCACACGGTCATTCAGGCCTTTGAAGGTCGCTTAATTATTTTTTACAAAGACGGTACTTGAGTTTATGTTAATCAGATACAAGTTTGAGGGCGCACTTGACCTTTTTACCTCGAAGGATATCGCCTATCGGAACTTGTTTGAGCTCCTGAAGAGATTGCAGAGTAACCGTTAATTTTGGAGGTCGGCAGATAACCTATATTGTTAAATATACATAGAGAAAATTATATTTTTATGACGCACTAGCTTCGTCTGCGTGGACTTCAGATAAAAAATAACCCATGTGTTATTCCAGACTATAATCTATCTCTGCGCCAAATTTTATCCAGATCCGTTCAGCCGTTCTGGCGTGAAAGAGTAACAAACATACAAACATCCATCCTTCCATCCTCACAAACTTTCACATTTATAATATTAGTAGGAAGTAGGATTAGCGTAGTGGTCCTGAGCGCGACTGCTGCGCTAGAAGTACTGGGTTAGATTGCCAGGTCGAGCAAAGTTCCCAGTAGCAGCTCGAAGTTTGGAATTTGTGCCCGGTTAATGACAATAAGCTCGCCCCCTATTACATGGGACCTCTAACACAGGCGAATACAGGCGTGATGGTATGTTATGTTTTTGTATGTAATAACTTTATTGAAGAAAATTATTAGTATATCAAATAAAGTTCAAAATATGAAAAATAAAAATGAAATTTTCTTCATCATCAGTAATGTTAGCATGTCCACTGGTGGGTGTGTGGTGGTGTTTAAGCATATATGGGAATCGAACCCGCGATGTATTGCCTGTATTCCCCAAAGGATTACCCAGGGGTGGCAGGTATGATTATGTTCCACATAATAGTGGGTGAACCTATTGCCGTTTACCGGGTTATAAATCCAGGCTCCAAGCTGCTATTTGAGAATTTTATAGAAAAACCGAATAACACTTTGCTTGTCCTGGGAATTGAACCCGGAACTTCACGCTCAGTCACCGCACTTGAGACCACTAGACTAATGAGGAAGTAATTGTAAATAACTATTATCATTTCTATTTTTAAAGCGCCTTCCTACAAAAATAACAGTTTTGTAATTCTCGCAAAATTCTGCTTTTAGATTTTATCAATTAATTATATTCAAACAAAGCCTACGCATTGACGCAGTTTACACACGTTGTCAATATCTAACAACACTAGTTTATTAAGTATAGCTACTAAGCAACCTTCCACGACCATTATTATGATCTCACACCTCATTGCAATATTTATTCTACGTCGTCAACTGAAGCCCATAATAAAGCGGTAATTGACTACAAAAATGTCTAGAGATTAGAGAAAATCAATCGCAATTTTAATATTTTATGTTTGGCCTAATCGTAGAAGCAACAGTACGAATTTTCATACGTTTCTTATCGTTAAGAAGGTCAAAACCCCCTGGAAACTTACTCATAAATATTGACACTTATTTTTTGTACATTTGTAAGATAAGTAAAATCTTGTATTTATATATTTTTTAAATTATGTCTGCAGTCTGTTTTACGCATCAACCACGTGAAAATCTTAAATTAGTGTATCTCCCTCTTAGAAAACATAAAATCCGACTGACGCAATCAATGTTTGCACAATATCCATAGCGGTTGTCAATCGTAATATGTTCACGGTAATCGCACCCACAAAATAAATGATTAACTAACAGAACACCAGATACAAGCCTTGGTGCGGATACTTACTCGCGTATTATAATTATTTACAATCGTAAATTGTATTAGCCAATCATTCCGTTTATTTTTTCAATCCTAGTCAATGATAGAGTCGGTCGGCGTACTCGGTGTGTCGGTAACTCAGTTTGTATCGCTACACCCGTCTATTTCGGCGAGTAGGAAGTTTATTATGTATTTATAAATGTAGCTGTGTTGCGGTACGTTTACACCCGCCCCGATATTCCAAATTAATATGCAAGTAATTGTGGAGTTCTTCGTGCTGTGTGTTTGTCCAAAAAGTTCTTATTATAAACTAGCCTTGTCTATTAATCTTATTCTATCTTAGTTGAGTTTTTAAAGGACACTAAAGTCCCTAATAATAGCAAACACTAACCCCCTTATTCATTGAAATATAAAATGTCTTATAACTATAATTATGTTTAGTCTTCTTTTCCCTGTTACAAAATATTACGTGTCAAAACAAGACAAAGAACATTATAGATATGGAAGTTTTATATTTTTATGAATATTTGCATTAGAGTACAGATAGACATACAGAGAGTACCAACAATTAATTATGGGAATATTTTTTAGTTGATTTTGTGGATAACATTTTATTTACCGCAAAACAGAAACAAGTAAAAACTGTCATTTCAAAAACGTAGATGAAAACGTATTAATAAAATATATGGGATCTTTGTCTTTATCATGCCTAACAGAAAAACAAATAAGTAGTTAACTTAACCGTCTGTTCCTCGTTCCCTCATAAACCAAAAAAAAACAGGCAACCAAAGAAAAACTGCAAGAAAGAAACATTAGATATTAGTAACTCAACATCAATCGACGATTAATCGCGAAAGTGTTAGAATTCTGGCATAAGTATCTATTTCAGTCGGTTCCTGAGCAAACTTCATAACGCGAACTGTCTGGGGATCAAAGCCCAGACTTTCATACAGTGATATATGCACTGAGATATCTTTTAAAAAAGGATCGAGATTACTTTTACTGGTTTTTGGCACTTTTGCGAATATTAGACATTGAAATAAAACGACTTTTTTTACACAATATCAATACAAAGCGAGAAAATCTACAAAAGTATATCAATTCCATTTTTTTGGACGAGTTTTTTTAAATAAGTTTACGGTTGACTGCCACTTCGCCAGCGACACTGCGATCGACGATGGAGCGCGCTTGCCTAGAAGAAACAGATCCACCCTTGATTTAAAGACACCCAGATAATTAATTTCGAGATGGTTCTAACGTATTTCGAAGATACGACCAATTGTTTGAAGTTCCCTTTTTTTCTGAAAGTTAAAAGATTTTGATCTGGTCTAACTCTGCTGATGAGTTCACCTGGCTTAATATCACCGCATTGCTGAATATTCTATCTCTAATACATAATTCAGTTCTGGTTTCAAGAATAATGTGACATTGCAAAATGCGATACCACTGGTGTTGCTCCAATCTATTACCTACTATATCCATCAGGCGGCCCGTATGTTTGTATGTCATTTTATTATAACGAAAAAAGTTAATAGCTTTCTTGATATTGTAAAGTTAAGCTTTGAATCTATTGAGAGACATTTAATATTTAATAACTTTGAAAACAAACTTTAGTTTCTTGTAGCAGAATAGGTAAATAAAATATGAGTTAACGATGCAAGCGATTGTTAAGTTCAAAAAACCCTGTAAATACTAGAAATTTTGACCGAAATTAAAACCTTTTTTAAGCATTTTTTAAGATCAGAAGATTTTTTAAGATAAGAATCATGAACTCTCATTAATTCCCTTCGAAGAATGCATATTATGGAATAAAAGTTTTTTGTGATGTTATTTCAAGAAAAACACATACATACATCACACCTGTATGCCCGAAGGGTTAGGCAGAGGCGGTACCAATACACACAAAGTTTGGCGGTATGTTTACGTTCCATGTAATGGTATATTGCCATTAACCGGGCACAAATCTCAAACTCCGAGCTGCTAATGGAAATTTCATAGAAAATCCTAATAAAACTTTGCTTGACATGGGAATTTAACCCAGGACTTCTAGCTTAGCAGTCGCGTTTAAGACCACAAAATTAATGAGGTATTTATTTACTAGTAAATTATGTGACACCTGCAATGGCTTTTCACGGTATAGTAATTCTCTCAGGTTTGAATATAAATTTGTGAATAATATGAAACCAATACTTAAAACAGTGTTCATAGTTCTAAAGACCATTCACTTAATATTATCAACTCGCAAGTTGTCTAAATGACGGGATAATATTTCCGGTGTTCCAAGAAATCAAAAAACTTTACAGAGAAAGGATACAGAATCGCTTCAGCAGTTTTGAGTGGTGCGCCCACATACAGATAAACAGACCCAGTTGTTTTTGGCGGCTGGATATTAATCCCGACGCTATTTATCTAGCTACATATTTAATTAGCATTTTGCTTCAGCGGATGCAGTTAATTCAAGTCTGCATACCAATTCATTTCTCGCTACATTTCTTAGAAAGTATTCAGAAGATGTTTCGTAGTTTAAACTTTGGTTGATTATTATTTATTACGTGCAATATGTTCTTGTGTAAATACTCTACTTTTCTATTACGGTGTATCCGTGTCTGATATAATGTTAGTTTCTCTTTTTTACCCGACTGCCGAAGGAGGATGGTTATTACTCAGTGCGTTTAACCCCAGTTCTCTTACAAAGAGCTCAAGGAGAGATAGACGTGCTTTATCTTAGACTCGTTTGTGGTTTCCGTGCAATTGAAGTAAATATCTTTACGTTGACATCAAACTCCTCGTTCCATTCAGATAGGCATCTCGTAAGAGCCCAAAAAATATCTGACTAGATCGATGGTAGTAGGACCTCTTGGGGTCCGACGGGAGATCATCCTTATGTAGGAGAAAGTCGTAAAGCATTTTGGTGTGTGTTTCGACTTATGCGCGTGAGAGCCAGTTTTTTTTTTTTTATGTGATAGCAGGCAAACGAGCAGACGGATCGCCTGATGGTAAGCGATCACCGCCGCCCATGGACACCTGCAACACCAGAGGAGTCACAAGTGCGCTGCCGGCCTTTTAAAAGTGGCTGCGGCTCTGACGGTCTTCAGTCCGTAGAGGCTCTTGCATAACATACATAAACAACCCATTACATGTTCCACTGCTGGGCACGGGTCTCCTCTCTCAATGAGAGGGTTTGACGACCTCTGTGGTTTAGTCGTTCGAGTACCGGACTGCTGACCATGAGGTCGTGGGTTCGATTCCCACAGGACACAAAAATTTATGTGATGAATATAAGTGTTTGTGTTCGTCTGGGTGTTTCTTATGTATTATAAGTATGTATTTACAAAAAAAAAGTATATAAGTATTATATCCATTGTCTAGTACCCATAGTACAAGCTCTGCTTAGTTTGGGACTAGATGGTGCTGTGTAAAAATGTCCCAGAATATTTATTTATTTATTTATAGTCCGATATATGACCATTGGCCTGCCAAGTAGAAGCTCTTAAAGCTCGTCAATTTTTCGGCAACTCCTTTGGTGTTGAAGGTGTCTATAGGCTACGATGACTATTTGTAACTATCAAGTGTCTTGTCTGTTCGTTTGGCAACATAATCAATAAAAAAAACTACCTTTTATGGATTTTAACGAGTTGTGTTGATATAATTTAACACAAATACTGAGGTGTCTGAACTGCCTCATTAGCCAAGTGGTCCTAAGCGCGACTGCTACGCTAGAGGTCCTGGGTTCGATTCCCAGGTCGAGCAAAGTGTTATTGGGTTTTTCTATGAAATTCCCAGTAGCAGCTCGGAGTTAGGAATTTGTGCCCGGTTAATGGCAATAGGCTCGCCCCCTATTACATGGGACCTAAACATACCGGCGAACTGTGGGTGTACATTAGTACGCCTCTGCCTAGCCCTTCGGGGAATACAGGCGTGATGGTATGTTATGTTAATACTGAGGTGTTTGACGTCTTTTCATGTAATTTTTGATAATTATAAGCGATCCAATTCACGCAGAATGAGCTCACTGTCTCCTTTGCTCTTGCAGTTTTTTCCATTGTGAATACCCTTGTGGCTTGAACTGCCTCTCACATACACACGACAGAACACAGTCGGGCAGAAGTTTTCTTAAATATAAAATATCTTAGCTTTTTTAGCCTTCTCATTGTTCGTTAAAATCTATTCGATAGGATCCTTTACTGTTCTATTGTTAGCGGGACCACACAGCGACACCTGGCCGAGTTTTATAAATAGGTACATAGGTTACAAATCGACTGAGACATGGAGGTAAATAATGAAACTTACTTCGAGTGGCTAGTTAGGTAATCAATTCTAGAACTTTTTACATGTTGTCCTAAAATAAATGAAGTTTATTATAACAGCCAAAAAAGACAAGAATAACTACAACAAAAATAAAGCGCAGATAAATAATCTTTATAAGATATCTTGTGCGATATCAGAATAGGCTTATTCTGACCTATAGGGCGACCTGTTTCTATTAGGGCCTACTGGTGAAGCCACGGGCAGTTTGCAGTAAATCTATACTAATATATAAAGCTGAAGAGTTGCTTGTTGTTGGTCCGATTTGAAAAAATGTTTCAGTGTTAGATAGCCCATTTATTGAGGAAGGCTATAGGCTACATAACATCACGCTAAGACCAAGTAAATATACCACGCGGACGAAGTCGTGGGCGGAAGCTAGTAAGATATATAAAAAAAGTTCCCCTTCGCTCGCTATTTACTTGGGACTTAAACATACCGGGTGAACTGTGGATGAACCCTTCAGAGAATACAGGCGTGAAGGTCTGTGTTAATTAAATAAATAAAGTTTTGTATGAATACTACTAATTCTAGCCTAGCGTCCGTTTAATCGTTCAACCAAATTTCACTAGTGTTGGTATTATTTTACCATTGTATTCATTGCCAAGGTACCTACTGGGTTCCATTCTCAGGTCGATCAATGTGTTATTGAATTTTTCTAAGTAATTCTCAGTAGAAGGAGTTTATGGCTTGCTTCCACGTGGAACCTAAAAAACATATCGGCAATCTATTGGGTACATATCGGTACACCTCTGCTTAACTATTCGGGGAAACAGGCGTGATGGTTAGAAAATTGTGGCTATTGAATTGTCTTTTCAGACTTTATTATCCAGATGCGATAAATTCGAAACGCTTATCTAGCATTAAGACAAATGCATAAACTACCATTTTGACGTAAGTATATAGTCAGAGAGTTAGTAAGTATATAGTCTAGAGATATTACGTCGGCTTTGGACGGAACGGTTTTAGAAAATTGAACACTCTATTTAGTTCAGTTGTGAGTTCGGTTGGCCACTAGTATTTATATCCGCTATCGCAATATACTGTTGTATTTGCAATCGTTTTAGCTATTTAAAATTATATATGATACTAAGGTCCAATTGCACCAACTTTTTAAATGTGTTTAAACACAATTTTTCATAGTAAATTTGTGTTTAAATGCAATTTAAATATATTTAAGAAGTGGGTGCAAGTGGCCCTTTTTTTTTATTATTATGGCGCCACACTTTGTGTATTTGCCAGTGTCAAGTATTAGAGTAATCAAGTAATTAGAGTATTTTCAAATAATATTTCCCATCATGGGATTGTATTATGGCACCACACTTTTTGTGTTCACCAATGTCAAGTATAAGTTCAGTTGCCCCAATAAAACGGTAAAAACTTTATTGAGGCTTCGATGGAGTTTAGGAGTGAACCCAAAAAGTCACGATTTTCAATTTTATATAATTTGCCTACACTCTCACACATTCACGAACACTTAATGGTTAATTATCCACCATAATTTCACATTAAACTTCGGAGAAATTCAAGTTTTGAAAAATAATATAAAATCGACAACGTGCACTTTTCATTTTCCCGCCTAAACTCCAAGTGGCCCTTAGAATGTTTCGGGGAAAGGGACATTCTAAAACTCAACGTTATACGGAGGGTAGTATTATACTCCCAATGTTACAGCTCATCAAGTCACCAAAAACTGTCAAATTTTACCAAGGGATAATAAACGTTGTTGTTTGGAGATTAAATTGAAAATCGATTGGAGAAATCTGACAGTTTTGAATTCTGTGACGATCATAAAATTTATACGGCAAAATACATTCCTTTAAATTAACGTAGAAATTAGTAAAAAAAATAACGATAATTGAAAAGAAAATACATAAATTTCTAGTACAGTTTTCTTTGGAAACTCGTCTAAAGAATCTATTTTCAAACACAACACTATTTTTCGGCTTTCACATCATCTACTGATGTTTATCGTTCAGTCATTCACTCATTCAACATGACATCTTTTGTTATCATCACAAAAACGTCAACCGTATTTTTTCTCGCGGTCGTAAATACGTTTCGCCTTCCATTTCTGAAACGGCAGTGTTGCTATCATTCTAAATAAAATAAACCCTTTTAAGTGTGAAACTATTTATGTATTGTATTTAAAATCGTAGTGGCAGTGGAGACAGATTTACCCGTAGTCACACGACCCATTAACTTTCATTAATCTTGTCACACACAAGTTCGGCATGTTTTTTTATGACGGTCATTTGTTAAATGTTTAATGGTTGGGTGTGATTATTATGTATGAGAGTCATTTGTCAATTATTTTTGAGGTGTCGTTTAGTAATGTAAAAACAGTTCATTTTGTAGAAGAATATTATTATTGTAGTTTCATATCCATCATAGAGCGTGTTAGTGCTTCAATGTGTTTCAATTTTGGAACAATTTAAAGTAGTTTTACATCACGTTATTAAACTTACCCAGTGCTATAAAGTTTTAGCGCTTCTAAACTATCTCTTCTTCCCGTAGATCTATATACCGCATGATGTTGCACAAATAAACACAATTTTTGTTATAGTTATGTAAATAACTTTAAAAGTTTCATCGAAGCCTTGAGTTTTTGGCCTTCCCAATGAAATAGAACGAGCAATCATTGTAATCAACAACCGTAATTATAGTTAAATTCACACACACACACACACACAAATATTTATATAATACGAATACAACCAGATACCTGCAAACTAATGTTCTAAACTTCCACAAACACATTTATTCGCCGCTTCCTCATCGATAAGTAAATCCATCACTAAACACTATTTTTAAGACTGGCAACACCTATTTTTTACGCGCCATACTTGCTAACGCGCGGAGAATAGCCCAGTCGAATAAATAAATGTAAATATAGGTAACAGCGGCATCGTAATTACCTTTGCCAGGTTAACTCTGGTGCTAGCAATGTGTTTATTAGTCGGAAAGAATTATTTCTGTTACGAACTTGGCATTCGTCGGTATCTCGACTCGGATTGAATGTGGGGAATCAAATGAATTTAGGTTAGTAGGTAGGTGGTGGAGGAGGTTAGTTTTAGTTGAGATAGGTAAGGTTATATACCGTGGGAGAGCCATGCTTTGGCACGAATGTGCTAGCTTGACCGGATACCACGGCCTCATAGAAGACTGGCGTGAAACAACGCTTACATTGTTTTGCCGAGTGAGTGAGGATACCGGAGGCCCAAGCCCATTTAAAAGGCCGGTAACGCACCTGTGACTCTTTTGGTGTTGCGGGTGTAAACTGGGCGGCAGTAAACACTTACCATCAGGCGATCCGGCAGCTCGTTTGCCTCCTATACATTAAAAAAAACACGTCAAGGAGTTTAGATCACGAGAATTTGGTGCTCTTTCTGAATGATAGTGAAAGACGCAATAGAAGTATGCCAAAATCTTGGCTATCTTGTTCATCTTTAACCTGATAGGGAAATGGCATGAGTATACAGTATGATATACTTTTTCTCAATTTGCTATCATAGTGTACAGTTATGCATAATGTAAACTTTTATAACGCATAAAAAACTCCTTCCTTTTTTCAAAAGTTCCCAGTTTTAACAACGTTTATTTAAAATTACCAACTTCTTAAAAGAAATAGTACAAGTTATATTATTACAACCCATTAATCAGTTTCGCGGTCCACGTATAAGTCGTTTGTATGGCACATCGTTTTGGCTCATTGTCACATGTTTCGGCAAGGCTTGTTTTATTTTTAATGTGCTTTTCCGTACTGCATCGAATAAACTTGTACAATCGAGCCTGACACCGTTTGGCGATTAATAAATTCTTGAAAAATATCTATGGCCAGAGTAAATTCAAACTTTGAAACGTTCTATTTTTAAAAATTTAATCGAACTTTACACGTAGTTACTTCGAGTGATGTCTCTTCGAAAAAAAGGCAAGAAATATTAATAATAAATAATATTGCATTATTTTATCAGCCATATTTTGAGGGGTGCAGAAATTCCCTATCTCCTGCCACTTGGGAAGCTGGCAGATTAAAAAGGCCTTATTACCGACTAAAAACCACGCTTACCCTACCCTATAGTCATTCAAGGCATTCGCCACGACCGATATAGAGTCAGTTGAACTCTTTCAAAGGCTTACCTCCTCGACACCGCCTTACACGACTACCGCAGACTTCTCAAGTCAGGACCTGCAGGCCAACTCATGGAGACCGGTGCTCTGTCTGTGCTCTCCTCATTTTATCATCCTAACTGCGAGACGCTAACCTTCCATTTTTTGCAGCAATAACCTTGTATTTTGATCCATCTATGACGCGAAACAATAATAAACTTTACAACAAAAACGCAGCAAATCTACTTAATGTATCCAAATCGCTACTAATATACCTGGTACGTCATCACAGATCGATCAAAATCGAACTCTATTTTTATCTCGTTACGGTTTAAAAAAGCATGACTGGCAACACTGAGGTTAAAGACTTCAAAACGTTGGGATATTTTTGAGATCATACGTAGTTGCTAAACGTAATAATAATATCGAAGTTTACAATAAATATTGCTACAACTCAATCCTAATAATACTCGGAAATGATTTCTCATATATTCACAGACACCACTCCATCTCACTCACTCACAGCCATCACTACACCTCTTTACTAAGCTTAAATTTAAATAAAGACAGTGTGTTTGTTCGCGCGAGTTCAAATAAATAAATGTTACGATAGATCATACCGATTTAACCTGTTATTCAAAGATAGATTTTGTAACTACTGGTACATGGGATTTTACTCTATTTTTTCTGCTTAGGTAGTTACTTTGTTAACATGAAAATGAATAAGTTATTTTAGTGAAGGAAAAATTCGACTCGCAGGCAGGATTCGAACCTGCGTCTTCTGACTGGGTACGCCAGACGCTCTGACCTCTAAGCCACCGCGAGTCCCACCTGCCATGTCGAAATTTGCCTTCACATTCTGAACTTACGTCTTAAAGGTGAGATTCTGGCGTACCTACCCTGCCAGAAGACGAAGGTTCGAATCCTGCCTGCGAGTCGAATTTTTCCTTCACTAAAATAACTTTAAAATCTTAGTATGAAGAATGCAGAAAAAAAACAAAAAGATGAAAATGAATATTTTTAAACGTCATTAGGTATACAATCTCAAGCTAAGAAAAAAATATAATAAAGAATAGTATAGTTTTTTTGCATCATAATAACCGATTTGACTATCTTTACATATTATAAAAAAATGTCCCCCGCCGTGTCTGTCTGTTCGCGATAAACTTACAAACTAGGAACTGAATGGATTTTCATGCAGTTTCCACCAATAGCCAGAGTTATTCACGAGGAAAGTTTCAAGCTATTAAACATCACGCTACGACCCTTAGGCACAGGGCAACGCGGGAGAAAGCTAATTACAAGATAAATTATTGCAGTTTATCTTATCGCATAATTCATACACGATTAATATATCAATGCGCAGATGGACAGTCTCCTTATGCGAAGATCTGCTAAGGTAGGATTTAGGCAAATGCCCACGCTCCTATAAAAACATATTGAAAGACTGGTAAGTACCTTTAATTGCGTTAAATAAACGAAGCACAATGCTTGCGATGTGTTTCGCCGAGTGAGTGAGGTTACCGGAGGCCCAAACCCTTTTAAAAGGCGGGCAACGCACTTGTGACTCCTCTGGTGTTCCGTGTGTTCATGGGCGGCGGTTATCGCTTACCATCAGATGATCCGTCTGCTCGCTTGCTCCCCTATCCCATAAAAAAAATACACACTAAAAATACAATTTCATACCCTACATCTACTTACCCTCAAAAATATTAATTAATGTAAAGTTATTAATTCGCATTTGGCAACATTATCTATATTTCCTTTTTTGCTGTCAAATTTTAATATTTTATTGTGCGTTGTGTATGTTAGTTAACGCCGATGCTCTACGATATAGGTCAGTTTACATTGATTATGATGAATTCTTTTAGAATGGAACGTTATGCTTTATGAGTAAAAATAATTTATTTAAACGTATATACAAAAGCTCTGAGTGATAGATAATTGTATTAGTTTACAGTAATTTATTTTACATTCATTTGATTCACCCAAAGGCAATGAATATTGGTCTAAGTGGCACTTATATTTCTGTTATGTTTTTTCCAGTTATAATAGTGGGGTTAAAATATTTTAATTTTGGTATGGGTAGGGTAGATTTCCAGATAAGGCTAAATAGGAATTTTATACGAAGTGCCAATCGATTCTTATTCACCCAAATTACTGGAGAATATTTAAAGAGATTCGGGAGTCTGGCTACCTAAATATAATGATTGTCATAGCTTTGCGATGGGTCATGAATGGTTACCGATCCATAAACAGTCCGCATTAAGCGTAATTCATACTTTACTGACACAAAACATTGTTTTAAAAAAAAATATTTGTGGAAATAAATGCATTTGCTTGATTTAAAATTGTGAAATTGATGATTGACTTGGAATTGGAATTGGACTAATGAAGCGGCGGTAGCCTAATGGCTAGGGCGTCGGACTTGCGATCATGTGGTTGCCGGTTCGAAACCCACCCATTGCACTACCGACGTGAACCCACTCGTAACACAACTCATTTTAGCTTAGCACGAGGGGTTAACAAGAATACTAGTAATGTGTGATCCACATTGCTAGTAAGCTTTTTTGTAAAAAAAAAATAAAAAATAAAAAATTTGACGATACATTGTGGCTAAGCGATCACCTTCAGTGGCATGTATTGCGGGTTCCATTCCCGAGTCTGGGTGTAGTTGGTGTCTGTAAACATACCCGCCATATATTAGAAAATTATGTGAAGCAATGTTTTTTTTAAATGAAAACGTACAATCTTTACGACCTTTTTTAAGTCACTGACGAAGGAAATTTAGGCTAGTCGTAGAGTCGTATAATATCTCGTCTTTGATATATTTGTTTTGGATAAATAATGTGAGGTAACACAGGTGCTATTCCTTAATGGGCTGCGGTCAATGATCGCCGAATCACTTAGGCGCTGCCGAATGATGTCATTAGTGCAGCCGATATCGACGCATCGCCACGATATCTTTTGGAATATTTTTGGGCAAATGTTTATGGAAATGGTTTGGTTTGCGAAAGGTTATTAGCAGAACAGAAACTGAATGCGACACACCGAGGTTAGGGTGAAATGGTGCATATTAGGGGAAGCCTATGTCCAGCATTGGAGAGATAGAGGCTGATAATGATGATGATGATATTTAGGAAATATGATACTCGTAGTAAGCAGTGATAGCCTAATGCCTGCCAAGTCTCGAGTTCGAATCCAAGGCACGCATCTATAACTTTTAGAAGTCATGTGCTTATTAATAAATAAATTTTCATGCGCTTAAACGGTGAAGGAAAAACATCGTGAGAAAACCTGCATGCCTGAGAGATTTCCTCAGCGTGTCTAGTCTGCCAACCCGCATTAGAGGCTAGTTTGGTGGATACTCGTGCCCAGCAGTGGGACAGTATATGTAATGGGTTGATTATGTTATATAGCTTTTGCCCGCGACTTCGTTCGCGTAGCGTGATGATATAGCCTATAGCCTTCCTCAATAAATGGGCTATCTAACACTGAAACAATTTTTCAAATCGGACCAGTAGTCCCTGAGATTAGCGCGTTCAAGCAAACAAACAAACAAACAAACTCTTCAGCTTTATATATTAGTATAGATTCTCTGTTCAAAAAGAGAGTTCCCGCGTAAATTTAAAAACATGTTGTAAAAAACCAGATAGGAACCACATTTTTCTTCTGGAGGCGGTTCAAACCAACGCAACCATGAGGTTTCCACTATAACTATGCAGATAAAAACCATTTGTCCAAAAATCTTTAATAAATTTCCTAAGCGCTACGCGCGAAGACATCATTACTGTTGGTTTTTGAGCTTCAAGTGAGCGAAGTCATAACGGACATAACGACGAAGTCATAGTCGAACGGACATAACGATCAATTACCAGCGGAGGTATTTCCGAACTGGTACGACACGACATGGCAACCTTCAAGAAACGAGCCTATTCTTCACTTGCGACCCCTCTGGTGTTGTGGCCATCAGGTGACCTGCTTGCTCCCTTGCCTCCCTCTTCTATAAAAAAAAGCTTAACTCGGCAAATTGAACGGTTGAAAATTGAGAAGTCGTGAGACTCGGTCAACAGTGCCCGCGCTAGCGTCGGTCAATACGACTTTAACGTAAACACAACTAACTGCATCTCGAACGTTCAATTCAGTGTCGAACTGTTTAATATTTATCCACTGATGTTGGTACGGATTTACTATGGTAAATTGATAATTTTGAATAAGTGCACTATAAACTCATCTATCTATATATATAAAAGAAAGTCGTGTTAGTTACACCATTTATAACTCAAGAACGCCTGAACCGATTTGGCTGAAAATTGGTGGAGAGGTAGCTTAGAACCAGGAAACGGACATAGGATACTTTTTATCCCGTTCCCGTGGGATGTGATGACAGACCGAATTCCACGGGGGCGAAGCCGCGGGCAGAAGCTAGTATATATATAAAAGAAAGTCGTGTTAGTTACACCATTTATACCTCAAGAACGGCTGAACCGATTTGGCTGAAAATTGGTGGAGAGGTAGCTTAGAACCAGGAGACGGACATAGGATACTTTTTATCCCGTTCCCGTGGGCCGTGATGACAGACAGAATTCCACGGGGGCGGAGCCGCAGGCAGAAGCTAGTTTAGAATATACAAAAGTTCCTTCTTGAGGATTTTATGGAAAGGACTCGGAAATTAATTTCGGCCGGTTCATGGCACTAGTCTCGCCCCCTATTAAATGGGACCTAAACATACCGGTAAGCTGTGGGTGTACATTAGTACACCTCTGTCGAACTCATCGGGGAATACAAGAGTAATGGTACCTATGGTATACCTAGAGAGAGGAGGGTAAAAGAGCACATAGATCGCCTGATAGCAAGCGATACCGCCGCCCAAGGACACCCACAACACCAGAGAAGTCGCAAGTGCGTTGCCAGCGATTTTAAAGGGTTTGGACCTCCGGTATCCGCACTCAATCGGCGAAACACAGCGCAAGCTGTGACGCCGTTAGTCTGTGAGGACTTGGAATGACTTCGGTCGAGATGGCCCATTCGTTCCGAAGCATGGCTCTCCCACGGTAAAAAAATATTACGCTATTATTTTAAATAATTCAGCAGATGGCGTAGATATAGGCTCCGGGGTCCGAGAACAATAAAGTAATAAATTATTCCAAAAAAGACTTTATATACAACCATCTGATAATATTTTGTATTCATAGACACAAATCTCGGCTACATACCTCACCCAAAACAATAAAAAAAGATCAATCACATCCAATTCATATTTGATTTGCACTAAAATATCAATGCAGATAGTAATTCCTAGTGTAACGATACTAAAAAAAAATATGCTATAAACACTGAAAAAGCGAAAACGGGCGTTACCGGTTCAGCGGACATGATAGGATTACATTATTCAGATGGGTCGGCCGACTATCGCGCGGACTATAATACCAGGTTAAAAAGTTATAAGCTATCCACGTCTTACAGGCTTGATCAGCTAGATTGTTTGTCCACGAAGCGTGTGTGCTCTCGATAAGGTAAAGTTTTAGTTAATATGCTAAAGCTTGATTTTTTTTATGGGAGAGATGAGCAAACGAGCAGACGCATCACCTGATGGTACGCGATAATCCCCGCTCATGGACTCCCGCATATCCAGAGAAGTCACAAGTGCGTTGCCCGCCTATTAAAAGGGTTTGGGCCTCAGGTAACCTCACTCAGTCGGTGAAACACAACGCAAGGATTGTTTCACGCCGGTTTTCTGTGAGGCCGTGGTATCACTCCGGTCGAGCCGGCGCAATCGTGCCGAAGCATGGCTCTCCCACGTGAAAAACTTGATTTTGAAGATGTCGGTAATGCCCAGAAATGAGGTTGAAGAGGTGTGATGGTAGTCGCTTTGTGTAAAATACTGACTTATCGCGCCGGTAGGTTTTGAAACTGACTCTAAAATAGTTGGTAAAAAGCTAGATTTTTGTGGTATCTCTACGTGAAATCGTATCGTATCGTAAAATCTGTCTTTACATTGAATATAAAAAAAAACTAGTGGATTAGGGTATATAAACGTCTTCTAACCCAAAAGTTACTAAATAGATTTTAATTTTGTTATCACATTTGTTAGAAAGTATATGCTTCAAATTAAAAACTGGTAAACTTCTTATTTCAATTAATTGAATGGATCTTGAGATCAGTTTGAGTTCTCTGATGTATGCAGACCCATACAAAGAAGAGATGATCACTGTTGGTTTTTGATTAAATTATTTTTGTTGAGAGCTTCAAGTGAGCGAAGCCGTGGGCATAAGCTAGTTTTAGATAATTCGTTACTTTAGATAAAAATGTTAACTTATGTTTACTCTGAAATGAACTCTACTGTTATTCGACTTTTCTTTTTCTTAGCCTTATCCAATCATCTGTTGGCTCGGTCAGCTCTACTATATTACTACTACTCGTTCCCAGTAATTAATTTCATTCACAAACGATTTCATCTACGTATTAATGAATGTTGAAATTTGGCCAACATCAGTCACTAGTATTTAGAGTAAGTACTAGAGCCGAGACAAAGAAGATCGTCAACACATTCATAACTCTTAACCTACTTAGTTAAGAAAAAAACAAAGTCGTGACTATACTGATTACTGCCATTACTTTGTGACTAATTGTAATGCAAATTGTTCCCGAAACTTACACAACAAAACGTAAATAAGTACAGACCACGAAGGAGTCATGTGTACAGGCAAAGACGGACGAACAATGTAAATGTGGAATGGTGTGCACATGCACAAAACTTCATCTCAAGAAATTGCTGTCAAATACAAAGCGTCTGAGGTTAACATGATTTTTTAATGTTTAGTTATTTTAAAGTATTTTTTTTATATATTCATACTGGTATAACAAGCGGGGCTACACCTGAAATGGTATCGTATTGAATACAGAGGTTTAAAATAGTGTATTCTGAAGACCTGTCAATGAAAGTGGCAAAGCACTTTGCTAATGTAAAGGAAAATATTATCAGAAAATCAGTATGACACAAAATACGGTTTTCTACATTTACCATTCCGCACCAGACTTTGTGATCAAAAACCCCAAAGAATCTACCGTAGTTATGTCAAATCAAAATACTTCTTGTGATTATTTTGCGTATACGTGGTTAAAATGACACGAAAAGGGGATCTAGGCATGCACTTAACTCTTTTGCCAACTGTACTTATCCTATACTTCAAGAGCATTGCTTCATCCGTTATTGAACGTTTGTCGCTTGTGTGGGCAGATGAAAAGATACCTAATTACGCGTATTTCACATTTTGTAACCATCGACACAAACTGTTTGAGACTATCCTTCGACATTCATGTTTCCGCCGGTGCGAGACCACAGAGGATCGTTACGATTTATGTCTCATTACGCGTGATCATTGTAGTTTTATATCATCATTTGCAAGATAAAAAGCTTTCGGAAATTCTGTGATGAGTTTTTCGCGGATGTCGTATTGAAAAAATAGGTTAGTTTTGCCAATTGTAATGAAATTATAATACACTTCTGATTTAAAAAAAACTTTGCCCCACTCTAGGATTTTCTTCTGTATCGTGGGTGGCTTTACAAACACAAATTCTCACATACACAACGCCCAGACCCGTAACAACTAATTATAGGACATACAAGGATTTGCTCCGTGTGGGGATCGAACCCACAACATGTGGCGCAAGTCAATCGCTCGGGTATCCATAGAGTTTTTTGCCGGCTCTTCTCCATAAGACCCACTTTTTGGAACCGTGCAACTAGCTTGACTTTTCAAAAGCACCTATTTGAAATAATACATAATGGCTAATGGTCATTGAAATAATACATTTTGACTTTAACTTAGACCAGACGAACCTACCGTTTTTACTGTGAGAGAGCTATGCTTCGGCACGAATGGGCCGGCTCCACCGGAGTCACCACGGCCTCACAGAAAACGGGCGTGAAACAACGCTTACGTTGTGTTTCGCCGAGAGAATGAGGATACCGGAGGCCCCAACCCTTTTGAAAGGCCGGCAATGGACTTGTGACTCCTCTGGTGTTGCCATGTCCATGAGCGGCGGTAATAGCTTACCATCAGGCGATCTGTCTGCTCGTTTGCCCTCCTATGCCATGAAAACACATTTTGATGTTACTTTTTTATTTTTGTCTTTACTATGTTTTAAATCTTTCGCCATATCAATGGTATTTTAGGGCAAGCACCTGGATCGTCTGCAACAATGTACATAACATAACACTATGTCTGGTTCGTGGCTTAAAAACTGCGGGTATTAACCCACTTGTGAGCTAATTTCAGATGCGCGTACGCAACCGCGGGCGATCCCGGCTGCGTCAATACGTGTGATTGATGATATTTGACAAGCATGCCTTGTTGGTTACCGTTAGTGATATGACGGGGTTTATATATTGGTTTACACGGCTTCGTAAAAGGTTTACAGGTTTTTAATGAGATGTTTCCAAATTTGGAAACATACCTACCATCATGCCGATATTCCCCGAAGGGTTAAGCAGAGACGTAATATTGTCACCCACAGTAGGCCGGTATATTTGGTTCCCATCTAATAGGGGGCGAGCCTATTGCAATTCACTGCAATAGCTATTACTACAATAGCTGCTGGGGATTTCGTAGAAAAACCTAATAAAACTTTGCTTGACCTGGGAATCGAGCTCAGGACCTCTATCGTAGCAGTCATGCTTGCTCCATGACCCATTGAAATAGTTATTAAAATAGTTAGCTATTTCTTTACAATTCGTTGTGAGGTTATTATTTATTTCTAATTTTATATTACATGAAGTAAGGGAGATTCACAAATAGTGTCAAAAACTAACGAACTGCCGCTATATGAGCTGTTGGTGCCATAATATTTCAAACTAGCTGTTACCCGTGACTACGAGTAGTAAATAAAATAGCCTAAGTTACTCCTTGTTGCATCAGCAATCTGCCTATGAAACTCACGTCAAAATCGGTCCAGCCATATCAGAGATTAGCCGGAACAAAAGACAGACAAACAGACGAAAATAATAAAAATGTTGTTTTGGTGTATGTACCGTGTACATACATTTAAATGCACTTAGTAAAAAGCGGTTATTCTAATATTACAATCAGACACTACAATTTTATTTATTTGTATAGAGTATAGATGTATAGAGTATAGATGTATAGAGTATAGATAGTTTCGGTGGCATAATATGACCATGGCTTTAAACTGGACACCACTTTTCCTAGACATAGGGAGATTGTCTTGTTTCATATTTTTGAGTTTATTTTTTTCGTTATTACTTTTTGGACTTTGGTTTTATTTATTTACCATATGCATAATCACATCTCATGTTGCCATTACTACAAAAAGGGTCCTTATTTCTCCTAATAATATGCAAAGGTGTATTTACAAACACAAATACCAAATATGGAACATAATATAGACCCACTTTGGGCCGTACCAATATTCCTTAGCGCAGCACTTGAAGACAGGCAAATATGCACCAATCAAATAGTAAATTCTTCTTGGATTAACGCCATGTTACCTATGCAGTCAATCTGTCAGCGGAATGTCATCGGTTCATTGGGTGTGTATCGACTGAAACAATCTAAACAGTTCGTACAGTCACCAGCACAAATTTGGATACACTTGGCAAAATTCAGAAGTTATTTTGAAAGGTCACGTTTATAATATTGGTATTATATCTAAGATTGCAATCATCATTTCACGAAAAAAAAAATCGAACTTTAGTGTATATATTTCTGTTCGTGATTGTACACATCGGGCAATCACCTTTCAGGGATATTAGCGTGATGGTATGTTATGTTATTTAGCCATGTACGTACATACAAACTCAACTAACATATGTTTGTGTCCACAAAACTCGAACAGTACCCGATGAAATGACGTGATCAATGTTGCATTTAACATACTTAACATACCATCACGCCTGTATTCCCCGAGGGGTTAGGCAGAGGTGTACTAAGGTACACCCACAGTTCGCCGGTATGTTTACGTCCCATGTAATAGGGGGTGAGCCTATTGCCATTAACCGGGCACAAATTCCTAACTCCAAGCTGCTACTGGGAATTTCATAGAAAAACCCAATAACACTTTGCTCGACCTGGGAATCGAACCCAGGACCTCTAGCGTAGCAGTCGCGCTCAGGACCATTTGGCTAATGAGGCAGTTAATGTTGCATTTTTATACATATAAGATTGTTTTTATAGACTTAACGCGAAGTTTCAAAGAAACTTGGTTGGATTTAGTTAATATATGTATGTAGATATATGTATATAAATCGATCTAATGCAATAGAGTAGCACAATAAGACATTGACTGACAGGCAATAAGAGTTTATGGCAATCCCTGAACACCCATCTGGTTCATACCCGTTTTAACTTATACACCAAAATCCAGTTCTCTATTCAAAACGTTTGACGTCATAGCCAGTATTTCTCGAACACTTATAATAAATCGTTACGTCACAGCTTTAAAATTTCACAATTCGTATCAATCCGTGGAGCGTGCATTGTATCGAGTTGGATCGTTGATCGATTGGCCGCGACTTGGCATCGGATCACACGCTGTATCTATGCCAGTGTTGCCAGATATTAACGGATTTCTGACAGATAAGCGGCTCAAATCCCTCGGTGTAGTGCAATGAACTTTTGCTAATACAGCTACCCTAGTTTTTGATATATCTGACGCGGGTGTTGTTTGTATACGTTGTTATAGTAATCATTGATAAGTGAAGAAAATTAATGTCAGCAGGTTAAGTAATAAGACGTCCTGAATCCCAAATAATCCATATAGAGACTAAAATGAAATTCATCTTAGAGAAAATAATGCCAAGACTATACTCATATGACTATAATCACATGACGGCACGTTTGGCATAGTGGCTGATCGATCGGCTTCTACACTACGTGTTGTGGGTTAATTCCACGCACGGAACAAATATTTGTATGACCACCGGTAGTTGTGGTCATACAAATATTTGACCACAACTACCGGTTGTGGTTGTAAGTGCATACGGTATTCCGATACCGTTATTCTAGGTTCCTAAATCCTGTTCCTTTCCAAAATATTTCTCTGGAAATAAATCCTAGCGAATGCAATAATTCTTGATAACTTTAACAAGTTCGGAAAGATTTTCCGGTTGTTTATTTCCAGTGAAGTAGTAGTAGATGAAATGGTACGGTAGGAACCTAGATTAACGGTATCTAAATCCGAACAATAACACAAATTGATAAAACATTGTTTGGATTACGATTTATTTTGGTTTTACGTTTTTGTGGGCAATTGAAGCTCCACCGGACAAAAATAAACAAAAATAATATACTGACGAAGGCTGTAAGTACTAGAGCAGTTACGGCAGCAAATTACATAGAATTCTTAAACTTAATTCCAAGACTACCATCTTATCTTGTTTAGGGCCGAGGCAACAAGGCCTCAGTGCACTTCGACACAATGGGGTCTTTTGTGTTTCCCCTATTCCTCGACCCCTCCCAGTTCTGCAAACAGCTCTTCCATGAGCTTTATAATGAGGCCTGGGGGTATGAGTCTGTAGTCCTCTGGCCTTAACCCTGACCCATAAGGCACATTCGCTTTCTAGCCATTGCATCGCATGTACACAGAAGGTGTTCCATGCTCTCTATTTCCCTACAAGACGACCATACTGGCTCATTTGCAATTGGTTGCTTCACTATGGGTTGCAGGTTCCATAAAAAAAAGATCTATGCGTCGCACAAATATTTGTATGTCCTACATATACTTGTTTCGGGTCTGGGTATTACTAGAACGAGTGAGATTTATGTGAGAAAAAGACGCACGATACAGGACAAGATTTCTGTACCTAGCAACAAAAAAAAACGATCTCTTACATAACATTTCCGCCATAAGAGAGACTTATAGAGAAGCACATATCGGCAACTGTTTAATATCCTGCTCAAGGGTCAATTCGCTATTTCAAACAATCCGACGCAATATACCCTCAGAATGCTCAAGTACTACAAGACACAAACCTGACCCGACCTTCATTATTGAACTCCTGCGCACAACACAGTAACAACCTTACTGTGAATCCTGAGAATACGTTACGGACTGTGCGTAAACAAACAAACTGCTCCATATAATTATTTCATAAAAAATATTTTAAGTGATCAAATCATAGTAAAAAGGTGTTTAATTTAATGCATAAGTGACATGAAGTGAGTGATATTTGAGTACATACGAAATACCTGAACAAACGGGAAAAATATTGAAAATAAGTACCAGAAGAATAACGTCTGCTGAATTCAAACATCAACGAACGAAGATTGAATTCCTTTCAAAACTGTGTTACTCTGGTCCATTCCGTAACATTTAGGAAACAAAACACGCCTAAAGGTACAAAAAAATGATCTTGCATCTTATGAATACAGATACCTAATAATATAAAACTATCATCAAAAGTAAAAGTCATTCTGGTGTGAAACCTTTTTTTAAATAAACGCCATCTATGGTCGTGAGGCTGTACTAAATACAAAGAGATCGTTAAACTGTTACATTTACTAATATACACTACAAGTCGTTATTGGTAAGTCTTTTACAACATATCTTACCAGATGGCGCCAGCACCTCTTTGTGAAGGATGTAAACAAAAAATCCCAATAAAGGAAAATCTAACTTGCGCGTTGTGTAAATGCAAATATGATCTAGAGTGCGCTGGTACCTCAAAAGACCATTATAATAAACATATGACTTTGGAACATAAAAAAACGTGGATGTGTCAGACATGCATCTGTAAAATACCAAAGACAGGAAACACTGATACACCTATACGCAGCCTAAGAGACCCCGCCTACATTCAAACCTTAAACACACCAACAGACAACAACAACGTCACAATGAGAAAGAGAACAACCTACCCCAATGACTACACGGCCAGGCTCGACGATCTGAGTATGCTAGGAGATACTATACAAGACACAACCAATACAGAACTAAACCTGAGAACGTCGATCGATACACAAACTCAACTAACACTCGAAAGTATAAGCGAAATAATAATACAACGCCTCAAAGAAAATAATAAATCTATCATAGAAGAATTACAAAACACAATACCCACCGAAATAAATAAAGCCATTACTGAATTGAAACAAGATGTTGATTATAAAACAAACACGTTATCGATACAAAACGACCAAAGAAAACAAGAAATAGAACACATTAATACTGAAATAAAAAAGCTACGAAAAGAAAATGATAATCTAAAGAGAGAAATAAATGAGATATTAACACAGAAAATCCAAAAACCTAGCATTCCTGAAAGTAATTACAAAAAAATAGTACTTTATGGCTTTGCCGATTATTTCAAAGAGCCTGAAACTGAACTTTATAACAGATTATTACAACTATTTCGCGACATCATGCACGTAGACCTATCAGGTTTTATAGAAGACACGTATAGAATAGGAAGAAAAGGCGTGAGGAACCGGCCTTTAGTAATTGAACTAATAAGTAAACGAATGACCAAGTATATCATAAACACTAGCCAGTGTTTTCAGGGAACGGGACTGTTTATATCCGAATTTTTAGATAGCAATACTCGAAGAGAAAGGGCTCAAATGCGAGAAGAATTACTTAAGGCTAGAAAAAAGGGACTCCATGCAATAATAAGGAACAACCAACTATATATTGATGGAAAACTTATGAACGTAAAAAACTACACATGCGAGGACCAACATATAAACATAAATAACCAGGAAAAGACAAATACGATAGCAACGAGCAATACGACCCAACCAAGTAATATAAACACGACAGAAGATGATACAGAAATCTATACATTTCGCAAACAAAGACCTACCATTTAAAATACTGTTCCAGAATATACAAAGTCTTAACAATAAACAGGACATACTAGAAGCCTTCATTGCCGAAAATCCAATTTACAAGGCAATATGCATCTCAGAGACATGGTTATCGCAGGAAAAGTTAGATATTATTCAATTCAATGGATATAAATTCACTTCATCCTACTGCCGCAGCACTCGAGCTGGTGGAGGTGTATGCACCCTACTTCAAGAACACATAGATTGTATAGAGAGAAAAGATATTACAGACCTATCTATAGAATATGTAATAGAGGTGTGCGCTACTGAATTGCCTAAAAAAAATTTATTAATAATAACTATGTATTGGAATAGAAGAGAGGAAGAAGTTTTCTACCAACAACTAAAACGAATTCTAAAATATATAAACAAAAAATACTCTAAACTAAATATAGTTATAGGAGGCGACTTCAATATAAATATTTTAGCGAACAATTTAAAAGCAAATCAATTAATAAATTTAATGCTAGAATACAAATTAATACAGCATATAAAGACCCCTACTCGAACTACAACAACTACCAAAACATGTCTAGACCTAATTTTTACAAATTTTAAGTATAATAATATGTACACGACAGTAGAAGAGCTAGGCTTCTCAGACCATAACAGTACAATTATCCACTTAAATTTACCTCAACAAATAAAACAAACCACCTGGTACACAAAGAAAAGATTATACAATAACATAAATATAATAAAATTCAAATCTAAATTACAGGAAATAAACTGGACTGAAATAATAACAACTGATAAAAACATCAACATAAATTATAGAGCGTTTAATGACGCACTCATTAATATTTTAAACCAATGTATTCCATTATGTAAAATAAAATTGACATCAATATATAAAAAATACTGGCTCACTGTCGGCATAAAAAAATCCTGTACAAATAAAAGATTATTAAAAGTACTAACAACAAAAACAAAAAATCCAATTTTGATACGATATTACAAAAAATATGAAAAAACGCTAAAGAAAACTGTAGAGATTGCAAAAAAAATACATTTTGCGAATAAAATGAAAAAATCTAACAATAAAGTCAAAACTATGTGGAATATTATCAATGAGCGAACAAACAAAAAAATAAAGCACGAAAAAAATAACATATCTCTCCAAACAAATAATAGCCTAACGTCGGAGCCGAAGGAAGTAGCCAACATTTTTAATAATTTCTTTGCTTCCATAGGAGACAGCTGTACGAACCCGACTGGCAGCAGTCCGGAAGGTGTTTCTGTGATATCTCCTACAGAGAATACTATATTTCTTAGTCCCGTAAATCCTCGTGAGATAAATACTATACTAAAAACACTTAAAAATAAAAAGAGTCATGGTATCGATGAACTTCCACCTACTTTATTGAGACAATGCGCTGATGAATTAACTCTACCGTTTTATAACCTAATAAATCAATCTTTTGAAGAAGGTACCTTCCCTGATCAGTTAAAAAAAGCTATAATTAAACCGATTCATAAGAAAAAATTAAAAACAGATCCAAACAATTACCGACCCATTGCTCTCTTACCGACAGCTTCAAAAATATTTGAAAGAGCCATGTGCGACCGGGTATATGCGTTCTGTGAAAAATATAATATATTTAATGACTGCCAAAATGGTTTTCGCAAAAATCGATCCACAGTATTGGCAGTTTATAAATATATTCAAGAAGCTCTCAATATAATTAACACAAAAAAATATGCAATAGGAATTCTGCTCGACATGACAAAAGCGTACGACAAAGTGCAATTCCATATATTATTAAATAAATTATACAGTGTAGGAATCCGCGGCAAATGCCATGAATGGTTCACGTCTTATTTAAAGGATAGAGAACAAGTAGTGGAAATAGAATTTTACAATAATAAAACAAATGTTATAGAATTAATCCGGTCCGACAACAAACTAATTAATGCTTCAATTCCACAAGGAAGTGTCATAGGATGTCTCCTATTCCTAATATACATTAACGACCTTCCTAAAAATATCAATGAACCGTGTGTTTTATTTGCGGACGATGTGTCAATACTTAGCTCATGTGAAAACAATATCAATTTAAATGAAAAATTAAAATCGATACTTGATACGACAACAAATTGGATGACCAAACATAATCTTGAAATTAACTTCAATAAAACCAAACTCATAACTTTCCACCCTCATCAAAAAGCACCAATAAATATAAATTTCAGCTTTAATGGCTCTCAATTAGAAGTTGTAAAAAAATTCACCCTATTAGGCCTAGATATAGACTCACACGTTAATTGGAAATCACATATCCAAAAAGTAAAAGCAAAAATTTCAAAATTTTCTTACGCCCTCCGTGAAATCAAGAAAACAACTGATCTAAACACGGCACTTGTTGCATATTACGCGTATGCCTATGCATGGCTCAAATACGGTGTTATCTTATGGGGTAACAGCACGGACGCACCAACACTACTCACCCTGCAGAAGAAATTGATTCGAATTATAGTAAACATTGAAGACTCCGATAGTTGTAAACCACATTTTCGAAAACTTAAAATACTAACCTTACCATGTATATATATATTTGAAATAGGTAAATTCGTACGTAAATACCCGGAATTCTACACTAAAAGAGAAAAAATACAAAGTAAGTTTACGCTAAGACACAAAGACAGGCTAAACCTACCTACTTCCCGACTCACAATACATGCCTCCAGCCCCCTTGTAATGTCTATAAAAATTTACAACAAGCTACCAGAGTTCATTAAAAATGAAAATAAATATAATAGTTTTATAAATAAATTAAAACTATTTTTAATAGATAAAAGTTACTATAACATAACGGAATACTTGAATGATAAATTATAATCACTGGAAATTCATACCTCTTTCGACCTATATTTTAAAATGAGGAAAAAAAAAAAAAAAAAAAAAAAACTGCTGTATATAAAATATTTAATTATGAAAGTAATAAATGATATTTAATAATAATTAGCGTTAGGTAATAATAATAATTTAATAACTATTCTATAAAAAATAATATAATTTAAATTAGAAAATAAACTATAAGTTCATTAAATATCATAAATAGTGCAATAATTTTGTTTACAATAATAAATACGATTTAATAAATAAATAAAAGAATGATAATTAAACAATAGATGTATGAATGAGTAGATAATAATAATTATTAATATTCTACAGTAAGTATATTTTTTTTATTCAAATGAATCAGCGCTCTTCCTCCTCTCTCCTAGTAAACTGTGCTGTGCCCGACAGGGTCCATAATTGATTCTAATTTTAAGCCTAACATCTGTATTAATTATTACCTACATTACATTATGGAATGCAATAAAGAATTGAGAATTGAGAATTGAGAATTGAGAATTGAGAACCTCTACCTTACAGTGTCAGTCGTCGGCCCGCCAAATAAACACGATTCAAACCAAGCGCCATGTTTTCTTACGCACTTGAACTGTTTAATTATCAGTTTTTTTTACATTCTATTACTTTTTATGATCATCTTCGGGTAAAGATTGTTTTTATGGCCTAGGCGGGCCAACGAGCCGATGGATCACCTGATGGTAAGCGATACCGCCACCCAAGAGATTGAAATCAAGCTATTTTTACGGATTTTATTGCGTTCTATTGATATTATTGAATTCCCGACGTTTCGGATCCTTTACACTTACAGTTTTCATGATAACGGGTAGACTGATGTGTTGATTAAAATAACGTTGATATTATACATAATCTAAAGCATTCACATAACAAAGTATTAAGTAACTATTACTGCTCTAATTTACCATATCATTATTTTCAAGCCATTAACACTTTTCTTTCAGACGTGATTTTCAATTTAAAACTCTTAAAAAATTTATAGCAGGACCTTAATTCTTCTAATTCCGTAAACAATGCATTTGTTTACAGTCCGGTTCACAGACGGATACGGCACATGCATTACAAACTACTTAGTGTGTTCCGGCCGCCTTCCGTGTAATGCCTCGGATGCCGTACGAGTGCGTCTTACGACTAACGCCATATCGATCACGCCTCACTGTCATTGTCTTAGATAAACATAGGGAAATCATAAAAATGATATTATGTTATGCCTATTGGGTGCAGCCGTTAGGTAACTAACTTTACTGTATCTCTTCCACGAAGGGTTAGGCAGATGCGTAATAACATACCACAGTTCGCCGGTATGTTTAGGTTATGGCATTAACCAGGCACAGATCACAAACTCTGAGCTGCAAAAATACCCAATACCTAGCACCTGAGAATCAAACCTCTAGCGTAGTAGTTGCGCTTGGGACCGCTAGGCTAATGAGGCAGTTTTAATATTTATTTGGTGCATAAAGCACTTTGACTTCAAATCTAAGGTGCACCACGCTGACCTAGACTGCATGTTTAGACCAGCGTGGCAGACTATACCATCGTGCATTACCCCTTTCTAGAGCCATGCTCACTTAAATGTTCTGCTGATGGTGGCGTTGTGTGTCGGGTTGTTTTATTCCCTACAATATGGTTGAGTCGAACCATGCCGATACATATGTCATGCTCGTGAAAGGGTGCTGTCTGTCTGGGCTGGTCAGCTCTTACCTGCTGTGGCAATATCTTTTTTTTAATGTAATGAAAAAAACCTACACATCAAACTGCATAATTCTTAAGCAACCATTTAAAACAAACAAAGTTGTAAAGCCTAATATTGTGATTGTGTTTATTTAAAAAAAAGAGTATCTATGGAGTTTCTTGCCGGCTCTTCTCCATAAGACCCACTTTTTGGAACCGTGCAACTAGTTTTGACTTTTCAAAAGTAACTTCTTTAACGGTCCAATTGAAATAAAACATTTTGAGTTTGACTTTGAGCTGTAGGCAGGGAGGGGTTCAACCACTCTAGTACCCACATAGACACGTCATTCTGCGTCACCACCAGGAACCTGTTCACCTGTACCAAGAAATCTTGACCTACTTTGAGTAAACCGTGACTAATCAGTCATCAATCATCATACTCTCATGAATCATCAACACCTTCCTTCAATTTTGTTTATTAGTGAACTGCTTCCAAGAGCTGCGAAGCGTAGAATTGATCTCTCTCATTAAAAAGTGCAATTTATTGGAGCCAATACGCGCTAATAATGTCTCAAAATGTTGGCATGGTTCACGAAATGTGTGGTTGTCTTGTCAATTTGTGTGTTCATTTTGTCAGTAATTGTAGTATTTCTCAAATATATAGCACTAATTTCGTCATAAATGAATATAGGAGGTACATATTTTATAGTAATTTGTCTATAATTAATTTGAAGTATAGATTTTTTTTGACATCGGTGTTATTGATGTCTTGTCACAGTTGTAATTTTGAAATTTTATTAATAAAAAATATGTGCTCCCAAATGATACTCATTTTCTAAATAAAGTGGCTATTAACAGAAAGAATAATTATTTTTCTTGAAGCTGACCAGTTTTCATGCTAATTAATTGAGTTTATAAGTCTATTAGTGCCATGATTGATTGACCAAATTGCATGTAATTTATCTATTTTATAAAAACTTTTCAAAAGTTTTACCTACAAAACGGTTTTAAACGATATTTGTATTTCAAAATAATTCATCAATTTTTGTCACAAAAAAAAATAGGTCATAACGTTCAATTTTATCAAATGGATTGTAAACTAAATTTTAGAATCATTTTAGTAGTTCTAAAGCATGAATTTTGACCTCGAAGGTTAATTTTTTTACGGCTTGGACACTAATAATTCACCGTTATGATGTTAGGTTTCATCCTATTAACTTTTAGGCTGTAATTTCATCATCATATCAAAAGGAGAGATCCATAAAGGTGGGCAAAGGCCTCCTCTTTAGACTTCCGCTAAGTCTGATTATATACGGCCCATTTCGTACTACTCCCAGTGGCTTTCACCTTTGGAAAATACAGGCGTGATGGTATTTTATACCTTTTATATATGACGACCTCTGTGGTTTAGTAGTTCGAGTACCGGACTGCTGACCATGAGGTCGTGGGTTCGATTCCCACAGAACACAAAAATTTATGTGATGAATATGAATGTTTGTGTTCGTCTGGGTGTTTCTTATGTATTATAAGTTTGTATTTACAAAAAAAAAGTATATAAGTATTATATCCATTGTCTAGTACCCATAGTACAAGCTCTGCTTAGTTTGGGACTAGATGGTGCTGTGTAAAAAATGTCCCAGAATATTTATTATTTTATTTATTATTATTATAGGCATTGTCATTCGCCAAATCAGGAATAATTCCAAAACATGTTATTATATTGTATAAATAGACACTATAAATCCTTCAATCTTCCCCCAATAAATCGACAGCGTTATTCAAAGTTAAAATTATTTCATATTAACCACTTCGGGGGCATGTGTTTCACTATATTTAGCTGATATTTATTAGCTCGTCGTTGTCTGATTAATTCTCCAGAAATAAGTCGTAAGTCCGGGATGGCATGGTACAAGGGGCACTTACTCACGAGGAACGGAAGCTAAGGTGTTTGGTAATCAGAAAATAATTCTGTGATTCACCAGCGACTGCAGACGCCTGGAATTGTTGTCTCAATTTCTCTTGTGTACAAGATTTAACGACGCAAGCGCTGCTCTGCTTAATTTAGTGATTATTGATTTGCGATCCTTGAATAGAAACGTAGATTTTACATAAGTGCATTATTTCCGAAAGTAGGTCACGATTGCGCAGTTTAATTTAAAAAAGATTACAAGTCCGTGCAGAAATAATTTTATTGATGTTGTTTGTATCCGTTTATAGGTGCATTATATTCGTGTAACTTTTGGTTATTCATGCTTATCATATATGGAAGAGGGCATCAGTACAGTTGAAGTAACTGTTCGCATCTGAAATTTTCAGTTCCGAATAGCCGCGCCGGAAAAATCACATATAAGCAAGTGTCTTTGAGCAAAAAATCTTTGAAAAAAACCAATACTTTTGCATTGAAGCGCGTTTTGAAGGGCAGCAGTTTGGCGAAATTGTAATTACTGAATAAATTGTGCTATATTTTTGTTGATTATAATGAATTAAAAAAAAAAGTTGCCCCCCTATGACATGAAAAAGAAAAATGTATAGTATGTAGGTAGTAGGTACCTAAGTTTGCATATCCTTATAACTGATATTCCGGCGAGCTGAAACCCTGTCGATCATATCAGATGGTTGGCCCTGGAACCGATCCAGGAATGACTCGATTCTAATACACGTTACATTTTATTTTAGCACCCGTTACCCGCGCCTGACGGCCATCGACTAACATAAACTATTTCTTTTTTAATTTATTATAATGTTTGCGTCAAGGAGTCTAGTTTTTGAGCTATCGTTCACCTTAGAATTCTAAATTCAATAGAATCAAAATTATTTATTTGTAAAGAAAGAGGAAGTTCTATGTTCGTCTGTACCTATGTATTTTTTTTTCGTCATATCGTCGTATATTTTTTTCGTCGATATTTTCGTCAATTGTGAAAGAGTATACTCCCGAGGTCTCATTCAAATTTGGTGAAGATCTGATCGCATTTAGAACAGAAAAGTTAGAAGTACCGACCGAGTAAATGACAATGTCGTTGAGGTATTCTATATTGCCCCTCAATATGTTGAAATAAATTAACTTTTAACAAAAAGAAAACTGCCCTCAAAGACAAAGAAATAATATTATGTGTGAAACAGTTACGGATATCGGTGGCGGATACATAAGATCCGACCAAATTGAAGAGATCGACTTTTTTGAAAGCGGTCTTACTTTGTGTTAAACGCATTTTGTGTTAAAGCTTCATTAGTCGTCGTAAGCAGGACTGTTGAGTAAGAGGTCTTCGTTTCTAAGACTTACGCGCATATTACACGTATTGAAACCAAACAACTTTACGGATTTTATCACGTTATCACATTATCAAATCCCGACGTTTCGGATCGTTTACAGCATTCATGGTTTTACTTAAAAGAGCTTTTTCATGGTTTTGGTCGTTCGATTGTCATTTTTGACAGTTTAAAATCAGCAGTAATTCAAAGTGCGCATGTCGGAGTCAGCAGTAGTTATGTTATTTTTTTTATATGGCGTCACACTTTTTGTTTGCGTCAGTGTCAAGCATTTGGAAACTTTTTTGAGGCTGCGTTGGAGCTGAGGAGTGAACCCAAAAATGTCACGATTTTAAATTTTAAATCATTTACCTACACTCGCACACGTTCACGAACACATAGGTAATGGGTAATTATCCACCATAATTACACATTCAACTACGGAGATGTTTAAGTTTCGGACAATAATATACAATCGACAACGTGCACTTTACATTTTCCCGCCTAAACTCCGTTATGACAATTGCCAAGTGTTCTCCGCGTTGAGTGACACTTGACAGTAGCATTCGTAGCATCTCTTACCCACTACCTATCACTCAACTGTCACTCAACAACTTGCGTTACTGAATATTGATCTGTGTTCAAGATAGTGTTACTCTGTTACTCATGATTGAAAAACAATGGATGAGTTGCTCTATACGGATTACTAAATTGACTGCTACGCTAAAGGTACTGGGTTCGATTCCCATGTCGAGCAAAGTTTTGTTGAGTATATAAAGCAGTCTATCTTGAATAAATGCTTTTGACATTGACTTTTCTATGAAATTCTAGGATTAGCTCAAGGCCAGCAAAGAAAAACAATCCTCTCCGATAGTGATGTGATTTTTATCGACTGTAATGTTTTACGAGGAGCCACCCGGGAGCAGCTTTGTAAGTCATTAACATAATTAGATAAACATGATGGCTGCTTGTCAACGATATGTTTATATACATACTAGCTTTGTCGCGTGGTACTACTCGTATTAATCGCGTTTTTGACAATCCCGTGAGAAAATTGCAATTTTCTTTTTTTACGGTTTCATTAGGACCTGTGGTTTGTCAAATCTGATATAGTGCTGGGTCTTGTCAAGTGTGTGTTCACAAACTGTTGACTTCTTGGAAGGGCTTAGCACTACATCAGATTTGATAAACCACAAGTCCTCGCAAAAGAAAACCGTTATCTAACTAGGATGATTCGTGAGGCTCAAATTTCAACACCCAAATTTCAACAGAGAAGATGGATGGGTATTGGCACCTGCTTGGAACCCTATTATATATTCTATAAAATTTTAGAAATTAGTAGGCTAATTTCTAATTGTTTTCTAAATTAGTTTGACGGCAACTGCTACTCTAAAGATTTGGTTGATGGTTTGATTCCAAGGTCAAGCAGTGATATTAGATTTTTCTAAAAAAGCTCATGAGAAGCTCGGAGTTACCTAAGGGACCTACCTAACATACCGGCGAACTGTAGTATAACTATGCCTAACTCTTCGGGGAATATAGGCGTAATGGCATGTTTATGTAGCTATTAATTATGTTCTCAGCGACATGAAATAAGACATATTGCATTGCATTTTTGTTTACTGGCGCCCAACGTGGGCCCATGCGAAAAATATGAATAGATAGATATTCTAGAATTATATAATTTTAAAATTAAGCTAAATTTCGGAATTCTGCTAAGAACTGGATATATCTATATCCAGTTCTTAGCAGAATTCCGAAATTTAGCTTAATTTTAAAATTATATAATTCTAGAATATGAACTTTTAAGATAAACACGTATAATGATTCAGTAAATAACGGTGACCCTCCATAGGATCGTAACAACCGTTTTTTTTCTGTTTGCTTTGGTTATATTTATATACATTAATAAAGCCCAACGTAAGTTTCAAAAATCAGTATTAACCATAGTTATTTATACGACTACAATATACTTAATAACTACTGTAATTAGTTTATGAGGAATGGAGTGTTTAAAAGATCACAAATATGATTTTTAAACAATTCACTGTTGGCCTGGCCTGTTGACAATGGCCAACAGCCAGGCCAGGCCAACAGTGTCATAAAATGTAGGTAATAGTCTGATTATTATGACCAGGAAAATCTTTAAAAATCAAACATTATTTTTTTTAAACTTGTTGCAATGTGGGCCACACATTACTAGTATTCTTGTTAACCCCTCGTGCTAAGCTAAACGCTTGTGTTACGAGTGGGTGTTGGGTAGAGCAATGAGTGTGTCGAACCGGCAACCACATGATCGCAAGTCCGACGCCCTAGCCAGTAGGTTACCGCCGCAATTCCATTGTAGGATAAAAAATACAAAATCCGTGTGATGTATGATGACATAACCATCATAAAAGTAGTATTATATTCATTGAATGTTAAATTCAGGTTATTAGTTGATCAAAGGATATGTTAAAAATCAGGGTACAAGCAGTTTTCTATCATACTCTTCGCATTCAAGAAATATAGCTTTACCTACTTATTTTAGGGACTTATGTGGAACGAGATGCTGCGGTTGTATACACTACGGACAGTTTAGAATCACAACACGCTTATTTCATCACCTTAAATAAAAATGACCTTAATACAAATGCACTATTTGACACATCTTTGAAGTTTGAAATCACACATCTTTCTAAACAGGAAGACCACCCACGCAATCTCGCAAAAAGCTAACATAATTCGCTCTAATAATAATTTTAGCATAATAATGTCGCAAACTACTTTCGACTATCAAAGAGAATCTTAACAGAAAGTGATTTCATTCATTAAAAACTGTTGATCCAACATCACTGTGTACACATCAGACACATTTTTATAACACTTACACATCGCATACAGATAATAAAACTTTAATTGCTCAAATAGAGGAAGTTGTAACATTAAAAAAATGTGAAGAGTCGAATTCTGATGAGTATTACTAAGATTTCCGGATGTAATATGAAATAAAAATGTTTTATTGACTATAATGGCGCCAAAGAAATAAGCCGTTTAGTCTATGATTGTTTTTTTTTTCAAATTTAGAAATGCGCGAAATTTGAATTGGTTAACAGTTGTTGATTTTAGGAATCGCTTATCGGGGTGGGCTAATTTCCGATTTGTTTTTATTTACGGCAATGTATTGGCAACATTAAAAACATAAACATACTAAATATTTAAGCAAAAGTTAATGTCATTTTGAAGTATGGATTTTACTAGAAATCTTTAGAAATTGTATTACAGCAGATTGAAAAAAATAAAGTAAATGTAATCTTTATTAAAAAACAGAGCTGATAAGTACTTGCCTTAGCCACCTACACAACGTGACAGGATATACATAATAATATTAATAAATAAGATAGTTGTAAGTACCTTTAAAATAAAATCAGAGATTACACAGTTCTTTGTTTGAAGAACTCGAAACACATTGTATTTTCCTGTCACTCATACCCAACTGACAGACAAGCAGCGTAACGAATGCCAACATTTTTATAATAGGTAATTTTAATTGTTTGTAAGTCTCCTAGTCAGAGGTTTCTCCTAGCTTAGGAGGCATGTCTACCACTAATTAAGCTACCTTAATTATTTTACATAAAACATAATCATTAAGTACTTTGTAAAAGGTTATCTGTATCAATAAACAATTATTCAATTACAGTTATATGATGTGTATAACAACTTCGTCTGTTTAGCGATTTAAGCAATATTAGGGTATATTAATATCTATGGTTTATCAGCCCCTTTTCTCAAAATGCTTTATCTCAAAATTTAAATGCAAGTGTACTAAAAATTCTTTTATAAATTATTTTTTTCGCGTCCGTTATCGTTATAAACAACACAAACGCGCCATAAACATCAAAATAATAGCAACTAACACTTTTATCTGCCGTTGTGCTGCACGCGGACGTAAATAAACCTAAAGTGCAAAGACTCGATCGAGAGCAATGTTTCAATCGCTCCGAGCTATTTTTGCCAGCAATCGAAAACTGGCAACTAAGGAGTTGTATTGGATGCAACAACCGTATCGATGTTTTAATATTTTAGATTAGAGAGTAAGCTTGCCTTAGATGTCACATTTGACAGGTGTCAATTGTAAATAAAAGATCATTTTAATAGTGGAGTTTTAGGCGGGAAAATGTAAACTTGAATTACTCCGATGTTTAATGTTTAATTAAGGCGGATAATTAACCATTGTGTTCATGAACGTGTGCTAATGTAAGCAAATGATATAAAATTGTAAATCGTGACTTTTTGGATTCCCTTCTAAGCTCCATCAAAGCCTCAAAATAAAGTTTCCACCGTTTTGATGGGGCAAACTGAACACTTGACACGGGCAAATACACAAAAAGTGTGGCACCTTATTATAAAAAAAACAATTGCCAATTATTCCATTTGAAGTATGTTTGAGATGTATACTTCATTTCCCGTAAAGTAAGATTATTATTATCTACCTTGAAGACTACTTTAAAACCTCATTGGACGATTCCAAGAGAAGAACTAGCAAATAGAACACTCTATAGACAATTCTTCAAATAAAATTAATTCCAAGTTTACAATTTTATTCCATAAATAAAATATGCTGTTTGTTGTAAAAGGCAAAGGAAACACAAGTCATACCATATATTGTTTATTTCGACCAGAGATAGAGAGATGCAGCTTTACACATTAGACATTAGATAGCGCCATTCCTTTCTCACAGCCTCCGGATCGAAACGGCATGAACATTTCAAAAATGGAACTCCTAAGCCGAGCTAAAATGGTATTTAGTCTTGTTACACTTACGAGTTGCAATGTTATCGACACCGAGGTACCGAACATACAATATGCATTGCTGTTAGGTTTTAATGGCGATTCGAATTCGAACACTGAATTGTGACATCTATGTTTAGTATGTTTAAAGTCTTTTTTCGCTTGAAATTACTGTCTACTATAACATTTAGTTAAATTTGTTTGATAAATTTGGGCTTTCATGTACTCTAATAGTGTTGTTTTTTATTTGTTCTTCGTCTGTCTATAATCCTACTAATATTATAAATGTGAAAGTTTTTGAGGATGGATGTAGGGTGTTTGTTACTCTTTCACGCCAGAACGGCGGAACTGATCTGGATAATATTTGGCACATAGATAGATTATAGTCTGGAAAACAACACAAATGGGCTATTATATCTAAGTCGGACCCAATTCTGAAGTTCACGCCGACGAAGTCGCGGGCAGAAGCTAGTAGAGATATAAAGCGATATACTTAGTTCAAGTTCAAATATTTTTATTTCAAATAAGCTTTTACAAGCGTTTATGAAACATTATGATCCTAGTTGTACGGTTCCAAAAGCTTGATCCTATCGATAAGAGTCCGGCAAGAAACTCCAGATCTTTAGAACTTAATATCGAGATTGTCGAATAACAATCCGAAGCTTTATATTCATCATCATTATCTTAAGAATAGCTTCTGCCCGCGATTCCGTCCGCGTAGCGTGATGATATTATAGCCTTTAGCCTTCCTCAATAAATAGGCTATCTAACACTGAAAGAATTTTTCAAATCGGACCAGTAGCTCCTGAGATTAGCACGTTCAAGCAAACAAACAAACAAACAAACTCTTCAGCTTTATTATTAGTTTATAGATATTAGATTATTTCTCATAATGTTTCACTTTCCCTCATCGCCAGTACAACATAATTTTACCTCATTCGAAGAGTAATAAGAATAATAGTGATGTTTCAAATAAATAGAGTCGTGCATCCCACATGACTATTATTTTACCCCAAGACCTGCGCATACGCATCTTCGTTTGACAAACGCACACTATAAATCGTGCGCGTGTCCCGTTCACACCCACGTGCACGCAGCTAAACGTAACACTAAATATACGGAGCTTGTGAATGAATAATACAAGTATAAATGGCTGCGCACGCGCTGCCAGCGTTGTCACACGAACAAATGCTGATTAAATACTTACAAACGAACAAATGCTGATTAAATACTTACTTACTATATTTACATAATAGTGGTATTTTAGTATAATCTCTTGGCTATTAATCTGCGCAGGAGTCAATCGCGGAGGTAATGAGTTTCTAGGCAATAAATTTGCAGCCTTAAATTTTTAACCTAAACGAAACGCTTCAGTTGATTGAAATAAAACTTGACGTAACGCGCTATATCGCGTTTATTGTTTATTTTCACATTTTATAATGTTCGCGTTAATGTTTTGCAATTATGTATTCGTTAAAAATTATTGCCGACTTGCGCTGTTAAAGGTTTACCTCTACCGCGCAGAGTACAGGTGTGGCTGCTCTCACACTGCAGGCGAGAGCATATGGAGAATTTCTGAAATATTATTTCGTTTTATCACAATAAATAAATCATAATTTATAGGCAAGAGATTTAACTATTTATAGTAACTAGGTACTAAAACTAACAATAATATGTTTATTTTACATAACTATAATGACGTGTGTTTTGCTGAACTATAATATTATGAAATATAATATAACATAATTATCTGTGATATTAATCATATCAAAAAATGTTATAATTAGCAGCGACAACCTTAAAAAAAACTGAATTTTGTAAGAGAAAATGGTAAAATAAAAAAATCTAATATCTTGGTTACCGTAACATTTTTTTAATAACTATTCATGTTATTTGTTGGAAACCAGGTAAAATCTACCCGTTAAGTTTGATCCATTACTTACAACAATAAAAACAACACGTACTACATAATAACTATAGTATCTACTGTTGGGAAGATGAATCGCTTTCATAATTTCTTCTTATTAGACTTTTATTCATAATTACATATTATGCGTATTTATATAGGTAATACATTAGCTCTCTGAGACGTATTGTTTCAAACAAATATAAGTGAAGCTGAAAAGTCTCGCTAATTAGCTCATATTTTCGAAGCCTCTCTCTCCAGCTTCCGTTTTTAATACAGATGACATGAAAACCTCAAGACTAAAGAAATAAATAAAAGGTCTATTGCTGTGCTCATTTTCTTTTTTATGTGAAAATAAAATATAACAACCAAACTCTCAAGAGTTTAGTTGTCGGAAGATTGGCTGCTCATTGAGAGTAGGATTAGTCAATATTCAATTTTTAGCCTTATTATTTTCATTCGGCTCGAATTGGATCTATAAACAATAATAAATCAAAAATAGTCAGCCTCTCAGGAAATTAAAAGGGATTAAAGCTGAAACTCACTGGCTTCATGCGGGTAGACTCCCAATTGTCGAGGAGAAGTCTGGGCCCTCTTGGGCCTCTTAATAGAACTAAAAATTTTGATATTTAATATTCGCATCCGCTATGTCAAAACAGCTTATCCGACATTACAAAATACATATCAGTGTCACATCAAATGACAGAGTAGCGAACATCGCACCCGAACACTTACGAAACTTCCCGAACGCATAATTACGAGTAAACTAATGCGCCTGCGACGTTTCCTGCCCCGTTTTAGCTTTGCCCTTGACCTACAATCGATGAAAATACACGAACAACGTAAAGTATGACAGAAGAAAATTAAAAAAATATATATTAGTGAGCGGAAGATTATCCCTTTGAAGAGTGCTGTAAATTAAGGGGATCGTTAACGCAGTGGCTAGGGCTGCCAACTGCGTGATATGCTGGCGGATTTCGGATTATGTGTAAGGGTATCGATTACACACATCAAATAGGTGTAAAGAATATTCAAATTTTAGCTAAATTTTAGTAAATTTTATTGATAAATAATAATAATAATAAATAATAATAAATGTTCTGGGACATTTTTACACAGCACCATCTAGTCCCAAACTAAGCAGAGCTTGTACTATGGGCACTAGACAATGGATATAATACTTATATACTTTTTTTTTTGTAAATACATACTTAAAATACATAAGAAACACCCAGATGATCAAATTATAACTCAAGAATCTAATTATTAAATATCAATAAAGAAACGTTATCTAGCTTAAACCAAGGGTTTTTATTGTTTGAGTGGGGTCATTGATAGATAACTTAAATCCATGTTAATTAAAGGACCGATCGTATTTTTGGTCAAAGCTTTGGCCCAAACTTCATTTTATGAAGGCATCTTAGGCCACAATTTTATGGCTTTTTTAATTAGCCACCGCGCCAACCGCACCGCCCAGCTTCCTCGCACATTCTCTAGGGGAAACGCAGCCTCATAACACGAAGTCTGACAGATTTGGTAAACAGCGTTGCGTTAATCCCAACAATTCTGAAGACATAGATAGTAATGGGATTTTAAACAATAAAATAGTAGAACGAAGGACCAAGTATCTTACACAATGGGTAGTCAAATCGTCTTTGTTTATGTTTATTACCTGTGCCCACAGGAGCCAATGATGCGTGCTACTGCGCCCAATGCCATGGCGGTGTGGCACATTCCTATTGCTCACGGTGCACAATGGCCGAAACTATGGGAACCATTGTAAACTAGACTGTGTCTGATAGCAGTGTATTGTTACAAAAACTAATGATAATCTGTTGACGTTTCATCTATACGTATGTACCATCACACCTGTATTTCCCGAAGGGTTAGGCAGAGGCGTAATAAATGTACACCCACAGTTCGCCGGTATGTTTGGGTCCCATGTAACAGGGGGCGAACCTATTGCCCTTAACTGGGCAGAAATTTCAAACTCTACTGCTACTGAGAATTTTATAGAAAAACTAATAACACTACTCGACATGGGAATATAATCTAGGACCTCTAACGTAGCAATCGCGCTCAGGATCACTAGGCTTAGGTAAACATATAACAAAAACATCAGTAAACAGAAATAAAGCCAAAGCTTACAACGTTATAACATAATGCACGCAATTTTTATTTTACAATTCACAGGCCAAAGCAAAATATCTACATTTTTAGTCACTAAGGAATCTTTACATTTGCAGCTAACCAGCAAAAAGCCACAAAAGTCGAGAGTATGTAGTATGGGAAATATTTAAGCGGCTACGTACCACTTGGCAGCGGTTGGTCTGCCAAGCTGCTAAGCAACCGGCGCGAGATACATAATTTACAACCTCCCGAAAAAGCAAAACTACCAACCCTAACATTGCCAGATTCCAGCCGCGTAATTCTGACAAATAGTTTGTCGGTATCATTATTTATTATGGCAACACTATTTTATGTAGTGCTGTCAATAAATCATTGCAATCATTTCCATCCGTTAACTGTAAAATAATATTAATGATGGCAATTAATTTATTGCTGAAAGATTGGCTGCCATCTGTCAGAATAATGACATAATCGATTCGCGAAAATGACGCTAATACAATTTCTGGTTGATTTAATTGCAGACACATGGGAGTTGTATTATGAGGATCAAATAGCTTTATTAACTTCATAATCAGCTCATAGATCTTCTGAAATACCTACTTGTGGACCTCCAACGGACAGTCAAAGTGGAAATTGTCATACCATCAAGCTTATTTCGCTGACAAAAAGGGTGGACAGTAATGTTTCCGGGTTAAACAACAGGGGCAAATCTATTGGTAATAACTACAGCGAGTACTATTAAATACAAAGTTCGAAGCTGCTTCTTAAAATTATCTCAACTCATCGCTGATTGCAATACTTGACAATTATACTTATATTAGTACCTATAATATACATAAATAGATTTATATATGAATCAAATCAAATCAACTGCCTCATTAGCCAAGTGGTCCCGAGCGTGACTGCTACGCTAGAGGTCCTGGGTTCGATTCCCAGGTAGAGCAAAGTGTTATTGGGTTTTTCTATGAAATTCCCAGTAGCAGCTCGGAGTTAGAAATTTGTGCCCGGTTAATGGCAATAGGCTCGCCCTCTATTACATGGGACCTAAATATACCGGCGAACTGTGGGTGTACATTAGTACGCCTCTGCCTAACCCTTTGGGGAATCGCGGACATGTATCAAATAGCATGTCCGCCTTTATTAACAAAAAACTAAACAAAACTGAAACCAACATAAATATTAAAAAAAACCCTTTGGGGAATACAGGCGTGATTGTATGAAAAGGGTGGACAGTAATAAAAGGGGCAAATTTATTGTATTAAAAAACAACAAACGACTGTTCAAAGTTGCCTCATATTGATACTCATATAGTACAGAGTACTATAATATATACGGATCATGACTACGTAAAGGCCCCGGGCACAAGAACAATAGATTTTACATTAAGTATATCTGTAATTTGTTACCTATTTGAAAGGGTCTATGAAGTATGTTAGAGTAGTTATATTTTGTACCACAACGTATTATATACACCCTATCTTATATCCTGCAATAAGGGCACATGAAAATACTGTTCTAAGATTTTTAAATCCACTCTAAAAAGGAGAGTTCTTAATTCGTCTATGTTTTTCTGTTGTTTTAAATTATAAGTATTTGACTTTTGAGTAGACGTACACGAGGTACCTATACACATTTATCTATTTGTTATGTAAAATAATGATTTTAAGAAACAATATTTACATTATTAGCGTATAATAATAGTAACTTTCAGTAAGTATGGCCATTTGTAAGAAATCAATAAATAACTTCGACCGCAGAGCATTTTAATCCTTTGATGTGCTCTTGTAAAGCTTTTAAATGCATCGAGAGAACACGCTTTGTTCTTTCAACGAAATCTATTCAGTGTAATGGATATTGTAACCTGAAACAAAGCCGTCATTAAAACAAATGGTTTTAAAAGAAACCTATAATTATAATTATAGGTAGCTGTTTTTTTTTATTATGGCGCCACACTTTTTGTGTATTTGCCAGTGTCAAGTATTAGAGTAATCAAATTATATTTCCCACCATGGGATTGCTTGGGATTGTATTATGGCACCACACTTTTTGTGTTCGCCAGTGTCAAGTATAAGTTGTTGAGTTGCCCCAATAAAACGGTAGAAACTTTATTGAGGCTTCGATGGAGTTTAGGAGTGAACCCAAAAAGTCACGATTTTCAATTTTATATCATTTGCCTACACTCTCACACGTTCACGAATACTTAATGGTTAATTATCCACCATAATTACACATTAAATTTCGGGGAAATTCAAGTTTTGAAAAATAATATAAAATCGACAATGTGCACTTTTCATTTTCCCGCCTAATAAACTCGGTAGCTGTTTTTTTTTTTTTTTTATTATTATTATGGCGCCACACTTTTTGTGTATTTGCCAGTCTCAAGTATTAGAATAATCAAGTAGTATTAATTCCCATTGTGGGATTGTATTATGGCACCACACTTTTTGTGTTCGCCAGTGTCAAGTATAAGTTGTTCAGTTGTCCCAATAAAACGGTAGAAACTTTATTGAGGCTTCGATGGAGTTTAGGAGAGAACCCAAAAAGTCACGATTTTCAATTTTATGTCATTTGCCTACACTCACACGTTCACGAACACTTAATGGTTAATTATCCACCATAATTACACATCAAACTTCGGAGAAATTCAAGTTTTGAAAAATAATATAAAATCGACAACGTGCACTTTACATTTTCCCGCCTAAATTCCTCGGTAGCTGTTTAAAACCATTAGATTGAAAACGCGGGAGAGAAAATGACGTATGGATTTTCCCGCGCATTTTCATGTCAAAGTGACATTTTGTTAAAGTTCTTTACTCGATTGTTTATGGTTATAAAAAAAATAGTTTCCTATTTGGAACATACCTACATATCTCATGGCATTCATCAAATCTTAGTAAAGTTGACTATACCAGTTATTGAAGTTACATAAATAGCTGATTGTAATGCTAAATTCCTGGGTATCCCAACATTTTAGAAACCTATCACAATATCTCTATTATGTACCTACTCAAAAACTAATTTCATCATTTGGAATAGGCAACATTTGTCATATTAATGTCCGGCTGTTCAGTAAGAAGCTCAGTGGCCATGGAGCAAGAACTGAATCATCTCAAACAATGGCAACTAAATATAATATTTCAAAGGAGCTCTCAAAATCTAAAGTGTAAATATTATCATTTAACGCAAACAACGCCGCGTGGCACACTTTGTGACATACCGGGCCTTGAATTGGGATGGCTCATAAATCGTCCCGGCTCAAGAAATACACTTCTTAGAAACGCGTGATGCTCTCCAAAAGATTGTCATTGTTGTAACAGCGTAAAATTAAAGTATTTTTAAAATGCGCGACGAAATAATGAAATCCTGCAGCTATCGAAGAGTTTACTGCAAGTATTGCCAATTCTAATAAATATCGAACGCTAATATAACTCACATCAGGTATCGACCAACTGTTATCATAACACAACGGTTAGTCATTCCCGCCACTCTCCGGGTACTTCTCACCAGAAATTGAGTCATAGCGAAGCATAAATTACACCACAGGGAACACACACCTCTATTTAGGCTCATAATTTATATATTTTTCATCAGTTTCCTACACCAATTAGTTCATCGTACACACGCCACAGCGTGCGGGTGCTCCGGCCGTATCGCCGACGTGTGAACTCATAAATCTGTACTAGAACATCTGACCTGATAATCTAGTTTACGTTAATTCCTCGAAGATTAATTTACTAAGAGTTATGCAGCATCGGCGTCATCGCGGCTAGATGAGTACAGCGCGAGTGCTGAGTGTGGTGACATGGAGACGCGCGCACACTGAACACACACACAATGAAACGAAGAAAACATGAGCCAAGCGTTGTCATTGCTCAAGTTCATCAAAATACCAAAAAAGTTACCCCAACGTGAGGGGGCGCGCGTGACCCCCTTGGAACATTCACACTGCCAACCTAAATAGTGCCTTACGTTATAAATAGTGTAATCTTGGTGCTTCGAAACAATAAATAATGTTAGTGAACACAGACACACGGACGATAAGCTCAAACGTTTAAAATGTTAGACGTTTTTCGTGGATTGAAGAATCTCATTAAAGTGAACTATGTACACATCGACTCGCCGGTATTCCGCTTGCACTACTCTATCACCGTCATCCTGCTGATCTCGTTCAGCCTGATTGTGACGACGAGACAGTACGTGGGGAACCCTATAGACTGCATACACACCAAGGACATCCCAGAGGATGTGCTAAACACGTACTGTTGGATCCATTCTACGTACACACTCAAGAGTTTCTTCAACAAGAAGGTGGGCGTGGAAGTGCCGTACCCTGGCATAGGAAACAGCAGGGAGAAAGGCAAAGAAGATATGAGCGACAGGAAGATCTACAAATACTACCAATGGGTGTGTTTTTGCCTATTTTTTCAGGTGAGTCTTAGTTCTACCGACATTATTTTGCCTTGACTAACATACAGTTTAGTTTACACATCGCGAGACGTGTCACTTGAAATTAACACCCACTATTAGATAGCTTTTGACAGGACGATGAAAAGCAAATATTTTCGGCTTCAAACATTTCAGGCGTGAGATATTTTAATATAAAACATTCTCTTTGAATAATACCTACCTTAGTTTTTCCGTAAACCATTCGGGCACGTAGTTTATAATGGAGAGATTCATTCCAATTTAGAATTTCTGGTGTACTAGTGTCGCAAGCGCAATACACAGACGCGCAGGCGCATAAACAAAGCAAGTAAAACAAGCACGTTATAATTAGTACAGACTGTAAATGTTGCCAGCGCGCGACCCGCTCCACAATATATATTTATTTTTTATTATTTTTTTGCCGTTTTAACGATCGGTAAAACTGGGCCGTTAATCAGGAATCCGGAATACGGGGGTAATCAAAATATTTAGGTAATTTATAGAATGCATGTCATATAATATTGTGTGTGGTCGCACACGTTACAACATGTTGGTGTGTTTAACTACATAAAATATACCTAAATATGAAAGTACTTAAATTGAAATAAAACTACTTTTACGCATTTTATAGAAAAAAAAAGAAAGAAGATTCGTTTATTTGCCATAGACAAGACACGCTACAGTTCCTTACGGCGCGATGTAAATGAAAAAAATAAAAATAAAGAAATAAAAAAATGGAATTAAAAGGTGTGTCCCGCTGCAGAAAATAGGGACCACTCCATTATTTATCGCGTTGTATTGATATTAATAATGAATTACCGACGTTTCGGTTCCTTTACAAACTTTCGAGGAGTTACCTAACCTGGGGTTCTTGCGGAACAGAAAAAGTAATTAGAATAAGAAAAAAATACTAAAATAAAAGTAGTAATTAGTATGTAGCGACATCTATCGAGCTACATAGATAAACTTCGACGGACAAATGCGCACTGAATCGCGCAAGTGAAGTTTGCAACGCAAGTTGCATATATACAACCGCCCGACATCAACCGTCGGCCGCGGCCCGCCAGGCAAAACACCCGCCTGGTCGGAGGATCCTCCCTTTGGTTGGAGGGGCAACACACCTCGCTCCTCCACAAGTATAAGAAAATTAGGAACCTGACAAGGAATAACGATTTCAAGAAAATATCAATAGATGCTCCGTCGAGAACCATGCTTCGGCATGAATGGGCCAGCTCTACCGGCGGAAAACCGGCGTGAAACAACACGTTGTGTTTCGCCGAGTGAGTGAGGATACCGGAGGCCCAAACCTTTTAAAAGTCTGGCAACGCAATCGCAACTCTGTGGTGTTGCGGGTGTCCATGGGCGGCGGTAATCACATACCATCAGGTGTTCCATCTGCTCGTTTGCCCCTATTCCATAAAAAGAAGGACTAAAGGGCTTTTTTTTATTTAATATTGCCTAACCCTTCTCATTCTGTAAGGAGAACCGTACCCAGCATTACGACAGAAAACGGGTTATCAATGAGAGTGTACTTTAAATATCATCTTATTTACAAAAATATATCAAAAACTATATTATTTTAAAAACTACTTCCCTTTTTTACTATATTTTAAAAACTTTACTACCGTGAAAGTGAAATTAACGTAGCCTACTTACTTTTAAACCATTCACGAATCTTTTTTAATCTCTCAACTCAAACGAGCCCACACACTATCTTCCTAATACCGACATAATTAGATCCGGAAGGATTAACAGCTTATCTTGATGTTGAAGATTACGTAGCTTAACTAAACAGACGGTTAAAACAAAATCCTTATGAATGATTACCATACTAACAGTTAGGCGTTTAACTAACAGAAACATTATTTCTATAAACTGTCCATGTTACCCGAGTTACCCGTTCGTGAAGTAGCATGTTGTTATATTATGTACAACTTATATCAGAATAGATCTGAAAGTAGTTTGTTCAAAATCGACTACTGATTCGATTACAGTGGTTTTTAATATTTATAATACAACTGTGGCCTCCTGATCCATCAGTGGCTCTAGTTATGGAATTCTGAAACCTATTTGAACAATTTTTTATTGTGCGTGTGCGCACCGACACGAATTTGCGTTTAGGTGGCATAATTAATTTCTTGAAAAAAATAAGTTTGGTCTCTCTGTCTCATGACTTTAGGGTTTCGTTAATATTATCATTATGATATTGACGTGTTTGAGGTTTTGTTCAGTAACATGTTTTTTTAATTTTTTTATGGGATAGAGGAGCAAACGGATCACCTTATGGTAAGCGTTAACCGCCGCCCATGGACACCCGCTAGACCAGAGGAGTCGCAAGTGCGTTGCCCGACTTTTAAAAGGGTTTGGGCCTCCGGTAACCTCACGCACTCGGCGAAACACAACGCAAGCGTTGTTTCACGCTGGTTTTCTGTGAGGCCGTGGTATCACTCTGGTCAAGCCGGCTCATTCGTGCCGAAGCATGGCTCTCCCACGTGTTTTTTTTTTAAATATATCAAAAATTCATCTTCCTTCTGCCCGCAAATTCTAAAAGGATTCACTTATACTCCATCCGTTCATATATAACTAACTTCCGCCCGCGGCTTCGCCCCCGTGGAATTCAGTCTGTCATCACATCCCACGGGAACGGGATAAAAAGTATCCTATGTCCGTCTCGTGGTTCTAAGCTACCTCTCCACCAATTTTAAGCCAAATCGGTTTAGCCGTTCTTAAGTTATAAATAGTGTAACTAACACGACTTTCTTTTATATAATAGAAGATTCCATAACAATGTAATTTTTACGAGATTATTGCCAACACGAATCCAAATTTGGAACTGCCACTGCGAACTTCCTCACAGAACACTACACTTCGCACGACCTTTTGGTGTCCGTCTCAGGCATCAAACCCAGGCATTAACTTCTATCAGCGGCTATTGTGATTACTAGACCAACAAGTAAAGCATTATCTTACGTCTCAAGACCTAGATGCTTGTGTAAATAATTATTATATGAAACAAAATGAGTGAAATATTAAATTTTTACTTATCTAGTTGAATAATTTAAAAACCTTAAGTTCACATTTATAGGTACCGAAGTCGTGGAGGGTGGCGTTGTGTAATGTTGGCAAGAAGCTATGTTTTTATTAGGGCCGGCTCGAATGGTCGGCTAATTTATGTAAATATCAACAACATGGTAATGTCGCCGGCGACTTGTGACAACCCTGCAGTTTCACTAATGCGACTTTTTGAAGAAAAATATTTACAAACTGGAACATAGATAAACTGAAGGCCTGTCTATAAGACTGAATTTAAATCGATTTTGACAAAACTTGGAAATACCTAGTGCATAGGGCAGAGGTGTACTAATGTACACCCGTCGTTTGCCGGTATGTTTAGGTTCCATGTAATAGGGAGCGATTGGGGGGCACAAATCCAAACACCAAGCTGCACCTGAGAATTTTATAAAAAAATCCAATAACACGGGACCCGGGAATCGAACCGGGAACTCACAGTAAGCCGCCACGCTTACAAACCACTCCATAGATTGAGCAATGAACTACTCGATAGAAATAAAATTCTCCCTATTTCTCCACACCACGACAGATCGCGACAAAAATCGCAACGCTGAAACTCCCCCTTAAGCGGATCATCAGAATAAAAATGTAAGAGCTCGCTCAAGTAGCTGTTAATATCGGTTGATTATCATCCCGACACAGACATTACCCTCCCTCCCCCACGCTGACCTAATTTTCACTTTATTAACCTAAACAATGCGATGCTCACCCAAATGGAAGGGAATTTCGCACTATTTGAGGATTTTTCAAATGTATAAAGATAAGAACGCTTTATAAATATAACTTTTAACGGAATAAGCACAAGACCAAATAAGTAGTTTGTTCAGATTCGAATACTGAATCGATTACAGTGGTTTTTAACATACCATCACGCATAGTCGCACTCATAAGCCAAGTGGTCCTGAGCGCGACTGCTACGCTAGAGGTCCTGGGTTCGATTCCCAGGTCAAGCAAAGTGTTATTGGGTTTTTCTATGAAATTCTTAGTAGCAGCTCAGAGTTAGCAATTTGAGCCCGGTTAATGGCAATAGGCTCGCCCCCTATTGCATGGGACCTAAATATACCGGCGAACTGTGGGTATTAGTACGCCTCTGCCTAACCCTTCGGGGAATACAGGCGTGATGGTATTAAACTGATCTTGAGATACAGCTTGTACCTCTCTGATGTATACAGACCCATACAAAGAAGGGATGATTACTGTTGATTTTTGATTATTTTTGGCATTCATTTCTAATCCTAATATAGCTTCACGTAAGCAGAGCCGCGGGCAAAAGCTAGTAATACAAATAATATTTTAAGTAAACGAAAATAATTACCCTGCGATTTTTTAAATATTCTCCTAGTTTTCAATGTCGTATAATGACAGAGGTTCTTAAGTATCTGAGAGTCCTCAAGGCTTATGATAGGGGACTATAGTGGGACTAGGGACATATTATGTCGGGTCACGTCTCAACGAAGGCGGCGTATCACCGTGCTATAACCTTATAATTTTAATTAAAAGTAAGTGTATTGTTTACATGTATTTTGGGTCACTAGAATTTTGACCAAAACATGTAATAAATGATCAAACGAACTTACCTGTTGTGAAGTTCGATCATTATTATATGAGTGCCCTGCTCGAAGATATATATTTAAACAAGCAGCTCTCATCATTCACTGGCAACTCTGCGCAATTTTAGAAGTAGCTAAAAATTTGCTTAATCTGTGCTCGGTGAACGCTTTCATTCTTTTTAGAGTCGCGAATTATCTCAAATTTTACCCGGGGTGGGATGGGTAGGGACCATATATCTTCGAGCAGGGCACTCATATAATAATGATCGAACTTCACAACAGGTAAGTTCGTTTGATCATTTATTATATTGCGTGCCCTGCTCTCGATATATATTTAAACAAGCAGATGTTTAGAGTATTGGTAAATTTGAGATAAGCCGAAAGCATAGCATGTATTCCTGTAAAATAATTCTGTTATAATCACATTGCATTATTTTAAAACATATCAGTCTCTTGACTTTCTGTTAAGGACGAATTAGCTAACACAAAGCCGACCAGCTACAATTGCTGTGACCCTCCAGAGGGTCAGGGTTCATCAATCATTTTATTAAATATGTAAGAAACTGATTCCCTTAGATAGTATTTACGGTAGGTACCTGGAACTTGAAAATAAATGTTAATGATCATTCTTAATTGTTGGAGAATAATGAATTTCGTAGTAGGACTACATATGGCATGAATCAGCAAGATCAGTGCCTGATATTAAGTACTAAGTAATAATTCTGGATTAAGCACAGGATAAACAATAACAAAATGTTATTAAAATATCAGAATTAATATCATATCAAATCAATATAAATCTGCTGAATCGTGAATCGGTCAGTTTCAATCATAACTATTTATAACTAAATAGTTATAAATATTCGTAAGTTAAAAGGCCGACCAGCAGTCTGTGTGATTACAGCTTATGAAATTTCTTTTGTCATAGTCCTGAATGTAAAGACATGGCGCCTACCAGGTTCCAGTATGGCTCTGGTATCTATAATACTGACTCGAATAAAACTTTGAAGAATACTTTATTTGACGATGTAAAACATAGTTATAGTAAGGTAGATAGGTACTTTTAAAAGAATTACATTAAAATTTCAGAGCTGTACTCTACACTACTTTCTAATCACACAATTTTCCCTTCACTGGGCGAATGGGCCATTCATCACATCTAGATTATAGATAAGTGGTAATGATTATATCAGCACACCCTTCATTCCATATCTGTTGTGCTTAATACAGGGAACTTCATTCCATATCTGAACAACCCCTTGCCACAAAAACACTTTTTAAATAATCATTTAAAAATGTAATTTACAGTAAAATATGAATATAGAACTTTGTTTGGCACAGTCCTACATATATATATTGATATTTACCAATATTAGTTTGGACTTATACATTCCCTAGAGACTCCCTTACGAACATTCCCCCCCAATTTTAGAGCAAGGATGAAACTGACTTATGACGGACAGTCTATAGGCAGCCGCAAATCCAATGATTTTTTCATAAAATACCTACTTAATACCTGGTATGGATAGAGGAGATCTCCCTGAGAATGGGTTCGCCATATACTATAGGTGCTTATCTATGTTAATATTATAAAGAGGAAAGATTTGTATGTACATATGTTTGTAACGAATTGGCTCAAAAAATACTGGGCCTATTCCAAAATTTCTTTCACGGTTTGAATGTTACATTATTCCAGATTAACATAGGCTATAGAATACTTTGAAAAAGTTTGGGATTTCTGGCAATGAGAATTGTTGGTGGATGAGGTTTCTGTAGGAAGACTGTAACCTTTATTTTTGGTGAGATTATCAGTTTGTTCTAAATCTTCTAATCAAAAGGTGTTTGGAAGGACACCATAACAAAACAAAGAAAAGATAATATATCCAAGTCCAAGTGAAAGTTTCAATATTCATTGGCTTTAAATGTTTCCAGAAGACTAAGGCAATGCATTTATTTATTATGAGTCTAGCCCAGCTTTATCCTAGTAGAGGCACCTAATATTGTAGTTCTAAACAATGTAGGTATGTACCTATTTGTATCTAAATTCTCCTTATAAATGTGAACTTTGATAAGTACAAACTGTTCAAAGACTCAATATTTTTATCAGTATAATATTTTCTGAATAAATGTAATTATCACTACTATATAAACATTGGTGTAAGGTGTAACAAGCAACAACCAGAATCTTTTCCAGGTCAAATACCATATTTCTGGGTTCATTATGTAGTTCTCTTGTTTAAAAATAAAAGTACTAAATAAACTTTATTTTTAATGATGTCCTGTGACCAAAATGTGCTAGCATGTGTTAACCCTTTGCACTACTGCCATATGAATGTGGCCAAGGCAATTTAAATGAACATAGAAATGTCTATGTATAATAAATGAAATGTTTATCAGAAAATTTACTAGGGTACATGACTCATCATGACACCTATGTCTTGTTATACAATAGGATGATTTATGATGTTGCTTAACATGCACAAAAAAAAAAAAAAACTATATAAATATCTTATATATGATGTAGGTATTGTTACTACCTACACCTCTTATCTTTTCTAAAATCAATGGTATGCACATAAGGGAATTTATGCACTATACAAATGTTACAACCTAACCTGGATTGGTTAAATGATTTTCGGTTGCTTGTCCAGATTTTTTGCAAAATCCATGGGCTTCAAAGTCTAGGTCAAAATTGATTTATTTCAATTAGACCAATATAATAGTTGAAAGGTTGAACTACTTGTCAAACTGGATGCTTGTTGACACAAACAGCACTGGATTAGGTGATATAGACTTTACCAAGTAAATGCTATGTCATAATACATAAGTTATGCAATACTTCTATTTTACATGATAGGTACTCCTATAATAAACAGGAATTTTATTACAACATTTTAGTTTATCTTATCTTGTGTATAATGTACCTATTCACTGTGGCCCAGAATTTGGTGCTGGGCAAGCTGCAATAAATATTGCTAAATATTATTATAATGACATATTTCTGGTAGATATCATACAGGAGCTAAGAAATTATCAAGACAATGATAACTGGAATTTTTACTGATAAATTCTAAGCATTTCTAGAGCTAAAGTTTCTATAATCATATCATCTCATCTCCATGTATATAATATAAGGAATACTTTATATTAATAACCAGATTCTATACATATTAATGTATTGATTGTCTTGTAATGTCCCCATCTTGTAAAATTATTACGCATCTGAGCATGAAAGCGTTCACCGAGCACAGATTAAGCTAATTTTTAGCTACTTCTAAAATTGCGCAGAGTTGCCAGTGAATGATGAGAGCTGCTTGTTTAAATATATATCGAGAGCAGGGCACGCAATATAATGATTCAGCTCTTTGCACACCCACGGTTGGCCATAGGCTCTCTCAATCTCATAGAAAGACAGATTTGTTGATCTCCACCCATTAAACAAATTTATACGAATTTGGGGCCATTGCCATTAACCGGGCACAAATCCAATCTCCGAGCTGCTACCGAGAATTTCATAGAAAAACTCAATAACACTGCTCGACCTGGGAATAGAACCCACGATCTCAGCAGTCGCGCTGAGAAGCACTAGACAAACTAACCATTCGAAATTTAATTAAATATACACAACAAAGTTCCTTTAAGCATAGAAATATTGGCTGATTTCCGACACTTACGCGAATATTAGACATGAAATAAAACTACTTCTTACGGATTTCAGTTCGGGAAAAACGGATAGACTGAGGTGTTGGACGTCTTAATGTTAAACATACTAACAGCTACCTTTAGCGACAATGGATTCTGTAAAGGATCTGAAACGTCGGGAATTAAATAGTATCAATACAAAGTGGATAAAATTCGTAAAAAGTAGTTTTATGTCAATGCAGATACGAATCTGATTCATACAATCAGTTTTGTTATACTGTCGAGGCCAAACCATGATGGTTTCTTGTTGATCAAGGATAATATTTACCTAATAGTAACCAGTTCACTTACAAACCGATCGAGACGTCTGTTTATTATATGAGATAAGGAGCTTTTAATGTAGGGCACCTCGGATGATACGCATAATGCATGAGCACTACCCAGATTAGAACCCAGGTCCCGTGGGCATGCAGTGATATTGGGATGATGGCGAACTAAAATATGGAGGGTATTGTTGCCAATAGAGAGGTTTGGCTTCGATAATACAGCTAAATAATTGGATTCTAGTCTCGTGCGGTGGCCGCCGCGAGCACTATATTTATGACTGTTTTCTAATGGATGTATTATAGTGCTTACTTTAATCCATGCTATACAAGCAATATTTGAATACATGGTGCTTTTTAATTGATTGGGGGTAAAAGTACTCACGACTAAAAACAACTTTCACTTTAAGACATACTCTGAAATATCAGCTGTTTCATAGATTCTATTCGGGTAAATATTGCTTTTCTATTTATTTGTTTACATATTATCTGCCCCGACAGACTTTATTCTGTCATACGTTTATTGGCCATGCGCAGTCCAATAGAAAAAAAACTAATTTTTTTTTTTTTTTTTTTAGTTATGGCGTAAGTAATAATAGAACATTTTCAGTTCATGTTTTTTTTTGGTTTGTTTGACGCCTGACGTCAAAAGCTTGACAGTTGGGTACGGATGTTTTAATTTACTCTGTGGTGTATATGGGAAAAGAAAAGTCAAGTTTTTACTGTTGTCTTCGCAATTTTTCAGTTTTTCCCTCCTTATGAACCGTCCCTTAGCCTTGTTTCAACAATATAGAATTGAATAAAGACTTGTATAAGTATTTGCGGTTTGCTGGTTTAGCAGACTTCACTTCTCCGACGTCGAGAAAATGTCACAGGCATGCTGGTTTTCTTTTGAAGGCTCCATCGAAGAAATGGATCCACGTTCCATCCATCCATCTCTAATTTTGAAATGGAATAATCTATGGCTACCACCGCATATTATGTAATATGTTATTTATAACTTACTGTGTCAGTAGGATCAGGGGGTCAAATCATACGAGCGGCTAGCTACAGGTCATAAATTATGACGCTTGTTGATCGTAGGGTTATAAATTCCTTCCCTCTGTTGACCATCAGTAATGGCGCGAATGATTCAGATATCTACATATATTTATTCATTTATTTTTTAGATAGGTTTACTCTTTTTCTGCGCATGCATCTAGTTAAGTTTATACCTCATTTATTGTTTATTTGTTTTTAAGCTATTGCATAGCTTTTATCGCGGGCTTTGAGCTTGGCGACCGAATCAAGATATTCCGTAACGAAAATAAAACCTAACACTCGTTTCAGTTCGGCAGACTTCGGCACGGTGTTTGTGTGCGTGCGACTAGACGTATGCGTGTAGACTGTACGAAGCTTGCTTGTTTGACCACGCATCAAATGATTGCTATTGAAGAGATTTGGAGGAAGTGGACAGGAATTCATAGCCTGTTTCTTGGGTTAACATTTAGGCTATTTTTAATTCAAATCGGTTCTCTCTATCAAAACTTATTAACATTTCAAAATAAATTTGAAAAATAACCATTGAAGTGAATTTCTTTTTTTCAGTCAGAGTCAGAGTTTCCATCTAATAAAATCATAAAATAATATACAACTTAAATATTTATAATAAATAAAAAAATGGGTCATTTAATAATAATAATTGATAACACAATTTTATTAAATTTAATTACAATTCATTTTGGTAATGCGTTTTTATAGACAATTTAAAGTCCGCTGGGCCCATAAGCTGAAGTTAAGTATTGGAGGTATAAAGGAGGCTCAAGAAAAGTTCTTGAAGAGATTTGAAGAGTCAGAAATCCTTATCAGAATTGGACAGAAGGCCCGTACAAAGATAAGTTACTGTGCACCAGGTCGGCACACGCGTTGATGGTATCCCAATTCGATAATTCGATATGCCTGTTTACTTGCGTCAAAATAATACTTTTTTTTTATTCCTCATGGACGCAATGCATTCATTTTCGCGCTGTTTACACGAACCGTCAAATTTATTGTTTTTGATTATATTATTGTCAGACTGTTTGCAATTACGATAAAAATATACGTATGTGTGTTTGTGTTACGTTTCGAACGTGTTTCACTTATTGATGATTAAACAGATCGCTTCCCGCGCGAGATTTAAATTATGTGTTTTCAGAATTAAAATGTACTGATATTTATTTTGATGATAACAGAATGCCGTCCTGTTTTAAATGTTTGTGTTTTTAATTTCCTGTGCTCTGTTTTTTTTCTTGAGGCGCATATTGTAATGTATTTTATGGGATTTGTATGGTGTGCTAGCATTCGCTGACGTCATTTCTACGTGTTGGTCATACTCTTTTCCTCGCATATGACACACCCCAGTGCCCACAAATTTTCGTAGGTTAGTCCATTGCTATTTTATCGTACGAATTGTTGAGTCTGCCTCTAATTATATTCTTTATATTTAAAGAAGAGTTTAAAAGGGGATGTCCCTTTGAACATTTTTCTCTTCGTATCTCTCTTCAATCTTTGTTATTTTTAGACGTCCAATCTATTTATAGAACGAAATGCATCAAAATTGGTTCAGCCATTTACGCGTAAAAAGGTTCGGGAATACTACTACTAGAATCAAGGACTTTAATCCAATACCCGACCACGGAATACGAGGCATAATCAAATAGTTCAGTTATCAAGAATAATTTATGTAGGTACAATGTAGCACGATTTCCTCATAGTAATTAGAGCAAAAGTTATTTCAGAAACATAGTAGCGTAGTAACTACAGTCGAATTCTAATAAAGCGGTAAGCAATTATTATTTATTAGCGATTGTTCGTGGGAACTGGCGCCTGCGCACCGACACACACTTTGTGTGAAGTGAACACTATGTTATATATTATATAATATACACACATCAACAAAAGTTTGCGATCACTTTGAAAAATCGAAATCTTTTACAATTACCTACATTATGACTAATTACTCAATTCTTTTCATAAAAAGTAAAAAGTAGTTTTATTTTTTAACTAGCTTCTGCCCGCGATTTCGTCCGCGTGGAATAGTTACTTGGTCTTAGCATGATGATATATAGCCCATAGCCCTGCTCAATAAATGAAAATAATTTTTCAAATCGGACCAGTAATTCCTGAGATTTGCGCGTTCAAGCAAACAAACAAACAAACTCTTCAGCTTTATACATTAGCATTAGTATAGAAGTATAGATAGATTTCAAACAGGGTACTTATTTCTATTTAAAGAAAACACACAACAATGTTTTTTTCTTGATAAAGTTCAATTAAAAAAATGATATCATCTTAAGCTAGTGATCGCAAACATTTTTTGATGTGTGTATGTTACTACTTACTAATTCACACAGTAAACAGAAAATAAAAAGAACAGTGATAGACCATAGATATGATAGGTCTCGAGTTCGAACCCAAGGTGCATGCCATCACGCACTTAAATGGTGCTGGGAAATATCGTGAGGAAATCTGCTTGCCCGAGAGATTTTCTTCGATGGCATGTGAAGTCTGCCAAACCGCATTTGGCCAGCTTCGTGGACTATGAGCTAACCCTTCTCATTCTAAGTCCACCAGTTGGACATAATAATAGGTGTGACTACTACTTAAACCGGGTATCCACTATCTCGGGTGGCGAACCTCTTGCGCTCCGCGCTCCTGCAACTCCACTCCACATTGTGGATACGTTCGCGGTCGTGGAGCGTGTAACGGTGCGGCCCCGCGCTAAGCATGTTTATTATGGACATTCACCATCTCCATCAGAGCGGTTGCAGATGCGCGGAGCACAGGTATTTCGCGAACACAGTGCATACTCGGCTTAATTCTTTACTCGAGTAGGTACAGATTTTTTTTAAGTCCCTTTTTTACAAGGTAATAGGAATTAGTATTTTGTAGTATTTACATATTAGTGGCTGAAGTTGTAAATATTTATAAGTAGGTCGGTGCTTGAGAAATAATACCTAATAAGGTACAATCAAACGACTCTATCAATAGGCGCGAAACATTGAAAAAGCCGATAAAAACAATAGCAATATCAATCAAAATGGCGCCATTTGATATAATATTTTTTCCCGCGCTGTTATTGCGGAAGGCAAAGACAACTAGACATACAGCCAGCAGCAGCATAAATCACGCGTGTCGGTCCGCGATAGCGTGCATGTATCCGAACACGATGATCGATGCATCCGAAATGTATTTAGAATTCAACTGAATTCGACGCATTTGTTTAATCTGCATTTTATTTTTATTGCAAATATTATAGTTTTTTTACTTAAACGTATACATTTATTTGACGAAAAATCTGCTGGAATCCGTATAAATCATAGTTGCATTTAGTAATGTTTAGATTTGACAGCGATAAACACTTATTTTTAATGAATTAGCCATTTGATATCAACTTTATTATTTTTCAAATTGCTTTCTAACGAATGTCAATTTAAGTCGTTGCCCTATAAATATATTTTATTGTACCTACATAAATATTTCAACTAATATTTTTTTAAATATATGAGCCATGATTTCTTCTTCTTTGTAACAAATCTAAAACTCCGCATGAAAATTATTAAATTTAATCTATCACCTATTTTGCATTTCTAATAACAAAGAGTTTATTTTTAAGTATTTGGTATAAGAAAATACAATAATGCTTTTACAAAATTCTACTATGATGCAGACACGGGTCTCCTCTCAGAATGGTAGATTCGTGTTTTTTTTATATTGTTATCGGAAAAGAAGTAATGATCGCTTAAAGAGTAAATGTCAAGGTTAAATGTAAACAATTCATTAACCGTACACTGCAATTAATTAATGCACTTTTGGCAGCTAAAACTCAAAAATAACACGTTTAACAATTTCTCGAATGAAACTATAGTGTTGTAGTCATTAATACTGGCCATATTTCATAAGTCGTTCCGCTGTGGCCGTGAAAAAGTCACGACTCACTAACATTTTCCCGCCGTGGGAAATGGCCGCAAGTTAGAAAATATTGGCGGGAACCATTTGGCATGGTGTTTAATTGTTGTTTAGTTTTAAACCATCAAATTCAAATTCTTAATTAGTTTCCGCTATTGCCATGTGTTTTCTTATTTTGTAATTAGCAGTAGTTTCCGTTAATGTAATAATATTTAATACTTGTAGGCAACAGTGTATTTTAATATTCATACAAGATTTCAAGAAATATTTATATCCCTGTAACTAAACGTGTCGAATTTCGTGTAGAATAGTAAAATAGTCAACTCGCAGATAATTATAAGTACCTAGGTATACCAAATAACAGAAAAAATATGGGAAAAAATAAAAAGTGAAGGAAAACGTATTTTTTTAATCGTTTGAGTCACAAAAGTACATCTACTTATTATTGAGTGATAAAAATAGTTTAAAACAACAATAATACAATGATGGCTGCCACTTTACTGCTCGATTTAATTGCTGACGCACTTATTCCTTGATAATTATCTCCCTCTGGGTGATACATCTCACTGACCATATCCATCAATGATATTCGGTACAAATACTTACGGAAGTCAATCCATAGATGCACCATCAGTCTATGGAAGTACAGTCATAGCTACATATGAACTGTCTCGATTTTGACAACCGCGTCAAACCTTAAAGAAAAGAGCGTACTCCCTTTTAAAAGGCCGGCAGCGCACTTGTGACTCCTCTGGTGTTGTAGGTGTCCATGGGCGGCGGTGATCGCTTACCATCAGGCGATCCGTCTGCTCGTTTGCCTGCTATCACATAAAAAAAAACATCTGTTTTTTCTCTATTCTTATCCATCCAATAACTTTGTCTGTAATAAATTGCTCTTAGTTATAAGTTCACCAATTGAATTCTTTCAACGATGTATATTTTGTTTGTCCTTTTGGCGTACAACAAAGAAGACGACGAATACTCAGAATGTCCCCCGAAATATCCGCTCCCCATAATGTCTATTTCCCAAGACTTTATCTATCTATCTAGATACTAGATAAAGAGTTTTTTAACGTAGAAAAACGTTGCCTCACACTAGGATTTCTCCTGTATCGTGTGTGCGTTTACAAACACAAATTCTCACATAAACAAACGCCCTAACCATACAAATAGATTATACAAATATTTGCTCCGTGTGGGAATCGAACCGACAACACGTAGCGTGGAAGCCGATCGCTCTGTCACTACGCCAAACATGTCGTCAACACATTTAAACGTTTTGTTATATCAACCGCTTCCGCTTATGGCTTGCACTCACACTAGTACCGCTCCGTAGACCGTTGGCGGGTGCCAAATGACTCAGCTGTGATCTTGGACCTATCTGTCAGCGCCGTATTCTAATCTGTTGTACAACTAGCTAATTATGAAGCGCTACCTAGTGTCATATGTAGTCTAATGTGGTGTAAGCAGGATTCTCCTTCAACTACGATACTTACTGTTCCCCTAATCATTGGAAAAATTGTGACTGGCCGATGTCTGTACATCTATACTAATTTTTTTTTTTTTTAAAAAAAGCTTACTAGCAATGCGGGTCGCACATTACTAGTATTTTTGTTAACCCCTCGTGCTAAGCTAGATTGCTTGTGTTACGAGTGGGTTCACGTCGGTAGTGCAATGGGTGGGGTTCGAACCGGCAACCACATGATCGCAAGTCCGACGCCCTAGCCATTAGGCTACCGACGCTTTAAATATATAAAGCTGAAGAGTTTGTTTATTTGCTTCAACGCGCTAATCTCAGGAACTACTGGTCCGATTTGAAAAAATCTTTCAGTGTTAAATAGGACATTTATTGAGGAAGGCTTTAAGCTATATATCATCACGCTAAGACCAAGTAACTATTCCACGTGGACGAAGTCACGGGCAGAAGCTAGTAGAAGATATTTATGAAATACTACGAGATGTCTTATAAAACAAAAACAGTAGAAGCCGAAACAACTAAGAATATCTTTAGACTGCCTCATTAGCCTAGTGGTCCTGAGTGCGACTGCTAGAGGTCTTGGGTTCGATTGCCAGGTCGAGCAGTGTTATTGGGTTTTTCTATGAAATTCCCAGCAGCAGCTAGGAGTTTGGAATTTATGCCGGTTAATGGCAATAGGCTCGTCCCCTATTACATGGGACCTAAACATACCGGCAAACTCTAGGTGTACATTAGTACGCCTCTGTCTAATTCCTTCAGGCGTGGTATGTTATGTTATATCTTTAGATTTTTTTGTCTGTCTATAATGTTTGTACTCGCATTACACAAAAACTACTTCATAAAATATTGTATCTAAATATTGTCTCTCTACGTTTAATATCTCTGTCTTCTCTTCTCTTATTTTCTCTGACTATTATAAAATTGTTAATTGTAAAAAATCTATGTTTGATTATGGGTTGGCGCAAAAACTACTGAATAGATTTTGATTTTGTTATCACTGTCAGAAAGTATATACTCCAACTTAAAAACTGGTGAACTTCTTATATCAGTTAATTGAATGGATACAACATAACATAACATACCATCACGCCTGTATTCCCCAAAGGGTTAGGCAGAGGCGTACTAATGTACACCCACAGTTCGCCGGTATGTTTAGGTCCCATGTAATAGGAGGCGAGCCTATTGCCATTGAATGGATACAAACTAGAGATCATCAATGTTGATTTTTCTATTTTTACTCCTAATTGTTTTTTGTTGTTATTTTCTGAACCATGGCAATCTGTCCTAGAACAATAAGCCACTGTGATGTTCAACTTCTAGTCTGGTTTGGTCTTTTATTATGAGAGAGCTTCCTTTGTTGTAGCTCTCCTAATACGGCTTCATGTGAGCGAAGCCGTGGGCAAAAGCTAGTATGAAGAATATTTTTTTTAATATAAATAAATAAATATTCTTTAATACATTTTTACACAGCACAATCTAGTCCCAAACTAGCTTGTACTATGGGTACTAGACAATGGATATAATACTTATATACATTTTTTTTGTAAATACATACTTATAATACATAAGAAACACCCAGACGAACACAAACACTTATATTCATCACATACATTTTTGTGTCCTGTGGGAATCGAACCCTTGCCCCTTGCGTACTGTGTGTACACCAACATCTCTGCCTATCTCTTCGAGGACGGTACATTATATATTTATGGATATTTTGCTTCCAATTTGCTTTCCAAAGTTATTTTTAAACTCCTATATTCTTGAACAAAGCAAATGTGGTAAGTAGAACACATTTTAGCAAGGAAGCCGTTATCTACACAGTCGAATGGTCTCTTCGATCAGCTGTGAATAGATTGTAGCATACTTGTTGCACTTATATCACTTACATAAGTTATAGCTACGATTTCTGTGTGAGAGCACCTATTACTGCTTTCTTTTGTATGAAATATATATAATTTAATAAAAATGTATGGCGGAAAGTCATGAAACCGCGGAGACCACCAGGATTTAGGAATGAACAGTGACATCTGTTGGTAAAAATATGAACTAAAACAGTCAAATGACATAAGCAATAATTATGTAATATAATTACGTTAAAAGTGGTTAACAACTTAAAGGCTTATTCCACAATGAGACGAAATTTCATTTATTTTGAATGACCAGAAAAAGTTCCAACAGCATTTAATTTATGCGGTAAGGCGAGTGTCACAGTAAAAAAAAAAGAAGCAATTTTTTTATGTCCGTTTGCACTTTCATGGCGGATGCTCCGTCCTTTGTTACTATGGCAGATTTAATGATGTTGGTTAACTTTTTAACGGGTTATTCCGCAGAACAAATAATTACAGAGATATATTGCATCTTGCGGAAGGAAACAGGCTACGTTTTGTCTTGAAAAATTACTAGAAAATAGTCCTTTTGGTAAGTAAATAGTTCGCGAGTCCACGGGAAACAGCTAGTGTTAAGAAAATCTTCCTCATTCGAGATATCTGGCATTTTTCGAGCGTATGTGGCCAAATTCCGGAATGCTCATACAGGCACAGTCAGACTATTAATCTTGTAGTTTGTGGTCGACGCGTGCTCGACAAAAAACTGGCAACACTTCCCTGAAACTTAACTAGTATAAATGTGATGTGTTGAGTTTATACCTTAGTTACGGTACATTCGTGAGACCTTATCACTTGTTATAATTTCGGGTTCAATCGTGACTTTTAGAAGTCATGTGCGTATTAATAGTTAAATATCTCGCGGTTTAAACGATGAAGGAAAACATCGTGAGAAAACCTTCATGCCTGAGAGATATTCTCGACGGTGCCGGCGTGTAAAGTCTGCCAACCCGCATTAGGCTAGCGTGGTGGACTACAGCCTTTTTTTTTTTTTTTTGTGCGTGTGGAAAATCCTCATGGACTTCCGCCGCCCGGGGAGGCGGCGGGGCGTGTCGGACTCCACCCAGAGTGGGTGACCTACCGACTAAAAACCACACGGTGTTCCTTCCTGCACGTTTGCGTCGGGGGCTACGGGAAACAGAGAATTCGTCCGCGGCCCCCGACTGGTGCCGGCCCGCCGCAGCGGGCCCCGACTGCAGATTGTGGAGGGGGGGAGTGAGGCGTTGGACTCCCCCCCATCGCCTTAGAGGGGCGCGCGTGGAACACTACGCGCCACCGCCTCGGGTCCTATAAGGGGGGCGTGGCGGACGTCCCCGCGTCTGCCACCCCCGGACCCATTTATGGAGGCCGGAAGAGGGCATTGTCGGCCCTCCGCCGACGTCCGGTGCGCCGGCTGCGGATCGGGTTAGTGCTCGCGCACTCCCTCTCCCGTTCCGCAGCTTCCTTCTGCGAGATGACAGTTTCGCAGAAGGCGATCACTGCATCCCAAGACGCCGCGCTGCCGACCATAGATCGAACGACGGCCGGCAGCGACAGGTCGTCTCCCACCGCAGCGACGAGGGCACGGCGCGGCTCTTCCCAAGCGGCACACTCCACCAGCGTGTGCAGCGCCGTGTCCTCCCGACAATGGACGCAGTGATGGCACCGGGCGTCCGGCTCCCTCCCTATGCGACACAGGTACTTCCCGAAGCAGCCGTGCCCCGAGAGCACCTGCGTCGCCCGGAACGTGAGGGAGCCGTGCCTCCTCCCGAGCCAGCGCTCGAGCACTGGCCGGACCGCCTCGATGGTGACGAGGCCGGCGGTAGGGCGTGCAAGCCTGTCCCGCCATTCCACCACTAGGACTCGTTGGAGCTCTAACCGACGCAGCACGATCTGTCGCTGCGCCGGTCCCGCACCCAGCGTTCGCTCCTGCTCGCGCCACCGGTAAAGCGACGCGAGCGCTTTCGCCTCCAAGTCCCAGGGCGGGGATCCGGCCAGTACACAGGCCGCCTCGTGGGAGATCGTGCGATAGCCGCGGACGACTCTGACGGCCATCGCCCTCTGCGGCTTTCGCAGCACTGCGATGCTGCGGGCCGTCAGGTCGGCCGCCCACATCGGGGCCCCATACAGGGCCATAGATCGCACGATCCCCACGTACAACCGCCTACAGGCGGTGCTCGGGCCTCCCAAGTTGGGAAGCAGCGTTGACAGCGCGCCCGCCGCGCCCATCAACTTTGGCGCCAGCCGCAGGAAGTGGGGGCCGAAGTCCCACCGGCTGTCGAGCACCAATCCCAGGTACTTCATGGTAGACTCGACAGCGATCCGAGCCCCCCCCACCTCGATGTGTAATCCCGGCGGCGGCGCCCGTCGGGGGCCATGAAAAGCGATGGCCTCCGACTTGTTGAGGGCCACCTCCAGGCCCAGGCGCCGTATGCGGCCCACCACCTGTGAGACCGCACCCGTAGCTAGCAACGCTGCCTCCCTGTGCGAGCTCCCTCGGGCGGTGACCAGCGTGTCGTCCGCGTAACACGTCAGGTCCACCCCCGGTGCGAGCTCGCCTCTCAGCACCCAGTCGTACCCGATGTTCCACAGGAGTGGGCCCAGAACCGAGCCCTGTGGAACACCGCACGACATGGCGTGCTGTACCGTGCCGTCACGTGTCCCGTAGGTGACACATCTGTCCGACAAATAGGCCCCAACCACGCGGCGGAGGTAGGGAGGTACCCTGTGGTACAGCAGGGCCTCCCTAATACAACTCCAGGGCAGGGTGTTGAATGCGTTGGTGATGTCCAGGGACACCGCCAGCGCGACCCCGCCCCGGGACACCGCTTCCTCCGCCAGGACTCTTACTCGCAGTATGGCGTCTACTGTGGAGCGCCCACGCCGAAAGCCGAACTGGCTGCCGTCCAGGTCCGGCCCGTCTGTGCACAAGTGGCTGACGAGGCGGTCTGCAACAATCCGCTCAAAGAGCTTGCCCACCTCGTCCAGCAGCACTATGGGCCGATATGCGGACGGCGAGTCGGCGGGGCGCCCTGCCTTCCTGAGCAGGACCAGGCGACCCGTTTTCCACAAAGCGGGAAACTGGCCCCGCTCTAGGCACGCCGAGAAGAGTCCTCTCAATTGGGGCCCTAGCTCCTCCAGAGCCAAGACGAGAGCACGGCCTGGCACTCCGTCGGGCCCCGGTGCCGTGTTTTTGGCCCGGAGCCGTGCCACGGCTGCTCCCATCTCTGGTCGTGTCACCTCGGGGACGTTGACGACACTTTCGTCTTCAGGCTCTGCGGCTGGGGGCGGAGCCATCGGCGGCGGAGCGTGTTCTCCTCTCGCAGGGAAGAGAGCTGTCACCACATTCTCCAGCAGCTGTGGCTGGAGACTCTCCGTGAGTGGGGGGCCCGAATTCCGGAGCTTGCCCCGGACCATGCGGTACGGGCGCCCCCACGGGTCTCGGTCTAGAGTCTCCAGCATCTCCTCCCTGGACCGCGTCTTCGCCTGCTCGATGGCCAGCCACAAAGCCTCCTTCGCCGCGCGGTACGCCTCATACAGCGCGGCCTCCACTTCGCGGATCCGTCGACGTCTCCTTCGGTACCGAGTGTATCGGCGCCTGACCGCCACACACGTGACGCGCAGCTGCGCGATCTCGGCAGACCACCAATACACCTGGCGCCTCGAGGACTGCGCATGAACCCGGGGCATGGACGCATCGCAGATCTGCGTCATCGCCCCGCGGAACCACTGCGCCTCTGATTCGACGTCGACGGGTCCGTCGGCCGACTCCCTTATCCAGGCCTGGATAATGGCCGCTTCTTCGAGAGCTTCCCTGTCCATGCGGGTGAGCGCCCAGCGTGGGCCGTCCCTCCGCGGAGCCGATGGGCTGCGGCCGCCCGCGGTCTGGGCGGAGACGTCGAACCGGATGTAGCGATGGTCCGACAACGTCTCCACCTCCCGGGCGACGCGCCAGTTGCAGACTCGGTGCGCCACAGCGGGGCTAGCGAACGAGACGTCCACGATGGACCCACCCCGCTGCCGCACGCACGTGTACACCGAGCCCCGGTTCAGGACGACCAGGGCCGTCTCGACTGCCCACTCTGCCAACACCTCACCCCTAGGGTCCGTGACCGGGGATCCCCACGCCGCAGACTTGGCGTTGAGGTCCCCGAGTAGCAACACGGGGCGAGGGTGGTGCCGGGCCACGACGGCCCCCAACTCGACAAGAAAGCTCTCGAAGTCGGCGAGACTCCTGTTGGGCGAGAAGTATGCCCCGATGGTGACCATGTCGTCCACGAGGGCGGCCACCCAGCCGCGACCTCGGGACGCGTTCACAAGAGTCCCGCCGATGATGACCACCGAGCCGCTCAGGTCACCGACCCAGTTATCCCGGTCGGGGACGAAATACGGCTCGGCAACCACGGCCACATCGATCGACCACTGCGCCATGCTCTGAAGGAGGAGATCCTGGGCTCTGGCGCAGTGGTTGATGTTGCCCTGGAGGAAATGGTAGTGCGCCATCTTTAGCAGTCCATCTCCTCGACAACCCCTCCATCACTGGGCCGGGAGTCGGCCGAAGTGCCACCAGGCTGCGGGGGGGGTGTGGGTCCCCCGGCAGCCCGGTTCCATGTCTTCTTTTTCTTTTTGATGCCGCCGCTGCTGGTGGTGCTGCCGCAGGCTCTGCCGCCCATCCTGTGCTCCGCGGGCTTTCCCGCTGCTGCGCAGATGCAGCAGTTTGCCTCCGCGGAGCACTGGGCCGCCTTATGGCCGGGTCGACTGCAGCGAAGGCACAACTCGCTGCGGTCTGTAGTGGCGGTGCACTGTGCCCTTACGTGCCCTGTCTCTTGGCACCGGTAGCACCGCAAGACCCTGGGTTCTACGAGTTTGACCCTCGCAGAACCCCATCCCACCAGCAGCTGCTTGGCGTCGGCGACTTTCTTCGCCGCCGCCACCGGGCACCTCACCCAGGCCGTGCCGAGCCTGCGTGGGCCGCGTCGCAAGCTGATCGGTCCAACCGTCACCTTTTCGGGCGGACACCCCCCGCTCCGAGCGATGGCCATCGCCAGCTCCTCCGAGGACACGGAGTCTTCCAGCCCCTCCACGCAGACTTCCGCGGTCTTTACGGGCTGGTGTACCCGCGCGTCCTCAGGCTTCAGGACCTCGCGCAGTTTAGCGGCTAGGGCGTCCGCCTTTTCCCCGCTCGCGGCACCCGGCAGCTCCAGGATCCGGGCACCCGTCAGCGCTGTCCTGAAGCGGAGGCCGGTCTGGATGCCAAGGTCATCAAGCTTGACCTTGGCTCTTGCCTCCGACAGGACGTCCCTATAGGTGACGCCCCGCTGCACAGCTTCCGGCTGCAGCGTAATCACCACAGCCGCTGAGCGCGGGACGACGATCCTGGGCGCCTTCTTGCTGCCCGTTTGGGCCCCGGTAGCCTGGGCCGATTTGGCCTTGCGGCCTCCTCGGCGCCGGCGCTTCTTTTTGGTGACCGTGGTCCACCCCTCAGAGTTTTCTCCGTCCACGGTCACCGGCTGCGCAGCCCCCTCCACGGGCTTCTCCTGACCCTCCGCGGGCGGCTGCGCTACTATGCGGGGGGCTCCCTCCACGGGCTTCTTGCCCTCCGCGGGCTTCTTGCTCCCCTCCCCGGCTTTACGGGCCCCTTGTGCGGGCCTCTCCTCGGCGGGCGGCTGCGCGGCTTTGCGTGGGGCCCTCTCCGCGGGCTTCCTGCCCTCCGCGGGCTTTTTGGCCCCCTCTCCGCCTTTTTGGGCCCCCTGCGGAGGCGTCGCCTTTTGAGGCTCCTCCGCCCTCCGTTTATCCGCGGCTAGCGGCGGCCGGAGCGTTTGAGCAGGGAGAAGCCTCGGCTCCAGAGCCTCGAGGCGGGCATTCATCATGCCCCCGACTTGGAGCATGACGACCCGCGCAATTTCCTCGACCTGGTTCGCCCTGAGTGTCCCAGGTGTCGAGGTGGGGGCGGAGGCGGCGGCGGCATAAGACGGCCGCTCCTGTTGCCGACTAATGTCGGCCCTTAGAGCGGCGATATCCCGCTCGAGGGTCTCCACTTTTCTTTGGAGACGGCCGTTCTCCTCCCGGAGCTTCACTGTCTCCTCAGATGCAGTGCGGTCAAGGAGGGCCTCCATCGCCTCCCTAATCCCTTCAGCCGCCTCCTTCAGGGCACGCGTGAACGTCCCCTTCAGGTTGCCAGATTTCGTGGCAACCTTCAGGATGACGTCCACGCCATCCGTCACCTGGCGGCTTAGGGCCGCCGATGTCAGGCTCTCCGCGGCGGTCGCAAGAGCGGACCGCCTTTCTCTTGCCTGACGTGCCATCTCAGTGACTTCGTCGGTCGCCATTGCCTTCCTCTCTGCCCGCCTCGCGGCCGCGAGCTCCGCCTTGGTGCTGACCAGCGCAGTATTTTGCTGCGACTGGATCGAGCAGGCGTCGCTCTCGTCGCTGGGCAACGGCGTGTCCGGGCGCTTGGCGAAGCGACCCCGGGCGTCGCGTGAGAGAGACGAGCTGGATGCTCGCCCTCTGGTAGCCGTCGACACTTTGGCAACTGAGAGGTTCTCCTCACTGGAGGAGAGGCCCGTCCCGGCCTCCAACACAACATCGTCGTAAGGACGCTTCCGCCGCCTATGTTGTCCTCTCGACGACCCCTGGTCGGAGAGGACTTGGTCCCCAGAGGGACGTGAGCCTCCTCGGCTCTCCTGTTCTGCTGATTTTTTATTATTTTCATCCATAATTGATCCCACGAGTATGGGGGAAAAGACGGTCCGCCCGGGCAGTGCCCCCTGTACCCGGGTAAGCCTACAGTAACCCGCCAGAGGGTCGGCCGGTGCTCTGACGGGGGTCGCACTAGAGACTGAACTCCCTTCAGCCATTCATCCCATCACGGTGCGCCGCCGCTTGAGATTGGGCGGTCCGGGCGGTTAAGCCAAGACCGACGGGAGGCACCCCACGCTGGACCGCGAGACGTGACCACGACACCCAGCACGCTGTGAAGTACCTCCCGATTTTCCTGACGGTGGCAGGGGAGGCAGAACTCCCGCTGCCTGCTCGGAGGTAGGGTGAGTACACACCGAGCCCGCCCTTGTTTCTCCACTGTGCCCTCTGCTAGGTTCAGAGGGACACGCGGAGCAACGCCCCGGCCCCGAAAAGGGGGGCCCAAGCCCTGCGTAGGGCTTCCCGGCCCTGAAAAGGGCCCTAGGTCAGACATTCGCCACGGGCAACAAGACTCCCCATTAAACAGAGGAGAGTTATTGCCCGTGCCCAGGATGCACCGGCCCCGCACGACTGCCGTTCCCTACGGACGTATCCAGAAGGGACAAGCAGTCGGGGGCACACGAGGAGGTTGCCTGACTTGCACCCCGTGGACTACAGCCTAATCCAACTCATTCTGAGAGCAGACCCGAGCCCAGCTGTGGGACAGAATAATGGGTTGATTATGTATGTCAATTAGACTCAGTCAATTATTTTTCACGATTAAAACATTTTTATTTGTTTACACAGTTTCTAGTTAAACGCACAAACTAAACAACATAAGTTATTTGACTCGCAGGCAGGATTCGAACCTGCGTCTTCTGGCTAGGTACGCCAGACGCTATGACCTCTAAGCCACCGCGAGTCCCACCTGCCATGTCGAAATTTGCCTTTACATTCTGAACTTACGTCTGAAAGGTGACGTCAGTAACATCTATTGACAAGCAAGTTGAGAATCCTGCCTGCGAGTCGAATTTTTCCTTCATTAAAATAACTTTAAAATCTTAGCATGAAAAATGCAAAAAAAAAAAAACAAAAAGAAAGTAAACAACATAAGCTGAAACGAACATTTAAAGTAGTTGCATTGCATAACACACGCACGGGAGCGCTGTTAAAGTATATACAGAAGACCTACTGTTACTTATATTCTGTAAGTACGCTGTGCATTTCCCCGTGGCTTTACCCGAGCATTTCAATAAAAATACTTGAAGTACCTCTCATAATGCATAACGCTTGGAGAGGATTGTAAGTTTTAATACCAAAATATCACGCCGCTTAGCAGGAATATGCTAGCATTGTTGTTTTTCGTTTTGTAAACCTAGCTAGATTGTTTTTTTGACGATTTAACGTGGGAGAGCTATGCTTCGACACGAATGGGCCGGCTCGACTGAAGTACCACGGCCTCACAGAAAACCGGCGTGAAACAACGCTTGCGTTGTGTTTCGCCGAGTGAATGAGGTCACCGGAGGCCCAAATACCTTTTAAAAGGCTGGCAACGCTCTTGTGACTGCTCTGGTGTTACGGATGTCCATGGGCGGCGGTTATCCCTTACCATCAGGTGATCCGTCTGCTAGTTTGCTCCCCTACCCCATAAAAAAAAGACACGTTTGGCGTGGCGGCTGGGCGATCGGCATTTTGTTGTGGGATCGATCCGTGACGGAACAAATATTTGTATGACCTATAGTATATAGGTAGTTGTTACCGGGTCTGGGCATTTGTGTATGTGATGTTGGCAACCCAACAACCGGTAGCAGCCACCCCAGCGCCTCCTACCGGATGACAGTGATGATTTACCTAGCTACTGTCAGTTCGAGAAGATAAAAAGGCTGGACACTCACGGCTCACCCTCTTTCATACTTCGTATTTCGTATGGAATAGTTGCTCTGTTATATTGTGTTGATATTGATAGGGCTATGTAAGCGTTTAAGTATTTTAGCTCTTTGTTGCTACCCAACTTCCCCAGTGTTGCCTTCAGCCTAGTTAGTCAACAGTGAGAATTTGCGTTTGTAAAAGTACCTACAATATAGGAGAAAATCCTATTTTGGTTTTAAAATAGTTTCACATTGTCAATAAATCATCATTGTACCATTTTCTTTGATTGGTAACTTGTACTTGACATTCGTTTTAGGTGTACAATAAAGGATATTCTATTCTATTCTAAATAATCGTCATTTGTAATTATTGAATTCGAACATCTGAAAAAGGTGCTAAGCTGTACAATGTTATATTTAAGAACCATAATAACCTTAGTATGCAAATAAATAGTTTGAGTTTGAGTTTGAATTTATAATTATAAAAAAAGCATTTTCATAAATATTCTAATGTTCCGCAAAACTATCTTAGTTTTTTCTTTCATGAACCTTTCTCCTTATAATAACATACAAAATCAAAGTCAAAATGTTTTATTTCAATTAAGATCATTAAAGAAAGCACTTATGAAAAGTCAACACTAGTTGCACGTTTCCAAAAAGTGGGACTTATGAAGAAAAGCAGGCAAGAAACTCCATAGATACTCTTTTGAAAATAAAAGAATCACATTTACAATATTAAGCTTTACAAATTTGATGTTAAAATAGTTGCTGAGAATTATGCAGTTTGATGTACAAAATTGGTCCATTTACGTGTGATACCGTGACGTACGGAAATAGAGATTCATTTTTATATAAAAGATATATAAATATTACTCATATATTGATCATATATCAACAAGAGCTGCTTGTATCATTAGTCACTTTTCCCGGTCGAGCAAATGTCATTGAGTTTTACTATGAAATATCTACTTCATAGCTCTGTGTTTGAATTTGTGACCGGTTATTTGAAACCTTAACCATATACACCTCTGGCTAACCCTTTGGGGGATACAAAACTGATGATATTTTAAAACAAAACACGAGATAAATAAAATAGTAGGTATATTTATATCGAAATATTCAGGAAATCTATTAACAAGAAGACAATTTTCATTTACACCACATGAATCGGTAGTGCCATTAATAACGACACTAAAGTTGGGGACACACTGTGAATTCGCGGTCAATCGGTAGGTCGTAAACTAGCTAACGATATCGCGGCGCGATGCGGCACGTAAACAAACCGGACGCCGGACGATGCGGACACGTGACGTAATGCCGTTTACGGATAGTACAGCCGTATTTTTAACTAGCAAGACAGCCAAAAATAGCAGTGATAGCCTAGTGGTATGACCATTGTACTGCCAAGTTAACAGTTTCGAGTTCGAATCCTACGCACCTCTCACTTTCCGAAGTAATGTGGGTGTTAATAGGTAGTTAATTAGAAGGAAACATCGTGACGAAACCTGCATGCGTGAGGGATTTTCTCGAAGGCGTGTTACCCACATTAGGCCAGCGTGCCTCAATTCACCACCATTTTTAAACAGACGGCCTCATTAGTATAGTAGTCCCAAGAGCGAATGCTATTCTAGTCCTGGGATCGATTCCCTGGCCGTATAGCGTTATTGGGTTTTTCTAGGAATTATTATTTCTTAGAATTTTAGGGATTTCTCTTCTACGGCTGACTTTGATCAGACTGTTAAAGCTAACACTCTTAATTATCTTTCGAACCTGCCGACACCTGATTTTCCCCCTTTTGTCATTAATCAGTTCACCGCTTGTGATGTTAAAAAAGGCATTGTATCTATTACATCCAAAGCTGTTGGATGTGACTGTATCAGCCGTAATATGATCATTCCTATCCTAGATGAAATCCTTCCTGTCATCGTTCACATCCTTAATTTTTCTGTATCCAGTAGTACATTCCCTAATGCCTGGAAGGATGCACAGATCGTCCCCTTGCCTAAAAAGTCGAATCCTTCATCCTTTTCTGACTTTCGTCCCATATCTATTTTACCATTCCTGTCCAAAGTCTTCGAAAAACTTATTCACCAGCAACTTAGTTCTTTCCTATCCAAACACAATCTCCTCAATCCCCTCCAATCCGGCTTTCGTCCAGGGCATAGTACTACCTCCGCCCTGGTGAATATAACGGATGATATCAGATCAGGCATGGAGATCGGAAATCTTACAGTGCTTACTCTTTTAGACTTTTCAAATGCCTTTAACACTGTAGATTTCGATATTTTACTTGGCATGCTTCGCTCTTTTAACATATCTCCATCGGTGATTGATTTTTTTCATAGTTACCTGTCTGGTCGCCGTCAGCGCATATGCATTGAAGACTCCTTCTCTGCCTGGTGCAACACGTCTGCCGGTGTGCCTCAGGGTGGCGTTCTCTCCCCACTTCTCTTCTCAATTTTTATAAATTCTATCTCCCACCGACTTACTTCTTCCTACCACCTTTATGCTGATGATCTTCAAATTTACAGGCAAGCTCCACTTGGAAAGATAGCAGAGGCCATTAACTTAGTTAATATAGATCTTGCTCGAGTAAGTAACTGGAGCTCAGAGTTTGGTATAAAGGTTAATCCGTCTAAAACCCAAGTGACTATTGTTGGTAGTTCTCGCATGATGTCCAGAATTGATTGGTCTATACTTCCTCATGTCTCTTTTAATAACACCCTGATTCCATTTACTGACAAAGTAAAAAACTTGGGAATATACATTGACTCGACACTTTGTTGGACTCCGCAAGTTCAGGAAGTTAGTCGTAAGATATTTGCGGCTGCGGGCTCCTTGAGACGCCTTAGAAATTTCCTTCCTATTACCACCAAAATTGCTCTTGCACAATCTCTTCTCCTTCCTATTCTTGACTATGCAGATGCCAGCTATCTTGATCTCACCGAGGACCAGTTTGATAAGCTTGAGCGTCTCCAAAACTTGTGCATCAGATTTATATTTGGGCTACGCAAATATGATCACGTTTCTGAATTTCGTACTAAGCTCAAATGGCTTCCTATTCGCCTTCGCCGGAATACTCATATTCTTTCTTTACTATATAATGTACTTTTTAATCCTTCCACTCCGCACTATCTTAAAGATCGCTTTGAGTTTCTCTGCGATACACACGATAGATTTTTGAGATCTACGGAAAATTTGAAACTGAAGATTCGAATGCATTCTACCAGCTTTTTTGATAAATCGTTCACGATCCAAGCAGCTCGCCTGTGGAATGCATTGCCCCTTGACATAAGACGTGCTCAATCGCTACCTCTCTTTAAAAAGATGCTGAATAATCATTACTTATCCCTTACACCCCCATAGCATATCTCCTTAGACGCTGATGCTTGCTCTATCAGTTACTCTTTTCCTTTAAATTAATGTTTCCTACTTGTTTTGCTGAGTATTTATATATATATTGTTAGGTTAGGTTAATTTTTTGCGACATATTGCAAGTCAAGACTACCCACCGTAGGCTATAAATAGCACCGCATTACCGCTCTCCGTTCATTTGTCGGTCAGACTTCAGAGAGCGAGGTAGTCCTGAGTGGTGGTCGGCGTGATTTGCAGTAAGTCGTTATTTACTTGACTGTATTGCTGGTGATTTATCTGTATATGAATTTCGTGTTGATTTATTGTGTAATTGGTTTGTTTGCGAATAAAGGTTGTTTCCTATCTTAAGTTTAATAAAATTCTAAATATTGAAATAAATCATTTTTGTAGTAAGACTAATTATTATTTTTTTAGTTAAATTCTACTTCTGATCCCAAAATCAGAAGTGGGATTGGCCTTTTGCCCACTGTTAATTGGTTTTGTCTCGGCATAACGTCCTAACATTGAAAAAGCAAACAGCCTTTATTTGCAAATTGACGATGCCACGTTCATCTCGCTCGCGTGATGAGTCTGACGATCCGCCGCGCCGAAGGGCAAAGCGGTCACGCAGCAGATCGCGCCGACACCACAATAGGTCTCGCTCACGTTCTCGCCGCCATGCATCCCGCTCTCGTTCTCGAGATAATTCCCTCCAACAAGCGTTAGGGTCGATCATGACTAGGCTAAATGCTATTGAGGAAAGTACTGCTAGCGCATCTCAAACCCCGTTACCACCTAATCGTGCCAAAACTCCTCAACGTTTTGACAGCGCAGCATCAGCGACGCAAGCACTCGCAGATGCAATAAATTCAGTAAACAAAGTAAAATCGCACAATTACTACGTGTCTAATTTTGACCCAGCTGTCAATAGCTTTGAGGTGTGGTGTGACGAGGTGGAACGCGCTAGGTTATCTAATTACTGGGAAGACCAAGAATGCTTGTCGCGAGTTGCTCATTGCTTAAAAGGGGAGCTAAAACTTGGCTAAACGAGTGGACGACCAATGACCGCTCGTGGTCTAACTTCAAAAAGGAATTTAAGTCTCTTTGTCCACAAAAGATTGATTATGCCCAGACGCTTTTTGAGGTTATGAATACAACTTCGGATAAGTTCCCTACCTATGCCGAGTACGCCCGTCGGACCCTATTGCGTTTGCGTATAGTTCAGGGTCTTAGCGAAGAATTAATGGTCCTTATAGTGATACGCGGTATAACCGACGCACAAGTTAAAGCAGCAGCTACCAATGCCAATTTAACTACCGAGACCTTAGTTTCTTTCCTTGCGATATACGTAAAGCCGGGTCGTGGCAAAGTTGATAACCGTCCATCATCTAATACTGCATTTAAGAAACGCGTAAATACCGATAGATCCGATAGCAAGTGTTTTAGTTGTGGCCGAACCGGACATATAAGCATTAACTGCCACAAGAAGCGTAAAGTTTTCGATAACAACTTCAAATTACCCACGTGTTCGTTTTGTAAAAAGACCGGGCATAACGAAAGCGACTGTTTCGCTAAAGCCAGATCGGAGGGTCGGAACGTAAATCAGCGTAAGGTTAATTTGTGTAGCGAACCTTCTAGTGCCTCTCGTTGTAACGACATCATTACTGCGGTAATACAGGGTATACCCGTAGATGTTTTAATAGATAGTGGCGCGCTTAACGTATCCCTTGTATCTGAAACTATTCTTAGATACTTCTCTTGCTCCCGCAAACCAACTTATTGTGTCCTTAAAGGGATTAGCAGTAATGAGGTAGTTGCTCGAGAATACGTCCCGCTCACGATAGAGTTCAGCAACATTGCGCTTGATGTTGATTTTGTTGTTGTACCTGCCTCGTGCATGTGTACGCCTGTTATTATAGGAACTGACGTTCTCAATAGAGATGGTGTTACTTTTGTTCGCACAAAAGACACCCAATATTTGACACATACCCCTATGATTGTTTCTACCGTGAATTCAGCCCAGATTGATGAGCTGGACAATATTAACACGCCTCTTCAAGGCGATGACCTTAAATCTCTTATGCGCGTGATAAATGACTTTAAACCATTCTTGATATCTGGCACTGCATCCACGACAGTTAAGACAGGCAAAATGCACATTAACTTGACTAGTGATGTCCCCGTAGCCTACCACCCATACCGCTTGTCTTATCAAGAAAAACTTAAGGTCCGCGAAATTGTCAAGGATTTGCTCGATAAAGAAATAATCCAAGAATCTACCTCGGAGTATGCAAGCCCAGTCATTCTTGTCAAAAAGAAGGACGGCACCGATAGAATGTGTGTGGATTTTCGAGCTCTCAATCGCATCACCGTTAAAGACCGGTATCCTCTTCCATTGATTGAAGATCACATAGATCGCCTTGGGAGCTCGAAATTCTTCGTCAGTCTTGACATGGCATCTGGCTTTCATCAGATACCGATTGATGAAGCCTCCATGCATAAGACAGGGTTTGTGACTCCGGAATCACATTACGAGTATCGTAAAATGCCTTTTGGCCTTTGCAACTCTCCAACCGTATATCAGCGAATCATCAATAACACGCTCCGAAAATTCATTGACTCGGGCCGTGTACTAGTGTATATTGATGATGTACTGATTCTCAGCATGACAGTTAGCGAAGGGATAGCCCTGTTGCGTGAAGTGTTGGAGACCTTGACTGAAGCGGGTTTCTCGATCAACCTTAAGAAGTGTTCCTTCCTTAACACTGAAGTCGAGTACCTAGGCAGAGTCGTCAGTCATGGACAGGTTAGGCCGAGCCCTCGAAAAATTGAGGCATTAGTTAACTCCCCCGTCCCAACTAACGTGAAACAGGTTCGTCAGCTGCTGGGCCTGGCAGGATATTTTCGCCGTTATATTGAGGGTTACGCGGCGAAAACTGCATGTATCTCACGACTCACCAAAAAGGATGTCAAGTTCGAATGGGGGCCAGAACAAGAGCAGACCCGTGTCTCTCTTATTGAACACTTGACCAGCGAGCCTATACTTGCAATTTTTGCCCCGAACTTACCTACAGAGCTTCACACGGATGCGAGCAGTTCCGGCTACGGAGCCGTGCTCATGCAGGAGCATTCCGATGGCAGCAAACGCGTGGTGGCATACTACAGCAAGGTCACACAGGGGGCAGAAAGTAGATACCACTCGTATGAGTTAGAAACGCTGGCGGTCGTCAGGGCATTGCAGCATTTCAGGCATTATTTAGTTGGCCTGAAATTTCAACTAGTAACTGATTGCAACGCCCTGAAGGCCACCGAGCGTAAGAAGGATCTACTCCCGCGGGTTGCACGTTGGTGGATTTATTTGCAGGATTTTGACTTCACCATTACTTACCGAAAGGGAGTGATGATGGGTCACGCTGATTATCTAAGCAGGAATCCACCAACAACTCAAGTTCATCATATCGAAAGACCACTAAACTGGGCTCAAATGGCTCAGTCCGCAGACAATGAGACTCTGGGTCTGATCCAAAAGTTAAATGATGGACTCTTAGACTCACGCCGCTATGCCTGTCAAAGGGATGTTCTGTATTACCGCTATACGCCTGTAGGCGAAGATGCACGGCTGTTGTGTTTTATCCCTAAAGGGCATAGATTGAGTCTGTTACGCGTCTTTCACGACGAGCATGGGCATATTGGAGCGGATAAAACTTTAGATCTGATACTAAAACATTTTTGGTTTCCCGGCCTTAAGCAGTTCGTACGAAAGTATATTGCGCATTGCCTAATTTGCATTTCTAAAAAGAGAGTACCGCGGGCTCCGCGACAGCCCATTACATCATGGGAAAAACCCGACGTCCCTTTCAATATAGTCCATGCGGACGTGTTGGGGCCGTTACCTGAATCTGACGGCTATAAGTTCGTCTTCGTACTAGTCGATTCCTTTACGAAATTTTGTTTGCTTTACCCTATGTACCGACAAGATAATGTTGAGCTCAAACGCGTTTTCGACAACGCTATTTCATTATTTGGCACACCGAAACTATTAGTTTGTGACCGTGGTCGCATGTTCGAGTCTTCGGACTTTGCAGGTTGGATCTCGGAACTTGGTTGCGACATCCATTACATAACACCGGAGATGCATCATGCGAACGGTCAAGCGGAACGATATGTACGGACCGTTTTGAACTTGATTCGCGTTGAGACCCGTAATAATAGTACAGCTTGGTCTAAAGCGTTGTCCAAAATTCAGTTAGTGCTAAATGTAACTAAACAAAAAACTACCCAATATTCAGCTTTGTATTTGTTGATTGGTATTAATGCAACCACTCCCGTGGTTCGCGCTTTGATCCGTGACCTAGCCGTTGAAGATGCAAACCCGAACTACGAGGCGATGCGGGAGATTAGCAGGAACCGAGCGGGAGCCTTGCTAAAGAAAAATCAGGACGGACAAGATGCCCATGTGAACCGCAACAGACACCCTCCCAAAGTCTTCAAAGTTGATGATCAAGTTTTCGTCATCAAGTATCCTCAATCTACCGGAAAACTTGACTCTGGTATGAGAGGCCCATACCGTGTAACCAAGGTCTTACCAAGCGACCGTTATGAACTCAAACTGCTGAGTGGTGCTCGTGGCAAGACCACACAGGCAGCCGCACAATACATGGTGCCTTGGAAAGGAGAGTGGTGTCCCGAAAGTTGTGCCGCATTTTTTGCGGGTAAGTTTGCTTTATGTTTCAGATGCTTACATTGGTGCGTGTGAGCTTGATTTTGTGAACGGAGTGAATGAGTCGCTTCGTTAGGTTGGCCGATCGAGGTTGAGCAGCTGCGGTTGATCATCTGAGCCTGAGCAGCTGGAGCCGTACCTTTGTGGCTCGGTGGCTGAGACGGTGCTGTTTGAGAAGTACCTTTTGGGGCCCGCAGTGGAGGCGCGGCCTTGCAGACACATCGCTGTATGTGTATTGGGCTTCGGCCTTGCAGACACATCGCTGTATGTGTATTGGGCTTCGGCCTTGCAGACACATCGCTGTATGTGTATTGGGCTTCGGCCTTGCAGACACATCGCTGTATGTGTATTGGGCTTCGGCCTTGCAGACACATCGCTGTATGTGTATTGGGCTTCGGCCTTGCAGACACATCGCTGTATGTGTATTGGGCTTCGGCCTTGCAGACACATCGCTGTATGTGTATTGGGCTTCGGCCTTGCAGACACATCGCTGTATGTGTATTGGGCTTCGGCCTTGCAGACGCACCGCTGTGTGTGTATTGGGGCTTCGGCCTTGCAGACACGCTTTTGTCGTGTGTAGTTTTTGCTTTTAGATCTGTACGTACAGAGGTATGAGAACGAAAGAGTCTGTCGAAGACACGTGTTAGATGATGTGTGATATTATGTGCTTGCTGAGGAGTCTAAAGTCAAATAGCTGAGTGTGTATGACGTGTGTCGTTTTTATGAATGAGGGCCTTGCTAGTGCGATGGATGAAAGTAATAGGCATCTTCTGTTTATGAATTTACTAACAAATTTCTGTTTCATTAGCAGACCATGATAATGAAGATGACGACGCTGGACCATCTAACGGTGGGCCGGCTAACATCCTGGGTGCTCCTGTTGAAGATGTCTCCAGGGATGCGGCCGAGGACGGCGCATGATCAGGAGAGGCCGTGTTAGGTTAGGTTAATTTTTTGCGACATATTGCAAGTCAAGACTACCCACCGTAGGCTATAAATAGCACCGCATTACCGCTCTCCGTTCATTTGTCGGTCAGACTTCAGAGAGCGAGGTAGTCCTGAGTGGTGGTCGGCGTGATTTGCAGTAAGTCGTTATTTACTTGACTGTATTGCTGGTGATTTATCTGTATATGAATTTCGTGTTGATTTATTGTGTAATTGGTTTGTTTGCGAATAAAGGTTGTTTCCTATCTTAAGTTTAATAAAATTCTAAATATTGAAATAAATCATTTTTGTAGTAAGACTAATTATTATTTTTTTAGTTAAATTCTACTTCTGATCCCAAAAATATATATATTATGTTATGTATACTTTTTATATATATTTTATTCATAATTAAGTACACCTACACTACACTACTACACTACCCACCGTTTGTCTGATTCTTTTCTTCCAGTCCATCCAAAGGTTGTCTGGAAGAGATCGCCTTGTGCGATAAGACCGCCCATTGTGCATTAACTATAGTTTTATGTTCCTTCTATACCTATTTATGTAAACTTTGTGTTATTGGTGTGCAATAAAGTGTATATACTACTATATACTATACTATACTAAATCCTAAAACCTAAAATTCAGTTAAATCATAAGTTATTTGGCTGATGTGTACTAATGTACACCTACAGTTCGCAATATTCATGTAAGTAATTAGCATATTCCTATTAAACGGTCACAAATCCAAGCTGCTACTGCGAATTGCACAGAAAATTTGCAGCATTAGCAGATAAATATTAAATTATTTATAACACAATCTACTTATTACAAGACGCAGATTTCGTTCGCTACCTGCATACCTAACTCTTTGGTCGATTGTACTAGGTATTTTATTTTATTGTTTTAAGATGATTGCTTTAATCTGTTCCTGAAGGCATAAAAAAGTTTCCGAAAACTAGTCAAACTCCGTAATTACTGCCAACAAGTACCTATTTATTTCTTGCGCATACACCGCATCGGTAACATTCGAACATCGAACACATTCAATTTATGTGTTACGTGCTTACCAATTGGAAGCGTAACCTCTGCATTATTACAGCTGGCGGAGTTCACAACTTGTTTGCAGGTATTGCTGCATTTGGAGTGTGCATATTATAATTATTGCCGAAGCATTTCATCATATAGGCTCATCATATCTATACTAATATATAAAGCTGAAGAGTTTGTTTGTTTGTTTGTTTGCTTGAACGCGCTAATCTCAGGAACTATTGGTCCGATTTGAAAAATTATTTCAGTGTTAGATAGCCCATTTATTGAGGAAGGCTATAGGCTATATATCATCACGCTACGCGGACGAAATCGCGGGCAGAAGCTAGTATATAATAATGGATGTACGAAGAGCCAAGCGTAGAAGCTGGAAGAGCACTGTCGGGTAATCGAGACTGTTTCTGAAAGTAAAGCAATTTCTACGACTAAGGCCATTCCACTGGCATCTATGTATAAAGGATGGAAATGGTAAATTGACTGAGACTGGGGAGGTCTTGAATGTAATGTTCAAAACTCATTTTCCGGGATCAGTTAAACTAGAGAATTCCTTGCTCAGCTAACTGCTTGAATCCTATTCAAGGATAGATGCCTAACATCAAATAATGATGGCGGATAATTACCGCGGGTGGAAGCAGCTTGGGCGAACTTAAAATGTTTCAAGAATTAGGATAGTAATGTTTCCGATAAAATTATTAGACTAAAATGTGTAGATACAATATTTTTAAGATATTGGCAATTCAGCTTACTCCGTTCCCGAAAAAGCCTCCAAACACGAACTCATTGCATTAGTAATAAGGCACAGGCATTCCTCCAAGCCATGTAGGTAACTATTGAAACACGTAGAATTTATGTCGTACGTGACACCAAACGTAGTTGTAACTGCAATACTAATAATTAATAGATAGTATAGCGTTTACTTCCCCGTGTTTTAGTAACAACTACTTTAGTAACTTTAAAAAAAAAAAGCTACGCTGATCAAGCGGTCTGCAAGGTTAAGCTGCACTGGATGCGGTCAATCTATGGATGGGTGATCATTCTTAATAAATCGAGACCTGTTTCGGCGAAGCACGTCATGCCGTGCGTCGTGGCAGACGTTATTGGCAATGAGAAGCACAGAAAGTAAAACTGTTCTGTAATATCATTGGTTCCTATTGCCCAGATATTCGCTTCGTGTAAGATAGTAGATACTAATATTCATTCACTGGCGCTGTCATCTGGTTAAGCCCACCTTAACATAGTTAGGAAAAACCTTGGATGAATTTTTATTGATTTAATTTTTTTGTCTTTAGTCCACTTATGACACGAAAAAAACACAATTAGACATGGATATATTTTTGACAGGGCCTACTAACGCCATCTAGTGGCTCGACCTACAAAAGTTATATTTATATAAAGCCATCAGTATTACGATATCTGTCAGTGAGCGCGCATCTCGCGGAACGCGGCCGCTGAAAGTCATAATATCTGATGGCTATAAACCATTTACGATACTGTCTAGCCAGATGAATTTATGACGTATGGACAGGGCTGCCAATTGAAAGTTATAGATTTAAGTTATTTAAGTAGCATAGTTGTAAGTTCCGTGATAATGTAGGTAAGAGATTCGTTTGAGCCTTGACTGTTAATTTAGTTAATTGAAGACTTAGTTCTAGATACAATTGTCGCTGGTTGTGTGAATGGATTTTCTTTTTGAAAAAAAAAAACTGGTAATATTGAATTTTTTGAATATCCAATAACTACACTTTATCATAATTATTAAACTGGGATATTTATTTTTTTGTAGCTATTTTTAACATTTTCTCCCAAACCAAAGATTGACTAGTAGAGAATGCCATATGGCATTCAGTTACACAACTTTTGTGCATACAAGTATTTATAAATCAATATTAATGTACTTTTAACAGTACTTAATTAAAACCATGAAGAAATACCGTAAGTAATTAACTCGTTTATATTATAACTATTTACAAACTTACATAAATTGTATCTATCGTAAACCCACGCAATTTTTTTTTCTCTTTTTGAAATTATTATGAATGAATAATATGAATTACTTCCCTAATATAATATTCAATATGTATAATATACTAAATAATATAACATTATTTAAACTTTATTATCGATCGTTAAGTTAAAGACGAAGTGCTTATGGGCTATGGCCTTAGCCTCTTACTTTCATAATAACTTCTGTATCCAAGCAAATTCATTAAACTAAGACAAAAAATATTAAGTACTAGCTTCTACCCGCGACTTCGTCTGCGTGGACTTCAGAATTGGGACCGACCTAGATAAAAGTAGCATATGGTTATTTCAGACTATAATCTATCTCTGTGCTAAATTTTGTCCAGATCCGTTCAGTCATTCTGGCGTGAAAGAGTAACAAACATTCATCCATCCATCCATCCTCACAAACTTACGCATTTATAATATTGGTAGGATTACATTTTCGTTCTTTGACAGCCTTGCGGCTAGATTTCGATTATACCACCAATTGCATTTACACCGGCAATATCTCTAAACATACGTCATAATAAAGGTTGCAGTACGACCATACAAATGTCTGCTCCTTGCAGCTATTTCATACACACTTTTATGGCCTCAGATTTAAACATTGGTCTCATTGTGACTCACACCTTATTACTTCGTACTTTTACAATTTAGACTTTAGAACAGTGATGTAGAGTTTAAAATAAGTTGTGTATAAGTTAATTAAGTTGGTTGTAAAATAGTGCATCTCGCAGTTAAAAGAAGCTGTTAGAATGAGTTTGGATGTTTTAATATTATTGATATTTGCCGTCTATTTTGTTTACGACTAAGTTTGCGAGGAATGTTTGATGGGCGAGTATGTACATTTTAGTAATGGGAAAAGTAAAGCATATAGTGGTATAGTAGTGTAGTATTCAGATTCAAGCCATGAAAATGTTCAATGTCGTTTTTTATTTTCAAAATTAACTTTTTGTTAGTTCAATTTTGATACTTACTTTTTGAAGTGTACATCGCTATAATGATCAGTATCCCACTCACTTATCGACAATAATAACAAGACTAACCTATACAAATAAAAATGAATCGCCATATGTGTTGTTGTCCGAAAAATTCGCGACCAATTCGGCTACTTTTTGTTTTCATATTTTGGTTAAGGCATAAATGTTCTTATGGAAAAAACGTGACAATTGCGACGAAAATAGTAAAAATACCACCTTTCTTTTCCCATAAAAACCAATGTCAATAACTTTTGAAAGGAACTCATCATCATGTTTCCTCCTTTTCATAAAGGTGTCGTAAGTCCCATAAATAGTACATACCCAGGAATATGCTCAAATAGTATCTTAACAAACACTAAACAACGAAATCCTAACAAGTGATTAGTTTTCATTAAGGTACTAAAACACTGCTAAGTTTGGCTGGATTAGTTCCAACTTTCACCGCAATAACAAATATTCTACCGCAAAGGAATTATGTACGTACATACATGCATATTCAACCCATTATAATGTCCCACTGCTGGGCACGGGGCTCCTATCATAATGAGATTATCATAATTAGGCTATAGTCCACCACGCTTGGTCAGGCTTGGTCAAAAGTGGCGGTAGCCTAATGGCTAGGGCGTCGAACTTGCGATCATGTGGTTGCCGGTTCGAACCCCACCCATTGCACTACCGACGTGAACCCACTCGTAACACAAGCATTTAGCTTATTACGAAGGGGGTTAACAAGAATACTAGTAATGTGCAACCCACATTGCAAGTAAGATTAAAAAAAAAAAATTGTCGTCTTCGACTTTGTTATCGCAATATTGTACCAGTGAAGATTGTAACTTATTTTATTTTAAAAGAGTGTCCATGGAGTTTCTTGCCGGATTCTTCTCCATAGGATCAACCTTTTGGAACCGTGCAACGAGAATCATACCGTTTCATAAACGCTTGTAAAAGCTTATTTGAAATAAAAAACATTTGATTTGATTTGATTAATTTTAACTTCGAAAAGTCAGTAGGTGCGTGGGTTTCATTTGAACTCGAAACATTTGACTTGGCATTATAATGCTCATAACACTAGGCTATCACAACTTCGTACCATTTCTGAATAAAGAGCTAATATTATTATGTTCCGGATTGAAAGACAATCAAGCTAGTTGGTTAAATTACTGGGCTTTAGAGACAACATCTGAGATGGCACGATAACAACGCGCAAGTGATACCTCTGGTGTTGCTGGCGTCTATAGGCTGCGGATGCTGTGGTCGCTTACAATGAAATGCTTCGTATACTTGTTTCATAACATCACGCCTGTATTCCCCGAAAGGTTAGGCAGAGGCGTACTAATACACCTACAGTTCGCCGGTATGTTTAAGTCCCATGTAGTAGGGGGCGAGCCTATTGCCATTAACCGGGCACAAATCCCAAACTCCAAGTTACTACTGAGAATTTCAAAGAAAAACTCAATAACTCTACTCGAAGTCGAACCAAGGACCTCTAGTATAGCAAGGCAGTTATTGCAATACAAAACCCTAAAAATAATAATTTCAATAAACATCTCAATGTATTGTTCCAGGCAATGTTGTTCTATGCTCCCCGCTGGCTGTGGAAGTCATGGGAGGGGGGCAAGATCCGGGCGCTGATGATGGACCTGGACGTGGGCGTGTGCACCGAGATAGAGAAGAAGACGAAGAAGAAGCTGATCCTCGACTACTTGTGGGAGAACCTGCGCTACCACAACTGGTGGGCCTACCGCTACTACCTGTGCGAGGGGCTTGCTCTTGTCAATGTTATAGGTACGTACATAAAACTATTTTTAATATTATACCCACACGGGTAAACTATTAGATACTATAAAACACGAATTAATTTAAAAAAAGCTAACAGTTCCACTCTTTTTTTTTTCAAAAAAAATCAATAAACACACAATCTGATTTTCGTAGCCTTTTCAAAAATTTGGCACCATCGTGTGCTTTGAAATATTTTTAATTTCATAAGATAAGTATAACTACATAATTAATCCCCATATAAACTTTTGTCTTAAACATTAAGTTTTTTATCTTAAATGATCTTAGTTCATTTCGAATTAAAATATCCCTAGATATTGTTGATGACGTGTTTTTATAGTATACTAGCGGGTAGGTATACTAGCGGCCCGCTCCGGCTTCGCACGGGTAGAGAAATCCCTAACTTTTCTCAAATATTCTATAGCCTAAGTTAATCTGGAATAATGTATCTAGCATTCAAATGGTGAAGAATTTTTGAAATCGGCCCAGTAGTTTTTGAGTGGTCCCAAGTGCTCAACTAGTCTAGTGGTCCCAAGTGTGACTGCTACGCTAGAGGTCCTGGGTTCCCAGGTCGAACAAAGTGTTATTGGGTTTTTCTATGAAATTCTCAGTAGCAGCTCGGAGTTTGGAATTTGTGCCAGGTTAATGGCAATAGGCCCGCCCCCTATTATCGCCCGCGCGGGCGTGCCTACTGATATCAACCAGGACCAAATCCAAATTCCAGCCGAGTAGACTATTTAGGCAGATTTTAGAAAACACCCTAATTCGAAGTTCAAAATTGCCAATCACAGGCCCGGAATTTAGTACTCTACAAAAGTAAAAAGGACTGTCAAAATCTATCATGTTTCTTCGAGATCACATAATACATTTCAGTAATAAACTCCAGCGAATAACGTTCCTTTTACATTCTGAAAGCTCTGTTACATTCTTTTACATTCTGAAATTTTGTAGTACTAGTAAGTAAACGTAATAAGAAGGACGAATGGGCCAGCTAGACCGGAGACCGGAGTAATACCACGGCCTCACTGAAAACCGGTGAGTGTTTGAGTGAGGCCGTGGTATCATTCAGAGTGTTTCGCCGAGTGAGTGAGGATACAGGAGGCCAACCTCGTTTAAAAGGCGAGCAATCCACTTGCGACTCCTCTGGTGTTGCGGGTGTCATGGGCGGCGGTAATCGCTTACCATCAGGTGACTATTCTGCTCATTTGCACTCCAATTCCATAAGAAAGTACCTATGTAGGTACCTTATATTTTCAGTATACAGTATTTTTCTATTGATTTATAATTCTAAACTTATAAGGGCTATTCACTTTCGCATCCTGTCGCGTTTCCAATAACAAAAACTAAGTAGGCCGCGAGGGAAATAATGCTGTGCGCGCGATCTTGTCCAAACGTGGCCACGAAGACAGCGAGAGAGTCAAAGATTATTTTTTATTGTTACACCAGTTGCTAGCGCGTTGTCGTCTTGAGACCTCAGTTGTTAAGTTTCATATGCTTAACTTTTATGTGGCTTCAAACCAGAACAGAATAGAATAGAATATTCTTTATTACACACCAAAAATTTAGAAAGAATATTTTGTTGTACACTACAAAGTTAGCACCTTATTGCTTAGCGACCAAATATTTGGCAATGCGGTGGCTTTGACTATATTAGTCAAAGTGTCACCTTTCCAACCCAGATAAGATCCAGCAGGTTAGTTCCATCATTAAATTTTCGCGAATTTGATATTTAATGCAACTGAAATTCCTTTATCGGAAAATTTATTAATTTATAGGTAAACAATGCCTATCTGTAACTAATTTAATGCAATGGGCTTGCGTCTGCGTGTTCAAAAATACTGGGCCAAAATATTTTTAAATGTTTAAAATTATTATTCTTTTACTATTACTACTTTTTTATACCACTGAGGTGGCAACTAAGCTTACGGCCCGCCTGATAGTAAGCAGTTACCGTAGCAGGACGTCTACAACACCAATGCAAGTAGGGTTGCCAGGTCGCGAATCCCAATAGCCGGACAGATCAGCCAGTTTGGCCGGACATTTGGGTAGAAAGGCCGGACTCTATAATGTAGAGCCTTCATTATTGAGGATTTTCTATCGGCGCGAGACCCTAAATGCAGATAATACAAAGATAATATTTACGAAATGTTTAAAAATATTATGACAAAGTGAAACAAAAACAGTGTTTACTTTCAACATTTCTGAAATTATTGAAGTATCTTAGTCTGAAATAAAATGTACGCAGACTGCGTGGCCCGAGCGGCATCTAAACATGTCCTAACTGATATATCAGACACGCACATCTGTCGCGCGCACGATCTGAATCGTGAACCGACCACCCAACTACAGACAAACCGCAGAAGTCCTACGCGCTACGCAAATATAGTTTGTATGTAATTATTGGAAAATTTGCTTACAAAAGTAATTCATTCGTCCATAATAAATACTGTATATATATAATAACTGGATACATTTGTGAGTTAATTGTATCCAGTTATCTGCATGGTATCTTAGGAAGTAATTCAAAATGTGCTATTATGATTCTTTTTTATCGACTAAACCTGGGGCACTGGGCTTTTGTGCCCCCCTGTAATGGTAAAGCCGGAACTACCTTTAGTGTTTAATCAATTACCGACGTTATTATATAACTACTAACTACTTTACTATATATAAACTACTTTTAACGTGGGAGAATCATGCTTCGGCACGAATGGGCCAACTCGACTGGAGTGATACCACGCCCGCACAGAAAACTGGCGTGAAACAACGCTTGCGTTGTGTTTCGATGAGTGAGTGAGGTTATCGTAGGCCCAAAACCTTTTAAAAGGTGGGCAACGCAATTGTGACATCTCTGGTGTTGCGGGTGTCCATGAGCGGCGGTTATCACTTACCGTCAGGTGAACCGTCTGTTCGTTTGCTCCCCTATCCCATAAAAATAGAACTAGAAATATTTTGATATTAAGTAAAAAGTAGTTTTCTTTCGATGTACAATCAGAGAGATTTTCTCGACGGTGTGTGAAATCTGCTAACCCGCACTAGGCAGCGTGGTAGACTATAGCATAACCCCTTTCATTCTGAGAGGAGATCCGGGCCCAGCAGTGGAACAACAGTGGGAATACCCACTTAAAGAGTCAGGTGGTGAATAAAAGGTGAAATAGTTATCTATACTAATATATAAAGCTGAAGAGTTTGTTTGTTTGTTTACTTGAACGCGCTAATCTCAGGAACTACTGGTCCGATTTGAAAAATTATTTCAGTGTTAGATAGCCCATTTATTGAGGAAGGCTATAGGCTATATATATAAAAGAAAGTCGTGTTAGTTACACTATTTATAACTTAAGAACGGCTGAACCGATTTAGCTGAAAATTGGTGGAGAGGTAGCTTAGAAACAGGAGACGGACATAGGATACTTTTTATCCCGTTCCCGTGGGATGTGATGACAGACCGAATTCTACGGGGGCGAAGCCGCGGGCAGAAGCTAGTATTATATAAAAGAAAGTTGTGTTAGTTACACTATTTATAACTTAAGAACGGCTGAACCGATTTGGCTGAAAATTGGTGGAGAGGTAGCTTAAAACCAGGAAACGGACATAGGATACTTTTTATCCCGTTCCAGTGGGATGTGATGACAGACCGAATTCCACGGGGGTGAAGCCGCGGGCAGAAGCTAGTAGTATATAATATTTAATTTAATCAAGACGTTGTGCACTGAACTTTCTGTCATTCGCTTGCACGTTGCGTAGGGTCCGACCACACCGATTGTAAATCATAACATATTGAATTAAAACGGGCATAAACCACGCTTTACAGCGCTGCTGTTTTATGCTCCCGTTGACCTGTACCCAAACTATGCCATTAAAAAACAACGCGTCGGCTGCTCAGGGGAATTTAGATGCGATGTTACTGCTTATAGAACGTAAGATTATAAAAAAGATGTATCCAGGTATCTTTTTTTATGGGATAGGAGAGCAAACGAGCAGACGGATCACTTGATGGTAAGCGATAACCGCCGCCCATGGACACCCGCAACACCAGAGGAGTCACAAGTGCGTTGCCCGCCCTTTAAAAGGCCTTGGGCCTCCGGTAACCTCATTCACTCGGCGAAACACAACGTAAGCGTTGTTTCACGCCGGTTTTCTGTGAGGCCGTAGTATCACTCCGGTCGAGCCGGCCATTTGTGCCGAAGCATGACTCTCCCACGTTAAAACGTATCTGAGTCTATAATGACTATTTGAGAGTTTTTCAAGCCACTTTTACCTTTGGACAACGCGGATCAAGCAGAAGAAACATTGTAGACTTATAATTTAGAGATGGGACAACTTTCAACTACATTTCAGATTTCTCATTAGTGCTTTTTGATATACCTTTTTTAATATTAATTTTGAATTCCATAAATTCATTTCTTTCAAAAATAAGTCTATTTTGTTTTTTTTATCGTAAATATTTTTTGGTTACAGGGCAAATGTTTCTGATGAACCGTTTCTTCGACGGGGAGTTCATGACGTTCGGGCTGGACGTCATCGCCTACATGGAGTCAGATCAGGAGGATCGCGTCGACCCCATGATTTACATATTTCCGAGGTAGTATTACAACATAAACATCCAATCGTTATCACATCTGTATCCCGATTCTGCCCTGTTTTAGGTCTCACAATGTATCAAGGGGCGAGCCTGTTTCAATTGATCAGGCACATAAAACGCCAATCTCTTATTTTTATTGAAGAAGTTCATCATTCTTTACTTCATACCTACTTTTATTGTAGAGTCATTCCATTCATATGAAACAATTTATATTTCAGGATGGTGAAGTGCACACTATTCAACAAATTCGGTTCGTCGGGCGAGGTGGAGCGCCACGACGCGCTCTGCATCCTGCCACTCAACGTGGTCAACGAGAAGATCTACGTCTTCCTCTGGTTCTGGTTCGTCATCCTCGGCATCCTCACTTTCATCACCCTCGTGTACCGTCTCGTCATCATCTTCTCGCCGCGCATGCGCGTCTATATGATGCGCATGCGCTTCCGGCTTGTGCGCCGCGACAACGTCGACACCATCGTGCGCCGCAGCAAGATGGGCGACTGGTATCTCCTCTACATCCTCGGGGAGAACCTCGACTCGGTGATATTCAGGGACATAATGAACGAGTTCGCGAACAAATTGAACCACAACTATCAGCACCACATCCACGGCGTGCCGGACGCGTGACCTCCGGTGCCGGGGTGGGTGTTCCACACGTGACTCACGTCGCTGCAGCGCGACATGGACCCGCCTGTCTGAGCGCAGCCGCATACTCACGCGCCCTCTGACGGCCACGACTCGCGCGCCGACCGCCGCGACCGGTCCCGGTCTGTTGCCCTGCAGTACCCCACGCATGTTCTCGACTTCTGGACAATACTAACGAGTGTAAAGACTACTTTGATCGATACTTTTTAATCAAAATCGTAACAGTGCAATTCAAAACATGCAATAATAGTTTGTACTTAATGTATAAGAACGTGATCTCAGGACGAATCCTATCGAAGGCCTTCTAATAGTTAACATCAACGGCTACCCCGTTAGTACTAGTATACTTTTTAGATCTATTTTTACATAGTTTCGCCGCTCGTAGTAATCAGTTAATCGACGCTTCGTTTTTTTTCTACTTTAGCTGTTGTATTGTAATATACTGATGATGGTAAGTAAGCACACGATGAGCACACGTACGTAAGTATCCAAACATTTTACACGTTTCACTCGCCAAGGATTTGAAAGACCAAAAAATTAAAGCAATAATTAATAAAGCAATTAAGTAATATAGTGTAGTTTGTAATTGAGGATATTAACTAGTTGAACAAACTGTTCTTTAGGGGGAAACTAATATACGCGTATGTAGGGGAAACACGAACTTGACAGTGACGTACCTAGCTTTTGCGTGTCAAAAGACATATTTACGTAAATTACAGATTTTGACGAACGAACCATAGAACGTAATAAAAGTAAGTAATTTGTAATATTTTTTGTTTCTAATATTTAAATGCTACAGGTTCGATGGCAGTTTTTCTTTAGATAGGTAGGTATTACCTAACTACTACTTGAATTCACGTTCACTCTTTCGTGACTTTCAATATTTTCCATTTCCATTTAACCTGGAGAATCAAAACACAAAAACCTATGCATATTACCTATGCATTATTTCCAAAAAAAAATAAAAAAAACACATTTAATAATTTACTAGAGCTCAAATAACGACACTCTTGATGAGAAATAACACTGCCAACACACGGACAACTGAACTTCACGAAAATGTTCATTAAAAAAACATAGGTACTTGTTGTATTGAACTATTTTTTATTATAAAGGAGCGACTGAATTCTTATAATTTCTTTCGAGTTTTAGAAAATTATGATGTTGTGGTTAAAGGAATCTATTCCGAATTTCGAATTTCAACTAAAATCAACTTATTATTTCGTTTTAACGTTTCAACATTCTGAATAGATTTCCTTGATCTACCTACATAAAGTTGCAGTTTTAATACAAAAAAAATAGCACTCAAGTTACTGTGAGGATAACCTGAGGATCGTAGGCAAGTTGAATACGTTTAATCTAGAGTGCGTTAAAACTGTACTTTTATGGAGCTAATTAGATAAATTTATTTGCCTATAGAATTAGGCTAAAATTATTATTGTTACAAACAATTGTTGTTCGTGAGAAAACTAGAAAATTGTGTCGGCTTCGCTGAATTGGGGTCTCCAGAAATTGCTTTTTATATACTTAGGGCCACTTGCACCAACTTCTTAAATACGTTTAAGTTGTATTTAAACACATATTAACAATGAAAAATTGTGTTTAAATATTATTTAAACACATTTTAGAAGTTGATGTAAGTGGCTTTTAATAACGTTTGAGATCATCATAATTATAAGTGTAAAAATTGTTTTTAAATTGTGTTCTTACCTACATGGTTAAGTTCAAGTTTTGGATCATTTTCAATAAACTATTAACCAGCATAAATAAGAATCCTGAGATCTTTAAGTAATAGTTTCTAATAACAATACTTACCTAAATCTATATACATTTTTGGAGATCACATTCCATGGTGCAGACACCTTAATGTAAATGTAAAAGGTTGTCGGGTTGTAAAGATGTAAAGAGTAATTTATGTTTGCTGATGAATCTCGACACAGCCATAAAAGGCTGTATCTTTGTTTATTTAACTAGCGCCCGTATTCGCGAGATCATAATCTGAGTGACTATACTTACAAATGGAAATTAAACGTTACAAAACATGTTACAAGTAGCGTATTTCTAAAATCAGATGTAACACACGCATCATTTTACGGGAGCTTGTAACTTATCATATCAATAGGTACGTGTTGTTGCAACGTGGTGCGTTGCACGCTCCTGCAACGTGCAACGTTACATATTGCGCAACATGACGCATAACGAATACGGGCGTAACAGCATTAAGATCCTGCAATATTTAGTGAACCATGCCAAATATTGTGCCAAAAGTTAATTATTTATAGCGAAGTGTTACGACAGACGAAGTTACCATGGGAGATATCGAATAAATAATTTTGAAAATCTATGTGTATATTTATTTCCCTTGTCAGTAAGTAAGTCATTGTCCCGTATTGTGATAGGTCAGAAACTGTGGCTTACTGCCTTTCAGATAGGCATCTCGTAAGAGGCGGCAAAATATCTAACTGACCTATGCACCTGATGGTATGTTTTCATCTGAGTCACCGATTCATTGCCGCCGTACCCAGAATACTAAGCCCAACAATAGCGCTGTCATTATTTAGGTAAGGTAGGGGTTGGAACTCCAATTCTCTCAATCACTAGAAAAACGCAGCGCTTAGGCAGCTTATCTTATCTTATAACATAAGGCAGGTGTTCTGTGAGCTACCTACTTCTGCTCCGTTCGAGTCAGCAAGTCAAGCAATATCGGCTAATTACTACCTAGGGTCTACTAGATACAGATATAAAATGCTATGTAGGTGCACGTGAGGATCTAATGGCCAACAAACGCAATCCATGTTGTTGAGTTTTGAACCAGGCAGGTGTGGCCTATACTCTAACCCTATTTAGATTTGAGACTTGAGTGTAGGCCAATCGACACTAATAAAAAGAAAATGCATTTACTATATTCTATGATGATTAGGTACTAGGTAAGTATATTCTATGATTATTAGGTTCTACTTACTACTTCGTTTCTTTTTTGAACTAGGTACAATGGGTTATAGCTGTTACCTGACCCACCTTAAAAATTTACGAATTTGAACCCTCTGCTTGTGATATTACGGGTTATTCAATTTGTATGAGGTAATCAGACTAGCGCTACTCGATGACAAATAAAATTATAATACAGACTACCTACTAAGCAATTTTGATCTTTAAAACAACGACCTAGGTCGTTGTTTTAAAGCGACTTGTTCAAGATAGGCAAATATTATAAACTACAGTTGTGCCAATTTGATCTTTAACACGTAACGTTAGGGTAGGTAATCTTTGAATATTGTTTTGTCACATGATTGAGGAATTGTTAATTTCAATAATACTTGTTAAGGTGATTTGGTCTGGTGGTTGCAACAGTGTATCTATTTTAGCATGGTTATGAGTTCAAAACTAGCCCTGCGCTGCTTTTAGCTTTTTATGTTTACAATATTCAAATATATTGTTTTTTTAATTCCAAATGTTTTTATATGATATTTAAATACTATTTAAATAAAAATAACAACAGAAATGAAAAACATTAATTATTATGATAACGATTTTATTAAATATAGAATACACAATTACTTGTCATAGTTATATAATTATATATATTATATTATATATATAATATATATACTTATATTAAAAAGAAAAAACGTAAAAAGAAGTTTGAATACTTATGAAAGCTTGATTTTTTTGATTAAAGTTGTTACTTACTAAATATTTTCTTTGTTTTAAAGTTGCCTATAAAATACCCATTTTTATTTTTAAAGTAGGTAATTAATCTAATACATACCTACTTTAAACAGTAGTCAATGTAGTGAATCAACATGTTAAATGTTTAGAAATATAATATAATATTTCTATTTTTATAACAATAACATCACCACATAAACTATTATACCTACTTTAAAACTTAAGTGACAATAGCACTATACTTTGACCTACTTTATAGGTTTTTAAATATTTATATAATAATAGTTATGATCGCAAAAGGACATGCTTAATCACTGTAAGAAACACTTCCTTAGAAATTGTGATAACAACAATTGATTTGACACACTGACACATACTTAAGTATTGTTAACTCCAGAGGAGCACCATCTCTTTCTATAATTTGTTGCAAGGGGCTTCGCATGCCGCACATCATGTTTCAGCAAGCATTACTTCCTCTCATCAGTTCCCATGTTGAAGTCACAAGTTGTGCCAAATTTTCTTTTGTCCTGACTTCTAATGAATCCCAATTTAAAATCATTTGACCCCACAAATTTTCTATTGGGTTTAGGTCAGGCAGGGCTTTTAGATGGCCAATTTATTGTCTTGACACCTTCTTGACTGGCCAGCCAATTTTGCACCACAGCAGCTCGGTGTATGGCGCAATTATCTTTCATGAAGAAAATATCCGTGTTGTCACGTAATATTTCCAAATATTAGTGACTATTAAATCGGCCATTTCCCGTTTCTTCAAAACGTCTCAACCACAATCTGACGGTATTTCTCTGAAACAAAGAAGGCATATAAAAATAGGTTTGATTAAAGCAATAGCTAGGTATAATAATGAAATTTAAAATTATAAAAATACACTTACTGCTATATAAGTCTCCTAGAAATTTCTCTGATGCCAACATTCTCATCGTGTAAATAGTTTATTTTGTATTTTAAATAATCACAGACAATGACATGATAATAAAACTACTACAAAACATAAATAAAAAAATTGGAAAAATATGTTGTTTTTCACAATTTAGTAAGGCAAGGTAAAAAGTGTTCGCGCGTAGTCACTGCAATTGTGCGTAGACTGGCTTTAGCTTTGTTGTCACGGTTTATTTTTATTTTCCTACACTAAAACTTAGTAACATTTGAATACCAGTTTTATAATGAACGCGTATTTGTCTTTCATCTACCCACTTATTACAAGTTAAGTGAAAATATAAACAAGTTAGAAACTTTATATTTGGAGAATGTGTCCGTCTATAGTTCTTTACAATAATGTAAGAAATACTTCTTGAATAAATTCTAAATTGAAAACAAAATAATATACGCCATGCAGGATTTGAACTCGCATCTTGCTCGTCTCAGTCTTACACACGAACCACAAGACCAGATCTACTATTAAAATAAGCTATTAGTAGCAATGACACTAATTATATTATCGAAGTTAAAATAAGCTATTAGTAGCAATGACACTAATTATATTATCGAAGATAAACCTTTAGTCTTACAGCATAAAAATCTAAATTGAATAACAAGTAGTTATAAATATCCTAACGCAAACGTTTTGCGTATCTGTATTATTATTGTATTCGTTCATCGAGTAGCGCTAGTCTGATAAACTCATACAAATTGAATAACTCTTGTAATGTAACAAGCAGAGGGTTCAAATTCGTCCGTTTTTAGGGTGGGTCAGGTAACAGTATAACCCATTGTACTAACTAGGTATTAGAAGGGTTTTATGAACTTTTATTTATAAACAGGCCTTTCAGCTGTAAACCCAATGAAAAACTCATCGCATGAGATTATACAGACTTACTAGGGAACTAATAAAAAAAATAACATGTAGTAATAGGTGCATCGTTCGACATAGAACTAGGTAACCGTAAGGTAAAGTCATGTCGGTTGAGAGGCAAAGTAACTTGCCTTCAATAGATGTTACCGACGTCACCTTTAAGACGTAAGTTCAGAATGTGAAGGTAAATTTCGACATGGCAGGTGGGACTCGCGGTGGCTTAGTGGTCACAGCGTCTGGTGTATCTAACCAGGAGACGCAGGTTCGAATCCTGCCTGCGAGTCGAATTTTTCCTTCACTAAATGTCTTTATAATCTTAGCATGAAAATGCAAAAAAATCACGAAAGATATTTAATAAACATTCAATGAAAACATTTCGGTGCATTGTTTTCATGAAATGGTAATAAAAATGAAAGAGAAACACAGTATTTTTGAAGCGACGATGGCCCAAAAATGCTGATAAACTAAATACAATGAGGTTGGGGTTCACCCAAGTGTACCATATAGGTACCTAATGGTCCATCCGCGGAATGTTCGCGACTTGTAAACGGTTTGCAACCATAACTGCGAATGGAGGGATATAATAATAAATTGCATTGAAATTGCAACACATAAAAGTGCTGTAGGTATGTACCTACCTATCTACTATTATGAGTGTTTTCTATTATTTACATTTTGAAGTGAAAACTTCGTTAGCGGCATTGTTCACTTTTTGAGGATTTATCCAAGTATTTCTAAATAAACAGTCTAGTAAAAAAATTGATTGATTTAGAAACTATTAGATATACTCTCACAGCCTACATAGGCTTAATCACGCAGAACCTTTATCTTTCTTTACATCTTTGAAAAAGGACAATAAACATTGAAAACTGACAAATAAGCCATTGCGAAATTGGCGATTAAAGTTGGTCAAGAAAAATTATTACTAATTTGATAAGACTAACAATAACATACCATCACGCCTGTATTCCCCGAAGGGTTAGGCAGAGGCGTACTAACGTACATCCACAGTTCGCCGGTATGTTTAGGTCCCATGTAATAGGGGGCGAAACTATTGCCATTAACTGGGCACAAATTCCTAACTCCGAGCTGCTACTGGGAATTTCATAGAAAAACCCAATAACACTGCTCGACCTGGGAATCGAACCCAGGACCTCTAGCGTAGCAGTCGCGCTGAGGACCACTTGGCTAATGAGGCAGTTGATAAGACTAAACATAATTATTATATTTTCCATGATTGACTCTACCTAATAATTACCTGTCATTTTCTCGAAAGTATGTACCTAACACATTTAATTATTGTTTTTTTTTCAATCCTGCCTCACTGTCATTATCGTGGTCAATGACACGAATCTAATGGCCCATGGTGCAAGCGAAGGGCGGTTTTTGTTGGAACGCGTCCGACATACCCAGCCATCTGTCCAGGTGGCAGACGATTATAAATTTTCCGTAGATATGTAGGTATCCCAAGAAAAATATCTATTTTCAATAAATATAATTGATACAATGTTTCTTATAGTACCCCGAAATAACAAATAACACTGTGTTTTAGAATATAAAAACTCGGTGTAAATATTTCGATTTCGTGACTATTGTACTTATTAATTTCTATATCTTAGTATAAGAACACTATAATTATCATCGTCGCCATGCAGTTTAACACCATTAGAACAAACGAAGCGGCGGTAGCCTAATGGCTAGGGCGTCGGACTTGCGATCATGAGGTTGCCGGTTCGAACCCCACCCATTGCACTACCGACGTGAACCCACTCGTAACACAAGCATTTAGCTTAGCACGAGGGGTTAACAAGAATACTAGTAATGTGTGACCCACATTGCTAGTAAGCTTTTTAAAAAAAAAAACATCACAGACGAGGTTTTGTATACAAAAATAAATAAAATAAAAAACTATGAATTTATGCTTTACGAGGTTTTCACTGCACGGCGACGATATTAAGATTTGAACTGCGCGGCTGTTCACATTGACTAACTTCAGACGCGCGCTGGATTTCGGGGGTACCTACCTACTGTACTGTTGCCATCTTTCTTGAGTAGAGATGGCCGAGGATACTTACTTATGAATTCCATATACACAACCTCAGCCGCCACTGAAATGTACCATCCTAATTACTGACACGCGAATAATAGTCATCGGACTAAAACTACACTGGCCTACAAAACTAAGGGCCACTTGCACCAACTTTTTAAATAAATGTTTACACAATTTTCTATTGTCATTTTGTGTTTAAATTCAATTTAAACATATTTCAGAAGTTGGTGCAAGTGGCCCTTAAAATTGCAATAAATTTTTAAGTACCTACACAATATAAACTTTCGAAATAAAAGGCCTTGAAAAAGAGTTGTATAGTTTACTATAGTTTCGAAGGAAGCTGATAAAATTAGCTATAAAAGGATTTTATTTGAAATCTCTAATTTCTATAGCTTAGAAAAAATTGAAATTTTAAAAGTCCTACTGTGTTTTGCGGGCCAGTGTACCTAATTTGTAAAGATTTTATCGCGTTCTATTGGGTTGAATAGTGTCTTGAGTGCAAGTAAATAAAACCATATAAAATAAAAGAATAATATTTGTATAATTCATCTGAAAATGAAACATCGCGTCTTCTAACAGCTACTTATAAACAATTACAGTTTGATGTTACACCGTCTTAACTAAAATAATCAAGATATAGTTCATGCATCATAATATCATTATTTAGGCTGGCTATTGGAAGTATTTGTTTGAAACTATGCATATTGAACGCGACAGGGTATAGTTCGACAAGGTTTGTAGTTAGCGGCTAACTGTAAGCGTAGCTAATGCGTCACCGAGTGAGCGGCAACTCGTAGTCAAGTAAACAAAACATTTTTTTTTAATTATTAATTTATAGTTTGTAATATAAAGTACCTAAGTACAGTTGTACCTACGCATCATTTATAATCAAATATTAAATGTATATAAACAGTTTTCATTGAATTGTTGCACTTCATAGACCTAATAAGAAAACAGTTTTAAAACTAAACACTAAAAATATATTTAATTCGAGACGAACGTATCATACAGAGTATATAAATATTAACACAATTATAAAACTAAATATAATAAATGCTTCATCCTTACAAGTAATATTACTTATGTAATAAAAAGTGAAGTTTTATTGATCTTACTTTTAATATAATTTCACTTTGCATGGAATTAAAAAACTAAGAATATTACGCGCGCAAAAATAAGATATGGCCGCCTTTTAATGTTGCCAATAAAACTGATTGAAAAATTACCACAAATTACTGTTAATATAATATAGTATGCGTAACCACAATCTCGCGCGAGTAACATAAATTTCCTGTAATTTAACACAAATACAGACTAAAATTGAACTAAAATAAATCATCTGTTAGGAACAATGCGTATAACTATTAAATTCACTATTTACATCCTGTCTTTAATTGCAAATTGAAGTCGACTTAAAATAACTTCATCGATTTACGCGAATTAGGAGTTACACTATTTTCCCTTTTGTAAAATCTCAATTTTATATGTTCTTTATAAGGTACATAAAACACATAACTAAAGAGGATATGCTTCGCGATGCAAATATCCTCTGTATTTTAGTATTAAAATACTAAATTACAAATATTAACGATATTTAATGGAAAAATTGTACGCAAATTGCGCAGAGACAAACCGTTAAAATAATAATCTAATGTATATTGAAATTACTTAATATACAAATACCTTTTGTGATAGTATCAAATATGTATATTTTATGGCATCTTTATTGAGCGCGTTTGTGAAAAAAGCTTTTATGTAATTTATTAAATTTGCAGAGCGAATATTTTCTTAAGGCTGATAGTTTCGCTGAGCCCGCCAAATTCAAATTATAGTTGGTTTTTCGCAATTTGTACATCTATAACACATTCTAGATTCCTAGCTGTAGTAATTGCGCCATTAGCTATACAATATTCACAACTGAGCATTAAAAACTTTGCTTGTAAATCTTGTAGCTAAAAGTAGAGTCAATCGTCAATTTTGGATTGATCCTACTTTTAGCTTCTGTAACGTTTATTAAGCAAAGTTTTTAATGCTCTGAATATTGTATAGCTAATGGCGTACAGCTAGGAATCTAGAATGTGTTATAGACCTACAAATTGCGAAAAACCAATTGTAATTTGAATTTGGCGGGCTCAGCTAAACGATAAGCCTAATTGCAATGTAACAACTAAATATCAGCTTTCTTTCGACACAAGTTTCTATGAAAGTTACATGAACTGTGTAAGCCAACAGAAACTAGTCTAGGAGTTTAGGCATAATGTAAGCAATATTTTTAAATATATGTATATTTTGTTATACCTGTATTTTTAATTTTATAAACAAATTAAAAAAAAGTGTACCGTTTAAAAATTATAAAGCAAGTTACTTTTATAGGTTTAAACCTTATTGTGATGTATATAGAGGTTTATTCCGTTTGTGACGATGGTCATTTCAATTTTAAAAAATAAGTCTTAAAATTTAATGCAAGTAAAGTTATATGCTACAGTAATGTTGATGAGATGAACATGTATTGTGACGAAGGAAAACGTATAAAGATATCATGCAAGATAAGGCACAAGAATACTTACAATATTATGTATTACTAGCTTCTGCCCGCGACTTCGTCTGCGTGGACTTCAGATAAAAGTAGCCCATGTTTTATTCCAGACTATAATCTATCTCTGTACCAAATTTTATCCAGATCCGTTCAGCCGTTCTGGCGTGAAAGAGTAACAAACATCCATCCATCCTCACAAACTTTCGCATTTATAATATTAGTACGATTGTGTGTATCAATGTGTGAAATTGTGAAAAATAACTGCATGCTTAGGTATGTGCGAAATTAATTTTATGATATCCATACTGGCTACTGCAGTGTTCAGACAGTTATATGTTCTGTGGCGTAGTTAATAAGGATGACTATTGCATGTCTTAATACATAAACCTTCGTCACAGTACAAAAACTGATATCACATGTAAAAACTTAACAATTTGTCTAATTATGTCAACGTCAACGCGCAAAAGAGCGAAATTTAAAAAATCACTCCAATATAAAGGAGTTTACAAAAATTTCATTACATAAATGAACACCGACCAGTCACATGATCACAACGCTAGTTACGATTAGAGCCGCGAGAGGGCGACTCTGTTATGTGTAAAAAAGGCAAACATTCTACATTTTAGTTTAGATTTACACAAAGATTAAATCTATAGGTATATTCTTCACTCATTGTAAAAACATATTACTTACTTTATGTAATATATAATCATTATAAATTGTATGATGCAAGTAACAAGTACTTTTGTTTGCCTACCTCATTAAAGCTTGGCTAATAATTATTACACAAAAGATACAAATGTATGACTTCCTTCAGTTATAAACATGGAAAAATCCAAATGTAAAAATCAGACCATAAACTTTTACTTCACACAACATCTACATACTTACAATTCACATACAAATATATTCAATAGTTATCCAAAAACACCCTATCCATACATTTCATACAACACTACAAGTTAAGGCCATACATTTCCAGTCCGTAAGAACGTGTATTTCAGAAAAACGAATAGTCAATTAAAATTGCTAGTGCAAATAAATGTAATGCTTGATATTGCCATATTAAAAAGTGATGCATATTGTAAACTATTTGTAGAGTAAATGAGATTATTTTGAGACGTGGAATTACTGAAATTCTGTTTAGTAATAATTACGATTATCAATAGTTTTTTTTTTGTAAAATTCAACTAACCTAAAACAACTGTTGGAGTATAATATAAAAACATCAAAGTAAATTGTAAAGACAACTTATAAAAAGAACTAACTACGTGATATGCATTAAAACTGTTTAGTAAAAATGTCTTTTTATTCAGATCTGGAGGGAAAACTGTTTTTTTTTTCATTTTACAATAAATTACATTAAATGTTTATAAAACATTATATTGACCAATTAATGTAAAATATGTAAAATAAAAAATGATTTTCACAATTCCTTAATCCAGATCCCATAAATTTGCGAAAATATGAGACTCCTTGTTAAATTATGTGATATAAAAAAACAACACAAATTCTGTGCGTTTGTGATGCACTTGTATGAGAAATAATTTTAGTGTGAATTCATTCTGAAATACATTATATTTACTATAAAACTAATGAGAGATCTTGTAATTCAATTTCCATTCATAGGGCCCATAAACCACGTGCGTGTTGAACCAGGATACACCATAAAAAAATTACTGTTTTTTTATGTAATAAAATTGCCATATGCAATATTATTAGTATCACACTAATTTTATTTTATTTTTGACGATTGTAGAGTATAAATTACCGGGTCTAAATCAAGTAATAACTTTTAAGAACCTGAAATTAAAACATTGGTAGCGTAGGACACCCATTAATCCAGATGACAGTTGAAATTGGATTCTTAGTGCATATGTTTGGGTGTCGTGACATTCGCTAGGAGATGCCTTAATCCAGCATCTGATTAACAGTCACTGGTGTTTCCCGAGGGTACCTAGAATTTATTACGCAAAATTATCCGTAGTAATTTATAGAATTGCTACAATCTATCATAGTACGACATTCAAAGAGGTTCTATTAATATGGCAGTAATTAATATTTATATGGAATGGCAGTGTTGACGCTAAAATAAATATTACTACAGAATGTTAACTTGGTTATTTTATAAACCATTCAAACATCGATTTCGTTGTTCACACAGACAGGATCTAAAGTCATATTGAATTAAACAAAAATATGAAATAGATTTTTAAACTTAAAAATAAAATGTGTTGAAAAAATCTGATCTATATTAGAGATTTCATAATATACGATTTTATATAAATCGTGAGCTTTGCATTAAATTTATATACTTTTGAATATCTATCTGTATTTTATTGTAATTTATTTATAAACTCCCTTATTTATAAATCTACAAAACGTCTTATAATTTCATAGCTTTGTTTTGACACGTGATATTTTATGACAAAAAACACCAAAACATATTATAGCTAGAAGTTTATATAAAATTTTATATATTTATGAATAAGGGGATGGACGTTATAGTTGTGTGCGGACAAATAGTGGTATTTTTGTACACAAATAACTAAAATTATGGCCTAAAACATTAAAGAATCTCTTATTATAGACGTATCTCATGATTATCGTCTATTATGAATTATGTAGAATATTAAAAGCTATATTTGTTGTATTTCACAATGACATACACTAATTTCATTATGAATCTTATGCCATTGTCATTGAGGTTACCGTAAAATACAACAAACTTTACAAACAGCTATATTGGGCAAGTAATTGACGATCGTCGACTACAGCTGAAAAAATACTATATTATATATGTAAATATTATATATGAAATTATATATAACACAAAAAAGTTATACCATTATAATTTCCTGTCACAAAATTACACACATCTTAGTGGAAGCTTCAATATTTGAAATATTGACAACATAAATCGGTCTTTCTTCAAACAAGCGGATCTACTTTAAAAAAAAAAACAAACTGTTTATCAAAATCTCAAACACTGAATGTTCCTCTTTCACCAAGTAGGGAATGCAATAGTAATTAAAAAGTTATTAACAGTATTTCTTGGTAGTTTAGACGTAAGCAAAACTACAGGAATTGTTGGAAATAGCGAGAAAATGCTGATATACTTTAAAACGTTTAGGCAACGAGAAGCCGACCCAAAACTTAGAGCAAAGGCTTAAAGATACTATCTTAGGGAATTTGAGCATATTATTCATAGCTTAGTTTTGTTTTTTTTATGATATAATATAGTCAAAATGGTCGATATGATCCAGAAAATTACACCAAACAACTCTAAATCATGTCTATTTATCTTGTAGGGTATCTAGATAATTTCTTCTGAAAATTATAAACTGAATTAGGGAATATTTTATCTTATTTACACGTAACTCGACAATGTTTAGGAGAAATTATTGAATTTCTATTTTTTTTTCAATCAAGTCAAATCATTCCATACCTAAAGATTGGACCATTCTGACATAACACAGTCTTATACCTTAATTTATGTGAACTTGAGTTGGCTTTAATTTTCAATGTCCAGCGATGAACTGCAGGTATACTGGGCTTGGTGGATGTTGGTGGATGATGATGGATGTTGGTGGATGCTGGTGTACGATAGTGGGTATGTCAGACGCCGAGCACGGCGACGCTGGGCGGCGGCTGTCACGCGCGCGCGCCGGCCTTCTCGCCCATGCGCTTAGCTAGTTCCGTTATCAGCTCTCTGGAACAAATTATGGAAGTATAGAGATATAAGGTAAATATAGAGATTTAACTTGCTTTTCAATCGATGTTACTGACGTCACCCTTAAGTTGTAAGTTCAGAATGTGAAGGCAAATTTCGACATGGCAGGTGGGACTCGCGGTGGCTTAGTGTTCATAGCGTCTGGTGTGTAACCAGAAGACGCAGGTTCGAATCCTGCCTGCGAGTCGAATTCTCCACTAAAATAACTTTATATAGCATGAAAATGCAAAAAAAAACTGCGGAAACTGAAATTTAAAAAAGTGGTCTTGAGCGCGACTGCTACGCTAGAGGTCCTGGGTTCGATTCCCAGGTCGAGCAGTGTTATTCGGTTTTTCTATGAAATTCCCAGTAGTAGCTCGGAGTAAGGAATTTATTCCCGGTTACATACATACATACATACATACATAATCAACCCATTATATGTCCCAATGATGGCCACGGGTCTCCTCTCACAATGAGAGGGATAAGGCTGTGCCCGGTTATGGTCCCCTATTACATGGGACCTCAACACACCGGCGAACTGTGGGTGTACATTAGTACGCCTCTCTAACCCTTCGGGAAATACAGGCGTCATGGAATGTTATGTTATGAAAATGCAAAAAAACATAAAAAAATAATTTTAGCATAGTGAAATTGAATGTTACCTATATATAAGTGGGTCCATATTCCTGGCGAGCATGTAGAGTAGCCACCAATCACCGACGTCGGTGCGACGTGATACTAGAACAGCCGTCTCCATGGCCAGCGTGCGCGAGCGCGCGTGGAGGAGCCGCGGACGAACTGAAGGCACGAAGATTATCACCAGCCTGGAACAGTAACATACAATATACCATCACGCCTGTATTCCCGACTAAGGCAGAGATGTACTATGAACTCCCACAGTTCTATGTTTATGTACCACTAGCCCGTGACTTTGTCTTCGTGGACTTAAAAAGTAGCCAATGTATTATCGCAGACTATAATCTATATATGTGGCAAATTTTATCCAGATCCGTTCTGGCATGAAAGAGTAACAAACATCCAAACATCCTCACAAACTTTCATATTTGTAATATACGTAGGATGTAGTAGGGGGTGAGCCTATTACCACGAATCCAAACTGAGAATTTCATATAAAAAAAATGTATTAAAAAAAAACATAATTATCTACGCCTACCTGCACCTATATCCCTGAAGATTAAGAGGAGCACAAATTAATGTACGCACAACAATCGCTTCACAATTGCACTACAAATGGCATAGCTATTCCTAATTTTTATATTGCTACACCCGACTGGGTAGACTGTTGAAACCTACCAAAAATTGTTAAACACCATATGTACACAGTTTTAAGCAATAAATATCTTTGACTTTGACTTTGAAGAAATAATAATTATTATTGAAGTACTCAAAAATGTATACCTATATGTCAGTATATGTTCTCCACGAACTGCTGAAAACAGAAATCGCTGCCCTACACTAGGATTTTCTCCAGTTTTTGGGTGCTTTTACAAAAACAAATTGTCACCATACACAATCGCCCAGACCCGGAACAACTACCTGTAGCATACAAAAATTTGCTCCGTTTGGGGGATCAAACCCACAACACGTGCCGCAGAAGCCGATCGCTCAGTAACGTGTCATCAGCAGTGTTTAAATAAAAATCCATGTTATCCTAAAATAACTTGTGACATAACTGAGTGTGACGGACCACTTAACCAAGAGTTATCATAATTAGCCGGAGAGCCGCTATCAGCTCGTTAACGTGGTCGTAACTGCAGGTGAGCTGAGCGCTGTTGACACTGATAAGGCACACTCTGTCCTATTGTGATATGAGTGTTTGTTGAGCCGCCTCTACACTGGTCGAGATTTGCGAATAAGCGCCACTTTGTTTGATTAATCTTGTAAATAGTACGAGTTTTATGCTTTTTAACCAACGATGAAAAAGAAGAGTGTTATAAGTTTATGGTGTGAAGGTGTGTTCAGGTGAACCGATTTTGATCATTTCATTATGTATCACAAAAAAGGTAGGTAGTTTTGGTGTCTGTTTGATGAAAAATAACAGCAACAAAAAATGTGAATACCAACTGTATCTCTAATGAGTAAGCCTGTATTCCCCGAAGGGTTAAGGAGGGGAGTAGATATTTGTGTACACTCGCAGGTCGTATGTTTAGGTCCCTTGTTAAGCTCACCTTCTATCGCATGGATAGAAGGTGAGCATATTGCTGTTAACCGAGGTCATAAAAACCCAATTATACTACCTACTCGACCTCGGAATCGACCCTATGGTCTCTAGCTTAGCAGTCACGCTTAAGACCACTAGGTTAATGATTATAGCCCTGCAGATCTCTTCTAAAATCTATATTTTTATAGAATTCTATACTTAATGCGATAATGATGTTTAGAAATTCTTTTATAGAGAAAACCCTACCGAAATTTTATTACACGTATTTTATGTAGCATACCTCGAACTATAGGTAACTACAATGTATGATTGTACAGTCAGAACCAAAAGTCGCTGAACACGATGCAATCTTCAAAGCGTTTTTACATCATTACTAACCAAAAAATTCTGACCTGAGAAGTTAGTACCAGTTTTCTGCATATAAGAAAACTGATGCGTTGACTGTACCTGATGTATATAAAAATAAAAATTGTGCTAACAATGTAATCCTTATTTTTCTCATTATTTTAAGGAAAACAGTGTGACTTGTATGTAGTTTTTCATTATTTCTTTTATGGCTGATTTTCCATCCTGCTTTTGCCCCATTCCTAAGAGTCGTTGCGTGATTCCTGTATACTTTTCTCATCTAAGAAATTCTATTATTTTAGTTTTATTGATTTTATCTACTCGGCAGTTTGGAACGCTTAGACATTTTTACCGAACCAAAAGACCTCAACACTCAGTCTCAATGTGTCCTCAATGTACTCACCTGTATATAACAAGTAGGGTCAGCACAACAGCTAGTATGATGTACCAGAACCACAGGAATATATACGTCTTCTCGTTGACGATGTTTAGCGGTAGGATGCACAGGCTGTCGTGGGTTTGAATGCTGCCTGACGCACCGAACTTGTGGAATGTGCACTTAGTGATGCGAGGGAATATGTAGATCATGGGGTCGTATCTGGAACGAAAAATACCAGCGTCAATAAAAAACCACTATGTACCTTGTCAGATTCGTAGGCTCGACTTGCCCCTTGGCTCTTGCCCCTAATTACCTACGTGTATGAACGCGCCCGCTTGATTATTAGGTACCCGAAGAAGAAGAGATGTTAGTAAGTTAAAAGTACCGTCAACAAACAAATTTTTAAATACTTCAAATTTTAATAGTTTCTTCTTAGGACTTAATGGTGAAGATTGAAATAAAACTGCACATGGAATTAAAAGTGTAATTTGTGTATTTTTTATGCTGACTGTACTTCGGTAGGCAGTCAATAAGTTGTAAGGGTGCGAAGAGAGGGTGTTTCTATCTGGCTCAGATTAATAATTGTAAGATAAAACACTTTCTAAACTGAACTTAAATTCGTATCAAAGGACCAAATTTTTATCAGATATGTAACTACTGTACCTTTCCTCTTGCGGCACCTCGCTGTACCCCAAGACCCTGGTGCCGTATGAAAAGAACTCTCCGTTGAAGAAGCTATTCATCATCCATAGCTGCAACACGATGTTGACAAGGCAGAGCAACTCGCACCCCCAGTACCGAAGTGCATATAATTTGTGAGTCTGGAAGAAAATTATAAAGGCTATTAAATGTGATGGCTTCTTGAACTCTACGGAGTTTAATATCATCTTTCGTTTCTAGATTGGAATATTGTGTATATAATAAAAGATTTTTGCGAAAAGGAAAGTTCACCTCGAGTTAATTACCTAAATTAATAGAATCGAATAATTCTTAAATACATAAAGAAATATTGTAATACGCTTAAGTTCCATGGAAATATTAACATGAATGTAAGCAATTCAAATTCGTTATCTTCATGACATGGGTACTTGAGAGTAGATAGGTTGGACAAGCATCGCCTGGAGACAGTGCACACCTTCATTAAACGGTTGTTCACTCATAAGGAATTTTAATACCGACGAGTGCCGCCTCAATGTCTTCATATTACTGTAAAATTAATGTCTAGTGTGTTATTTAAACTTGAAGTTTTAATAGTCTCCTGTTAGATGCGATGGCATCTATATGCATCAGTACAATAGGACTTACTTATAATAATAATCAACGAATCCTTGCTCGCTTCCTTAACGGTAAATACTTAACCATAGCAGTAAATTTTAAACCTCGAATGGACCGCTAATTATTTAAAAGTTTCAGTAGCTCATTATGTATTTCACCGTTGCATTTTTCAAAGTTGCATTCAACAAAAGTTAATTTGTCAATTTATAAAATGTTATTAGTTACTTCCTACACACAACAATGAGCTATTTAAGTGGCATATGATTTTAACAGTAAATTTGATATTGCCATTATCACTTCCAGATACAGGCGACCCGATCCGGCCATATAAATAAAAAAATGTACTGTTGTGACTCTGTTTAATCCATCTAACATATTATAGGTTGTTAAAACCTATAATATAATATAAACATATAATCGTCTCTTGCAATGTCCTACTCACTGTACTGATTTCATGCACTCTTCTTTCTTTGTCCAAGCTGTTCTTCTGTGGAATGCGCTACCTCAGGAAATCAGGATGGCCACCAGTCGCGACTCCTTTAAACGTAAACTTCGCAAACATCTCCTTAGTTCTTTGGCAGATTCATAATATTAACCTCTCCTTTATAAGTTTATTTATATATTTATTATATCTTATGTCTATATATTATTCATAAGTACAGTATTATATTTATTTATATTATGTAGGTATATAAAGTGGGTATTTATTTATATATGTATATACTTATTTATAATATTTATGTATATCACTTATCAGAATCACTCTTTCAATTACTATAATTATGTCTATAGAAACATTCTCTTTTAATTATATTGTTGCACCTACCTTTTCCTGTCTCTGCATCACCCTAAGGTTGACTGGTAGAAAATGCCTTAGGCATTAAGTCCGCCTCTGTACACTGATTGTGCATAAAGAATTAAAATAAATAAAATAAATAAATAAATAAATAATATGTTAGATGGATTAAACAGAGTGCTTCATTTGTTTTCTACCTCGTGGCTGATGGGTGAGCAACTCCAAAAATGCTATTTTACTGATACTGGTAAAACGATGTACGTTTCACATACTATCCCGCCTGTAGGTATTCCCCGATGGGTTAGGCAGAAGTGTACTAATGTACAATATCAATCCACTAGTATTAGGCGAGCGGGCGAATGCGAGGGCGAACCTATTGCCTCTCACGTTATCAACTTGAGAGTAATTTTCTAACATTATTGTGTTCGGTTTTAAGGTCTTAAGAGCCTTAAAATCGACCACTATAATGTTAGAACATTGCTACTTAGCGACAGAAGATTTTACAATGCGGAGGTATCAACCAAGATGGACTAAACAGCACAGTTCTACCACCTCAAATATCCACTCCTATGGCCATAGGCAGAGGGGGGGAGCTTACGGTTAAAAACCTCTCAAGTGAATTCTTGGCTACGGCCTTGTCCACTCCATTATGTTCAAATTTAAAGGACACATTAATCCTGTCAATAGAATGTCTCTCAATATGTCATTGACATATTAGTGTGACATAATCTCTTAAAACACTCAAGTGCTTTCGATATTAGTGTAGATACATTATTAGGTTCGTCATTTTATCTCGAGTACATAAATTAGCGTACTATTGACACTCGTGTTTAACTGTAAAAGGTATTTAACCCATAAAGATAGTGGTCCTTTTACCTTTAAATTTTTACCAATTTGTGGGATATTTCTTTTTGTGATATGACTTGCTACTTAACGTCATCATCAGGGCATGTGTAATTTTATTCTAACTATAAAAATATCAGGCCGAAGTGTGTATGACATCTATTCTCCGATCAAATAAAACGTTCACAAATGTCAAACTCAACAGTTTCATAGCTTGGAGAAACGGCAACGCTAATCAAATGTCATTTGTCTCCAAGCCCAAGCCACGCGGGTGGCAGTGTTTGGGTTATCGAGCATATCAAGCGCTGGATGTTTACAAACGGTCCTTGTCACCGGAGCCAGTTATGATAATCTCCTCAATGGCCTGCTTGAGACGAACACTGGCCAGTTATTGGAGAAATAGCACAGATAACGGAGCAATAAACATGTATGAAATAGCTCTTTGTTGTGGGGATGAAAGGGAAATGGAATATTGCTATGTGGTATGCATTATGTAACCCCACCATATTGTACGGTGTCATAGGTCAACTGTTTAATTTTAGTGTTAGCCTTGGTCTGCCTCGGACATGGTGGTTCCTATTTATTATTTTTACTTTTTGATTCGTTTTTAGATAATTTAATAGAAATGGGATACGGCAAACGAACAGACCGTTCGCCTGATGGTAAGCGATCACCGCTGCCCATGGACACCCGCAACACCAGAGGAGGCACAAATGCGTTGCTGGCCTTTTAAAAGGGAGTACGCTCTTTTCGTGAAGGTTTGAAGGTCGTGTTGGTCCGGAAATACTGCAAGCGACAGTTAATTCCACAGTTTAGTTGTGCGAGGCAGACGAAAACGCACAGTTGTGGACTGCCAGGCATATAGATGATGGGGATGGAACTGATGTCGCGTAGAACGATGGCGAAAAGAAGCAGCAGGGATCAATATTTTCCTCACACACAAATATGCTTAGAAATGCTATACACCAGTTTGCTGGTTCGTCATCAGGTCCCATAAAAAAGTGACAAACTTAACTCAACCGGGCACAAATCAAAAGTCCAAGCTGCTCCCGAGAATTTTAAAGAAAAGGCGAATAAATTATCAATTTTGTCAACCTGGAACCCAACACTTAACACCCGCGCATGCGACCACTGCACGGAATTTTTATCCCCAATTCATCCATGGAGAGTGTCAAGTATTGACATGCACGTTTAAACTTTTTTTATAAGCATCACATCGTAAAATTATCCATATTAATTTTTTACTCAGACAAAAGGTACGATATGCATATTAGATAACGGAAGTTATAAATATTCTGCCATTTGCGTTGTCAAGTAGAATATAAAAAAACGACGCCGATCTGACTGTTAATAGATTTAGCTAGAACTTCTTTTACGGATACAGACATTGCGATTGTAATAAAGAATATTATCATCAATCCATTTATGTCCCACCGCTGCGCAGGAGTCTCCTATTATAAAGAGAAGTTGGCCTCATTACATATTGATGTATTTAGATTCCAATAACTGCCTCGTTAGTCTAGTGGTCCCAAGTGCGACTGCTACGCTAGAGGTCTTGGGTTCGATTCCCAGGTCAAGCAGTGTTATTGGGTTTTTCTATGAAATTCTCAGTAGCAGCTCAGAGTTTGGAATTTGTCCCCGATTAATGGCAATAGGCTCGCGCCCTATTACATGGGACCTAAACATACCGGCGAACTTTGGGTGTACCTTAGTACACCTCTGCCTAACCCTTCGGGGAATACAGGCGTGATGGTATGTTTTTAACGATTCGTAGTATGCGTAGCCTCAGAACGACGTAAATAAATTGTTTTTTTTTTCGTTTTCTAAATTAATCTTCCAACAGTATACATTCTTAATACACGTGCATACTTCCTGATTAGGTAGTAGGTAGGGTCAAAGTACGGCTGTTTACCATAGGTAGTGGGTACTTTTGCATCATTCTTGCGTCACCCTTGCATCATTGTTGTATCGAAACCTGTGTTTACGACGGCTGACCATCGATTATCGGGCTGTCTTTGCCAATATACATAATATATAGCCATCGCCATGATTGAAATGGCCGGAAGGCTGTATGCAAATATTGCACAGAGGCAATCCCCACATATTGTAAAATGCTCTCTTGCATAATCTTTTTGACATTTTAATATGGTTCAATTCATCTAGTGACCTGACATTCACTTTTGACAGTGTATGATGACCTACACATTGCAAGAAATGCCTATGCATTGCTAGGTCAAAATATGGCACCTTGTGTCCGTGAATCATATATATTCATTAATTAAATGAGGTCATTATATAGGCCCTGGAGTATCTAATTAATTAATTACAATATTGTGTAACATTATTTCCAAATATTCTACCGCTAATGTGCGTATTCCAGTTTTAAGGGAAAGGTAGCCAGTGAATTTGGTAGGAAAAAGTTACTTAACTTAAACTCTTTGCCCTTCCTATTTCGTACAACTTGGGTATCAAGATAATAGCGCCTGATAGTAATGGTGTCGCTGGCGTCTATGCGCTGTGGTTGACGCAATCAGTTTTTTTTCCAAACGAGTCAAACGAGCAGGCGATTCGCCTGATGGTAAGCGATTATCGCCACCAATCCCGCAACACCAGAGCAGTCACAAGTGCGTTGCGGGTCTTTTAAAAGGCATTGGGCCTCCGGTTTCCTCACTGACTCGGCAAAACAGAACGTAAGCGTTGTTTCACGCCGGTTTTCTATGAGGCCGTGGTATCGCTCCGGTTGAGCCGGCCCTTGATATGGTTGTTTATCATTTCAATACAATAAAAACGTCATAACCCAGCCTCGTCTCGACTTGTGTCGCAGTTACCATTAATTTTATTTTTTTATTTATTTATTTTTTAATTCAGGCAAAACTAGTACCCATATTTTCGTTAGTAGTGACTTAAAAACTATGTTAGTTTGTACATTTATAAAATATAAAGCTAAGGTTTGGAGCAAGCCTTTGGTAGAAATAAGTGTATTCTACACAAATGCTCCATCAATTGCCCCTCAGTCTTGCTGGCAACAACGTTCAAGAGACTATTGTCGCTGTCTCGCACACGACGCAACAAGGATGCGGATTGTTTGCGCATGACTGCAAAAAAGTCGTCAGTATGCGCCACCGCGAACATGCCCGACGCGCTACAGAAACGTGGCAGCGACAACAGTATCCTGAATGCGTTGTTGTACTGCACTCGCAGGGCATTGTACGCTTTCTGCGTGTATCTGGTCCACAGGCTGCATGTATAAAAAGTTTGACAGTATGCCTTAAACAGAGTTATTTTAACACTGTCATCGCCATGTCATTAAATCATGCTGTAGAATATCTTAGACAGTTCATTGCTATGAGATTCACAATCAGTGGGTTTTACCGATATTTTGTGATTGGTCAGTGGTTGTGAAACTTGAGTCTCTTTTGTTACTTTCATTAGCTGTAATGATTATTTTAATGATATTTAGTAACGACCGTCGATGCCGCATGCTTTTTGACGCATCGATCCATATAATATGGGTTAACGAATTTCATTTTTTTTAAGGTTTAGTAGCGTCGGCGCCATAAAACTAGTTCTCCGTGTGTATTCACGATTAGCAAGTTATGGTACCGATTTTATGTTTCGGTTTCTCTTTAACCAACATTAACCCTTCGTCATTTTTGGTTGCTTACAGATTTTTTACGAAAAACAAAACATTTCTCTTTCTTAGATCTGTCCCTCATGTCTGAGGATCGTGGTCGTTTACGTTTATATCCAGCGCGTCTCTTAGGACCGTGTAGAAATTTGAGGACGACGACTCTTTCACTTGATCGGTCCATCTTGTTGGTTAACGACCGCGCGATCTACACCATATTACCCTTTTCAATAAATGTCAAATTGTGTGAATTACCCGATTTAACAAGTACACAATGAACGCTGAATAGGGTTGACGGGTGGGGAAGAACCAAGAGGGGTGTTGTTGAGAAGGGCAGCGAGGGGCGGGTTTGGCAGATGCACGTATTGTGAATAGAGTCACACCTGGCACTTTTTTTATTAGTTGCAGGAGACATTAAGTTGTAGTAGTCGTGGCTGACATCTGTTAGCTCTGTTCAATAGTATGTTTATTGGTAACTAGCTGTTACCAGCGACTTCGTCCGCGTGGTATTATAAAATAAACTAAAATTAGCCAAGTTACTCCTTGTTACATCAGTTATCTGCCAGAGAAAGTCCCGTCAAAATTGGTCCAGCCATTTCAGAGATTAGCCGGAACAAACAGACAAACAGAAAGACAGACAGACAAAAATTGTAAAGGAGGATTGGATTTTTGTTTGCAATGGCAAGTCTCGCCTGTAAGTATTATATGGGACCTAATTAAACTGGCCAATTATAAGTGTATCTGTAGCATAAACCTCTACTTAACCCTTCGGGGAATACAGGCTTGATGATAAACTTTATTATTAGCTCTCGCCCTGGCTCGGAATTCGCACTGAATCATTCTTTGTGTTTGCCTAGATAGTAACGGACATTTGTGATGTTATGATAATTTTCAAGGAGTACGTAAGAATGACCCTTGGACCCCGCACGTGCCTCCTACACGTGGGCTCGCATGGCCTGCAGCAATCCTACTAATATCACATACGTGAACGTTGGTGAGGATGTGTGGATGTTTGTTACTCCTTCACGCCAGAACAGCTGAACGGATGGATACAATTTTGCATAGAGATAGATTATAGTTTAGAATAAAATATAGGCTACTTTTTATCCAGGTCGGATTCAATTCTGAATTCCATGTTAACGAAGTCGCGATTTCTGTAAATAGATCTTTTAAAGACACATTTACAAGTAAATTTCCTGTCGACCTCTGAGAAGAAATGCTGAAACAAACTCAGAGAATAGTGGTCTCTTTTCAAGTCCAGACATAGTATGAGATGCCCATCTGAACGGCAGTGAAGAATTGTATTTTAAACCGTAGCCACAAGGGGTAAAATGGAAAACTTTTATGATATAAAGAATTTAAAATAAAATAGATTAACTATATCCAGCTTAAACCTAGTTTATTACAAGCGTAACGCTTGTTAATAAAAGAAATATCCTTTTAGGAATATTAAAACGATATCAACTGACGCGCAATCTAGTCAATCCCAGTCATAGCAGCAACAATCGTCAAACTCGACTCGCCTTACTAATTAGGCGGCACAACACTATGGTTTCACATCACTATCCCGCCATTGTTGCGCTGACACACATGAAACCGACAATCAAGTGAGCAGTATCATTACAACATGCTTTGCCAATGGTTTTGCAAGTTTATGGTACAAACGGTTACTTAGTCAAGTTATTGATGTCCAGTATAAACTGAGCTTTCGATGAATAGGTTTTCCGCACAACGAGAGATCGATTTAACACATCATACCATCATGCCTGTATACCCCAAAGGGTTAGGCAGAGATGATGATATAATGATTATTGAAACCAGAAAAAATAATACTTTCACTCACACAGAACTGCCTCATTAGCTAAGTGGTCCTGAGCGCGACTGCTACGCTAGAGGTCCTGGGTTCGATTCCCAGGTCGAGCAAAACGTTATTGGGTTTTTCTATGAAATTCCCAGTAGCAGCTCGGAGTTAGGAATTTGTGCCCGGTTAATGGCAATAGGCTCGCCACCTATTACATGGGACCTAAACATACCGGCGAACTGTGGGTGTACATTAGTACGCCTCTGCCTAACCCTTCGGGGAATACAGGCGTGATGGTATGTTATGTTAAAACTTTCACTGTTTTGAGGATAGCGGTCGATGGAGGTTGTTGGTTGGAGGCTTGCTGAAAATCGGTATACCTTCGCCAGTTATAAGAATATATTTAAGCAATCATACATTTAGAGCACAATAAAGCAATAAAGTTGGATTGATGCTAAATGCCTCAAAAACAAAAAATATTACTAATGGTAGCTATAAAAGTATCAGAGCAAACGGAGAAAACATCGAATATGTTACAGAATATATCTACCTGGGTCAATCAATTTCGTTTCTTGACCAAACAGAAACAGAAATAAATAGGCGCATTGCAATTGCTTGGAAAAAGTATTGGAACTTAAAAGAAATTATGAAGAATGGAGACGTTAACATAAAAATTAAATGTAAACTATATGAAATAGTAATCTTACCATGCCTAACTTATGGTTGCCAAACGTGGGCGTTACGTAAGAAAGATGAAAATAAATTAGCTATACATCAACGAAAAATGGAGAGAATTATGTTAGGCATTAAACTATCAGATAAAATCAGAAACGAAGTCATAAGAAGGAAAACAAAAGTAACTGACATATTAGAAAAAATAAGAAATTTGAAATGGAAATGGGCAGGTCATGTGTGCAGATTGGCTACCGACAGATGGACCAGGAAAGTAACAGAATGGGTTCCAAGAGAAGGGCAACGAGGTAGAGGTAGACCGAAAAGACGTTGGGAAGACATATTTAAAGCGAGATGTGGACCAGATTGGAGAAGATTAGCTAGGGACAGAGACAACTGGAGGAAGCTGGGGGAGGCCTACGCCAAAGAGGCGACTTCCACAAATTAATGCATGATGACAATAATTAATGATAATAAATCAAATCAATTTAATTCAACATTAAGCAAATAAATAATATGATATAGTAAATAAATGAATAATAATGCATGAATATCAATGTATAATTGTGGTAGAATAAAGGCTATTTTTATTTTATTTTATTTTATTACATTTAGAGCACTGTAAGCACTTATGTAAATGTTTATAAGTTAAACATAAACACTACGAGAATATTAATGTGTGCGTTATTTATTCCACCACATACCTACGTAGTCTTCATAAACTGCCAGTTCTTAGAAATAACACGCCAAAAACATGCATCTTATTATACCTTGAATATTTCCTTAACGACAACTTACAAGGATAATATCAAACTTAGATCATTACATAAAGCGGTCATCGCTCCTTTCACTAGCCATTAATACATAGTTAATGGCTATCAGTATTTCCGTTGGTATAGTCATTAATCCAGGCAAAAACTGCGCAAGATAAACTAGTCCGAATATCCAGCAAAAAATTAAAGACGGGGCTGCGCGAGCGCAGATTGAGTTCTAGCTATCTATTGAAATTTGAAACGGAATTTCTTTCGGTGTATTACACTTTTTAAATAATTATAACTATTCAAGTCCGGATTATTTGAATGTACGAGGATTAATTATGATCAACTATTATAATTATTATAGATAAAAATTGCTTATAAATATTATAACACAAGAAAAATTTACCATAGACACAGAAATTTATCCTCCTAGAGTTAGATGGGTGGATATCTAATGATATTCAGAATGTGAATTCCGAGACTTACTTTAATATTTTATTCCTACCTAACACACATTAGAATACTAAGGATAATTCGGATTCGGAGAAGTAATATCATCAAATAAGTATGTTTATAGCTCAATCTACATAATAAAAGGTAAATACCACTGACTCGCTCACTGCCAAAGTAATCACGAGATCCCAGAAATAATTCGGCTATAGTATATAAGTCAACGGCCAAGTTTAGTTTAGCATTAACTATAAAACATAAAGAAATCGCAGTAAGGAAACTTAGACTCAGCACGACTTTGTCTAGATTTCATTACTTTTTAGAAATAAACAAGCAGCTCCATCGAGACTTGGCTAGTTTTTTACAGAATGTTTTTGATGGGATTTCACTTCTTTTTGTAGAAACGTGGGACAGTCGATTTTTATATGTACCAATAGTAGAAGGGGGCATTACCATATCTCTAATACAGCTGAGACCAGCTGAGGGTTCTTCATCAGATACTTCAGACCTTCGATTTTTGACATCAAATGAAGCGGCCTACCAAGTTGAATATTTCGTCATCAAACCCTAACTCTGTACCAAATTTCAGCTCTCTGAGTTAATGGGAAGTACTAGTTCTATTTTGATGATCATGAGTGAGTGTCATAAATGCGAAACTTTGCTTTCGCTTAACTTCGGAACTTATGTGATTATAGCTTACTAGATGACGAAAATTTCTGCGTTCTGGTCTTATCCAGAGGTTCTTAAATAGGGGCCTGAAAATGCGGCGAAATGGTTCCACTAAAGGATGGTACGACAGCGTTTGCTTCGCGCTCGACTTGGCGGGGGCACTGCCGTGCCCCCAGATTCCTCATACAGCGAAGACAAGACAAGATTTAGCAACGAAACCAGTTTTTTTTCCAGGTTCCAGGCAAACGAGCAGACGGATCGCTTGATAGTAAGCAGTCGCCTATGGACACCCGCGACACCAGAGGAGTCGCAAGTGCGTTTCCGGCCTTTTAAAAGGGTTTGGGCTTCCGGTATTCTCACTCACTCGGCCAAACACAACATAAAAGTTGTTTCACGCCGGTTTTCTATGAGGCCGTGGTATCACTCCGGTCGGGCCGGCCCAAACGTGCCGAAGCATGGCTCTCCCACGATTAAAAAACCCTCATAATCTTTTACTACCTACTGCAATCATTTAAGTGCTGCAATATTCATGGGAATCCTTGCCATTGTTTTCTGTCGATATTTATAATGAAAATTAATATTTTTAGTATTATGTAAGAAACCCCAAAACTCTCAAGTTTATCCGGATGGGCTCGACTGGCCGCGTGCAAGTCTGCTTGCCAGATGTTCTTGCCCCCAGCAAAGATTTTGCGCGCTAATTTCTGAACATAAAACTTTAAATCTTTAAAAATAGAATCCGATTTTGCTTAATAAGAGTAAAATTGGCCTACAAAGAAAGCACATTCGTCGGCTTTAAAAACCAAAGCTATAAGGAGTTAACAGGAAATCAATTGAATTTTGAAAAAAGAATTGCCTTCAATAAAATTATGACGATGTGTATTCCTTTGTCAACAAATTGTTAGAACCCCTGACACATTTCAAAAATGAACTTTAGTGCGGGAAGAACTAGTTTATTTTTGTTTGACAGCATCTGATTTTGCGCAATAATTTCTGACCATTAAACTTTAAAACATAAAGAATAGAATCCGATTTTGCTTAATAGGAGTAAAATTGTCCTACAAAGAAAGCACAATCGTCGGCTTACAACCAAATCTAAAAAAGAGTTAACAGGAAATCAATTGAATTTTGAAAAAAGAATTGGCTTCCATATAATATGACGAGGTGTTCCTTTATCAACAAATTGTTGACACGTTTCAAAAATGCACTTTAGTGCGAGGGGAAGTAGTTTATTCTTGTTTGACAGCATCCGAGGAATCTGCGTCTTAACTTTGGTCCAAATAAAGCAATACAGGGATTGTTGATTAGGGGAGTTTACTTTCACTGCGGCACAGCGGAAGTAAGGGGAGACGTCGAATTAGAGGCAATCATAATATACATCAAGATCCAATATTATGCAACATATTTATCCCTATATAAAAATGCAGCTAACGTATGTTTGTGCTCGAAAATCTCGAAAAGTAGCCGGCAGATTGAATTTGTAAGGACACTGCTGACGCATTCGATTTGTATACAGGCGCACACAACGTTGCATTCGAATCGCATGATGAAAACAAAGTACCCACCCAACCACGTGTATAATAGATAGGAATATTTATTGACTTAATAAAAAATATGTTGCTTTTTCAAGGGGTAAGAACTGAGGGATGCCTTCGCCCACAGTGGGACAGTAACTGCTAATAAAGACAAAGTTACTCTTCGTAAAATCATCCAGGGGCTAGGCAAGTTACAATGTCATCCATTTCTAAACCTGTAATGATAGTTTACGAGTTTTCAATAAATAAAAAATAAATAAACGCACGGATAGCAAAAAAATAAAAATAAAAATGACATCAAAGTCTCTCCCATATCTAATTTCCTGATGATGATGATGATGACAAAATGCCAAGATGGGAACTGTTTTACATTTTTGGCGTGCTTGAAATCGTCATTTATCATCTGCCGCTTGGGGAGGCGTCAGGGTATACTCGTACCAACTTAAAACCGCACTTCCCTTCCCTGTTCAGGCCATGGGATTCGTGAAATACCACGACCATGACAGGCTGGGGCAACTACTGGACCCCATCAAAAGTAGAGACTTCTATACGCATGGCGGTTACGAGACTAATGCCATAATAAAGGTAGGTGTCATTATAAAGAGATTCATTAGACTGTCCTAAGCAACAAATTAGGCAAGTCCTAAGTGGCACATTTTTTAAAGACTATCGACATACATGTTTGTTGTGTCAAGGTGAACTGGACCGGACAATTGACAAGTGCAACTGGTCCCTTATATGAGATGACGTGCGTGCCCTTATGTACCCTTAAGAATAATACTTGTGTGTGAGTATAACCATAGTTACGTAAGTTTTTTTTTTCACCCGTAGGTATTAGGTGCTGTTTTAAAAGTAGAGAATGTAATTTTAGTGGTTAACCATTTCTCATTATACTTATGTATGAAAACTAAGAGGATATATGTTCGCAAAATGGTCAAACTATATGTATTTCACCGTCGCAAATGAATATTTATTGGAAAATAAATAGTTTTTTTTTGAGCGTTCATAACAAAAATAGATTTTTTTTATCGAAAGTTAATACTTAACAAAAAGGTTACAATGTTCGATTAAATACTCCACGGTGACAAAAACAAGCTGTTCCTACATTGAGTTACCTTCTTACAAGATATTATACAACAGCTTGTCATATAACGAAAAACAAACTAAATATAATCTGCAATAGGTAACAAAAGTTTAATGGCAATAGGCTCGCCCCCTATTACACGGGACCTAAACATACCGGCAAACCATGTGTGTACATTAGTACGCCTCTGCCTAACCCTTCGGGGAATACAGGCGTGATGGTATGTTATGTTATGCTATAACAAGAGTTACAACAAAAAAAGGTTCACAAGACACATGGCCTATTAGGTTCCCATCAAGTTCAAGCTTTCCATCTTTAGAAACCCATTAGAACTTAAGCTTCCTCATATCTTCACGCAAAAAGAGGTCCACTGAGCCCTTATCCACTCGTGCGCATTATAAATTATCGCCGCGTCGCACAGTAGCCGTCGCTTGAAGTACCGTTAGCATAAAAAGTGCCGTCAGAACAGTCGCGGTTGACAACAGTAAAAAAAACTAGATTCGAAACTTATACAGTTCAGTGGAATGGGAGACCGTTTTGGTTAAGATTTAATTGAATACCGACTATTGATGCTTGTCAGCTTGTTTTTTTTACACAAAATAAACTAGAATAACTATAAAGTTATTTTAGAGAAGGAAAAATTCGACTCGCAGGCAGGATTCGAAGCTGCGTCTTCTGGTTAATCACTGGTCTGGACTGACTGGACTGGTCAAGTCACTGGCAATAGGCTCGCCACCTATTACATGGGACCTAAACATACCGGCGAACTGTAGGCGTACATTACATCAGTACGCCTCTGCCTAACCCTTCGGGAAAACAGGCGTGATGGTATGTCTTCTGGTTATATACGCCACACGCTATGAACAATAAGCCACCGCGAGAGAATGTGAAGGCAAATTTCGACATGGCAAGCGGGACTCGCGGTAGCTTAGTGGTCATAGCGTCAGGTGTATCTAAGCAGAAGACGCAGCTTCGAATCCTACCTGCGAGTCGAATTTTTCCTTTGCTAAAATAACTTTATAATCTTAGCATGAAAAATGCAAATAATCACAAAAAGATAGAATAACTATATTTCAGAGTGTGCATCAGACAGATCTCAACGATCTTATTCCCTCTTGCCCTTCTTAGTATCGGACGACCAGAAGCGCGAAAAACGACATCGACTCATGGTAGACATTCCAAAAACCCGAAAGAAACGCTTTAAGTCCACTTTTGTCATGCGTACTGCTGAAATGAGGAATGCGTTACCGAGTGGGTCTTCCTCGATAGATATAATCTGGGTGTCTTTAATTCATGAATGATTGGTTTCTTCTAGACAAGCGCGATCCATCGTAGATCGCAGTGTCGCATAACATCAGCCATCAAGCGTAAGTCTCAGGAATAAAAAAAAGTGTTCATTTTTGCCTTTCGCGTGCTTGCATATTCATCGAGTTAAAAAACTTGTAAAACTTCATAAACGTTATGCAAAAATTCCGAGTCAATCACTTGCCTGAGTTTTGGGAACACAAACATACGGAAGTTGAATTTTTATATACACACTTACATACAAATTATCTATCATTACACTTGCCTCGAACAAGGCAAAACAATAGTTATAATCACTACGAATTTATTGTGAGAACCGTTCATTCATGGTAGTTCCTACATACCTACATATTATGTACATACTAGACCTCCACTACATATAGTCATGAATGAATTCTTCATACTCCACTGCACACGTTTACTTCACTTGAAATTATATAATGACAGCTGATTGCATCCATTGTATCTGTGTCCTGAATGTAAAGAACAATCCAAACATGTGTATAATGTGTATCTGTTCCTACTTAATAGAAAGTACCTACGTCAGAATTAGATCACATATTACAATTCCAGAAGAGTTTTCGTACACATAAATTTGATCGCCATTCAGAATATACTATATAAGTACCTATAATACAAAATAAGGAAGAGCAGTAAAGTAAAATATTATTAACTTAAAAAAATATTGAAAGGTAACATACTATCTACGTATTTTTGCCGGATCGCCAATGTAATGCTATCTAATCCATATAAAGTCGTTTTAATCGATTTTAATGTCATATTCGCGTACATGTCAGAAACCAGTACCTACTTTTTTATGGGATAGGAACCAAAGGAGCAGACGGATCACCTGATTGTAAGCGATAACCGCCGCATATGGACACCCGCAACACCAGAGGAGTCACAAGTGCGTTGCCCGCCTTTTAAAAGGGTTTGGGCTTCCGGTAACCTCACTCACTTAGCGAAACGCAACGCAAGCGTTGTTTCACTCCGGTTTTCTGTGAGGCCGTGGCCGTATCACTCCGGTTGAGCCGGCCCATTCATGCCGAAGCATGGCTCTCCCACGTGAATTCATATTTTTCTCTATTCTTAACTTCTTCTTGTAGAAATCCAACCACACCAATTATTATAGTTCCATTTTAAATGTACCCAGCTATGCTCACGCACAGATGCATAATACAAAAAACAAGCATGATTATAATCGGTATATAAAAAAAAAAGTGTAAGTGTATGTGTATATAAGTGAAAATGCAATTATTCTGATTACATAAACCATGCCAACAGTTTTGAGTATTATCATTGGCTGGCATCATGTATTAGGCTGAACAATAAATAGACGAAACTTTTACAAGGTTACATAGGACCAAATAAAACAAAAACGATGACGAAATTATAAAAAAAACTACGAGGAAATCGTAAATGACTAATTAAATTAAAACGAACTTAGCCAAGTATAAAACTAACATTATTTGTACATATAGCATTCGTTATAGGATTGCGAGAATAAATGCGAGAAAACAAACAAGTTTAAAACATAAATATAAGTAACTAATTCCTTCAGTTACGGCCTCACAGAAAACCGGCGTGAAACAACGCTTGCGTTGTTTTGCCGAGTGAGTTGAGGTTACCGGAGGCCCAAACCCAAACCCTTTTTTAAAGGCGGGCAGCGCACTTGCGACTCCTCTGGTGTTGCGGGTGTCCATGGGCGGCGGTTATCACTTACCATCAGGTGATCCGTTTGCTCGTTTGCCCCCCTATCCCATAAAAAAAAATGTTTTAAACTTGTTTTTTTCTAGGCACGTAAGTTTACTAGTTGCAAGTAGTAGTTATTCCGATTGCCAGTAGGTCGAGCTGAATGATTGAGTTTTAATTTTAAGTCTGTTTCTATGAAATTCTCAGTAGCGGCTCAGTATTTGAATTTGAGGCCAAATAACACAACAAATAATATCATAATATAATAATAATAAATTAACTAGTTTATTAACCCCATTATTTTCATAATATTTGACATTTTCATGAAATCTTACGAATTACCTACTCCTTCTTATCCTCTCATCCCAATGAATCTCATCCAAAAAAAAAGCTTTTATCCCAATGGCTCCTCACGCCAAAGATCGAAACTCATACATTACCAGAACGAAAGGTAATTTCCACTATGTCTAAGAATTGGTGTAGATACTTTTTTATAATTTTTTTATGTCCGTGAAACGAGGAGACGATCCACCTGACGGTAAGTAGTAACCTCTGCCCATGATGGGCACCTGCAGCACCAGAGGAGTTGCTGATGCGTACCGAGAATTAAGAGCTAGGACTGGAGATGTTACCATAGCCGCGGGAATCAGCTCTCACGCGCATGTCGAAACACATACAAAGGTTTTTTATCCCAGACACTGACGGTGGCCAGTCTAACCCCAAGATTATGCCTTATCGGAACTGTATACTACCCGTCCCAGAAAGGGTTAAGGATCCTTTTATTTTATTTTATTGATTAGGGACAAAAAACAATGACATGTTAATATGATACAATGAGAGATTCATATAAATAAGTAGGTAGGTAAACATAGTATATAACCCGCATCATTGTCCACGGATTCATTTCAGAAATAAAGGAAAAGGAAGCGGATCATTACTAAATTGTATAATCATTCTAAGTTTAAAGTTATATTTTTTTATTTTAAACGTACGGCCAGTGTTTTGAATATTTTATTCGAATTTTGAAAATATCCAAGACCATAAAGTGTGCGTTATAAGTTTCCACGAGACGACAAAGAGGTACGACGAAGATAAACTTCTTCGTCGTACCTGTTTGTCGTCATAATGATCCCGTCGTCTTTTTCGAATCTCAGACCCTCACATGAGCCAGTATAGTTACGGAAAATGATGCAACCTCATGTAGATACACATAATATTGTCTTGCTGGGTTCCCCACGCATGGTCATAACCGTAACAATAAAATAAAGTGACAAAACAGGTCGTCGGACTTCTGTGCAGGTATTTTTAATTGTATGTGATGTGCTAATAAACACTTCCGGTGAATTAATGTCAACATTGCGGTTTTACCTATTATGTTAATTATTTTATGGCTTTACGCTAAAACGTTACTACGATCATTTTCAGTTTGTGAGAAAAGGATGGCACTGTTATAGGGTAAAGCGGCATACCTCTCTTTCTATCACAATAACACGTCATAGTACCGCCTCAGGACTTTCAAAATTTTCTCAATCTCCTTCAGACTTATGCTAAACTGTTACCCGTGGTTTCACTCATATCCAAAGACTATTTACTATTATTATTTACGTCGTAACCTTCGTCGAGTTTCAATCCTTGCCTAAACTTTAACTTAAGTGATTTCTAGCGCAGAAACTTACAACACCAATTATTCTAAATGTTTGTGTAAAACAAACGTGTCGTCGAACAACTAGTAGTTATCTAGAATCTACTATCGATACTAATATATAAAGCTGAAGAGTTTGTTTGTTTCTTTGTTTGCTTAAACACGCTAATTTCAGGAACTACTGGTCCGATTAGAAAAAATCTTTCAGTGTTAGATAGCCAATTTATTGAGGAAGGCTATAGGCTATATATCATCACGCTAAGACTAAGTAACTATTCCACGCGGACGAAGTCGCGGGCGGAAGCTAGTGCAATATACTTAACGTGGTTGGTTATGTTATATGTTGTACCTATAAGTCAACATCGGGCAGTAGTGCGCGAACAATCGGTGCACACCTGCGTGGTGAGCGGGCGCATCCGCCAGATGACAGGAAGCGGTCGCACTTGACACCTACACCGAGCGCCTGCGCACACACCAGTGCGCCAGTACTTATTGAATCCGTATAAATTGAAGAAAGTATCTATAATAAAATCACGGCATGGCTTGGCCTCACTTCCATAAACTGTAATTGTAACTAAAAATATATTTTCGAACTGCCTCATTAGCCAAGTGGTCCTGAACGCGACTGCTACACTAGAGGTCCTGGGTTCGGTTCCCAGGTCGAACAAAGTGTTATTGGGTTTTTCTATGAAATTCCCAGTAGCAGCTCGGAGTTAAGAATCTGTGCCGAGTTAATGGCAATAGGCTCGCCCCCTATTACATGGGACCTAAACATACCGGCGAACTGTGGGTGTACATTAGTACGCCTCTGCCTAACCCTTCGGGGAATACAGGCGTGATAGTATGATAAGATACTTTCGAAGAGTATGCGTACGTTTCACAATAGACAAAAAAAAAAAAATTGCTTAAGATCTGACCGGGACTCGACCCGGGAATCGAACCGGCTACCTCACGCTCAGCATCTGCACTGCGATGAACAGACCAGGAAAGTCTTACTAAAAATATTACCGACACCAAATACCTCGTTTTGGCTCTACGTGTCCAGTGAATGTGATTCAGTGTCAATTATTTCGCCGAAAATGACCTCGAGGCCTTTCAAATTAAATAATTTAGTTGAAAACTTATTACACAGACCTCCATGTACCTTGCGATAATTAATTACAGGAAATGTAACCAATAAGTGGTGTGTTATAATCATTTGATACCACGGATAGTGTAACACAAAAAAAAACAAAGCGAATTGAAACTACATGTCAACTAATCTAAAATTGACAGTTGAATGGGCCCAGTGGTCAGGTATTAGCTACTTCGCTAGGGGTCACGGGATCGATATCCACATGGAAAAATCCTTTATATTTCCAACGGGTTGCTTCGGATCTGCGTGTTAGTGTATGTGAAAATTTTTGGGTCCCATGTAACAGGGGGCGAGCCTATTGCCATTAACCGGGCACAAACTCCGAGCCGCTACTGAGAATTTCATAGAAAAACCCAATAACACTGCTCGACCTGGGAACTGAACTCAGGACCTCTAGCGTAGCAGTCGCACTTGGAACCACTAACCTAACGAGGCAGTTAAAATCCTGAAATAATTAAATATATAACCAAGCAGCTGCCAAAGACTATCATTAAACAAACATCATGATTGTTATCACTTATCACACATAAAGTCTACAACAACCAAACGCTTTGATACAAAACTGAAAACCGGAAAAGTAACATCGGAGATATCCAACGCAAAAAATGATCACAGTCCATTGATTACCAACACTTGCACCACGATTTGATAACAGGTACACAATCGCCAATGGATAGGCGACAGTGAAGGTATTGCGTAACCCCGAGCAATGAACGAGCAATGGGCAATGACCGCTTCGAAAGAAACAGTCGAATCGGTCTGTTGTTGGCCTGATCGACTGTCACGATCTGAAGGCACGTCGCGGTCTATTGCGAACAAGAAAGCGACACGAAGTACAATAAGGTAACAGGCGAAGAGAGTGACGGTTTCTCAGTTTGCCAGTGAGATGAATGCAGTTTTTTTTACGTAACGTAACGTCTAAATAAACTGCTGTAGGTTCCACAGTCGTAACCATAACGACAACGATTTCGTCGCGCACGCGCACACAATAATACTTAATTTGTGCAAAAAGGTTTCAAGTTTTCCATAACTTTAGCCAATATAGTTTTTTTTTTTATGAGATAGGGGGCCAAACGAGCAAACGGATCACCTGATGGTAAGCGATAACCGCCGCCCATGGACACCCGCAACACCAGAGGAGTCGCAAGTGCGTTGCCCGCCTTTTAAAGGGTTTGGGCCTCCGGTAACCTCCTTCACTCGGCGAAACACAACGCAAGCGTTGTTTCACGCCGGTTTTCTGTGAGGCCGTGGTATCACTCCGGTCGAGCCGGCCCTTTCGTGCCGAAGCATGGCTCTCCCACGTGAAGAATATAGATCACGGGGCCATAATATCAGATATTGTAATTATCATTTCGGGAAAAAATAACAAACAAAACTGGTGTATGCGTGCCGTCAGTTAGGACAGGTCAACTCAAGACTGCTATTGCTCTTTCTTCAAAAGGCCTGTTCAGATTTTACCCTACATCGTAAAACACATATCTTATAATAGGTACTACTACTGTCTGGACTTTAAAAGAGACCATGATTCTCTGAGTTTGCTTCGGCGCCGAAGAAACGCCGAAGCAAACTCAGAGAATCATGGTCTCTTTTAAAGTCCAGACAGTAATAGTATTATTAGATATTATGTGAGTGTTGCGATGTAGGGCAATATCTGGACAGGCCTTTTGAAGAAAGAGCCATAGCAGCTTTGAGTTGACCTGTCTTAACTGACGGCACGCATACATCAGTCATCGTGTAGCTCAACCATTATTTAGGGAGCTTACGCCCCATACTCCTGAAAAGTGTAAGTCAAGTCCTAATGACTCTTTGTAGGTCTATATATACTCGTAACATAGGTCAGCGTAACACTGGGGTCACTCACACCAATAAAAGAAACGATAGAAAAAGCATTTAGCATATAAACATGAGTTTCCCAGCCACACAAGTCCATGGCCACAAGAGAGTCGCGACTCACGCGCAACGCTCGCCCGCCGAATGCCAATGAGTAGCGGACCGGGGAATGCATTGTGTACTCAAGACACGAAGCTGCAGGAACAAGGTTCGGTTCCCAGAGCTGGTATGATGCCGTGGTATGTGAATATTAATGCTGTTTAGTACTGCAATTTTATGATTCTTTAAACTGGCATATGAAATTTGAATAAGTATTTTTGGAAAAGTCTGTGACAGCATCGTACAGTTCAAATACATCGCTATATTATCTAAACTAATATTATAAAGAGCAAAGATTTTATTGTTTGTTTGCATTGACTAGGCTCTGAAACTACTGAACCGATTTGAAAAATTCTTTCAGCATTAGAATCCTACATTATCCGTGATAAACATAGGCATAGAATGTGTTAAAATCTATATTTTTTTTAATTTTTGTTAAGTGCGAAACCTGGGAGGGCCGCTATTAATCTTATATACTAAGCTATCTTATATAAACTTTAGTTATTTTTAATAGTTAACTGAACAATATCAGTTTATTAAATTACGAGTATCTTGGTTGACAAATCTCCTAGGTTTGAAGTTAAGAGACTACCTACAAAGCAAAACAGTAGTATTTTCAAAGTCTGCAGTCAAAACACGAAAAGAAAATCTTCGATCGAAAAGGAGATCGTCATAACCTTCGATCAGCACAATGACACGATATTACCGTCATATTACGCAATCTACCTAGTTCAAATGAACCAATCACGATTATTGGTAAGAAATTGTACCGTTGAACTACTAGACTGTCGAACAAAGGTCAAGGAAATACTTTAGTCTATTTGAAGTCGTAAAACATGCCTTTAAGGGACGCTAAGTACTAACTACATCTACCAATAGATCTGTAAGATTAAGCTGTGCTTTCCACTCAATCCATGGATGGGTAACCATGATTAGGACCTCGAGATTCCTCCGTGCCTCAGGAAGTTACGTTAAGCCGGTCCCGGTTGTCATACGAACTCCAATGAGAACCTTTAGAAGGATCTATACGTCGCAAGTGATAGCCTAGTAATATGACCATTGGACTGCCAAGTCAGAGGTCTCGAGTTCAAATCCAAGGCACGCACCTCTGACTTTTCAGAGTTATGTGCGTATTAATAGTTAATTATCACGCGCTTAAACGGTGAAGGAAAACATCGTGAGGAAACCTGCACGTCTGAGAGATTTTCTCGACGGCTTGTGAAATATGCCAACCCGCATTAGTGGTGGCATGGTGGACTATAGCCTAATCCCTCTCATTGTGAGAGGAGACCCGTGCCCACCAGTGGGACATATAATGCGTTGATTATGTTATGTTATACGTCACAAGAATTTCGTAAATCTAAAAAAAAACTTGTATTTACTATGAATAAATAAATAAATTATCTGTTGCTTACCCTCTCGTGCCTGATGAGGTACTCGATGAGGACGTCTTTCTTCTTCTCTTTCTCCTCCTGTTGGCACACGCCGATGTTCAGGCCCATCACGATTGTCCTCAACAGCCCTCCCTCGAAGGCGTCCCATAGGAACTTGGGCGTGTAGCACATTATCGCCTGTAAAATAATTGGAAATAAATAAATTGTGCAACGAAAGCCTGATAGTCATTTCTCTTTACGAACGATTCAAAAGTGAGATAGTCTCTAACAGAACCAAAGCCAACATAGTTGAAAAGATTAGCAAACTGGCAGGGAATGGAGTACACGTTCGGGCACCATCGCAACAACTAATCGACAACAATACCACGATATACACCTTAAGACGAAAGTCTATAACTAGTGTATGTAATACCAGTGATGACTTTAACACAGAACATGTCCACTCACTAAAGATCTCTTAAGAAAGCTTAAGATCACTCAGTTGGCTATAAATTGAGCTATACTTGGCATTTCTCTACGCGACCGAATCCGAAATGAGAAGTTCTGTAGACAAGACCAAAATCTGCCGATATAGTTGAAAATATTAACAAGTTTTAGCAAGGCAGTGAGCGGGCCACGTAGCTCGTAGAACTGATATCCGCTGGAGCAAAAAGGTTCTCAAGTGGAGATCACACTCGGGAAAATGCAGTGTAGAAAAATCTCCAACGAGATGCACAAACGATCTGGTAAGGGTCGTTATATGCAGAAAGCAATACATAACATAACATACCATCACGCCTGTATTCCCCGAAGGGTTAGGCAGAGGCGTACTAATGTACACCCAAATCGCCGGTATTTTTAGTTCCCATGTAATAGGGGGCGAGCCTATTGCCATTAACCGGGCACAAATTCCAAACTCCGAGCCGCCACTGGGAATTTTATAGAAAAACTCAATAACACTGCTCGACCTGGGAATCGAACCCAGGACCTCTAGCGTAGCAGTCGCACTCAGGACCGCTTGGCTAATGAGGCAGTTTCAACGCCGAACAAAAGCCTTCTACATAGATGCCCACAAGGATGTGGGAGTCTATGTAGAAGGCCTTTGTTAAGCGTTGAAGCTTTCTTGGCTGATTTGATAATGAGGTAAATATTTAGTTTCCTTTTCCCAGAAACTACTAATTTGAAGCGGCGGTAGCCTAATGGCTAGGGCGTCGGACTTGCGATCATGTGGTTGCCGGTTCGAACCCCACCCATTGCACAACCGACGTGAACCCACTCGTAACACAAGCATTTAGCTTAGCACGAGGGGTTAACAAGAATACTAGTAATGTGTGACCCACATTGCTAGTAAGCTTTATTAAAAAAAAAAACCTTTATTCCAAAAAAAAAAAAACAACACAGGTCATTGTCATCTAGATGTAATAACTAGTACGAAAGAGCACCAGCCTATATATTAGCCAGACACGATTCTGTGAGACATCATACAGTTAATGCAAATAGTTTAACACAGTGTCAAATGGATTCGCACTTCAAGTCACTTGTTTTTATATGTCACGAGAAAATTACAATTCCCACGGAATTTCATTCATGATATCAGCAGTATCATTCTCGAAACCGTAGGTTAACAGCTCAGTGCCAGGTCCAAAGTTCGAATCCCAGGATAAACATATAGTGATATTGGAGTTTATAGCTTTAAACAATAGAGTCGCCCTTATATCATAGGACCCTAAATATACCGGCATGGAATGACATTGAAATTATTTTAGTCAACGAAATTTCTACTGCGGGCAGGATTCGTACCTGCGTCTCTTGGTTAAATTCGTCTTTGACTTAAATTCAGAAAGTGAAGGCAAATTTCGACTTGGTGGGCGGAACTCGCGGAGGCTTAGTGGTCATAGCGAATTTTTCTTCACTAAAATAACTTTATAAACTTGCATAGAAAATGCAAAAAAAAATTACAATAAGTTAGACATTGAAATTCTCGGAATCTCAATCCGGTATCAATGGCAGTCACCGTTAGTGGCAAGGCTAGTCATATATATATATAACCCACCAGTAACGGTAGTTTAGATCGTATCGAATTCCTATCGAGTATTAAGTATAATTAATTTGTAAAAAGCTAATTTGAGGTTTTATGTAATTCGATTTAAAAAATAAGCAATATTATTCGCCGCAAAAGAGTTGGGTTATGATGATGAAATTAAATCAAGACGTGAAGGAGTAATCACTGCATGCTCTAGAAACTTCTTTGCCCACCCTAGAAAGATTATGTTGAAGAATTACTGATGATCTCTCATTAAATGACTATGGTTCGTTCCGCTGGATAGCTTCAGATATCCAGTGCTGAAAGACCATCATGTAATGAGGATGTAAAGGTTCCGAAACGTCGGGATTTGTATTGTATTGTATATACTAATATAACGCGATATAATCCGTAAAGTTGTTTTATTTCAATATGTCTAATATTCGCGTAAACTTCAGAAATCAAAACCATCAACTTATTTCTTAGACTTATTATATAATAGTTATTATTAGTTAATCGTCACGCGCTTAAACGGTGCAGGAAAACATTGTAAGGAAACCTGCATGCCTGAGAGATTTTCTCGACGGCGTGTGACGTCTGCCATCCCGCATTAGACCAGCGTAGTGGACAATAAAGCTGATGCCTCTCGCTCTAAGAGGAGGCCCGTGCCCAATAAATAAATAAATAATAAATAAATATTCTGGGACATTTTTACACAGCACCATCTAGTCCCAAACTAAGCAGAGCTTGTACTATGGGTACTAGACAATGGATATAATACTTATATACTTTTTTTTTTGTAAATACATACTTATAATACATAAGAAACACCCAGACGAACACAAACACTTATATTCATCACATAAATTTTTGTGTTCTGTGGGAATCGAACCCACGACCTCATGGTCGGCAGTCCGGTACTTGAACCACTAAACCACAGAGGTCGTCAAATGGGTTAATTATGTAGTTCTTAGACAAAATAATAATAATAAAATAATATAAATGGGTTAATTATGTAGTTCTTAGACAAAATAATAACTGCCTCAATAGCCAAGTGGTCCTGACCGCGACTGCTACGCTAGAGGTCCTGGGTTCGATTCCCAGGTCGAGCAAAGTGTTATTGGGTTGTTCTATGAAATTCCCAGTAGCAGCTCGGAGTTAGGAATTTGTGCCCGGTTAATGGCAATAGGCTCGCCCCCTATTACATGGGACCTAAACATACCGGCGAACTGTGGGTGTACATTAGTACGCCTCTGCCTAACCCTTCGGGGAATACAGGCGTGATGGTATGTTATGTTATGTTAGACAAAATAATACACGTTTTCAATAAGAACTGTTTGACCCAGATCGGAATATACCCAGTGGACATTAAACAGTGGATGAATACGGGCCTTATTTGGCACACCAGCTGTTTAACACTGTTACCGTTAAAAGACAACTGTAGTACGAGTTATGACGAAGCGTTGACATGACGCGATGTAGCCATTAGATACAATTAAGTGCGACCATATTTGCATGTGTATTCCTTATATGAAATAAGTACACAACATAAACAAGGATAACTTTATAACATTTAAAACTTTAAATACTCGTATAAATCCTTGAATTATGGATTTTATCGGGTCACTATTCTAACATAACTTAATGAAATCAATTAATTAACCGATGTCTGTACACAAGAGATATTTAAGAAAAAAAATATATAGTAGAAAGTATGCGAATATTAGAAATTAAACTAGTTTTTACTTTAACTCACAATGCGAGAAAATCCGTAAATAGTAGAATTTTTTATCCAAAAATTTTTTTGTACAAACATTCTGAAGATAATTGTTTTGGCTTATATGTATAGTTCCGATGTCGAAATTTCTTTTCTTTATAAGAAAACTTGCCTCACACGAGGATTTTACCTTGTAACGTGGTTGATTACAATGTATCTGCTCCGTGTGAGATTGAAGCTCGTGGCGATCGCTCGCCCAATGCCCAAAAACATGAACTAAGTACTGCTACATGAATGTCAAGTTACCTGGAAGAACAGGACGAAGCACACCCACTGGTAATACGTATAGTATTTCTTCTCTTGTGTGCTGTCATATTCGTTCGCTATGCCTGGATGCGCCACCTCTTTGCCGACCTGCAAACAAAAATACTCATATTATATCAGAGTATAAGTAATGGGAAATGTTCCCGAGTGAAGCAGTTAATGCTGGGATAAATGACACCTATCATCGACGTAATTCATTGATACGTGAATCATTGGTGATAGTCTGAAATCCAAATAGCCGGACAACTAGTGCATCAATTACCTAAATATGACTAACTAGCTTCTGCCCGCGACTTCGTCCGCGTAGCGTGATGATACATAGCCTTCCTCAATAAATGGGCTATCTAACACTGAAAGATTTTTTCAAATCGGACCAGTAGTTCCTGAGATTAGCACGTTCAAGCAAACAAACTCTTCAGCTTTATATATTAGTATAGCTTCTGCCCGCGACTTCGTCCGCGTAGCGTGATGGTATATAGCCTATAGCCTTCCTCAATAAATGGCATATCTAACACTGAAAGAATTTTTCAAATCGGACCAGTAGTTCCTGAGATTAGCGCGTTCAAGCAAACAAACAAACAAACAAACAAACTCTTCAGCTTTATATATTAGTATAGAAGTATAGAGTATAGATTTATATGTTGTAACTTTGGAAGATTAATATTAGTTAATAATAATGATAATATTCATATGACTAATTTTTGCACGCTTCAAAGCTGAATGTGTTGAAACAATTTTAATAAGTTACATCTTGTGAAAAGCCCCTGTTATGCAAATCAAGAATTGAATCAGCATCTCTGAAATTATCTATTATTCTGTCTCTGTACCACCCTATGGTCGACTGGTACATAATGCTTATAGCATTAATTCCGCCTTTGTACTATGTGCATAAAGTAATAAATAAAATAAAAGAATAAATAAATCAATTGAAGCGGCGCGGTAGCCTAATGGCTAGCGCGTCGGACTTGCAATCATGTTGTTGTCAGTTCCAAACCCACCCATTGCACTATCGACGTGAACCCACTCGTAACACAAGCATATAGCTTAGCACGAGGGGTTTATTAGAATACTAGTGCTGTGCGTCCCACAATGCTAGTACTTAAAAAAAACTTGGAATTAGATCATTCTAACTTCTGATCATGCAGATATACATAACAAGCTTCTGCCCGCGGCTTCGCTCGCTTGAAGCTCAATATCCAACAGTGATGATCTTTTCTTTGTATGGGTCTCTCTACATTAGAGAGGTCAAGCTGTATCTCAGGTTCCGTTTAATTTTTTGTGATAAGAGATATACCAGTTTTTAAGTTGGGGCACATACTTAACAACTTAACTCTAACAGTGATAACAAAATTAAAATCAATTCGATTGCTACGAATGCTCATTAGCCAACTGCCTCAATAGCCAAGTGGTCCTGAGCGCGACTGCTACGCTAGAGGTCCTGGGTTCGATTCCCAGGTCGAGCAGTGTTATTGGGTTTTTCTATGAAATTCCCAGTAGCAGCTCGGAGTAAGGAATTTGTGCCCGGTTAATGGCAATAGGCTGGCCCCCTATTACATGGGACCTAAACATACCGGCGAACTGTGGGTGTACATTAGTACGCCTCTGCCTAACCCTTCGGGGAATACAGGCGTGATGGTATGTTATGCTACGATCCTGGCATACCACTTTCGCTTCATTTACGTTCATATTATTTTCGATACGAATACGTTTTGGCAAGTTCCTGCTTGGGCTACAGTGGTGCTATTGTTCGGATTCCGATACTGTTAATCTAGGTTTTTACTCCACCATTTCAATCAAAATACTTGTCTGGAAATAAATGTAAGCGAACCTAGATTAACGCTATCCGAATCGATTTAAAAACACAATTCTATAAAATATTGTTTGGATTACGAATTTATTTTACTTTTACGTTTTTGTGAGCACTCCAGGGTCCAACGGACTTATAACCCGTTATATAAAGGAGAGATTAATTATACCAAGACAAATAAAACACAGTACATCCTCATTGTAATATACAAAATCTAAATACATAAACATTACCCATATTTACTACCTCATTTAACTGTAGTTCGATTACCGATATTCAAAATAAAACCCATAAATAGGTATATAAGTGATAATAAATATGTAATGGAAACGAAATCTTCAAGCAATGAATTTCAAATTAAGCTATGAGGAATTCATGATTTCATATTTCATGGAAAATTTGCAATGGGATACATTTCGAAGTCAAAGAGACGATTCAGTTATTCAAGACATAAATAAATATAATCAGTTTTATAAAGCCGGGTCCAGACGGGTGCAATGCGTAATGTAAGATTAGGTACGTATACATAATTTAGCTTCAACGGTGTTGTCGTGACACGAACTCCACCCGAGTAATGTAACGTGAATCTTGTTCGAAAGCTGTTCCACTCAGTTGCGACGAACATGCCGAATAGAAAAATCGTGATAGGTGGTGCTTCTTTTGTTTGTCCGACAGCCGATGGATAACGGCGTGCGACGGTGCGAGCGTAACATGTAATGCTCTTGCCGTCCAGTGATAAGTGTTTCATTACAGATTACATTTCGCGTTACACCCGTCTGGACCCGACTTAAGAGCCAGAGCTACTTAAGTAATAATATTCTTATACAAACGTGTTTCTATCACGTGGTCTATATATCTCAAAATAGTATTACTCCATTTTCAGTATTGTATTTTCATGAGCTGAAAGATCAGCATTATTTATGAGATTTATTTCAAAATTTCGGTATAATCATGTGAATTAATGTAACGTGTCACGCAGACTTGGATTTGAATATATAAACACTGATGTGCTATTTAAAACATTCCTATTTTCATATAAATCGATTCTAGATAGGTCTTATTATAATCCTGATATGTTTATGGAACGTGAAAACACAATAAACCGTTATAGGTTTACGATGAACCTTATGAAACTAAGTTTAGTTTTTTAACTGAACAACGATCTACGAGGTTAAGTTTCGCCTGCTTCTGTAGGTCTATGGATACGAGACCCCTCTGTGCCTCGAAGAGTAGATACGTAACACCGTCGGTCTCAGTTGTTATACTAATAACTATGATAATCGGTAATTGTAGTCAAGGACCCCAAAAGCTTGACAACCAATCTATAAGAATATCTGTATTACCCAGAAATTTGTCTGCGGAGCTCTGACGACAGTTGCTTCGTGTAAAATACTGATATTCAGTCAAATCTTAGACTGGAAGCCCAAAAGCCAACATAGTTAAAAAAAATAAGAAGCGTAGGAAACTTAGCATAGTGTTCTTCAGTGCTACTCTTTCGTAAAGTAAGGTCTGACGACAGTTGCTTCGTGTAAAATACTGATATTCAGTAAAATCTTAGACTGGAAGCCCAAAAGCCAACATAGTTAAAAAAAATAAGAAGCGTAGGAAACTTAGCATAGTGTTCTTGAGTGCTACTCTTTCGTAAAGTAACGACTGACGACAGTTGCTTCATGCAAAATACTGATATTCAGTAAAATCTTAGACTGGAAGCCCAAAAGCCAACATAGTTAAAAAAAAATAAGAAGCGTAGGAAACTTAGCATAGTGTTCTTGAGTGCTACTCTTTCGTAAAGTAAGGTCTGACGACAGTTGCTTCGTGCAAAATACTGATATTCAGTCAAATCTTAGACTGGAAGCCCAAAAGCCAACATAGTTAAAAAAAAATAAGAAGCGTAGGAAACTTAGCATAGTGTTCTTGAGTGCTACTCTTTCGTAAAGTAAGGTCTGACGACATTTGCTTCGTGTAAAATACTGATATTCAGTCAAATCTTAGACTGGAAGCCCAAACGCCAACATAGTTAAAAAAAATATAAGAAGCGTAGGTAGCATAGTGTTCTTGAGTGCTACTCTTAAAGTAATGGACCTCTTTTGTTAAGTAGTAGACCTCTTTGTTATGATGTGGAACTCTTTTGGCTATCATACGACGATGACATAAAGGGAGATCGGAAGATATTTTACATTAGGTACAACAGACAATGGGACAGATCACAAGTTGTTTTTAGGCCAACAGTATAAATATACCTAGTGTGTTCACGACGCACTTGTTATTCACACGTAACAATGAGAGCGAGACAAGTGGACGCTGACCTTAACCAACACACCCATCTGGGACGGCCATTGTCTGCGATTTGCGAATCTCTGCTACGATGTTATTAGGGTTGATCTGCCATAGCAGTTGAATAACGACGCTAAATAAATAGGTAATAAAGCTTAGATATCTAGACACCATCAAAATAGGTTGAGGGTCCTTGTCTTACGGCCTTATTTGATTCATCAACGGCGTCATTAGCCTAGTGTCCTGGGATCGATTGTCAGGTCGAGCAGTTATTAGGTTTTTCTATAAAATTCACAGTAACATCTCGGAATTTAGAATTTGTGCTCGCTGCATTGCAATAGGCTCGCCCCCTATTACATGGGACCTAAACATACCGGCAAACTTTGGGTTATATTTTTTTATTGATCACAGGCTGTAGTCCAGCGCAATGTTTTTCCGTAAATATATTTTTAAAGAAACTGTCACAAGTCAAAATTGTTTTTTTTTCTAAATAAATGGCACTGGCATTTCTTGACTGACAACCTCTGACAAAAAACACCGAAACAAACTGAGATAAGACTAGCAAATATGAGTTGCAATGCAAGGCAATGTCTGAAATTGCCTTTTGAAAGAGCCGTAGCAGCTTCGAGTAGAACAGTCCCAGCTGACACTATGCATGCATCAGGCATTCGCTCTATCCCTACAATGACTGGACCTCTTCAAACTCTCTTGTTAATTAATATCTGACTGATTTTCATTTGACCTCCTATTAATCGAACGAATCCAAATTGGTACCGTCATTTACATATAACATTTGGCCAGGATGCTATACTAGAAATAAGGACAACGCTTCATTGACCTCACGGGCGTTATTAGAGCATCGTGGCCTGACGACCTACAACAAGTATTTTAAATTTTTCACCAATTACGTTTTGAATAATTTAGGTCAGATATTTTATATATATTTTTTTTTTTATGTGATAGCAGGCAAACGAGCAGACGGATCGCCTGATGGTAAGCGATCACCGCCGCCCATGGACACCTGCAACACCAGAGGAGTCACAAGTGCGCTGCCGGCCTTTTAAAAGGGAGTACGCTCTTTTCTTGAAGGTTTGAAGGTCGTATTGGTCCGGAAATACTGCAGGCGACAGTTCATTCCACAGTTTTGTTGTGCGAGGCAGAAAGTTTCTAGAGAAACGCACAGTTGTGGACTGCCAGCCATCAAGATGATGGGGATGGAACTGTTGTCGCGTAGAACGATGGCGAAAAGAGGCTGCAGGGATCAATCCGAACAATTCCTCGGAGCACTCCCCATAGTATAGGCGATAGAGGATGCAAAGCGAGGCCATTCGAGCGAGGTATTTTAATTCTAGGTTTTCGATACAGTTCCCGTAAAGGGGCTCGAAAAGGATTTCATAGCAGAGAAAGGTCTCTCAGGCACTCCCTAAGGTCTAGTTGAAAACCAGCGCCAGGCAGCTCATCGGCGATCTGGCATTTAGCTGAACTGGACCTATTTGGCACAGCCGTGGGACACACAATTTTTTTTTATTTTTTTTTTCACTTTCTCTTTTTATTTTATTTATACAATAACATAATTAGATATAAGTATCTATTTTTTATGCCATTGCCATTTTTTGTGCAGTGTCCTCGACTGTGATAATATTTTTTTTTTTCTTTTCTTTTCTTTAGAAAACTGATGTTAAAGATTTTTTACAAATAAAAAAATCAGTAATAAAGGTATCGAGTTATTTTGAAAAATATTTTCTAAGAATACTATAAGTAGGTATGTTATAACCCTCGCAAGGGAAAGGCCTTATCTATATAATTGCCACGTGTTGCGAGTTCGATCCCCATACGGAGAAAATATTTGTGTGACTTAAAGATACTTTGTTGTTCCGGGTCAGGCTTTTATGTGTATGTGAATTTGTGTTTGTTTTAAAAACACCCACGATGGAAGAGAAAATACGATTGTTTATTTGTATAGGATAGCAAACGAGCAGACGGATCACCTGATGGTAAGTGATAACCACCACCCAGGGACACCCGCAACACCAGAGGAGTCACAAGTGCGTTGCCCGCCTTTTGAAAGGGTTTGGGCCTCCGGTAACATCATTCACTCGGCGAAACACAACGCAACGCAAGGGTTGTTTCACGCCGGTTTTCTTTGAGGCCGTGGTATTACTCCGGTCGAGCCGGCCCATTCGTGCCGAAGCATGGCTCTCCCACCTCAAAATAGAGGGTCAAGGAATTAAAAAAAAACTTGTATTCGACGATATCAACAAAGGTAATTATGTAACCGGGAAACATAAAAAAACATATTTACCTACAATCTATCATCTTACAACCCTATGTTAGCGACTCATACTCAATCAGCTCAACACAAGAGAGGAAACGACGAGTTACGAGCATCTGCGCACGCGCAATTGACAGCACCTACTCGACTAATAGTCGTCGATTTGTAGTTAAATGAAGATTTACGAGCAGATTTTATTAGGATTGCGCATAAAGTTTTTAATAGGAATTATAAGAGAAAACAAAGTCAGCTAACAAATATGCGCCTGCTTAGCCTAGGTTAGTCTTTTCGGATAAACGTCGAATTCAATGGAGATACTAATAGAAACTTTATGCTATGGTATTAAAGTTCAAATTGACTTTTAAGTATTATTACGAATCTTTTATATGGGAATATAGAAAACTGTTGTTTTTACACTTTTTCAAGCAATTTTTTAACTTTTTCTCTCCGTAAGAACCACCCTTGTACTTCAAGGAATATTATAAAAAAAGAATTAGCGAAATCGGTTGAGCTGCTCTCGTGATTTGCGTTTAGCAAAACATTTGGCGATTCATTTTTATATTATAGATTGACAACTATTTTGTCACCTAACAATAAGATAAGATTTGTTTTATGACCTGTCACTTAAAGAACGAAAATAATGCCTTTGACCCAAAAAATAAATTTCAAGAAACTGAAAGTAATTTTATGAACAATAAAACAACTAGTTAATTAGTCAATAGTACCAACACAGCTGATTGTTTGTAAATTATTTATAGCTTAGCTATGTTAACCTAGAAATATTTTACGATTATTAACTCAAATTGTCTTTTCAACAACTTTTCTCACGTGGGAGAGCCATGCTTCGGCACGAATGGGCCGGCTCGACCGGAGTGATACCACGGCCTTACAGAAAACCGAGTGAAGGAGGTTACCCAAGGCCCAAACTCTTTTAAAAGGCAGGCAACGCACTTGCGACTCCTCTGGTGTTGCGGGTGCCCATGGGCGGCGGTTATCGCTTACCATCAGGTGATCCGTTTGCTCATTTGCCCCCCTATCTCATAAAAAAAAATTGAACTTGACGGCATGTCGTTAAGTCTTAACTGTAAACGTGCAGCCAAATTTGCCAGTAGCAGCTCGAAGTTTGGAATATGTACCCGGTTAATGGGAATAGGCTCGCCCCCTATTACATGGTACATAAACATACCGGCGAACTGTGGGTTTACATTAGTACACTTCTGCCGAACTCTTTGGGGAATACAGGCGTGATGGTATGTATGCAGTCAAATTTATAAACATTAAGTTGTTCTAATCCCTATTCCGGTAGTTCCTGAAATCACCCAAAATGATCTACGACGACGACGCGCGATACGTCAAGAACTTATATTACTGTCAAACGGTTTGTAGTCGATGGGAAGACAAAAATATTGCTAAATGATCTGTCATCCCATCACTAAATGATTATGTACCATTGTACTATACAAATATATTCACACACCGGTGTGAAAGTGACAAAGAAATTGGAAGCAGAGCTTAATTCGCGGTGGTGCTGGCTGGATGCCAATATTGTGTTACAAAATGTTACAATTGAAATTAATTCGAGGCGTACGTGCCATGACACCTTTATGGGTGGCCAATGGCCACTGCGATACCTGGAAATTTATCACAGGAGTCCGATACGGAAACACACCAGTGATAGCCGAGTAATATGACCAAGTCGATCTCGAGTTCCAATACAAGTCAATCACCTCTGACTTTACTAAATCATTAAAATTATTGACTACTTAAACGGTGAAGAAAACTGCACGCCTGAGAGATTTTCTCGACGGCGGGTGAGTGAATTCTGCCAACCCACGCTATGCCTGCGTGGTGGACTATAGCGTAACCCCTCTTATTGTGAGATGAGACCAGTACCTAGCCGGATCCGCCTCAGTGAAAAGCAGAATCAAATAATCACGCACTGAGTGACTTTTTTAGAAGTAACTTAAACCTCAGTCACCACGTGTAATTTTAGAATGCAAATGCCAGGTTACGTGTCATGATAAAAATTACTCTAAAATTTGCATCAGAAACATATCTCAAACATCCCATAAAAAATCCTATTCCTACTAAATAAGCGTGATGATGTTCGTATGTACACTCGCAGATATACAGACAACAAACGCTTCTCCGTCCGGGGTACAGTGAGGTACCGAATATAGGGAGGGGCGGAGGGAGGAAGTTCTGTACGTACTTAATCAAAGTCAGAGTCATACTCAGTCTAGTCAACGGTACGGGCTCTTGATTGTACTTGGAGGCTTTTATAGTCTGGAGGCTTTGAGAATTTCATACGACCTACACGAATGTCCTACTGATCTGGTATTGTCGTGCGACGGGTCGTTGAGCTCCCTTAAATATGGTTGAGCTACACGATGACTGATGCATGCTTGCCGTCAGTTAGGACTAGTCTACTCAAAGCTGCTATGGTTCTTTCCTCAAAAGGCCATTTCAGACATTGCCCTGCATTGTCCCACTCACATTATTTGCATTATTTTATGATTATCTGAGTTTGTTTCGGCGTTTCTTCTCAGAGGTCGTCGGTTAGGAAATGCCGAAGCCATCTAGCTATAAAAAAAAAACAAAACATTGACTTGTAAAAGTGTCTCTAATGATCTACTTACAGAAATAAATATCATTTCATTTCATTTCATTTCATTACTCCATACATTATATCCTTTCGAATATCAACCATATTGATTAGACACCAAAAGCTTTGTTTTTGTAACGCGAGTATACTTACAACCATAAAATATCATGAACGCAGTAGAGTATTCTGGTTAGAGCACTTGAAACTGAAGGGAAAGGGTTATTAGTCTGAGAGCCCTCAAAGTGAAGTGGAAGACTGCGTCTGAGCTGTAGCAGGGTTAAAACTACACGCTTCAGCAATACTTGTCGCACAGAATTAGCAAAATACAGGGCAATCCAATGTACCTTGTTCATTTGAAATGCTGACAAAGTATCTTGATGTTTTTGCCGGTATGTTTATGTTCCGAGCACAAATCCAAACTCCGTGCTTCTACTGTGATTTTCATAGAAAAAACCTAATAACAGTTGGTTCAGCCAGTGAATTAAACCCGCTTCAACGAGCTCCAGAGTAGCAGTCGCACTTAGAACCACTAGAATAGTAAGATAGCTGATGAAATCCCGGCTAAGACAACATTATACTTGTGGTTATAACTCACCTCTCTAGCAAAAGCATCAGGCATGGTGAACGTCGAAGTAATCCAACAGAACGTGTTGACCACATTGGTAGGCAGCCCACTCACAATGCATTGTATCGGCTGTCCCACATACTGCGTGGCAGTAATGATCATAGAACATGTCAGTAACAACACTGTCGTGAACACATTGTGAAGCCTGAACACGGCGTTGTCAGTCCTTATTGGCTGGAACTTGAAGTAAACACTAAGGCCACCTAGTAACTTAAACATGTTGCCTAATTCTGGCGTCGTGTTATCTATACATCGATAATGTGAGTAAGGTTCTACTCAAAATCAGTCTTGTTTGTAATTGTTTGCGGCTGCGCGTCGCTTGGAAGTATTGTCGGTGTTGCTTTCAGTACTCTTTCATCTGAAACAATGGAAAAATTGGTTAATAAACTTAGAATACATCCATGGGTAGAGGCTCTATCCGTGATCATCATCATCATATGAGGCAGAAGAATCTACTGAACAAAGACTTTCCACAAAATCTTCCATGAGGGCCGGTTATATGGCACCTGAATTCAACGACTTCCAGCTTCACAGGTCGACCGTCCATCTCGTTGAAGATCGTAACCACGAGACAGAGAGAGTGCGTTTTCCGTAAGCTTATTGGTAAAAATCTACGGAATATTTATTATATTTACCTTACACTCGTTTTCTATTAATGTTTTAATTCAATTGAGTCTCTCATCGCTCATTACCCCAACAACTTATGTATACACTTATACATACACCTCATAATCTTTTATACTTTTTATTTTAATATTCGCCAACTTTGAACCTGCGCGAATGCAGTTATTAGCGGCAACTGACCATAAGACCAGAATATTCATTTATATACATTCATTATTTTACATTCATATAGTTATGTATTGGCTATCATATAAAACTAATTTAGCAATTGTGACATTATTCATGAATATTTATTGAAAAATGATTCACCATGCTACCTAACATTCACACTAATCTACAGGAAAATGCTTACTTAATTACGAATATAGGCGAAGTCTAAAGAAAAATAAATAAAATTTACTAAAGAAATAACATTATTTTTAGCGAACAAAGATAGTTTTTTTTATACCACTAAGGTGGCAAACAAGTATACGGCCCGCTTGATGGTAAGCGGTTACCTTAGCCTATGGACGCTTGCAACACCGCGCGTTGCCGACCCTGTAAAAATCTTTTCACACCATTTTTGAGAAGGTGGGGTAACGATTAAGGAGGTATAGTAATTTTTTTATGGTATAGGAGGACAAACGAGCAGACGGATCACCTGATGGTAAGCGTTTACCGCCGCCCATGGACACCCGCAACACTAGAAGAGTCTCATCTCAAGTGCGTCGTCCGCCTTTTAAATGGGTTTGAGCCTCCGGTATCCACACTCACTCGGCGAAACACAACGTAAGAATTGTTTCAGCCGGTTTTCAGTGAGACCGTGGGGTCACTCCGGTCGAGCCGGCCCATTCGTGCTGAAGCATGGCTCTCCCACGGTATACATCAATATATCTCTACTAAATGGACAACTAGGCAGGGATAAGGGTGGAAATGCCCACCCTAGAAACCTATTTGCCCAACCTTGAGTGTTGAAGAATTACTCTCGATGGCTGTAATTAATTCAGCTGGAAGGCTGCAGTGACATTTCCATATTTGGCAAGGAGATACAACTCCATCCTGCGGAAGGAATAAGGTTCCCCTCAAAAAGTTCTTTGGGGTACTAATGCTAGTAAGTTCGCGGACGACAGGTAGATAAGAATAAAACCTTTTTGTTTACTCTACACAAACTAGACTGTTTATATTTTTTAAACAAAAATGGCGTGCTATGATTGGTGATCGGAAACTGTAATATTGAATATCCTATATTGACATGTACGATCTTGTACATAATTGTTCTTGTAAATGTTGTTATCTCACCGCTTACCTCTTCTGAAGAACCCCGGATCGATCAGGTGGTACTCAACACACGAATCATGCACGACTGTCATCAAATAACGTTGTCACGCTACATACTATGTACAAAATAATAATACAGGAAGCAGTAGCGTTGATGATAGGACTGCACTGATGATACAGTGCGCATACGCACACGCACCACCAAGGGATTTTCTCTACGATGTGAGCTTACCAAGCCGTATTAGGCCAACGTGACCTAGGGCCACTTGCACCAACTTCTTAATTGTATTTAAATTGTGTTTAAACGCAAATTTACTATGAAAAATTGTGTTTAAATGCAATTTAAACATATTTAAAAAGTTGGTGCAAGTGGGCCCTAACATTTATGCGATTGGCATTTGTGCAAGGTCTATTTCAGTCACATGGTCAATGAAATTATATTTATTTCTGTAAGTAGATCTTTAGAGACACTTTTACAAGTCAATGGTTTGTTTTTTTATACCTAGATGGCTTCGGCATTTCCTAACTGACGACCTCTGAGAAGAAACACTGAAACAAACTCAGAGAATCATGGTCTCTTTTAAAGTCCAGACATAAAATAATGCAAATAATGTGAGTGGGACAATGCAGGGCAATGTCTGAAATGGCCTTTTGAGAAAAGAACCATAGCAGCTTTGAGTAGACCAGTCCTAGCTGACGGCAAGCATGCATCAGTCATCGTGTAGCTCAACCATAATTAAGGGAGCACGACGACCCGTCGCACGACATTACGGCAATACCAGATCAGCAGGACATTCGTGTGGGTCGTATGAAATTCCAAGCCTCCAGACTATAAAAACTTGTGTAATATTATCAATGTCAATTTCCTGTTCGTGACACTCACTCGGTTTAATCCGATTCCGTGTCAATTGATGCAAGGAGACCCTTATTCCCTTTACCCGTGTTATGATGGGTTACAAGAAATTTCCCCGCTGTTTTCAGATAGGCATCTCGAAAATATTTGACCTGGTCAGTGATAGGACCTATTGGACCGACTAGCTAGCGACGACTCTTACGTCGGTGACTGTGGTAAAGTACCTTGGTGGGTGTTTCGACTTTTATGGGATGAGTGAGAGTTCTCCCTCAGTTTCTGCGGCTCTGGCAGTCTACGATTCGTAGGGGCTCTAAAGGCTGGGCACGCATCTGCAACTCCTCTGATCTTGCAGGTGTCCATGCGGCGAAGACTACTGACCTTCAGGTGGCACATATGCCGACATCCCACTAATATTATGAACGTGAGAGTTTGTGATGATGTGTGACTCTTTTATGCCAGAACGACTAAACTGATCTCGATTAAATTTGCTATAGAGATAGATGTCTGAAATAACACATAGGCTACTTTTAATCCAGGTTGGACCCAATACTGAAATCAATGTCAATCAATGAAACGCGGGCAGAAGCTAGTACCTAATCAATAAAAACACATCTCCACCTAGTAATATACATACATATAGTACGCTCAGCTATATCTATACTAATATCTAAAGCCGAAGAGTTTGTTTGTTTGTTTGCTTGAACGCGCTAATCTCAGGAACTACTGGTCCGATTTGAAAAAATCTTTCAGTGTTAGATAGCCCATTTATTGAGGAAGGCTATAGGCTATAGGCTATATGGCAGAAGCTAGTATAACATATAAGTTTTCAATACAAGCTGAACTGTCATTGTACGAAAAGACCGTACAATAACCATGTGTACTGTGTATTTAGTCTTCAGTTAAATACATGTAAATATGATGTATGGAGATGACGTATGTTATTGTATGTTACATCATTAAAAACGACAGGGGGGCGTGGCTCGGTATCAGCACGTAAAGCACTACGAGTTTGTATTGTATAATTAAGATTATTATCTAAGGCCCTTCTTATATACGTAATGGGACTAAACAGTTATCTTTATCTCGAATATCTAGTACAGTTAGTGGACATATTGTATTAATGAAGGACACTCAAATCTATCGATAATCGATAAACAAAAGATGGGGACTGTTTCACCTGCAAATCAATGTGGATTTCTACATTTTTTTTAATATCCTTAACAAATGTTCGAAAACATTTGAATTTAAATTAAGAACTGTTGTGTAATCTTTGCGTAATGATGCACTTCCAGCCTGTTCGTATAAACAATCTCACTTTACTTGCGCAGGCGCATAGCAGTGTTTGAAGCGGCAAAATAAGGGCTATGTACAACAACTACAAAGTTCAAAGACCTGTTATCGCGGCATAACTTGTGGAGGTTTAGATTAATGCCGTGCACCTGGTGAAACGCATGAAATTAAAGACGTAAAATAAAATCAAAGTGTTCGAGAATAACCTTATTACAACAACAACTTTTATAAGCGGCGGTAGTCGAATTTGCGATCATCTGGTTGCCGGTTCGAAACCCACCGATTGCACTACCGACGTGAATCCATTCGTAACACAAACATTTATTTAGCTACGCACGAGGGGTTAACAAGAATAGTAGTAATGTGAGACCCACATTGCTAGTAAGCCTTTAAAAAAACATTTATCACACACAATAACTCGACCTGAAAATCGAAACAGGACCTCTACAGACTAATGAGGCATTCAATAAGAATAGCGTCTACAAACCGTCCTTCTAGGTAGATGTTTAAAAATAGACACCCTTCACTTGTTGTTAGCAACCCCACGCTTTGCTCTCCCTTGCCCACTCTCCCAACCGAAGTGTATGTTGTACATATTATTTATAAAGCAACAGTAAGTAAGTAACCCAAACAATGATTTGAATTCTATTTTGTGTAACGCCTTAGTAACATAACGGACAGAAATGTGTTGCTGGGGAGTTTGTTGCGCCGCTTCTTCTTCCCAGCGAAAACACTAGGAGGCGGTGAAGGCCGGACGAAAAAATACTACTTATTAGTCTAAATTTAATAAATGATTTTCACTTTGACTTTGAAAGAAAAGTCTTTGGATGGACTCGCGTGAAAAGGAAAGGTGATACTATAAGTACTGTCTTTACTAATTTCTAGTCAAATCAAATGTTTTTTATTTCAAATAAGCTTTTACAAACGTTTATGAAACGTTGATTATGATACTAGTTGCACGGTTCCAAAAGGTTGATCCTATGGAGAAGAATCCGGCAAGAAACTCCATGGACACTCCACAAATTTCGTTTTACATTCGTTTTAACCGAATTTCGGAAGCTTGAACCGAACTTATTCGGCCAAATTCGGTTTTAATGCCGTATGCACTATCTACTTGCAATTTTGACTCTTAACTGAAATTATTGAAAAAAAAACTGTAATAACATAAATAAATAAATACTCATGCCTTCTCATACCCATGCCTTCTCTCACAGGGGTAGGCAGAAGCTTAGGCCGCCACTTGCTACGATTCATGCATACTTCTTGTTTCCGCCAGATTCATACATCTATACGGTTGAAAGTACTACGCACCTGACCTTTTTGAAGAACCTCTTCAATAAGATCGGCATAAGTCCTTCTAGGACGACCTCTTCCAACGTTGCCGCTGACATTCGCATTATAAATTCCTTTCGTTATTCGTCTTTCATTCATTACAAATCAATACGTGTCACTACATCATCTTGTATAAGAAAAAAATATAGTTTGTATAATAACAAGTTTATATTATATGCAACGCGAGTGCATGCTTAATAGTGGGTGACAGATTGTAAACTAGGCATAAACAATCTCGCGGTACAATGAGTTGTTTTATAAACAAAATGAACAGTTTTAAAAACAATAATATTAATAATTTATGCGTAGTAGAGTACGCAGGTGGAAATACAATTGAAACTACGAACTACTTCAAATTCCGTAGTCCGTTTAGATAACATAATAATTTGAATATTGGCGTCTTCAAAATCCTTCCAAATTCCTTCAAAATATTGGCGTCTTCAAAATCCTCTGCCGAACCCGTCCGAGAAAAAGTACAGACTTATTGTTATGTTATATACTTTAAGGAACGTGCCTTCTTCATGAATCTTCATTACATCCATACATTAAATCATCACAATGTCGCAGGACCATTTGCTTACCTAAGTAAACTTAGATAAGTACATGAACAATGCATAAAATCTACATAATAAATGATTCATATTTCCTGATCTGAGTAATTCATTTATTCCTACAGTTATAATCGTAGGTATATCGTTTAAAAAATTCTCTTACGTTTATAACCGTTACATTACCTTTTCATATCAACGGAGAAGAGAAGTAGCTGCATAATCAATATTTCGGAGAGCTACTCCTAACTCTCTCTTAACAGAATTACCAGGGAATCTGATATGGAGGTAGGAGGACCAGCTGCCTTATTACATATTTTATAATACCTCAATATTTATAATTATGTTTCCAAAGATGCAGTCGTTTCGATATATATTATAATACAAGAAGCGACTTGTTGTTATTTGTGCCCTCGGATCGGTTACGAGCTCTTCCATTTCCAAACACTTTACCAGCAGAAACATTTGAAACATTTGACAACCACGATGACGTAGGCGCTGCATTACCGACGCACTACGCAGGTCACAGTTGTACAAATAACGCGTATTACTCAATTGCCGATTGTTCCGGCGTGGTACACACTGTGTTTTGCATGCAAACTCTTTGTATAGTGTGTTACTAGCTCTGTTATTAGTGGCGGGGAATTTAGTGCATCTGGTACGTGCTTCTTTCAACTTTTCTGCTCCATAAATAAGCGATACCTGGGCTGCCCCTATAGCATGGTTTTGGCAGCCTATAGCATTTTGAAGACATATATATGATATATAGCTATTTACAGTTCTCATACAAAGTACCATATTTATGTCATTCATTAATTTCTAAGTGTAATTTTAGTAATGAGATCAGAGAAAGTCCAGAATACTATAACAGTTATCAACCAATTTCCAACACTTTTAAAACCAAATATGGCAAAAAACTGATAATCAACAGAAAGTAAAGCAACTATAAATAATAAACAGAGTAAACCACTTTTAAAATTAGCGACTACAGAAAATGTCATACTAAACTAAATAATGTCATTTGATACTATTTAGATGCTATTTAGCGACAAAAAATTGTCACAGACGCTAAAATGTCGCCTAATGGAAGCGTGAGGGAATAATTTACATTGCTTTCGAATGCAAGTAAAATGAATAAACATCGGAACGAAAAAAATATCATTAAAAAACTTGAAATAAACGATTATGAATTAAAAACGCATGAAGAGATTCAGATCAGTTAATTTTTGAGATATTAACTGATCTGATAATATAATTGGAGTAAGCAAATAAGACATGTCAATTCAGTTGTGTATGTAATCGACCTGGATATAAAAACAATATTTGTCTTGAACCTATTTTTATGTAAAATTAATCAAATACACACAAGTTAAATTTATAAACACACCTATTAAAATATATAAATGTAGGCACATCAAAAATGTTATCATGTATTCAGGTATATTATGATGCTGAGTATTTATAAAAACTCACATGGTCCATAATTATTTTAAGAAGGGGGCAAAAATGATAGATAGTCAAAGGCAAAATGCTACAAATTAAAATTCTATTGCTACATGCCGATTTTTATTTCGAATCATATCCTTCGACCAGTCGACAATTTATAACAGCAGTTCTATGCATCTAAATACGATTATATCGATCAAACGCCTAAGTAAAATCTGCAATCAATGGAATGACGTAAATAAACAAACAATACAAACTAAACCTTTGACATCTTCACGAGTTTCCGCGAAGGTTAACCTCTATAACGTCTCACCGTAAATGTTTAAATAAAGCCATCATCCCAATTAAAATGAACGTCTCCTGACAACCGCACAATTGTGCCTAAAAATTTGAAAATGGCGTTGACGACCGCAAAATTGCCGAGAAGATTAGAACTTGAGAAGCATTAAAACTGTTGAAATGTGAAACTGTTAAAATTCGCTAGGAATTCACAATGGGCACTACAACGACCTAAATCTTAGCGTGAAAGAGATTTAATAAGATAATTTTCTAAAAATATGAATTGATTCAGTGACCTGACTCCTTCATCGATTAATTAATTAATATTATATCGCTACGCTGAGTTTTAATTTAGATTAATTTAACAACATTGCAACAGTTTTGAATGCACAGACATATCTGGTAAATATTAAAGGTTCAATTGATAACATTTAGTGTAAAAATAACATAACAGGAGTACCTGCAATAAATCTATTTTACGATGCAGTAATAAAAGAGACAAATTTAATGTATATGAGAGAAAGGTATCAGATTTTAATTAAAACATTCACCCCAACACGTAACGTGACGCCGACACGGACCGTGGGATCAGCAGCATTATAATCACAGACATTCTAACTAAGAGGATTTACAGCGAGGACATACGGGATAAAGTAACTATTAGTGATGACACTATTCTATGTATCAAAGCATCAGGCAATTGATTTTTCATGGGTTCTAGGAGCGTTGATATAGAGTCTAAAAATCTAAGAATTTCTCGGGATAAATCGTCATTTCAGTTATTATCATCAGTCTATACCAGCGAATCCTCATCAGTCACCTGTATCACGTACAAGTACTTACAAAAATGAACTATAGTACCGAAAGACATTAATAGTTTAAAAAGAGGTTAGCTTTTGTCTAAATATTTGCAGAAGGCGATTCAGTTGGCGTTTAATTGGGATATCATGAATTACATATTAGTATGAACTCATCTTCCATGTTTATGGAGTCTGGAGTTTTTAAATCAATCTTAAAGAAATGCAAGTTTTGATAAACCCCTTGGATCAGATCCAAGGAGATCTCCCTTGCTTCAGGAAACAAATTTCTCAATCTGAAAGCAACTGCAACGTTATGAATAAAAGATTTTCAGTGTTATTACCGGTTAATGAATGGCATTGGTTAGAATAATGGCGAGCTGGTAGCATTACGAGCCGCAGTAAAGTCATGTCCATGGAGGGAGGGAGCTATTTTGGTACCGGCAAATAAAGGGATATGGTACTGTTGTTCTTAGAATATTGGAGATGTGGATTGAAAACTAATAATGGATCTATATGACTAAAAGGATGATCATAAATTCCAACCAATGGCTAAAGATCAAACGAAAACAAAACTGACACTAATAACTTATAATATGTATTTTCTATAATAAATATTTTCATTAAATATGACAGATATTGATCTAAGTAAATCAGATTTTTTGCTTGTTGCCCGCCTTTTAAAAGTGTTTGAGCCCCCGGGATGCTCACTCACGCGGCGAAACACAACGTAAGTGTTGTTTCACGTCGGTTTTCTGTGAGGCCGTGGTATCAGTCCGGTTGGGCCGGCCCATTCGTGACGGCTCTCCCACGATTCTGCCTAGAAATCTATTTATACAGGTGTTGAAATAAGTCCCTGGATGACAATTACTTTAAATTGGAACAAAATAAAGTACACGCGGTGCTTGAAGTATCTTGTAAACAACTTACATTATAGGGTTCTATTACCGAACTGATTAAATTTTTGATAGAATTGGTTTCGAAACGTTCGAAATGTTTTATCTGAGCTCCACTTTTCTAATTCAAAAGCCCTTCTACTTATTACTTACATAACCGTAACAAAATAGACGAATGCTACAATCACTTTTGTCAGCAACACTTAATTACTTTATCAAAAATATATAACATAATATAATGGGATATTAGAATGGTTTGGATGTAAAGGTAGCAGGAACTTGTAGTAATGCAGGAAATAATTATCTAGATAGCAAATGAAATATAATTTCCTGATACTAGTACAGTACAAAACCTAATACATATTTTATTGATAACAATTTCCGATTCGTTAACAACTAGTATTGCAAAAGTCTGTGTGTTTTTAATAACAAAATGCAAGTCCACAACCTTAATCTCTTTAGAATATCGGTGAGGCCTACAAGTCTTTCAATTTTGCATTTTTCAAAATTTCAAGTGTATCTACTAGAATTTATTTGAAACAGGTGCGTGCAACATAAAAAGAGGATTTTTTCACTTAATTTTGTTTGTTCAAATCCGTATTATTGTTTGTATTTCCTTTATTGGAACGTGCTCTTCATAATACTCTACATATATATTTATAAGCAAAAACAAACAACATTTAGGTCATCTGAAAACAAATAACAGATGTTTCACGAACCATGTAAAACAAACTGAAAATGAGGTAACAAAACCGCAACCATTTACCTATTCATCACCACATTTATTAATATTTGCCATGATAACAAATGTTTGTATGTTTGGCAAACAAATAGGGAAAACTGTTTCATAATAACCAATTTGTGATAAATGTCATATAGGTTAAGTTTAGGTTCTGTGAACTGTTACTAAGCTACCTGGTAATAATACTTAATATTTTGTTATAGTGTGCTAATGATAAATGATGATAAATTATATTTATTTCTGTAAATAGATCTTAAAAAGACACTTTTACAAGTTGTTTTACATAATTTTTTTTACTAGATCGCGCCGGCATTTCCTATCTGACGACCTCTGAGAAGAAACGCCGAAACAAACTCGGAGAATCATGGTCTCTTTTAAAGTCCAGACAGTAATAGACAGTAGTATTATAGGATATGTGTTTTACGATGTAGGGCAAAATCTGAACAAGCCTTTTCTTTCTTTCCTCTTGAGTTGACCTGTCCTAACTGACGGCACGCATGCACCAGTCATCGTGTAGCTCAACCATTATTTAGGGAGCTGAACGCCCCGCTGCACGGCAATACCAGATCCGCAGGGCATTTGCGGAGGCCATATGAATACTCAAGACCGTCAGGAAAATCTTATTGGTTTTATGTGTTTTTTCAAACTAGCCTGTAATGACGGGTGTTGTCTTCAGGATCACAATTCGAACTTATTTTCTTACTAAATTCAATATAAAATAATTATTACATTCCCAGCTAGGTTACCCTGTGGAGTTACTGACGTTTCTTGGGGTAATATTTTTTTATCCTGTACCTTCTGTCTCTCTAAAGAATCTTAAATCTCAAAGATCTCTCACATGTTCTCCCTAATGTTATGCTATTGGCTAATATAGGTAATTCTAAATATTTTCCTATATGCCTTCACCCTCCAAGAGAAACACAACGAACGACAAAGATATCATAATGTGGACTATTTAGTATTTGATTGAATAAAGAATTAAAAAAAAGGACAATGAATCAGTAATAGCAGTAATCAAAGCAGTTGCAGTCACGAATTTAATTAATATCGCGAACAGTGCTGAGGGTACAGGTCAACAGCCAATTGTAACTCAATTGATATCGGCACGTAACATATTAGCTACATAATTTATGGTATTTCTAGAAACAGCGAAAGTTTCGTTAAATACGGCACACCTTATCTATCCATTTACTGGTACCACTGAAAAGCACAGGCCTTCTCTCAGACTGATTAGTAGATATCGATAGAGTTGTTTTTTATTTATATTTACCGGTAGAATAGAAAAATTAAAGTAAGCAAAAGAGAGCTCGGTTAGTTTGAATTCACTGTCATCCGTAGCCTTAGCATCTATATAATGGTATAAAGAACTAGAGCCATGATTTCAATATAAAATTTCGAATTTATACTCTTTACAAGGTTAGAAGTGGTTAACCGGCACATAATTATCCTTCACAAGCATAACCTGCTCGCAGTGCTTATGTTACTCATAAGACGGATATGACGGTAGAAATCATTCATTCTTTAAACATTTTATATTAAGCCCAAACATGACGACTGTAAGACGACATTAAGATTGAAGTGATCTTATAACAGCGTAATCTATTTACCTACCGTCATACCAGTAGTGTAGGATGACCTCCGGCAAGATGGAGTGATGATTGGTAAAAGGTTGCTGGCAGAAGCTGTGTGCGACAAGCCGAAGACAATGACGCACAATAAGAGAAGCTTACGTGGCCAGCGGTGGACCAGTTTAGGCTGATAATGATGATCATGATGAAACTAATAGAGGATCAATTATTCCTAAATTATATCCAAACAAAAGAACCCAAAAGGGTGAATCGTTGCTCCATGTAAAACATTGTTTGTGCTTGCCAATAAGCCAAGAAAAGAGACAAAATATATTCAAGTCAAAAATTAATTAACAATATCATACGCAGCTTCCAAAGACTAATAATTAAGACTTCTTTTTGCCTATTCCATAAACAAGTTAGATAACGAAACATACACAATCCTATTTTAATAATAAATTCTCATCATATCACTAATGAGTGTAATTAATGTCAATTAGGTTTCGCGTTAATAAGTGTGTTAGGAGTTTAGAACAAGTCATTTTGAAAGTTTTCACATAGCAAAAGTGAATGCTAAAAGCACAGCTATGCTTGACATTATAAAGCGAACTAGCATAAAAACATAGTTTTGGATATCTCATGGAAATATTTTAAATACTGCAGTAATATTTGGACATCTGGTCAATTGGAATTAAGCTAAAAAGGACTCCACAAGCATTTCATTATCGAAGACTGAACTTCCTCATTAGTCTAGTGGCCAAGCGCGACTGCTACGCTAGATCCTGGGATCGATTCGATTCCCAGGTCGAGCAATGTGTTATTTGGTTTTTCTATAACATTTTCAGCAGCAGCTCCGAGTTTGGGATTTGTTTCCAGATACTGGCAAAAGCCTCGCCTCCTATTAGATGGGCCCTAAACATACTGGCGAACCTAAGTACACCTCTGCCTAACCCTTCGGGGAATACAGGCGTGATGGTATATTGACTATCAAAGACCAGCATCGAACATACCTACCTGCTGAATAAAGAACCCAAAGAATATTCGTCTTTGGGTTCTTTATTCAGTAGGTATGCAAGCGCAAGCGATATTGATAGGTTTTCTGCCCAACAAAGAGTATAAAATCATATGCATTTGCCATAATTGCTGGCTGATCCTATTGTTGGTCTGTGGCGCGTTTGTCAGAGCCGGTCCAAATTGGCCAATTGTCGGTGTCACTCCCACTTGACATGATCGGCCGATGAATGCAGCAATGCTAGTACACAATGCAACATGTACTCGAGAACCCTTTATATCAGATGAAACGGGCGCAACAGAATCTAATGTTTGATGGAATTAGGTCTGTCTTAAATGTTATTGCGTGGGTGACCCTTAGAAAGCCAGTGTGGAGAATATCGATGTCAGTGGTATTCAAGAAAATGAGAATTTACATCATTTTCGAATGAAACTGTATGTAACAAAATCATAAATTAAAACTTGTTAAGTGATACTTGCAATTGTGGCATCAGACGGACGGGCCATCTGTAGTTTACACAAACAAAGTTCAGACAAACACATTATAATTTAGTTGTAAGGATCCGGCGGACCTAGAATTGCCCGCAAAAACGTAAAACATAACATATCATACCATAACGCCTGTATTCCCCGAAGGGTTAGGCAGAGGCGTACTAATGTATACACCCACAGTTCGCCGGTATGTTCACCTAAACATACCGGCGAACTGTGGGTGTGTAAAAGGTGGCGAGCCTATTGCCATTAACCGGGAACAAATTCCAAACTCCGAGCTGTTACTGAGAATTTCATGGAAAAACCCAATAACACTTTGCTCGACCTGGGAATCGAACCCAGGACCTCAAGCGTAGCAGTCGCGCTCAGGACCACTAGGCTAATGAGGCAGTTACAAAAACGTATTACCAAAATAAATCGTGACCCAAAAAATATTCATCCATCCATCCATCCATCCTCACAAACTTTCGCATTTATAATAATTATTAGTAGGATTCTTAACTTTCTGGATTTGTGAAGTTTTGGACGATTTCCCAACTACAACAAAACGAAAAGGTCTGTAGGAACCTTACATAAACCGCAACCTTTGAGAAACCTCGTTAAAATTTTACGCCGTCGTTCGCAATTTCTCCTATTAGATTGTCAATGTTCTTAAACTCTAAATGCTCGTAAACGAATGATGTCTTTGAATAAGGAAGCACAAGTCTAGATCGGAACGACATCAGATTATATTAGCTTTGAAACTAGTCTGACACTAATAGGTTTTCTAGAAATCTGGCGATTATTGCCTTGCTTTACATCGTCTGATGGAGTCACTGTGAATTGCTCATAAAATGCATTATTTGATAAATGGAAAACTTGTTGGATCTCTCAAATAAACATGTGCAACAATAGGTTTTAATTACTAAGAAAAATTACTGATAGATAATTTTGTTTTATAAACTTTAATGGATGTATGTACAATACAAATAACACTACTTGTTTATCAAAACAACAAACAAACAGTATTTACAAATGTTCCATTAGTAAACTATAGCGTGATAATCCTGATAAGTGAATCATATTTCGTGGACTAACGCTTAGGGCCACTTGCACCAACTTCTTAAATATGATAAAATTGTATTTAAACACTATTTTTTTGAATTTGTGGCCCTTAAATTTTGTCTTAAACTCGTGCTCCTTCATAAATTGTAAATGCTCAATACAATGAGACACAATATTTAGGTAATATAGTGGTGCATGTATCTTATCATCTACAGTTGTCTTATTCACAAAAATATTAATGGTTAAAATCAAATAAGTATTTTCTCAGTCTTCAAAAATTCCACAAAATGGTGTCAATAATAACCATAATGGAATTTGAAATAATTTGCATTTTATTACGTCAACCACGGTATTAATTAATTAATAGCACATTAGTTCACCCTAATCTGCTATTTATAATGACATACTTTATACACTATAACCGGAATGAATTTAGTAAATTTCTAGCAAAAACTAACACACTATCTTAAATTACCAACGGAAGAGATAAGTTTTAAGTCATATTATAACAAATTACATTTGCTTCGAAAATACCTACATTTGATTTTGAGATGATACCTGTAAGAATATATTCAGTCTTTCAGGGTGGCTACCGTCGCATTACTTGTTTTAGTAGTTGTTTAGTAGTTTAGTATTCTGATGCCCAGGGGTAGTAATGTAATTCTACTCGATACAGTCCAGCTGCTAGTCACAAAATTCCCCTCAGACTGACAAAGCGAGGTGCGGGCTTGCAGACTCCATATTATCTTCAAAGTCTCTTTAATTGAGTAGGTTCCATTATTGGTCTACAACGCAGCAGTGTTGACCTAAAGCAATTAGGTTCTCAAAGTCAGAAGATGCAACAGTCATAGGTAATTGAGCCATGGACTCTGGTTGGTATTTCATCAGGTTATATAAAAGCAAATAGATAGTTGATTGAAATAAATTCCAGCCCACAATTTGTTCGATTGGCAATCAATGCTGACCATCGGACAGAGGCGTCGTTGATTGATATTTAATATTAATAATTTCTTGATTGACCTAAGACTTCCAATGCGTCACTTACTACTCTTAACAATAGGCCGCCATTAAGGACGAAGGAAGGTCATGTAACACAAGAAAATTCAACTACAATGAAAGTATCTGTACTATTCAATATTAGCACGGTTCAAGATTTTCATTCCTCTTAACATAAATACTAGGAACTGTTGTGAGAAAGAATAGAGGGCGTTTATCAGGGACTGCCTGATTCTTAATATCTGCAAATGCAGGTGCAGGCATTTAGGTGCAGTGGCAAAGGCCGACTCTATCCTACCAACCTCCTTTTTGTACTGCCTCAACTAATATAGGGTTACAAAATAGAATTTTAAGTTGAACATTAAGCCTAGAGACTACCAACAGTCAACTTACGACCAGGCAACCATGAAACCACAAGAGTTTCTCTAAAGTTCACGCACACTACCGAACATAATCAGGACGATCGCAAGTTCTGAATAGTTTATATCGCTGCAGCGTTACAATGAACTCCAAGCGATTTAATAGTACAGTCGGACTTGTTAACGGTAATAGTGACCTCAGACCGTCCCACGTGAACGCGAAGGCAGGCTGAAGATATGGCGCGTACTTTTGCTTATGATTCAATACTTAATTAGATGAACAGACTCTTGGAGAGATAAAATATGAGAGCCGTAATCCTGGTATGGTCAAGTCGAACGTGATACGTTGTCAAAAAATATAATTAGTGATGACAATTTTGAATGTGTTAATTCCAATAACACTTAAATGTCACACCCTTTTGCTTTGCTTCAAGACTATGAACTCACTCACCATTCGAAGCTCAAAATGGCTGCAAAATGGCAACAAATAGTACCAAGAATATAATATCTCCCTCCCATCGAGTACTTTATTCCCTGTATGGTAGTCAACCAGTCAACAAAGTCGTATTTCTTATGACAGACGACAACCAACCACTAATAGCATGAGCATACATCAGTTAAACATTCGTAGATGGAACAAATGATGTGATGACAGCGTGACCCAAAATGATAAAATTGAAACGAGTAATTGCCACATGGCCATGATTCTGGGTGATGTCAGTAAGGTCATAGATAGTAGACGACCTCTGATATGTGCAGTTTCTCTTTGACTATCTATAGATAGTCAAAGCAGTTTCTTAAAATCCCGTATTTTATATAACAATAATATTTGGTTTGGCATAATAGAATAATGCGTTTGCATAGCGTTGTGTTCATTTAATAACGGTTGAGCGTTTTTCTTGAATTAAAAATTCGAATCAAGAACACGATTAAGCTTATTTTTTATTACATTTGCTGCTCCAAATAATCATGTCAGATATTTTTTTTAAACCAAAATGGCTTCCTTTAGTCTCGAGAGCCGCGGGCAATAACATTGAAGGCCTATTTAATTTAGGTATTATATTTTGGGAGGTGTTTTTAAACTCGTGTGCTAAATGATAATTGTTTTAAAACAAATGAGTTGAAGGATGTATAGCATACCCGATTCATCAGTCGTGGGATAAGTCTCAGCTGTAGCTTGTATGAGTCATGTTGAGCAAACGTGTGTAAACAAATTAAACTGTGTGAATGGGTAAGCCATGATTGTACTATGAATACTTTTGATATGTTTATAATGTTATGACCGCTACATTATTATAGAAAGAGAAACAATACCTGTACAGCACCTGTAGCTATTTAAACATAATCGGTTTACACACATCTAGCTACAAATTTCAAGAATGAGCGAATTGACTCTCATAGGCTTTCAGTACAAATAAAGGCTCATCTTCTACTACATGGGACATGGGTGTTAGTCAGATACTTAACAGTCCAATGATGGAACTTTTTGCCGAGGTCTACGCAATACACTGACAAGTCCGAAGATATCACTTTCGTACTACGCACTTAATTTGAAGAAAATGTACCGGAGAAAATTCTGTCTGGTATTAAATAGTACTCTGGAGAGTTAAAAAGAAGAGTAATGTTATAGAGTCACTCTAGTATGTACTCACTCAGATTGCGTTAGGCTAATATTCAGAGCGTAAGCGCAAACTCATATTAATGTCTCTCAAAATGACACATTTAAGCGCAAGTTCAAAGGAAGCTTATGTAGTAGTAGCCCCGTCTACTACCACATAAGCTTGCTGCTAGCTAGCTGCTAGCTTACCACATAGCAAAAATTGGACACTGACATCTCCACACAACAGTCAGACATACCACTAACACTAGGAGATTCCAGAAGATAATTTTGGCAAATCTAATCATTTTGACTTCAAGGCTGATATTCTGCCCCAGTATTTTCATTACCGCGTTGACATTGAAGCCCTCATACAGATGTAATCTGTCATGGAAAACAGCTTGTATCGTACGCGGTACAACAGGTCTGTTTCGCGGTCAAGGCAAGCCTGCACGCACGCAAGGTGCAACATCGTATCGCGTTGCACCCATTTAGCATGGGTAATATGAACCCTACCTTTACAAAGAATGAGTACTTTTACTCTCTAGAGTTAGACACATGCTGTCCTTGCTTCTAAGCAAGAGTTATCTCGAATTTTAATATTACATTGATTGGTTCATAGATAGATGGTTTTTCGCAACTGACAATAGTGGGGTAGTTGTAAAACTACAGGGCTAAGATAAAACCTTTTTCAATCATAGTGCACTGATTGATTGCTACGTTAGAGCTTAGCTCGGAGTTTGGATTTCGGCTAGCCCCCTATTATCTGGTACTTAAACATACGGCGAAATGTGAGATTACACCTCAGGCGAATCTTACGAAATGATGAATAGAACAATGTTATTTTTCCATACTTAATTTAAAACTTTTTTCTGCTAATATAATACATTGATGAACAGTAAAAAAATCATTTTGATGATTAAGTACACTTTGTACAAACCAATGCTGTCAACAATTTACTCTGATTTAGTACCGTGGATTATTACCCTTTAAAACAATGGAACTAGCATTCACATTGAAGGTGATGAAATTATCCGTGATAAATTACTGATCAGCACAGAATTCAGAAACTAGTAGGTAATTTTACTAAGTTTATATCGGAGTCCATTCTATTGGATGCAAAAATATACTAATTAATCCACAATCATGAGCATTTCAAAAAGTCTATGAGATTTTTAATGGCTTCAAAAAAGGAAGTTGTTAATTATTCGCCTGCATTTTCATGTGTGTATAGGACGCGATATCTTCGCCGATCGTGAACTGATTTCGTTTTAAATATCTGATAGATTGTACGGTCCCATAGATTGGTATCCAGAACGAATGGGTTCTGAATATACAAAATGCTTGAGTTCTTTTCTTTTCCTTAAAGATTAATATAAACAGTTAAAGTACCACAAAAAATTCACATAGCCTGGATGTGTTGACAATGCTGGAAAAATATTTTCTCACATATATTTGCTGTAGCATCATAAAACTTTAGCCTTTGAGAACTATCTATTAACCTTTTCCTGTCTAAGGAAGTTTTTGGGAACTGTCTACCTTAAATTGCGAAGAAGCTCTCTGAATAATAAATTACGCTATAATGTCAATATAACGTAATTTGGTATTGATATAGTTAAAGCTAATGTTCAGACTGACAGATATTCTTACTTGGGCATAGGCAAGCAAATTGCATTAGGTACGAGGGACTTCTAAAGCACCATAAATTGCCCGTTTCCTTTGGACAACTCTCTTCAACTTCAACTAAAAACACGTCTACATTAAGTATAGTTTATATTCAAGTTGTGGCTTGAAAACAAAGGGGCAGGAAATTGTGATTTGGACAAATCACAAACAATCACGTAATCTCAGAAACTGAACTATACGGCCTACAAACTTGAAATAGCAGTTTATTGTAGGATGGAGACATCCGCCACTTAAAAGTTCCTTGAGGATTGGGCAAAAAGATCAATGAATGCATGTAAGAAAACAAAACGTAGCTAGTACCTACAGTATAATTTGGAGAGCTACGGAATCCGAAAAAGGACTTAATCTAATCCGATAACAAAATGAACTGGCTCTGTGATATGGGGACACCATGGATTATCCTTTCAGATCAGATGCCATACAATCCTGTAATTGTATGGGTTCCCAAAAAGTTCATTGATAACTAGCTGAGGTCAGACGCAGGTGGAAAGCAATTTATTCTAAAAGAAACACCTGGTATTCAATTCAACAGACGGAGGAAATCACGACCGTCAGATCAGAACCCTTTTTTACTAATGTTTAATACAAATTGATCTAAGGTATTTGGTCTTCGTTCACTGGTCGGCACAGACTAGACAAGTTCGGCTATAAATCACCCCGCCCCGCCCCTGGCGATCTACCATTAAAGGTGATTAAAGTGCGCGAGAGCAGGATGGACCAAATTATACGGTTTGGCCTCGCTTGGGCCACAAAAATGTGGTGCGGTCATTATCCCGAATGAAGCGTGGCCGGTGAGCACGTGCGATGGGCCACATGTTGGAATGACCACAACACAGGCCTCAACTAAATGACATTTATTGTCCTCTAAAAGAAAATATAGTAGGGTTTGTTTTACAAGACTGATTACAAACAACAGTTATTAGTTATCAAATACCATATTGTTTTTTTCGATTTTCAAATAGGCTTCTGTGTTCGATAACATACTACTGACAGAAAATAACAGATTATTTTTACAAAACTCAGAGCTAGCTTTCACTGTGAACTCTTTTATCCTCAGACTAAAACTGGTATATTAGAAAGTTTTTAGCATTGCTTTAGCAGAATGATTTAAATAAAAATATAAAAACGTAATTTTCGGCATTTACATTAAAATTTTAGCTTGCACAGATTACAGATATTATTGATCAAATCATTATCAACATGCGAAGTTAAATGGTGCTGACCGTGGTCGGACTATGGGGTAACCCTCCGTTACATATAATTTTCAACTCAGAAAATTTTATGTGTTCAGGTGCTCAGTAATTAGGTAGTATTCAGCAGTCTGAATTGAAAATTATAAAGGATAAGCAGATGATGAAAGTTAATTGAATAGTGGCATAATTCCACATAGCCACAAGCAGAGGACGGGTTGACATGACACACATTGGGGAAGAACAATGTCCAGCAGTGGAGTGCTATAGGCTGGATGATGATGATGAGAAGTCCAAATATGTTATGATGTTATGATGAATTAACAAGTTGGTTCTCTAGAATATTAGTCTACTAACAATACTCAAAATGCCAATATCATGAATCGTGCAACTGTTGGATTCAATCATAAATTTTCAGATATAAAAATGTTCAACCAATTATAATTTTTATTATTTTTATTAATATTTTTATTATTTTTTAGCATTGGCAAGTTAGAATTATTTCTTTCATGTATTATTTGAAAAAAGAGATTGTCTTGTTTGAACATGGAATCTATTTGTAGTTGATAATTCTATTTAATTTGTCTGCTGATATAAACCACATAATAAATTAAATTAAGCTTTAATAGACTAATGCTAGTAGGTAATTTGTTTATTGGTTTAATTAAACTGGCCTATTTTCCTTCTGTGATTGTTTTGTGGACACTTACCATGTGATAGGCTCTTGGAACTTTCCTCCATTTTTCCATAATTTTGTTACATTGGTTTTTATAAATATAAACCATATAACATTAACCATACAGATGTGGGTGGTGTGTACCTTTATATTTAACAAAATCATCAAGGGAATAATTAATTAAATCCCTCAACTTAAAGTGGAAAAATGCTTGTCATTTCAAGTATCCAGCAAATTAATTAATTTATTGTACAGATCATTGCTTTATCATTGGGTTATCAGCTATACAAGATATTGGCTTTCTGTTACCATGCAGCAATGGTCAAGAGGAATGAATTTTTATGACTGTGGGTATTCCCGGCAACATCTCAAGCTGTACATTATCAGTATAAGTTGACCAATCACTGTATAGAAAGTCTATAAAATGTGGGATCAGTTTATAATGGTAATGTGTATGTGTAAAAGTTTTCTCGGTACGGGGTTGTTGTAATAACCTATCAAGTAGTAAAGTATACAGGCACAGTACAAAAAACAAACAGTAATGTTCTCGAGTGGGCCTTAATGTGATTTAATGAATTAATTAACATGCAAAATTTGCATCAAACTTTGTAAGTAACACGAGACCAAACGGTCTTGACCCCACAAGTTCTGTTTGTGCAATTGGAAGATAAATGGAACTCACAACACTTAAGCGACCACCATGTAAATTGTACAATAGAATAATAATAAATAGAACTTTATGTCCCTAGATCAATTGGTAGAATTTTTATGTGGAAGATTTTCTTCATTGGCCTTTGACAAAAGAGTGGACCAATGGCATATTTCATAGCATAAAAAAAAATGTTGTAGATGAATGGTATTCTTCCTTGTTTTTCCCTGAATTTATTTAGCCTGAAGTATAAATAAGCTTCTTTAATATGCAATATGTTTACCACCAAGCCATTTTCGCTTCGAACTTAGGTAAATTGACGAGAGTGGCTTATGTACATAAATTATATTTTTAATTTATTCTAAAAAAATAGCACAACAGCTGCTGTACGTAGTTGTTCACAAGAAAAAAATAATAATTGGCTGGTATACAACTTCTTTGGTCATTTAGTGCGTATGAATTGAAACTATTTTCATGAAAGAAACAATACTGGCACAAACTCAGCTGTGTTTGCGTAGCTACTTACTAAAAATCGTGGTGCGTAAAAAATGTTACGCGACCGACTTATTAAAATTATGCACATTAGATTTTACTCACCTATTTTAATCGTTCCTTGCCTCCACAATTTCTTCAAAGTAAGTCCCTTGTTTTACAACAATATTTTTCGCGGAAAATTAGATCGCCTTCGAAATAATCGTTTACAATCAGGAATTCATCAAAAATTTTATACAAAACTCACATCAGACGCACTCATTAGAACAATACAAAGTCCACGTTGTTCTCGAAATAATTGTCTCGTGAAATAGCAATATTTTCTTTTATAAATCACGAAAGGAAGCGCAAAACACTTGCACGACGAAACGAAACCATGCAACGTCAAAGAAAAGTACTCCGTTTCACGGCTAACCCGGCTCTCACAAATTATTTTGTTTTACATCACAGGCACTGAAAGAAAATTGTTATCTGTTGCAGATAACAGAGATAGCGGTATATTTTTAGGTTTGCTAGAAAAGGATAACAATACACGTGAGAGCGCGCCTTGTATCGCGCGCTGAGTCGCTGACGCCATTTTAATTCTTGCCAGTGTATAAAAAGTACGTTCCATTTTACTCAAAAATAATGTATGTATGAATATTCAATATTGCGCTAATTGTCATGTATGTAGTTATTTTGTAGTTATTGATTGTTCTTGTATTTTAAAAGCGCCTTTTTTTATTCATTGCAAGTTTTCAACTTAGAACCAGACATGTTGACGACACGCTCCGTCACGCGTCACGCTCGACACGTTTGGCGTAGCGGCTGAGAGATCGGCTTCTCCGCCACTGCTGAGTGATCGACTTCTGCGTGATGTGGGTTCGATCCGCACACGGAGCAATTATTTGTATGACTACAGGCAATTGTTCCTGGATGTTTCTGTTCGTGTAACGTTTCTATATAAAGAAACTTAGCTGTATAAAACGGGTGCGCCAAAGTTCACCTAAATTTTCAACTCCGATAAGTAATTGGAAATCCGAAAATGTTCTTCCTAACATTTTTCATCCTACCAATAACAATTCCTAACTACTCTGTCTCTAATGTTCATAATTCCTAAGCATTCAACTTCATAATGTCAGTAGCAATAAATATCTATTATACTTTTATTTGTTTTCCTATATTTTCTCAACATAACCATCTTTAACACTATTATTCAAGGTCATATATTTTTTGTTTAGATTTCTTTTTATTCATAATAATCAGTACTTTATACATTGGTTTGGGTTTGGGTTAGGTTAGAACTGTGACCACAACGCACGAGCCGAGCGAGCGAAGCGAGCGTGCCGCGGCAGCGCCCGGCGAAGTGCCAGAACCGAATTGGTCCTATAATTATTGGTTTAGGTAAATGTTTCTTTCTGAGTATGAGTGAAAATATTATGGTAAGTATGGTTAGGGATAAAAGCGTTATAATAAAAAACAGTAGGAGTTTAAATATATTTACATTAATGATATTATTAATTAAAATTTTCGGAAATATAAGTGTTATGAACATCGCCAGTACACTACAAATATTATGAATGAAAACTTTAGGATGAAAAATTTTAGGAAGAGTGATCATTCGGATTACAAATGATTAGGAAGAACAATTTCGGGTAAAGAACTTTAGGTGAGCTAATATGGACCCGTATAAAACACTAAATACCGCACACGGAAACGTCGAATAATGTCAATTTGTCAGTTCAATGTCAGTCCCAAATCCCACCATAAGAACATAGGGGGTGCCGACTCCGTGGGTGCTCGGGGGCTCCAGAACACATAACAGGCAAATGACGACACACCCACATAATTAAACTTGATCAGTAAGCGGTTTTCAGCATTCATTTTAACCTTTCGAATATCGCTACTGTAACCCATCGCACGGAGTTGGCAAGTAAAGCCGGCGGCGGGCGCCCCTGCCCACCATACATAAGAAAAAAATTTTCTTTGTAATCTTTTGAGGCAACGGATTCGGATACAATACGGTATTACAACTTTTTTTGAAAACTGTTTTAAATTAATCCTTAGATCGTAATGAACCAGTAGAAATTTTATTTCAGTTTTATAAAACCGAAAAATGCCTTAAAAACTATTTTTAATCTATGATTTTGAATTTTCGCGCGGAAACGCTAGCCGCCATGCTACTTCGGGTCGTGACGTCGCTTCGTTAGTAAACAAACCAACTGCAAAAGACCAAGTAACGTCAAGTTACTATCGGAGTGACATCACCTCGAAATCCAATATGGCGGATATGGCGTTTTAAAACAGATTAAAAAAGACTATTTTTGAAATTGAATTATAAAATTTACATTGCATTTGTATAAATAAATACTAACGTTTCTCGTTTACTTTTTTTAAAATCTATCATAAACATGCATTTTTATATTTTTTCTTACATGGTGTAAAATACCCTATTATTTAGGGCCTGCATGGCGTAACATAACATAAAGATTAAATTATTATAATTTAATGTATTCCAAACACGGGTCATGGCAACAGTAGACGGCAGTCGGCACCTTTGTCGCGTGTAATGTGACAGTGATAATAACATAAACCTCAAAGAATAACATAACATCCGCATGAACTATTTAAGCAATTACTACCTACCAGAGCTGCAGTGAATGCTTACCTACCTATAGTTAAAATTCTACCTACTTAGTACTGTAAACTGTACTGTAAAAACGTTCGGATCAATGAATATTTATCCTTGCCAAATGACTATAATAATTATATAAATGTACTATTGGTCGCAGAAAGCTCTAAACGGAGAAGAGTAGAAGGAGGCCTTTGCCTGCAGTGGAACGTTAACGGCTGAATAAAAAAAAATACATAGGTACTCCTGTGTAACTATGAATATAGAAGAGCGAAGAAGCGGCGGTAGCCTAATGGCTTGGGCGTCGGACTTGCGATCATGTGGTTGCCGGTTCGAACCCCACCCATTGCACTACCGACGTGAACCCACTCGTAACACAAGCATTTAGCTTAGCACGAGGGGTTAACAAGAATACTAGTAATGTGTGACCCACATTGCTAGTAAGCTTTTTTAAAAAAAAAAAAAAATGAAATAGAGTTTAGGCGGGAAAATGAAAAGTGCACGTTGTCGATTTTATATTATTTTTCATAACTTGAATTTCTCCGAAGTTTAATGTGTAATTATGGTGGATAATTAACCATTAAGTGTTCGTGAACGTGTGAGAGTGTAGGCAAATGATATAAAATTGAAAATCGTGACTTTTTGGGTTCACTCTTAAACTCTATCGAAGCCTTAATAAAGTTTCTACCGTTTTATTGGGGCAACTGAACTTATAATTGACACTGGCGAACACAAAAAGTGTGGTTCCATAACACAATCCCATGATGGGAAATATTCTTTGAAAGATTACTTGATTACTCTAATACTTGACACTGGCAAATACACAAAAAGTGTGGCGCCATAATAAAAAAAAACTGAAATATTATTCAAGATCACAGTGGAGAAAAATAGAAAGTTTGGTAAGGACAAGCTTACGCGATCAAACATGTCATGTTCTACGATTCTACCTACGTGACCAGGGGCACATGTGTCATGATTATGAATGTCATGATCTACAAGATATTTTTCAAATAAAATCTCGACTAGGTACACAAAAAATTAAAAAAAAAAACAAATAGTTAAAAGTCTGGGACTATAATACTTATGCTTACTTTCCGACCCGTGAAAGCCTTGAAGGTATCGTGAGGTATCAAGATCTGGTTCTTTGTAGACAAGATGACTGGTATAGGTACTCACAGTACTCGAAGAAATGATATTTGGCGATCATAAATGCAGAAAAAATAACATTAAAAATAAATATTAATTGACTAGGTACTTTCTTATCAAAACATGGATTACGCGCGGACGCCCATGATCACAAGTCAGGCTGTATAATCATTTTCACATTACAAGAAAATAAAAACCAAGAAACTGAAAGAGCAATAGTTACCTACACGGTGGCAGCGAAAATGACCCTAGCTGCCAAACATACAAACACCCTATGATGGTGTCATCACATTTAAAGAAATATAAATTTTGGGGTAATTACGGCATATGGTAGATGGCTAATTACGGAAATTTGAGCACGACAATCCTAAATTTTAAACTTCATTATGTACCTAAACTTTTATGAATATACTATAGTAACTCATCAAATAAAATAAGACAATCTATAATCTTATTTTATTTGATGAAGTGACTAGGATACATAATAACATACCATCACGCCTGTATTTCCCGAAGGGTTAGGCAGAGGCGTACTAATGTACACCCACAGTTCGCCGGTATGTTTAGGTCCCATGTTATAGGGGGCGAGCCTATTGCCATTAACCGGGCACAAATTCCTAACTCCGTGCTGCTACTGGGAATTGCTCCACCTGGGAATGGAACCCCGGACCTCTAGCGTAGCAGTCGCGCTCAGGACCACTTGGCTAATGAGGCATCTTGCCTCACATACTAACATATTTTTTTCTTTTTAAAAGAAAGTTGCCCCGTACTAAAATTTTCTCCAAGCATAAGAGTTACGTATATTTGAGTCGCGTCTATTAAATTTCCCTGTGTATACCGACGAACTCAAACACTACCACAAAGAACAGGGAAAATGCAGGATATAGCAGATGATAGTGAAATATAAGCGCTGCTGCCTTGTAGAACTGTCGCCAGATCTGAGTCGCCGGGATGCTCAACGCCCTCTTGACGGCCAACTCTGAATGCGATGTGTTTGCGGACGAATGGAGTAAAATAATGCGAGTATGTTTGATGTTCTGTGAGAAACAGTACGCGAGGGTGTCCACTGTTCCATATTAGTACCTACGTAGCGAATAATTGTCTGTTATAGAAAATTGGCTACATTGTATAGTTTTTTGTATATATTGTGTTTCTTTCTATGTTAATTAATGTAATTGGTGTTGTACCGTGTTAATTAACTATAAATAAATAAATAAATTTAAAAAAAAATTGCAAGTACAATAACACCATTCTTTCTTTAGACAGGTATATCTACTGTGTCTAGCCATTCACACCACACGTCAATTAGCAGAGTAATGGTGTATTTCAGTAGGTACTTTCCAGTATACAATGGGCCAGTGGGACAAGCCGTTATCAACTTGTAGTCAATGAGCTGGCAGAAATATTTAAGTAGGTACTGTTTGTACTGTACGAAAAGGGAATTATAAATAACTAGCGACCCGCCCGCGGTTTCACCCGCGCTGCCCTGTTCCTAAGAGTCGTAGCGTTATGTTATATAGTTTAAAACCTTCCTCATGAATCACTCTATCTATTAAAAAAAACCGCATCAAAATCCGTTGCTTACTTTTAAAGATCTAAGCATACTTAAGGACAGACAGCGGGAAACGACTTTGTTTTATAATAAGTAGTGATGATTAGAGCTTTATAGTTGAGAGTAAGACGGAATAACATCAATCTATATCTGTATTATAGGGCCTTTTTTTGTAAAAAAGCTTACTAGCAATGTGGGTCACACATTACTAGTATTGTGTTACGAGTGGGTTCACGTCGGTAGTGCAATGGATAGTCTGTATGATCGCAAGTCCGACGCCCTAGCCATTAAGCTACCGCCGCTTCAATTTTCCTATATAATATTTTCAATCCGCTATTTTAATAATAATAAATTAGTTAAATCCATAGGCGATGAGGAATCGCGGGTTTTACAGGGGGAGAGCCATGTTTCGGCAAGTATAGGCTGGCTCGACCGGAGTGATACCACGGCCTCACAGAAAACCCGCGTGAAACAACGCTTACTTTGTGTTTCGTCGAGTGTGAGGATACCGGAGGCCCAAACCCTTTTAAAAGGACTGATATAGGTACTTCCGTCTGTTAAAACATCGCGGAAGAAGAATTTACCTATGTTCACAGTTCACACAACTATATTCGTATTAATGTAAATACTTACCTACCTACATATTGTGTTACGTGTTTTTAAACAAGAATAGCTCTTGTGAACTACACTTTATGGCTACCTATAATCGCTTTGTATGATAATGGGAAGGTGAAAAACAGCCTCATTTTTTTTCACGAGACTCATTTACAGAGAAAATTTCCCAATGACACACAAACAGAGACGACACAAAATCTCAATATAGTTCTCTAGTACTCAATATAGTTCTCTAGTACTCAGTAGTCTCGTGAATGTTAGCGGTAAATTGTTTTTCTTATCAAAAACATTTCAGTAAAAGGAGCCAGGTTTTCCAGGAAAGGGGCAGAAATTGCACCATTTAGGTACTTATTTAAAATTGTAAGACATTTTGAGATCCTTTAAATATTTTTCGACTGCATGAACAAACAAGCGTACCAGACTCCTCGACCATAATTTTTGGCGCGTGCTAATGAAGTAAATCACTAAACATCTTCATTGTAATATTGACTTGCCCGTTAAGTTTTAGCGATGATGTGTGTTTGTGTAAACTATTAGATGTCATCAGATATAATTCACCAAGGCTATACCTACCTAGAATAAATGCCAAGGATAAAATAGAATATAAAACACTATATAACTACTTAGACGGATATTAACTTATTTAGTTTATATGATCATTCATGCCGGTAATGATGAAACATAAATAAACATACCTACCGTTAAAATTGAGTAACTTATCTTCATTACTCCAAATCCAAAATAATATCAGGTTTTGTGATAAACAAAAAATCATTAAAAATAAACACACACTTTATTCAACATAAACTTTGAAACATAACAATGACACAGGGACTAGACAATTTATAATACATAATAAACTTTGACAATGTTTAATTAAACAATATAATCCAGTACAATTAATAAGTATTTACAAAACTTTACATATTTCGGCGATTTCCCTAATTGAAACTAACATTAATTAATTGCTTACTGAAGAATTGCTATATTATTTATTAATACCTGGTTTAACATACTTAAAACCAAGCCCGGCTTATACTCTTAACTGCATATTAAAGCTATATTTAGTTCTGATTTAGTCAACTAAAGCTTATTTTGAGCAATAAATAAAAACCTATAATGATAAACCATTTATGGATATGTTTCAAATTTTTTGGGAGTGTTTCTAACTACAGTGGTTATAATGTCCTATCATGACAATGATACAAAAAGAAAAAGAGCATGTATGGCAGTTATAATATCAAATTTTAAAATCATTAGAATGCTCCTTAAAATGATTACCCTGTTAATCAGGGGGCACGGTAGTGCCTCCGCCAAGATCAGCCAAAAGGAAGCAAGGGCACTTTTTCTGTCTAAACTGTCAGAGGCTGTCTAGTAATTATTTATTTCTGAAAATTACTTAATACTTTATCTTTATTCAATATCAAAGACTACAAGAATTAGCCTTCATTTGTAAAAAACCTAACCTAAACCTAATCGTTCACTCGGTTTAGTTCTATGTACCGACGTGTCCTATGAGGATTTCTTAATATCTTTAAGTGGCAGAGTTTCGTCGTCATAGTTGACATGTCCTAGAAGAACTGCGTCTGCGCCTTTCGTCTCGTCAGACTCTGTTTCGCCAATGCCGGGTATATCTCGTTTTGCTAACTCTTCCGCAAGACGACTAAATAGTTCCCTATAAAGAAATAATCAATTAATTTGACAATGAATCAGTATTAGAATCGTATTTATCATCTCCTAGCTCAGCACATTCCAACTTAGAGTTAACATAACATACATAACATACGATCACGCCTGCATTCCCCGAAGGGTAAGACAGAGGCGTACTAATGTACCTACACCCTCAATTCGCCCGTATTTTTAAGTCCAATGTAATAGGGAGCGAGCCATTAACCGGGCACAAATTCCAAACTCCTAGCTGCTGCTGGGACTTTAATAGAAAAACCCAATAACAATTTGCTAAACCTGGGAATCTAACGCAGGACCTCTAGCGTAGCAGTCGCGCTCAGGACCACTAGACTACTGAGGCAGCTTAGAGTTGAACCATGATGTAATGATGTTGTAAGACCTAGGGCCCTGAAATAAGGCCCGCTTTTTCCTTAGGTTTCAAATTGCGATGATAATTTTAACCTCATTTTACAAATGCAGTTGTTCAAAAACCTTCTGTCATTTTTTTTTAATGTTTAGTATACTTACTGGAACACGAAGCCTTGCATATTCTTGGCGAGGTAGTAGAGGAACAGCCAGTCCCCGAACTGGCAGCCGTTGACCACATCGATGACGTTCATAGGGTCAAACTTGGCTGAGGTCACGCGGCTAAACATCATCATGTTAAACTTGGCAGACCGCCGGTACAAGAAGAACGATATGAACCGCCAGATCACAGCTAAAACAAGAATAGAGAGTTGGTAAATAGAACCATGTCAGTGTTATTTTAAGGTTTATATTGGTAAAAAGGCAGACGAGCCACTGATTGTCTCACCCCTACGGATTGCAGAATACCGGAGCCAACCAATGGTGTTCAACTGGCTCTAAAGTGCAAAAGTATCATATTTTCTTGGGTTGTTCTATAATATCAAAAGTGTCCAATCTTTTAATTTCAATTAGACCATTATGATAGGTACTTTAGAGACCGCTCCAAGAAGGCGATGATATTATGGGTTGACTGGCTGGTAACAGATTAAACAATAAATATTTATTTAAGGGTATTACATCAATCGTAGAATTGTCTTGAAAGTGAAGTGCAGAAAACTTTGTAATTCATCTGTTGATTTTCTTCTAATACAGAAATAGTATTAACTTGATTGTGCATTTTTCCTTAAATACCCCCGTAGCGACCTGGTACTCCATAGTAGGTACCTACTTTTGAAATATTAATAATAACTAGTTGCACGGTTCAAAATATTATGTTTCATAGAGAAGAGCTGGCAATAAACTCTATTAATCACATCAACAAAATGCCTGACTAAACATCCAGAATACTTTGACAGTCTCCAAATGTGCGGATCAGATCGGATTTACAAATATGTAGGTACCATAATGTTTACACGCTATGACGTTATACTCACCGAGCAGAGAGACGATGAAGAGGAACAGAAACCAGAACCAGAGCACCGTGTAGATCTTCTCGTGGATGATGTTGAGGGCCATCACACAGAGCGCGTCGTGCTGCTGGATGGAGCCGCTAGGACCGTATTTGTGGAAGATGCACTTTGTCACCTGGACACGAAAACAGCAGGCGTCAACAATTGTGTGACATGTCAGGTATTTACGCCTGCCTATCAAGCTACGTTTCCAGTACAAATTAACTTCACATTTCATAAACTGTCCTTACAATGAGAAGTCAGCATTAACTAAAAATTGCCAGTATAAACCTCTTGTACCTTGCTACATTGTTACAGATCAAGATTTTATTTCATAGAAAGCTTGAAGAATGGCTAGGTATTGGATATATCAAATGAGATCAGGAAAGGTTAGATGGCAGGTTAAATAAGTTTCCTACAAAAAAAAATAACAGCAAAAACTACGATAAATACAAAATCACGCTTATATGATTGGATAGCGGATAGCATAAAAAAAAGTTCTGTCAAATTTTGTAACGTTAACCTGCCTTGAAGATGACGAGACAGTAGCCTTGCCGCGGAATATAGCTCTAAGTACTATAGTTACCCGAATGCCTACTCTCCTAGATATTTATACGAAAAATAGTGGCCCGCCCGCGGTTTCACCCACGTTGCACCGATCCTAAGGATCGCAATTTTGAAACCCCAATTTTGCACCCTTAGAGGTGGAATTTTTAAAGATCCTTTCTTAGTGCTCACCTACCTCAATAGACTGGTGGCCTTTCCTTCTCGAAGATTATCTTATCTTATCTTATCTTGTGTGGGGCCGAGGCAGCAAGGCCTCAGAGCACTTCGACCCAATGGGATCTTTTGTGCTTCCCCGAGATACCTAATCCTCATCCTCCCCCAGTTCTTCAAACAGCTCTTCCATAAGCTTTATAATGAGGCCTGGGGGTATGAGTCTGTTGTCCTCTGGTCCTGGATAACCCTGCCCCAAGAGGCACATATGAACATTAAGTTCGAAGATTAAGCACACTCGAAGATTAAGTTTCCTTCTCGAAGATTAAGGGTTGTTCAAATAATATCAACCACCGATCACTCCCACCGGCCCACCCGAATGCAATACTGGTATCGTGTTACGAAGTCTACAAGGAATACTAACCTTCGGAAAGACGGTCTCCAACGGATCAGCAATTTGGTTCCACTCACTGTAATGGAGAACACTTGAGCCCAGGCCAATGAAGTGTCCTCCGAGGAACTTGTCGATGATATATATCTGCAGCATCACGTGGAGGAGGTTGGTGATCTCCATGGCAACTAACCATACGGACCATGTGCGAGTTATGCGCAACCTGAAAAAGATAATTATTTAGTGTTAAGAGGAAAGGATTCTATGTCTCTCTGGTCCAAGAACCATCAAATCCCAGTGCGTATCACCGAAATTTCTGCATTTTAAAACAGGTTTTCGTTATTATAGTTGTAATAAAGTCCAATATTAGCAGAACAAAGTGCCGACCGACCCAAGCCGTCCTATTTCTAGCCTTTCGCTCACTGCGCCGCCGTCAAAATGCCCATTGCCATTTTTATTTGAATGGCTCATGGCTCATTTATATATTCAGAGCAATAAGATCCTTTTAAAAGGAGGGCAACGAACCTTCGACTCCTCTGGTGTTCCGGGTTTGCATAGGCGGGGGTAATCGCTTACCATCAGGTGATACGTCTGCTCGTTTGCCACCCTATCCCACAACATCAAGTTTAAGTTCAAATGTTGTATTTCAAATTACTTCATTTTCGCTTTTACAAGCGTTTGTGAAACGTTATTCACTATTCTAGTAAGCACGACTACGGAGTAAAAGGTCCTGGGTGGAAAGGATCCTACCCTGATCATGCAATATTATTGGGTTACTTCTTCTATGCAATTCCTAGTGGTAGCTCGAAGTTTGGATAATTGTGAGCGGTTCGCACTCTATTAAATGGGACTTAAACATACCGGCGTGAACTCAGTGAGTACCTACAACAATATCTACACCTCTACCTAACATTGCAAGGAATACAAGCAAGAATGTATGCTACGTGCTAGTGAATGAACGACTACGTTACGGTAAAGATGTCGTTATGATAAAGGTTTAATTTTTTTTATGGGATAGGGGAGCAAACGACCAGACGGATCACCTGATGGCAAGCGATAACCACCACCGCCACCCATGGACACCCGCAACACCACAGAGTTGCGATTGCGTTGCCAGACTTTTAAAAGGGTTTGGGCCTCCGGTATCCTTACTCACTCGGTGAAACACAACTTAAGCTTTGTTTCACGCCGGTCTTCTGTGTAGCCGTGGTATCACTCCGGTCGAGCCGGTTGATTCGTGCCGAAACATGGCTCTCCCAGGGTGAAAGATATATCTTTACCGTGACTAAGTACTACATGCATTCTTAACTCTTGTGCTGTTTATTATTAAGAATCTGAATAGATTCTGAAAGATTTAAATGACTCCATGCAGTTATCACCTCAGTCTTATATCTCTTCTTATGGTTTCGAGGCGCTTGTCCAGCGTCTCCTTGGAGGGCACATCCATGCCTCCTACTTTCATGTCCTCGTTGGCCAGTGCCAGACTTGCATACTGCAAGCCATCCACTAAAGCTTTGATTCGACCACCTGTGAAAAAATACCGTCATTAATAATTAGACATTGACTTTAGTGAATATCAGACATTGAAATAAAACAACTTTTTTGGCATTTTATCGCGTTGTTTTGATATTATTTCATTTCGAACGTTTCGGATCCTTTACAGCATCCATGGCTACGGGTAGCGGGGTAGACTTGGATGTTGGACGTCTTAATATCAAAATTACTAACAGCTACCTTTAAATTTTGATACGCAATTCAATGATATTAATACAACAAAATATCAACGTGATAGAATATCTGTAAAAAGTAGTTTTATTTAAATAATTAATAATTCATTACTCCCCAGAAATGTGCTCTAAGAGGCGTAGCATGGGATTCTAGCAAACAAAACCAAGTTACGGCCCGCCTGATGGTTTTTTTTCACTAATAATGGGTTTGCTCTTGACGTCAATCTTGCCGAGGCACTGATGAAGCCGATGGTGGAGCGAGCGCACCCAGAAGATACCTATGCACTCTAGATTTGAATAAGTTCGGGTTATATGCACTCGGAAATACAGACGCAGTAAGCAGTTACCGTAGCCTATGGACGTCTGCAACACCCAGTCTTTCGCGCATTGTGGATCCTCTAAAAAATCTTTTCACTCCTTTTTTGAAGAACTCCATGCTATATTCTTTCTGGAATGATCTTTAAAAAGGACACACTGGCTCCCACCTTGTGGTGACGGTGTCGACCAGGATAGTATTATTAGTCCCACACTACCCAGAGTAAACTCCGAACACAGGTAGCCTTTTGAAGGTTAATTAAGGTATATACAAAAATATAGTTAATAGGTAAAGTGGTATCGTACAACATCGAACTAACTGCAAAGTAAGTCGTGTCGGTTGAGAATCAAAGAAACCTGCTTTTCAATAGTTGTCACTAACGTCGCTTTTAAGACGTTTATAGTACATTTAGAACGATAAGGCAATTTTGAACATCGTGGCTTAGTGGTCATAGTATCCGGTGTATCTAACCAGAAGACGCAGGTTCGAAGCCGCCCGCAAGTAGAATTTTTCCTTCACTAAAATAACTTTTTTTATTGAAGTAAGGAAAATATTTACAGAATATTTACATCTGCCAAGCTGCAGGGCAGATTGTCGGCAGTAAGCTAGTACCTAATGTGAGGAGACAGGGAGGTACTTAACTTTGTGATTCCTTTCTCTGTAAACTTACTATTAATTCTAAGAACAATAGTAGTGTTTCACTATCTTCAGATATCTTGGACTCACTGTAAGACTCATTACTGTTATATTTTAAACGTGACACACATTTCTTCGAAATATTGTGTTCTAACCTGAATTGTTAAGATAAGATAAAGTGTAAAATCATATGAATACACAAAATGCAACTCCTAATAAAAATATAATAATCCAAAGTTATCCTTATGAAAATATTTGCTCTGAATATATGTGTCATAGTCGAATGACAGGTTCTTGAGTTGTTTTATATAGGGTACAAGCATGTGGGCTACGTCCATCCATCTGTTCGGGTTGTGCATGAATCAAGTTCATTTATATCAATAAAATAATATACTATCACGCCTGTATTCCCCAAGGGGTTAGGCAGAGCCGCTATGGTAATCACTTTTCTTTTCTTTGGAAGGCAATTGATCGTAGTTTATTAAACTCAATTGTTATCAGCACATCAAGCTGCACGATTCTCACATTATAAGAACTAATTTGTAAAATAAATCAATGTTATAATCATTGTTGAAAGGAGTATCTATGGAGTTTCTTGCCGGTTCTTCTCCGTAAGACCCACTATTTGGACCCGCGCACCTAGTTTTTGACAATTCAAAAGTACCTGTATTACTGGTCTAATTGAAATAAAACATTTGACTTTGACTTTGACTTGCGTACTAAGGTACACCCACAGTTCTCCGGTATGTTTAGGTTACATGTAATAGGAGGCGCGAGTTTATTGCCACTAACCGGGCACAAATTCCAAACTCCGAGCTGCTACTGAGATTTTCATAGAAAAACCCAGTAACACTTTGCTCGACCTGGTAATCGAGCTCAGGACCTCTAGCGTAGCAATCGCGCTCAGGATCACTAGGCTAAAGATACAATTCTTGATCCATTTACTTAACAGCTTCATTAGTCTTAGTGGTCACAAGTGCGATTCCTAGGTCGAGCAAAGTGTTATTGGGATTTTCTATGACAATCTCAGTAGCAGCTCGGAGTGTCGGGTTAAATTTTAATAGCGACGGCCCCTATTACATGGGACCTAAAAGTAAAAAGTCCGCCTCTGTCTAACCCTTGGGGGAATAGGTTCAGGTGTCAATGAGGTAGTAAGATTCTGATACTAAATTCTTTTGGGGTACAACAGGTTACATTATTGTATTTCTATTTAAAGCACTGAAATTATATGGCAAATTAAGTTTAAATACTAAGGTCTAAAGATGACAACGCGAAAACAATACCACTGGTGTTGCTGGCCTGCGGTTGTCGCTTACCATCAGACTAAGTAGAATAAGCCTCATTAGCCAAGTGGTCCTGAGCGCGACTGCTACGCTAGAGGTCCTTGGTTCGATTCCCATGTCGAGCAAAGTGTTATTGGGTTTTTCTATGAAATTCCTAGTAGTAGCTCGGAGTTAGTAATTTGTGCCTGGTTAATGGCAACAGGCTCGCCTCCTATTACATGGGACCTAAACATACCGGCGAACTGTGATATAGATTAGTACGCCTCTGCCTAACCCTTCGGGGAATACAGGCGTGATGGTATGTTATGAATAAGTATAAAAGGTGGGGAACTGACCTTCTTTATTCTTCCAGATGTAATGCGGCAGATAGAAGCAGATAGACTGGATGAACAGCACAAAAGGTACCCACTGATAGTAGGTGTGGTTTAGTGTCTCGTCCGACTCCGAGAGGGGGCCCACGCCGGGGTGGGGCAGGAACCCGCCTTGAAGGAGGCTCTCATTGTAGTGTCGAACCTGTTATTTATATTTTATTTTAAATCTACTCAAAGCTGCTATGGTTCTTTCCTCAAAAGGCCATTTCAGACATTGCCCTGCATTGTCCCACTCACATTATTTTATGCCTGGACTTTAAAAGAGACCATGATTCTCTGAGTTTGTTTCGGTGTTTCTTCTCAGAGGTCGTCAGTTAGGAAATGCCGAAGCCATCTAGCTATAAAAAAACAAACCATTGAGTTGTAAGTGTCTCTAAAGATCTACTTACAGATATAAATATCATTTCATTTCATTTCTTAAGTCCGATTTCTAGGTCGAACAAAGTTTTACTAAGTTTATTCACAGTAGCAGTTCAGAGTTCAGATTTGTTCCCGGTTAATGGCAATAAATTCTCTACCATTATAGGTATATATACATAAGTATAGTATTACATAGGACCTGAATATACTGGCAAATTGTGGGTGAATATTAGTTCGCCTCAGCCTAACCCTTCGGAGAATACAGGCGTGATGGTATGTTATGTTTAAATTATAACTTTATGTGACGCCTGTGTCTTCAAAAGGATCGACAGAGGTGTATTTTTCAGTCCTATTTTCCAAATATGTCTATAGCATTACATGACGCAACATGAACCTATTATCGTGATGGCGATACGATGGAAGAAAACTAAAAGGAAAAGTGTCCAAATATATTATTATGAAGCATGGCTCTCCCACGTAAAAAATATCCTATTAAATAACACAAATCCGAACCTTAAGCTAGAAAATTTCGTAACGTAAAACCATAATAACAATGCCCAACCCGACTTCAGCAATCAGGCCAACCAACTTACAATGGTAAACGTAGCCATGAAGAAGCAGTACGTCTGTATCACGTGGTCAGGCACTCCCTGGTCCGAGATGCACTTGATGTGTTCTCCGAAGTACTCCCTCGCGCAGACGAGGATCACGAAGGCGAGCAGCATGGTCACCGTAAGCTGGTAGTGCAGCTTGAACGCGAAGTTTTCTATGATGGGCTTGCGGAAGCTGAACCGCATGCGCGGCGTCAGCGTCGAAAGGGTTGCCGCTAACATCTTGGTTGTTTCTTCTTACTGGCGCATTTGAAGGGTTGGTTTCCTAAAAAACCGTATATAAATGATAAATGATTTCTATTTGTGTTTTACATTTGTTTTAACTAGAGGGTACCGGCATTTCTTATTTGACGAACTCTGAGAAGAAACACCGAAACAAACTCAGAGAATCATTATCTCTTTTAAAGTCCAGGCAGTAATAGTATCTAGTATTATCAGACATTATGTGGGTGTTACGATGTATGACAATATCTAGACGGGCCTTTTAGTAGGACGGGCCTACTACATAAATAATTTTACTGCTTTGATCTACCTATATGTAGGTATTACTTTCTTTTCATCATCATAAGACAGCTATAATCTATGTCTAACTGACTCAGTAACTGACAGTGAACGCAACGTCTTAACCTCTGGTTAACACAAATACACTCCAAATTTCAATTTTTAAGTTCAACTAATAACAGGATGGAGGAAGATGAATGAATGAAATGAAGTTGCGAAAACAATTAATAGTTCTCCATAGTTCTCTAGGGTATAAATTATCACACTATAACTTTTGAAGCTTAATAAAAGATTTAATCCTAAGTCCCTTCACTTACATAAATATTGAATCACTCTACGAATGTAACAATAAATATTACCGAAAATAATCTTATTTGATAACATAATGTAACGAAATCTGTGAGATTTCGTTACAAAAATTCAAATCTTTCCTCTATGAAATATTATTATAGATGTGTCCTGTGAGGGATTCGAAATATAACGCGAGACGAAGAAGCAGACCGCTAAATTGCCATGCCATGGGTGACGTCAAATAATACAGTATCTACATACATACATACCATCACGCCTGTATTCCCCAAAGGGTTAGGCAGAGGTGTACTAAGGTACACCCACAGTTCGCCGGTATGTTTAGGTCCCATGTAATAGGGGGCGAGCCTATTGCCATTAACCGGGCACAATTTCCAAACTCCGAGCTGCTACTGAGAATTTCATAGAAAAACCCAATAACACTTTGCTCGACTTGGGAATCGAACCCAGGACCTCTAGCGTAGCAGTGGCACTTGGGACCACTAGACTAACGAGGCAGTCAGTATCTACTAATACTACTAATACAGTATCTAGGGCATATATAATAATAGTTAGTGAAATTTAGGGTTGACAGCCTCAAACATGATATTAGTTAGTATAGATATTCTATTATCTGTGGTATGGATACGCCTCCAGGATCCCGCGGGATTCGGGGATTTAAAATAATTTCATAACGGGGTAACTCGATCTTTGCGCCATTTTATATGCTTATTTTTACCATCTCATTTTCAAAATTGCAACACTACAAAATTGCTATACTATTTAAATTCATTCGCTACTTCTCTTTATAGTAACATCACTGTCATATTAAATCTATATATTAACTTTCATCGACTTTGTTACTTTCTTAGATCAGTCAAAGAGACAGACAGAGTTCCCTCAAACCTTTAACCAGCTACGGGATCCTCCAAATATCAGTTAACAAAGAATATCACTCACTGTCACTTATCACTGCAGCGGAGTGCAACGTCAACACTACTGTCTGTCACAGGAAACTTATCTATTAAAACTCACAAACACCTCCGTAAGGCCAGTCGGGTACTGACGGGTGTTGCTCTGTAACGCCCGTGTGTCACTGTAAGATATCTCGTTGATAGCGATAAGATTGCGATAAAATGTGATCAAGTGCTTTATTGTATCGCTGGAAATTATTTGAAAATTGCCCAAATATAATTGACTTTAAGAAAAAACTTAATTTAGGCTCAGGCTTCCATCCGACCTCAACAAGATCCCTCCCTATCGTAGTTCTGATTAAATGATAATAAAAAAACATTCAAATCGTTTGGGACAACTTTGTTCGTTGATATGAGGTAACATTTGCAAAAGTGACGACAACAAACCGACTAAAAACTGAAAATAAAATAATAAATATTTTTTTTTTACGAAAATTGGGTCTCACTAGGACAAAACTATACTTTTACCGTGGGAGAGCCATGCTTAGCACGAATGGGTCGGCTCAACCGGAGTGATCACAGAAAACCGGCGTGAAACATCACTTACGGTGTGTTTCGCCGAGTGAGTGAGGATATCGGATGGCCAAACCCTTTTAAAAGGCGGGCAAGACATTTGAGACTCCTCTGGTGTTGCGGGTATCCATGGGTGGCGGTAATCGCTTACCATCAGGCGACCGGTCTGGTCGTTTGCCCCCCTATCCCACAAATTGTCTGTAGTCACCATATATGTGTGATCCGACACGCCCGTCGCCTTCCCCGGGTGGCGGAAGTCCATGAGAACACACAAAAAAATTGCATCATGCTACCTAATTTAGTTAACGCTAAGTTTTCTTTTCTAATTAATAGATATTCAACCTCACAATTCCACTATCAAGGATTGTTAGTCTTGTTCCATCACACGTGTGAAAATATTCAATTAGTTACAGTAATTCTATTAGCTGCGACTAGCTTGTGTCAACATTTATTAACTTAACTATGAATGCCTCTTCGTGATGCGTAGGCTCATGGTATATAGTAGGTGGTATAGTTTTGGCATTTTGGCAAAGTTGGTATACTTAGAGGTGATATAAAAACTGTTGGAGTTGGCTGATAGTTAAAGCTGTGTGGATTAAATATGATTAAATGGATCATCAAGAGCTTAGCATATATTAGTTTACAGATATCAGTAATGTGGTTTTTCTTAGGATAAAAATTTAGTATTTAGTAACGTAGTTCTAACTATCGTTGTTAACTGCAGTTTATACCTAAGTGAATAATATTAAAAAGTGGTTAAACGAACGTCTCTGAACCCTTGTCTGTTTGTTAGGGGTTGGCGCAAAAACTATTAAATAGATTCAAATTTGTTATCGCTGTTAGAAAGTAACCAACTTAAAAACTAGTGAACTTCTTATCTTAATTGATTGAACGGATCCTGAGATACAGCTTGACCTCTCTAATGTAGACAGACGATCTCTTCTTTGAATGGACAAAGAAGAGATTATCACTGTTGGCCGATTAAATTATTTTGAGATTAATTTCTAATCTTAATATAGCTTCACGTGAGCGAAGCTACGGGCATAAGCAGTGTATTGCGTAATATTATAATTTAGTCTTCTTTTCATTAAATTGTTTTATTTTTTAATTTAATATTATCTTGCATGGTGATCACTACTGCCCGTGACATCACTGTACGGCCCTATCTGAAAACCAGCGCTGTGGCACTTAATGTCACAGTATTATGCTGAGATAGGAGCCCTTTTTTGACCTTGTGCAGGGCTGATAATTTTTTGTTCATATCTGTGTTTTTTTAATCTGTGTTCTGTATGAGTCCAGAATTAAAAAGTTTTCTTTCTTTCTTTGAAAGCTAGTATAATAGGTATATAGTCAGTTGCTAAAACACTCGTAGCACGTAGCACCTGTCGCAGTATCTTAGATTCGCGACGAGCGAGTACATTCTCAAAATATTGACATCTATATATCTATATATATAAAAGAAAGTCGTGTTAGTTACTTCATTTATAACTCAAGAACGGCTGAACCGATTTGGCTGAAAATTGGTGGAGAGGTAGCTTAGAACCAGGAGACGGACATAGGATACTTTTTATCCCGTTCCCGATACTTTTTATTCCACGGGGGCGAAGCCGCGGGCAGAAGTTAGTATATATATAAAAGAAAGTCGTGTTAGTTACACCATTTATAACTCAAGAACGGCTGAACCGATTTGGCTAAAAATTGGTGGAGAGGTAGCATAGAACCAGGAGACGGACATAGGATACTTTTTATCCCATTTCCGTGGGATGTGATGACAGACCGAATTCCACGGGGGCGAAGCCGCGGGCAGAAGCTAGTCTTATATATATAAAAGAAAGTCGTGTTAGTTACTTCATTTATAACTCAAGAACGGCTGAACCGATTTGGCTGAAAATTGGCGGAGAGGTAGCTTAGAACCAGGAAACGGACATAGGATACTTTTTATCCCGTTCCCGATACTTTTTATTCCACGGGGGCGAAGCCGCGGGCAGAAGCTAGTAAGCTATAATAGCCATAAGACGCAATTTGATTGATATTGCCAAGTCAATCTATTTATTTAAAACATAAAAGACTTTTATCATTGATATGGTCACTGGTACTGGCATTAAATTAAGGAAACAAGCATGTTAATTTTTTGTATTCCATTCCCGATGCAAAATGTAGGTACTTATGAGAAAATCTAATTTCTTCGTCATTTTCCTTTTCGTGAATTTTCTGGTGTTTTAATAGGTTGTTATTCTGCTATTCGAGGTGAAGACAAATCAAAGATCATAAAAATAGGTCCAGCCGTTCTTAAGTTATAAATGTTACTAACCCGACATTAATTCATTTCATGTGAAATGAAATGTCACAATATCTATATCGTACAATAAGCTAGACGTTTTTAATCCAAATAATCCATAATAATTATATATATACACTTTAACTAAATCTATGATAAACATAGCTGAGGATTTGATTTAGCTGATTAGTTTTATCATAATAAAGTAACTAAAGGACTTGTCATGATTTTTGACAACGCGAATATCCTGGATCTTGGGTTTAATTCCGAGGTCGAGCAAAGTGTTATTGGGTTTTTCTATAGTTCTCAGTACCCAGGACTTAGCTCGGAGTTAACATTTTTGTCCGGCCTCTATTACATAGCACGTAAACATACCGGCGAACTGTAGGAGTCCAACTCTGCCTAAGCCTTCGGGGATTATACAGATTATATTAGTATGTTCAAGTGATTGTAGTTTAATCATTTCCTCTCTATAAGACCCACTATTTAGAACCGCGCACCTAGTTTTTGACAGTTGAAAAGAAACCTATAATCTTATATATATAAAAGAAAGTCGCGTTAGTTACTCCATTTATAACTCAAGAACGGCTGAACAGATTTGGCTGAAAATTGGTGGAAAGGTAGCTTAGAACCAGGAAACGGACATAGGATACTTTTTATCCCGTTCCCGTGGGATGTGATGACAGACCGAATTCCACGGGGGCGGAGCCGCGGGCAGAAGCTAGTATTGGTATAATTCAAATGAAACATTTAACTTTTTGGCTTGACTTTGACTTGTGTTAATAATAAAAGAGAGCAATCTACCAATAAATAAAGTTCCACTGCACAGAGCATTATCTCCGACGTCAAATCTGTAATCACCATTAAGAAAGTCATTATGTTTAAGTATATTTTACATACAATAAGGCCAGTTAAATTATTTATCCACAGCAAATAATTTAGCGATTGTACAACAATCATTACTGTTGCACTTACTTATTTAGGTTATCAGCGGGTTATCGTGAAATGCTTGTTACCGAGGCAAAGGTATTCAATACAGCTGCGTACAGCTGCTGCTACTTATTTACCTATACTTTTGCAGTTTCATTTGCAATTAATTTCTAGATTGCAGTTGAAACTACAAATTGGAAAGGAAACATATTTTCGTATAATATTTCATTCACTGACCTAGTTATAATTCTAATCGTCTTGAATTGAGCTTACAAAAATATTGTATTTATTTTTCATAGTAATTTTATTGACCATCTTTATTACCTATACCGATGCAAAAAATATCGGGATAATCTAATTGATAATTCAAATTTATTTTTCTGTAATTTTTTTAAAGATTTTAAATTAAAGTTAACTAGAAAAAGTTTACAGTTTCTTTTTTCATAAAAATATGCGAAATGCAGCTAATAATTAAAAGTAAATTTAAATTTACTTTTTCATTCCTTTATGGCCATTGAATTATTATTTTTACAGATTATGGCCAGCCACGTCAAAAAATGTTGAAATGAGGCAAATATTCATGGAGTTTAAATACGGGAAATAATTTATTGAGAAAAAAAATTTAAAAACATTAAACACTGGACTTTTATCACTGTTTCGAATTTTTAATTCTTAGTGAAGTAGGTACAAGTAGTAATTTATTATAGGACTAGCTTCTGCCAGCGACTTCGTTCGCGTAGCGTGATGATATATAGCCTATAGCCTTCCTCAATAAATGGACTATCTAACACTGAAAGAATTTTTCAAATCGGACCAGTAGTTCCTGAGATTAGCGCGTTCAAGCAAACAAACAAACAAACTCTTCAGCTTTATATATTAAGTAGTATATAGATAGAAGATAGATTAGCCTACCGTCTTAGGCCTTGAAAAGGTATCGAGTATCGACCATCACAAACACACATATATATCTGTTTGAGCATGCATGATCTTCACGAGTAATCAGACACTGGACGCCATGATGTCATACTGTCACACAAAACGCCGAACATCAGAATTTGAAGCACAATCACGATATTTACAAGAAATTGTTGCCGACCGAAATACTGCCTATTTTGTAAGTATCAATGACTAAAAATAACATGAATGATTTAATAACTGATAATACATGTCCGGTACTTTTTTCTACAAAAATAATACTTACAAGGAAAATAATGCAAAATAATGCAATATCAAAAGGATAAATGCACAAATAATTATGTTGTTAATCGATTTAATATTAAAACCAGAAGCGTGGTCTATTGTTGTCGCAATCTTGAAATTACCTTTTTTTATACCATTAACTGCCTCATTAGCCAAGTGGTCCTGAGCGCGACTGCTACGCTAGAGGTCCTGGGTTCGATTCCCAGTTCGAGCAAAGTGTTATTGGGTTTTTCAATGAAATTCCCAGTAGCAGCTCGGAGTTAGGAATTTGTGCCCGGTTAATGGCAATAGATTCGCCCCCTATTACATAGGACCTAAACATACCGGCGAACTGTGGGTGTAAGTACATTGGTACGCCTCTGCCTAACCCTTCGGGGAATACAGGCGTTAAGGTATTTTATGTTATTGTTATTATACCACTAAGGTGGCAAACAAGCATACGGCCCGTCTGATGGTAAGCGGTTACCTTAGCCTATGGACGATTGCAACACCGGAGGTATCACTCGCGCATTGCCGACCCTGTATAAATCATTTCACATCGTTTTTGAGGAACCCCAAACTGTAGTCTTTTGGGAGAACCTCGGCGGGAAGCTGATTCCACACCCTGAGTGTGCGTGGGAGGAAATTCCTCTGGAATCGCACAGTATGAGATCAGAGTGGTTCTAAGGTATGTGGATGAACTCCACGCCAATGGCGAGCGGTGCGGTGATTGAAAGTAGCCGTTGGCATCACTTCTAACAATTCCTCAGAACACTGTACAAACGTCTCCCCTTAGACTTAAGGGTTTGTAAGATTGGGATCATTGATATTTCTTATTGATTTACTTCACTATAATCAGCCTATAACAGTCCACTGCTGAACGTAGGCCTCCCCCAAAGTGCGCTATTTCACCCTGTCCTCGGCCTGTCGCATCCAGCTTCCACCAGCAACCTTCCGCAAAGTATCACTCCATCTTGCCGGAGGGCGTCCTACGCTACGTTTGCCGAATCACGGTCTCCACTCAAGAACACGGCTACCCCAGCTGTTAAATTGACCTAGTCTTCTTCTTTAATTTAAGAACTCAGCTCTTGTCGGTGGAGCAAACGCCACGGTTCCCTATCTTCTTCTTTCCGTTTTACCGCTTGATGCGACTCGATCGCAATCCTTTCCTTCACTTGTTCCGCAAAACTTCGTATAGGTCTTCCCCTTCCTCGTTTTCCTTCAATTTTAACTTCTAGTATAGTTCTGAAGAAGTCGTCGTGTCGTATAATTTATTTATTAATTATCCTTAAATGGTAATGATGTTGACAGACAATTGCGTGTAACAGTTTCGTCGGAATCTGTTGTAAAGCATCGTTGTGTGTGTCCCGACTTTTGCGCATGAGAGCCAGCGAGCTCTGTGGCTGTGGCTTCCGCAGTCTGCAGTCCTTAGGGGCTCCAACGCATCAACAACTTTTTGGTGTTGCAGGTACCCATGGACGGCGATGACTACTTACCATCACGAAACTCGTCTGCTCATAAATAAGTTATTGATATAACTATTTCATCATCATCATCTCAGCCAAAAGAAGTCCACTGCTGAACAAAGGCCTCCTCTAAAGACTTCCACAACGACCGGTTGTATGTAGCATGCATCCAACGACTCCCAGCGACCTTCACCAGGTCGTCCGTCCATCTCGTTGGAGGTCGTCCCACACTGCGTTTTCCGGTGTGCGGTCTCCACTCGAGAACCTTTCTGCCCCAGCGGCCGTCGGTTCTACGAGCTATGTGCACCGCCCACTGCCACTTAAGCTTGCTAATCCTTTGAGCTATGTCGGCAACTTTAGTTCTTCTATGGATCTCCTCATAACTATTTAAAGAATGACAAATAATAAAACTCCTTAGTTTCCTTATCCAAAACAGTTATGATAGATACGGAATTAGGAATTAGCGGTATTTACATGATATCTGCAAGGAAGCTTGCCAATATTTATAGAGGTGTCATTTTACAATAACACGTTAATTGACAAATAGAGACAGTCATGGTTGCTAATAGGATGTCGTGACTGACTTGACTCAGATATATTGTGACATTGAATACAGATAATTTTTGGGGTAATCATTTGCAAAAGAACATTTAGGAAGACACGATTGTAATTGTAGTTTTCTGACTTCTGTTTAAATTAAAACTGTAATTATTTATAAAAATGTCTTATTAGCTTGAAGGTTGATGAAATGAGAAAAAATACTTTAAGAAACAAAAGGCAACGAAACTAGACGTGACATGGTTGAAAATGCCGTAACGGCCTTTTGCCCGCGACTTCGTCCGCGTAGAAATTTGAGTTATAGCCTATGTGTTGTTCGGCTATATTATTGTAGATGTCATTAAAATCCATACAGTAGATTTTGAATGAATGAGTAACAAATATCCATACATCCTAATAAACTTTCACATTTATAATATTAGTATGAATAGCTATAGGCACAGATAATATAATACTAGTATATTTAATAAGTAATTTAATATAATTTTCATGAATAATTTGGCAACACAAAAACTTAGGTACTTACGTGAACCTAGATAAGTGATATTTAAATAAAAAACCTGTACCGATTACAAGAAATATTAATCAGACGCAACTATTATTATTAATCAGATGCAGGTAATAATTAATTGCAACTGTAATTATTGGTGATTTCTTAATTAGTCCATAGTTCGTCAGGCGGCAACAATTTGAGTTTTTAATTAAAGTATTACACTGACTAAGGGAATTACACCACCTGACATTACCTACGACCAGAGAGAGTCGAATGCCTGTTTTTTGTTAATCTACTTTTTATCAAAATTGTTTGTTATTGTACTTGGAATTAACATGTGTCATATTCAGAGACATAATTATTCATTTTTGTTTAATCTAAGAGCTTATCTCATGTCGGTGGAGCAATTGCTACTGTTTTCTATCCTTTTTTTATGGTAGGGAGGCAAACGAGCAGACGGAACGCCTCGCCACGGATGCCGATACTGACGCCCATGGACACCCTCAACACCATAAGAGTCTCAAGTGTGTTGCCGGCGCTTAAAAAGGGTTTGGGTTCCGGTTTCCTCACTCACTCGGCGAAAAACAACGTAAGCGTTATTTCGGGCCGGTTTTCTGTGATCCCGTGGTCCGGTTGAGCCAGCCCATTCGTGCTCAAGCATGGCTCTCCCACGGTAAATAGGTCTATCCTCTCTTTGATCCTTGATACGACTCGATTCTCATTTTCTCCTTCACTTGTTTTGTACTTCACTTCCGCTAGATCTTCCCCTATCACTCTTTCTTTCAATTTTCCTTGAAGGAAAATGTTAATCAAACAATAATTTTATACCGACATAAATTCAAAACAATCAGACATTCTGCCTATACCAAAATATCTGACAGATTGAAGATATATGTGAGAAACGTTTCCGATACATCAGACTTAAAGCTATTATTATCCAAATCATCCTTAATGCTTTGAAATGGATCACATTTACCTCGTTATGATATTAATCCTATGTTAAAACATGGCAATTATGTATTATTATCACCTAAAGCCTATATAGCATAACCAGTTTGGTCGTGCCGAGAGTGGCGTTTGTAAAAAAGTTGCCAATGTGTATGTATGTACTGTGATACACACAAACACTAGCGAACACGGAGATCGGAGGTACTACAAGTACGAATATCATGTCATTCTCACTTGGTTATCACTGGGTTGCACTTTACAAAGGTTATAACACTTTTTGAATAAATATGCATTATTTAGTTATGTATTGTATCTTGAGTGCTACTTAGTCACAAAGAGTAGCTTTGTAGAGCTTTTATGAGATCATAATTATTTATCGAATTATAAATTATATAATCTCGTACATAGACATTTTATTTCAATAAATTTATGTTATAAATATAATACATAGCATACTATACTTTATTTGTTTCACTTTATTTAACATGATTTCAATGAATTACAACGAAGCTGTACAATTACTCGTTGCCCATGTATCACTCGTCTCAAAAATACTATTTACTAGTTTTTTTTTTACATATTATAGCCTATGTCCTTTTCCGGGATGCAATGCCACATCTTAGTCAGATATTATCTGGATGTCTTTAAATCACGAGTGAATCGGTTTCTTCTAGGCAAGCGCGCTCCATCGTAGGTCGCAGTGTAGCTTAACATCAGGCGAACTGGCAATCAAGCGTAAGCTTATCAAGAATTAAAAAAAACTTCTCGCCAAATATCAACATCTAATGAGCAATTTAGGCATAAAAAGGTTTACTAATATAAGTATCCAATGGATAAGTAAATACTAATAAGGAATTGAGTTGTACTAAGAGTTGAAAATAAGATAAAAATCCATGTAGATCTAAGCTCTGGAATGTTAATAAAAAATATTGAATTTTAATAAAATATCGGTATCCCACTAACAATTGAAAAAGATGGTATATTTTTACATAAATGAAATAGGTAGGTACACAATTATATTATTGTGTTGTGTCATTCCATCATTTAAAATACTTTGACACGAGTCCTTATATCTAAACATAGAATTTATCTATATACTAATAATAAAGCTGAAGAGTTTGTTTGTTTGTTTGTTTACTTGAACGCGCTAATCTCAGGAACTACTGGTCCGATTTGAAAAATTCTTTCAGTGTTAGATAGCCTATTTATCGAGGAAGGCTATAGGCTATATATCATCACGCTACACGGACGAAGTCGTGGGCAGAAGCTAGTTTATTATATTTCCTTACTCATAATAATACCATTTCATTCGCAGACCGTTCTCACTGTCAGACACCATACTCGACGGCGACAAATCAATGACTTCGCTACTCATAGTTGACTTCTAAAACCCACACCAGAGTCCTGTGTGCATACACCGTTGTCTGTGTGCGTATGTTTAGTCCGGAGCAAGCCAGCAAGACTGCATTCCTGTCTGAGCCTGACCCGAACAAGGGGGAAAATGTACTTTTAAGTTTTATGGATTTATTCTTGTAGTTGGTATACGCAGTGTAAGATGGAATAGTGTGTTCCCACTAATAGTACTACATATAATTATTTTATGCATTAATTTTAATATATTTAGTAGTAGTGGATCAGAAATCCACCATGTTCTCAGAGCACCGAGAATTAGTTTATTTATCTCATAACATTTAGTTTTGCCTACTCTATTCGCTTTAGCTCCGGCTAGTAGGTCATATTCATAAGAATTGCTAACTTATTTTGTAATTCAAAAAGCAGCTATAAAATATACATCTCTCCAATTTATAAAGCAATAAAAAAATATTATCTACTTATTTGACTTTATAAATCTTTAATTCGCTGTTGTCTCTTTAGTTTCGTAAGTTAGTGGCCAAATCTTAAGTAAATAAATATTATCTACCTATAACAATTCTATAATTTAATTAAATCTTAGTACCTACCTATTGTTACGGCCATGATGGTTACAGTACACATAAAATCACCAATGATTAATTTTAATTGATAGGTTTTAATTACTTGGTATAATACATTTACGTAATGCTTACGGCTTGACGTAAATCGGCACGCAGAAACATTAGCAATTAACGCGTGTCCTTTTATGTAATGACATACCTAATTAGACATTTAGGCAATTGGCGTATGGCATGTATTACGTATTCTTTGATCATTTTTTCGCATAATCATCTGATTCTTAATAATACACGAATTTTGTAATATTTTAGATCCGAATCCTTGCATTTCCCTGTGTATCGGTTTCAAATCTAACGCTTTGTGGCTGAATGTATTTTTAACGTTAAACAAAGGATTTTTTTAGATAAAATGTATTGTATAGCCCTTCTCCATGATGCATTCTATCTCCGTGCTTTTTATCGTAATCTGTTTAAGATATAGGCGTAAAAATGTAACAGACGAACAGACTGAGTATATTCGCTTTACTAAAGATTTTTTTGTTTTCACATCATCCAGTCATCGTAATGAATTCATCGCATAAAAACAAAACGCTGTTTACTAAGACAGGTACATAACATAAAAACATATGTTTAATGTATACTTTACATACATAATTTAACATTAAAGTACACAATTACATAGGTCTTGCTCAGTGAAACATAATTGCAGTGGTAACCTAATATAATTAGATATTGTCTCATGAGGGACTAATTCTCAACCTGACCACTATTTGACCTGTGACTTGCACACGTATATACACACGCACACACACACACACATGTACATTGTATCTACAGTGACATGCGTTACATCAACTCACGCGCACAGGAGCGAGGACCGGCTCCGGAGGATCGTAACAACGCTGCTAGTGAACTTTTTAAAGATTTTTATTTTATTTTATGGTATAGGCACAGAGTAGTAAATACCAGTAAACGAGCAGACGGATCACCTGATGGTAAGCGATAACCGCCGCCCATGGACACCCGCAACACCAGAGGAGTCACACGTGCGTTGCCCGCCTTATAAAAGGGTTTGGGCCCCCTATTACTTAACGACTTCTTTTAATTAGTTATTGTAACATACCATCACGCATCTATTTCCCGAAGATTTCGGCAAAGGTGTACTAATGTATACCAAGAGTACGCCAGTAAGGCCTGGGCCACCACACGTGGCGCGCTGGTTGGTAGACTTCACACACCCTCTACAAAATCTCTCAAGCATTCAGGTTTCCTCAAAATGTTCCCCCTTCAAAATATTCAAGCGTGTGACAATTGATTTATTACTGACTCTTTAGTCTTGCTTGTGGTCCCATGCGTGACTGCTACGCTATAAGTCCTGGATTCTGGATTTGCCGTAGCAAGTGGCGATCTGTAGTTTCTGCCTACCCCTATGGGAAAAGGGCGTGAGAGTATGTATGTATGTTTATCTGACGTATTCCACTTAGAGCACCCTTCCGAATGGTACCTGCGCCAATCGCACTCAGCAGCCTAGTACTGACATGTATAGGTAGGTATATATATATACCTGAAAAACAAATACATCTCAGTACTAGACTGCTGTCATCATGGGTGCTCTTCGTGGGCAAAAGTATTAAATAAATTTGAATCCACAAAGAGCCCCCTCTAAAAATATTGGTAGGTGCCTTTCGTAGACTAGATCAGGAGCCATTCGCGCAGGTGCCATTTGTAGAGGTGCTCTTGATTAACTCCGTCCAATCTCACAAGAAAATATTTTTAATACTAAAAAAATATCAGTCATTGTGCGTGTGTATCATTTTTTTTATCAAATTACTCATTGCCACACCTCTCTTAATCTCAGAAATATTTGAAGATATAAAAAAATAACCAAGTTATTTGTTATCTGCTTCTAAATGGCACAATGACAAGGCGACGCCCGCCATGATAATGGCTACCAACAATTAACTGTATTTGAACAAGATTAATTACTGTTTCTAACAATTACTACTAGACGCCACATTCAACACGTTATAAATTGTTGGTAGTCAGATGTTGTCATCACGGTCACTTCGTTGTTTGGTATCAGCAGATAGGTCCAACTCATCTAAATCCGGGCGTTTTATCAACTCGTAGCGACCAGAAAGCGGTTTCACCCGCGTTGCTCCGTTTCAAAGAGTCGTAGCGTGATGAACCTTCCTCATGAATTTCTCCGTCCAATAGTCAAAACCGCTTGGAAATCCCGCCAGTATTTTTAGAGTTTATTGCGAACAGACACACAAACATACGCAGCGGGAGACCTTGTTTTGTAATAATTGTAACATACATACATAAAGTCACGCCTCTTTCCCGTAGGGGTAGGCAGAGACCACAGACTTCCACTTGCTACGATTGACTTGCGATCATATACTTAGTTGCTGATAAGCCGACACACATTGCTAGTAAGCTCTATTTGACGGTCTCGGTGATTTAGTGGTTTGATTACCGGACTGATGACCATGAGGTTGTGGGTTCGATTCCCACAGGACACGAATATTTATGTGATGAATATTTGTTCATCTGGGTGTTTCTTATGTTATGTATAAGTAGGTTTTTACAAAAAAAATATATAGGTAAGTATTATATCCATTGTCTACCCATAGTACAAGCTCTGCTTAGTTTCATGATGCGTAAAAGATCGCAGAATATTAATTTATTGTTTATTTAAAATGAAAGGGTGAGGTTAGGACTTACAGGAGTGACCGGACAGGGATACCTAAATGGAATGAAAGTTTTTTTTAAATAAATCTCAAGTCAAATTAAAATATATCAAGATAGACTACTTGATAGTACTTTCGAATATAATTTTTACATTAACTATAGACAGCCCCTACAACGCAAACCCTTCTCGTCACCGCCGTTCCCACCAGTACTGGCTGAGCCATCCCACTAATAAATTGTGACAACGGCAAGAAAACTGATCAAGATTATGATGATAGCACGCTTTAATCCACGCTAAAATACACAAACTACCTGCCCGCGACTTCGTCTGCGTCGACTTCAGATTTGGGTCCTACCTAGATAAACGGAGCATTATTCTCTATTCTCCTACCTAGAGAAATGGAGCGGATATTACACATCTTCTATGTGTAATCTATCTCTGTGCCAAATTTTATCCAGCTCCGTTCAGCCGTTCTGGCGATGGCGTGAAAGAGTCACAAACATCCATCCATAGAGCCACACGCTACACTTACATCTCTGCTTATCCTCGCCAAACGAGCGATCTGCGCAGGCGCAGGTATTCGCAGCGGAATGCAGGCAGTTACAGACTAGATCGCAGTCAGACACAAACCTGTTCACTCACATCTGACGACCTTTTTTCGTCCAAGCAGCGCTGTTGCCAACCGCTTGCGAAGATTGCCGATTAATCAATTAATAATCGGTTGGTAAATATCGACTTACGTGAGTTTGTTTATCGATAGCTAGAGCTTAGATTTTTATAAACGATGAGTGAATTGTGGTGTAAAATGAATTTAGAAATATTAGCTGCTAATTATAAAAAGTTAAATATTTTTTACTCATAAACTAGACTAGTTGATACTTGTGATTTGACTCGCATCCCAAAAGCATTTACTTAAGCTTCTAGGCGAAGTATCAAGCTGAAACATACACAAGATTTTAATTATGACCTTCAGAAATACAACTGGGTAAATCGCAGCCAATTTCATCCATTAGTTTTTGCTATAATAGTATGAAAAATCCTGGATTGAGTTAGGGAGGCGTTTTCCTACCAAAAAAGAGGTTACACAGAAGTTTTTGCGTGCGTACATAAAAACGTTTTCTTCTATCGTGTCGCTATCACGTTAGTATGTTCTTGCTGCCACATGCAGTGGTAAGCACTACAATAATATCTACACCTCCGCCTAAATCTCATGGAAGGTTAGGTATAAATGAAAAACATAACATACCATCGTCTGTATTCCCCGAAGGAGGGTATCACAGGACTTCTAGTGTATCAGTCGTCATTTTCAGAACTCAGAAGTAGTGATAGCAAGCCTTTAATAGGACTTGCAAGTATGTCTTAGTTGCTAGACCTGCAATTCCTGCAAACAACATCATAAGGCACATTAAATACATATTACGTAAAGAATTAGGATGTGAACACCATTTCACCAACCACTACCGTATACAAAGAAAACATTCCTGAACGTCGAAGCCAACTAACAACGTATAGACTCGAAAACTCTTCATCATCATTCAAGAATACACAATTAAGGGCCCTTATCAAAATACCTTCCCACCTTTTTTGCCTAATCTTTGCCACCAAGCAGGTAAAACAGAAGTTAAGCACAATTGAAATGTAGGTATTGAAGATTAGATATTGTAATTTTGTATAAATTTTCAGTAGCATCTCGAAGTTGTTAATTCCCTCGAATGGGCTCGCCCCTATTCTGGCGATTTAAAAACTGGCGCACTGGCTTAATCTGGTGTGTATGAGTACTTATATCTCTGCCACAACCTTTGAGGAGAGAGGCATGTTATAGTAGTAATATTTTATATCGGTTAGTGTTGTATTTCCTCTATCACTTCCTTGATCACAATATCATATCAGCCAATTGACATCCAGTGCGGAACCAAGGCCTCCCCTTGACGCCTCGACTACCCTTGAAAGACTTGGGGGAGGTTGTATGCCGCCTGCATCCAATGACTCCCAGCAACCTTCACCAGGTCGTCCGTCCTTCTCATTGGATGCCGTCCCACAAAGAGTTTTCCGGTGTGTAATCAGAACATACTCAATGAATATCAGCAGACGTTAGCTTGTGACCATGTCCTGTAATAATGTTTTATTCATTTATTTTAATAATAAGGATGTTTTGTTATGTTATCTCAGTGTATTCCTATTTCCTCAATTGCATAATAAACCGCACTAATGTTCGTAAATAATCGTTAAATTCTCTACTAATTATGACATGTTTTTACATAATTCTGTATCTTTTAGAGCTTATCCGACTTTACAGCTGATGGCTTATTGCATAACACGATGTCATTCCTCTTATCAAACGAGTAGGATTAAGCAGTCGAGTATTAAACACACTTTTTATATTTGTTTTAGCATTGCACCTCTTATTAATTATTATAGTATTAATTATAATAGGTAGGATTCAATAATCCGCGTAGCTAGCTATGAACCCGTCCTTCGTTTGCTCACAGCTGGGCGCAATGTTGTGTGATGTATCAGACTGGTCTTTTTGACGGTTTCTGGCTTAGCTAGGGGGCAAATGACCCAAATGCAATTCAATTCTTTTCTTTTTATTCGTCCTGAATCCATTCATATTTGAATCCCATTACTGCAGCTTTTTGGCAATTTTCTAATTTTAGCCCAGCTAATCATCACTTGTGACAATATTTGGCCAGTTGTAGTGCGTCTAAGTATTTCTTCACTTAGTCACACAATAGAAACTTATGGAGAAGAATCAGGCAATTACAGACATAGGTACATTTCTCCATGTATCATAAAATCCTTTGAGATGCGAATGGGACTGCGGGCAAATATACATACATTACGAATATCTTAAAACTGTACTTCTACCTTGTAACTGTAATGTGACCTCTTTGTGCCCAGTTATTTGGGTTACACCTACGCTAAAAGAAGACAGAAAACACTTCCGGGTAAGAGTGAAAGAGAGGTAAGAGGACCCGTTAGGAAAGTAGTTACGACTACTACCTTTACGCGTAAATAGGGATGATTTGTGTTGATGTAATCAATAGAGTGCATTACTGTGTAGAGCAGTGATACATGTATCATTAATGGTGCTAATGGCCATTTAATGTTAGGATTTAAATTAATATTAATGTAGTATTTTGAAACACGAACAAGATTAGTGATTACTAATTTTGTGTGAATGTATCCCACGCTCTTTTTATCTAACTACGAAAAAAGATGATGCTAGATGAAGTAAAGATCTGTAAATCCAGGTACGAAATATAGCGTAGAGCTCAAGACCGATTGAGATGGACAATCACTGTGGACGCCCTCTGCCCCATTCATGGAACTTGGACTTGGAACTTGGGGATGTAGGAACTTAAGTCATGGCACGAAAAAAGAAAGGTAATGAGTTTAACAGTGTATGTATGTATGTGTTCACTAGCTCAATACTATTGATCAAATTTTGACAAATGAGGTGTCTATAGATTCGTCTTGTCAGTAAGAGCTATGATTTTTTTAAGATGCCGTGTGACCTGTTGGTGCCGATATGGTGGATATGGCAGCATGCGATCACTGCTAAAATCTGGACTTAACTGTTGATTTTGATTAAGTAAAGTAATAGTTCTCTTTATTTTTTGACATTCGAAACTGGTAATCAAACGTGCTTTTCAAGGTCTGACGAAAAGACAAAATTCTCACACATCTACGGGCTGATACAGCAAGCAGTACTTAACTATTAAATAAACCGATTTGTGGAGAAAATTAAACATTGACAGTGTCATATTTATTTATTATTGATAAGGCACTTCAACCACTTGTTCACAAATACATAAGTATAACATTAAACTAAGGTTTTTGAAAATTGAAAGTTTGGCAGTTACAGAAGTGCACAGCACTTTCAGACGTACAAGTTAAAGATCCTTTAACACTATAACTTACAAGCTAGAATATAGAATATAATTATGATGACTGAACTTAAGAAATACATGACACGAACGCTTCCCAAATGAGAATGAAACCTTCTATAACTTTTACCTATGTACTACGAGTTTTTAATTTTTTACTCATCAGTCCTAAAAACACTTAAAATTAGCTTATGTATCTTTTTGAAGGTGTACAAATGATTATATGTATGTAGTTACCTGCGCCATAAATGCCAGTGTTGGTGAGTCAGTCGTATTCATGTCAACGCTACCTGCGCCCGCGCCGCCCAGCTTTGTGCCGAGACCCCCGCAGCCTTTGTGTTACTTTCCATGTTTCTAAGCTTTTTTGCTAAAGTATTCAAGTTTCCGAGGTGTTTGGCTACATTTTGCAGCTTATACAAGTCATACTTAAAAAATAATAACGGTGCCATCTAGTTAAAAAAATATATGAAAAACATTGACTTGTAAAAGTGTCCTTAAAAGATCTATTTACAGAAATAAACATCATCATTTATAATTTATCATTATCATCATCATCACTACATATTATAAAACAGTCGTTTCCCGCTGTCTGTCCCTATGTATGCTTAGATCTTTTAAACTACGCAACGGATTTTGATGCGGTTTTTTTTAATAGATAGAGTGATTCATGAGGAAGGTTTTAAGCTATATAACATAACGCTACGACTCTTAGGAACGGGGCAGCGCGGGTGAAACCGCGGGCGGGTCGCTAGTTTATAATATTAAGAAGAGTATCCTCCGAATTTCGGCACTGCACAGAAATGGTTTGCGAAGGTCTTTCGGCAGTCGCTTCGTGTAAAAAACTGATAATATTCAGCCGCATCTGGTTAGACTGAAAGCCGGCCCTAACAAAAGTAGTTTGGAAAAGGTTCGGAGGAGGGATGCTCTACCTCAGTAAGGAGAGAATATTAATTGAGATTATGAAACTAAACAATCTTGTTACACTCCACCATCGTTTATTATTCTTAAACTGGGGATCACGACTCCCAGGAGGATCACGTTGTTGTGTTCAGTATTTTAGGACGTTTTACTATGTAAATATGTAAAAATGTAAAATGTATTTAATAAATAAGACCTGTTTATGAAATACTAGTTTCTGCCCGCGACTTCGTCCGCGTAGCGTGATGATATATAGCCTATAGCCTTCCTCAATAAATGGGCTATCTAACACTGAAATATTTTTTCCAATCGGACCAGTAGTTCTTGAGATTAGCGCGTTCAAGCAAACAAACAAACAAACAAACTCTTCAGCTTTATATATTAGTACAGATTATTATATCTTTCCACAGATTTTTGTTTCGAGATTACTTTTTGTCTATTAATATAACTGCGACAGAATCCGAAATTTGGAAATAAGACGGAAGACAAAAGTAATGGATATCATAACTCGTATAGAACATCTAAAATGGAGTTGGACAGGACATAATTATGCTACGTTGCAAAATAAATAAATGGAGCAAACAAGTAACCTTGTGGTATCTAAGAGGGGACATCAGAAGACAGAGTCGTCTGAAATCAAGATGGAGAACGATATCTGTCTAACCCTAGGACAATGGACAACTGGACCAGAGTTGCAGAAGACCGAGCGCAATGGAGAGAGCTGAATGAGGACTATGCCAAGAGGCACGCCGAATTAATAATAAGATTCATAAAATCAAAAATGTTAAATTGCACGTAGTTCGGGAATTAAAAGGGCTCTATATCATACAACTGTGTTTGAGTTTAAAATCGGGTTGCGCTTGCGACACGAAAAAGGTTGAAAACGATGCACTATCTATAACACTGCAATGAACGATAACAGTTGGATATCATCCATATGGCTTATTGTCACGACAAGGACAGGCTACTAGTAATTGGTTCATTGTGTAGCAGACCACAGAATATACTAACGTATGTCAAGTACATATGTATGCAGAGTGCACTGCGCACAATTTATGCCCAATAAACGAGCATCCAGATCGAATGCACGTGTTGTGACGCCGCTTTGTATCGTTGGAGTCGTCTTGTCTACCTTTCATTCAAAAGAATCACATGAAGTACTATAACATAATGGAGAGGCTAAGTAATAACTCAGCTAATGAACTAATTTGCAATGTTAAGATGCATTCGCTGCGGTCAGCGGTCAGCGGTAAGCGATTACCACCTCCAGCTCGACCGGAATTATAGCGTGGCCTCACAGAATATCGGCGTGAAACAACACTTACGTTGTATTTCGCCGAGTTAGTGAGGATACCGGAGGCCCAAACCCCTTTAAAAGGCTGGCAACGCATTGTGACTCCTCTGGTGTTGCGGGTGTCCATGGGCGGCAGTAATCGCTTACCATGATCCGTGTGATCGTTTGCCCCCATCTCATAAAAAAACTAGCCCACTGCGGTGGATTATAGCCTACCTAACCTCTCTCATTCGGATACGAGACCCCAGCTCAACAGTGAGAGAGTTAAGTGAAAGATGATGACTAATATATAATGCTATATTTCTCACCAATTTGTTTTCATTGGTTTCAATATTAATCGATAGACAACCCTGAACTCATTACAAGGAAACTCAATCGCCCAGACTCTCATACATACATAAAAGAGCGGATAAGGAACACGTCAATTTGCTGCGCTTGCAGGGGTCGCAAATCAAAACTGATGTACACGGAATACGGATATAAACAAACATACATACGTACAATAGCACATACATGTGGTCACGTAACAGTTCGTAATTGCTCATCCCGAGGGAAGCGGGCACGTCGATTACTTCGGCCTTGTACAGTTACACCCACTCCTGCGCACGCCTGTGTCTTGAATGATCTGTTGCTCCTACAATAGGGATTAATTCTTCTAGTTGATCTCTGTTATCTAAGTATGGTATTATTTGCATTGTCACATGATATCAACGGCGCAAGTATCCTATCCTCTTTCAACTTTTCGAGCATTGTTCTCATTACGAATATTAGTGCTCTAAAATGTGTAAAAATCCAAAATCTTGAACCTCTCTAAATAGATTTTTTTCATTAGAAGAAACTGGAATACATGCCATCATAACATACCATCACGCTTGTATTCCCCGAAGGGTTAGGCAGAGGTGTACCTACTAATGTACTCAGACTCACCCACAGTTCGCCCGTATGTTTTAGGTCCCATGTAATAAGGGGCCGGAATTTGTGCCCGGTTAATGGTAATAGGCTCGCAATTACCATTAACCGGGCACAAATTCCTAACTCCGAGCAGCTACTGGGAATTTCATAGAAAAACCCAATAACACTTTGCTCGACCTGGGAATCGAACCCAGGACCACTTACTAATGAGACAGTTGAAGAAACTCGAATAACGGCACTTATTGCATTATTATTATAAAATAGTGTTAGAAGTTGTATTAATATATGTACAATGTCTTATCGCTAAAAGCGATATCTTACAGACAACCTAAGGATGGATAGACAACATTCACAAAAAGTCGCATCAGCCTCCGTGTGTGGCAAATCCTCATCGTCTGTCTCGAGTCACTCCTCGGGTCATCTGCCACCTGCCATCTGTCAAACATCTGTCAAATCTGTCAAACAAAAACAAAATCATTAGTAAATGGTAAATGGTTTGGATTTGCCTCGGTCAGTGTGGAATAGACTTACGTTTTCTGATACAAATATATACTACACTATACTATGTATTTATCTTGTTTACAATTAAATTACACAACATATGTATGATGTGTGTCACGACCGACATATTTTATTGTACTACATTTCAATACTCGTAATATCACGCTGGGGCCACAGAGTCCACTTTTATTTAATAAAGACTGCCAACACATATAACACTTCACATAGGTTTATTGAGAGTAAGAAAGTTATACCTATAATATAACGTTCTTGATTGAGAGCAAACAAATAGCACCTACTAACACCATAGACATATCCACATTTTTATGGGATAGTGGGCAAACGAGCAGACTGATCACCTGATGGTAAACGGTTACCGCCGCCCATGGACACCCGCAACTCTAGAAGAGTCCGTTTCTCACTCGGCGAATCAAAACATGTGTTGTTTTACGCCGGTTTTCTGTGAGGCCGTATCACTCTAGTCGAGGCGACCCATTCGTGCGAAAAAATGGCTTTCCTACGATAAGATGTATTTCTATCTGGAGGCCAAATATGTTGCGTGCGGATAGAACTTGTGACCCCTTCGCCGATTGTATCTTATTTGAAAGGTTCGCACTCATCGCAATGTACAGTCTGTATATGAATCAACAAACAGGCGTCTTAACTATCACTCGGATGACGAATGAAAGAGTAATAAACATGTTTGTTGAGGTTTTCATCGGAATGCATGTGTCAGCTATTTGTAGGACACTGCAACGGCTCTTTGCACACTTTTCCCGTTTGTTCATTCTATATTCTCAAGTGGTCGTCTCAAAAGGCACAGAAGTTATCTACGTAAGTAGTACACGAGCCCACAATCCACCTGTCCCAAAACGCACCCTCCACCTTACTACTTGCATCATCAACATATCAGCCAGAAGATCAAAAGATTCACTGGTGAACAAACATCTCCCCTACAGACTTTCACAAAGACCGATCAATTGCCGCCTGTATCCAACGTCTCCTACTCTCACTCGACTCTCCAACCTTTACCCGATCATATAATAATATGTACATCTCGTTGGAGGTCACTTTGTTGCTCCACAAGAAAAATTACCGAAATTAATATTATAAAAAAATATTAATCTGGGTACGTACTTGTTAAAAAACGACTTCCACATCAGCCTCTGTAACCGCCTGGACAAGATTTATTTCCAAGAGGCTGATGTGGAATTCGTACCCAGATTGGCAGATGCAGAGCTAAATGGGGATTCTGGAGATCTTCATGTTACTGTGGCGATCATGAACGTAGGAGAGCCATGCTTCGGCACGAATGGGCCGGCTCGACCGGGGTGATACAACGGCTTCACAGAAAACCGGCGTGAAACAACGCTTGCGTTGTGTTTCGCCGAGTGAGTCAGTTTACCGGAGGCCCAAACCCTTTTAAAAGGCGGGCAACGCACTTGTGACTCCTCTGGTGTTGCGGGTGTCCATGGGCGGCGGTTACCGCTTACCATCAGGTGTTCCGTTTACTCCCCCTACCCCATAAAAAAACAGTAATTTATAAACCATTTATTTTGCCACACAGACCACTAGACAAGACGTCTAGACATTACACTAAATACAAACAAACACTTACAACATAATACTATTATGTGTAGCCAGATAACCAGCTCAGTAATTATTGGTGGAGGGCATAGCATTGATTCCCTTGGGTCCCTGCAGCTAGTATAATCTTAGCTACATTTTATTTTATCTGACGTACCCTCGAAAACCATAATAAAATATTCACAAATTTCATTTATATTTTAATATGAATTATTTTTTCCTGACAAATATGTGACTGGACCCAACAATGGCCCCGGCTGAAGCTATATGATCTACACAATGTGCTATAGAATTTTTTGGATCCTTAAAAGATTTCTGGTTACATGTATTGTGTTTTAAAAGTAGTATTTTAAAGTATATCAAGACAAGGTAATAAGAAATATGTAGGTACCTATTTAGTAGGGCCTACTAGTAACTTTTCAGTTTATAAGGTCAAGCCTCACAGCCACGAGAAACCTGTCCCATTCCAAGTCCCGTTCAGTATGACCTGCTAAATGTTGTTCATTAACGAGATATGGGGATACCGGTTCCATCAAAGTATACCGACCGACCATGCAACAACGGCCATCTTTTATAGAATTAAGTCCGTGTAGCATAAAAATTTAGTAACAATCTGTACACGCAACTGACGAAAGTCGTAACCGGTGAAGGAAAACATACCATACCATCACGCCTGTATTCCCCGAAGAGTTAGGCAGAGGTGTACTAAGGTACACCAGTTCGCCGGTATGTTTAGGTCCCATGTAATAGGGGGCGAGCCTATTGCCATTAACCGGGCACAAATTCCTAACTCCGAGCTGCTACTGAGAATTTCATAGAAAAACCCAATAACACTTTGCTCGATCTGGGAATCGAACCCAAGACCTCTAGCGTAGCGGTTGCACTTGAAACCACTAGACTAACGTGGCAGTGAAGGAAAACATTGTGATAAATATTCAAACCTGGTATAAGAGCTCACTACTATCACGCTTGCACCCCCGAAAGGTTAGGCAGAGGTGTAATATACAACGTGCAACTGAATTAGTGCAAGACCTGAAAGTAGTTGGTTCAGAAAATCAGAATCGAGTACATTTATAGTGGTTTTTAATAGATGTTAATTTTTCCCGAAAAGATAATAAATTGTTATTGTGTGCATGGTGCGCCGATATCGTAGTCGTTGTGGGTACGACTGTAGAATAGCCACCAGTTTTACGTTTAGCTGATCTAACTAATTTATTGAAAAAATATATACTTAGGTACGTGTCAATTAGTCTCTTTTCAGGCAAGACAAGAAAAAGAAATTTGCAGACGCACTGAAAATGCCTGGAAGAGCTATTGGTCCATGAAAAACCTCATGAAGGGTGACCTCCATCTCACTCTTAAAAAGAAACTGATGGACGTGTGTATTCTGCCTGTCCTCACCTACGGTGCTCAGACTTGGTCTTTGACGAAACATCAGAAGTCCGCCCTCGGGGTTTGCCAGCGAGCCATGGAGCGCAGCATCTTAGGAGTCCGGCTATCAGACCGTATAAGGAACAGTGTGCTGCGCTCCAGAACTCAGATTGCCGACGTGGGCCAGAAAGCTGCAAGCTTAAAGTGGAATTGGGCTGGTCACATCTGCCGCATGTCAGACGAGCTGTGGGCAAAACTTACAACTGAGTGGAACCCACATAACGTTAGACGACGTCGCGGCAGGCCCAAAAGGAGATGGCGGGATGAGCTGGACATCTATTGTAAAGATTGGCCACAGAAGGCTCTAAACCGTGAGGAGTGGAAGAAGGGTAGGGAGGCCTTTGCCCTGCAGTGGGACGATAACGGCTGAAAAAAAAAAAAAAAAAAAAACGTGTCTCAAAATGATTTAAGGTGTTTCGTTTTGACCACCCTACAGTTCACCAGATGATTCGAGCCTCTTCCAAAACATAATGTCAATTAATAAACATTCAATCATCAATTAATCAATTTTTATTACTTATTTAAAATCCTGTAAATTTCAATTACAATAATACTAAATAAATTGGTATTATAAAATTTACCTACTTGCTTTCTAAATATTCTGTAGTGGAATAATTAATTAATGATATTAATCTTATTTTTTTGTTAAATAATATTAGCTTTTCTTTCTATTCTTTAAGAAAAGGTAAGTTAAAGTATTGTTTAAGAAAAGTACTATTATCATTATATTTTCACTTTAATAATAATTTAATTATTAAACACTCATCAATGATCACTTAAGGTCATGCTGTATCAATGAGACCCGTTCATTTGACCCGCTGAACGAGCACTCTGCGCTTGCGCAAGTCGCATTCCGTGAATAATGACGCCATATTGAGACACTATTATGGCATTTATTGCGTTGTGTTTACTTCATTATTTGAGTGAATTTGCTGACGTAGAGTATTTTATGAAACCAAATCTACTTATTGCATTTTTTAGCCCGAAAATCTGAAACAACATACCAACGCGCAGGCAGAGGCGTACTAATGTACATCCACAGTTCGCCGGTATGTTTAGGTCCCATGTAATTTGGGTGTGCCTATTGCCATTAACCGGGCACAAATTCCTAACCCCGAGCTGCTACTGGGAATTTTATAGAAAAACCCAATAACACTTTGCTCGTCCTGGGAATCGAACGCAGGACCTCTAGCGTAGCAGTCGCGCTCAGGAACAATTGGCTAATGTGGCAGTTAAAAAATCTGAAACACACAAACAAACATGGATTTCTTGTGTACCTATCTACTTTTCAATTGTTTTGGAACTCAAGTATTAAAACAACGCGATCCTTACAACTTTCTTACTAAGGAGAATTATAAAGACACATGCCCGACCGCTACGCCTGAGGTCCTGAGTTCTATTCCTGGGTCGAGTTAGTGGTTGGTTGCTGTTATCGATATTTTCTACGAAATTCTCAGTAACAGCTCGCAGTTTGGATATGTGCCCAGTTAATGGTAATAGGCTCGTCAATATTACGTGGGACCTAGACATACCGGTGAACAATGCAGTGTAAAATGGTACATTACATCTCCATCTAACCCTTCGTATAATACAGTCATGATGGTATGATAATTATGTTCTCCTGAAATCCTCATGGACGGACAGGCTATAAGCCAACCTCAGCAGTGCCTGGACTCTTACCGGCTAAAACCTACTCCTGCTCATAAAACATGCGCCACCAAGGACCCTGCTCAAGGTATGGAACCTTGAGCAGGGTCCTTGTGCATCCAGTGTTTATTTATTTATTTTCTCTTCTAGATAGGTATGATATGTTATGACTTCGCGCAAACATTACATTCTAGTTTTTATATCTATTATTGATACAAGAATACACTAGAATATGTCACTGTATTTTGCTACTAACCAATGTTTATATTTATATTGTTGATGTGCCATATATAAATAAATAAATTACGCAGTCATCCTACCAAAGTGCACAAACTCCTTGAATGCCAACAATATCGCAAAAACCTAGCAGTATTACCATCACGTACCTATCTGATTATAGCTAAGCTTCGAGGCTTGAATCTTCTTGTTCCCATGTCGCCCTGGTACTTTGTACTCAACTCAGCGCAATTCTGACGACGATAAACTTGTGCATGCTAAGAATTCCATATTTATTATGTGAATTTATAAGTATGTAGGTATGCATTATATCTTTTAGATAAAGATATAATAAATAAAGATATGTTATTTCTACATACATAACCCATGATGTTTAAACATCATTTAAGTAGGTAGGTAGTATATTAATTGTTTAAAAAATCTTGTTTTTTCCATTGTTTAAAATATCATTGTCAGTGTCCAGCATGCCTAAAAACCCCACTTCTGAGGTTTTGATTAAGCGTATTATGATTATAAATATAAATCGATTCCATTAGAATTGCTTTATGTCGCCTTGTCAATTCCGTTATTGTAATAAAATGACAATCAAGCATACGGGGCACCTGGCAACACCAGTACCTAATAAATCAGTAGCGCATTGTCATCTTAAGACCTCAGTTCTTAAGTACCATATTGCATATTGTGTGCCGGACGGAACACAAGAATGCTAGCTCATTATGGCTTGCCGACTGAATATTTGGCAATACAGTAGTATACCAGATAAACTCCATCAGAGAGTCTCTTTCTTTCCTGTTCAGCAAAGAACATTTGCCTTCAACATTAAAATGTATCTTCCATCAAGAGTTCGATAGACCGAACTTCAAATACACACGTAATACCAAAATAAATCGCACCTCAATTATATTTTGTTTCTAAGTTTGTTATTGTTCGGATGGCCGGTACCTTTAATTTAGGTTCTTGCTGTACCATTTTGTCCAAAATACTTCACCGGAAATAAATGAAAGTAAGGGAATGCAATTTTTTATAACTTTAGCAAGTTTGGAACGATTTTCCAGTCGTTTTTTCCACTGAAGTAGTAGTAGACGAAATGGTATAGTAGGAACATTCATCCGAATAATAACACTATTTGATAAAATATTGTTTGGATTACGATTAATGTACGTAATGTTACGATATTACGTATTTGTAGGAAATTTACGCCGGTCCCTCAAGATTTACAAACACAGGGAGTAGTCCTTTGATGTATCCAATTATATTTTTCAGTACGTAAAATCCTCATGGATCAGTAGGCAGGTGGATACGTCGATCTCATACCGACAAAACTCGCACTATGTACTCTATGGAGTCAATATATCGGCACGCCTAAGTCCTACAACAAACGTGCTCTGTGCTCTACTGGTAACAAGCTGTCTGTTGTGGTATGAACACAGCCACAGGTCAAGGAGGACGGCGTATACTCGACCTGCGATATCATGACTAACATATATCATTTTATATTAAACCCGCCATTGCACGCGGACTTGAGACAGAATTTAGATTGTTTTCTTCCAACGTCAAATCTATCTCTATGCTAGTTCATCAAATTAATTTTGCGGTTTAGACGTGAAAACGAAACAAACAAACGGATAAACAAACAACAAGGTGTTAATTTGTATTTGTAAAAGCACCCACGATAGGAGAAAATCCTTTTTTTTTAAGAAAATATAAGCACCATGAGTGCTCTGCTCATTGACTGCGAACTCTAACCGATGATAAATTATTATATGTAGTTTAAAAGTTTTAGAATACGGTGCTAGTCTACGAATAATTATTTATTTAGGGAAAAATAACTACTTCAAGCATTATAGTGAGGGACCACCTCGAAAAAACAAGATAATTTAATTATCCCTACAGATTATAAAACAAACTCCCCCGCCGCGTCAGTCTCTGTTTTCGCGATAAACTTAAAAACGGCTGAACTAATTTTCATGCGGTTTTCGATGGAGGAATTAATGGGGAAGGTTTTAAGCTATTTAACATCACGCTAAGACTTTTAGAAACAGGGCAACGTGGATGAAACCGGGGGCGGGTCGCATCAGAATCAGAATCAGTTTGCATAAAATGTTATAAGACAAAAAATACAGGAATTGAGAATTGAGATTTATCTGATCAGTTGATTTTATCATACATATCAGTCACTGATAATCGCTATCTCTTTTTATATTGCGCAAGCGGTCATTGCATCATTGCAGTGCAAATTTTATAATAACGTCATTTACTATGACCATAAACATTCATAAAATATATCTTGGCAGATCATTGGATAATCCTTAGACATTGTAGTACTTATTGCCAATAGGTACTTCCTTAAACGGTATCTTTTGTGATTTGTTTGCATTTTCCACGCCTTAAAAGGTTATGACTGATGATTTTGACGTGAGAGAGCCATGCTTCGGCACGAATGGGCCGGCTCGACCGGAGTAATACCACGGCCTCACAGAAAACCGGCGTGAAACAACGCTTGCGTTGTGTTTCGCCGAGTGAATGAGGTTACCGGAGGCCCAAACCCTTTTAAAAGGCGGGCAACGCATTTGTGACTCCCCTGGTGTTACGAGTGTTTATGGGCGGCGGTTATCGCTTACCATCAGGTGATCCGACTGCTCGTTTGCTCCCCTATCCCATTAAAAAAAAGGTTAGAATTACCTACGATGAATTGGCACGTCCAAATAGCAAGCAATATAATTTTAAAACAGTAATAACTATACTCATAAACTGTCAAGTCAAGATACGTATTAACTAATAATAAGTTATCAGTGATTTAAACGGTAACGGAAATTAAACCTATAAGCCCGAGAGATTTTCTTAACGGTATGTGAAGTTTAAGCTGGACATAAGGTTTCATAACTGTTCTCCTCTATAAAGCAGAAAGATCGCAGTATGATGGTAGATTATCAAGCGTGCCACTCATCTTCACTCTGCCAAGAATTATAGAAGAAGGATTTGAAGTCTGCCAACCCTTATTAACCCGTTGTACTGTAGGCTATCCCCTTTTACTATGTGAGAAAATCCGTGCCTAGCAGTGGGACAGTAAATGGATTTTGCTAAAAACCTCAACACCTCGTGTGTTGATTTTATCACAGTGCCGTCAAAATATCTACACGTTTCCCGCATTCGTCATGATAACAAAATATGGAATTTATTAATTAGTTGGTTTTAAAATGTAGGTCACTATGACGACCGTTGCTAGTTTAATGAGCTTTAATTATATTTATTTAACTTCATAACAAAATAATGAGATATATACATACAACTGAATAAGCGCAAGGGCTCAAACACGTCAATTAAAATATCAAGTCACAATTATAATAACGAAACCCTATCGGCATTTTGAGATAACTAATATGATTACGTAAACGTACCTAAACGTAAACGCAAAACTCGTGGCTGTAAACGACTACGATATCGGCGCGCACACGCAAAGGTACAATGATAAATTTGTGCAAATATATTTCAGTTTTCCCTAACTCAAACGACTGATGGATCAGGCGACCATAGTTTCAGGTATTGTCATTCTCTTCTCGAGAAAAAATTAACACATTAAAAATCACTATAATTGATTCTGAACCGGTACTGATTCTGAACAGGTATTGATACCGCTGAAGTGACATATCTACGTAAATAGGAGATGTGTAGTGTTAGTTTTTTTTATATAGAAAAGGGAGGCAAGCGCGAGAGTGGGTCATTTGATGGTAAGAAAATACATTAAAATAGTTAATACTTTGATTATTTCTTCGACTAAAAAATATAATAAATCTTGATCCTTTAAATAATATTACTAAAAAATCCTACAATAAACCTGCAGGATATTTGGATAAAGACTGAAATCTTCTTATTACATAAACAAGTTGATCTCAACGTCTGTAATGTATATTCCTGTCGTTTGTTGTAACCTTCTTAACAAGTTTTTCCACCTCGCAACACACAAGTAATAAAACCTCTTCACGTGTTAAGTCTCTTTTGTAATTTAAATGATTTCTTCCCAAACAATAATCGCGATTTACCGCTACAATTGGCTCGGCCCCAGTGCCTGACTTCTGAAGAATTATTTACAAACACTGCGTGTGAATCAAAGGCTGGCACAAAACAAGAGAAAATCAATCAATTGATTGTCATTCAGCAAAGAGGAATCAAATGTCAAGAATGCCGTGTGATCGGTGATACAGTATTGATTGAAAATGATAGTACTGTAACACTAAGATGACGATGGTCGTGAAGACCATTATAATGACAATAAATAATAATAAATATTTTCAATGAGAATTTCAGTACTTTAAAATATTAAAAACTAGCTTCTGCCCGCGGCTTCGCCCCCGTGGAATAAAAAGTATCGGGAACGGGATAAAAAGTATCCTATGTCCGTTTCCTGGTTCTAAGCTACCTCTCCACCAATTTTCAGCCAAATCGGTTCAGCCGTTCTTGAGTTATAAATGAAGTAACTAACACGACTTTCTTTTATATATATAGATATAGATAGATATTATAGTACCGATGGTCTACACTGCGTCAAAAAAGTCAAAAATGAGTGTTTCAGTCTCATTTCAGTCGACGTGAAGAAATGACAGTTTTCATAATAGGTTTACAAAGAAAGCAAAGCAGGGGTAAAAGGCCGCTTTTGCTGATTCACATTCAAATCTGCGAGTTCCAATTATTACGAACCTGATTCCGGAAAAATTTTGTTCACTTTACGTGAATTTGAGTACTTTCAAAAAGAAGAAAATTATTCCGGAACGACGAATTAAGATTTTTTATTAGTTGCTTACTTTATTAATTGTTATACACATTATTTTTCAAATAAGCATGTTGTTCGCGCTGGTAAGCGGTAACTTTGAGATGCTAGCAACACTAGTACCGCGTTGTCATCCTAGGATAATAATATGCCCACTAATTTCACAAACTACATTGCTCTTCAAATCGGAACACTGCGAACACAATAATGTTTACACATTATCAAGTACCTAATGCCGGAATATTTGGCAATTCGGTGGGACTTTCGAGACGAACTCCAGCGGAAGAGTCCTACCACCTGCAAAATAGCAAATACCCTCTTCGTAAAATCTTCTTTCTAATTTTCTTTGTATCTAAATCTGTAATCAATACCAATATTATCTAATTTCCTCTTCTCATGCCCAATCTGTTACAATTTTGTTAGGCGTAATGAATATACTTAGATAAAGCCTTCTTGTGTGGTTTCAAGTGGGTCTCTTGAGGGACTATAGTATCATAACTGAGGTATAAGACGCCTGGCAACAGACACAGTCCCAGGACCATGGTTAGCGAATGCTTACTCGACTTTATGGCACCGCATAACCGCTGGGCGTTGTCAGACAGGTTAGGGGTGGCAAGAACGTGAGAGACTCATTTTTACAACCTGTTTTGTTCCTGTCATTGAATGCTTGAAGAACAACCACTCTCCGCACATCCCTAGATTTGACACCCTCGCACTTCGTACTAGTGCTTTTCTGGTTAATATGTTTAGCACTCATTACACATACAAGTACAAACGTCAAGGCATCGAAATTGGAACGTATCTATTACCAACGTGTGTATTGGGTTGGCTGCCCAATGCAGTAAAAGAGATATTGAATTGAGAGTCGGTTTTATCTGGAAAGTTTTAGCTATGTTCTAGCTTAAATAATTACTTCAATTAGTTCAGGAGGCCATAGTAAAGTACGTATCAGTAATCTTATTTCGAAAATAATTTCACTGAAGCTGTCTCTTCTATCTCTAGGTACATAAATTTTAGTAGCCTCCAAGACAGACTTATTGGCAATTAATTACTGCTGACGTAAAAATTTAATAATTGCCTGAGGCACCATAAAAATCTTAAAACCAACACCTGTTTAAGGCGTGGCAGAATCTACAGTCTACAACACATTAGCAAAAACTTGCGCAGACCAGACTCAGCCGTCAAACGTCTGTTCTGACTTTAAAAAGTCATCGAACTTGTTGTATAATGTCATATTATTTATAACTATTACGATTGACCACTAACGAACTATGCAAGTTAGAATTATTAGCTAATTGCATTTTTTTTTCCTTTTTTATTTAAACTCGTTTAGACACCGTGACAGGTTACGGCTAGCAGGTTAGGCAGGCAGTTACTGCAGGCTACGTTGGATTCAAAGATTCTGTTTTGTAAATGTATTTAGGGACTAGGAGGATATAAATTACATTGCAGTTGTACACATAAAAAGTTCGATTGCGATAGTTATAATAAATAACGTAAACTTTTTTAGTGAGTATGGAAATAATTGCTGATTTTCATTCATTTTCATTTGATTAAATTATGATAATTTTTCACAGCGATTTCAGATGCGACATCTCACAACCTGTTACTTTTTTTCCCCAATGAATTTTTATTTTAATTCGTTTATCGCCACACATGCTCTTTTGAACAAAATGTGATTTCATTAAAATGCGATTTCATTGAAATGCGATTTTGAGCAGGCTATTTGATATGAAAATAAGTAGCAGGTGTGACGTTTGAAAAAATATTTCTTGTTCTTTTTTACATGCTATCTACGAAATGTTCCATGCCTATATTATGTATAGGTACTTAATATTAATAATAGGGTGAATATTCGAAAATAATTTTAAAAATAATTCTTCTAGTTGCAGATTGTTTTAATTTGACAGCAGAGGGGTAATTTAAGTTTCCATTAAAATAATTGTAGTTTTAAACATCTACATTCTTAACTTTGGGATGAGGTAAATGACGTTCTCATATTTTTCAAATATTCACCCAATAATGTAAGATTATTGATCCTGCTTCGCTTTCGCCCCTGAGTCCTGACTATTTCAGCAAAATGCAAATAAATGGACTCCACAAAATCGTAGGGTTGTAGCCAGTTTTTTTCTATAAGTAATGAAATACAGATAATTCAATAAGTGAGGGCAGCCCTACGCGCGCGGGTCATTCCCGGTGGTCCCGGCCGGCCACAAGCGTCAGCCAATACTTGTAACAACATATTAATCATACTCAGTATTTCACATTCTGCATTTTGAATGCAACTTTATGTTCCATTGTTTCTACATTCTTTAGTTGGCGGGAATACCTTTTTACTTTTAATATGTTTTTCCTTATTAAGGAAATAAGTAACTATGTAGTTGTCTTGTAACTTTTTTTAAATATTATTTTTTTGAACTGCCTCATTAGTCTACTAGTGGTTCCAAGCGTAACTGCTACGATATAGGCCCTGGGTTCGATTCCCGGAACGAGCAAAAGGATACTGAGTTTTTCTATGAAATCCTCAGTAGCAGCTCGGAGTATGGGATTTGTACCCGATTAAATGGCAATATGCTCGCCTTAGACGTATGTAGTCTAAGGTGAGCCTATTTAGAGCCTACTTAACTCTAAGCTAAGAGGCTCGCCCCCTATTAAATAGGACCTAAACATACCGGCGCGGCGGTGTGGGTGCAGATTAGCACCTACTAATCTGCCTAACCCCCAGGGGATACGGGCGTGATGGTATATTATATATTTTATCAGGTCTTTTTAACGGAGGCCTGGATTTATGCCTAAGCACAGGTGCTACCTAAATTACCAAGATATCAAGCTTTTAAAAAAAACTTACTTTCAATAACTGATCGAGGGTAGTAAGTTGCTTTAGGTTTGCTGTTATTTTAGGACTTTTTAATTCTTCATTGCCATATTCCTGGTTCTATACTGATATATTGTTATGCATAAAACTTACTCTAAGCATATAATGTTATGACGAGTAGTGTAAATAAATGCATTGAAGCTAACCGTTTCTGTATCGATCTAAAATCAACCTTATGTAGCTAAACAATTAAGATAAATGTAATTAAATTTATTAGGTACTACATTAAAGTAGGTAAATACTTTACTTTCCCGTACCTACATTAAAATGTTAATTAAATTATAATTTATGTATAATTAAATAGTACTATTTTGTATAAAAATTAATGCATGCAATTTACAATGTTATCAATTATTATGTAAGTAACGCAATGAAATACAATTATTTCCGGAAAACGTTTAAACATAATAAAATTATTTTTACATATACACGGCCTCATTCAGGTATTGGTCATAAGCGTGAATGGTACTCAAGAGTCTGATTTTGATTCCCAATAGCAGATCAGAATTTCGGTTTGTGCCGTAGCCCGTAACCTAAACATACCGGCGGCAAACTTTGAGTATAGCTACACTTGTACACCTCTGCCTAACCCTTCATTGAGAACAGGAGTGATAATTTGTTATATTATAATACAAAAGTAATTATTACTTTAAAAAATAAGTATATAAGTAGGTAACTTACATATTTATTTTTATTTTTTTCTATGGCGCCACACTTTTTGTAGGTATATAATATTTGCTTGTGTCAAGTATTTTATGTAGAGTAATCAAGTAATAATAGTTCCCGTCATGAGATTATATTAGTTATAGGACCAGACTTTTGGCGTTCGCCATTGTCAAGTATTCAGTTGTTTCAGCCCCATAAAAATAATGGAAACTTTATTTATGGCTTCGATGAAGCTCAGGAGTGAACCTCAAAAGTCACGATTTACAATTTTATATCATTTACCTATACTCACACACGTTCACGAACACTATGTGGTTATATAACCACCATTATTACACATTAAACTTCGGGGGAATTCAAGTTTTGAAAAATAATAAAATATCGACAATGTGCACTTTACATTTTCCCGCCTAAACTTGTATTTGAAATTGTTTCTAAAAAGGTTCCATATTAAAAAATGTACTCTATTTAAAATCTTTTCTTACAAAAGAAAGAATTCTCTTTTCGAAAAATTGCAAGGTGTCAAATGCGATAAAAAACAAACGTCGCCACTTTAGGGTAAACAACCCAGTAATAGGCCTGTTACTAATCCGACGTGGATAGATGGTCATACTGGTTTTTTCGTCGACCATTTTTTTGTGGTCATTTTTTAATACGGCCCGTGAGACCGGACTTTGGTCGTAAAAATGCAATGCGCGTACGCAGTCGTGAACACAACGAGTTAAGGCGATTAGTAAAGTTTGAACTAGAAGCTTTCGCTGTTGGAATTTTAAAGAAATAACTGTCGAAAATAAGTACTCGTATAATCTCTGATTAACTGTAAAACAACTATTTGTGTTGTACTGTTCAATGTAGTGCGAACAAGCACGAATCGACATAATATTCAACGTTTCTACAATTCATAAGTACCTAATTACAGAAAAAATGCATTAGAATTCGAAAATCAAATAATTTTGTGTAATAATACCATTGTTATATTGTTAATGACTTTATCTTCATCTAGTTATGTAGTATCTTCCAAGTTTATCTTTCTTGGGGTCCTTCTCAGTTTTAATAATATCTAAACACTTATAAACAAAAAACTGACCGGTGCGCATTAAAACCTCACCTGCAAGTTTTTTTATGTTTGGAAGCCAGTCTACTAATATAAATAATAAAATATTTATGATGACAGTTGACGATATAAAATCAGCTATTATTATACCTACCTACCTACTCTCAACTATCTGAAACATCGGAGAATCGATCATTAATAAACACCAACTAGCTTTTATTGCTTTAGAATCACGACAACTTAATTTTCTCAACCAAAACGAAGTAAAGGAACACAATTCAGACTAACGACAGCATTTTTCAATTCTGAGAAACTCCAAACTTGAACATGTCTTGTGCATTACTCCCTTGAAAATGATAAAAGGCATAAACTACTATTATAGATTTAGCAATGATGAACCTTACGCGATTGTAATAGCGATTAATTTCGTTTGTTATTAGTGCACATACAGTGCAAAGCAATACAATCCTTATGTCAAACAGCAATAGCGTGGTTTCATTATTGAAATGGATATTTAAACCTTTTTTAGTTGGAAAGCGGTTGTAAAAGGAATAGAAGGTAATCTCTAACACTGTGCTATTGCACCATGCGACAATGAATTATTTCTGTAAGAGAACAGGGCTTAAAGTTGCTTGTGGACTAACGGTACGAAGGCATTTCGCGAGAGAGGCAGAGGGGCACACGGCATCTCGGCTGCAGGTTTGACGGGTTCCGTGTTACTCACGCCTGCCCTGCGCCCGCGCAGCCGCACCGCCGCCCCCTGGCCCGTCTGCTTCGGCGCACAGGCAGCGAGGCTACCCGTCTAGAAGCAATTATGTGTATTAAAAGAGCATGCGTACTGATATTCTGTGATGTAATACGCGTTATTGTGGTTATTTGACCTTATATTAATAACCTCACCAGCAAAAAACATGATATTACCTTCCTATTATTATCTATTACCGGCTTCTAGGAGTTTACTTAATGTATATTGATTATAGCTTATTGTAAAACATGCATGCACATAGCTGGATAACTTTACAGTGCGTAGGAAACTTAAACTAATTATTGTATAAGTTTAGATTAGTTTATATTGTCACTTCAGTCAGTTTGTAAACGATGTAAAATATTCATAAATAAAAAAATATATAAAGTAAGTAGTTACCTATTTATAATTTAAAAACATACCTGTTCCAGACTCTGTAATAGTTATGTTGTAATATGATGATATAATTATACACCATCGTAACGGTCATCTCATTGATTTTTGAGAAACCTTTAACATTAGAATTACGTAGTCACAAATAAGGAAATTAATTGAAAATATAGAAATAGTTAATTGCATCATTGCTTGTGCCAATTACGTGTTCTTTAAAACAAATGCTGCAAATATCCGCAGCTTACAATTATTTATTTTTAATGTATCAAATTAGACTTGATAGATTATAACTATGAAACTAGTTACAATGTCTGTAGTATTCAAACGTTTTTTCTTTTTGAGAAAGAAAAAGCCCTAGTACACACACCCTTTAATTATATAAAAATAATAAAAAGAAATTTTACTTTAATATATTTAAACGTATTTTACTTTAAATTATTTTATAAATTAAATACCTAGGTAACATTAATCAAGGTGCGATGATATGCGTTTGATATATCAAACTCACTCTATCTGTTAGGTCAGTTGTTGGGACAGCTACCCTTCGCACCTTACTTTTGTATCTTCGCGCCATTCGATGACAGCCAGTCCACAGATAAAAGAATACCAGTCCTAGATTAAAATATGATGTTATTTCTTTTTAAATATTAGTTTCTTAAATGCTTTTACTTATATATTACTAGGTTCTGCCCGCGGCTTCGCCCCCGTGGAATAAAAAGTATTGGGAACGGGATAAAAAGTATCCTATGTCCGTCTCCTGGTTCTAAGCTACCTCTCCACCATTTTTCAGCCAAATCGGTTCAGCCGTTCTTGAGTTATAAATGAAGTAACTAACACGACTTTCTTTTATATATATAGATTATGACTGTAAAAAATTGCTGTCTGTCTTCGAAAAATTACTATTTAGATCGCTAAAAACCGTGTTTGAGATGGATATATCTCCAAATTCTGACGTCTCAGAGCAAGTCTTTTTCAGGTTTAATAAAATCTACAAGTGTTTACATATGCGCCTCAGCTCTGCAGAAAAAAAAACTAGTGTAATCATTGCAATTTATTGATGCATATTTAAATTGTTATCTACTCAATACCGAGGTTTACTTAAGTATCTTTCTTAGGGAAAAAAATATTTTTTTAAAGTATTCTTGTTAAGCCAATGCTAAGCTAAATGCTTGTACATAATATATACTTTACTAGCTTCTGCCCGCGGCTTCGCCCCCGTGGAATAAAAAGTATCGGGAACGGGATAAAAAGTATCCTATGTCCGTTTCCTGGTTCTAAGCTACCTCTCCACCAATTTTCAGCCAAATCGGTTCAGCCGTTCTTGAGTTATAAATGAAGTAACTAACACGACTTTCTTTTATATATATAGATAAGATATGCTAGTAACGCCATTCGGTAGTACTGCTCATCCACTAGATTTTGAGATCTTTTATTTTTGATTTTTAAACTTTCTCGCGCCGAGCTGTCATGGTGTCATTTAGTTTAAAGTTAAGTTAGGTATTTATACTTTATAAAAACTATACGGATCTCTTAGGTTATGCCACAGTAGATGAACTAATTGTTTTTTTGTTAATAATACCCAGGTAAAATATATCATGTCGGATTGATTGATGACATTGGAACGTTGGCAGGAAAGTTTCTTATAAACTAAATAAATATAATATATATCAGAAGTGATCAATGCAGAATAAAGAATCAGATGAAAACATTAGGACAAGATATGAGGTATGCCAAACAGTTTAAATGCTTAATAATGATTAAAATATTTAAAGCAAAACCCGAAAAAGTAGTTTTGCAACCGCGACCCAAAACTACCATTGCCAATTCGTAAGTACTAGTAAGTAGGGTTCCTACTAATTACTTAACATTACATAGGACACTTCTATAAGTCTACCTTACATAAACTTTTTTATTTAAGTACATAGGAACATTATTGTCTTTACCGAGCGCGGATTCTCTTAATACCACAACAAAATTGAGTACGTTCTCAAAAAAAGTTAAGTTAAGAGCACCCTAAACCGACGATCATGTATGAGGAGGTTAATGTATTGTTATTTTATTTGTTAGGGACAAAAAACAGTTACATGCCAAGCTTAACTAAAGATTCTTATATTACCATAATACTTAGAAAAAGTTATACATAATCTGTTCCATATTTATATTTCTACACATGTAACCCACACCATTGTCCACGAATTCACAAAAAAAAGAGGTTAAAAGAAAACAGACATAGGTACAGTGTGCCTCATAAAAGACTGTGAAGAATATAAAAAAAAAAAAAAAGAAAGAATGGTTACACAACAATATATTTGGAAAAAGCAAATATATCGTAGATAAAGCGAAAATGCACATAGATAAAGCGAAAATATTGAGCCAGGATCAAAGCAAGATCAAAGACCTCCGCCAATGGGAGACAGGCGTGAAAATATGTATATAAGTATCTATATTCTCTTGGGTTAGGTTTATACCCAACTATTCATAATAACCACAAAGTTACACGTATATTACATTGGCTAAGTTATCGCAACCAAAATCTGTGAAAATATTTCATGCCAATGAATAACTAAGTGAATCATTTCCGGTGATTAATTTTTATGAATCATTTAAGTTCGCCTATTTACATATAAAAAACACAGGCTCTACATACATCCTTATAGTATTTATACTTAGATCTGAGGAGTAATTCTTGTATATAAATGATCGCATTAACGGCCCTTTAAATCGTACCTATACATCTTAAGTTTTAGTATAGTATGTTTAGTTTATCTCTTCTTCTTCTCTTCTCTTCTCTTCTCTCTTCTCTTTTCTACTCTTCTCTTATCTCTTCTCTTACTATTATAAAATTGAAAAAAAGCTATGTTTGTTACGGGTTGGAGAAAAAACTACTGAATAGATTTTAATTTTATTATCACTGTTAGAAAGTATATGCTCGAACTTAAAAACTGGTGAACTGCTTTTCTCAATTAATTAAATGAATCCTGAGATACAGCTTGACCTCCCTGATGTATAGAGGCCCATACAAAGAAGAGGTCATCAATGTTGGTTTTTATCAAATTATTTTTTGGATTCTATTTCTAATCCTACTATAGCTTCAGGTGAGCGAAGCCGCGGACAGAGGCTAGTGTAAAGAATATGTGTACAAAGTTTAAAAACGATAAAGCACAATAATTGTGCGTTATCGTTTTGAAACTTTATTATATGCTTTAATTATTTATTATATAATTACTTATACTTATTATACTTTATTATATAATTAATTTTATTATAAGCTTGTTAGTGTCGGTTCGTCGGTATGTCGGTATGTCGGCTCGGTGTGCCTTTCTTAGTCTTAACTATTTCAATATTGTTGGGACAAAATCAATATAACATGGTGTAAAGATTATTGGAATCGATACAGTTAATTATATTCTGAATTTGTTCAGAATCTTTATCCGTATTCAGGTTTCGCATTTAGGACCCCTGAAATTGCTTATCTGCAAACATACCTTCACGCCTGTATTCCCCGAAGGGTTAGGCAGAGGCGTACTATGTACACCCACAGTTCGCCGGTATGTTTAGGTCCCATGTAATAGGGGGCGAGCCTATTGCCATTAACCGGGCACAAATTCCTAACTCCGAGCTGCTACTGGGAATTTCATAGAAAAACCCAATAACACTTTGCTCGACCTGGGAATCGAACCCAGGACCTCTAGCGTAGCAGTCGCGGTTAGGACCACTTGGCTAATGAGGCGTATCTGCAACTGCGACTCAAATTTATCTGGATTCTAAATCTACACAATATTCTTCACCTATCATCACAAATTGCGAAAAGCATTAGCAGGGATATTATCTGAATGCCTTTATCTTGAAGACTTCGATAATGTACCTTCAATATCGCCGCCGCAAAAATGTCGGCCAACCCAATGTCTCAATATCGTGGATGTTAGAACTTTATCTGTACCTATCGATAACGGTGTAGAAGTATAACTCGTCGATCTTGTTCCCATTTACACGACGTGTTCAAGGTTTTTACAGAAATTACCTTGAAATTATTTGTTGTGTTTGTGAGACAAATCATAATATGCCTTTTTGACCCATATTATTGCCTCCAATTAGTTTAATTGAATATTCTAATGTGAATCTGGAGACTCCACAATCAACTGGCCAATGTTATAATTTCTGTCGGACTCGAACCGATTGCAATCAGCACTTGTCTTCCCTTGCTAATAAAAAAGTTGATTTGATTTGCCATACTTATAAAAATAATTTTTATTATCGGGCACAAAGACATAGCATGTTAGTAACAAAACTTATGTTAGTACTTAATAATATAAGAAAAATAAACATTGTTATTCACCACGACACGACCGAGACAGGAGACTTACATTATCCTGGTGCTCACAGTTGCCTAAATAGCTTAATTAAGAAAGCAAAGTTGCCTTAAAAAGCACTATTGCGAACTTCAATATAATTAGCATCGTATTCCAGTTAAGTTTGATAAAAGTCCTAGAAACATCCCAAGAGTTGTAGATTTTCAAAAAAAATACGTTACCCTGCACTAGAATCTACTGTATCGTGGGCGCTTTTACAAACACAAATTCTCAACACTCAATACTCAATATTTATTGATTGCATTCCACAATGTAGTTTGTACAATCAGATGGTAAATCTATATACTAATATATAAAGCTGAAGAGTTTGTTTGTCTGTTTGTTTGTTTGCTTGAACGCGCTAATCTCAGGAACTACTGGACCGATTTGAAAAATTCTTTCAGTGTTAGATAGCCCATTTATTGAGGAAGGCTATACGCTATATATCATCACGCTACGCGGACGAAGTCGCGGGCAGAAGCTAGTTTAACAATAAAATAGTTCAATGGGCATGGGCAAGCAATGTAGGAGAGAGGAAGCAATATAATATGACGAACAATTAATTATCTCACGAACGTCCAGGTACAACAATCCGTAGATCATCATCATCAAATATTTGCACCGTGTGGATCGACCCAACAACACGTAGCTCAGTCAGAAGCCGATCGCTCATCAGCCGCAACAACAAACGTGTCTTAATTTGTTTATACATAGATATACTACCTAAGCAATGTATATTATATTCCCTTACGTGTAGATGTCAGTCTCCGATCCATATACATACTACTTCGAAACATAATTACAGCTTCAATAACAATCGAGTCACACAGGCTAATTTTAGCGTGTCAAATACAGGTCAATCAAATTCTGCGTCAAAGTAAAGTAGTTTAAATTCAATTATTAATAACCTATTGGCTTTAATTTCTATCATCATCAACCCGCTTTGAATGATAGGGGTTGGCAGACCTCACGATGTTTTCCTTCACCGATGAAGAGAGTGATAAACTGACATTTTGAAATTCAGAGGTGCGTGTCTTGGATTTGATCACGAGACCTTGTAACATGTCAGTAATATCATCAGGCAAGTTATTTAGCCACCTTCAAAATCCCTTCGGTTGCGTTGCCAATACTCGCAGAAGTATGTATTTACCTATGTACTTATTCCATATGGAAATAATGAATGATGATGAAACAAAAAAATTTATGCCCAATAGTGCTTAATGATATAATTGAAATTAAACATTTGATTTTGACTTGACTTTGAAATAAAACGATTGCCTTTGACTTTTTAAAGGAAAAAAAAAAGCTTTGATTATGATGCGCGACATTCTATCTCTATAGTATCTAAATGTGCATATGTCCATAAACAGAAACCTAGATTCGAATGCTGTTTGGTTCGACCCACACTGGAGCGAAAATCTTTCTGACTGATACCAACCTACCAAAAAGATTTATAAGGGTTTCAGATTTAAAGCGACTTAGACGCCATTTATCTGTTTCTTCTTTCACCCCACTATTTGCTTCAGAGACAACCAGTTGTCCTATTCTCGCAACTAAAAAAGATTTTAATCATTATTTATTCGATCGAAAATTTATCGTCAAGCGATATTATGTCATCATCAGTCATCGCTATTAATAATAATAGTGATTAATGATCTCTTAAGTTCGTGTCAATAGGTACTGTTAATACCTTTTTCTTTTGCGAGTCACTACTAAGATAAGTGCTTGATAACCATATATCATATTTCTTTGTGTTTTCGTATTCGTTTCGTATTGGGAAACATTGTGTTATTATTTAAGCTTATATCTACCATTTCGTCTACTATTACTTCACTGAAAATAAACGACTGGATAACCTGTTCGAAACTTTGAAAAAATATCAAGAATTAAATTAAATTCGCTTCAATTTATTTCCAGTGAAGTATTTTGGAAAATGATGTTTTTTTTTTTTTTATGGGATGGGGGGCAAACGAGCAAACGGATCACCTGATGGTAAGTGATAACCGCCGCCCATGGACACCCGCAACACCAGAGGAGTTGCAAGTGCGCTGCCCGCCTTTAAAAGGGTTTGGGCCTCCGGTAACCTCAACTCACTCGGCGAAACACAACGCAAGCGTTGTTTCACGCCGGTTTTCGGTGAGGCCGTGGTATCACTCCGGTCGAGCCGGCCCATTCGTGCCGAAGCATGGCTCTCCCACGTGTAAAAATGAAATTGTCGTGTTACTCTACAATTTTATCCAATTTGATTGCCTTCAACTTTTGTATGGGCAATTCGGGCCTGCGGACCCTTATCTCAGACACGTTACTCGTTACCTACTTAATTAATAATGTGTCGGTGTGAGAGAGTAAGTATCTATAATTTTCTTTGCGTTTCACATAATGTGTCTGCTGCAATAAACGAAAGCTGTACCACAACGTGTCGTACCAATCATTTGCCGCTGACACATTAAATATTGCCATCTCTTTCTCACAACGTAAAAATGATAAAGATAACATGTGGTACGACTAATACCTTTTATAGTATCAATATAGACTAGTTTTTACGTAATAGGACCTATTGCGTAAGAACTCGTCTAGGTAATCAAGGGAATAGGTAGACGTCTGTCTGCTTCTACGGGTTGCCTAACTGTTTTATATCCAACCAAGCTGATAAAATGCAATTCAACAAGAAAGGACCATTTTTCAATAGTGCAAGTGCTTTAAAATTCTTAAAACACCATTTTTGCATTCAATTTCAACTCTGCTGCCATAGAAAGCGGCGGTAGCCTAATGGCTAGGGCGTCGGACTTGCGATCATGTGGTTGCCGGTTCGAACCCCACCCATTGCACTACCGACGTGAACCCACTCGTAACACAAGCATATTTAGCTTAGCACGACTAGTAATGTGTGACCCACATTGCTAGTAAGCTTTTCTTAAAAAAAAAATAGTACTTTGCCAGTATTTTAATATGACATAGGTTTCGTCACCGTTGCATAATTTTGAAAAGTAGGCCCTGGTTTCATTTAAGAATGGTTGCGGTCCTTTGTAACTAAACTGATATACCAACAAATGTCATGAAAAAATTACGGAGCCATAGTTTTTTGAAATGTATTTAAGGCCCACTTGCACCAACTTTTTAAATATGTTTAAATTGAATTTAAACACAATTTTTCATAGAAATTTCGTGTATAAATACAATTTATAACTTTAACTGCCTCATTAGCCAAGTGGTCCTGAGCGCGACTGCTACGCTAGAGGTCCCTGGTTCGATTCCCAGGTCGAGCAAAGTGTTATTGGGTTTTTCTATTAAATTCCCAGTAGCAGCTCGGAGCTAGGAATTTGTGCCCGGTTAATGGCAATAGGCTCGCCCCCTATTACATGAACCTAAACATACTGGCGAACTGTGGGTGTACATTAGTACGCCTCTGCCTAACCCTTCGGAGAATACAGGCGTGATGGTATGTTATGTTAACATACCATCACGCCTGTTATGTTAAATACAATTTAAATATATTTAAGAAGTTGGTGCAAGTGGGTCTAAGAATGGGGACCCTCCAGCGGGAGGCAACAATCGTTTTAATTTTTTTTCTATAAGTTGTTCTTTGTTTAATAATTATAAGCTTCAAATTTCCTAGTACATACTTTAAATTGAACAAGAGCTGAACGAACCTTAAGGGTCACGCGGAGCTTGAATTGCCCAAAAAAACGTAATACCAAAATAAATCGTAATCCAAACAATATTTAATCAATTTGTGTTATTAATCGGATTGAGATACCGTTAATCTAGGTTCCTACCGTACCATTTCATCTACTACTACTTCACTGGAAATAAACGACCTGAAAATCATTCCTAACTTGGCAAACTTATCAAGAGTGGCATTCGCTTACATTTATTACCAGTGAAGTATTTTAAATGAAATTGTAGTGCAGGAACCTTTCATTAAATTGTTTGAATTACTATTTATTTTGGTATTGCGTTTGTATTGGAAATTCGCCGCCGCCGCGCCGGACTGGTTAACATTTCATCAGTAAGTATCTGTAGCGCGCTACGAGTAGATATAACTTCCATGCATATTACAACAAACTTGGTTGCAACTCTTCCTTGTTTAACCTTGCAGATGGTTTTTACATAGCTTACGTGGGAGAGCCATGCTTCGGCACGAATGGGCCGGCTCGACCGGAGTGATACCACGGCCTCACAGAAAACCGGCGTGAAACAACGCTTGCGTTGTGTTTCGCCGGGTGAGTTGAGGTTACCGGAGGCGGCAACGCACTTGCGACTCCTCTGGTGTTGCGGGTGTCCATGGGCGGCGGTTATCGCTTACCATCAGGTGATCCGCTTGCTCGTTTGCCCCACTATCCCATAAAAAAAAATAGACACGAGCCACTTATCAAATACAGGAATATTTTTTAAGCAGTGTGCAAAAAAATTTTGGTAGTTCAGTATCAGTAATAGAACACATTCCCATTATTAGATCAAAACTTTTTTTAAAATTTTTATCCGGCTTGAAATCAGCAAAATATGGACACATAATATCTATTCGCAATAATAATATCAATATGCACGTGTGCCAGCCGACTCACGCGCCGGTGTACAGCTGATGTAGGTACTAAGGCGCGCGCGCTTTGCCGTGTGCTAGCGAGTAACCATAAAATCAGTTTCAAAGTAAACATCTTTCGTTAACGATAACTTCGATAATTTGTACTAAGACATATCAAAATAACAAATTGGTGTTTAATAAAAGTCGTTTAAGTTTCAATTGTCAAAGTTTGCGCACTGAATAAAAATTATTCCGGTATAACACCGATCATAAATTCAACCGCACCTCTGTAACTACCAAGGTTACAAAATTTACAGCTGATTAAAACAGAAGGTGCGGCAATTCGATAACAAATATTAATAAACTATGTAATAACATGAAATTGATAAATTAATCATTAATAAAACAAACTTTAATTGGTGCAAAATGGAACGGTGATAAAACGTGCATGCGATTTGCAATTATCGCGCGCATCACGAAAAAATTAAACGAAAAAGGTTTTATTGATGATATACCTAATAAGATAAGTGTTAACTTTTCGTTAAGGTTATCTATTAAAATAATTACTTATTAGGTATAAAAAAATGATAGGTGATGTAACGTGTATCAATATTTAATATTATAATTATGCTAAAGCAAGTCTGTTTATAGGATACTTAGAAAAAAGTTAGAAAGTCTTACGGTATATCCTTTACCTAATTACAACCAGAAGTGTCTTTAATGTGTTGTCATTGATTCTAAACCATTGTATTTAAAATTAACATAAGCAAAACACCTGTAACAATACCTTTTTGGTACGAGCAAATAAATAAATAATGATAAATCAACGTTTTTTTGTATTTTCAGTTACTTATTTAATTAGCACATCAAAATAGAAAATAAAAGCATAAATAGCTTTTCTTCGAGATAGATGCCTAGTTTAAAAGTATGTTTTTAATTTCCATAAAATGAATTATTTTATTCTAAGTCAACATCACCTTGCAAGGAAAAGAGAAACAGGTAAATTGAATAAATTCTGTGAACTTAATTTATGATGTCAATAATCCGGTTTATCCCTAGAAATGTGACTTATTTATTGGCAGGATTGAAAGTAATAAACTAATGAAATGACAAATGATGTTTTTATGGCTTCGGCATTTCATAACTGACGACCTCTGAGAAGAAACACCGATATAAACTCAGATAAGTATGGTCTCTTCTAAAGTCCAGACGTAGAATAGCGCTTATGATTATGTGAGTGGGACAATGCAGAGCAATGTCTGAAATGGTCTTTTGAGTAAAGTACCATAGCAGCTTTGAATAGACCAGTCTTAACTGACGGCAAGCATGCATCAGTCATCATGTAGCTCAACCATAATTTAGGAAGCTCCACAACCCTTGGCACAATAAATCAGCAGGATATTCGTGTACCTACTATGTATGTAGGTAGATACATAAAATTATGCCCTTACTTGTACAATTGCAGGGATTCTAGGTTTTTAGTCCTACTGGTTAGGTTCCCTTAGATAACCTATTCCTCATCCTCTCCCAGTTCTACAAACAGCTCTTCCATGAGCTCTATAATGAGGCCCGGGGGTATGAGTTTGTAGTCCTCCAGTCTTTTTTTTTTTTGGACATCCAGTAGTTGTTACATTATTTTTTACATTGTGAAATAAATATTAATTAGAAACTAAATGCACAAAATTTGAAGGAGTCACAACATGCATTATAGTGAGGTTGCCTTATTGCATAATTATGTACCTACTATTACTAAAACTAAAAAAAAATAAATAAATAAAGGTTAACAAAAAACAGTCTTGGATAACCTTGCCTCAAGGGGCACATTCGCTTTCTAGCCATTGCATCGCATGTACCTACACCGAAGGTTTACTACACTACTAACTATTCATACATTAACATTTCACTAAAGATAAGTATAAGAAGAAAATAAACCCACCCTATCACTGTAACAGCACAGCCAGCCTTGTTCACGCGTGGGTTTTTTGTCGCAAATATTAACGAACAAATAAGGTAAATACTCGGAGGTATTTACAAACGAATCACTGCGTAATAGTCTTACTCATATCTGTGCCTTTCATGTTGCAGTTCCCTCTATATAATATGGAATTCCTCACGTAGGCATACCTACATATATGGCTGAAACAGTGGTGAATGATTTTGTTTAAGTACCCAGCAGCTCCAATTCAATTCAATTATGGTGTAATACAAGATCTTATAATATGTAATACAATTGTTCTACATATACTTATTGCCTACTTAATTCAGCATGCAAGACAATAAGTGTAGACGATGATAACTGAACTCTGGCAAGGTACCCTAGACCAATCGCTTCGCTTATCACTATTCCTCATAACCTTGGATTGGACATCCACGCCCACTTGAAAAAATCATCCTGTTTATTACGAAAAGATCATTTGATTGAATGTGATCGCTACGTTTACATGTGTTTATTATAATAGTAATAATAAATTATTTATTTTCAGGCACTCGCACTACAAACGCCTTGAAGTTGATATTTCGGCGTGATTCCATAGCACACTTCCACTGCACTCGCCTGTGGGGCACGTATTCCACAATGTCCTCCAGTAGACGGGAAAATTTCGTTTGTCCACAATATTACCGGCAATGTCTCAAAAGCGTAAAAGTAACGCAACATATTTTTCTACTTTTCTTTGCCGTTTACAGCAAAAGCTATCGATATTTCCTACAAGAAGAAACATCAAACGGCCGCCTAACATCGTGCGAGATAAAATAAGTTTGGATTACAAAATGTATTGCCTATAAAATTTTTATGAGGTTTATGATAAATACTACACGACAACTTAATGCTATAAGACGATAGAAAGTCGGGCATGGCAGGTGTGTAAGATAAACAATTGACACTGATAACAGGCACTGTATGTATTAGTTTTAGTTACTAGTACTTTTGAAGGTCTTCTGAAAACAGCACGGCATGATTATTTGTAACGGGGATTATATTAAGGGACCACACTTTTCGAGTTCCCTATTGTCAATTATTCAGTTGTTTCAGCCCCATTAAAATGGTGGAAAGTTTATTGAGACTTCGATGGAGCTTATGAGGCAATACATATCAAAATTTAAATCACCGAGATTTAGGCCCACTTGCACCAACTTCTTAAATGTATTTAAATTGTATTTAAACACGAAATTTCTATGAAAAATTGTGTTTAAATGCAGTTTAAATATATTTAAGAAGTTAGTGCAAGTGGCCCTTAATGCGTGGAAATGACACTTTTTCAAAATGTCACATGATAATTATTACTTGGTATAAAAGCATTCAAGGTCAGCCATCTTGACTACCCCGGTTCGATGATATTAAACTAAACAGAAATTATTTTAAGATTTTTTAAGACTTCGTTCTGGACACTACCCATCGGAAAAAATTTGCATTCCTGATGAAAAAAAATAACTCTCCTCAAATCAAATTGAAGACGTGCAACATTTTCTGATGGAGTGTACCTAATCGAAACAGAGAGGAACGTGAGTTGTTCATTAATGAACTTTTAAATAAATAGACTTGATATGGGCATAATCTCCAGAGGTTACAAAAAGATTGTGCTCTTTAATTACGGTTCTACAGGGATAACTTCCAGTCTCATTTCTTTACGTAGTAGGAATTTGTAGAAAATCAATGTAATAGGGTATGATGGTGCTGACATACCTATTGTTTAATAAAAGCCCCTAAAAACATAGGCCACCTCTTGTTTAAGAAACCGGCCAAGTGCGAGTCGGACTCGCGCACCGAAAGGGTTCCGTACTATGATGTAAGTTGTAACTAAAGATTTATGCTTTTTGCAATGTTTCCTTTATCTAGGCTTTATATAAGACGTTGCTTCGTACCAAATTTCAAGATTCTGAGTTCACGGGAACGAGTGTCGAAAATTTGCAGCATAACGGCTGTATCTTTTGATTGCGTTGGCTTAGAAGTTCTTAGAGACAGTAGACCTGAGTATTTGATATGAATTTCAGCTTGATACCTCCAAGCGTTCCTGAGAAAAAGGGTCTTGACAGACAGACAACAAAGTGATCCTATAAGGGTTCTGTTTTTTTCCTTTTGAGGTACGGAACCCTAAAAAGTAAATAGTAAATTTTAGTAGGCCAGTGAAACTGAGGGCATCAGCTTACTATACGTAAATGTTATTCTCCAAAATGATTACCTCAACAAAACAATAAATAAATAAATATTCTGGGACATTTTTACACAGCACCATCTAGTCCCAAACTAAGCAGAGTTTGTACTATGGGTACTAGACAATGGATATAATACTTATGTACTTTTTTTTTGTAAATACTTACTTATAATACATAAGATACACCCAGACGAACACAAACACTTATATTCATCACATAAGTACATTTTTGTGTCCTGTGAGATAAGGCAATAGTATGGACAATCGGGGACAGTTTTGCACCGCGCTTGCGCATGATGTGCACGTAGAAAAAGACATTTTTTTACGAATATGCACTTAACATTCAAAGAGGTGACATTTCTTTGTGTTGTCGGTAAAAAGCGGCCGAGGTACCGGCTTGCATGCTAATGTAGTACTAACAACACGAGGTGGATAGCTATGGGAACCGTCAAACTTGGACATCCTTCAACGTCCTCACATCTTGTTATCGCAATATTGTACCAGTGAAGTTTGTAATTCATTTATTTTAAAAGAGTGTCCATGGAGTTTCTTGCCGGATTCTTCTCCATAGGATCGACCTTTTGGAACCGTGCAACTAGAATCACAACGTTTCATAAACGCTTGTAAAAGCTTATTTGAAATAAAAACATTTGAACTTGAACTTGAACTTGAACTTGAAAAACCAGTTTGGGCCGTGACCCAGCTAAAAATAACCAGAAAAGTGGTATTGTTGTTACTATGTCAGACTAAATGTCCGCTCTGTGTCCTGAAGCCGCTAACCATCCGTTTTATCGCTTATTTATCCGCTTATAGAGTCACAAGCACCAATATTGGTTTGACGACACGTTTGGCGTAGCGGCTAAGCGGTCGGCTTCTGCACCATGTTGTAGGTTCAATCCCGGAGCAAATACTTGATTATATTTGTATGACCTATATAGCTGTTCCGGGTCTAGGCATATGGAAATCCAAGTGATAAACAGTTTAAAAAAAAATAACCCATTATAATGTCCCACTGCTGGGCACGGGTCTCCTCTCAGAGGGATTAGGCTATAGTCCACCACGCTAAAAGAAACACATTCAATAAAATTAAAGAACGATTTTCTCTGAATATACTAACTGCATCATAAGCCTAGTGGTCCTGAGTGGACTGCTATGCTAGAGGTCCTGGGTTCGATACCCAGGTCGAGCAGTGTTATTGAGATTTTCTATGAAATTCCCAGTAGATGCTTGGAGATTAGAATTTGTACCCGGTTAATGGCAATAGGCTCGCCCACTATTACGTACATGAGACCTAAACATACTGGCGAAGTGTGGGTGAATATTAGTACGCCTCTGCTTAACCCGTCAGTGAATACAGGCGTGATGGTGTATGTTATTTTTTTCTGAATCTGATGTGGTTCTGACATAACTGAAGACTAAAGTGTACCGTGCAGCAGGAGCTGCCGAGGCGTGCTTTGTCGTGCCGCGGCAAGGAGCTGGAATGCCGCGGTATCGAAGCGGCTAGTGTGCGCTGACTGACGGCAAAATCCCTTGCCCTGCCGTCCTGTCTCGGTAGGCCTTTATGGACCTAGCGTAGCTGTCGCACTTACGATCGCTACACCAATGAGGTAATTTTGTTTTTATTATTTTTTTATAAAATCTTACTAGCAATGTGGGTTGCACATTACTAGTATTCTTGTTAACCCCTCGTGCTAAGCTAAATGCTTGTGTTAAGAGTGGGTTCTTGTCGGTAGTGCAATGGGTGGATTTCGATCCGGCAACCACATGATATTATAATTAAAACGACATAAGTACCTAAAAATAAGCATAAACAATTTGTTTTAGTAAATCTCGCGTTTTAGTCATATTATGTTGAAAATCACGAGGTATTTCATGCATTGTTTAATAATTACCTAGATATTAGTAACGAATCTGTCATCTGTCACGTAGCTCCTGTGGTCTTCAGAATCCTCATCATTGAAACCACAGACTGTTGAATCATGAATAGATACAGTTAGGTAAGCGGTGTTGCTGAATTTGTGGTACTATGTAGGTACGTTCGTTTTTCCTCGTTTAAAATTTGGGAATCCTGCGTCAACTAAAATTTCAGTTGTGCGACTGTAATATGGATATTATATCTATATTTGGACGGAAGTTTCAATCAATATTCGTGCATATATTGATATTTAGGTATAGTGATGCATTATACACTATATAAAAAATATATCATAAATAAATAATATATAATATAAAAAACCCCTGTATCTAAAAGGAGCATAGGTATATGTATGTAAATAATAGTTTCTGCCCGCGACTTCAGCTGCGTGGACTTCAGGATCGGATCCGACCTAGATAAAAATAGCCCATTTATTATTCCAGACTATAATATATATCTGTGCCAAATTTTATCCAGATCCGTTCAGCTGTTCGGTGTGAAAGACTAACAGACATCCATCACAACCTTCGCATTTATAATATTAGATATAGGATCTCAATCACATAACCAAATAAAATAAGTAACATACCTATAATATTCATGAAAGTAAAAAAAATATTAAAGAAGATTAAAATTGAAGATCGTCGTGCCCCAATTGCCAAAATTACCCCAAAATACAACAAATTTTATAACACCGGCATCGTCGTAGACGCTGCCAAATATTTGTATGATCTACAGATAGTTTCCGAGTCTGGGCGTTGGTGTATGTGAAAATTCTTCTTTGTAAACGCACCCACGATACATGGCAAAATAGTGGAATGGGGCGAAGTTTTTTAAAAAAAGTTGTAAATTTAGATAAAATGGATTTCAGGCCTAAACCGCTATACAAATTACAAAGATTAATTAATTAATTAATTGACAATATTGTTATATTTTGCGAAGACCTGCATCTTGAAGGAAGAGCGGTATCTTTTGACTCAGAAAATCTTGTTGGGATGCAAATGAAACCACAGACAAGAGCTAGTCCTATACAACATACAAAGCCTTTTAAATATGTATAAATATTCTTCGACATTTTACACAGCACCATCTAGTCCCAAACTAAGCAGAGCTTGTACTATGGGTACTAGACAATGGATATAATACTTATATACTTTTTTTTGTAAATACATACTTATAATACATAAGAAACACCCAGACGAACACAAACACTTATATTCATCACATAAATATTTGTGTTCTGTGGGAATCGAACCCACGACCTCATGGTCAGCAGTCCGGTACTCGAACCACTAAACCACAGAGGTCGTCAAATATGTTACAATAGTAATCTATGTAAGCTAAGTTATCTGTCAAGATATCAGCAAGTACTTATAAATTACTTACTACCTCGATATGACTAGGTCAAGGCGTTTATTGGCAACGTCAGTACCTATCTCGTTCAATTTGAGAGCATGGCCAACGCGTGGCTTTCTCGACAATAGGAACGCTCCTTATTTAGTTAGGTAGAAACCATCATATACAATTCATGCAGTATAACGTACTCACCGTGGGAGAGCCATGCTTCGGAAGGCGCGACCGGAGTAGTTTTAGAAAACCGGAAATAACACAAGTTGTGTTTTGAGTGAGGATACCGGAAACCCTTATAAAAGGCCGGCAATGCACTCGTGACTCCTCTGGTGTTGCGGGTGTCCATGGGCGGCGGTAATTGCTTACCATCAGGCGATCAGTATGCTCGTTTGCCCCCTAACCCGTAAAAAACGGCCGAAAGGAACTGTGTGCTTCTGAATGGCTGCGCAAGTAATATGACTTAAGGACCCGAAGTCGCGAAGCTTGAAATGCCCAAAAAAATGTAATACCATTTTGTCTATTACTTCACTGGACATAAACGAACCGAAAATCTTTCGAAACATTGAAAATTATCAATAACTAGCTTTTGCCCGGGGCTTTGCCCCCGTGGAATAAAAAGTATCGGGAACGGGATAAAAAGTATCCTATGTCCGTCTCCTGGTTCTAAGCTACCTCTCCACCAACTTTCAGCCAAATCGGTTCAGCCGTTCTTGAGTTATAAATGAAGTAACTAACACGACTTTCTTTTATATATATAGATTACATTCACTTATAATTATTTCCTGACGTGACGTGTAACGCTTTGCACTTACTAACATTTAGAACCTTTTATTTCTTTTAACGAATAAATAGCAGCGGAGGCGTACGAGCGGTTGCCAAACTCTAAATTATAATTATTTTCCTTAAAGTTCGCGCAAAATAACTTGACCCAAAACTAACGGAGAGGGGGAAAGTTTGCGCAGTGCATTTGCGTGCAAAATGTACTAAAAATTGACTACTGGCATGGCATCCACCATTTTGGTTCAAGTTATTTTGCGCCAACTATATCTTGACTAATATCGGCATTTTTTAACAAAAACATGTATGGTATTTACTTGCGCCTCAGTTCGGAAAGGCTAACTTCAGACGGCACTGTTATTATGTCCGAAGTTCCGAACTTCATATTAGTTAAAAGCTGTGTGTCTTTCACAACCATGCCTCAAATCTAATCAATTTAAAGACGTAAAATCAACAAGCAAATGATGGTATCTTGGTGTTCTACGACTTCCAGAATTATCTGTTGATTGACTTCTAACATGAAAAGGAGTTTATGATAAGAAACTTTATCAGCTATATCCGGATGAACACGTAATAAGTATTAATAAAGTATAACATTTGCATGGATTTGACTTTAATAACTAGTGTTTAAGCGTCGTCAGTTATAATATAACAATATGTATCAGTGACAACAGGATTAAAATCTATTCAGTAGCTTTTGCGCCAACCCGTAACAAACAGATATACAGACGTTTATATACAATAACCCACTTGATTTATTTAAATATCTTCAATGTACAGACACAGCTTTTTTACGATTTTATATTAGCAGAGTATGTTAAAAAAACCGTGAGATCCGAAAGGGCCATATAGATATTCCAATCACACCAAATATAATAAAATGCTCGGAATCGAACCCAGGACTTCTAGCGTAACTTACGACCACTAGACTAATGAGGTCTTTTTTAATTCCACCATTTATTATTATCATTTAATGGGCAATTATGTTAATTAAGGAAAAGATGGGTCTCATTTCTATAATTATTTAATGCGTGGTTAAACCAATTAAACAAAATGATAATAATAAATTTAAATTATATTTACGCAATTTCTACTAATTTACCGCGTGTGGGGACGGGTTAGTCTCTCCTGCTCCTCACTGCCATCCAGTTAGGCATCTCGTAAGAGCCGAGAAAATATCTGACTAGATTGATGGTAGGACCTCTTGGGGTCTGACTGCCCGGCACAGGCATTTATATGCTTAAAAGGAGACGCCATCAACTACTTATGTATTTATGTAAGTACATGGGTAATAAGAAAATAAAACATTTGTATTTTTTTTGTGTTGCACAAATTTATGACTTCTTACCATCAAGTGGCTCCGCTTTTCGTTTGCCAACATCTATACTAATATTATAAATAGGAATGTCAGTATGTTTGTAACGAATTGTCTCAAAAAGTACTGGGCCGATTTCAAAAATTCTTTCACGGTTTGAATGCTACATTATTCCAAATTAACATAGGCTTTAGAATACTTTGAAAAAAGTTTGGGATTTCTCCACCCGTTAGAAGCCAGGGCGGGCCGCTAGTAAACAATAAAAAAATGCGAACAAAAGAAATGCTGATTAATGTATTACGTGCGGCGCGGTAGAGTAGACAACATTAACTTGCCCTGACAAACGTCAACAATACGTCAAAATCAGTTCATTTAAATTTAGTACCACGATCCACTGCAGGCCTTTTTTTTTTTTTTTGTTTACGGGGGGAAACCTTCAAAAGGCGACCGGTCTTCGGGGATTAAGACCGGGGAGTGTGGGATTTTTACCCACTAAAACCACCCCGGTGGCCACCATCAGCACAAAACGGGGGGCAATCCACTGCAGGCCTAGTTACAGTGGACACTCCGGACTTCGGAAGTAACACGATAACATATTTAAACACGTGGCATGGATTACAAAAGTGCAAATGGTTTGCGTGCATTACTAATTCTTATCTTGTAAAGGAAAATCATAATAACAACTAACGCACTAGTCTACATTACTCAGTTATGTGATTTTATAGAATTCTCTTAAGTAATTGTATCATTCGCCAACAACTTTGCTTTATGACTAAGTTTGATATTTATATTACAATTACTTCTGATACAATATGTACAGTTCCCGCTCGGTTGCTGCGTCTCTAGCATTCTGCAGTAACTCTAGCTTTTAGAGTTATAAGCGGACATACAGATAGACAATAATGCTAAAAATCCTTCAACCTGCTTCAGTGTCGTTCAATTAGTCTCCTCCAGTTACTTATTTTCAAATTACAAACATTTTCTACAGATATATGATGTAGAAAATTGGCATCGATAGAGAGTATTGCAGGGCTGATTGATTGAGCCAATGATGGAGATGACGAGATGACGAGAACTGGATCATTTTAGCTACTTACCAAAACAAATGTAACAATTTACTTCGCAAAATTGTTCAACGAATTTAGACCGGCGACATGAAATGAAATAATATTTATTCCTGTAGGTAAATAGTCTAGTAAGTAGTAATTAAGACACTTTTACATGTCAATTTAAATTTATTTGAGAGAATCTTGGTCTCTTTTAAAGTCTAGATAAAATAGTATCATACATACCATCACGCCTGTATTCACCGAAGGGTTAGGCAGAGGCGTACTAATATACACCCACAGTTTGTCAGTATGTTGAGGTCCCATGCGAGCCTATTGCCATTAACCGGGTACAAATTCCTAAATTTTTCGGGAATTTCATAGAAAAACCCAAAAACATTGCTCGACCTGCGAATCGAACCCAGGACCCCTAGCGTAGCAATCGCGCTCAGGACCACTTGGCTAATGAGGCAGTTATCAAACATACGTTAGTGATATTGTGCATTGGCAGAGCAATGTCTGAAATGGCCTTTACCCATAAACCCCCATGTCTTATTAATAGGTACCAATGTCCATTAATCACAGTACTGTGTGTACTCATTATGTGATTCAAAATGTTATTAGAACGGTTATCTATTCTCGTCACAGTGAGTATTAGCGTGATAAAGGAAAAGCTGAATTTAAAGAAAAAGTTACTTATTGAAGTTTAAACAGGAATGTCAATATTCGCATTGAAGAAGGATCAAAGCTGGATTTAATTTGAACGTTCAAATGATTTTACTTCGAAAAAGTATCGTTTGAAGAAGTTACTGAAGATACGAGAAGATAACTAGACAAAAACCCGGCTTGAAATAACGCTTAAAGAATAACAAGTTTGCGTGTCTTCAATCGCTCGTCATTCTTTTTCCGAGGAAATTTTAACCTTCACTTCAACAATATTTGGAACGAACATTTCGCAAGAAAGCCAATCTTATCACACGATATCGGCGATATCTTAATTCGTGGATATTTCACGATACATCCACGTAACCTGATAATAATAACTACTTGACGTTCAAGGAGATATCATTGTTATTTGAGTATGCCATGATATAGGGTACTCATGCTATTTTCCCATGCGTGCACATAATTTTGCATAGATACTACTAGTGCTTCGATTCCACCTATCATCTTATCAATACGCGTTACGCGCGCCAACTGAACTTTTGTTGGATGATTGTGGTTGTACACAAATGAGTACAACTATTATTTTTACATACATACATACATACACTCACGCCCTTCTCCCACAGGGGTAGGCAGAAACTATAGACTGCCACTTGCTACGATTATTCCATGCCTCTTTTGCTTCTGGGACATTCATACATCTTCTCATACATACGCGCCGGTTGCGAGTTCTACGCACCTGACCTTTTTGAAGGACTACACTTTTACTATTATTTTTATTGATATACATAATTATAGTCATCGTTGCCTATAGACACCTGCAACGCTGCAGGAGTTGCTAATGCGTTGGGACTGCACTCTGCCAGAGCCGCAGCAACCGAGGGGACACTGGCTCTTACACAAAATCGAAACACAAACCAAGGTACTCTACGACAGTCTCCTACGCAAGGGTGGTCGCCAGCTAGTCAGACCCCATAGGTCCTACCACCGAGTAGGTCAGATATTTTCTCACTTCTCACGAGATGCCTATGTTAGTAACAGTGAATAGTATTCTAAACTGTCCCAATACGGGTCTACTAATCTAGTAGAAGCTGGCCTCGCATTGTATAGACTTTCCTTTAAATTATAGGTCAGGTTATACTGGATGCTTTAGCTTGTGTGTAGCCTCTAACAAAAGCGGGCTGCTAAATAAACCCACGATAATTTCTCATTGAAAATTTATTAAACGTATTACATTTTTCACGTGGGAGAGCCATGCTTCGGCACGAATGGGCCGGCTCGACCGGAGTGATACCACGGCCTCACAGAAAACCGGCGTGAAACAACGCTTTGCGTTGTGTTTCGCCGAGTGAGTTGAGGTTACCGGAGGCCCAAACCCTTTTAAAGGCGGGCAGCGCAATTGCGACTCCTCTGGTGTTGCGGGTGTCCATGGGCGGTGGTTATCGCTTACCATCAGGTGATCCGTTTGCTCGATTGCCCCCTATCCCATAAAAAAAAATTACACAAAATAATTGTAAAAACATTGTTGACTTTAATTAGGCGCGTATGCAAATGAGATAACGCTTCATGGAAATAATTCTCACTAATTTTATCAAAACGGAAGTTATGATAAAATTAGTGAGAATGTCTGCCAGTTTGTCTGCTAACCTACCGCATTATTTTAAGCAGAGACGTTTTCAATTAATGGCGTTTAGGAATCTATTTTGGGGATATTGTTCGATTAAATCAATTACATTATACAGTTAAAAAGAGGGTTATATCATTGGATTAAATGCAAAAAATATCCATGTCAAAAAAAAAACAATTTTTCTATGTAGCTGCATTGTAGCTGTCAGTAATTTTGACAGTAGGATGTCCAACACGTCAGTCTACCAGTGAACATAGATGCTATTTATGTTTCGCAACAATATCAAAACGATAGCGAGATAGACGAGCGATAAAATCCGTAGTTAGTTTTATTTCAATGACTATAATAAGTGTCGAAAACCAGTACATAATTGACTTCTGATTGATTAATTCTAATCATGATCCCACGCAACAATATAGCTCAGTAAATGTTTCTTTCTTAAATGGAAGAATGTTTCATAAGTATATAATTATGTAAATCAACAAATCGACATTGAAAGAGATTGTTTTCAATTAGGCGATTATAATATTATTCTTCACTATTTCTCAAAATCCCACGGGATCCGGATAAACGAGATAAACGCGGTTACACTATCAAATAGCTTTTAAAAATTTACGGATTATTTTCCTTTTTAACCGACTTCAAAAAGGAGGAGGTTCTCAATTCGGACGGTATTTTTTTTTATAAGCTATCAAACCCGCAAGCCTGTTCCCAAATATAGAAGGCAAAACCGGTAAGGGTGAAACTTAAGATGAATCTGAACTATTATGTAATTACATACATTGGGATATAAACTCTTCTTGAAAATTTTAACAAGATGTTGAATAGGTATATTAATTATAAACGCTTTCACAAATTATTTATCATAACATTAACCACGTGCAAGGTAGCACGTTCGCTCACAATATAGATAACTTGAAATAATTAGTAAGAAGTTACAATAACATGCAATTTTATATGGCACAGCAGAACACTGCTTCCTAAGTCACAGGTAATCCTAGTTTAGGTTGTACGGTGTAAAGGTGTACCTTGATCTAGATTTAATGACATTTTGTAAGGTGTTTAGTTTCAATAAAGTTTTATTTATATTTTGTTCGGGAGTGGAATTTTGTTGAATGATTTTGACAAAGGTATTGGCACCATGTTTACATAGTCCTGTTTTATCTTATCTCATACAGTTCCAGATATTCCTCAAAAATGTGTGTGACATAAAATGACACGTTGTTTTGTGTTCAGATTTTAACCAGTACGACGGCTGTCTAACAAGTAGATGCTTAACTTAAATCGACTACCTGCAAACCTGCTACAATTCCCTCAACAAGAAATTAATAAATGGCTTTATTCTCCTAGCTCTTTAATGGCCTGTCCGAAAAACAAATCAGTCCGGTAGATTTGCTTACTAAAGAAAGGATTTCGCAACAAAGATGGACCTTGTGTCAAAATATCAAAATCCTATCTCTATTATGCAAATGTATCTACGGATTGAATATTGAATCTTTGACTATCAAGACGTTTCCGAACACGGCATAATATCGGCAGCTGTTAACAAACAATGAGAGCCCATGTGGTTTTTTTGCATAACAGAAGGGGACCCCTCTTGAATCTATGTAAGTAGATAGAACAATATTTTTAGATTTATTGCGTAATTAGAAGTAATTTAACACAATGATAACATTAATTATACTTGAACTTTAGCCTCTGACTGACAGTTTATCGTTACACAGTCAAGTTTCCGCCATAATGTTATTGCCTATAACGTGAACGTAAGTAGTCCTACGATTATGTTGCCGACAACATTATAAATGTTATGATTACTATCACGACTTATTCAGTTCAATTGTGACCACTTAAGGAAATAAATAAGTTATAACTATTTAAGTTAACAACGGATGCACTGAACCGGTCTATCTGAGAAAGCAGGTTCATAGCGTTCGTGAGTGTCGCCCTGTACCGTTATATTGCATACTTAATTACCATTTCACGGACTTGCTCTCTCCTAAGCCGTGTGATGCAATCTATAGACAAGTAAGTATTTAATTAAGTGGCATTACGGCGGCGCACCGCGAGCATTATCACTGACTGACAACGTTGAGACGCATAGCCCCTGGGTACGGCGTCACTGCTACCACATGACGCTACGGAGGTAGAAAGAAACAGGGTCAGTGCTGTGTCGTTCGTTGCTCCGAGAGTCTGCGACTGCGCGGTGGGGCAAGGCGGGGGCCGGGGCTCCCCTCACGCCCCTACACAAGCCAGCCCGCAGGCCTGCGCCCTCCTCAAACGCCGGTGCGCCCCACCGCTCACCAGCATTCCGCACTCAACGCGAGGGCGAAGCGCACGCCCTGTCTTTTTCGATCGCGTACGACGCGCCGCGCGCTCGCGGCTAGACGACCGCCATGTTTGACGTTTTCGGCTCCGTGAAGGGGCTTCTCAAGCTCGACTCTGTGTGCATCGACAACAATGTGTTCCGTCTACATTACAAAGCCACCGTGATCATCCTGATAGCGTTTTCGCTGCTCGTCACATCGCGACAATATATCGGAGATCCCATTGACTGCATCGTCGATGAGATCCCGCTCGCCGTCATGGACACGTACTGCTGGATCTACTCGACTTTCACTATCCCTAACCGGCTAGTGGGACGCGTCGGCAAGGATGTGGTGCAGGCCGGTGTGGCCTCACACGTAGAGGGCCAGGACGAGGTGAAATACCACAAGTATTACCAGTGGGTGTGTTTTGTGTTGTTCTTCCAAGCCATTTTGTTCTATGTGCCGCGATACCTTTGGAAAACATGGGAGGGTGGCCGCATCAAGATGTTAGTGCTTGACCTCAACTGCCCTGTAGTGGGAGATGACTGTAAGGATAGTCGCAAAAAGTTGCTCGTGGACTACTTCCACACAAACCTCCACACGCAAAATTTCTATGCGTTCCGATTCTTCATTTGTGAAGTGTTGAACTTTATCAACGTTGTCGGTCAGATTTTCTTCATGGACTTCTTCTTGGACGGTGAGTTCTCTACATACGGAAGCGATGTGGTGAGCTTCACTGAGATGGAGCCAGAAGAGCGCGTCGACCCGATGGCTAGGGTGTTTCCTAAAGTGACCAAATGTACCTTCCACAAATACGGTCCCTCGGGAACCGTTCAGAAGTTCGACGGCCTGTGTGTGCTACCACTGAATATCGTCAACGAGAAGATCTACGTATTCCTGTGGTTCTGGTTTATGATCCTATCGATCCTGAGTGGAATTTCTCTGATTTACCGCATGGCAGTGGTGGCAGGCCCGCGCGTGCGCTTGTACCTGCTGCGCGCCCGCAGCCGCCTCGCCCCGCAGGCGCAGGTGGAGACAGTGGCGCGCGAGCTGCAGATCGGCGACTGGTTCGTGCTCTACCAGCTCGGGAAAAACATCGATCCTCTGATCTACAAAGAGTTGATGGGCGAGTTGGCCGAGAAGTTCGAAGGGAAGGACAGTCATGTGTAGTCTGTCGGGGCGTGTGAAGCGGCTAGTGGACTTTGGGTCGTCCGTGTGACGTGTTAATAGTGATAGAAGGCCCGGTCCGCGTGGCGGGCGCGCTACCTGCGCCGCTGCGGCCGCGCTGCGCCTGCGCCGCGGACCGGGTGGGGCGCGCCGCGCACAAAGAGAGCCGGGAGCGGCTGCACGCCGACATTCCATTACCCACGGCCGGCGCGGGGAACGACCTCCGTCGAGCCGCACTCGTTGTATTCCAGAACCGCTTTGAAACACTTTAACGCTACCGAAATTTAAATAGGTGATATGACTCTTCCAAACACTGACTGAGTCGCGCCGCGTACGCATGCGGCGCGCGTGCATTTAGCGTAACGTTATTGGGGCATGTTTATACTAGTAGTCGTAGATGTAGTTAGATCTCGTGCCTTCGTTTTTTTTATTTTGTATTATTTGTGTGCGAGTGTATCATGTTGAAGGAACGTCTCATTGTGATATGTAATTATTATTAATCTAAATTAAGTGACTAGCGTGTACGAAATAGAAAGTGTGGACGGCTACACGATACGATATTGTATAAAGCAATAATAAAGCTAAACTGTTATAAAACGTAACTGAACTATTAATTATAAGATAAAGGCTAAGATATACAAAATGAAAGTCGACAATACTATACATATACTTATGTAATTCGTACTGATTTGTATTAAACTTTTTTACATTGATAAAATCGATAAATACCGACGATCATGGTTGATATTTTCTGAATATATTTACTGCCACATAAGTTTTGTATTATTTCGATAAGACCACCTCATTACAAATGATGATTCAACGAATCTTGAAGATAACAAACTGCTTTGTTCTGCTATCCTCTACACGACACAAAGCGTGCAACAAGACCACTGCTGAGTACCAGTAACGCCATCTCTTGGTAACACAAATATATTCTTAAATTGTGTTCAAGCATAGATGGCGCTGTATACTTTAATCAAATGTTTTTTTTTTTTTTTTTTTTTCTTTCGCCCATTATGGGCAGGCTAAGGTTTAATCAAATGTTTTTCGAAAAGCTTGACAGTTTTTAATTTTTATGAGCGAGACAAAGGTTTTAATCTGCTTTCCTATAATTAGAAAATATACATAGTATCTAGAATTCTAGATGTACAAAAATACCCACACTGTATGTAACATTAATTTCATAAGGAAGTCTTACATTATTTTATGAACTTATGGTTCAAGATCAACTGAAGATTCTGGGAAACAATGACACCCCAGGCGTAGCTTATCACAAGATTTTACCGTCGGTAGGTAAAGTCATAGATCAATATACGGTAAAGTATGGATCGCGCTCGCGATTGTCAAGAAACCAAATGATCTCTATATTTCAATATTTCTTCTTCCTAAATCTAGTATGAATTAAGTCATGAAGTCTCAATCTCAAATCAAGGTATATAACTATAAAAACTATAACATATTTTAGATTCATGGCAATAGTAATTGCGACATACAATCTATACCTACTAATAATAAAGCTGAAGAGTTTGTTTGCTTGCTTGAACGCGCTAATCTCAGGAACTACTGGTCCGATTTGAAAAAATAGTTCAGTGTTAGATAGCCTATTTATTGAGGAAGGCTATATAACATCACGCTACGCGGACGAAGTCGCGGGCAGAAGCTCGTAAGTATGTATACAATATTCCACAGAGAATTAAATCCGCCTTAAGTTCTTCTAGCTTCTTTTATCTTTATAATACCTACCTACATAATAAGCTAAGCACTATAAAGATTATATACTTAGTTACATAATAGGACATTATACTATTCAATCATTCTTGACGCATTTATTTTGTCAAATAAATAGGTACCAAGCAAAGAAAAAAAACCCACAAAAAATGACGAATTAGGTACGAAACAACATTCCACCACAAAATGTCATCGTAGTGATTATTCACATAAGGTAAGTCTATGTAACTACCTACCAAAACAATATATAATTTTCCATTTAAAATTGTAGTCTATGGTTAAAAGCTAAACAAAGTTCTTCTACCCACCCGACCTTAAATCTCAATGGTAGTTTTGATTTATTTTATGTATTTTTTTAAAGTAGTAAATTGCCACTTCAGTTCAGTGGCGATACCTCAAAGGTGCTGACATTATAAACACTGGCCACTATTCTACTTGCAGCGCTTTGAGGCTGGCGATTGAGCGATATCCTCATAGGCCACTGTTGGTTATGTCCGCATAGCATACAATCCCAAATAACTAAATCCGCCTTATTCACGATTCTCAAATTCTCGACATTCTATTATATAAACGCTTCAAAAAATATTAGTGACACGGTACTTGTCGTCTTCAGCTCATCATATACTTAGCAATATTTACTTACATAACAGATAATAGAATACTAGTAATAAATAATATTTGTTTTTAATGACGGTATCGAATAGAGCTTTAACAATTATGATACAAAAACAATATAAAAAGTCTCTTTTCTCGGAAAATTGCATGGGTTATAAACTCAGAACGAAAACTACAAAATAGATCCAGCTGGATGTTTTAGGTATATCTATCCCGAGCAGTTCGGTGGCCCAGGTATTGTCTATAACACCTAAGAGGTGGCAATAATAGACAGTACAATACTATTTTAGTGTATATCCAAAAAGGGAACACAAAAGATCCGTGTACAATGGGAACGTGTGAAATATTTCACTTAGCCATCACTGTTGTGATGTTTGCCTGCGCCGGCGCACGTCGCCGTTCTGGGAAGTGCTCGTTTACCTGGCTAGAACAAACGATGGCTTCACCTTTGTTCGGCTAGGTACAATCTTAGTGTAGTTAGAATAGGATAAGCTTTACACCATAAAGATTTACCTTTATGGTGTAGAAGGTAAAGAAATATCTTTATCTAACTCAACGTGTATTTACCGATCATTCTTTCACATGTGTATACCTGCCTAAGCGAGATCGTGAGGGCTAAAACCCACAATTATCAGCAACTCCGAGAGCACGTAAAGAGGAAGTTGTCATGTGAACACCTCAATCTTTAGTGGTAGTCAGAAGCCCACAAAGGCTGACAACCAGTCTCCCGTAGCGGATGCTTGCAACTACCCAATTGCACTGAAATTGGGTTACGGATGTCTGATGGCAGTCGCTTCGGGTAAAATACTAATTATTCAGCGGTTAGATTCGTAGCCGATCCCAACATAGAAAAGTAGTAGTTTTCACAGTATTTTGAGTTCGGCTGATGATAAAACAGATGCAGCATAGTTTTAGATATTGAAATAAAAAAACGCGACCCTATTACTTTTATGGCCCCGAACTTAGGTCCATTTCTGGGAAGGCTAAGTCCATTTTCAGGTCGTCCGTCTATAGTATAGTTCGCGCAACGTAACGTAACCCAAAATTAACTGAGAGGGAGAAAGTTTGCGCAGTGCATTTGCGTGCAAAATGTACTATAAATCGACTACTGCGCATCCACCATTTTAATTCAAATTATTTTGTGGCAATGTTATCTGCCTGCTTAGTGCTGGTATTATATTATCTGTGGTGGGGATTAGATGAAGGAGATAAATCAGGTATACCAATAAAATGTCTGAATTGCATTGATTTTCAATTAATAGGTCTTCAAGAATTTCAAGAGTTAAACTAAGTATCACCTAAAGTACAAAACATTGATGTACTAGAAATCAAGTGTACTAGTACTATTGATTTCACTCATATATAAGTCAATGACTGACTTATATATGAGTGAAAGTGACTGACTTGTAGTACACAAGGTACTTCAACTATGCTGACTTAAGTACATGAAGTATACATATAGGTACGTTCTACTCATTGTATGTTTTCAATCAGAAGGTAAATAATAGATTATTTATTATACACTCAATATTTCAAGTAGGTGTATTATGTATCTTAAGTTTGATTTTGTGCATAAGTAGGTACAGTTTTCCAACAGGTGGGTCTTAAAATGGACTTGACAAAAGTCATGTCAAACGCCCATGTATCCCTATCCATCCCTATATCCGTCTGTTCTGGAAGTTGTTGACGAATATGTTTATCTGGGACAAACCCTCCAGTTAGGAAAGTCCATCTTCGAGAAATAGCTCACTGATCGGATCAAAATACAATACCGCAATGTCTTATGACAAAATTCCAAACCAGTGTGTAATTACCAATGATAGTAACTTATGGAAGGGTGGACAGTGACGGTTCTGTGCGAGATGAGTAAGTACTAAGATATTCCTTAATAATACATATAACTGCCTGGTTAATCTAGTGGTCCCAAGTGCGACTGCTACGCCAGGGATCCTGGATTCGATTCGAGCAAAATGTTATTGGGGTTTTTCTATAAAATTCTCGGTAGCTGGCCGGAGTTTGTAATTTGTGTCCTGGGGAACTAAACATATCTGCGAACTGTGTGGGTCGGAATTGTACCTTAGTATTTGTAAGTACATCTTTGCCTAACCCTTCGGGGGAATATAGGCGTGATTGTATGTTATGTTAAATAGATATAAATAATCAACTGGTGCTAGTCAACGTCACTGTTGCGCGCTTTTACCGCAATTCCGCGAGAAAGCGATTATTTTCTGCGCACTCCTAATCTTTGACCATGAATAGACAAGTAATAATAACTAAACAATTTATTTTATTAACAGTTTTCGTTGCTACGTAATATCATAAAATAGAGAATTAATAGTACTACAATAATGCGAATTTATTATGTAAACATACACCTACAAATAAAACTTACACAGTTCTAAGATATAATCAAGTATACTTATATAAAACTATATAAATAAGTATAAAACATAACATACCATCACGCCTGTATTCCCCGAAGGGCTAGGCAGAGGCGTACTAATGTACACCCACAGTTCGCCGGTATGTTTAGGTCCCATGTAATAGGGGGCGAGCCTATTGCCATAAACCGGGCACAAATTCCTAACTCCGAGCTGCTACTGGGAATTTCATAGAAAAACCCAATAACACTTTGCTCGACCTGGGAATCGAACCCAGGACCTCTAGCGTAGCAGTCGCGCTCAGGACCACTTGGCTAATGAGGCTATAAAATTATGTAAATAATAGGTTAGGTATACATGTAAAACAGTAAAACGCTATTAAATTAAACAATGCAATCCTAACATTGTACCATTTTCCCGCAATGTCCGCTCAGGACCACTAGGCTAATAGGCAATTGAATAGACCAGATGAATAGACTTGATACTAAGTAATTCGCAATTATTATTAATAATTATTTATATTTACTATTAATTTATACTTATTGGTGGTATGATCTATTACAAATCCTGGCCTTTAAGCTTTGGTTGCCGCGATTAACTTTCATTGGTGTTTTGTTACCATTCTTTGAGAGTTTTGGGACAAATCGCATAGAAAAATGTTTTCAAAGATTACAAAAAGTAGTAATGTCTTGATTTGGAGTAAACTAAGTATATGTCCTTATATATTGGTCCTCAATTCCTCTTAAGGACACTAATTTTAAGACAGGCATAATTTAAGGTAAAGAACCTATTCCAAGCACAACTTATTTCAATTATTAAAGATAAAATCTTGAATATTTAAATAAACTGTCTATAAATGCTAAGTAGAAGAAAAAAACGTATCTTTTTTTAGTATTAGGCTCATACATACTTTTTTTGTATTTATTACCGAAGCGAATATTACTGGTGAACACAATGACTGTGCCCCATAAACCCATAAATTAGACAAATGACCTCGGTACCACTACCTCATCGCTAAATGCTTCCTATACGAAATGTAGTGTTGTTGTTGCTCATGATAATTAAACTATTACCCATTTTAATTAATGGATATTTGAATAAATGCATTAATTTACATTTTCGATCATTTGTTTTAGGTACATTGAGCGAAAACGTTTCTATGTATTTTCTAAAGATTTCAATTAAGTCCATTTCTACGTAAAAATGGAACATATCATGATATAGTACCTAACATAATATTAGTTTGTTTGTCTACCTAACATAATAATAAATAAGTAGATACTATTCAAATATTACAGTAGAGACTATTAATTTATGTATGATGGCTAGAAAGTAAACGAGCCGTTTCGAGCAGGGTTATCCTAGACCAAAGGACTACAGGCTCATACCCCAGGCCTCATTTTAAAGCTTATGGAAGAGCTGTTTGAAGAACTGGGAGAGGATGAGGATTAAGTATCTAGGGGAAGCACAAAAGATCCCATTGGGTCGAAGTGCTCTGAAACCTTGCTGCCTACGCACTCCTACCTGCATATTTTTTCTTTCTTTCTGCATGGTTTTGAAATAATTGTCTGTTAGATTCATAAATCCAAAAGAAAACCATTAGATCCAAAAGAAATAGTGACACATTTTAATAATTATTTTATCGACCAATTAAAACACCATACCACCACGACCATACCAAACCAAACCAAACACCAAACACGACCATAGTATACATAGATATAAATGCCCTCCAAACCATATAAACTCATTATTTATGCAACCAACTAGCCCTAAAGATGTTTACCAAATAATAGCATCACTTAAAATGTCCCATAGTGTAGGCTATGATGGTGTTAACACAAATATTGTGAAAAGAGTATCTCATGTAATTGCTCCAATACAATCCATAGAAACAGGAACGTTTCCGGACTCGCTTAAAACGTCAATAATAAAACCCCTACATAAAAAAGGAAACACAAGCGATCCTGTAAACTACCGACCAATAGCATTACTCTCCATATTTTCTAAGATAGTTGAACTATTTATATATATATATATAAAATTTATAGATAAAATTTGACAAATTTAATAAAAATGAGCTGATCTATTAATATTAATGTGACATTAGAAAAATCAATCAATTGGCTTATAAGTAATAATTTAAAAAATAATATTGATAAAACTAAGGCTATTTATTATCTTTAGTCAAAGACAATCACTACAGAATTTTCATATAACCTATAAAAATCAAGAAATAGAGGCAGTAAATTCGGTAAAGTTTTAAGGACTACACATAGACAGTAAAATTTCATGGAAGCAACACGCAGAGCATGTATGTAATAAATTAAATAGTTATTCCTTTGCCCTACGCAACCTTAGCAAAGTCGTGGATATTTCAATAGCGCTGATAACATACCATGGATTTGTATCATCTACTCTTCGTTACGGCATAGTATTTTGGGGTAACTCCACTGATATAGGCTGTGTGTTTAAATCACAAAAAAGGTGTGTAAGAGCCATTTGTGACTTAAAACAAACAGAGTCATGCAAACCTCACTTCCAGGAGTTAAAGATTCTTACTCTACCGTGTCTATATATTTATGAGACAATATTATTTGTAAAATCTAATTTAAAGTTTTTTGAGCATCGCACTAGGAAGCGCAATTTGGATAAGCTATGCATTCGTCCTTCAAAGACAACGCTCCTACATAAAAGTATACCTTGCATGGGTCCAAAAATTTATAATAAAATGCCATCAAAATTGCGACTGGTAGACAGTATATCTGTATTAAAGAAGAAGTTGCATTGTCTACTCGTCGAGAAAGCATACTATTCCGTTACTGAATATTTGGAGGATCAAACTTTAAAATGACTGTTGCCGTACATATTATTTATGAAATGCGATTGTTCTCATTAATTTGACATTTTCCTATTATGTTTCCCTAGTGTTGTTGTATTTGACATGTAGTATTAGTGATTTAATTAATCATTAACTATAATTTTTGCATGTTTTGAGGCTGAATATGGTGAAACATTTTATATTATGTGACATCTTTTGTAAAACCCATATTATGCAAATAAAGAATTTGAATTGAATTGAATAACTTGCAAGTCTTATAATTCCGCGCGACAAATAACTGGTCCTAGATATTTTCTTTTATGGCGGTACACCTACTGTACACTACTTACTTTTATGCGTTGATATATACATCAATCCGGTCTCAGGAGATAAAATCGTCGCGGGCAGAAAGTGTCCATATCGGCACAATGGCACTGGGCGATGGTTGCTACGTGCCGATTGCATAAACAACCAATGTTGACCTGTTCGCTTGCAATCGCAACGGCTGAGTTGACATAACATCGTAATTCTACCTGTGTTAGGATGAAAGCGTGGAAATATCTAGATTTAATTACCGTTGCTGGCTGCTATTTCGTTCTGTTAATATCGGCCATCATTCTTGGTATGTCGAAATTAAGACAATTAGGTATAATGACCAGGCCGTCATTCCTATTAAGGGTCTTGGGCACTTTAGTATGATGTTACACCTTATACAATTATGATATGATTGAGAAGACTATTACCTTTAATAAACAAAAGCAAAATACATAGGTACTAACATTTAGTTCAGAATTGAAAAGAATTGAGGCGGCTTTTGTGATGACGCAGTGATTTCATGACGATTTATACTTATTGCGCCTAACTTTTTTGACTCGCGGCAAAATGTAGAACTAAATTGCAATGCACTGAATATCCTTTGCAAGCGGCGCCATTATAAACAGTTATGTACCTAAGTCGGTTAAAAATATAATTACTGAAATGTATGTGTTTATCTGGTAGTAATTTGGTGATATAGACTAATGAGAGATGCCATTCCATGCAAGTTAAACAAAACAACAGTAAGATAACATAACTTCTTCAGTACATACAATCATAGGTACCAGATACTACATTATGGAGTCTTGGCGAATGCAGTTATCTAACATTATACTCCATCATTGGTTTAGCAGTTCTAATAAGCGCATCATACTAGTATCTCTTAGTAGGTAGTCTGTGAGCGTATCTACTGATTGCGAGGTTCCGTTTCTTCTGTCCAAAAATTTTAATATCAGATCAAAGACTTGATGTCCAGTAAATAGGTAGAAGAAACAACAGGCTAGTTTTGATGTTGGTAAATATCTCATTATTTTCCTATTATCTGATTATGTAACTACCTACCTAAATTCTTATATACTACTGCGAGTTGATGTCTATCAGCTGTTGAAACTAATTAAAAGATTTATGCGCTGTATAACGAGCTGACGAGACGAATCTGTGTTTATACAACAACGCAGGATGTGAGAGTCATAAACGTAGGCGCGTACTCAAAGATTTTATTACAATTAGAATCAGATGCACCTTGATGCAGCTGGAGTATATCGGAGCTCTAATCCAAGGCACGCACTTCGAAATTCTTCATCATGTGCTTATCCTTCATTGATTATCGCTGGAACGATGAAGGAAAACATCGTGAGAAAACCTGCATGTCTGAACGATTTTCTAGACGGCGCGGCGTGTGAAGTTTACCAACCCCGCCAGCTTGGTGGCCCATGCGTGCATTGAATAAATTCTAGTTTACTGAGGTCTGGTCTGAATCACATAAGACTAATGCAAGTGATTTTGCGTGTGTATATGTACATTTGAATTTTTTTTTTATGCACTAACATTATACGAGCATTGTCTGGGAACACAATATTACACAATGACGCCTATGAATCAGCATTGATTCACGACATTTCTTCGTATAAGTAGGTGAGTGATCCTAATCCTACTAATATTATAAATGCGAAAGTTTGTGAGGATGGATGGATGGATGTTTGTTACTCTTTCACGCCAGAACGGATCTGGATGAAATTTGGCACAGAGATAGATTATATCTGAAGTCCACGCAGACGAAGTCGCGGGCAGAAGCTAGTGATTTAATAAAAAAATATTCGTGTCCTTATCATCACTATTATACGAGTCAAAATAATGCTTTTAAACACAGTTGAAAGTTAAAATAACGTGACCTAAAAATGACTGTGGCAACCAAATGGTACGGCAACGTTAAAAAGGCCCATTTCGATTAATAATTATTATTATGATTCACATACAAGAAAATTTCTGAAGGGTTCCCTATCGATTCCAGTTAGGTCTATTACTCCATTTGACCTTATAAGCCCTCCAGAAATGTCATATTAATTTGTCGTTATTAGCATTAGTAGAATACCTACAAAGTTCTGAAAAGCGAGATTCGGCTATATGTTTGACGACCTCTGTGGTTTAGTGGTTCGAGTACCGGACTGCTGACCATGAGGTCGTGAGTTCGATTCCCACAGGACACAAAAATTTAGTTTATAAGTATTATAGGTATCCTAGTAGGTACCCATAGTACAAGCTCTGTTTAGTTTGGGACTAGATGGTGCTGTGTAAAAAATGTCCCAGAATATTTAAAAAAAAATGTGGATGGTCGGACGGATAGACCTACATAATATAGGCAGTTACATAGGTACAATGCAGCAGTAAGATAAAGTACTCAAGTCAGTTAAAAATAACTTAAGTACATAAGTAAGGGGCACGCGTTTGTATGAAATAGGTACGTACTGTAGCCCAGGCACGAACAACTATCGAATTCGTATCGTAAACGAATAAGGTTTTTATTGCTACAAATCTCATACATACTTAGATATTTTCATATCTGTCTCCCATTGGTGTAGGCAGAGACTACACTTGCTACGAACTTGGCACACCACGTTTGCTTCATCTACTTTCGTTAACCTCCTTCTCATACAAATTATTCTCGATTTCGATACGAATACGGTTTCGAAAGTGTTCGAGTTGGTTGATAATGTCCCGCATTGTCGCTTATGATACGCAGATGACAATCGATTTGCATATCGATATAGGTACCTCTTGTGACGGTATCGGCACGTATCGGATAGTATTCTATTATCTGCGGTAATGTATCGGTCTGACCTTCGCGTATCACAATGGTACATAATACCTATAAAATAAAATGTAATCTTTGTTACTTACTGTCGATAGAATTAAACATTAATTATTATTCAAGAAATTAATAGTACGTAGGTAGTTGTACCTGCTCACAGTTGGAATTTTGCAAAGTTTATAATTATAATTTAACAGGTTAGCCTAGCTCTTTATCCGATATTATAAATATTATATGGGCACTAATAAAAATGAAAATGGGTGAGTTCTTGAGGGACACTTATTTGTGGTAGCCTACCGGTAGCGCTTGTCGTCCGCTAATCCCACTATATTATTATACTCTTTAGCTAATCCGCTTGAAGTCAAAAATTAAAAAACATTAAAAAATGTCACTGTCAATAGTCATTCTGACAAGTACTGACTTCAATGCAATCCTATTGGCTGAACACTTTGACATTTAATTACTAACGTCAATACAACGTGTTTTGATTGGACGATTGGACGTTGTAGTAAAAACAGAGGTGCTGACATCTGTTTAAGCTTTGCTCTGCTGCCCAGTGATGCCAGATGCACTGTAATTACAGTAGATTTACTGTAATTTTATAGCTTTTACTGTACCTATACTGTAATACAAAAATACAGTGTATGAGAAACACTGTAATTTAAAAATAAAGTACAATGTAACTAGTACAATATAACTAGCTTCTGCCCGCGACTTCGTCCGCGTAGCGTGATGATATATAGCCTTCCTCAATAAATGGGCTATCTAACACTGAAAGAATTTTTCAAATCGGACCCGTAGTTCCTGAGATTAGCGCGTTCAAACAAACAAACTCTTCAGCTTTATATATTAGTATAGATTAGTATAGAGTACCTATAGATAGTATAATGGAAGAAAATATACTTCAGTCATCTTGCAGGTCGAACTCAACCATTACAATTGTGAAAAAATAATAATAGTCTTGAAGTGCAACACAGTTTGTATTACGAATATATTGAGAAAAACGATACTTCAAAATTATTAAATGGATATATATATAATATATTATATTACCTATATAAATCCTACTAATATTATAAATGCGAAAGTTTGTGAGGATGGATGGATGGATTATTGGATGTTTGTTATTCTTTCACGCCAGAACGGCTGAACGGATCTGGATAAAATTTGCCACAGAGATAGATTATAGTCTGGAATAACACATGGGCTACTTTTTATCTGAATTCCATGCAGATGAAGTCGCGGGCAGAAGCTAGTGGATATATAAATCAGACTCATTTAATACGTATAATTATAGTACCTAACCGTAGCGTACCGTAACGGTTTATTTAATTTAGTAGGTATATTTATCCTTTCTTAAAATTTCATTGATAAATTATGATTTAAGGTGTTTTTATTACTTTATTTTAGTGATTTTTATTTACTGTAATTCTGTATACCTAATCTTTCGTTCGAAACACTGTAATTTTAAAAATCTGACCTGGCAACACTGCTGATGCCGCTGCCTTCATATCGTTGACGTTGTTTCGTTCGTTCATTCATCATTCTCTCATTTCATTTATTTACGTTGTGCGTTCGCGTCCATTCCATTAGAAGAAGTGTTAGTGTAATAGTTTTACACGTAATAATATACAATTTATATTAAAATAAATGAAAATATAAGTTCTCTATATACATACCTTCCATGTGGTCTCCACAAATTGCGAAGTAAGGCTAGCAAGCTTGGGATGGAAACTGATGAAGTCGAGCATGTCGGCGAAAAGGGCGACATTTTCGTTCATCGTATTAAAGACCTGACTGATGAAGAAAAACAACGGCTTGAAGCTCAAAATTCGCGAATTATATCTGGAGTGAAAGCTGAGCGATTGGAAAAAGAAGCAAAGCGTCACTGGGACATATTCTACAAGAGAAATGAGACGAAGTTTTTCAAGGACCGACATTGGACCACACGTGAGTTTCAGGAGCTTATAAATTTTGAGGCGGATGAGAAAATCACGTTTCTAGAGTTGGGATGCGGCGTAGGGAATATGATATTCCCGCTGGTTGAAGAAGGTTTCTCGAACTTTTATTTCTACGCGTGTGATTTTTCACCACGTGCGGTTGAGTTCGTAAAATCTAACAAATTGTTTGACAAAGCCCGCATGAAGGCGTTTTGCGCTGATTTAACTACTGATGACTTGTTCGAGAACATGGGAGAAGGTTGCGTGGACATAGCGAGCTTAATCTTCGTGTTGTCTGCTATTCATCCTGCCGCGTGGGCCCAAGTCGCCAGCGTGGCTTACCGGGCGCTCCGACCTGGTGGCGTGCTGTTGTTTCGGGACTACGGGCGCTACGACATGGCGCAGTTGCGTTTCAAACCCGGGCATAAGATCGCTGAAAACTTCTACATGAGACAAGATGGTACCAGGTAAATTCCTATCTTCTTTTGAGTTCCTGTGTTATAACTATAAGTAGGTACCTATCTCTAGAATAATAAAACGGTAATAATCTGTGATCCATTCTTTAGTAGCATTGAATACATAATTAAGCACATGGCGTAATTGTCTGTGGTTTCAGATATTGCTACTTTCATAACTTACGAAAATTTTAATGTTCTTCATTTCCAGGAGTTATTACTTCACCGAAGAAGAGTTACAAAAGCTTTTTACTGATGCTGGTTTCGAGATTCTCATGAACACTTATGTTCAGCGCCGGACAGTAAACTTCAAGGAGGGGATTGATGTACCCCGCATATTTGTCCAGGGGAAATACAAGAAACCTACTGATGGTAAGATCCACAAGTACATATTTTTTACTTTTAAAAAGCATCAATCAATTCAATCTGCTTGCAAAAATTTATGGAGACAAATAAGTAACTAGAAATTTTGATTATGCCATAGAATTTTGTAGAATGAATATCTCCATGCTGAATAACATAGTAAGTTGTTTCATATAACATTATGCTGACATCTTAAAACTTCTGTGATTATTGTGGCTAAATCATAGAAAATTATGAAGTGTTAAATACTCCGACAAAGCCCTAAATGATGACAAGTGCTAACCATTGATAAACCATGATCTTGCATGTATATTAGCTCTATCTGAACATACTAACACTAATAAATCACACATTTTTGTTATTTGTCTTGCTAACATTATCATTGTTGTTCTAGGTTGAACAATTTGTTGGAAAACTAATGCTGTGCAAGTGTTTATGGTAAGTTTACATTTAAAGTTATTGGGTCATTTCAAAGTCATTCATACCATTCTACCCCTTTTATATCTTGAACTTCCTTTCCTTGGTGTTAATTTCCTTCAAGTTATCCAATTTCCCTAAGTAATTTGAAGCAATATAGCATTTCCAGCCACATTTATGTCCTCAGATAAAAAAATACACCATTGGATCTACAAGCAATTATCTAAGTGCCTTTCTATCAGGTTTTCATTTAGAAAGGTTCAGGTTTTCATTTAGAAAGGTTTATTAGTATTTCCCAACTCATAGCTTCAAATATACAACATAACATAAACAACCCATTATATGAAATAATGATATTTATTTCCATAAGTAGATCTTTAGAGACACTTTTACAAAAAAACCTTAACTGATGACCTCTGAGAAGAAACACCGAAACAAACTCAAATAATCATGGTGTCTTTTAAAGTCTAGATATATAATAATGCAAATAAGGTGAGTGGACAATGCAGGACAATGTGTATGTCCCACTGCCAGGCATAGGTCTCCTGTCACAATGAGAGGGATTAGGCTATAGTTGAATATGATTGTGAAGTAATAAATCCTACCAAATATGTCTAGTCTCCTACCTAGCTATCCTACTGACCCATTCTATCCAACAGCATGATGACATCGCAGTGCAGCTGAAAACCTTCAGTTGCCTCACAATGGGCTTTTTTTAGAGTAGGTAACATGTTTGGACTCTTTCTTATGTAATACAAATACATTAATATTTTCTATAGCTGGTACTTTACCGAGCTATTTGTTTTGCTTTTTTTTTCTAAATTGTAGCATAGGGCAACCTGTTGTGAGGTCTGATGCACAAACAAATGCTTTTTAGAAGCATCTGATACTCCACTTCCACTTTTGATGTAAATCTTTCTGCGGTCTTTTATTAAGGTGTTTTTTTTTTTATTGCAGGTACTTAAATATTCTGATGAAACTGCAACTAATAATAGTTTTTTGGTAAGACATTACTAATACATATTATACATACCTGCCCATTTTACAACTAAACAAGTATATTAAATGATGACTTCATAGTTCATCTGAACACTTTGATGTATAACACTTTTATGTCTTTCGCTCCTATCTGATCACTTCATTTTAAAACTACTCTAATACAGAACTTTTGACAGCAAAGGAATAATACTCTCAATTTTTCAGACTTAACCATCAAATGGCTGAAGAACTAATTAGAGAGGTAAGATATTTTATTAAAATATTCCTTTTATTTAATCTGATTTAAATATGTGTTTTGAATTGTTGAATTCTATTTAAATGATGACTTCATAGTTCATCTGAACACTTTGATGTACAACACTTTTTATGTCTTTCGCTCCTATCTGATTATGTCCTATTAAAATTCCTGGCAAAGCATATTGTGAGGATTTTTATTAAATTAACTTTTACTTTCAGATTTGTGACATAATTGGCGATGATAAGTTGAGGCTGAAGGACAACAAGGTAAGATTATCATATAACAAATTGTTGGCATTTGTTCACAAAGTGAATTACTAGTTTTATTCAAATGATGATTTCAGATAGGGACATCTGATTATAATGCTGTTAATATAACTATCCTCACTGATCTTAACCATACAACAAAACTATATAAATGAAATTTCTTTTACATTTACAACTATATCTCTTGTTCACAGATCAATATGATACACTATGGACATGCTTGAAATAGATGTGTTTATGTTATGTAAGTATCCCACACATTTTCCAAAGTAAATATACATGAAAATAATTGTATGATTCTTTGTTTACCACAAAACAAAGAATGTAAACAACTGTACCAACTGTATCAATGTAAATGAAGCTTAGAATTGTAATGGAAACTGTTAAGTTTGAACCAATTGAAATCCAAGCATACCATAGCTAAAATTAAATTTGTACTATGGAATCTATTATTTAACCCTATTATTTGGTAGTCCATGGCCCTTACGTGTTTGGCAACAATTCATTAATATTAGCAGTTCAATAAACTTCCGTATTTTGAGCCTGAAAAGCACTTAATTTTTTAATACTAGGTAAGTACTTCAATAATATGGATTAAATAGTTTTAATTGCACATACATATTATATGGGCTAGGCCAATGTTTACACAATGATGACCAGACCTTCAGGTCTCCCTCAACAGAGAGAACCCAAACAACCATGTTGACCAACCTTACGCGTCTGAGTAACTATTTAAACTTAATTTTTATTAATTATTAGACTGAAGATGATACTCATATTTGGCTTTCTTTTACAGATAACAACTATGCACATTGAAGAAATTTCAAACTGCCAAAGATAAGGTAAAAATCTTCAAAATTAGTTTCATTAGTTTCAAAGTCAAAGTCAAATGTTTTATTTCAATTAGACCAGTAATACAGGTACTTTTGAAATGTCAAAAACTAGGTGCGCGGTTCCAAATAGTGGGTCTTATGGAGAAGAACCGGCAAGAAACTCCATAGATACTCCGTTTAAACTCATGATCAATAAAAAAACTATTTAAAGAGACTAAAAGTAGGTTCTAGTTTTGATATGATGAATCCAGATAGGGACATCTGACATATAATGCTGTTAATATAACTATCTCAACTGATCACTTTACATACATTATTGTAAAGTAAGCTTTCTTTGAAAGTCTTCATAATATTTTTCTTTACAGGCCACATCAATCAATGTTTTGAAGAACAGGATTTGCAGTCGTTAAATGAAGCCTTTTTCAATGTAAGTTGTAGAAATTCCATATTCCTTCAAACACAATTTCTCCAAAATTACATGTATTTACTAAGTTTGTAATGATATTTCCCAAATTTCCCAAATATATATATATATATATTTTTTTTTTTTTTTTTTAACACACTTTCCTGTACAATTTTGATGAGTATTGTGTTCCGCTGCCTGATACTGTCTAAGAGCCATATCTAAGAGTTTAGCTGTAATTATCATTACATAATTTACTTTTTATAGATTCAGAGGAACACCACAAGCTTCAAATCAGAAAACTACAATTTAAAGAGGTCAGTTTCGATTTTCACTACTTAAATTATACTTTCATATAAGTTTTTAAGCAATCTACTTGATTAGCATTTATTATGAACAATATTTGAATAATTTTAGTCTTAGGATCTTTGTGACTAGTCTACATTAAAACAACCTCACTGGACAATATCTAAATAATCCTCTGGCACGCCCACCTTCAGTAGTAGGCTTCACAAGCAGCTTGCCGAGTATATCCTACTAATATTATAAATGCGAAAGTTTGTGAGGATGGATGGATGTTTGTTACTCTTTCACGGCTGAACGGATCTGGATAAAATTTGGCACAGAGATAGATTATAGTCCGGAATAACACATGGGCTACTTTTTATCTGAAGTCTACGCAGACGAAGTCGCGGGCAGAAGCTAGTAATCTTATAAACTTTTTTATTGTGGAGACATGCAGACAATGCGTAGCTGTCCCATGCTGACTGCAGGAGAAAAATAATTCTAAATTCGTCACTATTTGAACTCCATTCTAAGGGCCACTTGCACCAACTTCTTAAATATGTTTAAATTATATTTAAATACAAATTTACTATGAAAAATTATGTTTAAATTCAATTTAAACATATTTAAGAAGTTGGTGCAAGTGGACCTTAACAATGTATATTTAATTGATAATTTACAATGATGATCCGACCTTCAGGTCTCCCTCAACAGAGCGAACCCAAACCACCATGTTGACCACCTTACGCGTCTGAGTTATGTGAACATACAAAGCACATTTCAGTCTGTTCAGAGGAAACTATTAAACTTTTATTTTTCTATTGTTTTCAGGTTCAAGGCTTGCAAGCTGAATTTGGGCTTTATATTTTGAGGTAAGCTTGAATTTAAAATTTGATTTATATACATAATACTAATTTAGAAATTAACGTATTAGTATTATTATTTGTGTTACTATTTCTTTATCAAGTGACGCATTATTTATTAAATTGGCTTTACATTATGCTTATGCATTTAGCTACAATGATGACTTGACCTTCAGGTCTCCCTCAACAGAGCGAACCCAAACAACCATGTTGACCAACCTTACGCGTCTGAGTAAATTACATTACAAAAATACTTCTTTATGAAATAGGTACATACATGTGTGTGACAGCTCATTCTTTGTTTCAGAGCTGTGATTTGTGGAGATAGCAGGTGGTGACTAGAAACGAGAATTAGAGGTGAGATCACATATATTTCACAGTTACAAGCTCTATAGGTGTAAGTGGGAGTCAAGTCCAAGCTCGCAGCTACTCTGCTGGTTGTTTACTGGTTTCATGTGAACTTCATGCGTCATTCATCAATTATATCGTCAATTAAAATTAATATCTTAAATTAAATTTGATTAGTCAACTATCTGTATCGCGAAGAGTTGCTAATTTTATGAATCCAATACAATGGCTTTGATCAATATTTGCTCAAGTAAATCAGAGAAACATTAATTAATAAAATGTGTACATACTTATTTTGGGCATAATAACACTGGCACTCATTTATCCCGAGAAATCGTATTTACTGTCTCGTCATCCTATGGGAATGTGAACCCAAGATGTAGCATTCTGTAAAACGAGGCATAGAACAACGTGGTCAAAACTGCCGGGGATGCCGCGCACGTCCGGTCCTCGGTTATATCGATACACTACAATAATGGTTACAGTAATAATTGCTAAATGTTATGTTATCATCACTTACATGATTTATTTTTGTTACAGAAAAGACGGAAGGCTGATTGCTGTATGTTTATTTGATGAGATTTTTTCATATATCTGCATTGTTCTTTCAAAGTAATAAAACAGTTGAGCAATGCACTTGTTTCTACTTTTTATTTATAAATCCTATAGATATATATCCCCATCTCCAATTGAGTTTACTAAATGTAAATGCATCCTCAATGTGACACCAGACTGAAATTATAAATCATTACCTTAGAGATTTAAGGATAAAAAGTACGTTTTCGTACCACTTGCTCAAAAAAGTGACATTCTATGCCACAAAAAGCAAACATAACAATAGTCATTTTTAATCTGTTAAAAACAGGGAAAGAAAATTGTACTGAATTTCATTCATCCTCTAGTTTCTTTAACTAAGTATCTATCTATAAGGACCCGCCGTACAACTATATTATTACACTCTTTGGACCCGCCTCTCATGATCATTCCCCTCTGTCAAGGTAGTGGATTAAAAAATCTAACGCGTTTATCAAAACTTTCCGAAATCGATCAGAATCGTTTCCGCTCAGTAAGGTCATCATAAATGCTCCGTGTAAATACCGATATACGTGCAGTTAATGTATGCAAAAAATATCTAATATCTTAGTTATTTAGATAAAGATGGAGTTATTTTCCGTATGTAAGTATTAAAGTTCATTTCTATTTAAATCACATAATACAATTTATTAATAATGATCGAGGACGTTACCGATTCAATAATCGAGTATAAAATAATCGTTTAGTTCAAGCATGCACTCCCCACGAGACTAGCAAATTTTTTTTACTCACAATATCAGCCTTCTTCTAATAAACGTAAGATTTAAATTTGAAATATCCATCAAAATGTCATTTTTTTATTTTCAATTATTTAACATCCAATGGGATGTCACCATTTATGATTTACTATTATAGGTCTTAATGCAGAATTACCTTTTTTTGGCAAATATAGGCCTTATATATATTATGACATAATGCATAAAACTCGAATTTTAAAAAGTGTAGCGAGACTATGTCCCTCTTTTGTTTTGTCATTTTAATTAATGTTGTGATAGTGATTGTTTACGATTTCGAATCGATATCGATATTATTTTCGTGTTCAATGTAAGACCAAATTATAATAATTGCTAAAGATCACTAAAGATGAATATCATGAATTTATGATATCACTATATTTTTATAAAATTTAATAAAATAACATTTTTGGAAATGACGTAACTAAGATTATTGATTATTTTTGATATCCAGTGCTATTAGATATTTTATTTGTTACTTTTCAGATCTACAAAAGACCTTCATTTAAAATGAAGTAGGTGTGATTGATAAATAATAGCATTTATAAATAATTGAAAATGATTTCTAAGATACGGTACCTACGGTTTCTTTTACCGCTTAGGTGGAAAACCAGCACATGGCCCGCCTGATGGTAAGTGGTTACCGTAGCCTATTTATTATATGAACGCTTGGATCACCTGGGGTATCACTCGCCCGTTGCCGACCCTGTAAAAATCTTTTCACACCCGGTAGACAACCCACAACACCGGTACCCCCACTGCCAACATAACGCTTCCTCGCGGAGCTCTGGCGATCTTGCTCACCGTTAGGAACACAACATAGTACAGTGCTATTTGTTATTTGGCTACTATTTTCTGCCAAGTGTAGGTATTTCCCCAGTTGGGCAGCTCCAATTGTAAGTAGAGTTATTCAATTCCACTATGCCCTGCCTCTCAGGGTGTTTCTTCAAACACATTATTTTCTTTTTTCGATATCCGGCTCAAAGAAATAACGAGAGTACGGAACACGACCTACCATCACGTCTTTATAACCCCAAAGGGTTAGACAGATGCGTACTTAGGGGGCGAGCCTATTGTCATTAATCGGGCATCAAACCTTAATTTTATAGAAAAACTCCAATAACACATTGCTCGACCGGGGAATCGAACCCAGGACCTCTAGCGTAGCGCTTCTGTTCATATTAACGCGCGACATAATGAATAAAATCTTATTTACTCCTACTTATATCTCGTGGGAAACAAAACGCTCTGTCTAGTGTCATTCCTAATATATCAGCCTGGCAAAGAAAAGAAAAAATCAAAATCAAAGAAATTAATAAACAAAGTTTATTTTAATTTATTTTTATTAATAAGTTAATGTTCTAAAAAGGCTTATCTCATACTGGCTTCTGCCCGCGACTTCGTCCGCGTAGGTAGCGTGATGATATATAGCCTATAGCCTTCCTCAATAAATGGGCTATTTAACACTGAAACAATTTTTATTAGCGCGTTCAAGCAAACAAACTCTTCAGCTTTATATATTAGTCTTTATTATTATTGTGTTAATTTTTTCGCAAATGGTACGAAAAGTAGAGTATTTTCCTCGGTGATAAAGGTGTCTTAGTCTTGGGTGAACTTAAATCCCTCGCTACACTCAGGACTCGTCTTAAATCCCTCGCTCCGCTCGCTCGGGAGTAAACCTCGAGTTCTTCGTTGCGCTCGCGATTTAAATCGTCATCCGCGAGTCCGCGACAGAAGACTCTGCTTTATCCCCTTGGTTACCTAATAATCTACTATTTTCTAAATAAAAGTCATAACATGCTCTTAAAAATAATTTATTAATTTTAATGGTTTTACACTATAAGAAGAACTTCCTCCTGGAGGTTTCTAGTTGATGCCTTCTGCCTGCAATTATCCATTCGTAGTCGCCGCGCTTTGAGTCGAACGTGCCTTGCTGTAGCGAGATCATCTTCAGTGTGAAGCGAGGTCCTAACTCGCACAGTTTAGCGCGCTTGCCGTCTGAAGTGAACTCGTACCTGGTAGGTAATTAAAGTTATCAGGAATATCTAATATTTTTTTAGAAAATATATTGATGACAGCTTTGCACAGTTGTAAGGTATGATGATATTGTGGAATGGAATCTTCAACTACTAGAACCAAGTTAGGAATATAAGGTGTTTAAAATATAATTTGTGTTAATATGTGATGTCACTACTTATGGTTTATGGATCACGTGTCCGAGTAAATATCTATATATATATAAAAGAAAGTCGTGTTAGTTACTCCATTTATAACAACAACGGCTGAACCGATTTGGCTGAAAATTGGTGGAGAGGTAGCTTAGAACCAGGAAACGGACATAGGATACTTTTTATCCCGTTCCCGATACTTTTTATTCCACGGGGGCGAAGCCGCGGGCAGAAGCTAGTTTATAATAAAACTTAGGTCTATTGAAATTTGTCCTAGATCTAGTGTTTGCACAAGTTAAATGTTTGTTAACACAATTTAGGAAAAAAAAATTGTTTGGAGCAATACACAAGAATCATTTTGATAGGTATTATGAAAAAAAAACTCATCAAAACCAAATAAATTTTGAATACATAATGCTTATACGAACTAACCGATGGTGCCTGAAGAATATGTAGTCGCGTTGGTTGTGGAAGGTGACGGCGCGACGGCCGCGGAACTGCGGCTCGTAGTGGAACAGGGCGCCCAGCATGCGGCCCACCGTCAGACCCAGCCGGGTGCTGAAGTTGTTCAGAATCACCTGCAACAAATGTATTTGTTACATAATACATTTCAGTGAAAGCAATGGAAGATGTGGTAGTGTATAGCATAAAATTTTACAACATTGGATATTTAGGTATTTCAAATTCGAAAACAGTGTGCAAGAGATATCCTTTGATGCATATGTGAATAGGTAAAGTGAAAGAAATAGGTATGCAAGAATCATAAATAGTGACATAGGAAGTTCTATAGAAATTCTGGCTTTGCACTATGGAAAAAAGATGTGTATGTTATTTTTAATACCTCGGGTCTATGATTTGTAATCTCCTTATAATCTTTTCGTAGTTCTGGTGTAATCTTGCAGCTGGAGAGGCGGAAGTGTGCAGTTGGTCCATTAGGCAAGTGGATCAGAAGGAATCCATTAGGTTGCTTCTGATTTTCATTGACAATTATGACATCTGTGACCTGCTCGCGGATTGCTGATTGGACTATACGCTTTACTGATGATCTGAGGAATATGATAAATTGTAACAAATTGACTGTCAAAAAAGATTCATTGAAGGCGAAAAGTAGCACACTGTCAAAATTTCACATGTGAAATTGCTACGAAAAATATTGATAATTCCATCAAATGAAAAGTAACAATCATTTCCAAGTCTACTTGGGAGGCTTTATGTTTGTATAGCTTTCAATGAGCACAGCACTTATAAATTCTCAACATCTCAGATTTTCATAATAAAAAAAGTTTTTATCTTGGTGGCTCCCATGTTACTCATTTGTATGCATCTCCTTCAGCATAATTTCATGCACTATTGGATATTTGCTATTTAAATGACACAAATTGATTTTTAAATTGTTGAATGTTAAGGTTGGGTATAGTCAACAAATCATGATGACATATATGAAACATTGTTTTTTGGGTTATAGTGTCATCATACTTTCAAGTCACCAGAAGGACTTGCACTCAGAAGGTTAAGCAAAAACATTACTACACAAAAGCAAATGAAATTGGGAATTTAATAATCAATTATTTTCTCACCGTTGTCTGTATCTTGATATAGAGTTAGGTATGATTCTACACAGCTCCTTGCCAAATATCCTAGTCTTGTTATGTGGGTTGTCGGAGTAGGTGATTAGTACTTTTGGCTCATATGAATTCTCATAGTATGATGACAGTTCATCTAGTTCCATGTCCTTTTGTGCCTGCAACATTCATGTTGGTAATTATTTGATTAAATATACTACAACTTCAGTTTCTATTCCCCTTACAAAACATTCTAATATTTATACATGACAACAAGACACCGGGTTTAGGAAGTCGAACATTGAAAATAAGCTTCTTCTGAAGTACATTATAGACCTACGGGCTACTCAGCGGCCCGTAGATTGATTAGTTTGATAAAGTTTAAGTTTGAGTGGAGTTTGATAGAGTTAAAAGCACTAGATTCAATAGTGAAACATATCCTAACCTCAATTTTTTCTTCTTCGTCAACATTTGCCAGCATAGTCTCATCTTTCTCGCGGAGGGACTCCAGCGTGTGGGGCACCTGCTTGGGAACATCGTCACCTTCTTGCTTCTTCTCCAATTTGCGTCTAAAACACCACGATGGTGATAAGTACGATTAATTGTAATAATTGTTCTAACATAGACTAAAAAACGTTAGCGGAACTCACTTCTTCTTGTCTTTACCGCGAGCCATTATAGTGTTACAATAATGTGCTACTTTTTTGAATAATTACTTTAGTTTAGCTACTATACTAATCAATTAAGTATTTTGTGTGTACCCACAATGCATGTGCTTTTGTTATGACGTTTTTGACAGTTGAATACTGGTATGTCAACTTGTGACAGTTGTCAAAACGTTTATGAAGCGTTTTTTTTATGGCGCCACACTTTGTGTATTTGCCAGTGTCAAGTATTAGAGTAATCAAGTAATATTTCCCATCGTAGGATTATAATATGGCACCACACATTCTGTACTGTTCGCCAGTGTCAAGTATAAGTTGTTTAGTTGTTCTTGCCCCAATAAAACGGTAGAAACTTTCATGGAGTTTAGGAGTGAACCAAAAAAGTCACGATTTTCAATTTTATATCATTTGCCTACACTCTCATACGTTCCCGAACACTTAATGGTTCACTATCCACTATACACTATAATCACACATCAAACTTCGGAGAAATTCAAGTTTGAAAAATAATATACAATCGAAAACGTGCACTTTACATTTTCCCGCCTAAATTCCCCTATGAAGCGAGTTAAATGTCCATAATTTTCACCCTGACCTAGTTTTCACATTCTTCTTTTTTTACTCTTGATAGGCTTACGCTTAATTGCCAGTTCACCTGATGTTAAGCGACACTGCGACCTAAGATGGAGCGCTCTTGCCTAGAAGAAACCGATTCACTCGTGATTTAAAGACACCCAGATTATATCTATCGGGGAAGACGAGAAACGCATTCCACATTTCCGCGGTAAGCATGATAAATGTGGAATTAAAGCGACTTATTTAAATTCTTAGGCCTTCTATCCAATAGGTCTGTTTTTATTCAATGGTTATTTCTCGGCTATTTCATGGCATTCCATGCTCAGGATATTTTATGATCTCAAGCAAGAATGATAATTAAATCTCGTATTGGTGCATCACATACCCTATGGGTTCAATGAGTTGCAACAAAAAAATAAATTAAAATGTAAACATTTTATTTTCAAAAATGTCTAAAAAACCATCCTTCCTTTCTGATTTCTAACAATGGAATTTCTTAGGTACAATAAATAACACGATATGTGTACTGCCTATTGTTTAATTCAACTGGACGTCTTGCCGGGCGAGCTCTAACAACATAGGGTCATCGAAGAACTTGTTGATGGACACATCTTCACTGAGACCTTTACGACGTCGCGTCTTGATCATAAACTCTCGAGCTAAATGTGTAGCGGGCTGAGGTTCCAGTGGCCTGGAAAAGACAAAAAAGTTAAGGATATTTCTTTGGTTATGTGATGTCTCAGCAGTAATAAATAAATAATAAATAAATTCGACTCGCAGGGAGGATTCGAACCTGCGTCTTCTGGCTAGGTACGCCAGACGCTATGACCAATAAGCCTCCGCGAGTCAATCTGCCAAGTCGAAAATTGCCTTCACATTCAGAACTTACGTCTTAAAGGTGACGTCAGTAACATCTATTGAAAGGCAAGTTACTTTGCCTCTCACTAAAATAACTAGTTGGAAGTAAAATCCAACCTTTATAACAGCTCTTTTACGAGTACATTGGGTGCTATGTAATAATGTGGACCTTCTTAGTAATATGTGAATGATGAACTATACCTGATAACAATGCTCTTGTCCAGGGGGTCTCCCGGCACTATCTGCCAGTGATGGAACACTTGCAAGCAGAAGGCCTGTCCTTGCGTATGCGTCCGCAGATCCGTCTCGAAGCCAAACGAGTCGATCGCGGGCACAAACGCTTTGATCGTGTAGAGGGGCGACCCCGGGACTGGCGCGTCTTGTGTTACGTGGCCTAGGGGAGGAAAGAAATCAGTGAACACATCAATACCAGAAATAACCAAATGTATGTATTTTTTCTTGAAAATATTCAGTTTATTTTTTTATTTTTTGGTATAGGGGGGCAAACTAGCAGACGGATCATCTGATGGTAAGCGATAACCGCCGCCCATGAACACCCACAATACCAGAGGAGTCACAAGTGCGTTTCTCTCCTTTCAAAAGGGGAGGGGACTCCGGTAACCTCACTCGGCGAAACACAACACAAGCGTTATTTCACGTCGGTTTTCTATGAGGCCGTGGTATCACTCCGGTCGAGCCAGCCCATTCGTGCCGAAGCATAGCTCTCGCACGATGAAATTAAGTAAGTGAATACCTCTCCTCTTAGCCAGCACTGTGTACACCGCAGACACGCAGTCGGCAGGCGCCTGTACTTCCACGAACAAGTAGGGCTCCATCAATCGCGGAGTCGCCATGAGGAATGCGGAATATGCTACCTAGAAGCAAGTAGTTACAAATATTGGTATTTCTAAACTCACAAGGACTTATTATATCCGCGATAAAATTACCTATATTTATTTATTTAACAAACCTATTTAAAGAATATTCCATTTATCTTCCATTTTGCCTAAAATTTTACTTAAAAATCTGTCTATACTATTTATCTCTGCTTGTATGCGTACCCTCCTAGCAGTGGGAATGATCTGTCCGCCGCCCCGATGCAGCGGCTCCTGTGCGATAACAGCGTCGAGGATCTTGAACTTCACGTTGCGGATCGGCTCCTCACACAATGGACCCTCTCGTGTGCCCCATTGGAAACCTGCACAAATAAAAATGATGACATATTCAGATATAATTTAAATACCAGATGTGGCGCCCTGGTCTATAATGAAGATTATTAATATTGTTCTGAATATTTCTGAATATTTCTTCCATCAAGTAAATTATATTTATTTTCATAGTGATATTCAAAGTCAAATGTTTTATTTCAATTAGACCATTAAAGAAGGTACTTTTGACAATTCTAAACCAGTTGCACGGTTCCAAAAAGTGTGTCTTATGGAATCGGAAGCTTTACCTTGTACGATGCTATCTTTAACGGACGCTAGCAGATTTTTGTCGACCTCTGATGGCAGTGTGTCGTCTACTAGAATGTTGGGCCCCGTGGAATCAGGCCCAAACGCCCAAATAGAACGCGCCGCCAGTAAATCCCAGTCGTACCTGATTAGCAATATAACATAACATAAAGATACCATTACGCCTGTATTCCTGCTACAGAGAATTTTGTAGAAAACTCCATAAAACATTTGCCTGACCTGACAATCGAATCCAGGACCCCTAGCGTAGACAGATATCCTACTAATATTATAAACTGTTAAAGCTCAAAAACCAACAGTGATGATCTCTTCTTTGTATGGGTCTCTATACATTAGAGAGGTCAAGCTGTATCTAAGGTTCCGTTTAATTATTTGAGATAAGAAGTATACCATACTTTCTAACAGTGATAACAAAATTAAAATCTGTTCAGTAGTTTTTGCGCCAACCCGTAACAAACAGACAAAAATAAAAAAAAACACATTTTTGGGTTCGTAGCTGTTGGGAACTGTACCCAACAACGCGCGGGAATGCAACCACGGAGACGCGCGGGGCGGCGTGCGGCGCCGACACGGCACAAGCTAAGCATAGGTCGCGCGGACACTCGAAATCGACATCGTAGTTCATTACAATTTTCTGTTTGCCTCTGAAGTTATTTTTTGTAATTGTGGAGGAAATAAACCACACCTATACCTACATAAATACAGTCCACTTATTTCGCAACACCAATTCTCAACAGTAGCCGTTTATATACCCCTAAACCACTTGTTTTTTTTAATATGCTCAATGTACAGACACAGCTTTTTTACAATTATATAATAGTAGAGACGTGATTTTGTGAAGACATAATTATCATGGATGTTTGTTACGTATCTGGATAAAATTTTCCACGGAGATAGAATAGCAAATAGGCTATTTTTTACCCAATACTGAAGTCCACGCAGACGAAGTCGCGAGCAGAAGCTAGTATTAATCTATACTAATATATAAAGCTGAAGAGTTTGTTTGTTTGTTTGTTTGATTGAACGTGCTACTCTCAGGAACTACTAGTCCGATTTCTGTGTTAGATAGCCCATTTATTGAGGAAGGCTATAGGCTATATATCATCACGCTACGCGGACGAAGTCGCGAGCAGAAGCTAGTATTAATATAATATAATATGTAATATTTTTGTCTAGCCATGAATCATCAAGGCAAGTTGTTCGGAGCAGTATGACCGGTGTATGTAGACTCACTTGGTCTGAAAGAACTCTCCGAGGCGCTTCCGGTCCCAGGTGACGCAGACGGCGCCGGCCTCGATGTCCTCGGCCAGCCCGCGCTCCAGCGGCTCCGCGATCATCGTCAGCTTGTTGCGCTTGTTGGGCGTCTCCGCAAAACACTTCAGTGATGACGTCTCTACCACTGTCTCGCAGAAGGACACCACGGGGTCTGCCACTGTTGTGATGATCAAGATATAAGTGCATATTCAAATAATATAGTTTATCAAAATTGGTCGCGTTGAGGGACCCCTAAAACAAAGATCATGCACAAGGAGGTCAATGAACTTAGATGAAGCGAATCTGGTGTGCCAAGATGAGAATATGTGTGTATTTTTGAGTAGCTCGTCTGGGTTTGTAAAGAATTACTGTTAGTTCCAAGCAGCATCTTGTTACATATGTGCCGGTTGGAAGCCTAATCTTTTTTGAAAAGGTTAGGTTAATTATTTATTTATTTATGAAGTAGAAAATCTACAGCTAAGAATACAGTTGTAGCGATAGTACGGAAACCGAGAGCCAATTACAGATTTTCACAGATAGGTAATTGTATACATAACTAATGGTGTTTACACTCTTTATGTGTTATAAATTCAATATACTAAACATCTTTAAAGATATGGAGCTAATAGTAAGAAATCACTGATGGCACATATTTCATTCATCCAGTGTTTGCTATATTGGGATTGGGATTCCTATAATACTTACTAAATGACGCTATTTGGATTCTCAATATTACTCTAGGCGCTCTTGTCGACTTATTAAAGGATCTCCTAAATAGATGTGGCCGATCAAGGACCGACACAACTCGCGTGTCAGTCAGTTTCAACCCTATGGGGTCATTCATACCTTTGATATCGATTTCGGAGTACATTTTCCTGAGGTCGTGCATGACGCAGTCCAGGTACAGCTCCCCAGTGCCGAGGATCACGTGCTCGCCAGACTCCTCGACTCGTGTTGAAAGCAGTGGGTATGATTTGTTCACCTACACAAACAGATTCATAATATTTCAGATTTTTTAAACATACTTCTTCTGTGTGGATTGGATTTCAGAATTTTGCCTTCAACATGAATAAAAACTCAAGTAAACATTCTATGGTTAGATCATAATATAATATCTTCCTAATTTCATCCAAATCTAGTCAGCTGTTTTAGAGAAACAAAACTTTACCGTTCATAATATTAGTAGTATTATAGTAAAGTCAATATATTTAATACATAATTATAATTAATTTAAATAATAATAAATCAATAAATATTCTGGGACATTTTTACACAGGACCATCTAGTCCCAAACTAAGCAGAGCTTGTACTATGGGTACTAGACAATGAATATAATACTTATATATTTTTTTTGTAAATACATACTAATAATACATAAGAAACACCCAGACGAACACAGACACTTAAATTCATCACATAAATTTTTGTGTCCTGTGGGAATCGAACCCACGACCTCTAATCAGCAGTCCGGTACTCGAACCACTAAACCACAGAGATTATCAATTTGATTGATAGCCGCTGCTTTCTATTTACTGGCGATTTGAAAGTAATAAGAGGCATCTCAGAAATCATTTGGAAAAAAAATAGGTAGGTACAAGTTATGACCTATCTCATGCGTCGACACTATTCACGGCGTCATGGTTTGAAATTATCAAGATAAATATACCGCTTGATAATTATCGCGATATAATTATCAAAAAGATTTAAGGCTAGCAATCCTTTTTAACTGGTATCACATATCAACATTAACGTTAGAAGCAAGTCGTTTAGTAATAAATTATACACATTTTAATACGTAAATTAGTATTGAGGAAACTATCTATTCAATATTTCTCAACTCGAATTACGCTTTACACTCATCAAAGATTATTATCACATCGAACCCTGCTATCAATAATTGTCGGAAGCATCGCGGTAACAGATGTCACAGGAACCCACCTTCCTGAGTCCATCCAACATCTTGGGCAGTTCCGAGGGGTTGACGGGCTCGACGGCGATCTTGACGACGGCCTGCGTGTTGAAGCGCAGCGGCATGAAGGTGTGCAGCTCGGCATCTTCGTCGGCGGCCACCAAGGTGCAGGTCTTCACGATGGGCTGGTCGATGCCCTCGATCAGGGCCCAGCAGCCTGCTGGCACTCGGTTCAGCTCCACCTGAACCGTGATAATAGTTTAGGTTCAAAATAGTTTTTTTGTTGGATAGACTTGCATTTGTCCAATATCTCACCTAAAGTGTAATTGTGGCACTTGAAAAAAAAAAATATATATAATTCTGAATTATGATTCTAAAAATAGATTCAAAATATGATTCCGTCTATGTTCGTATTATGTGAAATTAATTAGTATTTTTTATGAAATAAAAACAACGCAGTTATGTTTCTTTCTAACTTTACCCGGAAGATTGAATTGAGATCAAAAATTTACCTAAAGGTGATATTTTTGGCGTTTATATGATAACGAGAAGAATTATACATATTTGAATTTTCGTTAAGTACCGGAATTCACCTTCTATTACTTCTATTACCCCGCTAACGTAGTTGCCAGCTGACTGTGTGTCAGAAATCACACATTTCTATGAAATGACTTCACCCACAATCAAAACCTACACCAATCAAAATATTTTATATTGGCATTACAAATTACGTCACACAGAGCTTCCACCAATAGAATTGCATTGTCCATGTCGAAGTTGGCGCCATTAGTTCCTCCGTTATCATACCCGTTGAAAAGCCGAGACTACGCATTTGGCGGGATCTAGCGCTCAAACAATAGATTTACTGTGGCTGACGAGAAATCTTTTTATATTTCAGTACACGTAAAATTGCGATCTTTTGTTTTCTGTTTGACTGTTGTGTTGACGACAGTGTCACAGATTAGGAAGGGTCTGTGGATGGTACCACAGACTAGGATGCCATTCGTATTATCGGAATGGCTAGCAAGCTAGTGAACTGACCTTGTACCGCGCCTCGTATATCCAGAGGCGGCCGACGTTCATGATCCTGGAGTCCTCCTCGTCCTGGGTGCTGTAGTTCTCTCCCAGCACGCGGACCGTCTGCCCGGCGTACAGTGTGCCCGACATTATGCGCGCCAACACCTGAATGATTTTGCAATTAAACTACCTTTTTACAGATTTTATTCATATTATTTAATATTTAATTCCCGACATTTCGGATGACCAATAACCATGTCTACAGCCGGGTATCCACTATGTTCGGGAACTAACTGTGCTCCGCGCATCTGTAACCGGGAACTTATCCACAATGTGGAGCAATTGGACAAGGAGAGACCAGGAGCGCAAGAGGTTCGCGAACATAGTGGATTCCCGGCTTAATATTCGCGTAAGGGTCAGAAACCAGTAAACACAGATTTACTAATTTATTCTAGTTTATTTATTGTTATTTTGTTTTTGAATGATACCAAACAAAAAGTAGGCCTCTTCCAGTGAACGCCACACAGCCCGATCTTGGGTTCTTTTCTTCCAATCGCCGACAGCTGCCTTCCGTAAGTCGGAAATTGAGATAGTTTTGGAACTACGATTCAATAGCTATATTTTAAGATATTATTTATTGGGTAATTTAAATTACTACTGTAACTGAGTACACTATATGTATATATCCTGTTCTGTTCATTCCATCCAAGTTTGGTCTTTATTGAGTTCATATAAAAATATAATAATATTTTTCAAAAAAATTCACTGACCAAGAAGAAGGTGCAGTCGTCGGTGGGGTACATCTTGGTGGTGTGGGCCACGAGGCGGCCGGACTGGTCGCAGGCCAGCATGTCTGCGAGCAGGTCGCCCGCGGCCGCGCCCGCCCCGCCCGCCGCGCCGCGGTACGCGTGCGCCACCTTGCGCGCCGCCGCGTCCAGCGGGGACGCCACGTGCCGCACCACCATCTCCACGAACCCGCTGCACACAGTTACACCTATAGTTCGCGCAAAATAACTTGACCCAAAACTAACGGAGAGGGGGAAAGTTTGCGCAGTGCATTTGCGTGCAAAATGTACTAAAAATCAACTACTGCGCATCCGCCACTTTGGTTCAAGTTAGTTTGCGCTAACTGTATTAGTAACTAGTCTCTGCCCGCGACTTCGTCCACGTAGCGTGATGATATATAGCCTATAGCCTTCCTCAATAAATGGCCTATCTAATACTATGAAAGAATTTTTCAAATCGCACCAGTAGTTCCTGAGATTCGCGCGTTCAAGCAAACAAACAAACAAACTTTTCAGCTTTACACATTAGTATAGCTTATTCACCACTAAGACGAACCTGTGACAGCCCTTTTTTTTCTAGTACGGTAAATACTCTTGGATCGTCCGACACTTGATGGGCGGCGGGGTATGTCAGACTCGTACCGACTAAAATCCGTACTTGTCTTCTCTCGCCCTATAGCCATGGTAATGGGATCCGTAACATGCACCAGACCGTGACAAGCTATGGCCCCCTTCAACCTGTGACAGCCCTAATGGCCCAAAGGATATGCAGGAACATTCAACGCAGTTATCAACAAAAACTGTCCATTAAGTATAAGTATGGTCTTTCTAAAAGAGGGCGAATACACCCCTTGTACGGATAGGTAGGTACAGGAGGCCTACAGAGGGGTGGTGAAGGGCCCAGAGAAGTCACATTAAAAAATAAAAATTATTGCCATTGTAGTTAAACATTTTGGGGGCGCTAAAAATAATTGTTTCTCAAAGTGTAAAGTAAACCATTTTGGGGGAGCGCTAAAAATAATTGTATCTCAGTGTAACGTAAAATATTTTGGGGGACCTTAAAAAATAATTGTTTCTTAAAGTGTAAATGAGAACATTTTGGGGGGCGCTAAATAAATAATTATTCTCAAAATGTGAAGTAAAACATTTTGAGGGGCGCTAAAAATAATTAATTCTCAAAGTGTAAAAATTAACATTTTGGGGGGCGCTAAAAGTAATTTATTCTCAAAATGAGTGGTAAACGCAATATGTTTGAGAACCTCTTGCCTAGTAGTTGTCCGCGCGACTGCTTCAATGAAGGTCCTAGGTGAGAATTTAATAGAAAAACCCAATAATATCAAGGTGCCCTTTTTTGGGTAGGGGGGGGGGGGTAGTTTGGGGCAAACGAGCAGACAGATCACCTGATGGTAAGCGATAACCGCCGCCCATGGACACCCGCAACACCAGAGGAGTCACGAGTGTGTTGCCCGCCTTTTTAAAGGCTTTGGCCTACGGTAAGCCGGCCCATTCGTGCCGAAGCATGGCTGTCCCACGTTAAGATTGTTAGATCTTTGCACCCAACCATCCAATACATAGGAACTTACATAAGTACATTTCTATCTCACCATTCGGGAAATACAAACATGATGCTATATTATATGTTGCATAAAAACGAACTCACCTAAAAATAAAATCATTAAAAGAATGGGTAGTTAAAAAACTATAAAACTATATAAAATCTAGTCAACTCACCAGAAATCTCCAAAGAACCTGCTGCAGACTAGCCTGAGCAGCGGCCTGACATTCAGCTTGGCCTCCTGCTTGGTCAGCTTGATGCCTAGCTCCGACAGAACTGCTGGCAATGTGTCGTCGACATCACCCACCACCTGCAAACATGGAACTATGTATACTGCTAGCCCGTTTGCACTAATAATAACAGTTCAGAGCTGAAGTCAGTGGGAATTACTTTGAAGAACGTCTATCAATGAAGAATGTAAGAAGGCACGCATAAAATCTATATGCCTTTTCTTTTTGATAAATTAATGCTAACTAGCATTTTACCTTTTTACAAATAATTAATAAACACTACTTTTTACGTATTTCAACGAATTATATTTATATCTTCTCATTCATTTATTAACTTATCTATACTATACTATAATATTATAAGGAGGAAAGCTTTGTATGTATGTTTGTAACGAATAAACTCAAAAACTACTGTGCCAATTAAAAAAATCTTTCACCATTCGAATGCTACATTATTCCAGATAAACATAGGCTATAGAATATTTTGAAAAAGTTTGGAATTTCTCCACCCGTGCGAAGCTGGGGCGGAAGTCTAGTTTATATATATTTTAAATATTTATACATTTAAAAAAATAAATTTATATTATTATTAATTCATGCGTTTCAGCTCCTCTACGTCAGCATCATAGCTAACTGCAAATCCTAGTTTATTTCAATATTCGTGCACAAGTGTAAGCATACTGTGTTACCTGTGCAAAAATCTTATACAGCGGCTCCAAAATGAATTCCACGAAGCTCCTCTGCGCGGAGGCGTGCGGCTGCTTCTTGGTGAAGCGGCGTGTCTTGGCGTTGAAGTAGACGTCGCCCCACAGCCAGGCCGCCATGTCGGGCGCGCGCAGCCCCGCCGCCGGCTGCGCCGCCGCGTACATCGCCGCGAACGACTCCACGCTGAAGCACACGTCGTACAGCGACGACGCGAAGCAAACGTTGCCTACGAAATACCAATATACACTATTTTGTTGCATCATCCTTCCAATGAAATAAGGATAATCACTACTTATTATAAAACAAAGTCGTTTCCCGCTGTCTGTCCCTATGTATGCTTAGATCTTTAAAACTACGCAACGGATTTTGATGCGGTTTTTTTAATAGATAGTGATTTAAGAGGAAGGTTTTAAGCTATTTAACATCACGCTATGACTCTTAGGACCGGGGCAGCACGGGTGAAACCGCGGGCGGGTCGCTAGTTTAATAAATATAAAATTGTAGAATTACATATTTTTACATATTATTCTTTTATATATTTTACATAATTATCGTAAAAAATGCCTGAAAAAAGCACTTTTCCTCCTCTCTCTTATTATACTTTTGCTGTGCCCGACAGGGTCCATAATTGATTCTAGCACTAAGCCTTACCACCTGTATTACTAACATTAAGGAATGCAATAAATTTGTTTTTTTTAATTAAAAAAGCTTACTAGCAATGTGGGTCACACATTACTAGTATTCTTGTTAACCCCTCGTGCTAAGCTAAATGCTTGTGTTACGAGTGGGTTCACGTCGGTAGTGCAATGGTGGGTTTCGACCCGGCAACCACATGATCGCAAGTCCGACGCCCTAACCATTAGGCTACCGCCGCTTCATTCAATTTGGATCAAGTTGTCAAGGTTCAATTCCTCCTCCTATGTGATTTACTTTTCTAATGCACTGATCATTTGATGGAATTAATATGTACTTACCTAGCAGTCTGACTATTAAAAATATTCATCATCAGTGAGAGTACCTAATAATGGTGAGAATACAGTGGCTGGCTCATCAGGGTTGTCCTGTGGCTGGTGGGTCTCCAGCATGGAGTTGAGCTCGTCTATGATGTGCCTCAGTTTGTAGTACGCGTCTGCGGGCGGCAACTTCAGCTCCAGGATGAGCCTGTCGATCTTGTTGATGCACAGGGTCAGGGGCACTCGCTCTTGGACTGCATGTCGGAGGAGACGTTCTGTGTTCAGCATTATGCCTTCCGCGGCGTCGACAAAGAGGACCGCACCTATCAAAATATCAATTATTTATTAACCAACTTACTTATAAATACTACAATTAATAACTTACATATATACAGAAAATTTGAAATATCTTAATGCTGGATATAATTTTAGATTGGGTTGGATTGGAAAAAATTCAAGATATCAAGCAAACGTACTCCCAATCTCATAAACCCAACAATTCTTTACTGGAATCAAACCCTATTCCCACTACACTAAGTCAAGTGTCATAGGGTTCTACTATGAAATTCTCAGTAGCTGACAGACATCAAGTCTATTCTCAGACATAAAACATTGTGAGTGTACAGTTGTACACCTTTGCCTAAACCTTCAGGAGAAACAGATATGATGGTTATGGGAATAGCTGTTTCGACATACCATCCGAGATCCTCAAGGCAGCAGTAACTTCATCACTGAAGTTCACATGTCCAGGGGTGTCCATAATGTTCAGCAGATGTGACTTTCCCTTGATATTTTTCAGCAACAATGTGACCGGCATGGCCTTAATGGAGACCCCTCGTTCTTGCTCCACAAACAATGTATCTGTATACCTCATAGGTATTGTGGTGTCTGTGTTTATAGTGCCCGGATGTGTCTGTCTGATTAAGCAGTCAACAAAGGAAGTTTTGCCTGAAAAATAAATATTCCATCAATTATGGACTCTGACACTTACCTACTTGAATATTAGACATTGAAATAAAACTACTTTTTATGGATTATCAGTCAATTTGTGAACTTGGATGCTTATCAATACAATAAGGTAACATAACATAACATATCATCACACCTGTATTCCGCGAAGGGTTAGGCAGAGGCGTACTAATGTACACCTACAGTTCGCCGGTATGTTTAGGTCCCATGTAATAGGGGGCGAGCCTATTGCCATTAACCGGGCACAAATTCCTAACTCCAAGCTGCTACTGGGAATTTCATACAAAAATCCAATAACACTTTGCTCGACCTAGGAATCGAACCCAGTACCTCTAGCGTAGCAGTCGCGCTCAGGACCACTTGGCTAATGAGGCAGCTTAATAAGATTAAAGCCATAAAAAGTAGTTTTATTTAGAGTAGCAGACTGTATTTTGAGTTTGAGTGTGTTTAAAATTTAAAACCGGTTTAGGATACCTGTTCAATATTATCAAAGTCTACTAAGACAAATAACTTATAATAACACATACAGGCATGATGAGATCTTCCCCGTTTTTTAATGCAGTTTAAAGCAGTAGCAGATCCAGGGGTGACCAAGAGACTATAAAATGCATTTGGGTCCACCCCTAACAAATCATAAATTAAAATAGAAAATAATACTGTCTCCACTCCCAAATTGATATCCAGGATCCACCACTGTTTTAATACAATATTTGAAAATACCCTGGATAAGTGTTAAAAGCTTTTTTTCTTTACAAACAGTAATTTTTGGTTATTATTATTATTAGCATACGCACACACTTAAAATCTAATTTTATTAGTTTTACTTTGTCAACAACACACATCTTATCTCTTCTATTGGTTAATTATTAGAATAATTGACTTTATTGTGTACTTCGTCATTGGTTTATTGCATAAACTTAATAACCTTGTCTTAAATAAATAAATTATGTTTAGCATTTTATGCACATTCATTCTACATACCATTATGCAGATGTCCCATGAGTGTGACATTCCTTATCAGGTTTGTATTGTCAAGCATGTCAGCCATATACTCCATGTCATACTTGGTCTCCGGCAGCTGCTGCTCCTGCACCTGAAACTTCTTGTGTTTGATCGGCTCCACCAGAGGCTTGTCCAACGCTTGCGCATCCTCTTCTTGGACTACTGTTTCTACATCTGGACCATATACTTCAACAGCTTGAGGGTAGTATCTGTAAGAACCGGATCCAAAGACCATGTAAATAAGTTTGACAATAGATTAATTTTTGTTGTTATGGCATCTCATATGTCTACGTACCGTTTATCCTCGTGCAACACGACGGACATAGGCGCAACCTCGGGCTCCGCATCAGCGTCTTCGTCTTCCTCCATAGCATCTTCATCCGCGTCTCTGTTATCATGCCCGTACACACTTTGCTCATCATCCGAGTCGGACTCAAGGTCCGGCCCGATATAGTTGCCAAACTCATCATATAAATCACCGTCCATTTTCTTGGATTATCAGAAAAACTTTATCTGAATTATAAAAATATTTTTCAAAACAAATGCCGCTAACTTGTCAGCACATTTGACATAAATATAACCTCAATTTCAGTCAAACGAACTTCATTCTTTTTTTTTTTTTTTTTTTTTTATTATTATGGCGCACACTTTTTGTGTATTTGCCAGTGTCAAGTATTAGAGTATCCAAGTAATATTTCCCATCGTGGAATTGTAATATGGCACCACACTTTTGGTGTTCGCCAGTGTCAAGTATAAGTTGTTGAGTTTCCCCAATAAAACGGTAGAAACTTTATTGAGGCTTCGATGGAGTTTAGGAGTGAACCCAAAAAGTCACGATTTTCAATTTTATATCATTTGCCTACACTCTCATACGTACACGAACACTTAATGGTTAATTATCCACCATAATTACACATTAAACTTCGGAGAAATTCAAGTTTTGAAAAATAATATAAAATCGATAATGTGCACTTTTCATTTTCCCGCCTAAACTCCTAAACTTCATTCAATTTACACGAGTAGACTCTTATAGTAAGAATCTTGTCTTCAGCGTTGCCAGATGGTTACATTTCGTTCTTACATTTTTCGTAACTTTTGACCCCCTCGCGTAACATGTAAGTAATTTTTATATTTAAGGCATTTTTCGTAACTTTTGAGAACAACGAGATAAGTAATACTAGATTTTTACTTTATTGCAAACAGTACACGAACGCATCCAAATTGAACTCAAATTTTTAACAATTAATAAAAAATCAGGAGCTAAAAAAAAAAAAAGGTCATTCGACATCACAGATCCCAAAATGTAACTTTTGCACCAAAAATGTTACTTTTCAGGAAACGAAACGTAACTTTCGACTCAGGGGCCCTGGCAACACTGCTTGTCTTACTTCAATGAGTAGACTACACGAGAGCCTGAGGATAAATCCAAGCCAAGCCAAGCATCGAACTTGTTCACATCACTCTATCTTGTCAATGATGTTAGCTTAGCTGATGAAGATCCTAAATTCTGAACGCTACATTTTTGTCATTTTTCTGATGTTGCCGTTCCGTTACTCTGTCTAACAAAAAATCTTTTCAATACAAAAATGGCTGCTGCACAACCAAATTTATCAAAAATGATTTCGGCCCAGCTACGCAATAAAGCAAATGAGTTTTTGAATTCCAGGAAACATGCAAATAATCTTGCCGATATACTACAGATGTTCGAGGTAAGCATAAGACCAATAGTGCGGTAAAAAACGCTTTATTAAAACTGCGTCATAGGTTACGTTTTATATTGCTGGTTATATATTATATTTCAGGCTGAGACGGATAATTATACGCCTTTGTTGCTTACTGTGGAAGTGATATTTACTGAATTGTTACGACGAGGTGATCTGATCGAAGGAATCGTTCCCTTGAAACCAGCAGGTGAGAGTCAAAGTGGTGTACCATGTTATAGATTATTTTACTCGTAATTTATATTGATTTTGCTTGTATCAAGGCACTGCTGCCGTAAATATTATACGTTTTGTGCCATGTATATAACGGCGTAGTGCGCAGTAAGGATGTTGTGTGGGATGTGTCCTGGGTGGTCACATTTCGCGACATGTGACATTATTTGCTTATATAAACGGCTGTTTCGACCGCAGAGCCGCACTCTTGTGTAATTGCTCTTGTTACGAACAGCATTATGTACGAAGGCTTTATATAAATAAACTTTATGTAATGTCAAAGTTGAAATGGTTGCTCAGCTGGCTGACTGCTTGTGACTGGTCAGTGTAGGTACAGTATGCTATTGGCCACTGTCTCAAGGTCATCCACATGTATGTGTATGTATACCTACTCACATGTTTCATTGCAGACTGAATACTGAATGTATATATTATCCTTGTTTACTTTAAATTTCTGTGACAGCTTATCAACTGGTAATGATTAAAGAAAATACATTTGCATTACTAAAGTAAATTTTTAAAAGTTATCTTGGGGTTTTACTGGCTTTTAACCTCTTTTATCCTTATACTTTTCTGCATTTTAATTTAAAAAATATATTCTATATTACTGAAAGTAATATGACAAGTATTATTGTTCATACAATACTTGTCTTTGTCAATGTTTTTTGGTCAAAATAAATACTACTTATTCTTAAAAGAAGTATTTATTTTGACCAAAAAACACACAACTAGTCAATTCTCAAATTACTGCAGTTGTTTAATGAAAGTGGATTATCTTTGTGTCTTTAATTAGTTGCTCGACAGGTTAAACAGTCAAAATCAGATATTTTTCCTCACATGACTCATCATTACAACCTTTTGGAACCATGCAACTAGAATCATAACCAATGTTTCATAAACGCTTGTAAAAGCTTATTTGAAATAAACATTTGATTTGATTATTTTATATAGCATATTAGGTACTTGCACTTAGAAGTAATCTGAAGTACAAATGATGGAATTAGAATTGTCATTCAATTACCTACATACCTGTTGTTGAAAAGGCATATAGAGTTATACAAAAGGGTTTTATAATGTCCATGATCATACAATTTATTATTTATCTTTTAAATAAAAGATGTTGAATTTGATGATTGTGTGTGCTACATGCTAATCATTTCGTAAAGCTATAATTTTGTTGAAGAAAGTAAAATCTCTAATTTTGAAGATGTTTTTTGGTTTCATGTTCTTGCCTACCTATAGTCTTATGTCAAAAATGGTACATTCTGTTATATCTCAAGTATCATACAATCCAATAAAAACTTAGTTTATATATATCTTTTAACCTTAACAAAAGAAGAACTGAACAGTGAAGCCAGCAGCAGTGATGTATACATCTCTTGTACATGTTGTGTGAGATAAGATGATAGTTATTGAACTGCAATATAATTCAAGACACAGTGGACTTTTGATAAACAATAATAAATACCTAAGATGATGTGTAAACAACCAAGTTTAAAGGAATTTATACAGCTCCTTTTGGCCAGCTAAACTGAATTGCAAATAATAGAATTTTAATAATTATGTCATCAGACTTACAAAGCTGTAAAAAAAACATTTTTTTTACAAACTTATTGATACACAATTGTATATTTGTTTAAAATCTTGAAAGGTTAACTTCTGCTCAACTCCTGACTTTAAGCACCACTTGCACCAACTTTTTAAATGCCATTAAACTGGATTTAAACACAAAATATCTATGAAAAATCGTGTTTAAATACAATTATGAAGTTGGTGCAAGTGGCCCTTAGATTGTTAACAGCAATATTGTAATAACATAAGTAGATTGAGTAACAAAAACTTGTCTTCTAAAGTTATTTTAGTAAAGGAAAAGTCGATTCGCAGGCAGGATCTCTGGATCGGGCGTACCTAGCCAGAAGACGCATATTCTGCCTGCGAGTCGAATTTTTACTTTACTAAAATTACTTTATAATCTTAGCATGGAAAATGCAAAAAAATCACAAGAAGATAACTTTCTTCTGTCATTGTTAACAAAGCCCAATATCCCTAGACCATAGTCCGGAAGCAGAGTACACGCGATGGTTGCGCGAGTGCTTCGAGGCGGCTCAGACTCGCGCGCTGGAGTGCATCCGCCGCGGCCGCACCAGCTCCCGGCTGCAAGCCCTGGTCACCGCCTGCAAGCTGATGCAGGCTGAGGGCAAACATCCTTTGGAAGACTCCACTGGATACTACTTTCCATCACTAAGATTAAAGGTAGGAATATCTTCCTTTACATATTACTGGTAAGATAAAAAAAATACTTCATAACATTTCATAAACATTTATAATTTTTTATAAATCTTTAGTACTAATACACACACACACACATTGTCAAGGGATAGAACAAAAAATCCCATTGGTTCGAAGAGCACAGGCCTTGTCCCACATAAGATAACATAAAATCATGGGATAGATAGACCCTGTATTTTTATATTCTATAAATACTTAATCTAATCTAAATTAATTTCTTTTAGAACATATTCAGTGTTTTGCTGGACTCTGAGATATCGATGTCGGCGCCCATAGCTCGCTTCCAAGAGTTCACAGAATACAGAGATGTGCAGCAGTATGGTCTCAAAGTGCTCTCCACACTGGCTTATCGCAAGTATGTCAATTTTCCCAAAAAATAAAATAGATTTCAGATCAAATTATTCAGAGGAATCATGTGTAATTTTGGACTGACCTCTACATAACTTGTGCAGATCTCCAACTTCAATTTACATGCAAAATTACCTGGAACTGCTGGACAAGCTGCTGGTTTGTGAGATTGCCTTGGAAACCAAGATCAAGGCTAAGGAGAGGGACAATGAAGAGAAGGAGGAAAAACTTCTGTGTGGCACTGAAGGTCAGTAATTTATAATTGTCTATAAACTCAAAATCATTTATACAAGATAAGACCTACAATGTAGTAAGTACTTTTTGAATGTCATTTGACATGTCATGAATGTGAAACAAGTATGCCAGAAACGTAGTAGTGGCGGTAATCACCGTCAGATACTAGTCTGGTATATTGTTGAACTGGGCCTATTTGCTACAGCTGTGAGGCACAATAATGTAGCCACTAAGTAGTTTATTTCAATTTTTTTTATAACTATTTGCTCATGAATCTTATTTATTTCTTCCTAATTTCTAAGTGTATGTATAATTGATCTCTTTTTTTCTCTGCTCCTCTGACGGCGATAACTTTTCATAATGTCGAGAATTCGTGTTCAACTTTATACTTAGCTAAAATTATAGTCAACAACAACTGAATGTATGATAACTCCATCAAAAAGGGGATCCTTTAGTGTTGTTGTTGTTCCAGATAAGGTCCCGTTCCCGTACAACCCAGGTGTGTGCCGGCGGTACGCCAACCGGTGCTGGGGCTTCGCGTGCCAGTGGCCGCTGTGCGAGGAGCCGCGCACGCACCGGCGCGCGCTGCTGCTGCTGGTGGAGCGCCTCATGCCGCTGCTCAGCCGCCCGCACCTCGCCACCGACATGCTCTGCGACAGTCTGGACGCCGGTGAGACTACTTTTTTTTTATGGTATAGGGGAGCAAACAAGCAGACGGATCACCTGATGGTAAGCAATAACCGCCGCCCATGGACACCCGCAACACCTGAGGTGTCACGAGTGCGTTGCCCGCCTTTTAAAAGGTTTTGGGCCTCCGGTAACCTCATTCACTCGGCAAAACACAACGCAAGCGTTGTTTCACGCCGGTTTTCTGTGAGGCCGTGGTATCACTCCGGTCGAGCCGGCCCATTCGTGCCGAAGCATGGCTCTCCCACGTGAATCGCTTCGCCCTACTGCCACCTATCCTATAATCAGTGGATAGAAACCCATATGGTGTCCAGGTGCCGTCCTGTCGCGTCGTTTTTCAAACATAGGCACTGTTTCGGCTGTCAGTAAATACTTAAGCACTACTAGGACGCGCGATTGATCACGGTTTACTCTGAATTGATGTAAACAACAACGTGGTCTCGGCATCAATACTGCACTATAAGTACCCATCCAACTATATATGTTATAGGTATGTTTACAGCGATTAGAGCAAGACGTTGTCATTGATACCATTATCATAATCAACATCTTTGTTATCCATGATCATCATCCTAGTCGATCTTTTAAATATATGTTACTAGCTATCTCTATCAGTTTATAAGATCTCTGCCATTGCCTACTCACTTGCACCTATCGAAGTAAGCTGATAATGCATTGAAGGTGTACTTAAGATGTATTGTTTATCCCCAGGTGGTCCCATCAGCATGCTAGCGCTGCAGGGCGTGCTGGAGCTGGTGCGGCGGCACAATATCGACTACCCCGACATGTATGACCGTCTGTACGCCATGTTTGAGCCTGAGATGTTCGCTACCAGATACAAGCGCCGGCTCATGCATCTCGCCGACATCTTCTTAAGCTCCACGTGAGTACTTTCAATATTATTATATTAAAAACTTCTCAGATATTAACATTATGTTTTCTAGCCAAATCGCCAATAAATACACTGGTCATCAAAAAAATCGGCCCACCTGCAGTTTTTCCGCAAATCACATTTTTTCTTCAACTAAACTAATCAAAATGGTTTAGTACCGATATGTTTAAATTGTCTGGTTTATTTACACTAATTTTCACACGGAAAAAACCTGAAAAAGGTAAAAAAGCCTGAATTTTTCACTATAAAGTTAAACACTATGGTTTTACACTGTTTTTAATTAATTTTAAACACGCTCTAATTTTTCAGTCTGAAGTGCTGTGATCACAATTGTTCCAGTTTAGTATTGAGTATTCCCCCCTCTTGCTCGAATGACGGCCTGCATTCGCCTTTTTAGTGACCTGATCAAGGTTTTGATGGTCTCCTGAGGGATTCGTGTCCATTCTTCCCTGATGGCGATTTCCAGGTCTTCCAACGTTATAGGGGCTGGATTTCGGGCTCTAACTTTTTGTTTTAGCGTGTCCCACATGTGCTCTATAGGGTTAAGATCAGGGCTTCTTGCTGGCCATGACATAACCCGAATGCCAACTTCTTCAAGATAATCGGTGACAATACGCGCTACGTGTGGTCGGGCATTATCATGCATTAACTCAAAGTTTTCTCCAATATAGCCGGCATATGGCACCACGTGGTCTTCCAATATCTCGGTGATGTAGCGTGCCGCGGTCAAAGCACCATTCCTTATAAAAACCAGCTCCGTACGTCCGGTTAAAGATATACCACCCCAAAACATCACAGAGCCGCCACCGTAACTCACTGTTTCTCTTATGCAACACTGGGCATAACGTTCACCTGGTCGTCGCATGACATTACGACGGCCATCTGAACCATATAAAGTCATCCGACTCTCATCACTAAAAAGAACTGACTCCCATTGGCCTATAGACCAGTTGACGTGATTTTGCGCAAATTGAAGTCTGGCTTGTCGATGAGCTGTGGTCAATTGTGGCCCCGTTGCTGGCTTGTGTGGTCTTAAATTCTGTTCACGAAGTCTCCTCCTTACAGTACTGTCACTTATAGCCACACCCCGATCTTCACGTAAGCGTCGCTGGAGATCAACGCCAGAAAGGTGTCGATTTCGTAAAGCTGACACCACTATAAAGCGGTCATCCCTTTGAGTTGTCACCCTATGTCTTCCAGATCCAGATCTTCTTCGATACTGCCCAGTCTCCAGAAACCTTTGGTAAACTCGCCGAACTGCAGAACGGCTGAGATTTAACCTCCTGGCGACTACACGTTGACTTAAGCCTTGTTGCAGCAAAGCCACAACTTGGGCCGCCTCAGCTTCAGTGGTATCCATTATTTTTAGACAAAATTAGTCAAAACTACAGCCTCAACAATTAAACTTCACGACATTAACACCCAATCCCTAGAAAAGTCCGATTCTGACTGGAACAATGAGCCGATTCGTTCCCATGTAAAACCGTCAAATCAGCACTCAACAGTATTTCTGTGTAAAAACATTGTTAAGTACCTTCAAGTGCAGTAAGATTTATGGCAAACAAGAACTCAATCATCATATCGACCCTCAAAACAAAAAATAAACATGTGAAACAGTTTATCTGTGAAAGAATCGGTTAATATTGAAAAAAAGTGGGTGGGTCGATTTTTTTGATGACCAGTGTAGTTAGTTGTTAAAGGTCATCCTTACTGACATAACATATTCATCAAATCTCAAAGAACTGATGATGGTGGGGAATGATAATTATCGAGTGAAGAGGGCCTTGAGTCAAACATAATTTAGGCCCCTGTCAAAGGTACCAAGCAGGGACAGTGACTGGTTGAGGACAGCAGAAGGTGGGGCTCTGTGATGTGCACTAGGAGAGGGAAGAGATAACATAATGTTAAATAAATACAAAAATGTTTATTGGCACAAAGAGTACATACTTACACTCTTGATTTCCAAACTAAATAACAATTAAGGAGTTATCTCTTCGAATGGCAAAAAAATAAACTATAATAAGGGTGGAAGTTAATTTTTACTTAACTATTTATGTAAGAAAAAAAAAGAGATGAAGCAAATGTGGTATGCAAGTGTAAATCATAGTCTGTGCATAATCAAATGTGAGAGATGTATAGTATTGTTTACCACAACAGAAACTGTAAATGTGTGTACGTTGTAGCTTGTCTCAGTAGACACCTAGTTTCATTTGTCGCTTTGATGGTGTGCGTTTTTACCACATAGTTTATTTATTATCTAGAAATGACATCGGGTTCTCAAATAACGTGAAACTTCGTTTAATATAGTCGACCTCGGTCAAACTTGGACATCCTTCAACATCCTCACATCTTGTTATCGCAATATTGTACCAGTGAAGTTTGTAATTTATTTATTTTAAAAGAGTGTCCATGTAGTTTCTTGCCTGATTCTTCTCCATAGGATCGACCTTTTGGAACCGTGCAACTAGAATCATACCGTTTCAAAAACAACAAAAATGAAAAACCTTATTTGAAATAAAAATACTTGAACTTGACCCGCTCGCGGTTTCATCCACGCTGCCCCGTTCCTAAGACTCGTAAGGTTATGTTTAATAGCTTTAAACCTTCCTCTTGAACTACTATATTTATTTAAAAAAAAACCACATCAATCATTAAGATCAAGGCATACAGAGGGACAAACAGACAGTGGGAAGCGACTTTGCTTTATACTATTGTTACGAGCCGAAGTTACCGAAACAAAAAACACTTTAATAAACTTGCCAAACACACAACAGAAATCACAAATAAAGTCACTACACTATCACTTGTCGCACTGTACTGTCACACTGAGAATCACTTGTCTTAACTTTGATGTTCACTTCACCTTGCCCAAAAGTAAGAGCGTTATAAGGGTCACCTGGGTAAGACAGAGCGTGCCTCGGACGGCGAAGTCTGCTGATCTGGGAGGGAGCGCTAGCAGACCCTCACGACGGCTATTTATATCAGCCACGAAGATTCTCGAATCAAACAATGGCCGATAAGTCTACAAAGTGCGAGTAGGTACTTGATCGTTTACGGGCATTGACCTTTGAACCCGACCTTGAACTATTGTTATTACGTGAGTGACACATTCGAGTACTTTCTTTCGAATATTCTACATGCTTCTACGACTCATCTAGAATCTCCGTGACCCATCTATGTCATTCTAATTGCTTCTCGGCTTAACACCACATGAGTAGATAAGTACAGAGACCAAGGTTCCTAAGAACATGCTAAATTGTTACCTATATTGGTAGGTTGTCACAATAGGTTAAGACAAATAAAAAAAAAACATTTGTAAATATAGTTTTACTATTCATTATAATACCTATGATAGAATACTGTTACGCCTTGTAACTGTTAGAACAAAGGAGAATGCTCACGAAGATTCTGGAACAATCATAGATCCGCATAAAATGTGTTATATAATACTCGAAGATTTTATAATCTAAGGTGGGTACGGAGTTGTATTTGTTTCGATGTATAACATATCTTATCTATATATCTAAGTCGGTATGTACCACATTAAATCAATAAATTAAATAATCAAGTTATTATACTTACTCAATAGAGTCTAGTATTTTTGTTATCCAAAATAACAAAAATAAGAAATGTTTTTATTCTTTACATTATTGTTCATGCACACTGAACACTCTACACTCAACAAGAACAATAAAATTAAAGCATGATTCGTCTCGAACGACAAATCAATCAGCACTGAGTTTCGGCACGCGCTGAGCCAGTTTAAACCGTATGTAATAGGCAGCGTGTGCTTACGCACACACGCGCCTCACGTTTGTAGTAGTGTACGTATCGCAGCGCAGTTGTATGAAGCTTGGAAGTAGTGATGAAAATGACATTTTGTATGCAGGCACCTGCCGGAGGGCCTGGTGGCGGCGTTCGCGAAGCGAGTGTCGCGGCTGGCGCTGGTGGCGGCGCCCGACGACGCCGCGGCGCTGCTGCAGCTGCTGGCCAACCTGCTGCTGCGACACCCCGCGCTCAAGCGCATGATCTGCTACGAGGACACGCCCGCCATCAGTCAGTACTCCGAAATTCTTGACAGTAGTATTGTTTGAATTGAGTATTAGATTTGGATTTGAATTTAATCAGTAGTGAATACTGGGGGAAGATTGGCTAAGTAGGTAGGCAAAGTATGTTTTGCTTTTTATTGTTTATTTTTTTTTTTTCAGCTAGGTCAAGTTCCTTCTAAATTTAAATTCTGAATCTGTAATTGTATTGAATACGTTTCCGAATGAATATGTGTGTTGTGTGATCAGTGTCGAACGACCCGTACGTGATGGAGGAGACTCGCGCGGGCTCGTCGCGCGCGCTGGGCTCGTCGCTGTGGGAGGTGTGCGCGCTGCGCCGCCACGCCGCGCCCGCGCTGGCCGCCGCCGCCGCCCGCGTGCTGGCCGCCGCCGCCGCCGCGCCCCTCGCGCCCCACGCGCTCACCCCGCCAGACCTAGCAGCTGTGAGTAGCTCACCCCGCCAGACCTAGCAGCTGTGAGTAGCTCACCCCGCCAGACCTAGCAGCTGTGAGTAGCTCACCCCGCCAGACCTAGCAGCTGTGAGTAGCTCACCCCGCCAGACCTAGCAGCTGTGAGTAGCTCACCCCGCCTCCACGCTCTGTCACTCACTCACTCTCCACGCCGCGCCCGCGCTGGCCGCCGCCGCCGCCGCGCCCCTCGCGCCCCACGCGCTCACCCCGCCAGACCTAGCAGCTGTGAGTAGCTCACCCCGCCTCCACGCTCTGTCACTCACTCACTCTCCACGCCGCGCCCGCGCTGGCCGCCGCCGCCGCCGCGCCCCTCGCGCCCCACGCGCTCACCCCGCCAGACCTAGCAGCTGTGAGTAGCTCACCCCGCCTCCACGCTCTGTCACTCACTCACTCTCCACGCCGCGCCCGCGCTGGCCGCCGCCGCCGCCGCGCCCCTCGCGCCCCACGCGCTCACCCCGCCAGACCTAGCAGCTGTGAGTAGCTCACCCCGCCTCCACGCTCTGTCACTCACTCACTCTCCACGCCGCGCCCGCGCTGGCCGCCGCCGCCGCCGCGCCCCTCGCGCCCCACGCGCTCACCCCGCCAGACCTAGCAGCTGTGAGTAGCTCACCCCGCCTCCACGCTCTGTCACTCACTCACTCTCCACGCCGCGCCCGCGCTGGCCGCCGCCGCCGCCGCGCCCCTCGCGCCCCACGCGCTCACCCCGCCAGACCTAGCAGCTGTGAGTAGCTCACCCCGCCTCCACGCTCTGTCACTCACTCACTCTCCACGCCGCGCCCGCGCTGGCCGCCGCCGCCGCCGCGCCCCTCGCGCCCCACGCGCTCACCCCGCCAGACCTAGCAGCTGTGAGTAGCTCACCCCGCCTCCACGCTCTGTCACTCACTCACTCTCCACGCCGCGCCCGCGCTGGCCGCCGCCGCCGCCGCGCCCCTCGCGCCCCACGCGCTCACCCCGCCAGACCTAGCAGCTGTGAGTAGCTCACCCCGCCAGACCTAGCAGCTGTGAGTAGCTCACCCCGCCTCCACGCTCTGTCACTCACTCACTCTCCACGCCGCGCCCGCGCTGGCCGCCGCCGCCGCCGCGCCCCTCGCGCCCCACGCGCTCACCCCGCCAGACCTAGCAGCTGTGAGTAGCTCACCCCGCCAGACCTAGCAGCTGTGAGTAGCTCACCCCGCCTCCACGCTCTGTCACTCACTCACTCTCCACGCCGCGCCCGCGCTGGCCGCCGCAGCTGCGCCCGTCGCGCCCAGGTTGTCAGGTTTTTTGGGCTTCTGACTCAAAATATATATATAATATTGTTTTAGCCATAATATGTTTACATTATAAACACATGCCACATAAAAGGATGAAACAATATAATATTATTCTAAGCTTTATCCTTAATTCTCTTTCTTACAGTCATTTGACGCCGAACTAAAGAAGAGATTCAAAACGATAGAGATGAACTTCGTGCGGCCACAAGGTATGACCACGCCATCTGGTGAGCGGGTGATGCAGTACTGGGAGCTAATGGCCTGAACACCTAACCCACACAGTAAGAGTAACAGCACAGTGTTATCTCGCATTTACGAACACCCTGCATGCGAGAGGACCACGCCGCCAATCGGCACCGATCAAATCAGACCCGATTTTTTCAGTACCCAATTTGGTCGGTCGGACCAAATCCTATCGCTTGTAGGGTACCATAATATATTTAATTTATACGGGCCAGGCTGCTTGCGAATTTTATTTATTGCAGAGTTGTAAAGGTAGATTATGTATAAATAAATATTTTGTGTCTGATTATTTGGAAGCAAGAATATTCATTACAATTCGTTTAGCTTTTAAGATGTGCTGTTTAAATTATTCTGGACATAATTCTAATATGAATGCTGCACTTAAATAATATTTGATCTATCATATCTTCTGAAGAACACTTGTCGATGAATCATACTCAGATGGATTAATATTGGCAGTTACATAAAAATATAAACGAATATTTTCGTCCTTCAGCAACCACCGTCAAAATTGCATGATCGACACTTACATTGATCATTCAATTTCGATATAAAAGCGATATGAACGCGACATGGTCAATATCACTGCATATTTATGTCCCGCGAAACAAGCCGGCCTAACGCAGAGTAGCGAATTTGTTCTGCTTGCACTAATAAAAAAAGATAATTGTTGATAATTACTAATATTATGTAAGAATCTATGCTCTTTATACAATCTATATTTATAATTGACAAAGACAAAAATCCTATTTCTATTCCTGCAAAAACGTTTTTAAAAGAATTGTCAGTGAATAAAAAACACTTCCTAAAACAAGATATTGATATAATTATGAAGTCGATAGTTGTAAGGTTTTGAATAAATTTTGCACTCTAATGTTAACGTTGTAATTAGGTGAAGTTTGTTGTAATTTGGTTATATTTTATTTTTTTACGAACGACTTTTATGTCTGTGATCGTTGGGCCTGGCGTCGGTAGTCAGCTTTAAGTTGTATGTGTTAATTTATTTTAAAACTAGCTATCGTATTTAGTCAAATATAAATTAAGGAAATGAATAGAGTAACCGTAACTTCTAAGTTGTCTGTTAGACTATTATGTACCTCTTAGTTGGAGAGGTTGAATAGGAATATTATTAAACATGTAATTACTATTACCAATATTCTTATAAAATAAGTGAATTATGTCTCATATTCTACATGTTTAAGTATTAAACTAATTTATTGTGTATAGTCAAAACTTTACTGAGAGCTAACTACCGACATTCGGGCGTGTCTGGGCCGTACATTAGATTTAACAACTCTTGTATGGAACAGCACATAGTTTGTTATAGGGTAGTGACTGGCGCGTGTCACGGTGAAAATCCGAAAAATTATTATATAATTTAGAAATTATTATTTCCAAAGAAATTGCGACCGCCATGACAATACAGTGATTCTGTGAATCAACGCAAATAATGTGTTTGCCCATATCTTAACCTACATAAAGTTACATTCAAATGGAATGCTAATATAGACATATTTTTATATACTACATAGTTTCCGCCCGCAGCTTCGCCTCCGTGGGGGTCAGTCTGTCTCTCTTTTAACCAAAATAAAAAGTAGTCTATAGCACCCAGGGATAATTAACCTTTATAACAGTGAAATAACTTTGTGGAGGAGCGAAGTGTGTTGCCCCTCCAACCATAGGAATGATCCTCCGACCAGGCGGGTGTTTTGCCTGGCGGGCCGCGGCCCAACGGTTGATATCGGGTGGTTGTATACAGGAATATTTTTTAAGCAGTGCGCAAAAAAATGTTGGTAGTTCAGTATCAGTAATAGAACACATTCCCATTATTAGTTCAAAAAATTAAAAAAAATTAAAATTTTTATCCGGCTTGAAATCAGCAAAATATGGACACATAATATCTATTCGCAATAATAACAATATGCACGTGTGCCAGCCGACTCACGCGCCGGTGTACAGCTGATGTAGGTACCAAGGCGCGCGCGCTTTGCCGTGCGCTAGCGAGTAACCATAAAATCAGTTTCAAAGTAAACATCTTTCGTTAACGATAACTTCGATATTTTGTACTAAGACATATCAAAATAACAAATTGGTGTTTAATAAAAGTCGTTTAAGTATCAATTGTCAAAGTTTGCGCACTGAATAAAAAATATTCCGGTATATGCAAGATTTCTCCGTCGAAGTTTTTCTATGTAGCGCGGTAGATGTCGCAACAACTTTCAAAATCAGATCAGTAGTACCGAAGATTACCCCGAACATCCAAACTCACAGTTTACCTCTATAAAATATTAGTTAAATTACACATTAGCATTCCATTTATTTACTTATGCTATTAGAGATCCAATAGGAGACTTCACTGCATAAACTTTGTATTTTCGCCTCAATAATGCAGATAGATATACAGGGACGTAGTTAGTTAATTAATTCACGTTTGACACGCGCTGTGCACTTGGATCGTGCCGCTGTAAGGTCCGTCAACTGTTACTGGCATCGTCGCCCGTCTTCCCCGCACTAACATAGTACCTTAGTTGGTCTCTTTCCAGCTAATACTGTATCCCTAGTTGTTGACTAAGGTTTCATGTAAAAATAAGAATTTATTTTGTGTATGTGTGTAGGTTTTGTAAAGCTATCCTATTCTGTAGCGATGCGTGGTAAGTTTTACTAGTGAAACTTAAAAAAAACTAAAGCTTCGAACTAAGTGTGCGAATTGTTCATACAATATGTTACAATAATTATGTAGTACTAATTGTTGCCCAAGGTTTCAATCACATTTCAAAAGACTTCAAGATCTATAATTATACTAAAATTCATCAAAATTGATCCAGCGACTTAAGCGTTAAAACGTAGCGTAGCACCTTACTTTGGCATTTATAATAGTAGTAATTTGCAACGTTATGAAGTGCCTGCGGTTAAACTAAACTAAGTTCAAAATGATTTTGCCTTAGCTGCAGTATGCGTATTTTCGTATATCTTTGTTTTCCTTTTGATATTTACTTGCCACTTGCGAGAAGCATGTGGGTTTAATAATGTCAGACTGTTCGACTTCCACCTTTGAATACCTACTGACGTCCCTGAAGAAACGCCCAGCCAGGACTTACCACGCTTCGCTCTACATATAGGATGCTTCCCACATTGTCCTATATCACGATTGTACAATCACTGTATCAGGAAATATTAACGCCATATTTATTTAACTTTATTGTTATATTTAATTGTTTGAAGCCTCGCAGACTTGGGCGCGGCTGGCCAGCGGATCGTTAATGAGAGTTTGGTCCATACCTACATGTAATTGTCGCATACAAACATGGGGGTACGTTCGGAAAAATATAAACCTTCTATAGCTATAATGTGTTTTGACACGTGATATTCTCCGCCCGGGGAAAATAAGACAACATATTATAGTTATAAGAAGTTTTAAGGGGGTAATTTTCGGCCGGTCCCAATACAAATCAGTCAGTAGACTTGCTTACTAGAGATAAGAATTTAACATAAGATACATCATTCATACGAGTAATATCGGAATCCTATCTCTAGTAAGCAAACCTATCGATGGAATTGTTATTGAGACCGGCCAATTATCTTGCACTTAATCTAGATTAGTTCACATCAACTAAAAAATATTTTATTTCTAAGAGAAAACTAAACTGTGTATCGAGATTGCGATGTCTGATATTGAATGGATGTATAAATTCATATTACAATTTATGACAATTCACTCATCTGTATTATTGGAATTTAGGCTTGTGCCTATTCGGTCAGTAAAGAGATCACTCCGAACTAGTACAATTAGTGAACTGGTTCCCCTTCTTAGTTCATTTAGGACATCTGAACAAATAGGGTATTACACCTTTTTTTGAAAACTGTTTTAAATTAATCCTTAGATCGTAATGAACCAGTAGAATTTTTATTTCAGTGTTATAAAACCGAAAAATGCCTTAAAAACTATTTTTAATTTATGATTTTGAATTTTCGCACGGAAACGCTAGCCGCCATGCTACTTCGGGTCGTGACGTCACTAAGTAAACAATACAACTGCAAAAGACCAAGTAAGGTCAAGTTACTATCGGAGTGACATCACGTCGGAATCCAATATGGCGGATGGCGTTTTAAACCAGATTAAAAAAGACTATTTTTGAAATTGAATTATAAAATTTACATTGCATTTTTATAAATAAATACTAACGTTTCTCGTTTACTTTTTTAAAAATCTATCATAAACATGCATTTTTATATTTTTTCTTACATGGTGTAAAATACCCTATTGCTTATTAGTTATTTTATCAGATGTCATTATTAGTTATAAGTTAGACAGTCATGAGAATAGTTATTAGGGTTTACTGTCCATCCGAGTTGTTGAGCTTGATGATAAAAAATATATTATCAGGACATAAATAAAATAGCGCAAGCTCTTGCATTTGCCCTCGGTGGTTCAGAATCATTAAAAGAACGGTAAGGTAACGTACCACTTGGTACGACTATTACGAAGAACTGTTAGGACCGAAGGACCGGTTAGCGTTCCTGGTTAGGAAACGTGTCTTCTAGTTCACTATTCGAATTTCTAGACTTATATACATTTCATTATTCCATATAAATAGGGTAGGTAGAGGTCATACAGTCTTAAAATGCACCCAAATGACTATTTAATGTGTGAATTCAAAAACCGATATTAATGAATGGTGTAAACTGCACAATGGTAATCTTGAGAAGTCTTGAAATACGTGCGAAGTATTTCAATAATATTTTTTATAAGCATTTTTAGACAAAAATATCTCTACTGTATTGTATCCTATATCTATAACAATTGTAGAGATAATACATATTGAAGAAAAAGATATACATCGCCGAACCCCAAGTAAATTGGATGAGAGAAGGACAGTCAAGATAATTGTAATACAGGTCAAAAATATAATGTTGAACAGTGGTTGTGTAAATAAAATTTACATAGTGCAATATTGAACGGGACATTTTGTACGTTTTGTAAGCAATATTCTAGTCTGGTATGTAAAAGTAATAAATATTTATATACCACAAACGGCTAAAAGTATGTGATCTTTTCTATGACCTATTTACTTTACATATTTAATTTTTATCATTTATATTTATAAGTATTTGCATCTTGTTTTACAACAATAATGTCAATCGGTCGGTAACCATAACTTCCATTAATGCTTCCACATAACCTAAAAGTTCAAAACTACCTCAACGTGAAATAATTCTTTGTTGATCACAAACACATTTTAGAATTACCACATTTGTAATATTGCACATATACCTTTAATTTTACTGTGTTAAGAATATACACTTGATATGTATTAAGCTTATGAACCAACCAATTCTACGTTATAAGAGTAGATACTAACCCCACCAGTGAATGTAAGAAATATTAGAATCTCGCTAATATAGCCCCTATTGCTAAGGATATACGAGATAGCCGCCGCGCCCGCCGCATATATTGTGATTATGTTGAAACAAAAACGTTAATGTTAAGGCTAGGTTAAGGCATTATTTTAATATCATTCATTTAATGTTCTATTATTATATTCATGATGATAAATAAAAGTATTATCAAACTTTGTGATTTTAATCCGTTGTCTAGAACGAAATAATTCATTCAGTGTGAAGGTATCTGTGATGTCATGTTTGTAGATAAAGCAATACTATTAAAATATATATGTAGTATTTCAGAAATGGTAAGAAACTTACAAGACCTGAACAGGAAGACAAAATATAAAGAAGCTCTCTGGAGAAAAAATAACTCATTCTAACTAAGATATTTCATTTATATTATCCAACAACATGGGTGCCTAAATAGTAAATATATAAACAAAACATGCTAAAATTTGGCACAACGCAGCTCAACACTAAGGCACTTCATCTCTAACTAATATTGTCGCGTGTAGTAAAATTACATATAAATAAGGTACAGTCAACATCATCATACATATAAAATAATAAATATAACACGAGTTCGCGAAACATACTTATAGCATCGGTGATCAATTCAGTTACAAAATGAGCTAATTTCACATACGCGTTTTTATATTACGTTAGTCATAGTACAGACTGCAAAAGGGATAAGCGAGCAGGCCACCAGTGACATCTACATTGTAATTAGCAGTTGTATGGAATTTTTAAAACCTGTCCGAACTAAAATGTATCTTGATCACATTTTAGTGAAAACTTTATTAACCTTGAAAATTCAGAATTATGATGTCGTAAAAATACGAATTTATTTATTCGATTTTAAAGATAACGTTAGTGAGTCACATAGACGACGGTTACCTATCTTATTATCTCTGTTGCCGTTTGTACTTATACAGTAAACATAACCTTATTCGTAAATATTATGTATAAAACTTCTTATGAACCTCCTATAGCTATATCACGTGGGAAAACAAGCAAAACATATTAGCTATAAGACGTTTTAATTTTTATGAATAAGGGGAAAATGTTTTTAGCTTATACAAAGAAATGGGTTATTTTGATTCACAATCTGGTTACGGATATGTCAATGACTAGTGGCGTTTTAGTCGCCATAACAATATTCGTCGTTATTAAAGTAAAGTAAAAAGGCCCATAATTTAAGAGGCGATTTAAAAAAAACACTATAATTATGTAAAAAAGGCCAAATTACATTCTGTTCACAATATTATTCTACTGTACAAATTATGCAGGCGACTGGAGAAAGCCAGGTCGAATAAGATCCCTTGTCATGAAAACCGAAAGAGGCATCAGGTTGATTGTTGGTGTAAATAATTACTAATATTCATTCACGTTTGCCTGTTGCCCTCTCAATTTCCCATAAGGTATGAACTTACTTCAAATAGTAGCTTGCAGAACTATTGTCAATTCTTACATACAATTTTGAAAGTCTTAAATTCGTCGATTATTAAATATACGCGTCGGAGATTTGTGGAGTGAGTTTTGACATATTTGGTTTAATTCTGCGAGGAAGCCTTTTGATCGAGAATTTATTAAGAATTTAAAAATATATAAATAGGGCTCCACTATTGTGCAAACAGCTATCATTCCAACGCGTACATTAGTCTTCTTCGTAAATAGTGATATGCCAATACAAAAACTTAACGAAAATCTATATCTAACCTATCAAATATTTCATTTCTGTACAAATAAAAAAATACTATATGTCATTATTTAGATAAGGGTTTTGTCTAAAACTAACGCGACGCCCTACTGTTTTGGATGTCTTGCATGACTTTATAATTAATGTTCGAAATAAGAAGTTGTTATCACAGAATCGTATAGTGAGCACGTTTGTGTATTTACTTATAATAGTTTCTTAGTCACTGGGTCATACTATGAAGATTGTATCACTCATTTCATCAGTAAACTTCATTTTATAGTCAAAAATATGGAAAAATATAACACGTACAAATTATACAAAACTCATCTTAACCCACAAACGCGCCGACATCCAGAACAGTGTAACGCCTATTACATGAGCCTCGAATATCACTTTCTCTTTCTCCCCTGATTGTCTTTGTCACTTGACGATCTGCTCCTGACTGTCGGTGGGCGCGGACTTGGCGTTGTGGCAGCAAGTGATCTGCGGACTCTTCTCCCGGACATCCTGCCGCGGTTCTTCTGGGCCCTCGTCCTTACAGCACCCCTGACTTGGCTCGTGGACGATCACAGTAGCATCCTTTTTACAACACTTCTCCTCGGGAGGAGGCTCCTGTTTCTTCTTGCAGCAACCCTGCCGCTCCGTTCGGAGAAGCTGGACGTCTTCTACGCTTGGGCTATCCTCTTTCTCACTTTCGTGGTGGCAATGCGATGTGGAAGCTTGGATTTTCTTTGCTTTGGCAACTCTAGAGGGGCATTTCTTTGAGCCGTAGAAGCAGGTGGCATTCGGCTCGCTAGTGCTGGCCTCTTGTGATGATGCGGGGAAGTAGTGTGATGGCTGGATGCTAGTGCGAGTCTGGCATATGAAGAAATCCGACTCTGAACTCATTGAAGAGTCTAGTAGAGGCGGCGTTGTGTTTTCAGCTGAGGAAGAGCGGATTCAGGTGAGTAACAAAATAATGATCATACCTGATTATGTTCATGGGTAATGGGGTATTCCATTAACGTACCTATAGAGCAAACATTCTTATTCTTACTGCTATTTTTTTCATATCTTTAATCGTAACAGCTTGACGCAGTGTAAGTCAAGTTTAGCAATGCATAATTAATTGATAGCTAACTTCGTAACAGTTTTTAATCGCCGTATTGATATTTTATTACTTAGCGGAATACAATAATGATAATTTAATATATTGCAAATACAGTTGTTAATTAACATTAAAAAAGTAATGTTACATGTGTTCCAACATTTGAAATGCTAATGTGTTATTTTTTTTGTAATTTACATGAGACCGCGACGTACTCGGGGAAGTAAAAAAACATTTAAATTACAATTGTGTCAACTGCTAGTATGTTCATTGTGTCGACAGGAAATAATTATGGATGATGTGCGAATTAATTCCTTGTCTTTATCAGAATGAAGTATGATTCTAGCCAGAGCGACTTGGTACCCCTTAATTAAATTACCCAAGTACATTACTTATTCATATCCCATCTATCTCGTATAGATATGTCTTCGGTTGAAATTATTTTCTAGTTTTATCTAGTAAGTCATGTCATTTATTGTGATTAGACGACCATTTTGTTACAATCAAAATAACAAATTTTGGCGCTTGATCTACTTACTAATTAAATTATCTCGACTACATTACAAAGCCTACGAAGGTATACTAGTAAAACTATAATGTACGAAATAATAACGATGATGACAAAATTATAAAGAATATTAGCGAACAGGATAACTGAAAACTACATACAGGCTTTGATGTAAAAGCTAATATATAAGTTGAACATTCCACGAAACTTCTACAAGCAGATCAATCACTAAGCAGCAAAGGATTGGTTACATCAATGCCTGTGGTACACGTCGGACGAGAGCGTGGTGTCTGTCTGCTGAAGTTCCACGGCGTCCATCTCTTTGCACAGCTTGCCCTCACACACCTCCCAGCTACACTTCTCCGTGTTGCAACGATCTTACCATGAGGAGGGAGGGATTATGTAGGAGGCGGTTCAGATAGGTTAGATTTTTACCTTGTCAATCAGATGTGACTAGGTGGTTTAGATAGCTTAGATTTTTACATTGTCAATCAGATGTGATTAGGCTATTGAACCAAAGCTCCCAAAACTACCTATAGTAAGATATTTATCATCTTCCGAGCCTTTTCCCATCAGACCTCCACAATCCAATTTCTGGGCTGGCTGGGGATATTCGGAAGAAGACTGGTTGTCAGGCTTTTTTGGGCTTCTGACTACCAATAACAATTGTCATAGATGTTCGTATGACAACCGGGACCGACGGGCCTACGAGTCCTCCGAGGCAAGGATGTGTTAAGTGATCTCGATGTGTTAGGAATGGTCACCCATCTACATACTGACCGCAATGAGTGCAGCTTAACCTTGCAGATCAGTTGATCAGCTTAGTTATTACTTAGCCACGAGCCCCTCTACAATAAGATATTTATAAGAATAATAAATATGGAGGGGTAGAGATTTGGATGATAGGGTTGATCTAGTAACGGACCCACAGAAGCCACGTCATAAATGCTGGTTAAGATACAAAGTCACATTATATCATATGGGGTCAGATTAACACGGTTGAGTTATGAAAAAACGTGAAGACTTTCTCCTCACCTGTATCGTCGCACTCCGGCGTGCAAATAACCACTCGCTTTCTGCTGAAGCACTGCATCTGAAGCCGCGTAAGCTTGGTGCCGAATAGGAAGTAACCTGCACACGAGGATATTGCGTCAAAGAAGTTAGAAAGTATTGATAGGTACTGTTGTGTTGTTTTGACCAGGGCAGCAATGATCAAATAAAACAACAACAGCTTGTTGGTAAAAAATGGACTGCCGCCCTTTTTTTTTCAATACACAATAGGTTGAAACTGTAGAAATTTCTTCAGACAACATATTGCAATGTTGTAAATCTATACTAATATATTAAAGCTGAAGAGTTTGTTTGTTTGAACGCGCTAATCTCAGGAACTACTGGTCCGATTTGAAAAATTTCATCAGTGTTAGATAGCCCATTTATTGACGAAGGCTATAGGCTATATATTATCATCACGCTACGCGGACGAAGTCGCGGGCAGAAGCTAGTTCTTAATAAATATAAAGTAGACTGACCCAGCATCATTCCAAACACGACGGCGAGCAGTAGGTGCACGTTGTATACCATGACCGCCAGCATGAGCAGGTAGCCCACTATGTTGTGCAGCAGGAACACCACCGACTGGTGCGTGTTCACCAGCGCGCTACACACAAACAATAAAGAACAAATAAAGAACTTGAACTTGAATATTCCATCACATCAAAAACCAATTTCTAGTAAGTAATAATTTTTGAAAATAAACAATAGTCGTCAAGATAAATACGAAATCGTCGGTAGAAAACTTAGGTGCTTAGCATGCTTAAGCGTCTGCCGTGGCAAACCAAAGAATGCAGATGGAAGTTGTGGAACTCCTGCTAAAATAGAAGTTTGTCAAGAAAGTCATCATAAATGTATATAATGTATGCACAAAAAAGTGTATCCAAAGGCAGTTTATGCGTCGCGAACTTGTTTTTATGCAGTTCATTCACGCGATGCATGATTTAGTTTAATGAGCCTTGTTAAGAAGCGTGTTTTGGTTCATTATACAAACAATTTTATGGTATGGTTATACCTACATATTTTAATGAGCCGTCTGACCATGTTAGTTCCCCTTAATAAGATTACGGACCGATTTTTCCATCGCCAGATAACTTTATCGGAGGAATTATATGGCATTTATGACTATTTTTCTACCCAAAATCGTTAAGTTTATTCCTCAATTAGAAAAATCAGCCCTAAGAGAAGTAAATTTCCATTTAGTCATATTAATAGCATCGCAACATTTTGTGTCCTTTCAGTTGAGATATCTTTAAGTCCCTTTCAACTTCAGCGGTTCTTCAGATTTAAAGGCGTCTTAAATTTGTTTAAAAATATTGTTTATTGTTCAAGTAATTAAACACAGATATAGCAGTGAAGGAAAACCGACACAATTGACAAATTTTTTGACGGTGTTTGGAGTTTCCCAACCCGCAATAGGCCAGCGTGGTGGACTATAGCCTGATCCGTCTCATTCTATAAAAGACTTGTGCTCAGCAGGGGGACGGTGTTTAATGGATTGATGACGAACAGTATTGCTTATTATTATTATTATTTCTATACTCAACTTTACACAATAGAAATCTAAAACAAGTATTGTTTAAAATCAGAACGTTCTTACCGAACTCTGAGCGAGGCCCACCGGCTGACCTGTCCCGAGCTGGCGTTGCGGCTTGTCGTGGGCTCCATGGTGCCTTGCTCCCTAAAACCAAACACATCATCTATAAACCAAAACGAAGCCTGCTTGGAAATCAACAAAGATATTTTCTATTAGTTTCTTCGTATACAGTCTAAAACAACACTTCACTTAAACTATGGCAACGAATTTTGAGTAAGGCCTAGACAAACGTAGATACAGTCCTTCATTTATATGGTGGAATTGCCGCTTTATCTTCAGGACAGCTACAGGTGAAACCGATTTTCAAAGGTTTTATGAGATGGGTCACGTTCCAGTCAATCACTACTCTAAGGTATTAGCGTTATAAAATACCGCACAAGCCTTGTAGAGCCACGAATAAAAAAATCCCCAGATCCCAAAAGACCCCAGGGGTCGTTGGTGCGACGAGGATAGCGATCGATTTGCGTGACCTCAAATTGGCCGCTAGTAGCAACAGCACTAGTAGCAGCATCTCATCATATTGCAACAGAAAGGAAAAAGTCCTACTTTTACGTTTTTTTAGGTACTTTTAGTTTTTTGAATAAATGAATGTATCTCGATAGATAGTCGATTTCGATCAGATGAACGGCGATGGATGACGTCTTCTATAAAACCGATAGAAAGAAAAAAAGCAGCTAGGTTCTGGCCGTTTCCTCCTGCTTTGAAGGTTCAGGTCAAATATCTAAATCTTTGGAAATTTGGAAAAAATTCCTTTCTAAAGACCACTTCATATTCCATTCGGTTTAATATTTTAAAGGTCGGTCGTTTTATTTTGCGTATCTTTAACTGTTCAATCTTAACGAATGCCAAAGTACTTAATACAATAAATAACGTCAATTTCAGTTTAATTTTTTTTATGACTTAACTAAACTATATGCGAGTGTTTTTCTTAGTAATTTCTTTAGTGTTTTATAACGCCAATATTCATATTATTATATCACGATTATCGTTTTAGTCGATACTTAGATAGTCATGCTCAATTGACTCTATATCCTCTTTTGATAGGGCAATTCAAACCATATTTCAATAAGAGTTAAGTGCAAAATTCCCCAAGAAAGTAATACTGTCTGGTTTTTTTTGGTCCACAATCATTTCCACGTCGTTATCACGCCTTATTTATTGCTCAAACTAAATGAAGTATGTACTTCCATGAAACATGCAATTAAAGTAACTGCCTTATTACTTACTATTAGGGTTGTCGAGCTGGGTTCAACTTTCGGGTCCTGCATTATTGCTTTTCTATGAGATTTTAATTTACGGTCCTGGTAATAATAGGCTTGCGCCCTATTACATAAGACTTTAAAACTGTGGGTGTACAGTGACAATCCCGGGAAATGCAGGTAATAGATTATGGTACACATAAGAATTATTTTATATGGTAAATATTATTATCTATGTTGTTTAGTACAATAAATATTTTTTATTTAAACCTTGGACTATGTGGGTAGTTGAAATATTTAATTTGACTTGACAGTTATTGGCTATGACCTAAATTAGTATAAATACCCTGTCCTGGTTGAATATCGATTCATTCTGTTGTGAACGGCCGTACTGAGAGGACCTGAAGACTAGTAAGTTAAGTAACCTATTTATTTCTTACTGTATGTATTACTGTTTAGTTATAGATACTAAATTAATGTATGTAAAATCATTGCTGGTATAGCGGCACCATATATTGTTGTGATTTCATTATTGTTCTAGTACCTAATAAACACATTTAGTACATAACAGTTGTTCCTCATTTCCATTCATTGCTATAATAATTAATTTCTATATCCATAAATTAAATATCTATTTCTCCCATGTAAAGTAGCCCAACATTTGTAATTGAATATTTAATCCATTATACCTACCAAATCTAATACAGGCGTGTTGATGAACTATGGTTATGATGAACGCGTGTACACCACAGGGGTACACAATCATAGACATTGGCTCTAGCAAGCTTGCCATGTCGTCAGCCTGTGGAAATGTGTGAGCCAATTCTGGGGCCAGAAGCCCAGGCTTCGGGCCCCAGAATCAGCTTATCCAGATAAGCTGCACTAGCCTAACCACGCTTATAATGAGCGTTAGTAATTACTCGTTAACGAATCTGGCAAATATTTAGTATTAATTAAATAATGTTATTTTCGAAAATCGCCCCTAACTGCCTCAGTCTTATTTTTTTATGGGATTGAGGGGCAAACAAGCAGACGGATCCCCTGATGGTAAGCGATTACCGCCACCCATGGACACCCGCAACACCAGAGGAGACAAGTGTGTTGTCCGCCTTTTAAAAGGCTTTGGGGGACGTATCCTCACTCGCTCGGCGTAACACAACGAAAGTGTTGTTTTACGCCAATTTTCTGTGAAGCCGTGGTAGCACTCCCGACCGGAGTTCGCACCGAAGCATTTCTCGGCTCTCCCTCTAAATTCATTAAAATTACAAAACAATGTAGGTATCTACTAATAACTATAACTATAAACTGCCTCATTAGCCAAGTGGTCCTCAGCGGGACTGCTACGCTAGAGATCTTGGGTTCGATTCCCAGGTCGAGCAGTATTTTTGGGTTTTTCTATGAAATTCCCAGTAGCAGCTCGGAGTTAGGAATTTGTGCCCGGTTAATCGCAATAGGCTCGCCCCCTATTACATGGGACCTAAACATACCGGCGAACTGTGGGTGTACATGAGTACGCCTCTGCCTAACCCTTCGGGGAATACAGGCGTGATGGTATGTAGGTATATTAGTTATTAGCTAGTATGCTATCTTAGTTTTCCCATTGTAGTCGATTTGACAAATCGAATGACTTTTATGACACTGTCGAGAATAATCGGTTTAAAACTCATTTGTTTGTTACCAGTGATTAGCAATTTTCGGCGATATTAGCATTGTTATTTATCCTATAGCTATAGCCAATGGGCCATGAAAATTCAAGATAAACTAGTACGAAGAACTTTGAGCTTTTTGCCCTGTGTGAATATAAGCCAAAATAGCCGGATCATAAGTAAAGGCAAATAAGGTTTTAGTCTGCTGTTATTTGATAATAAATAATCTTATAACTTATTAATCAGTGCCCATTTAGGCCCCAGTTATGCATTATAATGTATTCACGTCTCGCCCGGTTAGCTGTTATGTGAACTTGTCAAGGTCAGTTTAATTAGAAAACGGATAACGAAAGTATGACAAACTGTAGGTAGCTAATTGTTACATATTGTCAAGGTTTTGACACAGTTTCGCCTTTCACTAGCAGGACGTAGTCAACTAAAATTGATTTATGAGGTAACTGGTTTATCTATACTAATATTACTAGCTTCTGCCCGCGACTTCGTCCGCGTAGCGTGATGATATATAGGCTATAGCCTTCCTCAATAAATAGGCTATCTAACACTGAACTTCAAATCGGACCAGTAGTTCCTGAGATTAGCGCGTTCAAGAAAACAAACAAACAAACAAACTCTTCAGCTTTATATATTAGTATAGTTAAAGAGGAAAGATTTGTAAGTATGTAACGAATAAACTCAATAACTACTGGACGATTTCAAAAATTCTTTCACCATTTGAATGCTACATTATTCCAACATTAACATAGGCTACAGAATATATTGAAAACAGTTAGGGATTTCTCCACCCGTGCGAAGCTGGGGCGGGCCGCTAGTGATATTATAATAATAAATATAACAATATATTACTAGCGACTCGCCCGCGGTTTCACCCACGCTGTCCCGTTCCTAAGAGTCGTAGGGTTATGTTAAATAGCTTAAAACCTTCCTCTTGAATCACTCTATTAAAATAAACCGCATCAAAATCCGTTGCGTAGTTTCAAAGATCTAAGAATACATAGGGACAGACAGACAGCGAGAAGCGACTTTGTTTTATGCACTACATAAAACAAAGTTTTAGTAATTATGAGCGTAATGTTTTGCCAATGTACTAATGATGCAAAATATAAGGTCCTTGGACTTTATAAACCATAGATGGCCTGGTTTGCACATTGCCTCTTTGTCTTGGTAAATATTATTAGCGATAAGTGCAGACAGTACCTAAAGTGCCCCGCAAGAGACGTGAAAAAAAAAAACTTTGTAACAAGGCGACTTCAGTCCCGCTACGCGTTGGCGTCTGTCATTAAGTGGTCGAGACCCATTTGGTCAGATTAGACCAGAGGTTCTCAAACTTATTTCATTTACCGACCGCTTCGAGAATCAGTTACTTATAACGCCCCCCAAAATTGTTTACTTTTTTTTATGGGATAGGCAAACGAGCAGACCAATGACCGGATGGTAAGCGATAACCGCCATCCATGGACACCCGCAACACCAGAGGACTCGCAAGTGTTGACCGCCTTTTAAAAGGGTTTGGGCCTCCGGTAACCTCACTCACTCGGCGAAACACAACGCAAACGTTGTTTCACGCCGGTTTTCTGTGAGGCCGTGGTATAATCCGGTACATCCACATCCGGGTAGTCACAACAGGGGGGCGCCCAGCCTTTCTCAAAAGGCTGATTTAGACCATTGTTCGACATGCGCGAAGCTTCCAGCCAGTTCCATTTCAGCGTAGCACCTCTGGTTTATGCATTCTCTTTTTTAGCCAATCTCAGGTTTATGGAGTTTAATAAAAAATATGTAGTGTGCCAACCTTCCTTATCGAAGAGGCAGTCTGAAATGACGTGAATGTGCATGTTTTAATTATGCAAAATACATTTAATGAGTCATTTGCACAAAAAAGCCATTATAGATAATATAATCGATTCATGATATTTATTGACATCTGTCTTTTTATGCATTCATCCTCCTTGCCATAAATATATAACTGAACCGGGTATAACTGAACGGCATATATGGCACAATTGCATACAATGCAAAAGTCTAATATGAATCAAATATAGCTCAATGATAACAACATTGTTGCGGTGATGATAACTCGTGCCAATATTTGTTTTATGTAGGTACTATGTAAATAAAATGCAGTTGATAATTTGCTGTTGTGATTGAGATCTGTTTTAATTGTAATTAGAACCAGGCATGGTCCAAGCCAAAGACTGCCCTTTGGCTGGTCATAGTCAGCGTAGGTACTCGTGACGACTCCTTACACACCATCTTACCGTAGGCATAGTGGATATTAAAAGACTGCCGTTGCTCGTTGTGATTCATCAATTAATTCTGTCACCATTTATCTAAATCAGCGTTTCTCAAAGTGGACGATAACGTCATCTTGCGGGCGCCAGGGCGGTAAAGAGCTCAGAGAAAATTGGAGGTATTGAAGCGTTTTAAAATGAGGGGGCTCATAAAATAATCGATTCTCAAGGTGGGTATAAAAAATAAGTTTGAGAACCTCTGATCTTAATAATCCGTTGCGACGAGTCTTATCTATGACTTTGTCACTATTTATAAGTTTTACGATAGAGTACAATGTTAATTCATATACTATTTCTATGCAACAATGGTAGCGACTAGCGATACAATTATTATTGTATGTTATTGTTAATAATGTTTGCTTGTTATGATTAATGAAGAGAAGAAACAGCGCATTGATTCAGTTCATCTATCAAACTATGATATGACATTTAGGCCCACTTGCACCAACTTCTTAAATGTATTTAAACACAATTTTTCATAGTAAATTTGTGTTTAAATACGATTTAAATACATTTAAGGTGCAAGTGGGCCTTAGTTTAGCTTTTCTACGAAAAAAAAAGGACGTCATTTAACTCTGATTTTTGAAAAAGCTTCAATTAGTGATTTCTGACACATAGGTAGGTACGCGAATATTAGACATTGAAATAAAACTACTTTTTTTACGGATTTTATCGAATAATATTAATACAACGCGATGCATTTCTTATTTTTTCGTGGGAGAGCCATGCTTCGGCACGAATGGGCCAGCTCAACCGGAGTGATACCACGGCGTCACAGAACACCGGCGTGAATTCGCCGAGTGACTGAGGATACTGGCGGCCTTAACCCTATTAAAATTAAAAGACGGGCAACGCACTTGCAACTCCTCTGGTGTTGCGGGTGTCCATGGCAGCGGTAATCGCTTGCCATCAGGTGATCCGCCTGCTCGTTTTACCCCCTATACCAAAAAAAATACCTAGTTTCATTTCAACAGCTTCAGTTGGTTTAAGACTGTCAGTCGTCTACGTTGTCCTAGATTTTCTTCGGAATTGTTGTCTGGGCAGATTTTTATTTTTTATACTTAATGATAAAACGTAATAACGTAGTCCTTTAGAAGGTTACACGAATTAGACAAAACTCCTTATACAGTTTCATAAAATAATTTCAACACTACTACATACTTATAATACATAGTTTAAGTACAAGCTGAATAAATTTAATAATAATATGAATGGAACATAATTTATACATTTCGAGTAATTAATATTCGCTACCGTTTGTTTAGTATGATGACTATGTCAAAAATATTCGTGACAATATGAAAATTGTGGACAAATAGCTAAAATTGTTTTTAAATTGGCGGGGCTCATGGTACGTGGCTACTTGATAGTTTGATACCATGTCAGTCAGTAGCCCGAAAATCATCATGGCATCTAGTTGGACTGGAAGCCGACCCCTACATAAGACTAAGGTTATGTTGATGTTGCTAATTGTCTTTTCTTCCGGCATTGGTAATTTCCCCAATCGATAATAAACTCTATTATATGGAGATTAAATAATAAAATCAATCTAAGATTAGACAGTTTTGGATAGGTGGCGACCGCACCATAAACTCACCTGTCACACAATAGGGTCCGCCTCTCGTCCGATCTGTAAGGATACAGCTTCTTGTGAGCGGCGCGCTGCACTTTCGCCAAGTATACCTGCAATAACACACCTCTTTTTAACCGACTGGCATATTCAATACGAAGGAGGTTATGTGTTATAAAGTTATTTTATTCTATATATTTTCTTTAGAAACCGTCACGTTCACTATAGTCGCATATCTCACCGAATTTTCATCGTAATCGGACCAAAGTGGTATGAATAGCATATAGGGCGAACAGACAAACAAACTGGAACACTCTTTATGACAAGAGCGTCCCATGTTGACATTTCCCGACGATGCTAAAGCTTGTATTGTATATGCCTTCCTACCTACGAAAGATTTGTATGTGTTGATCAATTTATTTATGGACTTGGCTGCATTTTGCCGTTGCATCAACTACATTAGACTTTCCTGTACTCTCTATCTTTGTTGTAATTGTTACGTGTTCCTCATTGTTCTACTCTAGAGATTTATCTTACCTTTTATTCCTTGCTATTTGCTCATTAGAAACTAATCAGGGTTAATAAAATCATTTTTCAAAGGAGACAAAGAGATTCCTCGCGGGGGCGAGGAATCTCTTTGGATCCTTCGTCATTGCTGATATGAATATGGAATCCCCTCTTGATTATAAACACCCGTCACGTTCACGTTACTAGTAAAACATCCCCACCTTGGAACCTTCGAAGAGCAGTGCCACAAAGAAGAGCACAATCCACGTGATAGCGAAGGACCAGCGCGAAGCGATGTTGAGCCCGGAGAACATGAACTCTCCCAGGTCGTAGCCAAACCATAGCCACATGTGCATCATCCTGCCGGCCGCCCGCGACCTGCTGGGAACACACGTGAGGGTTAACCTGAGTTAATATTTGCTCCGTGAGGGGATCGAACCCACAACACGTGTCACAGATGCCAATCGCTCGGCCGCTACCAACATCCATCAAGTTTAGCTTAAAAAGGTAGCAAGCAGCCAGACAGAGTTAATTTAGCATTTCTAATACAGTATACGGATTATTTATTTGTTCAGATATTTAAAAAATATTTTTTTTTTACTATTTCCTTTACCACCTCCTTTCTGGCTTGACCTCAACAGTTCCGCTGCCTGACCGGCCTGCCTTATTGGCCTAGGGCCGGAAATCCGATCTCGACTTCACTATCTATAATGATATTTTCCCTTTTTATGAAGTTCGAGTAAACTGTCAGAGCTATGTATACTTTTCTTTGTCTAATGTTTACAGGCCAAGCGGCAAAGGTCCGCATTGTTTCGCAAGGCAACAGCACGACTGTAGCCTTTTGTGCGTTTTTACTAGAACCTTCACTGCCATAAAACCTCCATATTTGTGTTCTACAGGACTTGCTGAATTTGCAATTAAAAAATATATTTTCAATACTCCTTCCAACTAATGAATAACTGGTGCAATACTTATACCAGAACACGTAACAGAGCACTCAACAGGTGAACGACATAAAACAATTTCTATTTGCGTAAACTTTAATAATAATTCGCTGTCACTCACACGCAGCAGGTGAAAGTCAACCAAAAATATTCGACTTACACTCAAAGGGCACCACGCATTTACAAGTATTTTAATCCATGTGGAAATTTATAATAAACTAGCTTCTGCCCGCGACTTCGTCCGCGTAGCGTGATGATATATAGCCTTCCTCAATAAATGGGCTATCTAACACAGAAAGAATTTTTCAAATCGGACCAGTAGTTCCTGAGATTAGCGCGTTCAAGTAAACAAACAAACAAACTCTTCAGCTTTATATATTAGTAGAGATACAAATAAGTAATTAATTTATTGGAGCATTGTAAAGAGAGTATTGAAATTGAAATCAGTAAATATAGCCAGTAGTCTTTATTGCTTTATTTACTTTATTCCGTCATGAACGCTGATAATAGGATAATAGTGTCAAGGAAAGATTTTCTAAGGAGTCTACTACTACTACTCCGTCTCATAAAAGCACGAGGTTTTTATTGGAGTAACTTTGTGCCACCAAATACACAACCCGGTCTTTACGACAAAGAAGGCTGCCCACTACTTTGTCTCACACTATGACCGTACTAGGAGCGTTTCAGACAACAAAATATTATTTGTATTGAGAGGTAGGAGACTATAAGACCACTTCGCCACCGACCAACACCATCGCGTACATGCGCGGAACATATCGGTACGGGCAAAATATTCTTATAGACAATTTTTGACGCTCCGTGCATGGCATATAGTCTCATACTTCTCAATAAAAACAATATTTTTGAACGGGAACCATATGGATATGACACGCAGATGCTACGGTCACTAACCGTTATGTGCTAGAATAATAATGTTGTGGCTCTTGATGATAAGTTCTAGTGGACGTTTCCGTACCCGATTCGTTCCCGTACGGTCATAGTACGAATCGGTGTAGTTGGCAGTCTCCTTCGCCGTCAAAACTGGGTTGGTATTAATGGAACAAAGTTACTCCAACAATAACCTCTAAGGGTGCTTATAGACCGGCGAGGTGAGGTGACCATTAATTTGTTTATGACAATATTGCTCTCCGTCTCCGTCTGTAGATGCGCGAGAATGTGCGAGGCAAGAATTGAAATATTTCTTAGTACAATATTGAACTTTACAGCTGTCAGAATTGAGCATTTATTACTTTCGATATTGAAAGCTTCTGCACCGCATGCTCTGGGTTCAATGCCCACACGCAGCAAATATTTGTATGATCTACAGCTGGTAGTTGTTCCGGGTCTGGGTGTTCGTGTATGTGAGAATTTGTGAATAAACGCTCCCACGATACAGGATGAAATCCTAGTCTGGGGCAAACATTTTTTAAAGAATAAAAAAAACACATTTATCCTTGCGGTGAGTTACAAAAAACTACTGTACTTACGTTCAGTTCCCACAGGAGAATTCCAAAAATTATATAAGTACACTCACATAAAGTAATCTTATAAAAACTACATAGAATTTGACCTTTTTATTTGACTATTTTCTACTACGTCAGGTATGACACTAGCTGCTTAGATGGTCTAAGTTAGTTCCACATCAAATGTTTATTTATATACCTCGGTGGATACCTACTCTTATCATTCATTTATAAATAGCAATCATAGTTAGTTAGATATTCACGAATTGGCGCACTGCATTACAAATTTCCACCTATTTCTAACTTCCGATGACGTAAATGTTAAACCTTAACTTTTAATTGAATTTTAAAACTCGTTCGGGTGCAAATTACTTATCAGAGGCGAAATAAAATGGCCTATAAATAAGTAGTATCGGTTATCTACAGACGGCATAAGTGTCAATGAACTGTAAGCATCATTTGATTATCCATTGACGATGAACTAATATATGATTTGCACGATTTTGTAAGCTCCAGGGTTGGTTGAGCAAAAATACAGTGTTAAAATTACCCTGTCCGATCCGAAAGGGGAATAGATGTACCCCCAATCACATCACCAAATAAAATAAGAAAATTAAATATTCATGAAATTTAACGTATTAATGAAGTTTGTAAATTACGATTGTCGTTCTCAAATTACCGCAATTTCCTCAAAATCTAGCAAATTTTTAAAATATGATAACAACATCATCGACCTTAATATTAAAGGTTTCGCAGCAAAGGAATTTGTGATGAATTAAATATAAAAAAAAAATTGTTGAGCTACTAAGAAAGCCGCAAGAAAATCTTCTGAGAATCTTAAATCCAATAATAATATGAAAATTATTGATCTTTATCAAAATACGAATTCACCGGGATCTAGGATGATTTAACCATCATCCTAGAACATATCCCAGTCTAGACTGGACGTATAGAAACAAAGAAAACACTGCATTACCTGGGAACTGAATCCATCTATCTTATGCTCAGAATCCGCGCATGTCGAACAAAGATAACCACTACTTAACTAAGCTAGATGAGTAATGATTAACTTTCTTTTAGTTAGGTGATCTAACTCAGTACCTAAGATAAGCTTCGCGTTATAGTTGACGTTGACTGATCCTACGACATGTAGCTTGGTTGTCAGGCGCTGCAGTTGTTGACCTATTGTAGCTAACGTACACAAGAAACAACTTACAACTTCAATGGTCACAAATCATCCACACTGGCACCAAATCTCACTTTTTAACCACTGAACCTAACATTCTCCATTGTCCTTAAACGCATGACAAGGGCTGGTCAGCAAGTGAACACGAATATCGGCCACTCCTGCGCACCGTTCGATTACCTACGGTGTTATTGTAAACACCTTAGAACAATGGTGCCAATTATAAAACATGTGTGCTCGAAATAATTTTTCGCCAATCTGCATTGTGATTAGGCGATCAGTAGTGTGACTATGAATTCGGACAGAACTAATACATTTCCATCTATTTTTTTGTGATATCTTGATAGTTAGTAGGTGTAGATAGGAAAAGAACATTTTATTCTATATTGGCTTACGCCTGACCGCCAGTTCACCTGATGTTAAGCGACACTGCGATTTACAATGGAGATGGATGGATGCGCTTACCTAGAAGAAACTGATTCACACGTGATTTGAAGACACCCAGATTTCTTCGATTTTGTTTCATGTATGTATGTATGTATTTTAGTCTTTTTTTTTTGTTGCCACAGCTAGCTCGTTTAGTATGGCGTATGGCAAAACCTGGGGACTTAGACCAAAGGTTGTGCAGTGGCTGTACACCATGATGGTTAGACCAATAATCACATATAGCAGCATTGTTTGGTGGCCTAGGACGCAACTAGGGATATGCAGGGAAGCCCTCGCTAAACTACAGCGAACGGCATGCCTAGCTATCACAGGGGCGTTCAAAACCACACAAACAGCGGCGATGGAAAAGGTACTCAACCTTGCACCGCTACATATTGTCATAGAGACTGAGGCCCGTCTTGCACTACACAGACTGGCAATAAATGGCCTGTGGGATAGTTCTAAGCCTAGAACTAGACACACAAAGCTTAAAATACAGGAAGGCCTTGACGAACTAACGAACATGCACTGCGACAAAATGCAGCCCATGTTTTGGTTCAAGAGATCTTACAAGGTTCATCTGCCTTCAAGGGAAGAATGGATGAAGGGACTCGACCCACCAGAGGAGGGCAGTCTGATATGGTACACTGACGGTTCGAAAACCGAGTCGGGTACAGAGGCGGGCATATATGCAAGGGACCATAAGGTCAGTCAAAGCATGGGCAAATTAGCTACAGTTTTCCAAGCGGAAACATATGCTATTCTTGCCTGTGCACAACAGATGGAAAGTAGCGGTACCACAGGTAGGTCCATCTACATTCTTAGTGACAGCCAAGCGGCACTCATGGCCCTGACCTCCTACAGGATCGATTCAAGGCTGACCATGGACGCTGCCCGAACTCTTAATGAGCTGGGAAAGCGAAACAAGGTCAGGCTTGTTTGGGTCCCTGGTCATAGAGGTATTGTGGGCAACGAGCATGCTGACGAGCTGGCTAGGGAAGGTTCTGGAACCTCACTAATTGGACCGGAACCATTTGTAGGACTGGCTCCAAGCACAGTCAAAACGGCATTTCGGGAGTACGCAAGGGCGAGGCACATGGATGAGTGGTTGAGCCTCACGGGACTTGCTCACTCCAAGAAATTCATAGGTTCCTCATCGAAATGGCAAAATGCCATTTGGAACTCAAGCAGGCGGCAGGCCCGTCTTTTGATAGGGGCGCTGACCGGACACTTCGGGACTAACGCTCTCCTACAAAAGATGGGTCTGACGGATACATCAGCCTGCAGGGCCTGCAAAAGGGAAATTGAGAGCATGGAACACCTTCTGTGTACATGCGATGCAATGGCTGGAAAGCGAATGTGCCTTTTGGGTCAGGGTTATCCAAGCCCGGAGGACTACAGACTCATACCCCCAGGCCTCATTATAAAGCTCATGGAAGAGCTGTTTGTAGAACTGGGAGGGGATGAGGAATAGATTATCTAGGGGAAGCACAAAAGATCCCATTGGGTCGAAGTGCACTGAGGCCTTGCTGCCTCGGCCCTACACAAGATAAGATAAGATAGCTCGTTTAGACGTGGTCAAGGTACCCATTGCCATAAGAGCCAGAAGCCAGGCCAGCCTTTTTAAAAAACAGCCTTATTAAAAATTAATTGGACTGGAAGGGCAGACGGTAGTTGGTCTTTGTATAATACTAAAACCATCAACCATCGTCGTATTCTTCATTTACGATCCTTGGATATGTGAACTAGAAAATAACAAATCGTGATCTATACAATCATGTTCGTAGGATAGATACCCCATGATACCTGGCACAATAAACCCACGCCACACAAATTTGGCCGAGATAAAAAAGGACTAGTAATGTGTAACCCACAGACACGATTACGGGACACTCCAACCTAATACTCAAGACATTGTCACCGTACAGATGAATCAATATTAATAGTGCCACATATAAATATAATAGGGCGAAACGATCGAATAGTGTTTTGATAATCTATTAGGTATCAATCATTTGTTGTTACTGAAATACTATTACATATTTAATATCTGATTAGTCACAGCTTAAGTCATTTCTCGGCACATTTACGATCCTGCAATGATTTGGGCCCTATCTACCACCTTGTTTACTTATAGATGTTCGTAATAGACAATACGTCATTTGAAGGAATATGGGTGAAATGTCAGCACCTGGATGCTGCGTAATACCCACGGCGAACCAGGGGCCCAATTCTGCTATTTCAATTGTATCTAAATGGTCGTCCGATGGCATTAAATAACATAAGAACTGACAGATTTCTTAGACAAAACTGTCAAAAATCGACAATTCTGAAGTCATTGATAGACGATTCTGCTAAAATAAAATACCCAACAGAACATTAAGCTTGAACTGAGATTCAAACCCTGGACCTCAAAAGTAGCAGTTGCTCTCGGGACATCTAAACTAATGAGGCACTCAGTTTAAAAGGGAAACAAATGAAACCGGGTGTAACAGCTATTATGATATAAATAAATCGTATAAAATCCTTGAAGAACTTGCAAAGCATAAAGGGCAGCGGGGATTTCCAAAAAAATAAAAATATGCTGTATTAGCATCATTTTATATTTAAATTGAATTGATAAAAGGACTTGATGGAGGCAAGTGAATTTAGGGTCAATGCCTTCCTTTTTGGCTTTGATCCGTTTTGCATTCAAAATATACTTTTATACTTTTAACGAGATTTTGCGCTGAATCTAAACTCCTCAAAATTAAAACATCTATTATTAATAACATACCATCACGCCTGTATTCCCCGAAGGGTTAGGCAGAGGCGTACTAATGTACACACACAGTTCGCCGGTATGTTTAGTTCCCATGTAATAGGGTTCGCGGCATTTCATAGAAAAACCCAATAACACTTTGCTCGACCTGGGAATCGAACCCAGGACCACTAGCGTAGCAGTCGCTCTCAGGACCACTTGGCTAATGAGGCAGTTCCATTATTAATAAGCTTTAAATAATTATATTAAAACCATCACGCCCATAACTATGACTGAAGTGTTATTGTGTGGTTTGGCGAATCGGAGTTGCTGCTGGGGATTTTATAGAAGAACCCAACACTGTTTGACTTTGATTTCTTTTTGCGGGTGGGAAAATGCACCTTATGTAACCCGACCACGACGCCGGCACTAAAAATGATGATGATTAAACTCAGGAAGTAGCCAAAAAGTCAACCAACCCAATGACATCGAATGATCTCAGACATAGACGATTCGTAGCGTTTGCAGCCCAGACCCGATTGGCCGTGGGTCACGAAGCCAACAAAGTAAGTAAGTAGGTAAGAGTGATAATACCCGCACCTGGGTACTGACGCAAAATACCAGATGTTGTAGTGGTTACATGGTCATAATGTGCCAATGTATTATTGCATTATACCTTGTTTTCTAAATAAATTTATTTCATATTTTATTTATAATAGCGGCTCGCCCCGCGGCTTCGCACGGATGGAGAAATCCCTAACATTTTCAAAATATTCAATAGCCTATGTAAAGAAGATTTACAACACATATGATATGTTTCTATCTGCGGGTGACATAAAAGCAATATCCAGTGTCAAAGGTAGGCATAGAACCAGGGCTGTCTTTAACCTATTGGACCCCTCGGGCACTTCAGGTTAATGGGGCCTCTATGACAATGATATGTTAGGAAACATTTCAAAATAATATGCAAAAAAAAAAAACAAACAACAGGAGGACTGGTAAATGGTGGCCCCCCTTGGATCGCGGGACCCTGGGAATTTGCCCATAGTGCCCAATGAAAAAGAGGGGCCTGCATAGAACATTTCGCAGATAGTATGTGAAAAATCACATGAAATACCTACTTAATTTTTCATACGTCACACCTGGGACTTTTTTTCACACAAGCAGTTCAAAATCACATTTCAATGAAATCGCATTTTGCTCAAAATAATGTGTGTTGTGGCTATAAAAGATTTTGAAATAAAAATCATTGCAGACAAAAGGCAGCAGGCTCAAAAATTTCCGTGGTCATACCGTCTGGTGTATCTCACCAGAAGATGCAGGTTTGAATCCTGCCCACAAGTTGAATTTTTCCATCACTACAATAGCTTTATAATCTTAGCATGAAATATACAAAAAGATAGTTCATTATATTTAAAGACCATTTTTCATTGTCATTTTGTGTTTAAATACAATTTACACATATTAAAGAAGAGCAAGTGGCCCTACAAATGTGGCTTTATTGATTAAATAAATTGTATACTCATAAATGTGTAATAACTTAAAGTACCACTAATTTAAAAAACAATTATTGATTTGTATAAGCAGCACATATGGAGAGTCAACCCAAAATGAAATGGAATAAGGCTAGGAAAAGAGAGAGAGAATGGAAAAGTAAAAATTATTATTCAACATTTTACTATTACCTACTATAGTAATTGGGTTTATCTATGAAATTCCCCAACAAGGCTGCTGACAGTGTCTACAAAGATCACAGAGATTAGGTCCACACAAATCCTGTCTTTTAAATGAAAAATAATCTGGCATAACTGTCTGCTTTCTCAGTAATATTTACCATATTATTATTGATTTCTGCATTACATATTATAAAAAATACTTTATATGGTAATTCTTAACATTATAGAATCAATCAATAAGATAATTCTACTATCATAAATAATCCATCAAAAATTCAATGATTCAGTTGGTCAAGGATGTTGCTGAATTAAAACTGGGCATGCATTACAATGCCTGTTTTACAACCTTTTTTATTGGAGCTTGTGCATCAAATTAATTAATTATTTTTTTATGTGTTGGATTTAATTTTGGTTTGAGCAGAATATGACTAAAATTAACTCTATTTTGCTATCATGTTTCACAATGTTTTGATAAGTATAATAAGGGCAAGGACATTTTAAATTGTTTAAATAATACCTAGAGGGTAATATTGTAACCATAACTAAATACCTTAACCATAATTAAATAAATTATATTACACTCACCGGTATTCCTTGCGGCCTTACAGCTAGGACTCGTCAAAGCCGTATCATTTATGTGTTTGTTTACCAACTGTCCATAGGATATCACATTAGACGACCAACGTTATCAAACATTTTATTGATAAATTAGAAAGTAAATAAAATAGGTATGCATTGATAAAATTAGGCCGATGTTTTAATTATACAACAAGGGAAAAATATTACATTAATCTGAATACGCTCACTAAATATATATGTAATTTCCTACTTTTGTAACAATATATATGTACGTAATATGAAAATTGAAAGTGAATTTATCACACAAAACTATGCACACACAAAACTTCATCCATCAATCTGTCTGCTCAGTGCTGGCTGAGCTGAGAATCAAGAATTCATCCAAAAATTTAACGAACTGTCAAATACGCGAAGTCAGAAGTGTCAACGTCAAGTCAAATAGAATTATTACCAGCTAATATCAGTACCTGTATATAAAAACAAGGGTGATGTGCACGAGTGCAACAACTATCGGGGAATAAAGCTACTATCACACAGTATGAAAGTGTGGGAGAAAGTTATTGAGAGGCGACTGAGAGAAGAGAGTACAATCTCACAAAACCAGTTCGGTTTTATGCCTGGTCGCGGAACAACGGACGCCATATTTGCTATTCGCCAATTATGCGAAAAATACAGAGAGGCACATAAAAACTTGCACATGGTGTTTGTTGACCTCGAGAAGGCATACGACCGGGTACCACGTGAGGTTTTGTGGTGGGCCCTTAAGAAGAATGGTGTACCTGGGAAGTACCTGCAGTTGATTCGAGCGATGTATGGTCGGTGCAGTACTCAAGTTCGATCCACAGCTGGCACCACTGACAGCTTCAATGTGGCTGTAGGCTTGCACCAGGGTTCGGCTCTTAGTCCTTACCTCTTCCTGTTAATCATGGATGCTCTTACGGCGGACATACAGGGGGAGGCTCCCTGGTGCATGCTTTTTGCCGATGACATTGTGCTAGTGGATGAGAGTGGTCCCGAGGTCCAGAGCAGGCTGACGGTGTGGTCCCAGAGACTGGAAAGTGTCGGATTGAAAGTAAGCAGAACCAAAACAGAGTACTTGTTTTGTGACTTCGGCGGACTTTCCGGTACTGCGTCCATATCTTTGGATGGATTGTCCTTATCAGTTTGCTCCGACTTTAGGTATCTTGGGTCACGTGTACAAAGCGATGGCGGAATTGACCGGGACGTTACATGTCGAATCAACTCAGGTTGGATGAAATGGCGACAGGTCACGGGAACAACCTGTGATAGACGGATGCCTCTCAAGCTGAAGGGCAAAATCTATAAATCCGTTATAAGACCTGTCGTGTTGTATGGATCAGAGTGCTGGGCCGTTAAGAAGATGGATGAAAGAAGACTGCATGCAGCGGAGATGAGAATGTTAAGGTGGATGTGTGGAGTGACTAGAATGGACAAAATAAGAAACGAGTATATTAGAGGAAGTCTGAAAGTGGCGCCAGTGGCAGAAAAGCTGAAAGGGAATCGTTTGTCTTGGTATGGGCATGTGATGAGAAGGGATGAAACGCATGTGACTAAAAGAGTGATGAGTATGAAAGTGCAGGGACAGAGAGGTAGAGGGAGACCAAAGAAAAGATGGATGGATTGTGTTAAGGCCGATATGATGGGAAAGGGAGTGAGTGGTGAGATGACGGCTGATAGGGATGAATGGAAGAAAAGAACATGTTGCGCCGACCCCAAATAGATTGGGACATGGGCAGGAAGAAGAAGACCAGCTAATATCAGCCGATGTCAGAATTCCATACAACAAATCGATTTTGTAGGCGATTATAATTAATTCAAGAAACACGAAGATCGAGATCCAAACACACTGTCCAAGAATGTTCTATAAATAAGTAATACGGAAATCAGTATCTAATATTATATTTTTCAACAGGTTATGGTACAAAATAATGGTATACATTTAAGATAAGATTTGGCCTCCACGAGACAGCTTGACCTAGTGTGGAGGTCATAGGAAACATTATTTTCTCCATACAACATGTCATGCTCAATAAAATGTAACACATACCTACATCGAACATTTCCAATGAACGCATGAAGATCAACTGTAATCATGGGTTAGTAGCTTTGACTATCTATCCCTGGACAAGTGACGCGCTTAATTCTTTGAACAAAAAAGTCTGTCACTTTTGGTGCGGGGGGAGGAAACACTACATAGACATTGCTGCACACATACTCAAAATCATTTTGTATCGCTACGAACTCACACATATTAAAATCTTCACCACTAACACAATTTACGGACACATAGAGGTCAAATACGTCAACATACAAGAATTGACGACAATACGAACGTATAATACAATAAAAATAATTAGGAAGCTACTATGTCGATATTTTATATCGATAGATTATTTTAGGAAGAATGGATAAAAACGTAACGATTACAAATTATTTTTATATGTAATTATTTATTTGCAAAATTAAAATCATCCATACACACCTTTTTAATATCTTGCGTCATAATTATTTTCAATGCAATGCTCTCATTGCATGCTAATGAAATACAAAACAAAGAAACTATTTAGGTATAGATAAATAGGTACATACCTACTATGTAATTGTAAAATAAACGCACGGGTGAGAGAAATCGCTAAATTTTCGAAATACATATTCTATAGCCTATGTTAATCTTGAATAATGTAGCATTCAAATGGTGAAAGAATTTACGAAATCAGCCTAGTAGTTTTTGAGTTTATTTGTTATATACATTGATACATACAAATCTTTCCTCTTTATAATATTAGTATAGATAGAGCGGATATTGGGGACGTTATGTTACAAATACTTTGATACCAATTAGTTTGATTCTTTGATTTGGATTTTTTCTTTTCTTTGCCAGGCTGATATATTAGGAATAACACTAGACAGAGCGTTTTGTTTCCCACGAGATATAAGTAGGAGTAAATACGATTTTGTTCATTATGTCGGGCGTTAATATGATAAGAAGCGACTGCTACGCTGGAGGTCCTGGGTTCGATTCCCCGGTCGAGCAATGTGTTATTGGAGTTTTTCTATAAAATTAAGGGTTTATGCCCGATTAATGGCAATAGGCTCGCCCCCTAAGTACGCATCTGTCTAACCTAACATTTCTTAACATTTCCTTCGGGAAATAAAGACGTGATGGTATGTCGTGTTCTGTACTCTCGTTATTTCTTTGACCCGGATATCGAAAAAAGAAAATAATGTGTTTGAAGAAACACCCCGCAAGAGGCAGGGCATAGTTGAATTGAATAACTCCACTTGAAATTGGAGCTGCCCAACTGGGGAAATACCTACACTTTGCAGAAAATAGTAGCCAAATAACATAGTACTGTAATATGTTGTGTTCCTAACGGTGAGCAAGATCGCCAAAGGTCCGCGAGGAAGCGTTATGTTGGCAGTGGGGGTACCGGTGTTGTGGGTTGTCTACCGGGTGTGAAAAGATTTTTACAGGGTCGGCAACGGGCGAGTGATACCCCAGGTGTTGCAAGCGTTCATATAATAGGGTACAGTAACCACTTACCATCAGGCGGGCCATGTGCTGGTTTTCCACCTAAGCGGTAAAAGAAACCCCAGACCTTCTAACCATACCGTATCTAAGAAATCATTTTCAATGATTTTTGAAATATGATATAAATATGTTAATTTATTTTTCTTTTGTCAACACATTTATCCGCAACGGCCTAGGCTATTATTTATCAATCACACCTACTTCATTTTAAATGAAGGTCTTTTGTAGATCTGAAAAAGTAACAAATAAAATATCTAATAGCACTGGATATCAAAAATAATCAATAATCTTAGGTACGTCATTTCCGAAAATGTTATTTTATTAAATTTTATATCATATCATAAATTCATGATATTCATCTTTAGTGATCTTTAGCAATTATTATAATTTGGTCTTACATTGAACACGAAAATAATATCGATATCGATTCGAAATCGTAAACAATCACTATCACATCATTAATTAAAATGACAAAACAAAAGAGGGACATAGTCTCGCTACACTTTTAAAAATCGAGTTTTATGCATTATGTCATAATATATATAAGGCCTATAATTGCCAAAAGATGGTAATTCTGCATTAAGACCTATAATTGGAAATCATAAATGGTGACATCCTATTGGATGATATATAATTGAAAATCAAAAAATGACATTTTGATGGATATTTCAAATTTAAATCTTACGTTTATTAGAAGAAGGCTGAAATTGTTAGTAAAAAAAATTTGCTAGTCTCGTGGGGAGTGCGGATAGTCTCGTGGGGAGTGCGGGTAGTCTCGTGGGGAGTGCATGCTTGAACTAAACGATTATTTTATACTCGATTATTGAATCGGTAACGTCCTCGATCATTATTAATAAATTGTATTATGTAATTTAAATAGAAATAAATGAACTTTAATACTTACATACGGAAAATAACTCCATCTTTATCTAAATAAGATATTAGATATTTTTTTGCATACATTAACTGCACGTATATCGGTATTTACACGGAGCATTTATGATGACCTTACTGAGCGGAAACGATTCTGTTAATGAAAAATCGATTTCGGAAACAGTTTTGATAAACGCGTTAGATTTTTTAATCCACTACCTTGACAGAGGGGAATGATCATGAGAGGCGGGTCCTTATAGATAGATAGTCAAAGGTTAGTAGTTGTACCTCTGTATCTTTGACTATCTATCTATAAGGACCCGCCTCTCATGATCATTCCCCTCTGTCAAGGTAGTGGATTAAAAAATCTAACGCGTTTATCAAAACTGTTTCTGAAATCGATTTTTCATTAACAGAATCGTTTCCGCTCAGTAAGGTCATCATAAATGCTCCGTGTAAATACCGATATACGTGCAGTTAATGTATGCAAAAAAATATCTAATATCTTATTTAGATAAAGATGGAGTTATTTTCCGTATGTAAGTATTAAAGTTCATTTATTTCTATTTAAATCACATAATACAATTTATTAATAAAGATAGAGGACGTTACCGATTCAATAATCGAGTATAAAATAATCGTTTAGTTCAAGCATGCACTCCCCACGAGACTACCCGCACTCCCCACGAGACTATCCGCACTCCCCACGAGACTAGCAAATTTTTTTTACTAACAATATCAGCCTTCTGCTAATACACGTAAGATTTAAATTTGAAATATCCATCAAAATGTCATTTTTTGATTTCAATTATATATCATCCAATAGGATGTCACCATTGTGTCACCATCCAATCGTATTTACTCCTACTTATATCTCTTGGGAAACAAAACGCTCTGTCTAGTGTTATTCCTAATATATCAGCCTGGCAAAGAAAAGAAAAAATCTAAATGAAAGAATCAAACTAATTGGTATCAAAGTATTTGTAACATAACGTCCCCAATATCCGCTCTATCTATACTAATATTATAAAGAGGAAAGATTTGTATGTATCAATGTATGTAACAAATAAACTCAAAAACTACTAGGCCGATTTCGAAAATTCTTTCACCATTTGAATGCTACATTATTCAAGATTAACATAGGCTATAGAATATGTATTTCGAAAAGTTTGAGATTTCTCTCACCCATGCGTGTTACACCTATTTATCTATACCTAAACAGTTCCTTTGTTTTGTATTTCATTATGCAATTATTCATTAGCATGCAATGAGAGCATTGCATTGAAAATAATTATGACGCAAGATATTAAAAAGGTGTGTATGGATGATTTTAATTTTGCAAATAAATAATTACATATAAAAATAATTTGTATTGTTACGTTTTTCTCCATTCTTCCTAAAATAATCTATCGATATAAAATATCGACATAGTAGCTTCCTAATTATTTTTATTGTATTATACGTTCGTATTGTCGTCAATTCTTGTATGTTGACGTATTTGACCTCTATGTGTGCGTAAATTGTGTTAGTGGTGAAGAATTTAATATGTGTGAGTTCGTGGCGATACAAAATGATTTTGAGTATGTGTGCAGCAATGTCTATGTAGTGTTTCCTCCCCCCGCACCAAAAGTGACAGACTTTTTTGTTCATAGAATTAAGCGCGTCACTTGTCCAGGGATAGATAGTCAAAGCTCTGTATGGATATGTAATACATAGTTTTGGCAATAAATTTTTCTTATTATTTCTTAGATAGACAAGTGGACGAGACAAATATTTTAGGACTCCATCTACTTACTTGAGTTGAAAGAATGGTCAACTTGACTGGTGGTGTCTGGTCTGGTGGCAACTACTTCGAGTGTAGGTAACGACGCTTAAGCATCATAAGAATAAACGAACCGAATAGCCCAACGTGGAAAGACAGTGAATTGGCCGTGATTGGCTCGGTCACTCATATAATCTCAAAGTAATAATACGAGACGTTCAACTCATCGTCGGTATTACTCGGTGTAGGGTTGTATGTAGGCCGGTGTGTGTAGCCCTAGGCCCTAGACCCGGAGTGAACCAATTACGGCTCGAACGCGGTCGGGTGTTGGAATGCATTCGCGTTCGCTTTTGACTCAAGTTCATTTTAATATAAGTAAGTTGAGTTGGCTCGTTCAGAGTAACTCCAGTTGCCTATTTATTTATTTATTTATTTATTTATTCAATAACCAACTTATACTTACAGACTATTCTACACGTACAAGTTATAGGTCAGAAGTAGATAATTATGTCATGCATGTACCTATCAAAAGAATGTCATAAACATAGTGCTTACATTATCTATTATAAATTAAATTAAATTTTGAAAATAAAATTAATTACTAATAAGACGCCTTGTCGTCGTCATGATCTCATGACCTAAAGGTCTGAGTTACCAGGTCAAAAAAAGCGTCGTCGTGGTTGTCATTGTCAATATCAAGTCAACGTCAACGTCAGTCATTCGAAAAAATACAATAGTGTAGGGGCATGTAGGGGGCTGGTAGTGCGTCTACCGAATTTGTTGTAATTTATTTGTCGAAATTACAAATAAAATGGAAGATAACAGTCAAAAGCAGAAAAAGAGACCAACAAAAATTGAGGAAATGAGTAAGGAACAAATACGTCAAGCAATACTGAAGAAGCGAGAATGTAACGCGAAAGCCCAACAGACTGTTGAAAGCCTTTTGGAACGGGGTGTCACTGAAGAATTGTTACTCCAGTGCCTTTCTGATATTAACCAGACGCATTTCGAGGATATAGTTGAGGAAAGGGCCATCATTCATATGTGTGGCTACCCGATTTGTCAAAAGACTTTGTCGGTGAAGGATATACCAAAGCAAAAGTACAGAATATCATTGAAAACCAACAAAGTTTATGACATCACTGCTAGAAAGAACTTCTGCAGTAACTCTTGCTATAATGCTGCTATGTTCGTCAAGAAACAGTTGTTGACCAGTCCATTATGGTTTAGAGAGTATGAGGTAATACCTAAATTCCACCTCTTAAATGTAGATGCTGTTGGCTGTATGGGTGAGGAGGTAGATGTCACGTTGATAGAAAGAGTTAAAATCTCTGAGAATAAATTTACTTCAATCAATGATTTTGCTAAAGCTAGCCTTAATGAAATGTCAAATAATCCTCAAGCAGAAGATGAAAGCATTGATGAATCCAATAAAATAAATCATAGCTCAGAAAGAAATGGTAATGTAGAAAATGCAACACAATCCACAGATAATATAAATGAAACACTAGCTAGGATTCAACTGGAGTGTAATATCATCAAATCAAGTAACCCTGATCATTCTCCAGAAACGATAGAAGTTAGTCCAGTATTAAAACCACCAGAAATAGAAAATCCTTCATGCACAGATACTCAAATATCTGAACCGGATGTGACTGATAAAAAACTCAAACCCACACCCAATCCTTTGAACATAGTTGGTGACATCATAGAAAAACCTGAGAGGAAAATTGATCCTATACTAACTACCCCAATTTCTACAACAGTTGAGAACAATTGCAAAGAGAGTAAAACAAAAAAGGTCCCACTGAAGAAACAACCCTTAGTAACTGCTTTAACTATTGAAGTAGAGAAATGTTTGGCTGAATGGTTCACTTTAGACACTATCCTCCTGTTATATGGAGAAGAAAAAGTCAGAGAAATGGTTGCTGACAAAGGAGAATGTATGAAGGAGTACTTAAATAATTATGCCAAAGGCATATTCTATAATTCCAATGTATATGATCAGTACCAAGAGTTGTGTAGAAAACTAAATATTTTAGAATTGGAAGACAGAAAATTTGATAACCAAACCCTGAAGAGGGAGACAAGACCATTGCCAGACTACAGAATGCTGCAGGAGGAAAGTAAAAAAATGCAACTGAAAGTAAAAGCTTTCTTCTCAGGAGAGACTGAGGTTGCAGAACCAGTAACTGAAGAACTTGTACAATCTCAAGAGACAGAAGAGGAAAATTTAACAAATTTACCTCTTGTAGACAAAAATTCACAGAATGCTCTACGCAGAAAAATAGTGTGTCAACATTTAAACAAAGTATTACCTGATATCCTTCGTTCTTTAGGTCTTCTCAGTCTATGTATAAGTTCAGATATCCGTTTATTGGTGAACACTTTTAAATTGAAAGCGAACAATATAATGTTCAAGCCGATACAGTGGATGTTGATAGCTATAATATTCATCAAGCTGTTGTCTTTGAGGGACAAACGGCTAGAGTACTTGCTTGAGCAACCAACTGCATATAAACACATGCAGTTACTACTGTTGAGTTATAAGCAAGATGGAGGATACCTTGATAGATTAATATGTTGGCTCACTGATATAGATAGGCTGTTGGATACTAATGATAAACAATTAACTATAGAAGAATAAAATGTATACTATTTATTTTTATAATAGCTTTTTTTCAGTCCATACCATCCCCTTGATGCATTTCATTCCTCACCTTACCATGTTACCATTTATTATTCTCATAGAGAAACTATTTATACCAAGAGACAGATGGTTGCAAAATCATTCTGACATAAGCTGAACATGCACATAATGTGAACTTGTCATTGTACCATAATCTATACTAATATTATAAAGAGAAAAGGATTGAAAATTTAAAAATTAATTACATACATACATACCATCACGCCTGTATTCCCCGAAGGGTTAGGCAGAGGCGTACTAATGTACACCCACAGTTCGCCGGTATGTTTAGGTCCCATGTAATAGGGGGCGAGCCTATTGCCATTAACCGGGCACAAATTCCTAACTCCGAGCTGCTACTGGGAATTTCATAGAAAAACCCAGTAACACTTTGCTCGACCTGGGAATCGAACCCAGGACCTCTAGCATAGCAGTCGCGGTCGTGACCACTTGGCTATTGAGGCAGTTATTATTGAAAATTAATTATTGAATTAAAAATTTAAATAAAGAGAAATAAACTCAAAAACGAATGGGTAATGTTTCAAAAATTCTTTCAACATTTGAATGCTACATTATTATTCCCGATTAACATAGGCTATAGAATATTTTGAAAAAGTTATTTCTCCACCCATGCGAAGCGGGGGCGGGCCGCTAGTAACTAAATAAGCTAAAAGAATCCTCCCCAGTAGATTACATAAAGTAAATAATATATTTCTTATTATACCACCACATTGATAGTCTACAGTGAAACGTCAATGTGGTGGTAAATGATTATATATACTATCATGTATCCCCGAAGCGTTAGGCAGAGGCGTACTAATGTACACACAGTATGTTTAGCGCCGGCATGAACCGTGCACAAAGCCAAAAACTGCTTGACCTGGGATCGAAACCAGGACCTCTAGCGTAGGACCCTAGCCTCTAGCAGTCACGCTCTGGACCACTAGACTATTTTTTTATTATTATTATTCAGCCATTGTCGTCCCACTACAGGGTGCCGAGGTCCAGCTATATTATTATACTCTTTGGTGCCGAGTCTGCTATTTAGTTGTGTCAGAATTGTGATTCAGTGACTTCATAATGGTTGATTTTTGACAGTTTTCTCTACGAAATCTGTCATTTCTTATGTCATTTAGTGCCATTGGACGGTCATTCTGAGTCAATTGAAATAGCAGACTAGGGCCCCAGGGCAAAGGCCTCCCTTCCCTCTTTCCATTCGTCACGGCGCAACGCTATTTTGGGCCAATCCTTCCAGAAGAAGTCAAGCTCATCCCGCCATCTCCGTCGAGGTCTGCCGCGTTGTCGCCTACCGTTTTGGGGAACCCACAGACTAGACTAGACTAATGAGGCAGTGAATTATATCTATTTGTGGAAAAATAGGTACTCGAGTTCTCTGAATTGTTACCCTTCATCATGATCATGATCACTGACCTTAACATAACCCATAACTAGAGAAGAAATTTTATAATATCGAGTAAAGTCCTATTCTATTCTATTCTAAAGAAAGGAAATCTCATTATTTTTTTTTAAATAAATCAACTGAAGTACTTTGTAAAAATAACTTTATTAATATAAACAAAACAATCATTAACTGCTTAAATTAGGATCTAATAAAGAAAGTGCTGCACCAACTAAGTGCAATGACCCTGTTATTAACACAGACGATGTATCGCCAGTGTTATTTTTTTTCAAACTGACCAAGGCGTCAGCCACGCAACTAGCAACTGCTACATTCGTACAGCCTTCTTGGAAGTGTTGCCATATCTCTGCGTGTTTTTCACACCTAGCTAGTAATTCTTCTTGTTCTACTAACGAATAATTGTCGTTGGTTCGATCTATATTTTTTCGGGCTGTTGGAATGACGAAGAAGACTTTCTTGAAGCCCACATCTCGTAGAGGAGCGAGTAAGGTTTCGCCGTTTCTGTCGCCTGTAGCACTGAATATCAATACTTTGTCATTTACTCTGTAAAGACAAATATTTCATTTATTAGCTTTTAGATGATTTAGAAAAAAAACTTCTCAAAGCTGGTAAAAAAAGTTATTCATTTTATCATTCAAATTTAAAACAAATACTAAAATTATTTTTGGTTATTGAAATAACAACCTAAATCCTACAGCACAGAGTTCAGTTTTATATTGCCTTCTAAAATATTAACTGATAAAGTAAAATACTACATATATTTTAGTTATTCTTACCTATTATCATTCTTGAACCACTGCGCGCAGATTTCCATAGACTCTTTAGTATGCGCCCCATCCATGTAGAATTGTGCATAATCTGTATTCAAAACATGGTACCTTCCCGGCCATTTGCAGGAAGTCAATCCTGACAATGTCTCCTTTGTCACACAATTTACTACTGTATCTAATACTGATTTGGTGAGGCCATTTTGACCGTTAATTACATTATTCTTAAGGGGGTTTTTGGTGTGCACTGATTTGGTTATTCTCATCCAAGCATGAGCTAGCTGGATGGCAAGAGAGGCATTCATCTGGTAAGCTTCTATATCTACTGGCAAGTGAGCTTGTTCTGTGTTTGGGAATGCGTAAGATTTGTAATCAGGAACTATGGTTAGGGGGCACTGAAATAAGATAAAATACACGGTATTAATTAAAGTCACTCTTAATCACGAAATCTCAGAAACTAGAAATATATAACTTGCAAAAGTACAAACTGAAAGAATTCCCACAATATTGAAAAAAACAGCCACTGCATCGGACAGGTTGTGAATAAAACAGTCAATTTGACACCCATTCTGAAGTAATACTATACATTAAATACGTAATAGCATTATGTTTATAAAAACTATAGATATTAGGCATCCTCATAAATCTGGCGTTAGACTATTGTAGACTAAAACCTCCTTACAATTTCCCCCACCCAATCAGATTAAAAAGTGAAATACCTGGAATCTATTGGCTACGTTTTTAAGCATATTCATGGCTTCTGGCGGCTGCTCCACGGTGTAAGCCTCGCAGCCAGTCTTCATGATACCCGCCTTGGCTGCGGCGATCTCTGGTAAAGTGGTACCCAGTATCGCCGTGTGGTCCAGGCCTAATGCTGTTATTCCCACTACTGGGACTTTCCTGGGGAAAGTGTGCAACAATGAGGTGAAGTTACAGCTCTTATCACATATCTTACTCCTGCTTCCAACTTAAATCATATCAAAATCAAATGCTTTATTTGCAAATCAAGAGTACAATATAAGATGGTGAATAATTTAATAAGCACTTAAAACTTAGCGGCCTTCTACAAGCGTTCCAAATTTGAGGATCTTAGGATCAGCTTCGATCCCCTGTAATCCAACGTATCATTTCATACTATTTTGCAATTCCGTTCCGTTCATGCAATTCCGCATGTGGAAGGTCCCCAATTATGCAAAACAACTGAATGTTTTGATTTGTTCAGAATTGTTTTGTAAAACAGATAGCGGTTATCTTCTATAATATAAAAATGAATCGCCAAATGTGTTGCTAAGCGCAAATCTCGAGAGCAGCTGAACCGATTTCGCTAATTCTTTTTTTATAATATACCATGAAGTACGAGGATTGTTCTTACGGAGAGAAAAATATTAAAAAATGCCTGAAAAAGTCTAAAAACAACACTTTTCTATACAAAATACTCTCTTAAAAGTCAATTTGAACTTTAATACCATACCATAAAGTTTAAGTGTTAGTGGAGGGGTTCCGTGAAGGCAAAACAATCGAGTGACGTTAGTTTCAGAATCGACTGTTAGGCGGTTCGAAGTTCGCCGGGTCAGCTAGTGTAAATATACAATTTAACTGCGACATAGACAGCAGACAGTTTTTTCAGCCAATTTTTATTCCTTACATAAATACAGTTTCTATTGTATTTTACGTGGAATAAACATAATTTCATTTCACTAAACAAAAATCGTACTTATCTACAATAACAAAGACCAAAGCTGTTTTAAAAGTGGGTAGCTCATAAATACCTGTAGCTGTGAAATAAAATACCATAAATGCTAAATAACAGGACGGGCGCAATGTTATAACGATGTTGTACTGTAATGAGCGAACACCAGCGCAATTTTATTAAATTACATAACAACCGAATGAGAATCAATTTTAAGCCTTTTATCACGTCCCTAAAAGTTTATAGCTAAATTCCTATTACAGAGACATATTACCTTAAAACATTAGTATAATCTACGATGCCACCGATGCCCACTTCCACAATTGCGACATCCACCTTCTCTTTTAGGAACACGTTGAAAGCCATCACAGTTAGAAACGAGAAATACTTCGGCATATCACCCTCGAATTCCTAAAAACATGTTAAGTCACATTCCAGTTACAATTTCCAGGTACATTTCAGAATGAGATATCTTATTAAAGGACTTTAAACATGTTCGCAATCTATGTGTGTACTTCAGTGCACCTCTACATAACCATTTGGAGATACAAGCATATTATATTATGAAAATTAAGCCAGATACAAGAAAACCACTAGAACAGACAGACCATTTTTAGAAAAAGAGTATTGATTTGAATATTATATACAAATAAATGCTCTGTTTACAGCCATAATTATTGATGGCTTTATTTACATTTTTAGTGAACGTCAGTTAGATACCTTAGTGCCGTCCAGCATATCGTAGACCTGATGGAAATGTTTCGAGAACTGATCCTCAGATATGACGCGACCCTCGAGACGAATGCGCTCGCGCACCGCCACTAGATGCGGTGATGAGTAAAACCCCGTGCGGAACCCGTGGTGACGGAGGATAGATTCGCACATTGCGCTTGTTGAACCCTGAAAATTATGCCAAGAGTTTTTATAAATACCTATTACTTGTAGTTAATAATATTAATTGATCATTAAATCAATTCAAAATAAATAAAGTATTTCTCAAGGATTCAACAGATGTTTTAGAATTAATAATTTAATTAACCGTTATAGTCTATCAAAACTTACTAAACCCCATATTAAACGTTACTATATAACATTTATTATCGAATTAGGATGTGGCCTTCACACAAGTCGTCATACACATACAAAGTATGTGTCGAATAAATACAATAATTATGTATATGGTCACGGTATATACAAGGCTAACATTCATTAATTAAAACATAAATCTATTGTCTATTCTTAAGTGGTAGGCATATTATGCTTACCTTTCCTTTGGTACCAGCAATATGTATCACAGATAGTTCGTCCAACTTTGTCAGACTCACTCCAGTTCTTGATAAATAATTCTCCATGTCCTCTAAATTTTTGCATTTCTGAAACATAGATAAATACAGGGTACCGATTTAGTTAGCCACACAAGTTAAAGGGGTGATTCGAAGACAAACTTTTCCTATGAATTGAATAACTGAAATGTGCTAAATGAATGACAAACTGTGGTATGTCTACTTTTGTATAGAACAGTTTATTTTTCATTAAAAGTATAAAATATAGCTTTCATAGGAAAATTTGTTAATTATGATGGGTAGAATCACCCTTTCACTGGTTGCACATGACTTAATGGCCATCGTGTATAAATAAGGTATATAATTTATATACTAGCGACCCGCCGCTCAGAGGCATATCGTGACGTTATATAGCTTAAAACCTTCCTCCTGAATCACCCTGTCAATTAGTGGAAACACCATGAAAATCCGCTCAGTAGTTTTTCACTTAGCAACACCAATAGTCATTTATTTTTATTTATATAGGTATAGGTATTTGAAAAATAAGAGATATGAGGAAGCTGATCCAGGCCTCATACTTACTTGACCGGTCCTTATATCTTTTCTGATCTGTTCTATGGTAGCCTTGTTTGATTGCAACAGATTTAACTTGCAAACAGCCTCCTGGAACCAATAAATATCCCATTGAGTTAACTGTGTAGGCAAAGGATAATATATATAGGTATTTTTGTATTTTCTCAATCTGTTGATAATGAATCTGCTGATATCAGTACATCCTCTGGGGGAATTTTAACAGCTCATCTGGAAACTCAAATCCAAGGCTATGAAGCTAATGCTGGCCTGGACTGTAGGTTTTGCCAGATTCAGCATGACATGTAGCCAATTTACAGTTCTAGTCAGACAAAATGTACACGGTTAATTACAGGGTTAGACTTAGGACTTTTATTAGTGTTTTAAGGCTGTTCAGAAAAGGCTCATTGAAATTAATTAATTAAAAATACCCAACTTACATTCTTACTATTTAATGTGGGTCTAATAAGAAAATTATTTTTTATACCCATCAATCAACAAATTACAATCAAAATAGGAAACTATCATCTCATAAAATTAGTGAATTATTAAAATGTAGTGGAATTTTTTAACCTGGGTTATAATAATTAAGTTTATGAATGAGTTCTAGAACAAATTACCTTTACAAGCTACTATAATAATGGAGCCATGACAGCATTATGCTATTGTAAGTGGTGAAAATAACCACAACAAATAGTTAATTATATTCTAGCTATGTGTTAGATAAGATAAGAAATTTATAGTTTTTTTAAGAAAAAACCAATTTAAGGAGCAGGTAAGAGGATTATTTGAATAACTATTTTGAAAACAATGAATAGCATGCTAGCAAAAATATTAACTATATCTATGACAGATAATATTATTACTAAGAAGATTAAGATTATACCCATGTTACAAAGTTGCATCAGTATTGTAAATGTTATATATTTAATTTTAAATGAACCATAGAATCTCCAGCAATACTTATTATGAGACAGCCAAAATGTTATAGGTACTTATGATGTAGTCAGGACTCAGGTGACACACTACCATTGCTGTAGTTATTATTAGAATTCCTTTTTTTTATATTACCAGGTTAGTTTTGTTTTTTTTCCTTAATGACATAAGAGTGTATATAACATGATGTTGACAAATGTGCAAGTTCTTGAATTTTTTTTTTATGCTTATCATTATCAATTGACTATTCTACTAAATCTTTTTTGCTTGGACACCCAAATTTTACAAACTTACCTCAATGCTTTTTTTATCAACTCTTTGGTTGCATGATAATGTGTCTACCACTAAAACTTAGATATTTATTGGTACTTATTTGAATTAACATAATTAATTATGCTTTTATATACAACATCCGTATTTAATATCCTATTAATTTTGCATGATTAGAAAGTAGATAACAATAATGTATAAATTGATTCTTAAATTTTTTATCTAGAAAAATATATTTATGCTGAATTATATTATTTTCATCTATTCTATAAAATTTATATGGTGCCAAATAAAAAAAAACATTGTTCCTGTAAGAAATATTTTAGATGCATTTTTTTTATTGTCCCTAGAACAACACTGATATAGTGGATTAAATAACTATTATTATAATTAACAAAATGAATAAGAGAGTGGTGTTTTTTTGGAGGCCTGAAAGTAACTTAATGTTTTGAATTGAACAAGACTGGAATTCAAAGCCAGCGATTAAAGAAAAGACTTCAGGAATTTCAGGACACAATTCAACTACCATTTTAAATTACATGAATTTAGGCAAGTTATTGATTTACCTACCTACAGTAAACTTTCTAAAACAGTATGATGTGGCAATACTACCTTATTTCCTATCAGAAAAGGTTTTACAAACATAAACAGTTCTTGACAACAAACACACTGTCAAACAAATTAAAAAACAAATTATCATTATCTTTACAAGCCGTACCTCATAGCCCGTTTTTGTCGAACACATCCTAACAGCTATCCTAGACACTAAACAACTACGGAATGACCGCACGCTATTCATCGCACGTCATCCATCAAACGGATCGTGCAACGACGTAATTTGGAAAAAACAGTGACCTTGCCGTGCAGCTAGCTAATAAAATCACATGGCGATTCTCTTGGTATGCTGTTACTTATCGATGAGGTATACGACATCTGACCCTCTCATGTTAGTTTCTGTCACAACATCGAACCGAATCAGGCCGGCAATTAGTGATAATAGCTTCGTAGAACAAAACAAAAGGTTACAACATAACCTAACCATATCAAAACAATACAAAACAAAACATTTGAGTGAAGGTGGAAAGAAAATTGTGTCATTGTGATGCTACTATTCGATTCGATGCAATACAGTATCGATACAACATCATTTGATATTTTTAGATGTTTTGGATCTAACAAACGATCAATAAGAAGGTCCGAACTTGTCCGAAGGTACCATTTTCTATCTTGTATAGGAATATATGGATCCTCTCACATTTATTTAGCTGTTTTTTTAATTAGCATAATATATTTCCCACTGTTTGGCGAAGGATTCCCTGCCTCTTGCTCTTTCCAAACTTTTTGTCTTTCTTCTCTTTATAACTTTGCACCATAACCAGCGGAGTTTATAACTGTATGACCAGTAAATTTCAAATATCATAGTTGTCTATTATATAAATCACATCCATTACAAATACCTTAAAACTTGATAAATACATATATTCTGTCAAAATCGTTAATTATAAAACCGGAGTTTTACGTACTCTGACAAAGAATCGATAAAAATACAAAAAAAATAAAAGTATTGTGCATCCCTAGTAAAGAAAAGTGAAATGCATTGATTGTCAGTCTATGACATTGACAGTTGACAACATGAAATCCGGAAATGGAATTGATTTTCTTATCGTTCAGGAACTCAGCAAACCTCTGAAAAAGGAACTCAAGCACCAAACACACAGATAAGTTATGTTTCATAAAGAATGATCTTCAAAATATCTATATATATATTAGTTTGATGGAGTACTACTGTTACAGTTCTTGTGAAATATCTGTGCGTTTTCTCGTAAATGTTCATTGAAAATCTTAATTAAATGCTCTATGTTCCAAATAGGACACGCAAAAAACACGAATGAAACCGAGTAAACGGTTTTCATAGAGCATTGCTGCAGAGTGCAGAAGCATTCACTGAGCATTCACTTCTCCCTTTGACTTTGGATATATGTATAGGTTGTCAAAGACTTCTCCACTCCATTCAATAGGGTATTTTACACCATGTAAGAAAAAATATAAAAATGCATGTTTATGATAGATTTGTAAAAAAGTAAAAGAGAAACGTTAGTATTTATTTATAAAATGCAATGTAAATTTTATAATTCAATTTAAAAAATAGTCTTTTTTAATCTGTTTTAAAACTCCATCCGCCATATTGGATTCCGACGTGATGTCACTCCGATAGTTACTTGACGTTACTTGGTCTTTTGCAGTTGTATTGTTTACTAACGAAGTGACGTCACGACCCGAAGTAGCATGGCGGCTAGCGTTTCCGCGCGAAAATTCAAAATCATAAATTAAAAATAGTTTTTAAGGCATTTTTCGGTTTGTTTATTGAAATAAAATTTCTACTGGTTCATTACGATCTAAGGATTAATTTAAAACAGTTTTCAAAAAAAGGTGTAATACCCTATTGCACTATCACAGACTTAACATCTCCACTGATATTTCCACTGACATCCGATATGTATATTATCCAGTCTAGAGTAATACAGAGATGAGTGACTATCTTAGACCTTCTTAGATTAAGAAAATGTCCTGTAGGTGTCTTCTTAGATTAAGAAAATGTCCTGTAGGTCCATACCATGTCCATACCTACCACCTACGGCATACTTAACTATTTTCAGGAAAATAAAAAAAAACATTGTCAAATGTCAGAACCCTGTTCTCCAATTTTATTTTTCATCGAAAGCGACTAAAATTAAAGGCATTTTCTTCTTCGCTTGTGTTTGTTACGCTAACATCGAATACCGAGATTTATTATTAAATAGAATATTCTTATTCTGTGAGCCTGCAAAATGACTGAAACCGACAGCACGAAGAGACCATTACAAATGCCCGCAAAATTTCTTCCGGCACTCGAGAAGTACAGGGTTTATCAAATGATGAAGGTTTTCCAATACACATTATTCAAATGATAATAGTTGATACCTAAAACTAAGACTAAATAAAACTAAATTAAATAAAAAAATAAAGTAGGGTAGGTACCTACTGTACCTACCTACTGTACCCAATAAAAAATGTAAATTCCTACCTAACTGCGATTCGTGCAGTTCCATAATTATTTAAATGTTTTTTATAAAGATACCTGTCCTTTCAGTGTCGTGCGTGGTATTTAATAGGTTCGCAATTAGGGGAATACAGCCGTGATGGTATGTCAGGGTCGTGGTACTCGTGGTACTAATAAACGAAAGTAAAACTCTTTCCCAACTGTGTTGCGGTCGGCTTCCAGTCTAACTAGATGCGGCTGATTAGGTACATTATTTTACACGAAGTGTGCACGAAGCGACTGCCATCAGACCTCCGCAACCCATAGCTTTTATAGATTATCCCGCTTGGTCGTGGTAATTGTTTCTATAGCCTTGCCCGAAAGGTTTGGAGGCCTGCGATATCTTGATTTTGTAATTATATGTTCTGAGTGAACCAACCAACAGCGGTGGCGGAAGATGGGAAGACTATGAAACCCACTATGAAAGGGAATTAAGGGTATTCTGTTAAGGATATATGAAAGGGTCATTGATCGAGCGTTTGATTCGGAGTTCTACAAAAAATATACTTCCTTGATTATAATTATTTCTTTATTGTTTTTTTTTTCTCAGGATATGGTCCGAAATCTCATCATACATCTTCCAAAGGATCATCTCAAGCATATGAAACAATTTCTAAGCCATCACCTATATACGAGTGAGGCGTCACGCGTGTTAATGCTTATTGAGCCGGAACTCATCATAGGTATAACGCTCTAATAATATAATAAGTATGCTTTCCAAGACAATACGGTCATTTTTGGTATTTTGGCGGTATGGAGAATTAGATATTCTAAATAGATATAAGAGTAGGAGGGACGGGTATCCATCCATATACTTACAGCTAAGTTGATTGAAAGTATAATTTAGGTAATACTTATCAGTTTAACTTTTAGATCACTGTAAGATAAACAGGATGCTTAGATATGGGTTTCCTTATACTTAGGAACGACAATAATCATTCCAGATCCAAATACTTACACATTTCCAATGGCCATTAGCTACAATTTTATTTACCCATCAGCAGTTCTTGAGTAAATTATCAGAATCATCAATCAAGAAAAATCAATCAATCAATCAGAATTAAATTATCAGAGAAGGGAGAGCGGTGGGGTGTGACTCCGCTTTGAAAAGAGCGATCTACCGACTAAAACCAACCTCGGCGTTTCGCATCACCACTTTGGTGCCGGGCCTACGGGAGCGCTGTAGCATTCATCCGCGGAATATTACCTACCCTACCCTAGCATAAGTGTTCATTTCATACACACTCGTTCTTTCTTATCAATTACGTTGCTATTTCCAGCTATCATAAAGAAGTTCAAGAATTAAACGCTTTTCTTTCTTAGATATACATTTGCTGGCGAAACAGATGATAAAAGACTTCGGTTGCTTCGTAATAACGCGTCGGTGCGTGATGGATCGCTATGAAAAAGTAATGGACATTTCACGTTTTACTTGATATATCGATAAAGCTTATCGATACTTTTTCTTGATAATCGATTACATAATGTCTTACTCAGCATGATAACTACGTGCCTGGATGCATATCTGCAGCTTTGATGTCGGAAGTAACGAAAGCATTGATTCTGAAAGATCCGGTGCCGCAAGCTGGGTGGCTAATGTTTGGTAATCCTTTGTATCCTCCTTATCCCATCATTCTCTTCATCCTTGCGAACTTGTTTGTATAGTTTTTACGAAGGATCATTGAGCATTGGAGCTTGATCCTATCCTATGGTATGGTGAGTATATGTCGCCCCTATTACTAACCAGATCACCCGTGCACGGTCCGCGAGGCGCGTTGCCTACAGCAGGACGGCGTGCTGCCCTCAGTGACGCTGGTGCTGATGCGGTCACCGCCGGTCGCGCCGCGCGCCGTCAGCAACCATACTCCTAAACGGAACTTTTTCCAGCAAGATTTCGATGGGCTCAAGTTTGCTTACAAAGCTACATTGAAGGTAGACATAAAGAAGATTGATTAGAAATTAGGTAGTTCAATTAAAGTACCTATTATAGCGGTAAGGGTTGTCTAATAAAGAGTCCAGATAACTTTCCTCTTAAATACTCGTTTCGAAACCACACCAAAAAACACCGATGCAATACGGTTACATAGAATAGACGTTATTTCAAATCAAGGAATCACGCAATTGACACGTCTTGTGCGTAGGGAATTAAGCAGAGGCTTCTGGTTGGGTTTGTCTATTTGTTAATTTGTAGGAAGTGCATATCGACCCTGAAGACACCCCGGATACCATATCGAACAAATGCTTCAACGCGGTGCGCGCCTGCCACGCGGGTGCGCAGGGCCCGAAGCAGGGCATGCATGTGATCGGCGCGCCCAGCGTCTATCGAGTTCTGTTGCTGGGGCCGCGCGGCTCCGGCCGCAGGACTCAGGCCTACCTACTCGCTAAACATTTCGGTTTGGTATACTGTACGTTACCAGAATATCATAATAGTTATAATTATTACATAAAACTAAGTACGCTAAAATAAACCAAGAAAAAAATTCCCGCTACAAGAGTCCAGCTCCTGAGTATACTAGACTACGCTATGTACAGAACGGAATCCGAAGCAATCTACAAGTTCGATATTAGTTAGACGCGCCGTGCGCCGTCGTATATATGTCTGAAAGGTGATTTTGTGGTCGGTTTTTCATTTACAGTGCATTTCGATGCGGTGTTCAGTGAGGCGAGGGCGAAAAATGATAGCACTGGGGAACGGATCCGTAAATACGGGACCAGCATTCAGCTGAGAGCAGAGGCTGTTAGACAGCGCCTCCTGAGGAAGGTTCGCTATATCGATACCTAAGTATAAGATTGTATTATCTAATTTATTGTTCAGCCGTTTACCGATATGCAACTTTGGCTTTTATTGCCCGCTAATGTCTTTTGTATTGTGAGATTTCTTATTTAAGTTACCTAATTATAACAATCACTTAGGTACGTGTAATTACATTTTTAATAAGTAGATTATCAAATTACTTATTTATTTATTACTTATTCATTTCTTCATCATAAGAGGCCCCCTGGAGGAGAAGGATGATGTGGTCTGAGGGCTCTACTACCCGTAGCCTTGCAGCCATTTCAATATGGTTGTGATGGGGACTTGCCATGCTTCTTCTTCTTCGACCTTTCGACCTTCTTCGACCTTTTGGAACCGTGCAACTAGAATCACAACGTTTCATAAACGCTTGTAAAAGCTTATTTGAAATAAAAACATTTGAACTTGAACTTGAACTCTTTTACTTGGAGGCAGAATTTAGTAATGCTTGTTAAATTCAAACAGTACCTTAGGTATTATATTTTCTAGCTGAAATGTTATCACCACCCATAATAATTCTCGATCCTTTTGATGGGCATTTTCCTGCATACCTAACTGCCAATATCCATATACCTACCTATATAAGACACAGTTTAATTTAATAACAGGATTGTCTTGACCACGGTTGGGTGCTGACCGGGTACCCGACTTGTGGGAACGACTTTGAGAGTCTGGAAGCCATGCCGACCCCCCCTAATCGGTGAGTACTGTATACCACATCTGTCACTATGGTTAATCTCACAGGCACTCTTTGTTACTTTATAAAAATACATAACCATCATTACCCAACGGTGTAAAAACCAATAATGTAACTGAAAAGTGAATATGTATATCGTTTTGTGATTTTTTTTGCATTTTTCTTGCTTAGATTACAATTATGCACAAATCAAACAACAGTGACATATTTTGTTACCTATGATTAATTTTAAACGAAACATTCGGCCGGTTCATTGCCCTGAAAGTTGGAAACCATTCTAGCAAGCCTTTAGATAAAATAAAGACCAACAAATAAAACAAGTGCAACTTGCACTTTCATTTTGTTCAGCTTTACAATAGTCTACTACAATGTAACCTGCTTTCTAAGTGAAAGTACCGTGATCAAATTAAATAATTGCAAATGTTTATTAAAATAACATTGGGGCTGGAATCCACGGTATGATAATATAATAGACCGTCACCCCTGTATTCCCCGAAGGGTAAGTCCGATGTGTACTAAGCAGGTACACCCACAGTTCGCGGTATGTTTAGGTCCCATGTAATAGGGGGCGAACATATTGCCAATAACCGGGCACAAGTTCCAAACACCGAGCTGCTACTGAGAATTTCATAGAAAAACCCAATAACACTTTGCTCAACATGGGAATCGAACCCAGGACCTCTAGCGTAGCAGTCGCACTTCGGAGACATAGGTAAGTGTGTGTATTTTTTTATTCTGTTATTCGCACTTAAAATTCGGTTTTAAAACGACAATATTTATAAATAGAATACTGAGGGTGCTCTAAAGGACAAACTAGTTTGATGTGTGTCCACGAGGAGAAGTTAAAGTCACAAGCTATATAATTTATTATATCGTTCACTGTTATGGCTGAAATGGGAAGAACCTAATGATTATGGTAGTGATTCTGTCCCAGTCGTGGCGGATGTCGCGATTTCGCAAATCTTATTTCCGGTGACTAAGAGCAAGGGGAGGCAAGCCAAATTTTTATACATAGATATAGTACCAGACTTTTATTTATATGTCGATGTATTTACATTGATCAGCATAATATTCTTGAACACTGACTTGGAGACCTGCCGCGCGCGTTCCATGGCCCAGGGCTACGACGCCTGCACGGGCGAGAAGGTGCCATACGGGTCCGGGCCCCGCGTCATCCGCCATCCAGACCACGATGAGGCCCTGATGGAGTATGAGGTTACATGCCTTGAGTATTTTATGTAGCAGACACAGCGTATAAAAAGACTAATTAAAATACTGTTCAGCCATAAACAGATGGGTGAAGGTCGTTCTCGGATCTTAGACTATAACTCCCGATACTAATTTGAAAGTGTAGGTACTTATTTAACTCACCTACATTTTTTAACAAGTCGTTGACACTCATGTTTAACCGTAATTTAGGCAACGGTGATACCTACCTAAACAAATTGATAACCGTAACTAAAGGTACCGCTATTAGGTGTGATTGAAATGAAAAGTAGGTAGGTACCTAACTGCTGTTTTATATGTTTGGCAATGTCATAATAAGTACATATAGTTTAGTAAGTAGGTCAAGAATGGTCAAGAGGCTGCTTCGACTAACAAAATTGCCTGTCAAACGTAGTCAGTTATCACTTTACCAGCAAGACACAAGCTGCCTGCTTTGATTTGTAAGTAGCTATACCGAACTCTGTAACCCAATTCATGTTGTACATGTAGGTACAATACTGAGATTCTGAGCATATTTGCTACAAAACTATAATACTAATAAGTTCTTTCGCTAGCTAGGCATGTAAGTAATTCAGTCAGACAGAGGCAAGACTTAGGTAAAATAGTTATAGTCCTTATTTTCACAGTGGGACTATTACTTTACGGAGGCGTTGGCAGAACTCCGTGCGTCGGCTGGAATAACGGCTGTAGAGATAGATGCCAACGAACCCTTTGGTACGTAGACGTCAGACAAAGCAATATAAGTAGGTATTTATCTGACAAATCAGGTCTATGGGCTAACCGGGGCCCCGTAAAGGCGGCAGTAATTACAGGGAGTACCAAAATTATAAAATAATTATGTCTATTGTAAAACAAAAGTTGTTTCACAATTATTCATAAAATGCCCAGTTGCTTTTTGAACATAGAGGACTTTTTCTGATGGTTTCATATTCTACTGGTCACAGAAATTTCCAGAATCTTTTTGGAGGAAGGAGGCGCTACCTGATATTACGATAACCATTAGATAAGAGATCGAAGAAAAACAACTAGTGTTACAAAAAGAAAATGCTTTGTAGTTTCACCTACTTCGTTCACGACTCCAAAAATTATATTAGTAAGTAGGTAGCTACTTTACATCCTTGGGGATATCGAGGATACCGCTTGGTACCGATGTGAAATTGGCGAGGTGAGGTAATATGTAGGTAATTAAAATCGTCCAGTTGTGGTGTGATGTGATGACTTACTGAACTGGACTGGTTTGATTTAATATTTTTGTATTAAATCACACTGCCTCATCAGTCTAATCCTGGGTCAATCTTCAGATCTGGTGTCAGCTTATTGCCGCTATGAAATAATTGCTTATCGGATAGTCACATGGGTGTCTGTGCGTACTTTTCACCTAAATTCGTAAGATCCCACTAGCTGTTTTGTGTACGTGTTTGTTGTCCCCATACAATTTACAACTAACCCACGTCCATCATTTTTGTTTGGCTACGTTCACATAGTATATATAAAAAAAAAATGATGTTCTTATAGGTTAGGTTTTTTGCTCTAAGTTCACGTACTTTTTATTAGAACATTGCACCACGTTCATAACAAAAATAAATCAAGTTGTATGTAAAAATGAGTCACCTGTGACTCCTGAACTTATTCCCAAAGTTCATTATGAGTCATATGTGACTCACGGGGTTAAGTTGCGCACCTAGGTACTATGAAATAGAAAGAAAATCTAAGCGGGACACCACTGATTTTTCATAAAATAATGTTGGGGAATACCCTTTAGAATTTATGAGCGTCCATGTACGGTATATATTTTGTAAATACATAGGTATATGATAACGTGATATGGTTAACTATAGTAGATAGTACTCTGTTTTAGATAAAGTTCAAGTGAAGCTCCAAGCGGCTGTGATCGCTGCGCCGCTCTTTGACATAGTGTTCTGTTCTGTTCAACTACGCGATGCCTACGCTGATTAGTTGGTATATTATTTGCATGGTATTTATTTGGTCATTCGGAAATAAAATATGTTCTCGTTAGAAAAATGTTTTATTTATGTACTCCTCCGTACTTCCTTTCAAATTATTTAATTACTACATAATTATATAATTATTCTGCTAATTATGAACTAACAATTCTGCAGTCTCAAAATAATTACATACATACAGTTTAAGAACACTGAGTTACGTCTCTTGGATGTAATGAGACATCGATTTATCGGCGGAAGACAAATCGATAATCGGAAAGTCATGGAATTAGGCATCACGCAATTCACACGCGAAACTATTGCTTTCACTAAAAATAAAAATGCATCAATTTTTACAATAATTAACTTCACGCACCAGTCAGACGCGCATGCGCAGCGGCAGAAACTCGATCAGATCTCGGCTCTGTGACGGCAGCCCGCCCGCCGCACACGCCACACGCACGTAATACACACACTCATTCAAACATACAATAAATATACACATGAGCTAAAACACACCGCATCCGTGTGTCGTTGCCGGCTGTGCAGCGTGACGTCACGTGCCACGGGGCACAGTCAGCAGCGATCGGAGATCACATTTGGCTCTGATCACACGTTTTTAAAGTCTGTTTGGTTACAACTCGTCTTTGAAATCTTCGTCGTCGCCTCCCGCACCGGGTGGAGGTACTCCTTGTCCTTGATACAACTTAGCGATGATGGGCTGAACGACGTCCTCGAGGGACTTCTTCTGTTTCTTGTACTCCTCAGAGTCGACGTCCTGGTTGTCTTCAAGCCATTTGATGGCGGCGTCGATCGCCTCCTCCATTTTGGATTTCTCATCATCGCTTAACTGTTGACAAGGAAAGAAATATTATTAGCATATGATGTCAAAATATTTCCATTTACAGCTTTTAATGAAGAAATGTTTTTGACTATAAAATGATAACTGAAGTAGAAAATCTTTACATTCAAATATAAATAACAAAGTAGCAATACTAACCTTAGCACCAAGTTTTTCTTTGTCCTGAAGCTGGTTCTTGATGGAGTATGCATAGCTTTCCAGTTCATTTCTGGCTTCAACGCGCTCCTTGAGCCTCTTGTCCTCATCGGCGAACCTCTCGGCATCCTTGATCATCCTCTCAATGTCTTCAGGTGTCAGTCTGTTCTGATCGTTGGTGATGACGATCTTCTCACGGTTTCCTGTGCCCTTGTCTTCAGCAGACACTTGCAGGATACCGTTAGCGTCGATCTCGAAGGTAACTTCGATCTGAGGGATACCACGTGGCGCGGGAGGAATGCCAGTCAGGTCAAACTTTCCAAGCAGATGGTTATCTTTGGTCATAGGACGCTCACCCTCGTACACCTGGATGGTGACGGTGTGCTGGTTGTCGCTGGCGGTAGAGAAGATCTGGGACTTCTTGGTGGGAATAACAGTGTTACGGGGGATGAGCTTGGTCATGACACCTCCGACGGTCTCGATACCCATCGTGAGGGGGTTAACGTCGAGCAGCACAATAGCGTCAGTGTCTTGTTCTCCGCTGAGCACGCCAGCCTGGACGGCAGCACCATAAGCAACGGCCTCGTCGGGGTTGATGCCTCGGGAAGGCTCCTTGCCATTGAAGAATTCTTTGACCAGTTGCTGAACCTTGGGGATACGTGTGGAACCACCTACAAGCACAATCTCATCGACATCCTTTTTGTTCATGTCGGCGTCTTCCAAGACCTTCTGCACAGGCTTGAGGGTAGATCTGAAGAGGTCCATGTTCAACTCCTCGAATTTAGCCCTAGTGAGAGTTTCAGAGAAGTCTTCACCTTCAAAGAATGATTCAATTTCGATCTTGACCTGGTGACTGGAGGACAGAGCTCTCTTAGCCTTCTCGACTTCACGACGGAGTTTCTGCACGGCGCGGTTGTCCTTCCTGATGTCCTTACCCTTCTTCTTCTTGTACAGCTTAATGAAGTGCTCCATGACCCTCTGGTCGAAGTCCTCACCACCCAAGTGAGTATCACCATTGGTGGCTACGACTTCGAAGACGCCATTGTCGATGGTGAGCAGAGACACGTCGAAGGTACCACCACCCAAGTCAAAGACCAATACGTTCTTCTCGCCATCTTTCTTGTCAAGACCGTAAGCGATAGCGGCGGCAGTGGGCTCGTTGATGATTCTCATTACCTGGAGACCGGCGATGGCACCGGCGTCCTTGGTAGCTTGACGCTGAGCGTCGTTGAAGTAAGCAGGGACTGTGACGACGGCGTGAGTCACTTTCTTGCCAAGGTAAGCCTCAGCAGTTTCCTTCATCTTGGTTAGAACCATAGCAGAGATTTCTTCAGGGGCAAAGATCTTGTCGCCCTGAGAGGTCATAACAGACACATGGGGTTTGCTGTTCTTCTCAACCACCTTGAAGGGGAAGAATTTTACATCATGTTGGACTGTGGAGTCACTCCATTCACGACCGATAAGACGTTTGGCGTCGAACACGGTGTTTTCTGGGTTGGTGGTAAGCTGATTCTTGGCAGCATCACCAATCAGACGCTCGCCGTCAGCAGTGAATGCTACATATGAGGGGGTGATACGGTTACCCTGGTCATTAGCAATGATCTCCACACGGCCATTCTTGTATACACCCACACTGTGGACAAATAAAAAAAACTTTAGTACCTATTTTAACAAGTCTTTGTCTTGGGATTTTTTATTTTAATTTATTTCAGTCTAACAAAAAAATTTCAAAAAGTTATTATGTGTTGGTTAGGTATAAATTATGACTTGTTGCATATTATTATTTTTATATATTACTAGTGGCACGCCTCAGCTTTGCATGGGTGGAGATTCTATAGCCTATATTTTAGGGATGGACAACTCTATCACTTAAAAAAATTGAAAAATTGATAGTAGCCGATTCTCAGACCTACTGAATATGCATATAAAATTTCATAAAAATCTGTCAATCCGTTTGGGAGGAGTATGGTAACTAACACTGTGACACAAGAATTTTATATTTAAGTTAAAAGGTGTTGACTGCAATGCAATGTCAATGTTAATGTTTGTACAGTCAAAGTCCAAAGAAATTTCCTTTCATTAATTTTGAGAAATGAAACCTACTCTCAATCATGTTAAATAAATTATCTGCTACTTCATAATAAATTATGCAAATAGCATAACATGATTGTGATAGGCTATATTTTGCATATTTTAAAATATTTTTACACAACTAAAATATAGATGGACACATACAATTTGGTAGTTCATTGACCTCAATGTGGTAAAATATATCTACAAAAATAACAGCAGGCATTTTGGAATTGTCTAAAGAAAATTATAATATGAATTAAGATGAGAATAAATTATCTTTTTTTAAATAGATAACTTGAGGTTTTATCCAGAAACTTCTAGATAATTTTGAACTTCAACATATTATATGTCATATCATAATGTTGTGTGATTTGTGATAATTTCTAGTCTTATTTCTCTTATACTTCTAGCTGTTATGATAACTATTAAAATTCCATGAATGCAGTAGGTACATATGTATACTTATTATGAGTTATGACGAAGGAAGTAAGGATGTGTAAAGTTTTTTTTTGGTTTTCTATCATTAACTTCCCCAATGCAACAGGTTATTAACACATTTTTAAAAAATATGGAATTGAAGACAGTTCCTAGCACATAATAGCCTTATTATGGAAGATTCATTGACATTCAATATTATAAGATGTGAACTTGTAAATTGTTCAACTCACCAAGAGTATGTGGTACCCAAGTCAATACCGATGACGGTGCCGATGTCCTTCTCTTTGTCTTTCTTGTCGTCGGCGCACACCGCCACGACCACACAGGCCAGCGCTAGAATACTCCACCGCATTTTCAGCATGCAATTTAACACTTTTCTGTAACAAATAATCATAAGATTATATTAGAAATACAAATACTGTTACACGTTTAGTATTCGTTTCAATAATCTCATAAGATCTACCAGATGACACCTCTTAATAGACACGTAATCACTAAAAGGACACGTCACTATTGTAGTTTAGGGCGCCGGGCCAAACGCTAGCGGGATTTGAAATAATGAAATGGAAAGCTCCCCTGTGTGCCTATAACGGGCACAAGAAGCCTAACGGTACCTTGTAACGGCCACGGGAGATGTAGGACGCGGTACCGGCCCACTCAGAATCGAGAAATTTCGTTGACGTATAACCACGGTAATACAGGATTTTATACGAGTTCCTTAGCAAATGAATGGAAACGCTACATTTGCCCAAATAAAACACTACTTCTCTAACGAATTAAATATAAGCTTTCGTAATTTTCTAATTATTGTCCATCCACAAACACACCGTATCGGTGAGGTTAAATTTAGCTATTTTCGGATTACAGAACGAGTGTAAAGTATAGAAAGAACATAATTACCAATTAATATGATGGTTGAATTTAATGGAATCCCAATAAATATAATTCACAGCCACGATACAAGCACTGAATGGGACACTTGACTACGAATTCACAGCGATACGTTGTTCTTGCACCTTCGATTTTTCAAGAAAAACTGAAGTTTCACACGCGGCCGTCGCTATTATTTAGCGCTACTATCTATCGTGGGCTAACGTGATTGGTCCACAATTAGATGACGTTTCATATGTTTCTTTACGATTGATCCAAAGATGTGTATTTGGCGCATTGTGATTGGCCCACGTTTATAACTGGCCCCGAATGAGACATTCTCTATAGCGGTCATTTTGAACAGAGGTTTCATATCCAAGTTTATGGTGAAACATTATTTTATTATTTCTAAACGTTGTGAAAGTATTGGTAATGATGAAGTAAAGATAAAGTAATGCATGAACATTAAGTTCCAAACAATTTTCCATTTAGGTATTTACGTGGTAGGTACCTGAATATTCTGTTTACAAAGACCAAAATCCTTGTGGTTTTTATGCATTATTTACTGTTCTAAAAGATTCGTATCTTTTAAACTTCTTAAATACTTCTAAAGTACCTCATTGTCTCAGGCATGTTTCCTATTGTATGTGTGTGTATGTAACCACAACACAAATATAATAGGTAGCAAAGTATTTCATTCATAGTTTAGGTGACCTCAGGCCTCAGGAATAACACTATTCTCTTCTGCTTCCTTTACGTAAAAATAAAAAAATACGATCTCCTAGTGCTCATAACATAACATACCATCACGCCTGTATTCCCCGAAGGGTTAGGCAGAGGCGTACTAATGTACACCCACAGTTCGCCGGTATGTTTAGGTCCCATTCCCATTCCTAGTGCTCAGATGAATAATAATCCTATTGTCACAATGCCACTGACCTCCATATTCACATCTCTCTCCATAGATTAAGGACTAGGCCAATTAGTTAGGTTTTCATCTGAGTCTCTTATGCTGAGTATAGTAACTGTATTATGAAGGTGATTGTCCATAATAGTATTTTTAGGTAAAATAGAGTAATAAGGGGATCATCGTTTAGTGCCGAGACTGAGAATCAAAGAGGTTATTCTATGTAATTCATGCGTAAGTACATATCTTCTGATCATCAACCAATTTGAACAATGTAGGACGCAGGTGTCCTTTCAAAATGAGAGGAAATATAGTCGATCTCACTGGCCTTGTGCGGGTTAGCACTTCTCATACATTACACATTTTGTCCTAGTGGCTGAGCGATCGACTTCTGTCGTAACGTGTCGTAGGTTCGATCCTCGCACATGACAGTTGTTCCGCTTCCGACCGTTGTCTGGTTGTCTGGGTGTTCGTAAACACATTTGAAGTGTTTATGAACGCATCAACGATGTAGAAGATAGAGCTTTGACTATCTAGTCAAAGAGATAGAGGGTATATTGATCTATGGTAGAAGAAAATCTAAGAAAAAGTATTACACAGTTTACTAACGATGTAGACGTACCTACACACAGTCACCATTTCAAAACAAAAGTGTGTGTCTTGGATTATCGTTTTTTCGACAGGTACTTAAATTGGATAAATTGTAACATCATTTATTTTAAAAGAGTATAGGTACATGGAGTTTCTTGCTGGATTCTTCTCCATAGGATCAACCTTTTGGAACCATGCAACTAGAATCATAACATTTCATAAACTTATTTCTACTATTATAAAATTGTAAAAAAGCTGTGTCTGTACATTGAAGATATTAAAAAAAAACAAGTGGATTTAGGGTATAATTATAAACGTCTCCGAACCCAATAATTTTTTATTTTTAAAATTCTTGTCTGTTCGCCTGTTTGTTACGGGTTGGCGCAAAAACTAATGAATAGATTTAAATTTTGATATAATTCTTAGAAAGTATGTCTCCCTCTCCCTCTCTGATGTATACAGCCCCATACAAAGAAGAGATCATCAATATTGGTTATACCATTTTTACTCCTCATTTAACTTCACGTGAGCGAAGCCGCGGGCAGAGGCTAGTTTGAAATAAAAGCATTTGAACTTCACTAAATATTTTCTTTATTCTTAAATCTTAGACTGAAATTGTTTTGAATTCCAGATGTCCATTACTGGCGATAACTTTCTGATAAACAATTACATCATCCATGATTCCAGTGGATTCCTGTTGTTAAAAGTCCACGTCAGCGCAATATTAATGCTAGATAACGAATATTATTTATACAACATTCATTTTTTCAATAACGACCAGCTGTTTCAATTGTTTTCAGTTACTGTTTCCATGTAGGAAAAAAATGTATACAACAGATGTTTACCTATTACAAGTTTCTACGGAAAAAAAAGACAAAGATTTGGCAGTTATTTTATTTCATAAAATATCTTTTAACTATCTTTTCGCCCGCGGTTTCACCCACGTTACCTCGTTCCTAAGGGTCGTAGCGTGAAGTTTAATACCTTGAAACCTTTCTCATGAATCACTCTGTCTAATAGTGAAAACCGCATGAAAATCTGTTCAGTAGTTTTTGAGTATATCGCGAATAGATAATCATATCTATTAGGTCTAAGCCGCGCTTGCCCACTAAATAAGTCGGCTCGGCACGGCAGACTATAATCTAACGTCTCTCTGAGAGGAGACCTGTGGGCGTGGCCAATAGTAGGACGAATATTCATTAAACGAAAATGGATTGTGTGTGATCACGATAAGTGAGCATTTCAATTGTCACCTATGTAGGTACTAGGTATATCATATTTTATGACGGTAATAAAAATATCCCATAATTATTGGCCCTAAACATCGATACATTGCCAGGCCTGGACTAGATCCAGAGCCCCTAGGCACTTGGCATTTGGGGTCCCTTCAGGCCAGAGTTTGGAGCTTGTAGGTCCCGCCATGGGGATAGGGCCTTGTAGGCCTAGGCGGAAATCTGGTACTGTACATTGCCTCTATACTCTATCTTAATTACAAAAAGGCTATTTTCAATTACTATTGCGAAACCGCAGGGCCACCAGTTATTACCTTATCTTCTCAGTACTTCTCTACTATTACAAATATGTAAAAAAGCTGTGTCTGTACATTGAAGATATTAAAAAAAGAAGTGGGTTAGGGTATATTAAACTTTATTTTAAAATTATAACAACAGTTCAGTAAGTCTCTGTACTTATAAAAATACATTTGAGCAAAACATACAATACATAATTATATTCGAATACCCAATTGCCCAACAGATAAAAAAATAAAAATAAAATTTAATTTACCTAATTATTGTTTCTTAGAAATTATATCTAAAATTAATGGCGCGAAGTAAGTTATGATGCAATCGGCACCTGAAAAGAAAAACATCGTAATAAGATAAAATACTGGCAGTCATAAGATTCGATTCCTAGGTCGAGTATTATTATTGGGTTTTCTATGAAATTCTCAGAAGCAGCTCGGACCTTGGATTTGTGTCCGATTAATGGCAATAGGCTCGCCTCCTATAACATGAGACGTAAACATACCTGCGAACCTCTGCCTAACCCTTCGGGGAGTATAGGCGCGATGGTAATGATAACATAGCGTCGTAGACAGAGGGGAAGTCTTATAGAAATGGTAGTCACTGGCTAAAGAGCAAACTGCACTGAACACTGGCAAACCATGCTGAGCCATGAGAGAGCCATGCTTCGGCACTAATGGGCCGGCTCGACCGGAGTGATACCACGGCCTCACAGAAAACCGACGTAAAACAACACTTACGTTGTGTTTCAACGAGTGAATAAGGATACAAGGATTACAAGAGCTGTATTACGACGTGTTATCGCGATAATATTAAGGTTGTGACAATGGAGTAGCGCTATTTAATCTGTAGAGCGGCATCCCTCTCTTTCAATCGGAAAATGATGGCAATAACACATCATGATACGGCCTCTGGGAGTCCAAACTCTTTTAAAAGGCGGGCATCGCTCTTGCGACCCCTCTGGTGTTGCGGGTGTCCATGGGCTGCGGTAATCGCTTACCATCAAATGATCCGTCTGCTCGTTTGCCCCCTATCCCATAAAAAAACATAAGAATAGTTGTGTTTGTAGGCGCATCTCAAGGTATAGAAGAAAATTCTGGTATGGTATTCTAGTATGATCAGTGTAAGAGGTAATATAATAAAAAAAATAAAATGAGTTTATTTCAGGCAATGTGTACCCATAATTTACATGTCCGATTCGTTAGTAACAAAGGTCTTAATAACTATGTTAGTACTTACATATTTTAAAAAAAATAATAATAACAATTTAAATCCATTATTAGGTAATTATTGTTATAAAATTGATATGTCAGTCAAATCATTATAATTATTTAATTAACCTACCAATTCTAGAACACATGCAGTTTTACAAATCTCCCTAGCACACTATTGATTTCTGGCCTCTCCGCAATCATCTTCAGAATTCTGTTGTTGCCGCCACGAATTCGACGTATTAGTGAGGACGACTTCTTACGCATAATTGCAAAAAAGTCGTCCACCCTCGCATCAGCAAACATGCCCGAGGCGCTACAAAACCGGGGCAGCCCCACCAGAATCCTGAAGGCGTTATTGTATTGTACGCGAAGAGCATTGTAGGCCCGCTGCGTGTGGTTCACCCATAAAGCGCTGGTATAAAAGCTTTGACAATAAGCTCTATAGAGGGTTACTTTAACTTCTGCTGTACACCTCGCAAACCTATGTACCAACATGTTAGCCCGGACCGACAATGCCCTTCGCTCCCTCTCAATATCCGCGTCATCACAAAGGGTTTCGGTCACAATGTGACCCAGATACCTAAACTGGGAGACACGTTTCAAAGGTACACCATTGAGATATACTGGTGGTATATACTCCGGTTGTTTATTTTTACCTCTAATCAGCATATACTCACTTTTCTTCTCGTTATACCTCAGGCCGTGCACCCCAGCGTATGACTCGCAGATACTGAGAAGTTTTCTCAAGCCACCGACCGAGGGACTCAGCAGCACCATATCGTCCGCATAGCTAATGTTATTTACACATACATTGTCTATATGACACCCGACATGGGTACTACTGAGTTCCTCAATCAGCTGATTTACGTAGAGGTTAAAAAGTCTTGGAGAGGACAGGCCCCCTTGCCTCACTCCACACTGAAGTGTATATTCGTCAGACTGTACATTTCCCCATTTCACATAATTTTTCTGATGTTTGTACCAGTGTGAAAAGATGTTAACCAGTTCAGCAGGTGCCCCAGTCTGTCCAAGTTTACCCCAGAGCACACCGTAATCGACTAGATCGAAGGCCTTCGACAAATCTAGGAAACAGGCATATATGGGTGTTTTCCTATCAACATAGTACGATACAGTGTGTTTTAAGGTTAAAATAGCGCTCTCAGTAGATAGAGACTTACGAAAACCGAACTGAGCATCGTGTAGCGTTACATATTTACTAAGTTGTGCATCCAATAGACCGTCGAAGACCTTCGCGATCACATTCGCCAGGGAGATAGGCCTATAATTGTTTACATCTGACACATCCCCAGTGACATTCTTTGCAATTGGTACCACAATAGTTTTTGTCAACATAGACGGCAAGTAAGAGTGCCGTATACAAAAAGTAAATAGCATGGCCAGCACTCTAGAAAGATGTTTCCCAGCATTCTGCAAGTGTTCAATGCTGAGTCCGTCGCTGCCCGGCGATTTCCCTCTTTTCATGTTTTTAATAATTAGTTCAACATCTTTGCTCGTGAAACCTATAGGTTTATCGCGGGCAGCGACGAAAACCGCGTCAGGCTCAGCAGCATTAGCTACCAGTGGTGAATCCACTTTGAAATGGTCTTTAAATAAGTTAGCTATACCAACAGGCTCGCTGCATCCGCCTACACTCACTGGCAAGCTAATCCTACCATTCAACCTTTTAGTACCCTTCCAGAAATCGCGAAAATTTTTATTGGCTATTTGTGACGCTAATAAGTCCATTTTAATTTGCTCTTGATGTTTTTGACAAAACTTCAACCTGGATTTGAAAATTTTTCGAGTGGTACGCATACTTTCACAGAGTGGCCCATTATCAGGTTTGCCTTCCAAAAGGTAAGTTTGGTATGCTAACCTAGCCTTACTGTGTGCTTCTCTTATGTGCTTGTTCCATCCTATTACACTCCTACCGTTTTTTAACTTTTTTGCCTTTTTACTTTGCACCGAGGCCTCGCTTAATATATTTACAATGTCACTGTACAATTTGTCAATAATAAATCTATGATTTATGTCAGTACACATTTTGTCCGCACAATTGTGTAACTCACTGGGAAAGTGCAGATGTTTTAAATTACTGTTACAAATGTCCAAATACTTATTTATTTCTTCGTCAATTCTATCACCCCAAAAAATATTATTACATGTCAAATTTTTAATGGAACATTTATTTACAACCATGTCAAGACTACATTCAACTGAAATAGGCAAATGGTCCGACCAATACACGCCATAGTGAACTTTTACTGCAGTTATTGTTATCCACGCTGATTCAGTAACTAAACAATGGTCCAACCAACGTTTACTACTGTGAGCCTCACTATAAAATGTATAGGTATCAGACGACTTACCCAGTTTCATGATGTCAGCACATATCCATTTGTTGTCATCACAAAAACTCAATAATTCCGTAAAAAAGGTGGCAGAGGGATGAGCATTAAAATCCCCTAAGATAAACACAGATTCAATATTACATTGTTGTATAATAGCACTAATTTCTCCCAAACAATTGGTAAATATTGGAAAGTTTTGTGTCTGGTCCGTCGGCATGTATACACATATTACTAAAATTTCATTATTATTACTCGTAACTGCTCTAATAGCCGTGATACGATCACTTTCGCACTTCACTATTGACACGCTTTTAAACGCACTGTTTCGCCACAGAATTGCTACTCCGCCGAAGGGCCTACCGCGCCTGACGCCTGTAGTCATATCCATTGCTGATTTTCCAGTAAAACTGAAGTTTTGATCAATGCTACCGAGGAAAGGCAGGTCCTGCGGAACCAGCCACGTCTCCTGCAGAGCCACTATATCCGCACCACTGCATAGCGACCTGATACACTCCACGCTTCTTTTCACATTTTTGCAGTTAAAACTGACCAGACTGCTGTTACGACTGTGATCCATTACGGAGCTCTTCATCAGGTTCACTTTTCTTGTACACAAAACGACGGAAAGTTATTCCGTCGGGCCATAAGTTATTGTCAAGATATAAATGCTGCTTATACTTTGACACAAATAATTTGAAAGAGTTATATCCTTTGTTTCGCTTCATGTTTATTTTTGTGAGGCTCACCCAATCTTGTGTCTTTGCCTGTATGTACTCAATTATGTCATTCTCCGAGGTATCCATATGTACATTTGAAATAAACAAAGGGATTTTAGTGTCCGCCGCCTTAAATTTACTCATCGGTTCCGAGTTCGCTTTGCCTAACTGCCCGACAAAACGATTGCGCAGTCGTCTTTTTTGTACAAGAATCCAGTTTTCACTCGGTTTTTCTTGTTGGAAATCACCATTTCGTGATACCACCTCCGCCATTGTTTGTCTTTTAGACATCGGTTCAACTATCGGCGCACTTGGTGGAGTTTTATTGACAATATTATGTACCTGTCTGTCAGCTGTATGAAATAACGCTTTGTTAGATACTACCGACACACATTTTTTTTCAACAGACGGCACACAGCCTGTCACCGTGTCGCGCAGTGCATTCCCTGTCTCGCGGTCACGTCTCCTTGTCTCACTCGCACCCACATTCGGCGAGTGGCAGCTAGAAAGAGACAATCTACACGGTGTACTCTCTGTCCCACGGCTCTGTGTCGGCTCGGCAATCCTATTTATTACTGGAGATATGCCTACCGGCCCGCTATCCATACAAAATGCACCTCGACGTATTTTGTTTACATTACAATCTTCTATGCCAAGAATGGATCCATATTTGCAGTTATGTAGCTCCGTTTTTATTTCGTCGAACTGTTCCACAGTAACGTAACTGCTTTTTATATTGTTTATCTCAGATTTTAGCAACACTATCTCTTTTAGCAGTCCCGTAACATCAATATGATCAAAGGTTACGGGCGGCAATTTGCTTAGGTTTTTGGCCACAAACATGGGAATAATCTCAGGATCCGTATTTTTAAACAATGTTATAATGTCTTCCAGATCCTTAAGACGTTTTTCTTTGCGCCTTGAGATTTTCTTCTTACTCGACGACAGCGATTCAAATAATAACGTTTTTGCTTCATCAATGTCTTCGGTTGAGAAACCCGTTGCACAGATATTAATCAAACTTTCATTGTCCATCACATCAAGTTTGTTTTGCACAAAGGCTAATACTTCATTTATTACTATGTTACACGTCGTACACTTCACAATCTTCGAACTCGACATTTTCGTGGCGGACATACCGATTTACACCCGCACGGTCCGGCGCAAGCACGCGACTCAATATGTAAGGCTACAAATAAAGTCGATGAAGTGGATGATGAGATGACGGCTGATAGAGATATATGGAAGAAAAAGACATACTGCGACCCCAAGTAACTTAGGGTAAGTGCAGGAGGATGATGACGAAGGTGCCAACAGACCACTATGCCTGCTCTATCCAAGGGTGGGGGCAGAGAAGACCTTTTACTCTATAAGGATGAAAGTCAACCACCAAGATGGTTGATTGGGAATCTCTACTATTATAAAATTGTAACAGAGCTGTGCCGGTACATTAAAGATATTTAAAAAAAAAACTTTTTTTTTTTTGGCGCTAACCCTACATAATGAATAGATCATATATAAGGGTATAAGTACTTCTTATCACAAATAATTAAACGGAACCTGAGATACAGCTTGACCTCTCTGATGTATAGAAACCCATACAAATAAGCGATCATCACTGCTGGTTTTCGAACTTAAAGTGAGCGAATCCGCGGGCAAAAGCTAGTTTATTTATATAAAAGGTATATTCACCAGCTCTCCGCATACTCGTCAGTGTCTCCATAAGTATAGTTTGGACTTCCGTGTTGTCTCCACTGCGGCAGATCATTGCGTACTCCCCGGACACCTGTAGTTACAAAATTAAAGTAGTCAAATGTTTTATTTCAATTAGACCAATATTACAGGTACTTTTGAATTGTCAAAAACTAGGTGCGCAGTTCTAAATAGTAGGTCTTATGAAGAAGAACCGGCAGAATACTCCATGGATACTGCTTGGTTACTTAAAACTTTACTTGCCTTACTTTGCCCTATAGTCATGGCCATGGAGTTTGTGCCATTCGCCAGGACCACGACAGAACACTAATTATAGAGAAATGGGTGCTGACTTGAAGATCCTGATTTAATCTGAAAAGGTATCAATTGCACAATTACCTGATAAACAAACAAGGGGTGGTCCGGGTACTTGTCCTTTGTCTGCCTGACGATATCCAAGTACGGCAGGCCAGGCTTCACCATTAAGAAGTCTGCACCCTCAGCCACATCGCGCGCCTGTTACATGTTAAGTAAAGGATAATGCTATAATGGTTGATATTTTTGGTTAGTTATTTGTATAGAAATTATTGACAAGCATTTGCTCAGATATTAATGAAGTAATGAATGTTCAGATAATAATGGTAACTTGTGTATGGAACTTATTGACATTTTAAATTGTTCAGAAGTATTTGGTCAACTTGTCTGCTACAATATATCTGACGGCGACTGTACACCCACAGTTTGCCGGTATGTTTAGGTCCCATGTAATAGGGGGCGAGCCTATTGCCATTAACCGGGCACAAATACCTAACTCCGAGCTGCTACTGGGAATTTCATAGAAAAACCCAATAACACTTTGCTCGACCTGGGAATCGAACCCAGGACCTCTAGCGTAGCAGTCGCGCTCAGGACCACTTGGCTAATGAGGCAGTTTCTTTTCAAATTCTATTCATTTCTATAAAAATACCATTTATCATGATGGGTTTTGTCGATTTTATCAGGTCAAAGAAGGAAGATGGTACTTACAGCAGCTCTAGCAGCGAGCCCTGCACTGCCTGGAGGAAGTTGGTAGCACTTCCTGTCACCCTCAAAGGGAGAACTGTTCATGGTGTCCCTAAAAGGCCCGTACATAGCCGACGCAAACTTGCATGAGTATGACAGCAATGACACCTGAAACATACCAATTTTCACTTGTTTATGAATTTGATGAGAATTAGGTGTTTATTGAAGTAAAACTACTTGTTACGGATTTCATCGGATTTCATCGCGTTGTATTGATATTTTTTTTTTGTTTTATGTGATAGGGGGGCAAACGAGCAAACGGATCACCTGATGGTAAGTGATAACCGCCGCCCATGGACACCCGCAACACCAGAGGAGCCGCAAGTGGGCTGCCCGCCTTTAAAAGGGTTTGGGCCTCCGGTAACCTCTACTCACTCGACGAAACACAACGCAAGCGTTGTTTCACGCCAGTTTTCTGTGAGGCCGTGGTATCACTCCGGTCGAGCCGGCCCATTGATGCCGAAGCATGGCTCTCCCACGTATAAAATTTATTGAATTTCTTAAGTTTCGGATCTTTACAGTAGTTGTTTCCAACTAGCGGTCCACAGACCACTAGCGGTTCCCAAGACCTAAAGTTCTAATAATCTTGTCCCTACTAATGGTAAAGTTTTCTCCTCTCATTACAGGTAAGTATGTAAGTAGTAACTTGGCTGATCAACTGATCTGCTAGGTTAAGCTGCGCCCTCCGCGGTCAGTGTGTGGATGGGTGACCATTCTTAACGCATCAAGACCCCTGCGTGCCGGTTGTCATACGAACATCTTTGACAATTGTAAGTGGTAGTCAGAAAACGCTTGACAACCAGTCTATCCCCGAATATCGGTATTTACCCAGAAATTGGGTAGTGGAGGTCTGATGGCAGTCGCTTCGTGTAAAATACTAATATCCATACTGATACTGATAAGTATCAGCCGCATCTTGGTAGGCTGGAAGCCGACCCTTATATAATTGGGAAAAAGGCTCAGAACAACAAGTAAAGCTGTTTGTACACTCACAGTGTTCTGAAGTTTGCAGGCCACCAGACCGTCTTTGATTGCCTTTATCCTGTTGTCCATCATGTCCGATGGAGCGATGATTTGTGCACCTAATGTAAATAATGGTTTGTTAAATACATAGTTTCTCCTAACTACTCCTGAGTATTTTGCAGGCAGGGAAATTACTACTTGATAAGAAAGAGAGAAAAAATATTATTTTTTTTATCCATATTTTTTTCTTTTCTTTCTTACTGCTTGGTAGTTGTATTGTATAGCACACTTATTGTGTGTTCAAGCAAACAATTACTGGCATTCTATTTTCAACTCGAAATGGCACACATTTTTAATTAATTTACAATTTTAAATATTACTATTACAAAAAAAGGTGGTTTGGGCATGTAGAGAGGATGGATGAACGGAGATTGACGAAACGAGTATACATGATGAGTATGGATGGAAGAGTTGGAAGGGGCCGACCTCGACGAACATACCACAACCAAGTTGCGGCAGTTCTTAAAAAAGGACAGGTTAAGAGCACCCTAAACGGACGTTCATGCATGAGGAGGTTAATGAACGTAGATGAAGCGAAAGTAGTATGCCAGGATCGTAGCAAGTGGTAATCTATAGTCTCTGCATACCCCAATGGGAGACAGGCGTGAAAATATGTATGTACAAAAAAAAAGTAAATTGGTGTTATAATACCTACCATGACTTACAAAAAGGCTTATCTTATTATTTTGCAAAAAAGTTCAAAGGCTAACAAATGAAATCGATAAGTATGACTTGGCCATTTTCATGCAATGTCATGTTGATTTTGTAAATTGTTTAGAAAAGGTGTGTTCCGCACCAGACTTTATTCCCATACAAATTCTAGAGTGTATCAATTTAAAAACATACAATAGTATTACTTCTCACAAATATGAGGATTTCACTTTGTAGATAACAGGGTCTTGACTAGTGTTGTCAATGACTCAGTTGTTTAAGTCCTTTAAAATATGACTTAAACAACTAGTTCAGACTAAAAAGACTATCTTTAGACTAATAAGACTATCTTTAGACTAATAAGACTAGCTTGAAGACTTAAACAGCTTAACGGCTCAGTCCTTTAAGAAAATGCTTACACCTTAGTCGGTTAATAAAATCTTATACAGCTAGCCTTTTAAGTCTTTGTCCCAATGATAATAACTATCCAGCAATATTCGTGGTTAATAAATCGCAATAAACCTTTTTCTCGGTCTCCTGCCGGCCCTGTCGGACATACAACATGTTTATTATATTAAATAAGTAAATTTTATTTTATATCGAGTATTTTATGCTAAACAAGACTGAAACGTCGCTTAATATAATTTTAAAGTTTAAAATAGTTGTACGCTCTTGCACGTTACGTCGACATTGTAAATACACTTGTCATGAGTAGATAGCTGTTTTGCAGACCTTTTGATGAATGATAAGTTCAATGTGTACTTATTTAATAAATTTAAAAATCGTTATAACTAAAAGATAGTTTTACAATAATATAAATATCTTCTTATAATGAGCTGTTAAAAAAGTAAAAAAAAACTTTCCAATACACGGGAACACTAACATACCGATAAACCATGGTAACATTAATTTTAACTGGCGAAAGAATGGATACTTTTGATATTTTTTATTGCGGGTATTCTGCAAAACAATATAAATGAGTTCAGTTGACTGCTCACTGCTCATGTTGCAAGTTATAAGACGTATTAGTAATATTCGTATTATATTATAGAAGCGAACAAACTTTTTCCAAATCTGGTAATTTAATTACAAAAAAACTAAATCGCTTGGAAACGCAAAACATTAGAGCGTCAATGTGTCTATCATCATGGATGAAAATCCTTTAACTTTCTATGTTCAATTTAACACAGCTACAAATTATTGTACAAATAAATAAATGATTATTTACAACTTAATATGGCAATTTTTTTTTACTTCTAATGAATGATACGAAAGATGTAGGATTTCTGTTTATATTGGCTGTCCAGTCTTTCTTTTAGAGTTTAGCTAGTGCTCAGTAGTAGTTACTGCAATGGGGATTAGTCTTTATGATAATTCTTAAAAGATGGAGTAAATTTAAGTCTTTTTCATAACTAATCAATCATACACGAGTTACACGACTCCCTATGCAAGTCTTTTTAGTTCAAACTTAAAAGCCTTAAAAGACTTACAAGCCTTATAAGACTAACACGCCTTATAAGCCTTAAAGCACTAGAGACTATGCTTATTCTACGCAAACCTGAGTCGAGAACTAAAAAGACTTAAGAGACTAAAAGCTAAGGGTTTAAAGGACTAAGTCAGTCTTTAGCTGTCAAAATGTAGTCTAGTCGCTTCTTACACGACTTAAACGACTGAGTCTCTTTCATCACTAGTCTTGACTTTATATACTACTAGCAGCCCACCCCGGCTTCACATGGAGTGGAGAAATCCCTAACTTTTTTCAAAATATTCTATAGCCTATGTTAATCTGGAATAATGTAGCATTAAAATGGTGAAAGAATTTTTGAAATTGGCCCAGTAGTTTTTTATTTTATTTGTTACATACATACAAATCATTCCTCTTTATAATATTAGGATAGAAGTAGTAAGAAGTAATTACCAGCTTTAGCATAAGCCAAGGCGACTTCAGCAATCCTCTTGACAGATGCAGCATGGTCGATCAATCCATTAGGTGTGAGTATCCCACAGTGGCCATGAGATGTGTATGGACACAGACACACATCACATGCTATGAGGAGATTAGGGAATTTCTCCCGTAGTTTAGGAAGAGCCTTTATTACTGGGTTCTCCGAACAGTCTGCACTTGACCCAACGGCATCCTGTTTGAAAAATTAGAAACAAAACCATTTAATAAAAAGTTTATGATAAACAATACAATTATTTCACTAGACAATATACATTTCTTTTTTTATATGAATTACTCATTTTAGAGAATGTAAGTACCTAATACATTTTCTCAGTAGCTAATTTGACCATTAGCAGTAAGATGTTTGAAATGAAATTCATATTTCTGTAACCCATTTATTTTACAAACCTTTGGCAAGGTGTTGACAACTCCAAAGATGAGTATAGATTTGAGTCCTTTATTGACCAGTTCATGTAGCTTCATAATCAACTGGTTCAGGCCATATCTGCACACATCTGGCATACTGCCCACTGTCTGAACAAGATTATCATCTTCTCTGTTTACGAAAAATATAGCATTCTATTATAATAATTAATTATATACATGAATGGAACAATTTTATTTAAAATACAAATAATAAAATAATTGTCGGAATATTTTTAAGTTCAGCAATTAATTGTGATTGGTTGTCATTTTTAATTCTCTGTGCAGTCTATCTATCTGTAGGTATTTGGTCAATTGGGCATGATAGGGTGGATCCTCCCATCATCATCCCTCCATCATCTATATGATTATCCCATTTCCAGTCCGGTATTTTCTCATACTTACAATAAGAACACTGGGTACATAATATTATGGGGCTCGATACTAGTATTGGGCTCCTGCAGTTTCCTCAATGTAGCATGAAAATATCCTCCTTGCAAGACATGTTCGGCACTCAAAAATAATTGATTCATCTTGTGTAGGATCAAGTGAAACGGTGGAAACGAAACTCAAAGTTAAACTAGTTCTGTCCACTTATGGCACTCACTTTCAACTGATGCTAATATATAAATTCTTGATTTCTTATCAGTATTATTTTATAATTCTTAAAATCGAGTTGAAATTATCATGTTAAATATTATATGACAATGACAATGTCATTTTATGTCATTCACTCACGTCAGTTGACGTCAGCACAGACTACTAAGAGATACTAGTATGACGTAAGTAACCGGTTGTAAGTCGGTAACGAAACGAACGACAAATCGTCACTCATATCACGTCAGTCTTAACACCCCATAACAACGAGGAAGACAAATTTATGGATGCATAGTAAGAGTAAGCGAAACAAAAGTAAAAATGACAATATCAATTTTAAATGTCAATGTTTAATGTACGTAGCATAGTTAGGAGTAATTACTAAAGGTACGTAGTACGTAGTCCTGAGACTTCCCAGTACAACTATATTATTATACTCTTTGCTTCCCAGAGTTCCCACTAGGCCTGTTAATATTTTTTTTTAATATCAGATTTTCGATATTGATATCGTATTTTTAAATATATAAATATCGGAGTTCGATAGATCGAAAAAAATATCGATATATCGATATTTTATCAACAGTCCTACTTCCTACTATATATTATTACCACAGAGTACAGTAACATAGTAATTATAGTATATTAGCTTACTAATATCTAATCTGTGTAGTATAGTATATTACTTTTTGGCTTTATCGTCTTGAGTTAAAAAAAATCGTAAGCCAGCTCGAAATTGATTACACAGTTTAAAGTCCATACTAGGGCAGAGAGTGCTAAGCTGTGAACGCTGACAGTGACGACAAACAAAAATTGTACGTAACTTAACGTAGGTACCTAACTTAATTGTCATAAATAAAATACGGTAGATTAAGTTTACGATGCTTATGTAGATTAAATAAATTACGAAAAAAAATTTAAATTTTATAAAATAAAATATCGACCATCGATATCGACATTTCATCGAACCATCGATATAATTATCGTCCAAAAAAATATTAGTAATGAATATCGATATTTAGAAATAATAATTTCGATATATCGATATTTTTAACAGAACATAACAGTCCTACTTCCCATTATATTATATTATTACCACAGAGTACAGTAATATAGTAATTATAGTATATTATATTAGCTTGATATACTAAATATCTAATCTGTGTAATATTACTTTTTGCTTGCATTTTTTGCTTGTGTCGTTGCTAGAGGTGTTATATTAGGGTGATATTTAATTAATACTATTATTGAATATATACACTTAGCCATATTAGGATACCATACCTATTACTGGGTAATAGTCAAATATTAGTCAGCCTATTCTGAGAATAGTTACGATATCAATATTATGTTTGAGTTAACGAATACGGAGAGAATATGAATCTCATATCATCTCATATCATATCCTAATACGGAATAAGGAATTCATAATTCTGGTTTGCCTATTATATTATTACCAAAACGAAAGGGTGATTAAATTTTCCTTCATACTTTAACAGGCTTAGGACTGTCAACGTAAATACGTTGGCGTATTTAAGAACATAGCACTTTTTTTTTAAAGGACATAGCACTACCAAACTACAGTTTGTTCGGAAATTTATTCAGCGCTAAATGTAGTGATTTTGTTTTAATTGAGTGTTTACTTTGTAACCATCACATTCAGCTTGCATAGCAAGCCCGACGTGTATAATTTTGTCTTTAGAAATCTCACTCACACACGCACACGTCAAACAGAAGTAAGCAGTAGCGTTTTATTCTATTCGACATTTCGAATCATCTATGCATCTCGCTCACTCCCCCGAATCGTCTCGCTATGACGCGGTCGCAGCGGAGTAACTGTGTTTATGCGTAAGGCAACCTCCAGTAGCGCGCTCGTCAACGCACACAGCCGCGCAAGTCACCGCGAATATCAGAACACTGATGTCCCGGTGTTCCTATTATTTGACTAATATCTGGTAATAGTCTACCACAGATAAAAGAATATTATTAGTCTACGCTAAACTAATATATACTAATATGAATATACAACTCATATCATAATATCTATACCTATTACGAAAATATTAGTTCAAAGAGTATAATAATATAGTTGTATATTAGTTACACCTCTAGTCGTTGCTACTTACTTGTCGACTTGTCGTCCTAAGTTCTTTTTTTACGATAAATAAACATATAAATGTGTGTCTGTTATATTTATTCATTATAGTTAATTAATCTCCTTGGTAGATTAAAAAACAATCTTTAGAATGATGCCCGACTTGCCTGAGTACTGAGTAGGTAGGTAGGTAGGTACAGTAGCTCACTGTTTACAATCTTTGAATTGGAGCTATTTGTTTCTTGTTTTATTTTTAAATGATCAACATAGTGCTGAAGACATTATTTAAGCATAACTGTACGTTAAATTTATATAGACAATATAAAAAGTGAAAGAAACTCAACCTTGAGGCTTTGAGACAGCCTTGAAGACAACATGAATGCGGATGAAGACGCGCCTCTCAAGAAAAAAGTCGATAAACCAACCTCTGAGAACTTAACAGTGACTGTAGACAAAATAGATGCAAAGAGATCTGAGAAAGGCGACGAGGAGCCTAAACCGCGTATTGTGTTGACGTTTCGATCTGAAAAGAGCAGTGCCAAAACTAGCAACATGAAGATTGTATCTACCGAAGAGAAACACGAGGAGGCACCACGGCGGTCCAGCCGCACCCGCAACAAGTGGGAGTGGATCTGCGACAGCGACAGCTCACCCAAGAAAGATAAGTCTGGTGCCCAGACAACCTCAGAGAATGATGAGTCCGACAGCTCGCACACCACACCCAAGCGCTCCACGCGCCGCCGCAGCAAGGACTCCGACAACGTCCTTGCTAATGCTATAGCTCGAAAAGAAAAGTCTTATGAAACTCAACAGACTCCACAGAGACTGTCCCGTAGAATAAAACCTACAGCTAAAATTCTTGCCAATGAAGAGTTACGCATTGGACTTGAGTCTCAGAACAATGTTCGCCTTGGCATACAGAGTGACAAGTCTCCTGAAGAGGGGGTTAGGACAAGAAGGTCAGCTCGTCCATTAGCTATGGAGGTGGATAAGAAGGAGGAGATTGAGGAGGAAGTGGTAGAAATAGGCACAGATGATGACAGTCAGAGCCAGAACACTGTGATGAAGTTGAAGCACCTGTGTGAGCTGGGCTTGAAGGCAATTAACCCCGAAGATGCAGATGAGAGTGGAAATGAGATTAGGTTAGTACAATTATGTTTTCAAACAAATCTTACCTTTATTTACCAAGTATTTTTTGCAAACATGTTGATAGCACTATGAGGGTTTTGACAGCAACATAACTGCTTTTTCAATAACCTTACTTGAAGTTCCATAGTTTCATGTTTCATTAGAATTTTCAGCTATTACCGTATTTGCAATTTCTTTCGTTACATCTGTGGCCAACTGACCGTCAGTCACCTATCCACATTCGAAATCATATAATTTTAAGGTACACTGTCTTTTTTAGCCTATGGTAATATGTTAACAAATAAAAGAGGCAGTGCCTTTTTGATCATATTTTACACCATTTGACAAAGACAAAACTGAGCCTTTTTGAGTTTTGTTCAATCATAGTTTATGAGTGTTGTTTTATTAAATACTAGCTTCTGTCCGCGTCTTCGTCCGCGTAGCATTATGATATATAGCCTATAGCCTTCCTCAATAAATGGGCTATCTAACACTGAAAGAATTTTTCAAATTGGACCAGTAGTTCCTGAGATTAGTGCATTCAAGCAAACAAACAAAAAACACATAACCCTCCTCCTTTGGCAGTCGGGTAATAAACTCTTCAGCTTTATATATTAGTATAGATTTATACAAGTTGAGGAAAATTAATAAAGAAAGATTATTTTTTGATGTCATGTATATTTCCACAGACAAGATCATTTTGCAAGTTTGCATTTATTTTTATAACTAATCACATTAACTGAATCATAATTATGATCAAGGTGACAGTAGAAAATTAGCCATTTTTCGGTTTAATTATAAAAGCTTTGCTATTTATGTCTGTCTATTTGACAATCAATATGACATCAATGAAAATGTCAAAACCACACAAAAACTTTTAGAAGAAGAAGTACCTACACAACTTTTTGTTACTTGAAATACCCTTGTGTAATAACTCAATATTTTTACAAAAACTTTTATTTCTTGCTTCTATTTCATAGGGACGATGAGGAAGACGCTGAAGCTGAAGAACTTGAAGAAGATGATGAGATGGATGATGATCCAGTAGTCATCAGCAAGCTGTTGGAGACAGATGAGGACTCCAGTGAAGATTTCCAGTGCAGTATTGAGGTGGCAGCTAAGAACAGACCAAGAAGGTCCACTAGGCTCTGCTCATCCTTCGGAATGAATGACAGTGACCGGTCGTCACCTGTAGGTGATGAAGAGCACAAGTAAGTGGAAATCAAACTCAGTAGTTTATTGTGATGTGGTTTTTTTTTATTATTATATTCTTTTTCTGAAAACTGCCTGGGCCTCTGCACACCACGTTTTTTAAACGCGCCGTCGACGCGTGTTTGTAGCGATACAGACGTCTCGCAAGTCAGATGCAGCCTGTAAACCTTTGCCCTGTATAAATTCAAACGCGTTTGAATCGCGAGTAAATCGATGCGGACGCGATGTTAACGCGCGTGTGTATCGATACAAACGCGCTGGCATATTGCGTTTTAAGCAGAACCTCGTCAACGGTAGCAAGATGGCGTCGATCGAGACAGCATTGATTGCATGCGTTTTGTTATTAATTTTTGAGGCCATTTTTTTTAAATACTGGTGTATATGCACACCTGCCTCGTTGCGAAGGAAACCGCGTCTGTAGAGAAGGCGCGCGTGCCAGTGACGCGCCGGTGTCGCGCGTGTATATCGATACTAACGACAACATACTGTTCTATACGTATGATAAAATCGCGCCATCGACGCGCGCTTAAAAAATGTGGTGTGCATAGGCGTTAATACATTAATACCCAAATCCTATCCTGTCCTAATGAGCAAAAACCTCTGCTCTAGGTCACCACGCCGATCTTCCAAGCGTTCAGGCAGGCACACTTATGTTGAAGAGAGTGAACGGTGAGATGACTTTCAAACAAGCTTTGAAAATTGTAGTAATTTTTATTGTTATTAAAAAAAGATTTTTTTTAATTACCAGGAGTCATCGGAAACGAAGGAGGCGCAAATCATCTGGAGGGGATGAAGTGCATTCAGATGTAGAATTGGAAGAGACTAGGTAAATACTTATTTAATTAAAAAGTCATGTAATAATAATAATAATGTGATATAGTTGTCATGTAATAATACTTTTTTCTTGATTCATAGACTGATGCATAGAATTTTTATTGTTGTTGCTAGCGAATCCATAGACTTGTGGTCCTGAGCGCGACTGTTACGCTAGAGGTCCTGAGTTCGATTCCTGGGTCGAGCAAACTGTTATTGGCTTTTTCTATGAAATTCCCAGTACTAGCTCGGGGTTTGGAATTTGTGCCCGGTTAATGGCAATAGGCTCGCCCCTACTACATGAGACCTAAACATACCCGCGAACTGTGGGTATACATTAGTACGCATCTGCAATCCCTTCGGGGAGTACAGGCGTGATGGTATGAAGCCATAGTAGAAACTTAATAGTTAGCATAATTGCTACACATTCAAAATTAGATTTATGCTTTATTGAATCCTGAAGCTTACACGAATATTAGACACACACATATACACATACACTCACGCCTTTCTCCCACAGGGGTAGGCAGAAACTATAGACCGCCACTTGCTACTATTCTTGCATACTTCTTTTGCTTCTGCGACATTCATACATCTTCGCGCCGGTTGCGAGTACCACGCACCTGACCTTTTTGGACGACTTTGCCAATAAGATCTGCGTACGTCCTTCTAGCTAGGACGACCTCTTCTGACGCTGCCGCTGATATTCGCCTTATAAATCCCTTTCGTTAAACGTCTTTCATTCATTCTCTAAATCGCAATAATTTGATTTTAATTTTTACTTATATAACGCGATGGAGTCCGTTATGTTATTTTATTTCAATATGCTTTATTGTTTAGCCATCCGGTTCACAAATAATGTGAACCTTCGTTTAATATTATCGACTTCGGTCAAACTTGGACTTCTTTCAACGCCAATACATCTTGTTATCGCAATATTGTACTAGTGAAAATTGTAACTTAATTTATTTTAAAAGAGTGTCCATGGAGTTTCTTGCCGGATTCTTCTCCATAGGATCAACCTTTTGGAACCGTGCAACTAGAATCATAACGTTTCATAAACGCTTGTAAAAGCTTACTTGAAATAAAAACATTTGAACTTGAACTAGCTGTTGTTGCCGTCGGGCCCGCGGACGAATGCTACAGCGCTCCCGTAGGCCCGGCACCAAAGTGGTGATGCGAAACGCCGAGGTTGGTTTTAGTCGGTAGATCGCTCTTTTCAGAGCGGAGTCCGACACACCCCACCGCTCTCCCAGGAGTGGTGGATAGTGCATAAAGCATTTCCAAACCCGTCAACAAAAAAAAAAAGCTGTTGTTGCCAGTTATATTGTAAGCTATTTTGTTCAGCAACCCGGCGGGCGGCGACGAGGGCTCGGAAGCGGCGTGTCCAGTTGATGAATCTGCGATTGTAGCGACGTGCTTCTGCGAGACACCCAGCAATGTGTACGCAGCGCCAGATGAACTCACTGGTAAAAATACTTTACCCTATAGTAATAACAAATCATTATATTTAGTTCACTTATTCAATTCAGGGATCATTCAGGGGTGCCGAATTCGCCGAGTGAATGAGGTTACCGGAGGCCCAGACCCTTTTAAAAGGCAGGCAACGTACTCGTAACTCCTCTGGTGTTGCGGGTTGCGTCCATGGGCGGCGGTTATTGCTTACCATCAGGTGATCCGTCTGCTCGTTTGCTCCCCTATCCCATAAAAAAAAACGAACTGAGTACCATTGTATTTGAAATTTCAACTATAATGCCATTACATTAAGTTATATTATCATTTCTCTATACAAATACCACCAATAGACCATACAAATATTACCTCCGTGTGTGATCGAATCCACAACATGTGTTGCACAAGCCGATCACTCAGCCGCTACGCCAAACATGTCGTCAAATTGTTATATTGTATTCCTCAGAACCCGTATTCTGCCAAGCTATCGAGCTGGTTGACGGCGTTCGCGTGGGCTGTTCCCACAGGGCGCGGCGCCAGCGCGGCGCGGGCGCGGGGCGGGCGGGCGCGCCGGCCGCGCTGGCCGCGCTTATCCGAGCTGGCCCGCGCGCCCCCTACTTCCTGGCCTGCGGCCTGCATGCGGCGCAGCTGGCGAAGCACATGTGCTGCCCGGCCTGTGGGCTGTTTTGTACACAGGTAAGTGTAGAACAACAACATCAGTGGCGGCTCGCTCTAAGGAGGGCTGGAGCGGTGAACTCCCAAAAAAATTACTCAACATAATGTGAACCCAGGACATGTTCAGCTGTCGCGTTCAATGAACGCTAGGCCAGCGATGCAATTATATTTAGATACTAGCTTCTGCCCGCGACGTCGTCCGCGTAGCATGATATATAGCTTATAGCCTTCCTCAGTAAATGAGCTATCTAACATTGAAAGAATTTTTCAAATCGGACCAGTAGTTCTTGAGATTAGCGCGTTCAAGCAAACAACAAACAAACTCTTCAGCTTTATATATTAGTATAGATAAATGGTAACTACGTAGGTAATACAGCATTGCTTTATTTTAACAACATAGGCACCATCACGCCTATATTCGTGGGAGGGTTAGGCAGAGGCGTAATAATGTACACACGCAGTTTTCCGGTATGTTTAGATCCCATGTAATAGGGGGCGAGCCCATTGCCTTTAACCGGGAACCGACAAATCCCTCTTCGATCTGCTACTGATAATTTCATAGACCCAATAAACACTGCTCGACCGGGGAATCGAACCTCTAGCTTAGCAGTCGCGCTCAGGGTTCTCAATTCGGTTGTATTTTTTGGTGAACACCCACATAAGCCGCCTCTGAACAACATCACCAGCACTAGCACTGCTTAATTGCAGGCAGAGAGCCTTACTTTCCGCACTGTACTCAGTTGTAAACTATCAAATAAATTCAACGCCAACCAATACCAATTCACACTTCGACAACTCCAATCAATACTTAGGTCTATGTCCGACAGTTTAAACTACTAGTATTATAATAACTGTGGTTTAAACTATATTATAATACTGATTCCTGACATATTACACATTGGAATGAAACTTCTTTTTACTATTAGGTACTACTACGGATTCTATTGCGTTTTAATGATATTAATTAACAAATGGACAGAATAATGGGTTGATTATGTATGTATGATGTAAAACTACTTGCTACTTCAGATACACAAAGTTATTTTTACTGTAAGCTCTATTGCAAGTCGCTGCTATATTCAATTTTGTTCTAGGGTACATTCTACCAATGTTCTTCAGGCCACTTGTTCCATCTTGACTGTGGTCTCCCTTACAACGACTCGAAGGTTCAGCCGGGCTGTCCTCATTGTGGCGTGTTCTCGTACCGATGGCAGCCCGCCAACACTGAGTGCGTCAAAGTTAAGGTCGAAATGAAGTGCAGCAACAAACGCATCTTCTTACCTGACCAGAGGGAACAGTGGTGAGTACTGCCATAGATGAGATTTTTTTAAACTAGTTGTTGCCTGTGATTTTACTTGCATCCTTGCAAAAAAATAAGGAACATGATTATTTACAAAAAAAAATATTTGGATCATAACTTAGCGAGGACCTATTCCGAGATACAATATGTCTACACAAAATTCTTCAAAATTGTTTCAGCGGTTTAGGCGTAGAAACGTAACAAACAAAGTTATTTTCGCATTTTTAATGTTAGTAGGTAATATATGGATTAGTATACTACAGACAAGGCTTTTTATTAAACCATAACTAAGGGACAAAGGTATTTTATTACAGTTCTATAACAAAAATAAGGAAAAGAAGGGAATTTGGCTAGTATTGACTCCAGCTTCGTCCTAATTCTGACTGACTGGTGTTAGTGTGACTTATGAAAAAAAAAAATCACCATCAAAACACACAAAAAGTTTTAAGGAACACATAAAATTCTTCTTTGTTCTGTTACATATGGCAAGAAATAGAAATGTCTATGAGAACATTATTCTCTTTGTTCTAATTAGCACCCCAGCCTACCTCACGTTCACCGCTCGGACAACTAAGCCGGACACCGGTCCTATCATCCCCGAGGATCTGCTGCCCTCGCCGCCCATCGACCTGAAGCAGTTGTGCCAGCGAGCTGAGCAGGCGCCCAACAAGTCACCTCAGCAGCTGTGTGACGCGATCTTAAAGGGCGACACTGTGGACCAGCTTATACCCAAGATTGGTAAGTATGTTATGAAAGAACTATAAGTTACCTTGTGGAAATAAAATATTTACTTTTTCTTTATTTCACAGAATGTATAATGCCAAAGGTTGTGGGAGATCCCTAGGAATGTTTTTGCTCGGACACTGAATGGAGCGCTCCGTACTAGTAATAATCTTCCAATTGTACTAGTTCGGTCTTCTAGTACTATTAGTATAGTAGCTCACTGAATGAATAGTAAACAAAAATAATCAGTGGGATCATGAACATAAAGTTCAAAATAGCTTCATGAATCAGAGTAACAAATATCTAAGTTGATAGATGAATATTATCATACATCACACTTGTATGCATATCGTTTCTGCTCGTTCTTGCTAGCGAGCGACAGTTCGTATAGAACCAAAGACTAAGAATATAGATAACGCACGAACGACGAAAGGACGAAGATTTAAATGAATGATGTTCTAAAAAGGAAAAGGTTCGTGCTAGTCTGTGTTGGGAATTAATTTCTAATAGTACTTAGTACATGAACTACAAAACTCTAGCTGATCCCCGCTCTTAAAAAATATCTGTATGATCCACAGATAGTTGATTCGGTTCTGGCTGTATATAATGAAAAAATTGTAAATGAACCAATAATACAGGAGAAAAACCAAGTTTAGGGTAAAGTTTTATTTAAGAAAAAGTGTTTCTGAAGAATGACAGTATGAGTACTTCATTATGTTGTATTAGATTATGGGGTGTTGAAATGTATGGACGGACTGACTGTTATTGACTTGTAAAAGTGTCTTCAAAAGATGTTTTTACAGAAATAAATATAACTATGTTCTGCCCGCGGCTTCGCTCACTTGAAACCCAAAACCAACAGTGATGATCTCTTCTTTGTTCCCTACCCCGGTTGTTATTTTTTAAATATCTTCAATGTACAGACACAGCTGTTTTACAATTGTATATTCAGTAGAGATTTATGATTGATCACTGGGCAGTGTCCAGCTCGAGCATCAACAAGGCGCTGGGCAGCCAGGCGGGGGGCACGTGCGTGCACGCGGCGGCGCGCGCGGGGCACGCGGCCGCCGTGTACCTGCTGCACTACGCGCGCGCCAACCTCGACGTCACCGACAACCACATGCGCACGCCGCTCATGGTTGCGATACTAGGTAATGGGTAGACAAATGCTGCCCCTGCGTGCCCCTGGGAGCACGCAGCGGGAAGTACGGCACGAGTTTCATCATCAGAAAATCATTTACTACAACACTTTTAGTTGTAGTGTGGTATCTCTTCGAAATGTCAACTTACTGAATACAATTAAAAGTCTAGTTTAGTGTCAATTTTGGAAAACAAAGATCGGAAACCAATTCAAATGTTTTCTGTATTAATAACATGAATACGAAATGTACTTTAATCTGATATCCCGAAACAATATTCCCGAAAAAAATTGTCGCAAGGAAGTCTGCTCTTTTTGTAACTGTTCTTTAAAGTTTAGGTAAATTGGTAATAAGTAACGTACAGTCCACAAACTATTGGATATTTTGTAAGTTTTTGATTGAACATTTGATTCATATAAGTTACTAAATATACAATGTTACCTAAACAACTATTATGTTATTTTATCTTATATTTTCTTAAAAATAATTAATTATTGGTACCTGCACGCCTGAAAGATTTTCTCAACAGCGCCGTGTCTAGTCTGCCAACTCGCATTAGGCAAGCGTGGTGGACTATAGCCTCATCCCACTCATTGTGAGAGGATGGGCCCAGCAGTGGGGCACATAATGGGTTAATTATGTTATGTAAGTAATATTTCTATCATTGTAGATTCACGTGACATTTCCTTTCAGCATTACTCGATAAATCGGCCAAGAGTAAAGAGAAGCCCAAAGGCAGCAGCACCAAAGACGTCAGTGAGGGCCCGGAAGTGGACGAGGATAACGAATCTCCTGAGAAACCAGGAGAAGACAAGACAGAAGAGGCAGAAGATGATGACGCTAGGAAGGCAAAGGACGAGAACCTGATCAAAGTGATCCGGTATCTGGTGGCGGCTGGCTGCGATGTTAATTTCCCTGTGAGTAGTTTCTTTTAATTATGATCGTGAGAGGTATATTTTATGTTACACTTTCAGGTAAATTACAATTAATTTGCTTGTACCGATTATGTGTGGTATATGGCGGTATTTTTGTGTTATAGTAAGCGCGTTATGAACTGAGTCGTCGGGCCATAAATCATTTCTCGTTGTCTATCTCGCTTGCACTTACGGGCCTTATGAAGCCGCTTAGTGAAGGTCGTAACAATAAAAGAAATATATCGATGAGAAACGTTTATTATCGTAAAAAGTTTCCTTCAACGTCCACACATCTTGATATCGCAATATTGTACCAGTGAAGATGGTAATATAATCTTATATATATAAAAGAAAGTCGTGTTAGTTACTACATTTATAACTCAAGAACGGCTGAACCGATTTGGCTGAAAATTGGTGGAGAGGTAGCTTAGAACCAGGAAACGGACATAGGATACTTTTTATCCCGTTCCCGTGGGATGTGATGACAGACCGAATTCCACGGGGGCGAAGCCGCGGGCAGAAGCTAGTTTATTTTAAAAGTGTCCATGGAGTTTCTCCATAAGATAAACTTTTTGGAACCGTGTAACTAGGATCATAACGTTTTCATAAACGCTTGTAAAAGCTTATCTCTACTATTATAAAATTGTAAAAAAGCCGTGTCTGTACATTGAAGATATAAAAAAAAACAAGTGGATTAGGGTATATAAACGTCTCCGAAACCAAAAATTTGATTTTTTAAATTCTTGCCTGTTTGTAGCGGGTTAGCGCAAAAACTACTGAATAGATTTTAATTTTGTTATCCCTGTTAGAAAGTATGTGCTCCAACTTACAAAACTGATATACTTCTAATCCCAAATAATTAAACGGAACATGAGATACAGCTTGATCTCTGTAATGTATAGAGTCCCATACAAAGAAGAGATCATTACTGTTGGTTTTGAGCTTCAAGTGAGCGAAGCGCGCGGGCAGAAGCTAGTTTTGAAATTAAAACCTTTGAACTATGAACTAAGAAGTCCAGAAAGAAAGAAGAAGTGTAGAAACAATTAAATGCAAAAGTAACAAATCGCCTAACCAATAAATGTATGTAATGTATGGCGTAGGGTCCGGAGGGCATGACGGCGCTGCACATGGCGGCGCAGCACGGCAGCGCGCGCGTGGCCGAGCTGCTGCTGGCGCATGCGCACGTGGACGCGCCGGACCTCGGCGGCTGGACCCCGCTCGTGTGGGCCGCCGAGAACGACCACGTCCACGTCGTCAGGTCCATACGTCTCATCATATTATGCCAATCCCCTGTCAACTGAAGGATCTGGTTGGCCCCCTATTATACCTAATAGGGGGCCAGCCAGATCCTTCTGTACTTATCGCCCCATTTTACTTTACCTCCACTTTGTTTTTTTTCACCAGTACAATTTTTGCTCTCTGTTGTATGTTTTTGCTCACATGCTGCATGCCAAATAAATAATGCTTCTTTTTCTCTCTTACCAGAATTTCCAACTCGTCATTTAATTGATTTTGAACTTTAAAACTGTCGCATTAACTTTTACTTTATCATGACATAACTGTGAACGCGAGTACGTGTCTGTGGCAGGGTGCTGCTGGAGGCGGGCGCGGACGCCCTGTCGTGCGACAGCGAGGGCAACAGCGTGGCGCACTGGTGCGCGCTGCGCGGCGCCGGCGCGGGGCTGCGCGCGCTGCTGCGCCACGCGCCGCCCGCCGCCGCCGCGCTCAACGCGCACGCCGACACGCCGCTGTACGTACTATCGACAATCTTGGCGGTGAACCACCCTTAAGGCTAAAATCGCTTGCACTGAGCGCGCGGGCGTGCTGTGCGTTATCACCCCTTCCCCTCACCCCGCCGATATCCCCTTGAGCTTTATGCGCGTTACTTGATACTTTGAATTTCTATTAAATCGTATAATGAGTTTTCGCATTTTAAACTATCCTAATTGGCGTAAGTGAAATGTGGGTGTGGCTGCCATATCGAGAATTGTTCAAAGGATTTTGTTAGAAAAAAATTGTTACATACATACATACAGTACTCTCCAATCTTTTTGGCCGGGCTGAACATAGGCGCGAGTCGCTGCGCAGAATGCATATATATTAAGGTATCATAGGGGAGCGCGGGTGCACGGGGCGTCCACTGCAGTCCCCCGAGCGCTGCCTCCCTCCGCTCGCGTCCGTACAACTGTATGAGTGTTACGTCCGTACATAAACCACACCCTCATTGCGTTCTGAGAATACAGTCGAGTTCAGAATCGTTCATTTCATTTGTGCCATTATTGTTCGTTAGTGTTTTGTTATTATTGTTTGTCGGTATCGTGTTTTCGGATTGGAAGACATTATGCAATAAAGTAAAAAATAACGAGGAAGATAGAATATGGAAAGCGCCAGAATTATTGGTAAATTTGACTGATGAATTCTGCATGCGTGAATCAGATGAATCGGAAACGGATTTTGAAGACGAACACCATCATTCTTCCGATGAAGAGGTCCCTTGTACAATGGACCTCTTCATAATGGTGTAGCTTTTATGGCAGGTGTAACCCTACTTTAAATAAATAAATATTTTTGATCAAACTTGTTTAATTTGCACACACATATATACATGATATATGTCATGCATAATATGTATTAAATTAATATCTATCTACTTACTGATCTAATACTAATTAGAATATTTGAGATTTCCACTCAACTGTACCATGCGCAAGAAGGCGGTTGAAACAACTTCAGCCCAGCTAAAAAAATTAGGCATTACTGTACATACACTGGCGCCTTTCTCCCATACACTATATGCACAAATTTGAATGCTACACCCATTTATTAAATAACAGCTATTGTATTCCAGACATGTTGCTGCAAGGCAGGGTCAGTACGCATGTGTGGTCATCTTACTGGCTCACGGAGCAAGGGTATGTACTTAGAAACTACTACACAGGGCACATCCCTGTGTAGTATTTCAACTTAACATGGAGGACTAAGGCCCACTTGCACCCACTTGTTAAAGGTGTTTAAATTGTATTTAAACACGAAATTTCTATGTTTTTTTAAAAATACATTTTAAATATATTTAAGAAGTTTGTGCAAGTGGCCCTTAATCTGCAACCAGAGGAATAGTTAAAAATGCTATAAGTATTTGCGTACAGACGGACGTAGAGAACTCTGCGGGCGAGCTGCCGGTGGAAGTGTGTACAGGGCAGTGCCAGAGCGCCATCTCGCTCAACATGCAGATGACCATCGCCGTCAAGGACAGCGTGTCGCGGTTCAAACTGCTCTCCAGGTTAATACACGAGTACTACCGTACTTATACATCAATATTTTTTTATTTACTCATTATGAGTTAGGGTGAATATTTGAAAAATATTAGAACGCATTTACCTCATCCCAAATTTAAGAATGCAGATGTTTAAAACTACAATTATTTTAATGAAAACTTAAACTACCTCCCTGCCGTCAATCAATAAAGCAAAAAAATAAAACACGCGCTCAGGACCACTAGGCTAATGAGGCAGTTATAAGTAATTTTTGTTTACATTAAGTACGCCTCTGCCAAACCCTTCGGGGTATACAGACGTGATAGTAAAATAACTTATCTTAGCATGGAAAATGCGAAAAAAAATACTAAAAGATACATATTTGTATACCTACAGCGACATCTCGAACGGTCGCGAGCCGTTCCCGATCCCGTGCGTGAACGAAGTGGACGAGGCTCCATTGCCGGACGACTTCACCTACGTCACGCGACACGTCATGCCTCAACACGTCAGCGTCGACAACACCATCGACACCATGCAGGTTAAGCATTTCTTATTTTTTTTATGGGATAGGTGTTAGCGCCTACGCATTTACAAGAGCAACAAGTGACAGATGTAGTTTTTTTCATATTTGTTTAAAATGTTATATTGTCATCGTATTTCATTATTGTCATTCGTTTTTCAATCCTGGTTCAATGAACTTCAATCAACCAAAATTATACTCTGTATATTCCGTACCTTGCCACTAGCTCGGCAAGTCGAGTCACTAGACTTAACTATTTTATCTAGAATATTCTGCAAGTTTGCAAATTTAAAATACAAGGGTCTGAAAATTCTAGACAAGTGTTATTTTGGATCCTCATTGCGCCCTTGAGACGCAACAATAGATGAGCAAACGAGCAGACGGACCATATGCGTGCGTGGGCTATAGGTTCTCGATCTGAACGCAATCGCCGATGTTAATAGCTAGTTAATAGGAGAGCCATGTTTCGGCTCGAATGGGCCGGCTCAACCGGAGTGATACCACGGCCTCACAGAAAACCCGCGTGAAACAACGCTTCCGTTGTGTTTCGCCGAGTGAGTGAGTGTACCGGAGCCCCAAATACTTTAAAGCCGGCGGCAACGCACTTGCGACTCGTCTGGTGTTGCGAGTGTCCATGGGCAGCGGCAATAGCTTACCATCAGGCGATCCGTAAGCTCGTTTGACCCTCTATGCCAAAGTCACAGAAAGGTACCAATTTTTTTTTCATCTGCTAGGGTTGCGACTGCAAGGAAGGTGACTGTACATCGGGTTCTTGCGCTTGCAGCGCCCTGGGCGTCCGCTGCTGGTACTCGCGGGGCCGGCTGCAGGCCAGCTTCCCGTACCATGACCCGCCCATGTTATTCGAGTGTAATCAAACCTGTGGCTGCAACTTGGTAAGGTTTACATTTTTTTAATCTACATAATTTTACTGACAGAGATTTTCATTTGCAGCAATCTTCGCAAATCTCTTCCGCACATAATCTGTTCAATTAGGGTTTTGAATTGATTTATTTTTTGTGATAAATGTAAAGATCATACCTATATAAGTTCCATAGCAAAACTACTTTTATTTTTTTCGTAATAAAACAAAAGTTATATCAAAATAAACAAAATATTTTTTGAATCCTGAACCGAAGGCGCGCCGAGCGCGTGTGACGTCACAATGTTAGTTTTCATACATTACCGTCCAACCAGAGATTAATTATCTGTGTTTATACCGCACTGAGTGAAAAGTGAGCAAGTAAAGTTGTATAACATTATGAAGTCGCTACGCAGCGCGGCGCGTTTTTAGTCACGTGATTTTAATTTAGATCTCATTAATTTTTAATTGCTTTTTTTGTTCACCAGTTTTTAATTTGGAGCATATACTTTCTAAAAGTGATATTAAAATTAAAATCTATTCAGTAGTTTTTGCTCCAACCCGTAACAAATAGACAAACAGACAGAATTTAAAAAAAAACATTCGGAGAAACATTTCGGATTCGGAGACTTTTATATACCAAAACCCACGTGTTTTTTTTTAATATCTTCAATGTACAGACACAGCTTTTTTACAATTTTATAATAGTAGAGATTTATATCAGACCTTAAACATCGGATAGCTCACATCCGCGGATGTGAGCCTTTAAAATCCGCAACCGCATTCATATCCGCGGATGTGAAAAAATCGACATCCGCAACATCTCAGATTTACTCTATTGAAAAACCAGCGCCGCTGCGGGAATAGCGTGGTGACGAAGGCGGCGGGTGCGGGGTCGGTGTGTGCGAGAGTAGCCGTGTTCCGGTGCGGCGGCGCGCGCGGCTGGGGGCTGCGCACGCGCCGGCCGCTGCGCCGCGGCGAGCCGGCCGCGCTGTACTGCGGCGAGCTGCTGGCGCTGCCCGCCGCCGACGCGCGCGCGCAGGACCACTACATGTTCGCGCTCGACGTCAAGCCCGACCTGCTCGAGGTAACACAACTGCTTGCGTGAGGTGACATGTTGCCGCGCTGTACTGCGGCGAGCTGCTGGCGCTGCCCGCCGCCGACGCGCGCGCGCAGGACCACTACATGTTCGCGCTCGACGTCAAGCCCGACCTGCTCGAGGTAACACAACTGCTTGCGTGAGGTGACATGTTGCCGCGCTGTACTGCGGCGAGCTGCTGGCGCTGCCCGCCGCCGACGCGCGCGCGCAGGACCACTACATGTTCGCGCTCGACGTCAAGCCCGACCTGCTCGAGGTAACACAACTGCTTGCGTGAGGTGACATGTTGCCGCGCTGTACTGCGGCGAGCTGCTGGCGCTGCCCGCCGCCGACGCGCGCGCGCAGGACCACTACATGTTCGCGCTCGACGTCAAGCCCGACCTGCTCGAGGTAACACAACTGCTTGCGTGAGGTGACATGTTGCCGCGCTGTACTGCGGCGAGCTGCTGGCGCTGCCCGCCGCCGACGCGCGCGCGCAGGACCACTACATGTTCGCGCTCGACGTCAAGCCCGACCTGCTCGAGGTAACACAACTGCTTGCGTGAGGTGACATGTTGCCGCGCTGTACTGCGGCGAGCTGCTGGCGCTGCCCGCCGCCGACGCGCGCGCGCAGGACCACTACATGTTCGCGCTCGACGTCAAGCCCGACCTGCTCGAGGTAACACAACTGCTTGCGTGAGGTGACATGTTGCCGCGCTGTACTGCGGCGAGCTGCTGGCGCTGCCCGCCGCCGACGCGCGCGCGCAGGACCACTACATGTTCGCGCTCGACGTCAAGCCCGACCTGCTCGAGGTAACACAACTGCTTGCGTGAGGTGACATGTTGCCGCGCTGTACTGCGGCGAGCTGCTGGCGCTGCCCGCCGCCGACGCGCGCGCGCAGGACCACTACATGTTCGCGCTCGACGTCAAGCCCGACCTGCTCGAGGTAACACAACTGCTTGCGTGAGGTGACATGTTGCCGCGCTGTACTGCGGCGAGCTGCTGGCGCTGCCCGCCGCCGACGCGCGCGCGCAGGACCACTACATGTTCGCGCTCGACGTCAAGCCCGACCTGCTCGAGGTAACACAACTGCTTGCGTGAGGTGACATGTTGCCTTTACAAAAACGACTTTGCCTATCGGTTGTCTGGCAGTCAGAGCCTTTTTTATCGGATAGAGGGGCAAACGAGCCCACGGATTATTATGGTAATCGATTACCGCCGCGCATGGACACCCGCAATACCAGAGGAGTCACAAGTGCGTTGCTAGCCTTTTACAAATATTCAAAGCACAATTATATATTTACTCTCCTAAAATCCACTCAAGACCAGATAAAATTCTCAATAATAACTCAAGGTTTGTATTTATGAACTACTAACGTAATACCCCCGCCACTTAAAAAAAAACAAGTACAGACTGGGTGTACGGCATTACATCTCTGCCAAACCGTTCAAGGAACGTGGACGTGATGGTTTGATATGTTTACTAATATCAAATTGAATTTCGTAGCAATGTTCGGACAAGACGCAGCTTTGCGTTGACGCGGCTCAGTTCGGCAGCGCGGCGCGTTTCATCAACCACAGCTGCCAGCCCAACCTGGCTCCAGTCAGGGTGTTCACCGACACCCGGGACCTCAGGCTGCCTGTGGTCGCGCTGTTCGCTACTAAAGACATACAACAGGATGAGGAACTCACGTTAGTCTGCAAAATATTATATTATTCTTCTTTCGTGCCTATGTTTAAACAATTATAGAGTAACTAGCTTCTGCCCGCGACTTGGTCCGCGTAGCGTGATGATATATAGCCTATAGCCTTCCTCAATAAATGGGCTATCTAACACTGAAAGAATTTTTCAAATCGGATCAGTAGTTCCTGAGATTAGCGCGTTCAAGCAAACAAACAACTCTTCAGCTTTATATATTAGTATAGATATGAGGCAATTTCGTTAATATTCTAACAAATAGTGAGTGATGGACACAAAAATTCCGGTCAGAAGATTAGCTAATACGCAGCAGCGCAATAGTTGCGGGTAGTTATTAGTTGCTATCTGTGTGTTGCCAGTATTATTGAGTCGCGTGAGTTACAATCTAAATTAATTAAATTATTTTCTTTCTCTGCAGGTTCGATTATGGAGATAAATTTTGGTCAGTAAAGTCAAAATGGATGAAATGTGAGTGCGGAAGCGTTGATTGTAGATATCCTACAAAATCTGAAGAAACCGAATCGTCATAATTATAGCATTGTAACTAAGTACTACTCTTATAGTGATTATTTATTATTTAAATTAGATATTCTTATAATTAATCTATAATATAATCATGAACTGAATAATTAAAATTATTATCCAATATTATAAGAAACATTTGTTTTTATTTCTGAAGGTAAAACCTAAACAAAAGAAGGTAAGAGCTTGAAGAGTTGTCACGGTCCGGCCTGTATCGCGTCACCGTGTCTGTTCAATCTATTTAGGGATAGTTGTTTGGCAGACTTGAAAGAGAGTGATTGGGGGTTAAAATTGGCGAGTAACCTGTCAATTGCTTTCTGTATGCTGATAATCAGGTTTTACTTGCATTATCAGTGAAAGAGCTGCTAGACATGCATGAAGCTTAAAAGCTGAGGGGTATGAAAATAAATGTCAGTGAAACAAAAGTGATGGTCTTGTACTAAGGAAGATACCTAGTGTGATTAAAAAATAGAGGGCAGGTGTGGAACAGGATAATGAGTTTATTTGGGAACTGTGTTTACTAGGGATGGGAATAGGTCAGTCAAATCATGGGCAAATAAGCTACGGTTTTCCAAGCGGAAACATATATGCTATTCTTGCCTGTGCACAACAGATGGAGAGTAGCGGTACCACAGGTAGGTCCATCTACATTCTTAGTGACAGCCAAGCGGCACTCATGGCCCTGACCTCCTACAGGATCGATTCAAGGCTGACCATGGACGCTGCCCGAACTCTTAATGAGCTGGGAAAACGAAACAAGGTCAGGCTTGTTTGGGTCCCTGGTCACAGGGGTATTGTGGGCAACGAGCATGCTGACGAGCTGGCTAGGGAAGGTTCTGGAACCTCACTAATTGGACCGGAACCATTTGTAGGACTGGCCCCAAGCACAGTCAAAACGGCATTTCGGGAGTACGCAAGGGCGAGGCACATGGATGAGTGGTAGAGCCTCACGGGACTTGCTCACTCCAAGAAATTCATAGGTTCCTCATCGAAATGGCAAAATGCCATTTGGAACTCAAGCAGGCGGCAGGCCCGTCTTTTGATGGGGGCGCTGACCGGACACTTCGGGACTAACGCTCTCCTACAAAAGATGAGTCTGACGGACACATCAGCCTGCAGGGCCTGCAAAAGGGAAATTGAGAGCATGGAACACCTTCTGTGTACATGCGATGCAATGGCTGGAAAGCGAATGTGCCTTTTTGGTCAGGGTTATCCAAGACCAGAGGACTATAGACTCATACCGCCAGGCCTCATTATAAAGCTCATGGAAGAGCTGTTTGTAGAACTGGGAGGGGATGAGGAATAGATTATCTAGGGAAAGCACAAAAGATCCCATTGGGTTGAAGTGCACTGAGGCCTTGCTGCCTCGGCCGTACACAAGATAAGATAAGGGATGGGAATATTGATGCAGATGTGAAAAGGGAAATAAAGTGAATAGTGCTATGTATGCTGTTGATGCACTTGTAACTAATCAGTCCGTGTCAAATAAGCCAAAAGGCACAGTTGCCTATCCACAGTGGTGTGCTAGTCCCTACACGTACCTATGTATAGTGAATGTTAGGTTTAGCAGAAGAGATATGAAATTAGAATAAATGCATTTCTTGCGAAGTAGGTATGTGCAGTGTAGGTAACTAGGAATGGTAGATTGAGGAATAGTGTAAAAACAACGTTGCGAACTGAAAGACGATGTGACACAAATAAAAGATTAATATATCCTGAGATGGATTCTTGGCTAGGACCATTGGATCTTGACGACTGAGGTTACAATAAAGCATAAAAGACGTTTAGAGCTGTAAATATATTAAAACAACAGTTTGTGTGTGTCGGTTGCGTCCAAGAATGTTATATAGTGTGGGTAGTGTGGGTATAACATTCTTGGTTGTGTCCATCCATATCGTATACCTAATGAATGAATAATGCTAGTCCATAATCTCTGGTCCAGAATTATATAAAGATATTGTACAGAGGCGTCTCTAGCCTATATATGTATGTAGCGCCTGTGTGCAATCATTACCCTAGCACCCTCTTGTAAGGAAATTGAAAGTGTCGCGGCCGACCAGCGCGCGCGGCGAGTGTCGCTCGGCCCATAAGCACAGAGTACATTATAATATACGCCCCTAAAACTGCTACGTCCGTGTGCGACAGCGACACACCCTGCAGCATAGGCAAACCATAGGCAAATCATTCTTGCTTTGAATGCCTTTTGTAGGCTGGCTGAGGCATTGCACACCCGGCCCGCGTTCGTTGGTTTGAATGGTTTGGTCCTCAGATGAAGGTCTGGTCGAACCTTCAGTCAGGTACATCGATTCATCGTGTTCATTTTTTACCCCGAATGTTGGCTCTGTACATTACATAACATTTACTCTGTAAAAAATACATTTATAATTACACTAGATTCTGTCCGCGACTTCGTCCGCGTAGCGTGATTATAATTATATTATAGCCTATAGCCTTCCTCAATAAATGGGCTATCTAATACTGAAAGAATTTTTCAAATCGGACTAGTAGTTCCTGAGATTAGCGCGTTCAAGCAAGCCAACAAACAAACTCTTCAGCTATAAATAGATTAGTATAGATTGCATTAAAATATAAACTGAAACTGGAATTTTACAAAAATGGGATGTTCGTATCACGTGACTAATTTTATTAGTGTGTAAATGTTTTGATTTACAATAATATTAACGTTTTAGTTTTTCCAATAAACAGCTTCGTGCGGTAAAACTGACTTGGTAAAAATTAGCTTAATTTAGCACCAAATTAGTAATTTACAAAACCGTATTTTTCCTCGCGAATAACTGTCAGGCTGATTTTTGACTTGGCAACACTGCTGAGTGCTACTGAACTGCCTCCAAGCCAGTGGCTTAGCCACAACAATAAAAAAAAAAACTGAACTGACTGATTCAAACATGTTCAAAACAACGGCTCTATTTTATGTACGATTGTGCGAGTTTGAAAGTGATTAAATATTATTATTTCGTTTGTAAATCTGTGTAAAAAGTGATATAGCAGTTGTTAGTTTTTATATAATACGTTTAATACCATCAACGATGAGTGGTAACACGGAATCGACGTCGAACAGCATCAAGTTTGCTCCGATGCCAATGTCGGAATTGCTGGCTAACTTGATGTCATTGAAGAATACAGAGGACAGCCCGGACGCCAGCTTCTCCTCAGCCGACGACAGTGATAATTCCTTTGGTGAAACTGTGACGAAGAAACCTTCTCCTGTAAAAAAAATATACAAAGACTTCTTCACGCCTACAATCAAACCGAAACCGAAAGACATCAAAGCGTTTGCATCAGAAAAAAAGTTCACCTATAATGAACATGATAAAGAAAATTCAAACAATTGGCCACCCCATCAGACACATTCGGCTAATGAAAACCATAATATTCAAAGTACAAATAAAGTTATAAAATCTAGTATATATCCAACTTCAGAAGCTAAAAAGCGAAATGTTTTAATGCCCCAGAATAATCCTGGAAGAACGCAAAATTCTACTGTCAAAAGGACTCCAGACAGAGTACCAAGTAGTGCTCAGAAGGTAAAGACGGCCACTCCCAAAATAAAATCAGGCATTAGAAAGTTTACACCAGGTTCAGCCAAACAAAGTCATAAGAAAACCCCACAGAAAGCCAGTGTACAAAACAGAGATAAAGTAAGAGTGGAATTGTTTACACAGAAGACAAAAAATGAGGCTCAGTGTCCCCCGCCTCAACCAGACCCCACTCCTGTACATGTGCTGGTGCCTGAGACGCCATTGAATAGGAAAGCAATGCCTGCATCCTATGTGGCTACACCTTCCTACCCGCAGGGTGTTCTCAACAATAACTCTAAAGTATTATTCAAGACAACCAGTATAAAAGATAAGAAGTACATGTTTATTAAGAAGCTGGGCACGGGGGGCTCAAGTGAGGTGTACAAAGTGAGTATTTATTCTATATTATTTCTCTTATGCCTGAATGTATCAAGCCATCTATGATTTATCTTTTGCTCATATTAAACCAATTAAAAAGAGGTAGAAAAGATTTTAGTAGTAGACAAAATATATATTTTTCATTCCACCTGTCCTCTATGGATGTAAATGGTAAATATCCACCTCTCTTAATATGGGATTGCGGGATCCTCTATAAATTAGACAACTGGAATTTCAAACCTGCCCATTTGGGAATCTAGATAAATAATAAGGCTCCATGAGTATATAATATTAATTGTTACATATTTTACAATTCTATCTGAAATTCCAATTGAGAAATTAGAAGTACTGTACTTCTATGTAAAATAAAAAAGAAATTGCTTAGGTTTGTGATATTTACACCCCAATATACATTAATTTCACTGACCTTCAAGTAATTGATTGATTTAGTTGTTTGTTGTACATCCTACAGTCATCTTATCGCTATGGGTGGTCTATAATATGTTGTTATTATTAAATTCTTGAACTAAACATGGCATGTAAAAGAAAGACCATAAACTCTTATCAAATATGGTCCCTTCAATTTCATTATATAGATCATTTACACTGCACACTGTAACTTTTTGAATCTGTCTGAAAATATGTTTAGAATCCACAATATGATATGGACCCATAGCATTTTATAAACATATCAGAATAATTTATGATAAGAACCTTTAGTTTGCAATTATCAGCTCAGATATTGTTGAAAATAAGTTTATCTCATATCTATGGAAACTTTCTTTGGCATATCTATGGCATACATTTATATTTATAAAGACATTTCACTGTTGTAGGCACTAGAAGTTAGCACATCATGTGAGTATGCAGTGAAGTGTGTGTACCTGGCAATTGACCAGGAGTTGGCACAGGGTTACATCAATGAAGTGAGGCTGCTGCGAGAGCTTCAGAACTCCGATAGAGTCATCAGGCTATTTGATTAGTGAGTAATATTTTGTAATTGTTTAGTCCAGTAAACCTTAATTTCCTTAATTCGGCAACATGAGCAATGGGCCCCCCAGATGCCAAAACAATCTATATTATATTGTGTCTATAATATTGGACTTGATAGGTAGATAGATAAATTAATTAATATGTTACTGACAGTTACATATTGATATTAATTATTTCATTGGTCTAAGGAACCAGCAAAAGCAAAGGAATTGGATCTAAAGGAATAAATTAAAAATGCTCTATGATAAATAAGATTATACCAAATAGCAAGTGAATAAGTTTAATTATGGTGAAAAGAAGCGATGATATATTTTAGTATCTGTACTTCAATCTTCATCTGTTGCAGTGAGTATGATCGCACCAATAAGTTTCTGCGTATGGTGCTGGAGGTGGGCGAGACAGACTTGTCGTCCTTCCTGAAGGCGCGCGGCGCCGGCTTGCCGCCCGCGCTCGTGCTGCACTACTGGGAGGAGATGCTGCATGCCGTGCATTACATACACGAGCATGGTATTATGTTTTCCTCTAATCTACATCTACATTAATATAATAAAGAGGAAAGATTTGATTGTTTATAAGTCTGTAAAATTGTTTGTAATGGATAAACTCAAAAACTACTCAACCTATGGTAAAAATTGTTTCCCTATGGAAAGCTATATTATACTGGTGTAAATAGGCTGTATTGTTAATCGAGTTAACCATAATGTGATATATTTTAGAACTGTCAGCAACTTTTGTGGCACTTAACTTTGTTTACATTAGTTTTAAAAAGATCTTCTGTATCAACTTGTGCTATGGAGTGATTATTTATTATTTTCTCATGTTTTCCTAGGCGTTATCCACGCGGACCTTAAACCCGCGAATTTCCTGCTAGTGAGCGGGCAGTTAAAGTTAATCGACTTCGGCATCGCATCGGCTATCAGCAGCGACGCGACGTCAGTGGTGCGCTCGCAGGCGACGGGGACCTACTCGTACATCAGCCCCGAGGCGCTCATGGGCGGCGCCGGCGGGTACGGCGTGGCCAACGGCGATGGCAGTGCTCCCATCAAGGTAATTATTGTAAAAACTGAGCTTAAAATAATATGATATATCCGTTTCTCCTGCTTCGCCCGCAACCTAAGGCTCGTAGCGTGATGTTATATATATCTTTACTCATGAATCACTCAGTCCATGGTGAAAACGGTATTAAAATCCCTTCGGTAATTTGAGTTTATTGTGTTCAACGACCAGACAGACAGATGCTGACAGACAGATGAGACTATATTTTATTATTTATCACCCAATTAAGTACATATTGCAATCAGGCTATCACTATTTTTCTTATCAGATCTCGTTTCGCTCGGACGTGTGGTCACTGGGGTGCATCTTGTACAGCATGGTGTACGGACGCACGCCCTTCGGACACATTCCTAACCTCGCAAAGCTGGCTGCCATACTTGACCCCAACTATCGCATCGACTATCCGCCCGTTGAGCGTAAGTTTTTCTTGAATATATTACAATACCTATCGCCCTATCGGATGAATTAAGAATTGTATAGAGACATTGCTTACATACAAACATTGATTATTATATAAATAGATATGACAGAAAGACAACAGAAAATGGCTTGTTACAACTTTTCAGCTTATGGTTGTACTTTCACTAATTTCTAAGTGTGTATCATAAGCAAATTGTTGTTTCCGACAGACCTCCCTCCATCACTAATCGCAGCGCTGAAGTGGTGCCTCACGTATAATGCACGCGCTCGACCCTCCGTTCGCGAACTCCTCGCGATCCCGTACTTACAGCCGCCGCGCAGCCCTCTTCCGCAGCAGTTACTGGACAAACTACAGCCCCTTGTCACGCTCCAAGAGTTCAGTTTACTGCAGAGGGCACAACTGTAGCCAATCACATGGAGCTTATGAGAATCAATAAATATGAAGCTCTCGCGCAGCAAACGAAGGAAACCATGAAATACTCTAAAATCTTAATTGGAAGAGTCTATCTCAAGTATTTCCCTTTCAGTGGCTCATACAACAACATGGTTGTAATTATTGCAAAAATAGTGGCTTTGTTCACCAGCTATTACATATTGTCGTTGTAAATATTATTACATTGTCTGTTATATGTATTTGTGGAGAGTTCTACTCGCCTCGACGGCGACCTAGGTATTTGTATACTTTTTGGTAGATACTTTCAATGTGACTGAGGTAATAAGCTACTTCTCGTGCGCTATAGTTGAGATTCGCTTGGAATGCGACTTCTCCTTCCACATTCCCTCGAGCGTACGCCACGCGATTGTTAGCGTAATAAATAATAATAGTACGTAGTGAAACAAATATATTATAACTTTCGTTTCTTATTCGACCAGTGTAAAAAGATATGCAATATGTGTAAGAATAATATAAAGCTACGCTTAAACATAGGCAAAATAAAAAAAAATGCAGCCATTTATTTTGTGCACTGTACAAGCACGCGACTTTGACGTCATTGCGTTCAGTCTCAACTTTCGCGCACGGGTAGTAAATTTGTAAATTGTGTTGTGTTGTTTTCAGTGATTATTTAAATGGCAAAAAGATTGATTTGATAATACCAAAGTATGTGAAATCTACTTGTAAATATGTAAAAAAGATCTTTTTTGCTTTAATACTATTTATACCTATTTCTATCTAATATATCTTACACATCATTCTTTTGTGATGAAAACGAAATTTAAATTATAATATGTAACTAAAAATAATTAATATCGAAGATTTGAATGAAACTTAGAAATTTAACAGATAATTACTTAGATAATGGACTATTTAATAGATAATTACATAAATAATGGACTATAATAATTAACCACTGCCTTTTATTTGAAAATAAACAATTTTATATTAGGAAATAAATATTTATTGAAGTTATGATTATAAATGAGAATACAAAAAATAAATACCATCTTAGCACAATGAATAAATGAACAATAAAATACTATTGATTAAAAATAGCCTTACAATACTATAGCAAATAATTTTCATGAAATGCAATTAGATCATCAAAATTCAAAGACAAAGTTTAGAAAATTCGGAAGTCGTAGACTCGAGCTTCGTATTTCTCTGCTCGCATCAGAGAAAAGGAATTCTCACCCTAACTACACATACCACGCGGTACGGAGCGACTACTCTAGTAGCGACATGACACGACCTACTCGCCCGGTGTGCGCTTGCTCGTACTTCGAACACAAGCGCGCATCACCCAAACGAAAGTGCACAAATTATTTATTATTACAGGTTGCACAGACTAATACCACGACATTGATCACAAATATAAAATGCTTTTTTATTCAGTCTATATACTTTTGGAATAATGAAAAAGTGCTATTATAAATAGTATTGTAAGCGAATTGCGCGTTCGACCGCGCAGTACTCGTCATACGCGAGGTGGGAACACGGCACAAATTAAAAAAACAAAGTTATCTTTTTTATTTTAATGCTTATAACGAAGTAGTACTGCGCGGGCCACCGGCGCGTGCGCAATGCGTGCTTAGTTCTGGAATAGTGTGCGCGTGAAGTCGATGTAGTCGAGCGCGTTGGGAATGGGCCGCTCCGTCTTGTTGTCCAGGTAGGGTTTCATGCGAGCCACACAGTAGTCCGCCATCTCCTTGGTAAGATTCTGTGAATAAGACGATAGGTTAGCCGGGTACTTCGCCACATGCTGGTACGCGTACATAACTTGAGACAGTTACTCACGGCGTATAGTTCATCTTTAGTGACGTAAGCGCGATCCTGATGAGCTGTAATGGCTCGGAACGCGTTCTCTATCTCCTCGGAAGAATGGACATTCTCAGTCTCCTTACTGATCATGAACGCCATGTACTCTTGGAGGGACACTTGACCATCGCGATTTGGATCAACGACATCTGAAAAAGTAAGAAACTTGTAGTCTATCGCCTCGGCAATAATACTAAACAAAATTAACATATGAACGAGTCCTCACTAAGTATAGCCTCGAACTCTGGGTCGGGCTGTCCCTCCTCGACCATGGGCAGGTCGTAGCCGAGCGCTCGCAAACACGATTTGAACTCGTGGTGATTGAGGCGGCCGGAGCGGTCCTTGTCGAAGTGCTTGAACATCATCGAGAACTCCTTCAGAGCATCCTCGCTAACGCCTGCAAACAAAAATCATCATGAAAACTAGTCATGTTGGGAATAGTAATTTTGTAATAGGAGTAAATAAGCTGCTACATACCAGAGTGGTTCCTGGCCTGTATCTGCTGTTCAAGATTATGCTGCATGCGCATCGACAGCTGGTCGAGCTGATCCCACTGCTGGGCGAGCCCCACCGTGCTGTGCTCTGTGTATCGGTTGTCCAGGATCAAGTGCTCCTCTAATGCCGCCCCTGGTAAAGATAGTTAAAAATTTATAAGCTATATCCTAAGTAAGGTCCACGGTACAAAAACCAAAATAAAAATAAAAAAGGATTCTTTAAGTAAAGATCTTTATGTGTATTTATTATTCTTAGTAATAATAATGTTGTATTAGTAACTTACCCAACTCCTCGAGGCGTCGCAAATCAGCTCTGCGCGCGCGCACCTCGCCGGCGCGCTGGCGCAGTGTGGCTAGCTGCTGCTCCAGCGATCCCGTGCCCTCCATCATGGATGTGCTGGAAAATACGTATATGATAAGCATCGTGTGCATGTGTTGGCACGAGTGAACTTACAAAAAATCAATATAATATCAGGCAGTTTTTTTATCTTACTAGCAATGTGAGTCACACATTACTGGTATTCTTGTTAACCCCTCATGTTAAGCTAAATGCTTGTGTTACGAGTGGGTTTACGTCTGTAGTACAATGGATGGGTATCGAACCTGCAACCACATGATCGCAAGTCCGACTCCCTAGCCATTAGGCTACCGCCGCTTTTTGAGTATGACTGCTCATTGTCATTTATTGAGTCATTTATACAAGTTCATATATTATTTAAGATCGCTTTTCGGGATCTCGTGTGTCTAACTTGTGTTAACAATATCAATAATAAAATACACCTAAATGTTAACTTAAGTGAATAGTGAATTAGTTAATTTTAAAGAAAGTAAAAATACACACAGTTAAAGTTAAGTAAGTAGTAAAACCTATGTACAGATTACATTATGTTGGTGACATTTATTAGGTAAACTCATCTTATGAATTTACAAAGACGTTTATTTCAAAATAAGCCAATCATTAAGCTGCATAGTAGACATCGAGAACGTACGTGTGGATACAAAGACTATATTGGCTTGGCAAAAAAATATAACTTAAATTTATAATGATGATAAGAAGTTGAATTTTGTAAAATGTTTAAAAATGTGCAACCTGCACAGTACACACCCCTAAATTTGAATGTATTTGTTGGCACTTAAACGTGATAATTATGTTATAACACCTCGTTTGTAATAATTTAGTACTGTGTGACTAATACCTAAGTGCCGAATATATAGGAAACGTATTAGAGCTTGCAGTTTCGAAGAAATTTAAAATGGCATACATAATCATCTTAGTTATTTTCCAGTTATTATTTTTGCCAAGCCGTGAAGCGCATTGTTCGACAAGTTTAGTATAAAACGCGACATTCTGAATACTTTACCCGTCCCAGCCTAGCAGCCGGTACCTGTACACCAATCAACACGTCAGCACATAAGATACTACAATGAACCTAAGACGTCTATGTGTCGTCATATTTAATTATTTATCACTAGATTGTGCTATTGGTTCTTATAAGTATGTGGGACTGAGGCAGCAAGGCCTCAGTGCACTTCGATCCAATGGGATATTATGTCTGTGTAATATGAATAACTATGAACTTCTTTTAATTTGAACTATTCCAAGATTCTATAGAGATCCCTGAAAAACACGTAGCTCGTCAATATGAATAGCGAGTAGCTTTCTTTACGTTTGGTCCACTCCCAAAGAAAAAATGTTTGCAAATGTGAAGGATATGGCAATACAATAAGCATTGATATAGATTGGTTGTTTGATGATCAGTCATTACTCGATCAAGTAATTACATATAAATAAAGTAAATTCAGAATCGCAGATTGTCAAAAAATAGGGTAGGACTGGTGTTAGATTTATAAAAAAGGCTTTAGGCTGAAAAACTTTGATTTGAATTTTTTTTTGTTTATCAGATCTATTTATGGTCAATGTTTTCATGAAGCCATAAAAAATTGCCAGTCAACTAGCTAAAAAAAACTAAGCTAAGAGTGAAACAATAAGTTTAGGTATGTCTTCAAAGTTTAAGACTTGAAAAGTATTATATAGCACATACCGTGTCTCTGTGAGCCACTGGTGGAAGGCGTTGGCGTGTTTGGCGAACTCCTTGCGCAGTTTGTCGTTCTCCTCCTGCCTGTGCGCCTCCTTCGTCAGCTCTACGTCTCGTTCCGCTGTACACATTGATTATGCATTAGTTATGTAATTTAGACAGATTTTAAGCTTGACCCACGCAGTCATATTCGATTTTCTTGATCAAATGTTACCGTCCAACAAAATACACTGGAATGCTAGGAAGTTATGTATGAAATACATGAACCGATACATACGTCCTTTAATATAGAAACCAGCTATAAGATTATAACAGGTATTGGTATGACTAGCTTACCGATGATTTTGCGCAGATTGCGCCAGGTCTCCTCGAGAGCCTCCATGGTGAACCAGGTGTAAGGGTTGGCACCAACGTTGAACGACTTGATCTGCTCGTCCAGCGCTGCCAGCGCCTCGAAGTCGCTTTGAGCCGATGATAGTGAAGCCTGTCAAGTTCGTGATTGAGAATAGTATCGAAACTGGTATAAGCTAACAATGAACTATATTATATATGCCCCCCATATTGCAATGCCTGCAAAAGGCCGCTAAGTTATAAGCTGACTAAAATGTAATGTAACACCACCCTTGGACTGATAAAAGGACCAAAAGGTCCAACTGTCATTTTTATCCATAGATCCAAAGACAGTCCAACGGACCAATCGGTCCGGACGCTACCGGTCATTTAAAATATTTTTTGTAATTTTTAGAGCATACTTCTCCTTTTCTCTTTTTTTTCATAGCCAACTAGAGTAAATCTACCATTTATTACAACACTTAGAAAATAAAACGCGAAATCTCGATTTGGAAAAATAAAACGCAAAAAATTCGCAAAAAAATTCGCAAAGAAAAATGGCAACACACATTCTCGTCACAGAACATAGACTACCATTTAAAATTCGCTCAATCTGTGGTAGTCTCAAATATTTTGTCTCAATCTTAGGTAAATTGTCTTGGCATAGACACATTTTTTGGTAGAAAAAAAGTTTCCATTGCATTTTTTTATCAAAGTAAAAAATGGCGTGGCTCATCCATAGATTAATATGTATATTTGGGTATAGATGGGTATGTCAAATGAAAAAATTATGCCTAAGAAAGTGGCACCACCTGGTGCACATAGTTGAAATTCTGAATAGCTAGATATAATTATAGATAGGTACGTATATATATATTGGGTTACGATAGATAGAACTCGATGTCAATCACAAGAGCACAGCTACAGCGGAGGATACTTCAACTCAACACCAATAGCGATGAAACAACTTTCAAAGCAATTACAAGTATAAAATAATACTCAGTAACGCAAAAAGTTAGATGAATCAAAAAATGCCTGTGCGCATCAAAACGGCAGACATCTTTTATTGTCATTTTTTAATTTTTTTAAATGTGTTTTTGAAAGTTGCCGTCATTAAATAAATTTTAGTAACTTGCTATTATAAGCCAAATTAATTACTTTTACTGACGTTTTATTAGCAAAATAATGTAATTGTATGCTTCTGTGATTATATTTTATTTTAAAATGATGTTATAATAAAATGAAAAAATATATTCTTCAAGAACTTAAAATTCTTTTTAGTAATAGCAACATTGTCGAAGATTTTAATTAAATGCTTCAACTATCAGCACTAGATGGCGCGAGACGAAAACAGTTCCAGCAATTATGTTCTAAGAGAATGCACCATGGGCTCATCAAACTTTTAGTGCGCCCCGGTGTGTTTTATCATGTTTTAATTAATTTTAACGGGCTGAATGTGTATTATTCTACCGGCAAAACGTGACGGAATAGTTTATCAAGCGAGAACAATAGCCTTGTGTTGAGTGAGCGGCGCAAAATCAATGAAATTACCGGTCGTAAAAAAATACCATGTGGCACGGCTACTTGACGGTGCGGTGTGACTTTCAAGGTGGTTTTTATATACAATCCAGTTAAATTTTGACTAATAGTGTGTGATATATCGCTATAACGTTTCATAATCTTGATATTGAAACGAGTGTCAGTGAAGTTTTGTGTTTTTTTTTTTTCGTTACAACCTCTTCTGTTCACCATGGATGTTTGACCGTCGTTGAACTTCAGGTGAGTCAAACTTATTTATGAACTAGTCTTGGTGTCAAAATTGTTATATTTCGGTATAGAAAAACTATTTATTAGTTTATTACCGTTCACAGAACGGAGAAAGCTAGTGCCGTTAGCAAAAAAAATAACATCTGGTGATCGTAAACACATGGCGGCCACTTGACTTCGCTTATCGCCCGTGCCGGGTTTCGAGTGGATTTATTATCAACATTGCGGTCAATATTTACTAATAGTGTATGATAAATCGTTAGAACGTTTTATATTATTGTTATTGAAACAAGTATTACTAATATTTATGTGTTTTTTATTTTGTGTCAACCAGATGTTTTCAACCATTGATTTTTTACCGTTATCCAACTTCCACTGACTTCCAGTGAATAAAACTTATATAAGAACTAGTCTTGGTGGCAAAATTATTATATTTCCGTGTAGAAAAACTATTCGAGAGTTTATTACCGTTTACAGAACGGAGATAGCTGGTGGCGTTCAGTTCTTATAAGAATTTTAGTGAGTCCATTCCTTATAAGAATCTGATACGAATTTACCGGAAACGGGCCCCCCCTATGTTCCGCGCCCTCGTAGATAGGAATTCCAGCCCGGACCGTCTAAGGGTTAATATACACTTAGTAAGCAATAAATCTTTGAATCTATTAATGACGAGCTCTTCCCGCAGGACACATATATGTATGTGATGAATATAAGTGTTTGTGTTCGTGTGGTGATTTCTTAAGTATTGTATGTATGTATTAAAAAAAAAAGAATATATGTATTATATCCACTGTCTAGTACCCATAGTACAAGCTCTTCTTAGTTTGGGACTAGATGTTGCTGTGTAAAATGTCGAAGAATATTATTTATAAACATATTAGATTTGATTCTCCTAGTCTTTTTGGACACTCACTTGGAACTGCGCATGCGCGTCTCTGAGCGCGCGGATTTCCTCGATGGAGTTGCAGCGTACTGGGTCCGTCAGGTCCTCCTCAGCGTTTTCGAACCATGAGTTGAATGCTGAAGCCTAAACACAAAAACAACATTTTTAAAAGTACTAGTGTAGGCACAAGTTGATATAATAATTCCCCCCGACCTGACCCGATTGTGATCGATACATTTGAGAGTATCTCATAACAATAGATACGACATGAACAATAGTTATTATTACATTTAGTTTACTTCAGCAAAAATATAAGGATTATAGCACAATGTGGCTAATTCCTCCACAAGATTTATATAGAATATGTCTGTTGTAGAAAAATGAACTGGTAAATAAGATGGGTTAGGTTCGTTCAGTACCTTCTTGGCGAAGGTGAGGTACAGCTCCTCGATCTGTCGGAACTGGTCTTGCAGCTGCAGCAGGCGCTGCTTGCGCGCGGCGGAGTCCCCCAGCAGGCGCTGCCAGCGCGCGATCACGTCGCCGTGGCGTTTCACTATAGCCGGGGTCTGCTCGTGGTTGGCCGCCACCAGCTGTTCCTTCAGAGATGTGATGTTCTGGATACCTTCATGCTCGAACGCAGCTAAGCCTGTGGGTACATGTTATTTAGATTAATATTAACCACAACGTTTTCCAATTAGATTTACTTTACACAATTGACAATACATGTATCTAGTGCGTCGGACTTGACACTCAGTGCACTACTGACGTGAATCCACTCGAAAAAAAAGCATTTAGCTTAACCCGAGGTGTTAACAATATTACTAGTAATGTGCAACCCACATTGCTATAACTTTAATAAAAAATAAAAATTACGGCACCGTCGCCGACTAGAAAAATCTCATAAGACAAGACTCTAAAATAATTATATTAAATTATACATTCAAATTCTAACAATGAGCGGGAATAGTAGTCATGTCTGGGGCTAACTGGATCGTCAACGAATGCTTCAGTTTGTGTAAGGTAGGTTTTATTTTTGTTATATGTTTTATTTTATCTACAAATTGTATTTGCCTTTGTTATATCTTAGGATTACTTTTAGATTTAGATATTATTAAGTATTATTTAATCCGTTTTGTAAGGATTTTCTTTTGGAACTATGTACTAAATTTGTATCATTGAATAAATTGAATTGAATTTCCTGGGATAAAACTGTAGCAGTACTGACCGGCGTCGAAGGTGTCCTGCTTGGTGAGCAGCGTCTGCACGGTGGAGAGGTCGCGGCCGAACTCGTCGGAGCGCACGTGCGTCTCCTTGTCGGCGATCCACGACTCCACCACGTCGGCCTTCCACAGCAGCTGCAGGTACAGCGAGTTGTCCACCAGCGCCGCCTTGCGCCGCGCCGCCAGGTCCGTCAACTTCTCCAGTTTAGCCTGTGGACAATTATGAAAATGTAGTAGATGCATCATGTCAGCAGGTCGCGCCGCCAGCTCGTACAGGTATCTAGTATGTGCGGTACCTGCAGGGCGCGGATGCGGTGCGCGAGCGCGTCGGCGTGCAGGTTGCCGGCGGCCAGCAGGCGCTCGCCGTCGGCGGCCAGGTCGCGCCGCCAGCTCGTACAGGTATCTAGTATGTGCGGTACCTGCAGGGCGCGGATGCGGTGCGCGAGCGCGTCGGCGTGCAGGTTGCCGGCGGCCAGCAGGCGCTCGCCGTCGGCGGCCAGGTCGCGCCGCCAGCTCGTACAGGTATCTAGTATGTGCGGTACCTGCAGGGCGCGGATGCGGTGCGCGAGCGCGTCGGCGTGCAGGTTGCCGGCGGCCAGCAGGCGCTCGCCGTCGGCGGCCAGGTCGCGCCGCCAGCTCGTACAGGTATCTAGTATGTGCGGTACCTGCAGGGCGCGGATGCGGTGCGCGAGCGCGTCGGCGTGCAGGTTGCCGGCGGCCAGCAGGCGCTCGCCGTCGGCGGCCAGGTCGCGCCGCCAGCTCGTACAGGTATCTAGTATGTGCGGTACCTGCAGGGCGCGGATGCGGTGCGCGAGCGCGTCGGCGTGCAGGTTGCCGGCGGCCAGCAGGCGCTCGCCGTCGGCGGCCAGGTCGCGCCGCCAGCTCGTACAGGTATCTAGTATGTGCGGTACCTGCAGGGCGCGGATGCGGTGCGCGAGCGCGTCGGCGTGCAGGTTGCCGGCGGCCAGCAGGCGCTCGCCGTCGGCGGCCAGGTCGCGCCGCCAGCTCGTACAGGTATCTAGTATGTGCGGTACCTGCAGGGCGCGGATGCGGTGCGCGAGCGCGTCGGCGTGCAGGTTGCCGGCGGCCAGCAGGCGCTCGCCGTCGGCGGCCAGGTCGCGCCGCCAGCTCGTACAGGTATCTAGTATGTGCGGTACCTGCAGGGCGCGGATGCGGTGCGCGAGCGCGTCGGCGTGCAGGTTGCCGGCGGCCAGCAGGCGCTCGCCGTCGGCGGCCAGGTCGCGCCGCCAGCTCGTACAGGTATCTAGTATGTGCGGTACCTGCAGGGCGCGGATGCGGTGCGCGAGCGCGTCGGCGTGCAGGTTGCCGGCGGCCAGCAGGCGCTCGCCGTCGGCGGCCAGGTCGCGCCGCCAGCTCGTACAGGTATCTAGTATGTGCGGTACCTGCAGGGCGCGGATGCGGTGCGCGAGCGCGTCGGCGTGCAGGTTGCCGGCGGCCAGCAGGCGCTCGCCGTCGGCGGCCAGGTCGCGCCGCCAGCTCGTACAGGTATCTAGTATGTGCGGTACCTGCAGGGCGCGGATGCGGTGCGCGAGCGCGTCGGCGTGCAGGTTGCCGGCGGCCAGCAGGCGCTCGCCGTCGGCGGCCAGGTCGCGCCGCCAGCTCGTACAGGTATCTAGTATGTGCGGTACCTGCAGGGCGCGGATGCGGTGCGCGAGCGCGTCGGCGTGCAGGTTGCCGGCGGCCAGCAGGCGCTCGCCGTCGGCGGCCAGGTCGCGCCGCCAGCTCGTACAGGTATCTAGTATGTGCGGTACCTGCAGGGCGCGGATGCGGTGCGCGAGCGCGTCGGCGTGCAGGTTGCCGGCGGCCAGCAGGCGCTCGCCGTCGGCGGCCAGGTCGCGCCGCCAGCTCGTACAGGTATCTAGTATGTGCGGTACCTGCAGGGCGCGGATGCGGTGCGCGAGCGCGTCGGCGTGCAGGTTGCCGGCGGCCAGCAGGCGCTCGCCGTCGGCGGCCAGGTCGCGCCGCCAGCTCGTACAGGTATCTAGTATGTGCGGTACCTGCAGGGCGCGGATGCGGTGCGCGAGCGCGTCGGCGTGCAGGTTGCCGGCGGCCAGCAGGCGCTCGCCGTCGGCGGCCAGGTCGCGCCGCCAGCTCGTACAGGTATCTAGTATGTGCGGTACCTGCAGGGCGCGGATGCGGTGCGCGAGCGCGTCGGCGTGCAGGTTGCCGGCGGCCAGCAGGCGCTCGCCGTCGGCGGCCAGGTCGCGCCGCCAGCTCGTACAGGTATCTAGTATGTGCGGTACCTGCAGGGCGCGGATGCGGTGCGCGAGCGCGTCGGCGTGCAGGTTGCCGGCGGCCAGCAGGCGCTCGCCGTCGGCGGCCAGGTCGCGCACGCGCTCGCCGCGCGCCGCCAGCTCGGCCTCCAGCGCCTCGTGCTTCTTCAGCAGCCCCTGCACGGCCGCCATGCTGTCGCCGCACTCGCCCACCACCACCAGCTGCTGCTTCTCACTGTACAACACCACACACTTATTAAACAATATGTCCACAACCCGATTAGCGTAGTTTGTGGCATCTTACTGTAAATAAACCTAAAATACCCAGTAGGAATTTCAAAATCAGATAAACACTTCTTTACTTTCATCGAAACCTATCCACCCTTTACAAACCAGTAGGCAAAACTAATAAATGAGCAACAAGAATTAAATCTGTTAAAGAATTAAATTCATAGCGAAATCTAACCTAAAACTTAATCCTAAAAACGTGCTCACCTGATCCAGGCCTCTTCTTCATCGACCTTAGCCAGGAACTGTTGGTAAGCAAGCGACTGCTGCAGCTTGGCGCCTCGCTCAGCCGCCAACGCCTGCAGCTCGTCCCAGGCCAGAGACAGCGCTTTCAGCCTCTGCTCGATCTCGGGCACTCCGAGGTTAGACACATCCATGAGTTTCTCTCCCGCCTCTTGCACGGCTTGGATGGCAGGTTCGTGACTGGCGAGCTCGGCTTCTAAGCGTTTGTGCTTCTTTAACAAGTTCTGTACGCCTGTCAAGTCCCGACCGTAGTCGTCTGAAGCGACCAAGAGTTTCTTCTCTCTGAAGAATAGAATGTTATTAATGGTGACTAATTCAAATTTGATAAAATTACTCATGAATAACCAAATTAATATTGTAAATAAATGGGTAATGGCGGAATGAGAATGACATTTTTACCATTTAAAATAGGGACAAAATATAATGAACACCGAATTTTGTAAATTGATCACCAAAATACTTACCAAATAGGATAAATGGTCACCAAATATTAGGTTTCGGTTAGGTTAGATTTAGTTTGTTGATCAGGTACAATTTTTGGCAATAAAAAGTGATTTTTTTACCGTTACATATGACTAGATCTGGTGGATCGTTAAACATATGCTTTTAAAATAATATCAAGATGTTGTCCGCTGCGTTTTATAATCAACCCACTACATTAGTTGCGGGTTTCTTCTTAGACTGAGAGATATTAGACTAGTCTAATGCGGGTTCGCAGTGCTGGGTTGGTCGGTGCATGTAAAGGTAGTGAGGTGCGTAGGTAGTTAAGTTACTTGATCCAGGACTCCTCGTCGGCGATGTCGCGGAAGAACTGGTGCAGCGTGTTGGCCTCGTGCAGGCGCGCGCGGCGGTGCGCGGCCAGGCTGCGCACGCGCTCGAAGCGCTCGGCGATGGCGGCGCGCCGCGACCCGATGCCGGCGCTGTCGAACTGCCCGCACGTCACCAGCGCCTCCGCCTGCGCGTTCATGTCTACACCCAAGCAAACGTAACTACACTTGCCGCTAAATAACTTCAACCAAAATGGTGGATGCGCAGTAGTCGATTTTTAGTACATTTTGCTCGCAAATGTACTGCGCAAACTTTCCCCCTCTCCGTTAGTTTTGGGTCAAGTTATTTTGCGCGAACAAACACGTACAACAAACGTAAGTCAGCGTACTGATCCACTACTAACTAACCAGCTGACCCGACAGCCGTTGTCCTGTCTATACAAATAAATAAAATTGCGAGTGTCTATCTGTTTGTACACGGTACATATTATACCAAAACATTTTTCTTTACAATTTTTGACTGTCTGTCTGTCTATTTATTACGGCTAATCTCTGAAATGGCTGGATCGATTTTGACGGGACTTTCACTGGCATATAGCTGATGTAACAAAGAGTAACTTAGGCTACTTTCTTTTTTAAATAACACGCGGACGAATTCACGGGTAACCAGCTATCTTAACTATGAATATTGATTTTTTTATTTCGATTCCATCGATTCCGTTCAACTTCATTCCGCGTTGCTCATCAATTTGGTTTCTCTGGTATATATTTGACTGGTAGCATTGAGAGTACTGCGACTAAAGTTTGTACATCTAATTGTTGGCATTTTTAATAACATAAATTCTGCTATAAAAACCATGTATACATTGTACTAGTCTACGAAAACTTATCTATTAACGCTAACGTTAACGTTAATAACGCTAATCAAGCAAAGTATGAAGAAAACAAAATTCGAGTATAATTTCACACAAATCATATTTTAGATTTTATACAGTAGTGTAGGTAGCTCACCGTTGATTCTGTCCTCGTGCGCCTGGATGTCGGCCTCCACGAGCTGGTGCTTCTTCATGAGATTCTGTACAGACGCCAGGTCCTTGCCTGAGTCCTCGGACGTCAACAGGCTTTCAACCTAAAATATACATGGGTATTATATTGGTATACAGAACAAGTTATATGAGTTCTGATACTTGCGCGAATATAAGACAAATTGAAATAAATCACTTCAGATTTTATCGCGTTACATTGTTTAATTACAATATTTATTTTCATAGATTTCTTAAAATTTTAATTAATTAATGTCCAACACTGACCTAAATTTACTCATTATAAATTAACTTCTAAAAAAAAATATTTATACTGTATAATAATATCTTGATCAGGATATTCATATTTATAAGCAAATATGATCTGACTGATAACTCGATCTAATAGTGTTACCTCTCCGAGCCAGAAGTCAAGGTCCTTGACGGCGGCGATGTAGGTGCGTTGTTTGTTGGCCTCTTTGAGCTTCAGCGACTTCTCGGTCGTCTTCTGCGTCAGGAACTCCCACTGGTCAGCGATGGATGCTAAGCGAGCCTGTTATAAAAAAAAATCAGTTCAGTTAACGTGCCATACTTTGTATTAAATTTGCCTCTTTATCTTGATCCCATTCATAATAATGGTTTCTTATACTGGGCATATATTCTACTCGTCCAGTTAAATATGCTTTTATAAAACTGCCATTCATGTACTTAATTGTTTATTGTGACTTGTCTAAAACAGGGATAAGTGGCGGGAAAGGGGGGGAGGCTTATACATATATGCAATGGAGTCATAAAAACTGTAAATAACCTGCACGGCGTCTTCGCTGCCGCTGCACTGTCCGCGCTGCACGAGGTTGCCGCCCATGGCCAGCACGGACTGGATGCGCTCGGCGTTGGCGGCCAGCTCCGCCTCGAATGCCTGGTGCTTCTGGTGCTTGGATTGGATGTTGGCCGGGTCCTGCGATTATATCATAAAGGTCAGTACCTCCGATAGTAACTTTACTAACCCAAACAGTCAAGCTTTACACAACAGTTATTGGAATAGACTAGAATACACTTCGTCAGTTGCATCAAGAGCCGCGTTTTATGGACTCATATATTCATTATATGTCACGAGGTTTAGTATGTTGAGCTTTATGTCCTCTAGATAAAGTTTCAAGTTCAATAATTTAACGGTCTTTTTGATAAGGAATGTCTATAAATTAATATACCTTGTAGCTCTCTTCTGTGGCAAGCTGTAGCTTCTCGGCGATCCAGTTCTCCATCTCATCAGCGTCGCGTGAGAACTGCTGCAGAGTCTGCTCATCGCCAAGTCTGCATGAAAATATCGTTTATAAGTCCAAATAAATCATTGTCGCACAATGATTTTTATTTTAGGGCGATATTCTTTTATTAAGAATGTAGAGGAGGTTAGATCAAATGACTAGCTTCTGCCCGCGACTACGTCCGCGTAACGTGGGGCCGTTCAAGTATTACGTAAGCACTATAGAGGGGCGGGGGGTCTCTGCTTTGCTTATGTTTGATGACATGGGGGGTGGGGGGATCTAGATAGTGATTACGTCAGCAATAATTATTTACTTTTTTACAATTCATATCGCAATATCATAATATTACTTATGATTATAATATTTGTAAATTACTCTATGTTGAATATCGTGTCAGTAAAGTTTATTTACATGAATATTATGTGCATTACAATCCTCTATTCCAAACCTATTTCTTATTTCTAGACTTGTAACTGCTGCTCATAAATCCATCAATTGTACCAATGTTTACTTAAGCATGGGGGGGAGGGGTAAGAGCTTTGCTTACTTTTGCTGACGAAGGGGAGGGGTGGGTTAATAATTGCAACAAATCTGCTTACGTAATACTTGAACGGTCCCCGTGATGATATATAGCCTATAGGCTATATATCATCACGGGGCCTTCCTCAATAAATGGGCTATCTAACACTGAAATAATTTTTCAAATCGGACCAGTTGTTCTTGAGATTAGCGCGTTCAAGCAAACAACCAAACTCTTCAGCTTTATATATTAGTATAGAAGTATAGATATAAATTCTAAAAATAAATTTATTAGGGATTTATGAGTCAAAACTGTAATGTTTTTTTTTCACAGCGTCGCGACGACATGGTAAGACTTCACGGGAGAGTTTTAAATTAAATCTGATAGCAAGCACTTTTGACAATAAATTCAGAACTTCCAACAAGGTATAACCTTACAATTCAGTTTGTATTTGTACAACTATATTCATAAATTAGTCGGAAAACTTCATAATACAAGTATGTTGGTCAAAGCAATGTGTTACCTGGATCTCTTCTCGATGAGCGCCTCCTTGAGGTGCCTCCAGCGGTCGAGCACCTGGCGCCGCTTGCCGTCGATGTCGTCGGCCGCGTAGTGCTCCGACGCCATCAGCTGGTCGGCCAATGTCTGCAGTTGGGCGATCTTCTCCTCCTGTGTATTATTAAAAGGATGCCTTCATGCTCAAATAACCGCAATTACTAATATTTATACAAGATTTCGGTACAAAAACATTTTGATTTTAGTTGCAACTACAAGTAAGTACTGTCTGTGTTCTGTGTGTTAAAGTTGTTTTGTCATCTAAACTTTTCAGTATATACTTTTATATACTGAAAAGAGAAATTAAGTATACTAATTATTTTCAGCATTAATTAGTATACTTGCCACGTGGGAGAGCCATGCTTCGGCACGGATGTGTCGGCTCCACCGGAGTGATACCACGGCCTCACAGTAACCAGCGTGAAACAACGTTTGGGTAGTGTTTCGCCGAGTGAGTGAGGTTACAGGAGGCCCAAACTCTTTTAAAAGGCGGGCAACGCACTTACGACTCCTCTGGTGTTGCGACGGCGGTTATCGCTTACCATCAGGTGATCCGTCTGATCGTTGGCCCCACTATGCCATAAAAAAAAATACTTACGTGAGCATTGATAGCCTTATCGAAGTCTTCGTGCTTCTTGATGAGTTGCTCGACGTTGTCGGGCTGCGCGGCGTCTGCGGCGTCGGCGGCCGTGTCCTGCTGATCCTTGGCGGAGGGCGACAGGAACGCCTCGCGCGCACCCATCCAGCCCTCGGCCTGCTCGCAGTCGCGGTAGAACAGCTGCAGCTCCAGGTTCTGGTCCAGCTTCATGCGGCGACCAACCCACGCCCTGTATCACAATATTATATGTATAAATAAACTAAATTTAGAAGCAAAATATTTACAGGATATTCAGGCGTGACACTTTTGTCGTCATAATAACTACAATCTAGTATCGAAAACGACAATATATCATACGATCAATGCACTAATCCCACAGCACATGCGAATTTAGATATCTAAGTTTGAGTGTACTTTCTTTACTTACTACTTTTTTCCATACTTACACTATACTTGTTTGACCATAACTATAACGCGTTTGTATGGTAATTCTAGTAAATAATGTTCAAAATATATTCCAATGTAATTTTTTTTTGGTGATTCATCTTTGTGATTGCATTTCATTATATTAAATTGTATATGCAAGTAATTTAGAAGACCACGATCCTTTTCAACATAATATACGAACTTCTCAAGCTCCTGGCGGGCGTCGCTCATGTTGTTGAGTTTCTCCTGGATGTCGACGCTTGCGTAGTGTCCGCCCTGCAGCAGCTGCTGGCCGAACAGTTCCAGCGCCTGGAACGTGCCGGCGCGCGCGTCCATCTCTGTACGATGCTCCTATAGCATACATAATACGTCACAAGATTGAACAATAATTACATAGTAAGAAAACTATTATTTTATTCATTATGTATCTGTAATTTAAGATCGTTTTTGAAGAATTTCGATCAAATTCCCTTTTAAAAAGCTAATTTATGGAAAAAAATATAAGCGTTTCGAATTAAATAAAAAACCAACAATATTTTGATTTTGAACGATATTTGCGTAAAAACACGCTGTGGCGACCCCAAATTCACACATTTGATTTATTTTTAAAGCTGTACAAACACAGAAACAAAAGTGGTAACAAAGATTCTCATAGAAGATAATGTACAGGGAAGTATACAAATCCACACACACTAAAACATTACGAACTGAAAACATTTTAAATATACACTAAAAACCTGTACAGTCAACATGCAAAGTGTAATCCAACTTTGATATTAGATATTTTAATATTATTCAATGACAGCTACACTTTATTATTGACTGTACTTTAACACAACATTAAAAAATCCAAATAAAATCAAATACAAAACGGTTAGAATGTCCTTTTCTATGTATGTTAAGTTTTTTATAGTTAAACTGTTAGGGTAACTACCCCTGCCACTAAGTTGTATTAATTTTAGATAAAAATTAAATTGTAAACAGCAGCACATCGAGTGTAGTGTATATTATTACGTATTATTGCATATATGGGTGTATATTATAGAGTTTCTTGCAAGTCCATAGCTGTATGTGTAGTGCCTGTGTCTATTTATGCTTCAGTTATGTAGTATCTATGATACAATACTTGACATCCCTTGTGGAGCTGTGATATTAGGCCACTTAGTAATTGATGCATGACCTCTTTCACTATTATGTAGGTATTACAAATATATCAGTAGAGTTGAATAAAAAAATAGTTCGTCACTGTAACAGAAAAATGTTATAAGCTATTGGATAATGTATAAATGTCAATTACTAATTCGAATTTAGAACATTACTGAACTTTGGAATATATCAGCAGTTACCATGTTAGTTTATTGAAATTTGAACTATGTGTCATAGAATTAAAGTTTTTTTCATGTATAGAGACAAGTATAGACACAAATACTACATGTGCAGCTGGGAGCTCGCAAGATTGGTAGTAAGGCGGGGGTCACACGTGCGTGCAATGCGTCTGACCTGCGGCATTATGCCGTACCGCGCATCTATCTCCAAACGCTGGCTCTAGAAACACAGTCATTTCTCTCAGTCTCAGTCCATGTGATATTTATTTTCGGATCCCAATATTTGCCAATTCGGTCTAAAGACTCTCCACAAATTGGTAATTTGATGACTTTTGGAATTTAGCAATCCACAATTAAATATGGTCAATAATGATTATAATATCAAGAATTAGCACATTATATGTGAACTTTTAACATTTCTAGACGAAAACCAGGGGATATTATTCAGCTAATCAATCTTTGTACATTCAAACAATATTAATGTAATATATGATGACGTCACTCTATTAGTCACTAGAGGACCAAACATGGCTGTAATGTACAATGAACATCTTAGTTAAAATGAAGTGGTTGTACCTGGTGTCTCTCGAGCAGTGCCTCTGCGCCGGTGACATCATTGGCGAGCTCTTCTGAGCTCACTAGCGCCATCATAGAGTTGATCCATGCCATTAAGTCGCGGTAGTCGGATAAGAACCTGCAGAGTTATTGTTTATGATATTTTTGTACATTTTTTCTTGGAATGTTGTAACAGAAAAACACTTTTCACGACCTAAGAATGGATATGATCATCGTTGACTACCTTTTATGCAATATTTATTTTAAAAGCGGCGGTAGCCTAATGGCTAGTACGTCGGACTTGCGATAATGTGGTTGCCGGTTCGAAACCCATCCATTGCACTACCGACGTGAACCCACTCGTAACACAAGCATTTAGCTTAGCACGGGGTGTTAACAAGAATACTAGTAATGTGCGACCCACATTGCTAGTAAGGCTTTTTTAAAAAAAATTGGTCAAATATCTAAAATTAAATAATTTGACGACTTCTGTGGTTTAGTGGTTCGAGTAGCGGACTGCTGACCATGAGGTCGTGGGTTCGATTCCCACAGAACACAAAAAAATATGTGATGAATATAAGTGTTTGTGTTCGTCTGGGTGTTTCTTATGTATTATTAGTATGTATGTATTTACAAAAAAAAAAGTATATAAGTATTATATCCATTGTCTAGTACCCATTGTACAAGCTCTGCTTAGTTTGGGACTAGATGGTGCTGTGTAAAATTGTCCCAGTATATTCATTTATTTATTATTATTGAATGGTAATGTGAAAGCATACAAGTGGTATTAGCGTTACCTCTGTAGATCGTATGAGTCGAGCAGTTTCTCCTTGCGCGCGTTGGCCCGCGCCTGCAGCTGCTGCCAGGCCTCGTTGATCTCGCGCTGCTTGCTGTAGGTGGCGTCGGCGGAGTCGCCGTGCGTGCTCATGAGGCGGTTGGACGTGTCCACCAGCTGCCGGATCTTGTCGCCCAGCGCCGCCAGGTCGCGCTCCAGGCCCTCGTGTTTACCTGAACACGTTACGAGTTTACATTGGATATCTTGTTGGGTTTGCTTTTCTTTCGTGATGGCCAGCTGGTTGGAAACAGGTTGATAGTGATGCCGAACAGCTTCAAGAATACTTTATATTATTGCCACTTTCTGAGGGCTAAGTAGTAAAGATGTTCTATCTCATGAAAGCCGTTCAAATTATTTGAACTTTATCTCAATGAAATAAAGTTCATCATGAAATAGAAGCGATATGACCATTGGACTGGAGGCGCGCACCTCTGGCTTTTAAAAGTCAGGTGCATATTAATGAGTAGATTATAAAATAGTAGAATGAGTATTATAGACACAATGCAAAATCCATTATATAGGTCTTTGGGGGTCGGTAGGGGTGTTGGTGAATTAATATTATTTCGGCGTTTTCCCAAAAATTAAAAACTAAATTTCATCAAGTTCCAAGTTCACTACAAAAACTCCAATACTACATTCTTCTGAAATAAGGTAATGGGTAGTAAAGACTTACGTTGTAGTGTCTGCACGGAGCGCAGGTCCTTGCCGAGGTCGTCGGTGGCGAGCGCGGCCTCCTTCTCAGCGATCCAGTCCTTGGTCTCGTCCACGTCGCGGTGGAACCGCTGCACCTCGTGCGCGGAGCCCAGCTGCGCCGCGCGCTCCGCCGTCAGTTGTTGCAGAGACGTCCATTTCGAGTTCAGCTCCTGTTACGTCCAAATACAATATGAATTAATGTTGTATGATCCAGAACAGCCACTCTCTCCTATTAATACCTAAATACCCCTACACTTCATAGTAGCTTTTATAGGCCGTTAAGCCAATGTAGCGCACATTACGCATATATCAACACATGTAAAACTGTCATTACAATTACGTCGTTGTAGAAAAAAAAACAAAATAATTAAAATAACTACTCCAATCTTTATTTCGGATCTGACCTAACCTAACCAATCCTACTATTATTATAAATGCGAAAGTTAAGATGGATGTTTGTTACTCAATCATGCTAGAACGGCTGAATAGATCTGGATGATACTTGGCGCAGAGATAGCTTATAGTCATGAATAGCACATTGATTAGATACTTTTTATCCAGGGTGGACCCAATCCTGAAGTTAATCTCTACTATTATAAAATTGTAAAAAAGCTATGTCTGTACATTGAAGATATTAAAAAAAAACAAGTGGGATAGGGTATATAAATGTGTCCGAACCCAAAAATGAGATTTTTAAAATTCTTGTCTGTTTGTTACGGGTTGGCGCAAAAACTACTGAATAGATTTTAATTTTGTTATCACTGTTAATACTTTTTAACTGTGTTTAACTGTGCTCCAACTTAAAAACTGGTATACTTCTTATCTCACATAATTAAACGGAACCTGAGATACAGCTTGACCTCTTTGATGTGTACAGACCCATACAAAAAAGAGATCATCACTGTTGGTTTTTGAGCTTCAAGTGAGCGAAGCGCCGGGCAGAAGCTAGTATAAATTATAACGGATCGAATTCACACGAATGTGTACGTTCATATGTTTCGAATGTAAACATACATGTTAAAACAAGTGGATTACTTCATACTAACTGTGTATGGCTTAACTCCACATGTATCTTATCAAATCGTAATCCACATTGTCATACAAAGATGTAACCCGATAATGATAATGATATCTTTATGCAATCTAAATAAGGTATGTAAGTAACTATTTACAGGTAAACTACCGATTTGTCTCAAATTAACGCTTCACGATATTCAAACTTAAATATTGATGTGTAATATCAATATTTTGCGTTGCGACAATTGTGTGGCGATAATTTAAGTTTCTTTATTGAATATGTAAGATGGAATTCGTCAGGTATAGGGCTTTTACCGATAGATGCTAACTACAAAACTATGGCTTATTACAGCTTATTTACAGATCGCATAGAACAAATAGCTTTTTAAAATTGGCATAATTTATAACATAATTATACTAGCTTTCGCCCGCGCTTTCAAATTCGCTACCCCGTTCCTGTAGGACGTAGCGTTATGTTAAATAGCTTAAAACCTTCCTCATGAATCACTTTGTCTATTGGTGAAAACCGCATGAAAATCCGTTCAGTAGTTTTAGAGTTACTCGCGAACAGACAGACAGACACGGCGGGGTTTTCGTTTTATAATATGTAGTGATTTAAACATGGTCTGACCTGCATCTGCGTCTTGATCTTGAGCGCGGCCTCGGTCTGGCCGACGGTCATGAGCTGCACGGCTATCTCGTTCATCTCGGCGAGGCGCACCTCGTTGGCGCGCAGGTCGTTCTGGAAGTCGTCGAACTTCTTCTGCATCACTTCCACCTGCTCCAGGTCCTCGCCGACGTCCTGCACCTGGGCGTGCATCTCCTGCAAAAACATAGAGCTATGTAGGTATTGTTCATAATATATTTTATTGTCTAGTAATATGTCATTTTAGATGAACGTATGCATGTAGCCCATTCACCAGATTTCCTTAATAATGAATACAGACAAACAGGAATAAAAAGTAAGCAGTTTAATAACTATTCTAGCCTTTATCAAAACGAGGTTAAGATCAGCTGTAACCTAACCTAACCAGATTGTGACTGAATAAAAGTATTTAATTATAATATTTTGATTGGCAGAAGATAATAATTTGGTATGAAGTCCTCAGATATTAATATTTTTACACAAAGCGACTGACATCAGACCTCCGTAACAGAGTTTTTAAGCGATATCCTAAGAGTAAAGTGAATGCCCAGCTTTTGGGCTTTCAACTAGTTCAATGCAAGAACCGTTTTTACTAATATGTTTCACAATAGGTAAGGATATTAACTGCAAAAACTGTGTAAGATTGCGTGCAGGCCTGTTTTCCCTGTAGAGCTAGGCAGAAGTGTTCTAATGTACACCGACCGTTCGCCGGTATGTTTAGGTCCCATTGGCAACATTGGCATTGGTCCCGGACACATAACAAATCCTAACTACGAGCTGCTCCGGGAAATTCTTAATCCAATAACACTACTCGACCTAGGAATCGCACACAGGACCTCTAGTATAGCAGTCGCCGTTAGGAGCACTAGACTAATAAGGCATTGTCTGTACAAAATGGAAGTAAACAACATACCTTGTCCTTGATCCAGGTGGCGAGCTCGGCGGCCTCACGCACCAGCACGTACGCCTTGACGGTCTCGTTGAGCTTGTTCTGTCGCTCGCGGGCCAGACTGAGGAGGTTGTCATACTGTGCCTCGATCTGTTCACAAAGTTCTTGTTAATACGTTACTTAGAATGACATAAATGATGATTGTCATTGTAGTAGTAAGAAAGAAAATAGTATTTTTTGCTGGGTATCTCGTAACACGCCCATATTGTTATATGGTTTCCACCCTTCAAGGTATGATAAAAATTACTCAATACTCAATATTTTATGGCGTTCCATAATGTAAGAAAAAGGTGGGCTTATAATTAATATTGACCATTATGGACATTGTCGGGCACAGCAAAAATTAGGAGAGAGGTCTTCCTCTCTCCTAACTTTTGCTGTGAATAAGTAGTAGTAAGTATAATACCTACCTAAGTTTAAACTGTCTTCAGTTTAAACTTAGATAGTTATTTATAACATGAGGTGAAGACATGCACAGTTCCAGCCCAAAGACTTAGGGTCATAGTCAGTGCGTAAAAACTCGTGATAATGAATAGAAGGTTTGTCAATTAATATGTACGAGTTTGGGGAGGAGGGAGGTAAGGCAGAGGCGTACTAATGTACACCTACATTTCGCCGGTATGTTTGGGACCCATGTAATTGGGGGCGAACCTCTGCTTGCTCGATGTGGGAATCGAACCCAGGACCTCTAGCGTAGGAGTCGCACTCAACCAGTATTACTCGCCACCAGGCTTATGAGGCAGTTCCATATTATAATTGATTTCAATGTCACTTCTCTGCTCGTACATACCTGGTTCTGCCTTGCCGCAATAGAGCTGGAGTCAGCGAGGTTCTGCTGCGACGAGGAGAGGCCGGCATCGATCTTCTTGACGTAGGCGGCCGGCACAAAGCCCTGGCGGTCATTCACCTCTACCTTCCACCAGTCCTGTGAATGCAAACACGAGTTAATATGATGTTTCCTTTGCGTAATTAGATACGTGGTGAATCATAATTATGTCAAACATATAATTGAACTAGGATTCCTATCATATCGAAGTCAGACAATGGACGCTTTATAAGGCAAATGTCACCTGGCCTCCAAAATCTATTTTTTTTTTAAAAGCTTACTAGCAATGTGGGTCACACATTACTAGGATTCTTGTTAACCCCTCGTGCTAAGCTAAATGCTTGGGTTACGAGTGGGTTCACGTCGGTAGTGCAATGGGTGGGTTTCGAACCGGCAACCACATGATCACAAGTCCGACGCCCTAGCCATTAGGCTACCGCCGCTTTTCTAATTAAATTATCTTCTAATTATATAATAGAAGAGAATTTAATTAGAATAAATGTATAATCATTCTGTCTTTTTTTGTTTATCATACTATAAACTGGGACAGTCAATTGGAAATAATCCTACTAATATTATAAATGCGAAAGTTTGTGAGGATGGGATGGATGGATGACTTTTTATCTGAAGTCCACGCAGACGAAGTTGCGGGCAGAAGCTAGTTGGAAATAATTCATTTGCCCCAGAGATTAATTATGCTGTGGTCTAAACACGGGTAAAAACTCACGTTATATTCTACAACTAGCTTCTGCCCGCGACTTCGTACTCGTAGCGTGATGATATATAGCCTATAGCCTTCCTCAATAAATGGGCTATCTAACACTGGAAGATTTTTTCAAACCGGACCAGTAGTTCCTGAGATTAGCGCGTTCAAGCAAACAAACAAACTCTTCAGCTTTATATATTAGTATAGAAGTATAGATATATATTTTTCTGTAACATAACGACGAAAAGAGTTTTAAATAAACAATTATGAGATTATCTCACACACAAATGGTTATATTTTAGCTTAGCGTAGCAAGAAATAAAAAATTCCGCACTCAAGGCTTCCCGTCATACATAATTCATACGACCTTGGTTCAATTCAAACTGGAAGACCGACATGGCAATAAATCAAGCCAAACCTAACCGGTGAATAGACAATAGAAATAATACATCAACGCAAACCAACCAGTAAATGGTCTAGAAACAATGGTACATTAAAGATAATTTATGTGTCCCTCCTGAAGCCAGTTCCTAAAGTACGGTCGTCATCCTCCTTACCGATGGAGTGGATGGATACTCCTAAAGACAGACTGGTTGTCAGTCTTTTTAATTATTGTCTTTTATATACTCATAATTGTGAACATATGAGAAATGCGACAAACTGCTGGAGAGCACATCACCGATACTCTTCCACAGATTGACTGTGACAAGCGAAGTTTTAAACTTGCAGATCGGTATTAGCTTAGCTATAACTCAGCCACATAAAGCCATTATAAACACCACAACCAATACCATCACGCATGTATTCCCCGAAGGCATGTTAGGCAGAGGCGTACTAATGTACACCAACAGTTCGCTGGTATTGTTCGCCTATTGCCATTAACCGGACTCAAATTCTAAATTCCGAGCTGCAACTGGGAATGTCATAGAAAAACCCAATAACATGGGAATGGAATTTTGATTACGGCATAGAAGCACCTCTTGCATAGCAGCCGCGCTCACGACCACTAGGGTATTGAGGCAGTTATTATAAATATTCAAACTTAACCAGAGGTAAAGTTTAAATATTTACAATCGCGTATAGTATATTAAATACCAGCCTAATTTTTTATTATTAAACATATTTACGACGTAGTTATAGCGAATGTTTTTTTTAAATTATAACTATGTATCAGGCTGTTTACTACCCCATTGTTTACAGTGAGTCGTTATTGGCGATTGGGAAGCATGTTGCATCCCTACGTCGCCCTCAATGATATCCTCACGTCGATCAATTGTAATCTGAATTTCCTGCCATAAAATTCAAGTTCATAGATCACGGCTGGTATAACATCCGATAAATAGAAATGGGCCCCAACTACCAAATCACATACTGATTATCAAATGACACCGTACTTTGCAATACTATGAAGTAGTTTAGAAAGAAAGTAATCGATATAATGTCAAAAATGCCAAAAGTAAAAAAAGTAAAATTACATAGACAAAATATAACATAGTGTAAAAATTATGCCTCAAAAAACTGCCTCATTAGCCAAGTGGTCCCGAGTGCGACTGCTAAGCTAGAGGTCCTGGGTTCGATTCCCAGGTCGAGCAGTGTTATTGGGTTTTTCTATGAAATTCCCAGTAGCAGCTCGGAGTTAGGAATTTGTGCCCGGTTAATGGCAATAGGCTCGCCACCTATTACATGGGACCTAAACATACCGGCGAACTGTGGGTGTACATTAGTACGCCTCTGCCTAACCCTTCGGGGAATACAGGCGTGATGGTATGTTATGTAAAAATTATTGGAATCGATTCAGATTCATATTCTGTACAAAATATATTCAGGATTCGCATAATACTTAAAATAATGTTGAATAAGGAATCAAACCCGTGAGCCGCAGGATAAAAGTTAATCACACAGCGGCCGCTCTCATAGAGCTATATTGTTAACTTGTCGATAATCAGGAAGATTTGAGGATGCTGGTTTACATAATATTATTACGTCAGATTTCGCGCCTAAGAGCGTGAAGAGCGTATTTACGCTTTACTGTGGGAGAATACATCAGCCGGCCGGGTCTCATTCATGAAGAAAATCCAATATTTAGCTATAAACTCATAATATTATTAGGATCACTTTCATTATTTAGTGTAATGTTACAAGAACTTGATCGTGTTTTATGTTTTGGATGATTTAATTATCAAAATTAACGGTGATAGTCAATTATTCGAGTTACTAACAAGTCTTAGCCAAATCTAATATACTTAGCTAATAAAAAGATATATTTTCCAATATTTATAACGTTTATGATATTGTTTTAAGTAATTATCATGCAATACCTAAGTATATGACGATATTTCTAGATAGGTATCCATTAAAACCACTCCAATATGTCTGTATAGGCACCTACTGAAAGGTTTCTTTTGATTACGGCATAGAAGTACACTGTATATGGATTAAAAGGACAAAGGCCACTAAGGACAGGTTTCTATCATATAAATTATCTTAGAAAACAGGAATTTAATATAATAAATAATAGATGTTCTCTAGAAAAAATCAAGAATGTTGACTAAGACTCACTCGTGGTAACTTCTTATCATTCCTCCTGTTGTGTACAAACAGACTGTCCACCAAAATCACACATAACCAACTTAAAACTATCATTTTTAACACTAGTATCACTTTACTATCACAGAACGATTTACTGGCAACTGAACGAGTTACATTTTTATTTCTTTGAAATTTTGGAAAAAGAATATTCACTGGAACTAAACTCGGATTTTGCGTCCATTGCCGCAAGGTACAATATGAAAAAATGATGTTTTTTATTATTTACATGCACAGATCAAAAGTTCGGCACATGATATTTTCTTGAAATTAATAATAAATATGTTCTATGATATAAGAGTGTTCGTCTTCGTGTGTGGTTCATCGTGTAATGTTCATGAGTTTCGTTTAGTGCGCGTTACATAAACTCGATCGGTTTGAGCCAGATAACAATGGATCTCGTTGTCACACATTTACATTTTATAGAAGTTTGTTGATTGAATGTGACTGTTTTGTTGATTGAATGTTGGGCAGCATGTTATGCTTACTCATATTAACATGAACAGAAGCGTGAACGACGTGAGAGATAAACCTTTAGTTAATTTCCTTTCTTAATTAAATTATACTATATAAAAATTAAAATGCTTTAAACTGCCCCACTATAAATACGGATACGTACACAATTTTTTGATAAACAAATGATATCATGAAGATAATAATGTTATAAGAATACGTATTTATCTATGTGTTTCAGTAATTTAATCACAAGGGCAAAATATTTGGCGTCTATTATAGAAGATTATTGTATGTAACCATGTTGCGTTAATTTAGGTATGATGTCATTATTGATAAAAGTTTTTGGCTTATTGTAATCCAGATTAGGTTTATTCACCAGCCTTCACGCTTTAAACCGCACTAAATTTATGTAAAGGCCTAACCTAATTCTACATCGATTCTATGAGGTACTCCAGTGAAAGAGGGTTAGCATGCTTTCCGCAAGATGTTAAGAAAGTTCCCATATTTAAGGCGAGAATTGGCAATGGCAACATGGGACCTAAATATTTTTTTATATTTTTAAAAACTTTGCCCAACTCTAGGATTTTCTGCTGTATCGTGGGTGCGTTTACAAGCTCAAATTCTCACATACACAAACGCACATACCCGGAATAACTATCTGTAGATCATACAAATAATTGCTCCGTGTGGGGATCGAACCCACAACACGTGTCGCAGAAACCGATCACTCAGCCGCTACGCCAAACGTGTCGTAAAATTCAGGCGACATACTCGCTTACAGTAATACAGATTGCAGTTAATATTTTTTTTTTAATATTTTTTTTCTTTCTTTTTAAGTCGATCTTTGGCGATGTAATTTGGCCAGTTCCAATAACCAACCTGTCGATAGATTTGCTTACTAGCGGCAGGTTTTTGACGTTACTTGTATGGACGTTATGTCAAAGTCTTCTCACTAGTAAGCAAATGTACGGACTGATTTGATATTGGGAGCGGCCGTTAGTCATAAACTTCTTTAACTGTCGATATAATAACATTTTATAATAATATCATAGGTTAGTCGACAGACTGCGTGTCACAGCTTCATGTATGACAATATAATATTATAATTCACATCTGCTACAGATAGATGGAATCAGACCCGGACCGTGAGTTAAGGGGGCCCTGGGCTAATACTACTTACCTAATTACTAAAAGTATAGAAAAAATGAGGCAGTAAAATATTTGATTTATATTATAATATCCATATAATCCTCGTGGCCCTGGGCTGAAGCCCATAAAGCCTTAAGGTAGATCCGGCCCTGGATGGAATGCAGACGGTTATATTGTCTGTTCAATATTGCACGTTATTGCGCCGTAAGGTCGCTTTGTTATAGCATTTAACTTTTGCATCACAATAAGATGCTAATAGTAATAGAGTATTGTTTATCTTTCTTGTCAAGTGAAGGTGACATTTTGAATCCACATGCTATAATGCTGTCTGTATCTAATCAATCTTCTTAAGAGATCCGTTTAAAAGGTAGTCATAGCTTTGATAAAATATATTGTTTTGTAACTTCATCTGGAACAGCCACACCTTCTGGATTGAAGCCCAGGATGAAGTAATAAGACAATTGCATCGGTAATTGAATCGGAATCCGAATTCGATCACCTCCTCAATCATCAATATGTTACACTAAGTACATGATTTCAGATGCTTACAGATGATCACAATCTCAAAATCACAAGTATAAGTATACCGATATTCAACAAGTAGGCAAGAACAGTTTGGTCCGTACGCCTAGTCAATGGACCTAATTTGACGAGAAATACTGCTTTACAATCGAAAGTGATTTCTAAAGACACTAACATAAGGTTCAATTTCAAATATTCACGCGTGATGCAATGCAACATGCAGAAATGATTTAGTGGTCTTACCTTGTTGTTGGAGTTGAGCAGCGTGAGCACATCGCCGCGCTTCATGGAGACCTCGCGCGGAGACTTCTCGGCGTAGTCGTACAGCGCCACCACGCACTCCTTGCCCGACACGTCCACCACGGGAGACTCTTGTTGCTGGACGGAAATATTACATGTTCAAATTGGAAATTTGGAGTTAAGCCGATAGTTTACCTAGGGTCCAGCTTGGCATATAAATGAGGAATTAAAAGGAATTTCTGCTTTTGTAGGATTTGGAGCAACACTGTCTACTGCCAGGAAAACAGATCCAAAATACTTTAGCAAGGGTAATTAACAATGTTTCTTTTACTGGGATTGGGGGGCAAACGAGCAGATGGATCGCCTGATGGTAAGCAACACCAGAGGAATCTTCAAATACGTTACCGACCTTTTAAAAGGGTTTGGGCCACCGGTATCCTCACTCACGGCGAAACACAACGTAAGCGTTGTTTCGCGCCGGTTTTCTGTGAGGCCGTGGTATTACTCCGTTCGAGCATGCCCATTCAAGCATGGCTCTCCCATGGTAAATAATTATTTAGGCTCTTTATTTCGTTCTGGACCAGAATATTATCGACCCGATCTTTATTTTTATGACATCATTCTCATTTAT